>CM051459.1:193604401-196016901 GCA_028095005.1 Rhynchospora pubera
TAAAGGGTTGAAAATGATATTTTCTATTAGTATTAGTTGCATGCAAGGTTTTGTTAGCTACATTTAGTGTTCTATTTGATTTGTGTGTGGTTTTGGTCATGCATGAACTAAGCTTCGAGTTTAAAACGAATTTCTGAAATTGTTTGATTGATTTGTGGATTAAATTGGATTTCAAAAGGGGGTATAGTTGCATGCATGGTATATTAGTGAAATTTGGATTTTATGCTGAGTTTTTGGTATGCATGCAAGGTTTGAATAGTGCATTATGTGTTTGGTTTAAGCCATTTAGTAACTGGTACCAAATTTTGCCCCTATTCTGTATTTCAGCGCAAAGGCTGGAATCCGGTCCGGATCAGTTACAACCCAGTCCGGATTGTTTTCTCTGGAATTTTCAGCTCCTAAGAATCCGGTCCGGATTGTTCAAATTCGGTCTGGATTGTCCCATCTAAGAACAATTTTCGATTTGGCCATAACTTTATCATTTGGAGTCCGTTTTAGGTGATTCAAAGCCCTTTGGAAAGCTCTTGAAGAGCTCTACAACCTCATAAGAGTCCTTGATACCTTAGAGATTAGAAAATCATGGGTTAGGTCTTAATTTTACTTGTACAATCATCGTTTGTGTCTAAGTCGTGGTAAATCCTAACCTGACCACATAATGAGTCATAATTTGAGATTGTAGTTTGTTTTTCTTGCTTTGCTTTTGCTTATTGATTGTGTAATTTATTTGAGTAAGTACTTAGATATAAACTTTGTTTGTTAGACTTGGCTAAACGTATCAGAGCAAGAAGTAACCGATACAAATGAAGTACTACAATTGCTTGTCTATGCTTGATGTTGATTGTTTCTTGCTTGTTGCTTATGAAGTGCTTTTGCTATCAGGTGCGGATTCCACACCTAACTTGAGTTATTGTTAGAACTTATTACTTGCATGACATATTTGAATTGATTGAATTGCAAGCATATTTGCATGTTACCATATTGTTATTATGATATAAATAATATGTATGCATATTGAATGGTTATCCGATTGATGTGAATGGAAATGGTATGGATGGTTAAGTACTCTTGTACGGTTGAATGGCACTGGTTTCGTTTGTACGCGGGCTCGCTACCCGGCGTGTCAATCGGTGTGGTTAAGCTTAATCCGAGGTCTAAAGTGTTACGTCTTGAGGTACTTGTTGAAAGTTCGATTTGTCTGAATTGAATCTGAATTGTACTCTGATCCCTGTGTCTGGGGAGGAGTAGGTTCTGATCCCTATGTCTGGGGAGGAACCAGTTGACTCTGAATTTTACTATGATCCCTGTGCCTGGGGAGGAGTAGGTTCTGATCCCTGCTTCTGGGGAGGAACCAAATGACTCGTGACATCTATAGACCAGACTTGCATTTGAATAATATCAAACCGAGCCGGCATTTGCATTGTTACTTGATGGTTGTGATTGTCTTGATACTTGAATGAATTGCCGAGCTCGTTGCATTGCATGAATTGTATTTATATATGGACTTATACGAATGTATTTGTTAATGCAATTGTTATTTTGTTATTATCATATCTTAAAATATATATATTGCTTAATTGTTGCTTTTAAACTCGGTCGGTAATTAGTTCCGAAACATGTACTCAAGGTTCGTGTGGCTGGAACTGAATACCGCACTGAGATAATTGTATAATTATCTCATTCTCTGCTTGTTGCATTGTTTCCACTTTGGTTGTGGGTTCCAGGTTTGGATCAGAGTGGCGCAGCGGAATCTTGGCGAGTAGTAGGCCATAGTGTTTTAGGTCGGTGTCCAATACCTTATAACCAGACAGTTGCTTATTTATTGTATCTTTAGTTAATATTTCATGGACATTTGTAAGATTAGACTTTGATATTGTACTTTAATTGAAAGTAATAATGTGTTGTTTGCATAGTAGGATTGGTTAAGCCTGGCGGGTCCACGGGTGGCAGTGTGCGCTCGCGGCGGCTGCGGCATCCCCGTGGTTCCGGGGTGTCACAAATTCTCAAATTCTGTCCAGAACACTCATTATGTGCATTTTTTGTACGTAATTGTCATTTCTAATCCAATCCTTTTGAATTTTTAAAATTATAAACTTATTTTTTACTGTATAAAGAGCTTAAATATAGATTATTGTGATAAAATAACATGTAATGAATGCAGAATCTCTTGAAATTCTCCAATTCTGTCCAGAACGCGCATTATTTGCACTATATGTGCGTTATTACCATTTATTATCCTATCCTTTTGAATGTTTGAAATCATAAACCCATTCTCCACTATATGAAGAGGTTAAATTTAGATTATTGAGATCAAATGACTTGAAATGAATACACAATCGCTTGAAATGCTCAAGTTCTGTCCAGAACGCACATTATTTGCACTTGATATGCGTAATTGTCATTTATAATCCAATCGTTTTGAATTTTAAGATTGTAAACTTATTCTTTACTGCATAAAGATCTTAAATATAGATTATTGTGATCAAATAACATGTAATGAATGCACAATCGCTTGAAATTCTCCAATTTTTTCCAGAACGCACATTAGTAGCACTATGTGTGCGTAATTATCATTTATAATTCAATCCTTTTGAATTTTTAAGATTATAAACTTATTTTTACTGTATAAAGAGATTAAAAATATATTATTGTGATAAAATAACAAGTCATTCATGCACAATCGCTTTAAATTCTCCAATTCTGTCCAGAACGCACATTATTTGCAATATATGTGTGTTATTACCATTTATCATCCTATCCTTTTGAATGTTTGAAATCATAATCCCATTATCCACTGTATAAAAAGCTTAAATATAGATTGTTTAGATCAAATGACTAGAAATGAACACACAATCGCGTTAAATGCCAATTCTGATTAGAACGCTCATTATTTGCAATTTATGTCCGTAATTGTCATTTAAATCCAATCCTTTTGAATTTTCAAAATGATAAACTTACTCTCCACTGTATAATGAGGCTAAATATAGATTATTGTGATCAAATGACTTGAAATTAATGCACAATCGCTTGATATTCTCCAATTTTGTCCAGAACGCACATTATTTGCACTTGATATCCGTAATTGTCATTTATAATTCGATCCTTTTAAATTTTTAAGATTATAAACTTATTCTTCACTGTATAATGAGCTTAAATTGAGATTATTGTGAACAAATAACTTGAAATGAAAGCACAATCGCGTGAAATTCTCAAATTCTGTCCAGAACGCTCATTATTTGCAATTTTTGTGCGTAATTGTCATTTATAATCCAATCATTTTGAATTTTTAAGATAATAAACTTATTCTTCACTGTATAATGAGCTAAAATACAGAATATTCTGATCAAATAACTTGAATGAAATCACAATCGCGTGCAATTCTCAAATTCTGTCCAGAACACTCATTATGTGCATTTTTTGTGCGTAATTGTCATTTCTAATCCAATCCTTTTGAATTTTTAAAATTATAAACTTATTCTTTACTGTATAAAGAGCTTAAATATAGATTATTGTGATTAAATAACATGTAATGAATGCAGAATCGCTTGAAATTCTCCAATTCTGTCCAGAACGCGCATTATTTGCATTATATGTGCGTTATTACCATTTATTATCCTATCCTTTTGAATGTTTGAAATCATAAACCCATTCTCCACTGTATAAAGAGGTTAAATTTTGATTATTGAGATCAAATGACTTGAAATGAATACACAATCGCTTGAAATGCTCAAGTTCTGTCCAGAACGCACATTATTTGCACTTGATATGCGTAATTGTCACTTATAATCCAATCGTTTTGAATTTTAAGATTATAAACTTATTCTTTACTGCATAAAGATCTTAAATATAGATTATTGTGATCAAATAACATGTAATGAATGCACAATCGCTTGAAATTCTCCAATTTTTTCCAGAACGCACATTATTAGCACTATGTGTGCGTAATTATCATTTATAATTCAATCCTTTTGAATTTTTAAGATTATAAACTTATTTTTACTGTATAAAGAGATTAAAAATATATTATTGTGATAAAATAATAAGTCATTCATGCACAATCGCTTTAAATTCTCCAATTCTGTCCAGAACGCTCATTATTTTTTTACTTTTTGTGCGTAATTGTCATTTATAATCCAATCCTTTTGAATTTTCAAGATTATAAACTCACTATCCGCTGTATAATGAGCTTAAATATAGATTATTGTGATCAAATGATTTGAAATTAATGCACAATCGCTTGAAAGTCTCAAATTCTGTCCAGAACGCTCATTATTTGCACTTGATATGCGTAATTATCATTTATAGTTCAATCATTTTAAATTTTTAAGTTTATAAATTTATTCTTCACTATATAAAGAGCTTAAATATAAATTATTGTGATCAAATAACTTGAAATGAAAGCACAATATCGTGAAATTCTCAAATTCTGTCTAGAACGCTTATTATTTGCACTTTTTTTGCGTGATTGTCATTCATAAATCCAATGCTTTTGAATTTTTATGATTATAAACTTCTTATTTACTGTATAGAGAGCTCAAATATAGATTATTATGATCAAATAACATGTAATGAATGCACAATCGCTTGAAATTCACCAATTCAGTCCAGAACGCACATTATTTGCACTATATGTGCGTTATTGCCATTTATAATCCTATCCTTTTGAATTTTAGATATCATAAACTCATTCTCCATTGTATAAAATGCTAAAATATAGATCATTGTGATTAAATGACTTGAATTGAATGCACAATCGCGTGAAATGCATCAATTCTTTCCAGAAAAATCTTTATTTGCACTTTATGTGCGTTATTACCATTTGCAATATATGTGCGTTATTACCATTTATCATCCTATCCTTTTGAATGTTTGAAATCATAATCCCATTATCCACTGTATAAAAAGCTTAAATATAGATTGTTTAGATCAAATGACTAGAAATGAACACACAATCGCGTTAAATGCCAATTCTGATTAGAACGCTCATTATTTGCAATTTATGTCCGTAATTGTCATTTAAATCCAATCCTTTTGAATTTTCAAAATGATAAACTTACTCTCCACTGTATAATGAGGCTAAATATAGATTATTGTGATCAAATGACTTGAAATTAATGCACAATCGCTTGATATTCTCCAATTTTGTCCACAACGCACATTATTTGCACTTGATATCCGTAATTGTCATTTATAATTCAATTCTTTTTAATTTTTAAGATTATAAACTTATTCTTCACTGTATAATGAGCTTAAATTGAGATTATTGTGATCAAATAACTTGAAATGAAAGCACAATCGCGTGAAATTCTCAAATTCTGTCCAGAACGCTCATTATTTGCAATTTTTGTGCGTAATTGTCATTTATAATCCAATCATTTTGAATTTTTAAGATTATAAACTTATTCTTCACTGTATAATGAGCTAAAATACAGAATATTGTGATCAAATAATTTGAATGAAATCACAATCGCGTGCAATTCTCAAATTCTGTCCAGAACACTCATTATGTGCATTTTTTGTGCGTAATTGTCATTTCTAATCCAATCCTTTTGAATTTTTAAAATTATAAACTTATTCTTTACTGTATAAAGAGCTTAAATATAGATTATTGGTATTAAATAACATGTAATGAATGCAGAATCGCTTGAAATTCTCCAATTCTGTCCAGAACGCGCATTATTTGCACTATATGTGCGTTATTACCAGTTATTATCCTATCCTTTAGAATGTTTGAAATCATAAACCCATTCTCCACTGTATAAAGAGGTTAAATTTAGATTATTGTGATCAAATGACTTGAAATGAATACACAATCGCTTGAAATGCTCAAATTCTTTTCAGAACGCACATTATTTGCACTTGATATGCGTAATTGTCACTTATAATCCAATCGTTTTGAATTTTAAGATTATAAACTTATTCTTTACTGCATAAAGATCTTAAATATAGATTATTGTGATCAAATAACATGTAATGAATGCACAATCGCTTGAAATTCTCCAATTTTTTCAAGAACGCACATTATTAGCACTATGTGTGCGTAATTATCATTTATAATTCAGTCCTTTTGAATTTTTAAGATTATAAACTTATTTTTACTGTATAAAGAGATTAAAAATATATTATTGTGATAAAATAGAAGTCATTCATGCACAATCGCTTTAAAATCTCCAATTCTGTCCAGAACGCTCATTATTTTTTTACTTTTTGTGCGTAATTGTCATTTATAATCCAATCCTTTTGAATTTTCAAGATTATAAACTCACTATCCGCTGTATAATGAGCTTAAATATAGATTATTGTGATCAAATGATTTGAAATTAATGCACAATCGCTTGAAAGTCTCAAATTCTGTCCAGAACGCTCATTATTTGCACTTGATATGCGTAATTATCATTTATAGTTCAATCATTTTAAATTTTTAAGTTTATAAATTTATTCTTCACTATATAAAGAGCTTAAATATAAATTATTGTGATCAAATAACTTGAAATGAAAGCACAATATCGCTTCGAAACCCAAGAGAAGTTTTCAGCCTTATTGCAAGGGTAACTTGTCACTGGTAGAGCTTGGTGGTGGTAGAACTAGGAACCACGGAGAAAGATGGAGCGCGAAGGCGATGGCGACTGGGAACTAGTTCAACGCCGGCGTAAGGGAAAGGCTCCGATGGATCCTGTCTCGGTGGATGTCCCTCACCAGTTGAGGATCTACAACAGCCGGCCTACCTACGCACAGGCGGTGCGCACTCCAGCCCCCGTTCAACCTCCCCACAGCCGGCTCAGAAACCCCAACCCCTCCGTTACTGCTCCACAACCCAACCCACAACCCCGAGTTCACTTTCACCCCAAACAACAGTACCGTCAGCCCCAACCCCAGATCCGCCAGCGCCGCTCTAAGCCTCACCGCCGTCGTTGGCTCCCCAAACCTGCTCAGCCACAGCCGTCAGGCACCGAACCAAAGCAGGTTCAAACTCCATCCCAGATCACTCTACCGGAGAGCCCAACCACTCTTCGCTTTCCCCCTTCTCCGTCTTACGAAGAGTGGCATCTCCGCTGCTTCCGCTGCTTCCAACGCGGTCATTTGGCAGAGGTTTGCGACAATGCACGTCGCTGTGTTACTTGTTGGGGAACTGGGCACGATTACAAGGAATGCCCTGATTCTCACAACAATCAGGTTGAGGATGGTTGTCTCTCCTCCTTTTTTCCTCCCAGTCGGTCATCTCCGCCGGCTGGTGAGCCTTCTTTCTCTGATTTGTTAGACAGCTTCAACCCCAATGTACACACGGTACTTCCTCTGGAGGCAGAAAGACCTCAGGCTGTCTATTACCACATTTCTAAGGACAATCTCCACCTCCAGGAAGAAGCTCGTCTTTCCAAAGCTTTGATGATCACTGCTCCTCCCTCCATGGAGATCCCTCTTACTGCTGATGTGCTTGCAGCTCAGCTTGCTTCTACAGGTTTAGTTCAGCCTGGCCATTTGCAAATAGGCAACCTCACAAAAGGCAGGCACCTAGTTCTGCTTCCCCGCAGTCTCTCTGCGGCACAGCTTGGTGCTGCATTGTCAGAATCGTGGTGGGATTTGGGTTATGAAGCCAGTCATTGGTCTCCGACTTTGGATGCGGAGGTGGATATCCCTATTTTCAAAGTTTGGATAACCTTGGTGGGAGTTCAACCTCACCACTGGAGAGAGAGATATGTGGCTGAATCCATAGGTCAGTTTGCCACCTTCTTGGGCACAATACCTTCTCGAGAGCCGAACAACATGGCAACTTGGGATGTTGCCATTGCTATCTCTGACCTCTGTCGGATCCCCCTGAACATCTTCATGACCAGTGGCGGCTTACAGTACCCGGTGCCGGTAGTAATTAATAGGTGGCTGCAGGTACCGCCAAGCTCCATTTTTCAAATTCCTCCGACGCCTCCACCTATTCGGCGACCCAGCCACCGCCTCCCCAAATCACCTTCGCCGCCAACCACCTCTGATGAGGAAGCTTGCCGCCTTCATGGAGACACTGTTACCCTTAGACTCTCCTCCCTCAGACAAATTTTCAGGGGAGTGGACCCGTCGGCGATCCCTCCTGATATCGCATCTCTAATGGGGCAGGGGGTGTCGGAAAAAGAGGCCAGGGAAGTTACTCTTAGACGTCATGATCTTACTCCGACCAGACAGCTTGGTGGTGGTTCGCAAACCCAAACTACACAAACTCCTTCAGCCGGCAGGCCACAGCGAATCCAGCTACCAGCCAAAAGGCTCTCTGCAATTGATGTCCTGGAGTTACAGGCTTCTGTGCATGAACGTTCCACGCCACGTACAAACAAATGTGCTGATGCTGCTTCTGATTTTCAGGTACAAGCACAGTTTACCACAGTTAATACAGACAATTTTGCTTTTGACGCGTGTCGTTTCCCTGAAATTGGTGATTCTGTTTTGCTCCCTGGGTCTGCTCAGCTTAGCTTAGTCTCTGTTGACCAAACTGTTGTTGACCCACCGTTTACTCTTGGTTCCTCACCAAATCTTTTAATTGATTCTCTGGGCCAGTTTTCTTCTGGGCCTGGTTCGGCCTCCCACTCATCAATTATTAAAAGGCTCAAAGGTTTCAAAAAACAAGTGGTAACCTCTAAGGCCCAACCAAAAACCAGGGCCCAAAAGAAAGTCAGAGTTCAGGCAACAAAAAAAAGCAATGCTGCAATGGTTGCTTCAGTGGATACCTCTGACTTCATCGATGTGCCTCTTGAGTATGCGGAGGCCATCGACTTGGTGCATCTAGTCGGGTTGCACCCGGATATACTGTCCAAAGAAAATGAAATTTTTAAGCCCAACGGGTTAAATCCTACCGGCCTTTTGGTTCCTAGAATTATGCAAAGACCAGCTACTGACTTGGATTTACATCAGGTAGCCCATTCTTCCCGCCACAAGTCAGGTGCCTTCAAAAGTGCTAAATTTTCGAGCTCTGAGCGGGTAGATGTGCCGGGCTCTGATGAAGAACTAGGCGATTATTCCTCTGAGTGAATCGTCATTTCTTTCTTTTTTGTAGCTGCCTTTAATGGAGCTTTTTGTTTTGGACTTCTTGTTTCCCCATGAGTTACAAACCTCTAAAAATGTTGTCTTGGAATGTTCGTGGCTTAGGAGATATTTCTAAAAGACTTGTTGTAAGCGATACTATTCGTTCGTCTAGATGCGATATTTTTTGCTTGCAAGAGACTAAACTTCATGACCCCTCTATTTCTGTGATTTCATCTTTTTCTCCTAGTTTCTTTGATAGAGATATGGTAGTTCTTGATTCAATTGAGACTAGGGGTGGTTGTGTCATTGGATGGAAACGTTGTTTTTCAAAAGTCTCTTCGTGGTGCACCCGTCACACATGTTCAGTAATGCTAATCGATGTGAGAACGAATGTTTCTTATTTGATAACAAATGTGTATGGGCCCAGCTCCTCGGTTCAACGTGAGAGCTTCTTAAAAGAATTAACTTTTATCTCTGGTCTTAATACTCGCTTTTGGGCACTTTTGGGAGATTTCAATATTGTTCGTTGGATGCACGAAAGATCAACGATGGCAACAGACTTTTCTCAAATGCAATTGTTTAATGACCGGATAAGAGATCTACAACTTTTTGATGTGCCTTTGTCTAATAAGCGTTTTACCTGGTCTAACAAACAACCGTCACCCGTTATGTCACGCTTAGATCGGGTCTTTCTCTCTCCTGATTGGCTGACCATGTTTCCAGCCTTAAGCCTTCAAGCCCTTCCAACAATTGTTTCTGATCACTTGCCGATTTTACTGTGTTGTAAGCAGCCTGCAACTACCCCTAAACGATTAAGAATGGAATTGTTTTGGTTTGACCAGCATGATTTTCACACCTTGGCGAACGATACTTGGAATTCCTTTGTTGCACTACCAGCTGCACAGAGGTTCTTTGCCAAGAATGACACTCTTCAAAAACACTTGCATGTCTGGCACAAAAACACTTTCCCTCATGTCAATGTGCATTTAGCTAATGCAAAGGCTTTTATCGCCCTGTTTGATTCTTTGGAGGAAGTCAGAACGTTGACAAGAATGGAGTTTCGCTTGCGAATTTTGTTGAGAGAACAAGCGTTTTTCCTAGCTAAGATTTCTGAGCAGAAATGGCACCAGCGTGCTAGAATCAAATGGCTGTCCTGTGGTGACCGCAACACAAGATTTTTTCATGCAGTAGCTTCTGCCAAAATGAGGAAAAAAAGGATTAACAACCTGTCCTTGGATGGAAACCTCTTAACTGATCAGAATTCTATCTTACAAGCTTTTACTTGTTATTTCAAAGATCTACTCGGCTCGCACAGGGATGTTTATCCTTGTTCTCTACAAACCTTGTATGGTCAAAGGCCACTGCTTGATTCCCTGGATTCACCCTTCACTACCTTGGAAATTAAGCATGCAGTCTCCTCACTTTCGAGCAACAAGGCGTCGGGTCCTGACGGAATACCAAATGAGTTTGCCAAACTTAAATGGGACATCCTACATTGTGATCTCCTTGCTATTTTCAGTGATCTTTACGCTGGTACCCTGGACCTTAAGGAACTTAACTTGGCGCACATCACACTGCTGCCAAAAAATGATCTTGCAGACACCTTAACAGCGTTCAGACCGATAAGCATCATCAATTATATTCCCAAATTAATCTCCAAAGTACTGGCTTCTAGGCTGAGCCCTCATCTCCATAATCTTGTTTCCCCTACTCAGTCGGGTTTTGTGAGAGGCAGGTTGATTCAAGAAAATTTCCTTAGTGCAAGAGAGATTGTTACTCATCTCTCCAAATGCAAACAGCCAGCCATTATGCTTAAGCTAGATTTCTTCAAAGCGTTTGATACGGTCAATTGGTCCTTCCTATTCAATGTGCTTAGAACTTTTGGAATTCCACCGAAATTCATCTCCTGGATTGAACTGTTGCTCACTACTTCAAAGTCTGCAGTTCTTATCAATAATCAAATCGGTAACTTCTTCCAGCATTTTCAGGGTTTGCGCCAAGGAGATCCCCTTTCGCCATTCATGTTTATTCTTGTAGCAGATGTGTTGTCTAAAATGTGTCAGGCAATGGGTCAGTCCTTAGCTCATTCAATTTCTACACGGCTTCTCTCCCCTTTTTGTGTGTTGCAATACGCTGACGACACTTTGATTTTTGCAACCACTAAAGGCAAAAGTTTGCAAACTTTGAAGCTTCTGCTAGATCTTTTTTCTCTAGTTTCTGGCTTGAATTTGAACTTGGCGAAATCATCCTTCACACCTTTCAACTTATCCTCTCTTGAAACTGATCAAGTAAAGCTTATCTTACATTGTGAGGCCAGTTCTCTTCCTCTGCCATATCTTGGCCTTCCTTTAACAGCGAACAGACCAACCAAAGAGAACTATCTCCAGTTAATTGAGAAGCTAGAATCTAAGCTAGCTGGTTGGAAAAACAAACTGCTTTCCAGAGCTGGTAGAATTACACTGGTTTCCTCTGTGCTGTCAGCCATTCCTATTTTTTTCATGTCTGTGTTTAGGTTGCATGTTTGGGTGCTCAAAGCGATTGATAAATTGAGAAGAAATTTTCTTTGGGGGAGGGCTTATGGCCCCTCTAATGGCATTCCACTGCTAGCCTGGGACAGGGTATGCTTACCAAAATCGCTGGGAGGGTTTGGTATTCTCAATTTAAAGCTGCTCAATATAGCTTTGCTTATGAAGTGGTTATGGCGTTTATCAGCTCAACCTACTTCCCAATGGTCGGTGATAGCGAACCTTTTGATTTCAAACAAAAATCGACTGTCTCCACTCTCTTGGACCTCTAATGGCTCCTTCTTCTGGAAGGATTTACTGCAGTTAAGGCATCTTTTCGCTATCTCTACTACTACAGCTCTTGCCAATGGTAAAAGCACCCTCTTTTGGTTTGACAATTGGGGCCTTGGTCATCTTCACTTTTTTAATTCCCTCCCAAAACCGTTAAAGCCTTTCAGCACAGTGCATAAGTGTGTTTCTGACCCTTGGTCAACTTTTCCAGCACCGTTCACCAGTGAGATCAATAATGCCTTGCAGTACCTCCAGAGTCTCCCCTTGCATTGCAACAACCCAGATCAGCTACTTTGGAAATGGGACTCTTCTGGTCTTTTTTCTGTGAAATCGGCTTATAGAATGCTAGTCTCAGCCGGTAAAATCACCTTTCCTTGCCCTTCTATCTGGAAAGTGCACTTACCTCCCTCTATTCAGGTTTTTGCTCTTTTGCTTTTCCACAATCGTCTGCTCACTCAAGAGGCACTCCTGAAACGCCAAATTGCATTTGTTCAAGGTTGTGTCTTGTGTGATCAAGCCTTATTAGAAACTACTGATCATCTGTTTTGTCAGTGCCCCTTTGTCAGAGCGTTATGGGCTAAGGTTCGAGGCTTTTTCCCTTCTCTGTCACTCCTTGGCTTTGTCGAGGTCCGATCGCTTTTGATTTCAGCTCTAAAGGATGCTCACTCTGACAGAAACAGTCTACTGGCAATCGTCACCATAACCACACTCTGGGCTATCTGGTTGGAGCGTAATAACAGAACTTTCAGGGAAGTTCGAAGAAGTATCGATTCAATCATGGATTGGATTGTCTCGCAGCAAACTCTTTTTCTGAAATACTGTTAATGTTCTTTTACTAGTTTTTGTTTTCTGTTTTCTTTTCTTGGTAGCCTCTGCCAAGTGTGTATCTAAAAAAAAAAAAAGAAAGCACAATATCGTGAAATTCTCAAATTCTGTCTAGAACGCTCATTATTTGCACTTTTTTTGCGTGATTGTCATTCATAAATCCAATGCTTTTGAATTTTTATGATTATAAACTTATTATTTACTGTATAGAGAGCTCAATTATAGATTATTGTGATCAAATAACATGTAATGAATGCACAATCGCTTGAAATTCACCAATTCAGTCCAGAACGCACATTATTTGCACTATATGTGCGTTATTGCCATTTATAATCCTATCCTTTTGAATTTTAGATATCATAAACTCATTCTCCATTGTATAAAATGCTAAAATATAGATCATTGTGATTAAATGACTTGAATTGAATGCACAATCGCGTGAAATGCATCAATTCTTTCCAGAAAAATCTTTATTTGCACTTTATGTGCGTTATTACCATTTGCAATATATGTGCGTTATTACCATTTATCATCCTATCCTTTTGAATGTTTGAAATCATAATCCCATTATCCACTGTATAAAAAGCTTAAATATAGATTGTTTAGATCAAATGACTAGAAATGAACACACAATCGCGTTAAATGCCAATTCTGATTAGAACGCTCATTATTTGCAATTTATGTCCGTAATTGTCATTTAAATCCAATCCTTTTGAATTTTCAAAATGATAAACTTACTCTCCACTGTATAATGAGGCTAAATATAGATTATTGTGATCAAATGACTTGGAATTAATGCACAATCGCTTGATATTCTCCAATTTTGTCCACAACGCACATTATTTGCACTTGATATCCGTAATTGTCATTTATAATTCAATCCTTTTTAATTTTTAAGATTATAAACTTATTCTTCACTGTATAATGAGCTTAAATTGAGATTATTGTGAACAAATAACTTGAAATGAAAGCACAATCGCGTGAAATTCTCAAATTCTGTCCAGAACGCTCATTATTTGCAATTTTTGTGCGTAATTGTCATTTATAATCCAATCATTTTGAATTTTTAAGATTATAAACTTATTCTTCACTGTATAATGAGCTAAAATACAGAATATTGTGATCACATAACTTGAATGAAATCACAATCGCGTGCAATTCTCAAATTCTGTCCAGAACACTCATTATGTGCATTTTTTGTGCGTAATTGTCATTTCTAATCCAATCCTTTTGAATTTTTAAAATTATAAACTTATTCTTTACTGTATAAAGAGCTTAAATATAGATTATTGTGATTAAATAACATGTAATGAATGCAGAATCGCTTGAAATTCTCCAATTCTGTCCAGAACGCGCATTATTTGCATTATATGTGCGTTATTACCATTTATTATCCTATCCTTTTGAATGTTTGAAATCATAAACCCATTCTCCACTGTATAAAGAGGTTAAATTTATATTATTGAGATCAAATGACTTGAAATGAATACACAATCGCTTGAAATGCTCAAGTTCTGTCCAGAACGCACATTATTTGCACTTGATATGCGTAATTGTCACTTATAATCCAATCGTTTTGAATTTTAAGATTGTAAACTTATTCTTTACTGCATTAAGATCTTATATATAGATTATTGTGATCAAATAACATGTAATGAATGCACAATCGCTTGAAATTCTCCAATTTTTTCCAGAACGCACATTATTAGCACTATGTGTGCGTAATTATCATTTATAATTCAGTCCTTTTGAATTTTTAAGATCATAAACTTATTTTTACTGTATAAAGAGATTAAAAATATATTATTGTGATAAAATAACAAGTCATTCATGCACAATCGCTTTAAATTCTCCAATTCTGTCCAGAACGCACATTATTTGCAATATATGTGTGTTATTACCATTTATCATCCTATCCTTTTGAATGTTTGAAATCATAATCCCATTATCCACTGTATAAAAAGCTTAAATATATATTGTTTAGATCAAATGACTAGAAATGAACACACAATCCCGTTAAATGCCAATTCTGATTAGAACGCTCATTATTTGCAATTTATGTCCGTAATTGTCATTTAAATCCAATCCTTTTGAATTTTCAAAATGATAAACTTACTCTCCACTGTATAATGAGGCTAAATATAGATTATTGTGATCAAATGACTTGAAATTAATGCACAATCGCTTGATATTCTCCAATTTTGTCCAGAACGCACATTATTTGCACTTGATATCCGTAATTGTCATTTATAATTCGATCCTTTTTAATTTTTAAGATTATAAACTTATTCTTCACTGCATAATGAGATTAAATTGAGATTATTGTGAACAAATAACTTGAAATGAAAGCACAATCGCGTGAAATTCTCAAATTCTGTCCAGAACGCTCATTATTTTTTGAAATTTTTGTGCGTAATTGTCATTTATAATCCAATCATTTTGAATTTTTAAGATTATAAACTTATTCTTCACTGTATAATGAGCTAAAATACAGAATATTGTGATCACATAACTTGAATGAAATCACAATCGCGTGCAATTCTCAAATTCTGTCCAGAACACTCATTATGTGCATTTTTTGTGCGTAATTGTCATTTCTAATCCAATCCTTTTGAATTTTTAAAATTATAAACTTATTATTTACTGTATAAAGAGCTTAAATATAGATTATTGTGATTAAATAACATGTAATGAATGCAGAATCGCTTGAAATTCTCCAATTCTGTCCAGAACGCGCATTATTTGCATTATATGTGCGTTATTACCATTTATTATCCTATCCTTTTGAATGTTTGAAATCATAAACCCATTCTCCACTGTATAAAGAGGTTAAATTTAGATTATTGAGATCAAATGACTTGAAATGAATACACAATCGCTTGAAATGCTCAAGTTCTGTCCAGAACGCACATTATTTGCACTTGATATGCGTAATTGTCACTTATAATCCAATCGTTTTGAATTTTAAGATTATAAACTTATTCTTTACTGCATAAAGATCTTAAATATAGATTATTGTGATCAAATAACATGTAATGAATGCACAATCGCTTGAAATTCTCCAATTTTTTCCAGAACGCACATTATTAGCACTATGTGTGCGTAATTATCATTTATAATTCAGTCCTTTTGAATTTTTAAGATTATAAACTTATTTTTACTGTATAAAGAGATTAAAAATATATTATTGTGATAAAATAGAAGTCATTCATGCACAATCGCTTTAAATTCTCCAATTCTGTCCAGAACGCTCATTATTTTTTTACTTTTTGTGCGTAATTGTCATTTATAATCCAATCCTTTTGAATTTTCAAGATTATAAACTCACTATCCGCTGTATAATGAGCTTAAATATAGATTATTGTGATCAAATGATTTGAAATTAATGCACAATCGCTTGAAAGTCTCAAATTCTGTCCATAACGCTCATTATTTGCACTTGATATGCGTAATTATCATTTATAGTTCAATCATTTTAAATTTTTAAGTTTATAAATTTATTCTTCACTATATAAAGAGCTTAAATATAAATTATTGTGATCAAATAACTTGAAATGAAAGCACAATATCGTGAAATTCTCAAATTCTGTCTAGAACGCTCATTATTTGCACTTTTTTTGCGTGATTGTCATTCATAAATCCAATGCTTTTGAATTTTTATGATTATAAACTTATTATTTACTGTATAGAGAGCTCAAATATAGATTATTGTGATCAAATAACATGTAATGAATGCACAATCGCTTGAAATTCACCAATTCAGTCCAGAACGCACATTATTTGCACTATATGTGCGTTATTGCCATTTATAATCCTATCCTTTTGAATTTTAGATATCATAAACTCATTCTCCATTGTATAAAATGCTAAAATATAGATCATTGTGATTAAATGACTTGAATTGAATGCACAATCGCGTGAAATGCATCAATTCTTTCCAGAAAAATCTTTATTTGCACTTTATGTGCGTTATTACCATTTGCAATATATGTGCGTTATTACCATTTATCATCCTATCCTTTTGAATGTTTGAAATCATAATCCCATTATCCACTGTATAAAAAGCTTAAATATAGATTGTTTAGATCAAATGACTAGAAATGAACACACAATCGCGTTAAATGCCAATTCTGATTAGAACGCTCATTATTTGCAATTTATGTCCGTAATTGTCATTTAAATCCAATCCTTTTGAATTTTCAAAATGATAAACTTACTCTCCACTGTATAATTAGGCTAAATATAGATTATTGTGATCAAATGACTTGAAATTAATGCACAATCGCTTGATATTCTCCAATTTTGTCCACAACGCACATTATTTGCACTTGATATCCGTAATTGTCATTTAGAATTCGATCCTTTTTAATTTTTAAGATTATAAACTTATTCTTCACTGTATAATGAGCTTAAATTGAGATTATTGTGAACAAATAACTTGAAATGAAAGCACAATCGCGTGAAATTCTCAAATTCTGTCCAGAACGCTCATTATTTGCAATTTTTGTGCGTAATTGTCATTTATAATCCAATCATTTTGAATTTTTAAGATTATAAACTTATTCTTCACTGTATAATGAGCTAAAATACAGAATATTCTGATCAAATAACTTGAATGAAATCACAATCGCGTGCAATTCTCAAATTCTGTCCAGAACACTCATTATGTGCATTTTTTGTGCGTAATTGTCATTTCTAATCCAATCCTTTTGAATTTTTAAAATTATAAACTTATTCTTTACTGTATAAAGAGCTTAAATATAGATTATTGTGATTAAATAACATGTAATGAATGCAGAATCGCTTGAAATTCTCCAATTCTGTCCAGAACGCGCATTATTTGCACTATATGTGCGTTATTACCATTTATTATCATATCCTTTAGAATGTTTGAAATCATAAACCCATTCTCCACTGTATAAAGAGGTTAAATTTATATTATTGAGATCAAATGACTTGAAATGAATACACAATCGCTTGAAATGCTCAAGTTCTGTCCAGAACGCACATTATTTGCACTTGATATGCGTAATTGTCACTTATAATCCAATCGTTTTGAATTTTAAGATTGTAAACTTATTCTTTACTGCATTAAGATCTTATATAGATTCAATCGGTCCGAAGGGAGTGGGTCTAGGGTTTTGCTCTCCGTACACACGCGACTGTGCGGCGATTTGAAGGCGATCTCCGTAGGCTCACCCGATGGCGACCCAGGCGACCCCCTCTGAGAAATGGACCCTTGTTCAGAACCGAAAGAGGAACTTCCTCCCTCTCTCCGGTGGGCTCAGGTCCCCAACCGCCGCCTCCACCTTTGTGCCGTACTCCGATCGACAGTCCTATGCAGAAGTGCTCAGGTCCAACACCAAACCCTCCTCCTCCATCACCAAGACTTCTCCTTCTCCTACTATCTCGCCTCCCAACACCAAACCCTCCTCCTCCAATACCAAACCACCTCCCAAATCAGCTCTTACCACCCCCTTACCACCCCATTCAGCTGTCTTCACCCCTGATAGCTCTGATAAGCTTCCCTATCTGCCGTCTCCTTCGGCTAAGGAGTGGAAAGGGAAATGCTTTAGGTGCCTCGAGTATGGCCACTTAGCCAAGAGTTGCACAAATCCAGAGAGGTGTGCACGTTGTGGTGACCGAGGTCACAACTACAGGCGCTGTAAGAAGGGAGCTCTCCTGCCCACGCCTCCAACTACAGCCACCATGCCACCTAAGAGCACCACCATTGTAGCTACAGCTGCGGTTCAACCACCAGCCAATTGTTTGAGGGAGGAACCCCCTTTTAGTGAGTTACTCACTACCTCAGGCGAGGATGAGGAAGTAGTAATGCCGGATGATTCAGAGAGGCCAGACACTATTACCTGCTACTTCGCAAGAGATGAGGCATATTTCGCAGAAGTTGAGAGACTTAAGAGAGGCTTGGTGCTGTCTGTCCCACCGGAATCCAAAGACCTCTCTTTGGACGAGGTTGCTCGCCTTTTTGCCTCAACTGGTCTGGTGCCAGCACCCAGCCTAAATGTAACTCAATTACCAGGTAATCGATACCTAGTCTTACCCCCGTCAGAGGTGGATAGCTTGGTTTTGGGGGAAGCCGTCCCGGATAGACTGTGGGAGAGGGGTTTTTCTGTTCAATTATGGTCTCCACTGCTAGACACAACAGTGAATGTGCCCGGTTTTCAGATTTGGATAGATTTGCTAGGAGTCCCTCCGGAACTATGGCGTGAAGATTTAGTCTGCCAAGCAGTGGGACGGTTTGGGATTTATCTTGGGTCCGTGGATTCTAGCAGCACAGGTAGCCTCAGTCATTGGAGTGTTGTCGTGGCTACTTCAGACTTGAGGAAAGTCCCTAGAAACTTACTCATGTCAGCTGGAGGCCTCGATGCTTTGGTTGCTGTAAGAGCAAGAAAATGGGTTCAAACACCAATCTATAAGGTTGCAGATCTCCCTTCATACCCAAAAAAGATAATTCGACCAGCTGAGCGTCCGGTGGCGACTGAGGTGGTTACTGCCCCGCATAGGCAGGTGCCTGACACTGTCACTGCACCGCGGTGGTTAGTTGATAGGGAAACAGTCACACTGAACATTAAGTCTCTCAAGGAAATCTTTCGAGGAGTTAATCCCTCATTGCTTCCACCAGATGTGGCGGCGATTTTAAAAGGGGACAGGGAGGAAATTAGACGCAGCCAGGAGTGGGGAGACCAACACATAACAGTTGACCTCAGGGAAGGAGCAGAGCTACTCAGTGATGGGGCCACTAAGCAGTGCTTAGGGAACACCTCACATAGAAGAGATGAGGACTCACAGAACATGCCGCACCGAATTCTCAAGCGTCCAGCTAATGCTGATCCGTTACAGAAGGACAAAGAGCTTTTTAGGGGTAGCAACAAGGATGCCAACAGGGGAGAGAAGAGGCAGAATACGGGTTTGGTTGGTTCAGCTCAGGTTCATAATCTCTTTCTGGAACATTCTCTTTGTGAATGTTTAGATTGTCACTATCTCTTCCCTGAAATCAATCCGTGTGCTTTTTGTGTTAAAAAGTCACAAAATGTTACAAAAGAGGGAGAGAGAGACGTTGGGTTGGGTACTGTTCTCGGGTCGGGACCTGACATTGAGTCGGGTACTGAAGTCGGGTCGGATATTGTTTCTGATAGGCCCCTGGTTAACCAACCTGAACTAATTAGTGACCAAGCTGTAGACTCGGAAAAGAGTAAAGAGGTTCAAAAAACAAACCAGTTGGTGGTGTATAACCGGGTTGGTAAAGGTCTTGTTGATACTCAGTCTGGGGAGGGTGTTGAACCTACCTTACATGAGTTGCAACTAGACCCAGAAGGTTTTGTCAATATACCACTTACTCTTGTTGAGGCAACTGACCTGGCGAATTTAATTGGTATTCAAACTCCTGTTTTTGTTGGACAGGAAGGAGGAACTCATAGTGCTAATAGAGTTCGCTCTGGCTTGGGTTTGAAGAGTCAAGGCGGCCCAATAAAAGAGAAAGTGAAGCTCAGTATTTTTAAACAGGCCGGCCGGGCCCAGAAAAAGAAACCTGCAGCACAACGAAGGTCTACTACAAACCAAAGAACAACACGTTCTTCTCTCAGACAAGTGCAGGAGGCTAATGAGGCTACGAACGATATAGCCCGACCCAAGAATGACTCAACCTCGGTTTTCAGTAGGCTTGCTCTAGAGGATTTGAACTCGGACCAGGAGAAGTTCAATACTGACTGGTCTCCTGAAGAAGAGTTGGTGGACTATGATTAACCCATTGAGGGTCTTTTTTGGGAAATTGTTTTTTTGTTAGAAGGCACTGTTTTTTTTTGTTGGTACTGATCATTTTGTTTTTATGGATTGTGTGCTTAAACAATTAAAAATTTGTAGTTGGAATGTACGTGGTTTAGGAGACCCCTCCAAATGCTCAGTGGTTAGAGATACAATTAGGTCGTCTCGAGCAGACATTTTCTGCCTACAAGAAACGAAGCTGGTTAACCCTTCTCTTTCTAAGATTTCTTCCTTTACCCCTTCTTACTTTAATAAGGAGGTTGCTTGCCTTGATTCCTTACAGACTCGAGGCGGAGTCCTTATTGCTTGGAAACATTGCTTCTCTCTCCTTAATTCTTTTGTCACGATGCACTCATGCACTGTTATTCTTAAGGACTCTCGAACCGGTTTTATCTTTGCCCTCACTTCGGTTTACGGCCCCCAGTTGCTCTCTCTTAAAAGAACTTTCCTTGCCCACCTCAGACATATAGCCTCCCTTATCTCCCTTCCTTGGATTGTGGCAGGAGACTTTAATATGGTTCGGTGGATGACAGACCGGTCAAATCCCTCCCTCGATTTTAATAGTATGCAGATGTTTAATGAGACCATATCTGAACTTTCGCTCTTCGATGTCCCCCTCTCTAACCGCAACTTCACCCGCTCTAACAAAAAACCGGCACCGACCTTATCCAAACTGGACAGGTTTTTATTATCTCCTCAATGGGGACTTTCCTTTCCCCTCATTACTGTTTTGGCTATGCCTATGGTCTCTTCAGACCATGTGCCTCTTCTCCTCCACCTCCGACATAATGCCACCCGACCGAACCCACTCAGATTGGAAAAGTTTTGGCTCAGATATAACCACTTTGACTTGGCAACAATGGAAAGTTGGGGTCAGCATGGGCAAGAGCCTCAATCCATCAAAAGGTTCTACCTCAGATCCAACCAGCTTCAGCTTGATCTCAGAGAATGGCATCGTCAAAATTTTTCTACCCCCCAACTTCACTTAAACAATGCCAAGGCAACGATATCCTTTCTTGACCTACTAGAAGAGAAGAGAACCCTGACTCTTTTAGAAATTTCCTTAAGGATTGCCTGTAGGGAAAAAGCTTTTGAGTTAGCAAACAACCTAGAAACTCGCTGGTTCCAAAGAGCTAGATGTAATTGGATCAAAGAAGGAGACCGCAACACTTCCTTTTTTCATGCGTATGCCTCTTCTAGGCTACGAAGAAAGCAAATCACAGAGATACGAATTGATGGGGTCACTCAAGTTGATAGGCTTCAGATAGCACAGGCTTTCAGAAATCATTTCTCAAACCTCCTTGGCACTGAGACTCACAACCTCAGATGTGATCTTTCGGCCCTTTACTCCCCTTGTCTTTTAGATAATGAGCTCCTTGCACTTCCTCTTCCTTTCACTCTTGAAGAAATCCGCTCTGCCGTTTTCTCCTTGTCAGACAACAAAGCAAGTGGACCAGACGGTCTTATAAATGAATTTGCAAAGAAACAATGGGATAGAGTGCATGAGGATTTAATCTCAATATTCGAGCAATTATTTCAAGGATCTCTGAGTCTGGATTCTCTAAACCATGCCCACATTGTCCTTGTTCCTAAGAAAGAAATTTCTCTCGCGCTTGGTGACTTTCGCCCTATCAGCGTCATCAACTACATACCCAAGTTGATCTCAAAGGTCCTGGCAAATAGGCTAAAGACTGTTATGCCCATGCTGATCTCCTCCGGACAAACTGGTTTCCTAGCAGGAAGGTTTATTGCAGAAAATTTTAATTGTGCAAGAGAAATCTTACACCACATTGACACTACAAAAGAACAGGCAATCCTCTTTAAGATAGACTTTGCCAAAGCTTTTGACTCGGTTTCTTGGTCTTTTCTTTTTGATGTTCTTAGAGAAAGAGGGATACCAGAAAAGTTCATTTCTTGGATTAGGCTGCTCTTAACCACAGCGACGTCATCTATCTTGCTTAATGGGGCCCCAGGAGCGCCTTTTCAACATCTTAGAGGGTTAAGGCAGGGGGATCCGCTCTCTCCCTATCTCTTTATCCTAGCAATGGATGTTCTCTCAGTGATGTTGCTTAAATCTTCAGCACATATCAACGTTCCGCTGACAGTTAGACTGCCTCAACCTTTCTACCTTTTCCAGTATGCAGATGATGCCCTTATTTTCTCCTCAATACATGGACAGGCAATCCACTCTCTTAAGTTAGTGTTGCATCTCTTCTCTCAAGTTTCGGGATTGCAAATAAACTTCTCTAAGTCAACTGTTGTGCCTCTCAATCTCTCTGAAAACACCATCCTTGAGGTAACCCAGATACTTGACTGTGACAATGCCTCACTCCCTATTACCTACCTTGGACTTCCTCTCACCAATAAGAAACCTGATAGACTCTGTTTTCAGCCACTTTTAGAAAAGATAGAAAGACGCTTGGCTGGCTGGAAAGGAAAGTTGATCTCCAGGGCGGGACGCCTGCAACTTATTACTTCGACCCTCTCCTCTATTCCTATTTATCACCTCTCTTGTTTCTCCTTACCCAAATGGCTTCTCAAGAAAATAGAAAGACTTAGTAGAAGGTTCCTATGGGGATCAACGTCAGGGATACCTTTGAAAAGTTGGAGCTCCATCTGCTTACCTAAGGAGTTTGGAGGCTGTGGAATAGCAGATTTAGCTTTGAAAAATAAAGTTCTCTTACTAAGATGGTGGTGGAGACTCTATTCATCCAGTAATTCGCTGTGGTATGAAATAGTGTCAACTTTGTATTCTAGAAGGAACTGTCTTTCCTCACCCCTTTGCTGGCTTCCCTCAGGCTCTTTCTTTTGGAAAGACCTTTTTAGAGTAAGACTGCTCTTTCAGCTATCTACTGCTTGGGATATCGCAGGGGGCTTTTCACCATCTTTTTGGTTTGATGCTTGGGGAGGACAACCTTTAATTTTTCTCACTCAAGAGGCATGTAAACCTTTGAAACCTTCCTTCTCGCTTAACAGGGCGCTCCCAGATGTCGCAAATTTGTTGCCTATGCCTCGCGACTACAGGACAACTTTGATTGTTGATAAGGCTTTGAGCTTTCATCCCTCGGAAGAAAGATCAGATAGTATTTTTTGGAAATGGTCAACAGATGGGAATTTCTCGTCCAAGGAAACTTATAGACTTTTCGCAACTATAGGAAAAGTTAAAAGTCCAGTAGGTTGGATTTGGAATCTCAAGGTACCTCCAAAGGTTAAATTTTTTGGTCTCCTCCTACTGCAAAGGAAACTCCTCACCCAAGCTGCTTTACTCAGGAGGAACATACAAGTTCAAATAGGCTGTTCACTTTGCTCTGAGAGTATAATTGAGGATGATCTACACCTTTTCTTCACCTGTAATTACTCTTCTAGACTTTGGCAATTGGTTAATGCTTTAACAGGTATGACCACCCCAGTCATCTGTGACAATGTCCTCACGACAATCTTGAATTGGGTGTCTGAAACGGATGCCAAGGTCAAAGAAAAAAGGTTATGCTACTTGTTTACTACACTTTGGTCTCTCTGGAACGAGAGAAATAATCGAAGGTTCAGAGGGGAAGCGAAGCCGGTACAGGTACTGGCTAGGAGCATCAAAGAAGATGGCGCGCTTTTTTATAGATTTAGTTAGTTAGTTAGTTAGTTAGTCAGTTGAGGTTGCAGGGAGGTGGTCTTGCAGCCCTCTAATGTTTTTTCTGATGTTTTTTCTGAACTTGCTCTTCTTGACAGCTCCTGTCAAGGTCTCAAAAAAAAAAAAAAAAAAAGATCTTATATATAGATTATTGTGATCAAATAACATGTAATGAATGCACAATCGCTTGAAATTCTCCATTTTTTTCCAGAACGCACATTATTAGCACTATGTGTGCGTAATTATCATTTATAATTCATTCCTTTTGAATTTTTAAGATCATAAACTTATTTTTACTGTATAAAGAGATTAAAAATATATTATTGTGATAAAATAACAAGTCATTCATGCACAATCGCTTTAAATTCTCCAATTCTGTCCAGAACGCACATTATTTGCAATATATGTGTGTTATTACCATTTATCATCCTATCCTTTTGAATGTTTGAAATCATAATCCCATTATCCACTGTATAAAAAGCTTAAATATAGATTGTTTAGATCAAATGACTAGAAATGAACACACAATCCCGTTAAATGCCAATTCTGATTAGAACGCTCATTATTTGCAATTTATGTCCGTAATTGTCATTTAAATCCAATCCTTTTGAATTTTCAAAATGATAAACTTACTCTCCACTGTATAATGAGGCTAAATATAGATTATTGTGATCAAATGACTTGAAATTAATGCACAATCGCTTGATATTCTCCAATTTTGTCCAGAACGCACATTATTTGCACTTGATATCCGTAATTGTCATTTATAATTCGATCCTTTTTAATTTTTAAGATTATAAACTTATTCTTCACTGCATAATGAGATTAAATTGAGATTATTGTGAACAAATAACTTGAAATGAAAGCACAATCGCGTGAAATTCTCAAATTCTGTCCAGAACGCTCATTATTTGCAATTTTTGTGCGTAATTGTCATTTATAATCCAATCATTTTGAATTTTTAAGATTATAAACTTATTCTTCACTGTATAATGAGCTAAAATACAGAATATTGTGATCACATAACTTGAATGAAATCACAATCGCGTGCAATTCTCAAATTCTGTCCAGAACACTCATTATGTGCATTTTTTGTGCGTAATTGTCATTTCTAATCCAATCCTTTTGAATTTTTAAAATTATAAACTTATTCTTTACTGTATAAAGAGCTTAAATATAGATTATTGTGATTAAATAACATGTAATGAATGCAGAATCGCTTGAAATTCTCCAATTCTGTCCAGAACGCGCATTATTTGCATTATATGTGCGTTATTACCATTTATTATCCTATCCTTTTGAATGTTTGAAATCATAAACCCATTCTCCACTGTATAAAGAGGTTAAATTTTGATTATTGAGATCAAATGACTTGAAATGAATACACAATCGCTTGAAATGCTCAAGTTCTGTCCAGAACGCACATTATTTGCACTTGATATGCGTAATTGTCACTTATAATCCAATCGTTTTGAATTTTAAGATTATAAACTTATTCTTTACTGCATAAAGATCTTAAATATAGATTATTGTGATCAAATAACATGTAATGAATGCACAATCGCTTGAAATTCTCCAATTTTTTCCAGAACGCACATTATTAGCACTATGTGTGCGTAATTATCATTTATAATTCAGTCCTTTTGAATTTTTAAGATTATAAACTTATTTTTACTGTATAAAGAGATTAAAAATATATTATTGTGATAAAATAGAAGTCATTCATGCACAATCGCTTTAAATTCTCCAATTCTGTCCAGAACGCTCATTATTTTTTTACTTTTTGTGCGTAATTGTCATTTATAATCCAATCCTTTTGAATTTTCAAGATTATAAACTCACTATCCGCTGTATAATGAGCTAAATGTAGATTATTGTGATCAAATGATTAGAAATTAATGCACAATCGCCTGAAAGTCTCAAATTCTGTCCAGAACGCTCATTATTTGCACTTGATATGCGTAATTATCATTTATAGTTCAATCATTTTAAATTTTTAAGTTTATAAATTTATTCTTCACTATATAAAGAGCTTAAATATAAATTATTGTGATCAAATAACTTGAAATGAAAGCACAATATCGTGAAATTCTCAAATTCTGTCTAGAACGCTCATTATTTGCACTTTTTTTGCGTGATTGTCATTCATAAATCCAATGCTTTTGAATTTTTATGATTATAAACTTATTATTTACTGTATAGAGAGCTCAAATATAGATTATTGTGATCAAATAACATGTAATGAATGCACAATCGCTTGAAATTCACCAATTCAGTCCAGAACGCACATTATTTGCACTATATGTGCGTTATTGCCATTTATAATCCTATCCTTTTGAATTTTAGATATCATAAACTCATTCTCCATTGTATAAAATGCTAAAATATAGATCATTGTGATTAAATGACTTGAATTGAATGCACAATCGCGTGAAATGCATCAATTCTTTCCAGAAAAATCTTTATTTGCACTTTATGTGCGTTATTACCATTTGCAATATATGTGCGTTATTACCATTTATCATCCTATCCTTTTGAATGTTTGAAATCATAATCCCATTATCCACTGTATAAAAAGCTTAAATATAGATTGTTTAGATCAAATGACTAGAAATGAACACACAATCGCGTTAAATGCCAATTCTGATTAGAACGCTCATTATTTGCAATTTATGTCCGTAATTGTCATTTAAATCCAATCCTTTTGAATTTTCAAAATGATAAACTTACTCTCCACTGTATAATTAGGCTAAATATAGATTATTGTGATCAAATGACTTGAAATTAATGCACAATCGCTTGATATTCTCCAATTTTGTCCACAACGCACATTTTTGCACTTGATATCCGTAATTGTCATTTAGAATTCGATCCTTTTTAATTTTTAAGATTATAAACTTATTCTTCACTGTATAATGAGCTTAAATTGAGATTATTGTGAACAAATAACTTGAAATGAAAGCACAATCGCGTGAAATTCTCAAATTCTGTCCAGAACGCTCATTATTTGCAATTTTTGTGCGTAATTGTCATTTATAATCCAATCATTTTGAATTTTTAAGATTATAAACTTATTCTTCACTGTATAATGAGCTAAAATACAGAATATTCTGATCAAATAACTTGAATGAAATCACAATCGCGTGCAATTCTCAAATTCTGTCCAGAACACTCATTATGTGCATTTTTTGTGCGTAATTGTCATTTCTAATCCAATCCTTTTGAATTTTTAAAATTATAAACTTATTCTTTACTGTATAAAGAGCTTAAATATAGATTATTGTGATTAAATAACATGTAATGAATGCAGAATCGCTTGAAATTCTCCAATTCTGTCCAGAACGCGCATTATTTGCACTATATGTGCGTTATTACCATTTATTATCATATCCTTTAGAATGTTTGAAATCATAAACCCATTCTCCACTGTATAAAGAGGTTAAATTTATATTATTGAGATCAAATGACTTGAAATGAATACAAAATCGCTTGAAATGCTCAAGTTCTGTCCAGAACGCACATTATTTGCACTTGATATGCGTAATTGTCACTTATAATCCAATCGTTTTGAATTTTAAGATTGTAAACTTATTCTTTACTGCATTAAGATCTTATATATAGATTATTGTGATCAAATAACATGTAATGAATGCACAATCGCTTGAAATTCTCCAATTTTTTCCAGAACGCACATTATTAGCACTATGTGTGCGTAATTATCATTTATAATTCAGTCCTTTTGAATTTTTAAGATCATAAACTTATTTTTACTGTATAAAGAGATTAAAAATATATTATTGTGATAAAATAACAAGTCATTCATGCACAATCGCTTTAAATTCTCCAATTCTGTCCAGAACGCACATTATTTGCAATATATGTGTGTTATTACCATTTATCATCCTATCCTTTTGAATGTTTGAAATCATAATCCCATTATCCACTGTATAAAAAGCTTAAATATAGATTGTTTAGATCAAATGACTAGAAATGAACACACAATCCCGTTAAATGCCAATTCTGATTAGAACGCTCATTATTTGCAATTTATGTCCGTAATTGTCATTTAAATCCAATCCTTTTGAATTTTCAAAATGATAAACTTACTCTCCACTGTATAATGAGGCTAAATATAGATTATTGTGATCAAATGACTTGAAATTAATGCACAATCGCTTGATATTCTCCAATTTTGTCCAGAACGCACATTATTTGCACTTGATATCCGTAATTGTCATTTATAATTCGATCCTTTTTAATTTTTAAGATTATAAACTTATTCTTCACTGCATAATGAGATTAAATTGAGATTATTGTGAACAAATAACTTGAAATGAAAGCACAATCGCGTGAAATTCTCAAATTCTGTCCAGAACGCTCATTATTTGCAATTTTTGTGCGTAATTGTCATTTATAATCCAATCATTTTGAATTTTTAAGATTATAAACTTATTCTTCACTGTATAATGAGCTAAAATACAGAATATTGTGATCACATAACTTGAATGAAATCACAATCGCGTGCAATTCTCAAATTCTGTCCAGAACACTCATTATGTGCATTTTTTGTGCGTAATTGTCATTTCTAATCCAATCCTTTTGAATTTTTAAAATTATAAACTTATTCTTTACTGTATAAAGAGCTTAAATATAGATTATTGTGATTAAATAACATGTAATGAATGCAGAATCGCTTGAAATTCTCCAATTCTGTCCAGAACGCGCATTATTTGCATTATATGTGCGTTATTACCATTTATTATCCTATCCTTTTGAATGTTTGAAATCATAAACCCATTCTCCACTGTATAAAGAGGTTAAATTTTGATTATTGAGATCAAATGACTTGAAATGAATACACAATCGCTTGAAATGCTCAAGTTCTGTCCAGAACGCACATTATTTGCACTTGATATGCGTAATTGTCACTTATAATCCAATCGTTTTGAATTTTAAGATTATAAACTTATTCTTTACTGCATAAAGATCTTAAATATAGATTATTGTGATCAAATAACATGTAATGAATGCACAATCGCTTGAAATTCTCCAATTTTTTCCAGAACGCACATTATTAGCACTATGTGTGCGTAATTATCATTTATAATTCAGTCCTTTTGAATTTTTAAGATTATAAACTTATTTTTACTGTATAAAGAGATTAAAAATATATTATTGTGATAAAATAGAAGTCATTCATGCACAATCGCTTTAAATTCTCCAATTCTGTCCAGAACGCTCATTATTTTTTTACTTTTTGTGCGTAATTGTCATTTATAATCCAATCCTTTTGAATTTTCAAGATTATAAACTCACTATCCGCTGTATAATGAGCTAAATGTAGATTATTGTGATCAAATGATTAGAAATTAATGCACAATCGCTTGAAAGTCTCAAATTCTGTCCAGAACGCTCATTATTTGCACTTGATATGCGTAATTATCATTTATAGTTCAATCATTTTAAATTTTTAAGTTTATAAATTTATTCTTCACTATATAAAGAGCTTAAATATAAATTATTGTGATCAAATAACTTGAAATGAAAGCACAATATCGTGAAATTCTCAAATTCTGTCTAGAACGCTCATTATTTGCACTTTTTTTGCGTGATTGTCATTCATAAATCCAATGCTTTTGAATTTTTATGATTATAAACTTATTATTTACTGTATAGAGAGCTCAAATATAGATTATTGTGATCAAATAACATGTAATGAATGCACAATCGCTTGAAATTCACCAATTCAGTCCAGAACGCACATTATTTGCACTATATGTGCGTTATTGCCATTTATAATCCTATCCTTTTGAATTTTAGATATCATAAACTCATTCTCCATTGTATAAAATGCTAAAATATAGATCATTGTGATTAAATGACTTGAATTGAATGCACAATCGCGTGAAATGCATCAATTCTTTCCAGAAAAATCTTTATTTGCACTTTATGTGCGTTATTACCATTTGCAATATATGTGCGTTATTACCATTTATCATCCTATCCTTTTGAATGTTTGAAATCATAATCCCATTATCCACTGTATAAAAAGCTTAAATATAGATTGTTTAGATCAAATGACTAGAAATGAACACACAATCGCGTTAAATGCCAATTCTGATTAGAACGCTCATTATTTGCAATTTATGTCCGTAATTGTCATTTAAATCCAATCCTTTTGAATTTTCAAAATGATAAACTTACTCTCCACTGTATAATTAGGCTAAATATAGATTATTGTGATCAAATGACTTGAAATTAATGCACAATCGCTTGATATTCTCCAATTTTGTCCACAACGCACATTTTTGCACTTGATATCCGTAATTGTCATTTAGAATTCGATCCTTTTTAATTTTTAAGATTATAAACTTATTCTTCACTGTATAATGAGCTTAAATTGAGATTATTGTGAACAAATAACTTGAAATGAAAGCACAATCGCGTGAAATTCTCAAATTCTGTCCAGAACGCTCATTATTTGCAATTTTTGTGCGTAATTGTCATTTATAATCCAATCATTTTGAATTTTTAAGATTATAAACTTATTCTTCACTGTATAATGAGCTAAAATACAGAATATTCTGATCAAATAACTTGAATGAAATCACAATCGCGTGCAATTCTCAAATTCTGTCCAGAACACTCATTATGTGCATTTTTTGTGCGTAATTGTCATTTCTAATCCAATCCTTTTGAATTTTTAAAATTATAAACTTATTCTTTACTGTATAAAGAGATTAAATATAGATTATTGTGATTAAATAACATGTAATGAATGCAGAATCGCTTGAAATTCTCCAATTCTGTCCAGAACGCGCATTATTTGCACTATATGTGCGTTATTACCATTTATTATCATATCCTTTAGAATGTTTGAAATCATAAACCCATTCTCCACTGTATAAAGAGGTTAAATTTATATTATTGAGATCAAATGACTTGAAATGAATACACAATCGCTTGAAATGCTCAAGTTCTGTCCAGAACGCACATTATTTGCACTTGATATGCGTAATTGTCACTTATAATCCAATCGTTTTGAATTTTAAGATTGTAAACTTATTCTTTACTGCATTAAGATCTTATATATAGATTATTGTGATCAAATAACATGTAATGAATGCACAATCGCTTGAAATTCTCCATTTTTTTTCAGAACGCACATTATTAGCACTATGTGTGCGTAATTATCATTTATAATTCAGTCCTTTTGAATTTTTAAGATCATAAACTTATTTTTACTGTATAAAGAGATTAAAAATATATTATTGTGATAAAATAACAAGTCATTCATGCACAATCGCTTTAAATTCTCCAATTCTGTCCAGAACGCACATTATTTGCAATATATGTGTGTTATTACCATTTATCATCCTATCCTTTTGAATGTTTGAAATCATAATCCCATTATCCACTGTATAAAAAGCTTAAATATAGATTGTTTAGATCAAATGACTAGAAATGAACACACAATCCCGTTAAATGCCAATTCTGATTAGAACGCTCATTATTTGCAATTTATGTCCGTAATTGTCATTTAAATCCAATCCTTTTGAATTTTCAAAATGATAAACTTACTCTCCACTGTATAATGAGGCTAAATATAGATTATTGTGATCAAATGACTTGAAATTAATGCACAATCGCTTGATATTCTCCAATTTTGTCCAGAACGCACATTATTTGCACTTGATATCCGTAATTGTCATTTATAATTCGATCCTTTTTAATTTTTAAGATTATAAACTTATTCTTCACTGCATAATGAGATTAAATTGAGATTATTGTGAACAAATAACTTGAAATGAAAGCACAATCGCGTGAAATTCTCAAATTCTGTCCAGAACGCTCATTATTTGCAATTTTTGTGCGTAATTGTCATTTATAATCCAATCATTTTGAATTTTTAAGATTATAAACTTATTCTTCACTGTATAATGAGCTAAAATACAGAATATTGTGATCACATAACTTGAATGAAATCACAATCGCGTGCAATTCTCAAATTCTGTCCAGAACACTCATTATGTGCATTTTTTGTGCGTAATTGTCATTTCTAATCCAATCCTTTTGAATTTTTAAAATTATAAACTTATTCTTTACTGTATAAAGAGCTTAAATATAGATTATTGTGATTAAATAACATGTAATGAATGCAGAATCGCTTGAAATTCTCCAATTCTGTCCAGAACACGCATTATTTGCATTATATGTGCGTTATTACCATTTATTATCCTATCCTTTTGAATGTTTGAAATCATAAACCCATTCTCCACTGTATAAAGAGGTTAAATTTAGATTATTGAGATCAAATGACTTGAAATGAATACACAATCGCTTGAAATGCTCAAGTTCTGTCCAGAACGCACATTATTTGCACTTGATATGCGTAATTGTCACTTATAATCCAATCGTTTTGAATTTTAAGATTATAAACTTATTCTTTACTGCATAAAGATCTTAAATATAGATTATTGTGATCAAATAACATGTAATGAATGCACAATCGCTTGAAATTCTCCAATTTTTTCCAGAACGCACATTATTTTTTTTTTTTTTTTTTTCGAAACCTTGACAGCAGCTGTCAAGAGACCAAACTAAAAAAAATAAAAAAATAAAACAAAAACCTCCCAAGTTATTCTAACACAGGACAACTTCCAATCTAAATACCTAACTATTCCTAAAGAACAGCTCCCCTTCATGGATTACATTCCTTGCCAAGCCCTGCACTTGCATCTCCTCTCCTCGAAATCTTCTGTTGTTTCTCTCCCTCCAAAGCATCCAAAGTGCTGTGAGCACAAAACACATCTTCTTGTTTCTATCCGTTGAGGGCAAAGATGCATAAACGTCCAAAACTGTTTGCAGCACAGTATCTTTCCCCGGGAGAACTTTTAAGCCAATAAGGTTTTGAATTTGAACCCAGAGTGAGGTGGAGTATGGGCAAAGGAAGAAAAGGTGTAAGTCATCCTCTACCAAATTCGTTGAGCACAAGACACATCCAGGTTGCACTTGAATGTTCCTTTTAAACAAGACCTGCTGGGTCAGGAGTTTATCTTGTAGCAAAAGCACTCCAAAAAGTATGATTTTCGGCGGGACCTTAAGTTTCCAGATCCACCTAACTGGTGTAAAAACTTTCCCTGCAGACACAAGCTGTTTGTAAGTAGATTTTGAAGAGTACAATGGTAGACCATTTCCAAAAAACTTTATCTTGGCCATCAGTAAGATTCAAACTTGTAACTTCATCAACAAACTGGAGAGTTCGAAGACTACGTGGCATTGGTAGTAAATTATTTAAGAGCGGGAAAGCTTGAAGAAGAGAACAGTTGGGTTTGGTAGGTTTAGCATCCTCTTGAGTCAAGTAAAGTATAGGTTCTCCTCCCCAAGCATCATACCAGAAGGAGGGCAAAATACCACTTGCTACTTCCCAACAAGTTGAGAGTTGGAAAAGTAGGCGCATGTTGAACAACTCTTTCCAAAAAAAGGAACCAGATGACAACCAAGTTATGGGAGGAGATGGTTGCGATCTGCGGGAGTAAATACTGGACATATTCTGAAACCAAAGAGAATTTGGGGCAGTATAAAGCCTCCACCACCATCTCAATAGAAGAGCTTTATTCTGCAGCACAAGATCTTTAAGGCCAAGGCCTCCTAGATCCTTGGGAAGACAGACTGAGGCCCAGTTTTTTAACGGGATCCCTCCAGTTGGGGTACTCCATAAGAATCTCCTACACAGACCGTCAATCTTTTTTATCAGCCACTTTGGGAGGCTGAAGCAGGAAAGGTAGTAGATAGGAATGGACAAGAGAACTGAGGAGATAAGTTGAAGTCGTCCCGCTCTTGTTATCAATTTACTTTTCCAAGTAGCAAGTCTACGTTCTAATTTCTCAAGTAGCGGTTGGAAACAAGTTCTGTTTGGTTTTTTAGAGGTAAGAGGCAGGCCCAGGTACGTAATGGGTAGACTTGCAAGTTGACATTGAAGGGAGTCCTTAATTGTTTGCGCCATATGATCCTCTAAATTTAAAGGCACAAGGTTGCTCTTTGCGAGATTTATACGCAGACCTGAAGCGTTTGAAAAAAGTAGAAGAGTCTGTTTCAGGATTTGCACAGCTTGTTCCTCTGCAGAGGAAAAAAGAAGTGCGTCGTCTGCATACTGGAAGAGGTAGAAAGGTTGCTGCAACCTGTCTGTCAGTGCATTGTTAATGGAGGCACCTGCATTCAAGAGCATCACAGATAGCACGTCCGCAACCAAGATGAACAGATAAGGCGAGATAGGATCTCCTTGCCTGAGCCCTCGACGATGAGTGAAAGGTTCTCCAGGAGTACCATCGAGTAGAATCGAGGAAGAAGCTGAAGAAAGGATTAGGCGTATCCAAGAGACAAACTTGCACGGGATGCCTCTTTGTTCCAAGACTTGGATGAGGAAGGACCAGGAGACCGAATCGAAAGCTTTCGCAAAATCAATCTTAAACATAAGACCTGGTTGCTTGGAATTCTCAATATGGTGCAGAAATTCCCTAGCACAATTGAAATTCTCAGCGATGTATCTGCCTGCAAGAAATCCGGTTTGTCCTGAAGAAATTAAGTGGGGGAGGACCTGTTTAAGCCTATTTGCCAGTACCTTGGAGATAAGTTTTGGGACATAATTAATAACACTGATTGGGCGAAAGTCCTGGACTGAACCAGAAAGTTCTTTTTTGGGGACCAATACAATATGAGCTTGATTGGAGTCTGAGAGTTGCAGGTTTCCCAAAAACAAATCCTGAAATATCATGGCGACATCCCACTGAACTTCGTTCCAATGTTTCTTTGCAAATTCATTGAAAATTCCATCAGGACCACTCGCTTTATTGTCTGCCAAAGAGAAAACTGCGAATCGAATTTCTTCGATAGTGAAAGGTAGATCGAGAAGTGTGAGAAGATCTAAAGGTGGAGCAGACAAATACAAAGGTGAAAGGTCTAAGTGCTCAGTCGGGAGTTCTCTTCCCAAGAGATTGTCATAGAAGTCTCTGAAGGAGGTCGCTATAGCCAGTCGATCTGTAAGAGTGACTCCGTTGACTTCCAGCTGAGTTATGTGCTTTCTACGCATTCTCGCTGAAGCGTAAGAATGGAAGAAAGCCGTATTTCGATCTCCCTCAGCTATCCACTTACATCTCGATCTTTGGAACCACCTCGTTTCGAGCACCGACGCAAGTTCAAACGCCCTTTCTTTGGTTAAGACCCTAAGCCGGACCTCCAGATGTGTCAGATTCCTGCGTTCTTCTAACATGTCCAGGAAAGATAGTATGCACTTAGCATTATCTAGGTGCAACTGGGGAGTGCTAAAATGTGTCAAATGCCAATTGCGTAGTTCTTTCTTCAAAATAAGGGATCTCTTGTAAAAGCGCTTAAGAGGCACTACTTCTTGATGGGAATTAGACCAAGTCATCTGTGTAAGGTCCCCAAAGCTTTTGTACCTCATCCAGAACTTCTCTAGACGTAGTAAATTCGGTCTCGTAGCATTCTGACGAAGGTGCAAGATTAAAGGCACGTGGTCTGAGGCAACCATCGGTAAGGCCGTGAGAGTGATTAAAGGAAAGGAACCTTCCCATTGGGAGGAGAGAAGAAATCTATCAAGTTTCGAAAGAATAGGCATTGGGTGCTTGTTAGACCTTGTAAAAGAGCGGTTAGAAAGGGGGACATCCAACAAGGCCAAGTCGGATATAGTCTCATTAAACAATTGCATGCAGTTTAGATCAAAGGATAGGTTTGATCTATCCGTCATCCAACGAACCATGTTAAAATCTCCGGCCACTATCCAAGGATCAGAAATGACCGAAGCAAAGTATCTTAGTTCGTGTAGGAAACGATGTCTCAAGGGGTCTGAGTGAGGCCCATACACCGAGGTCAAAGCAAAGACATACTCACTTCGTGTATCTTTAAGTAGAACAGTGCAAGAGAAAGGAGTAACAAAAGAATTAAGAAGATCGAAACAATGCTTCCAAGCGATGACTATTCCTCCTCTGGACCCGATAGAGTCAAGAGAGGCCACATTTTTGTTGAAGTAGGAAGGAGAGAAGGAGGAGATTTGAGAGAGAGAAATGTCACGTAATTTAGTTTCTTGCAAGCAAAAGATATCACACCGAGAAGAACGAATAGAATCTCTAACTACTTTGCATTTACTAGAATCACCAAGACCTCTCACATTCCAACACAAGACTTTAAGAGGTTTCAAGAAATGATTTGTACTATCCATAAAGAGAAAGTTCACAACATCCACAAAAAGAGATAAAAAGCACATCAATCCTTAGAGAAAGAAGTCTACAAACATCACAAAACATCACAGAAAAAGCAACTCCTTTAGAGTGCCTCTCCCGGACTACTCAAGTTGAGCATTTCATCCTCAGCCGGGTCATAATCTGTATTGAACTTGTCCTGATCTGTCTCGAAATTTTCAGGAATTGAGAGCCGAGAAAAGACCGAGGTATTGCGGTTGGAGGCACTCCTTTCCTCAATTCTTTTTGAGGCCCTGGGCTTTGTAATTGCAACGACATGCTGCTGTGCAACTCTGCTTTTTGTGGCAGCCTTTGACTTAGTTTTTGTTGCAACTAACTTTAGTCGGGTTTTAGAAGTGTCCCTCTTCTTTCTTGATCCCATAACACGACTGGAGCCCATGCCCGTTCCTCCCTGCTCAATAGGTAAACTTTTAGGATTTGCAACACCAATCAAAAGTGCTAATTCCTTGGTCTCTACTAAATTTAAAGGAATGTCCACAAACCCATCAGGGTCTAAACCAATTTCATTATTTTCCATTTGGGCCGCTAGCGAAGTATTACTTTCAGACTGGGCCACCAGACTAACGCAATTTTCATGGGCCTGAACTTGCACAGAATTTTCATGTGCCGAAACCAAAATTGGGGTTGAGGTTGAGTGAGATTGTGTTATGGGACCCACCAGCGCATGTGCGTTCTCACCATGACCCAAAGATTGATTTGTTTCACTAATCAGAGTGGGCGGTAAGTTAAGTTCTTGTAATTGTTCCCCTAAAGAATTAAAGCAGGACTTAACTCCCACCTCACCATAGGTTGTCCCGTTCCCATTTTCCTTAAAATTTGAGCTCACTTCAAAATTGATTTCAGGAAACAGACAAAGAGAATAGGAATTTCCATTTTTATCCTCCACAGAAGGGACAAAAGAAGAGGAAGGAACCTGGAAAGAAGGTTCAAAACCAGTGTTTTGTTTTTTCTCTCCTCTTCTGATTTCTTCGTGCATGTTCTGATTTTCAGTCTGAGAGCGGTCAGTAGGTGCTGGCCTCTTGAGGATCTTCTGTGGCATCGGTTGAGAAATTTGAGGTTGTTCGCTGTTTTCTCCGACCTCCTGTGGCGGTGGCCTCCAACCTTGTCGGATCAACGTAGAATCATCCCTAAGGTCGACAGTCACCTGTTGATTTCCCCACTCCTGACTTCGACGGATCTCGTCTCGATCTCCTCGCAAGATAGCAGCAACCGCCGGCGGGAGTGAGGCTGACGGCACTCCTCTGAAAATCTCCTTCAAAGATTTTATATTCAGAGTGACTGTTTCCCTCTCTAGTAGCCACCGCGGGCCTGTCACTTCATTCGAAACTCTGCCTTGGACCTCCGGTGGCGACAAAGATGGTCTAGCCGATGGTCTGATAATTGGGGCAGGGTGACGAGGAAGGTCGTCAGCCTTGTACAAAGGTGACTGGACCCACTTCCTCGCAATTACAGTAACAGGTGTCTCAACTCCTCCTGCTATCATTAAAATTGACCTAGGAACCTTTCTCAGGTCTGGTGTGGCTGCAACCACACTCCAACACTTGAGATTACCATGTCCGGCATCATCAAGCGACCCTAGGTAGACACCAAAGTACCCGACAGCTTGTATAACAAATTCCTCTTTCCACATTTCTGGGGGAATCCCAACTAGATCTACCCATATTTGAAAGCCGGGGATGTTGACGGCGGTGTCTAGATACGGGGACCAAAGTTGGACGGTGTATCCTAGGTCCCACAACTTGCCTGGAAAGGCCTCACAAAGGGTGCGACTATCAATCTCAATCGGAGGGGTAACAAGGTAACGACCCTTGGGTAGCTCAGCCACCTCAACTGTAGCGGCATCAACTAAGCCCGTTGAGGCGAAGAACCTCGCAACTTCATCAAGGGAGAGGTTGGGGACTGGGTCTGACGGCACCGTGAGCACAATAGCTCTCTGGAGCCGGTCCATTTCAACAAAGAAAGACTCATCCCTGGAGATGAAGCACGAGACCGTCTCTGGCCTCTCCGAGTCATCCGGCATCACCACTTCCTCATTGGAACTGTTTTGGAGCAGCCGCTGGTCAAAAAGGGGCTCTTCTCTCTGCCTGAGAGAAGGAGAGGCACTGGTTTGATTAGTTGCAGTAGGCAAGGGTTGCGCTTGGTGAGTAGAAGGTATGAGCTGTGCTGGGGTGGGGAGAAGACCACCGGAGGTACACGGTGTACGACCATGGCCAAGGTTTCCGCAACGAGCGCAACGCCTGCGGTTTGTGCAGGTCGCAGAGAGATGGCCTTTCTCAAAGCAACGAAAGCAACGGCCTATCCAATCCCTATCAGAAGGAGAAGGTGGGAGTGGTAAATTAGTTGTACGGTCAGGAGAGAGAACAAAGGTGCGAGGCGGCAGGGAAGTGGCTGGTAGGGGCTTAGTGCTGGGGGTAGTGGTGGTATTGGAGGGAGCAAGGGCAGTGGGAGGTTTGGGCGGGGTCAGTAAGATCTTGGCATAAGAGGGACGCGAAGAGTACGGCTGAAAGGGTTTGGCAACGGTTGGTGTCTTCAGTCCTCCCAGGGGGGCAGGAGCAGGGCCGCGCCGGCGTTTCTAATTAGCACTATGTGTGCGTAATTATCATTTATAATTCAGTCCTTTTGAATTTTTAAGATTATAAACTTATTTTTACTGTATAAAGAGATTAAAAATATATTATTGTGATAAAATAGAAGTCATTCATGCACAATCGCTTTAAATTCTCCAATTCTGTCCAGAACGCTCATTATTTTTTTACTTTTTGTGCGTAATTGTCATTTATAATCCAATCCTTTTGAATTTTCAAGATTATAAACTCACTATCCGCTGTATAATGAGCTTAAATATAGATTATTGTGATCAAATGATTTGAAATTAATGCACAATCGCTTGAAAGTCTCAAATTCTGTCCAGAACGCTCATTATTTGCACTTGATATGCGTAATTATCATTTATAGTTCAATCATTTTAAATTTTTAAGTTTATAAATTTATTCTTCACTATATAAAGAGCTTAAATATAAATTATTGTGATCAAATAACTTGAAATGAAAGCACAATATCGTGAAATTCTCAAATTCTGTCTAGAACGCTCATTATTTGCACTTTTTTTGCGTGATTGTCATTCATAAATCCAATGCTTTTGAATTTTTATGATTATAAACTTATTATTTACTGTATAGAGAGCTCAAATATAGATTATTGTGATCAAATAACATGTAATGAATGCACAATCGCTTGAAATTCACCAATTCAGTCCAGAACGCACATTATTTGCACTATATGTGCGTTATTGCCATTTATAATCCTATCCTTTTGAATTTTAGATATCATAAACTCATTCTCCATTGTATAAAATGCTAAAATATAGATCATTGTGATTAAATGACTTGAATTGAATGCACAATCGCGTGAAATGCATCAATTCTTTCCAGAAAAATCTTTATTTGCACTTTATGTGCGTTATTACCATTTGCAATATATGTGCGTTATTACCATTTATCATCCTATCCTTTTGAATGTTTGAAATCATAATCCCATTATCCACTGTATAAAAAGCTTAAATATAGATTGTTTAGATCAAATGACTAGAAATGAACACACAATCCCGTTAAATGTCAATTCTGATTAGAACGCTCATTATTTGCAATTTATGTCCGTAATTGTCATTTAAATCCAATCCTTTTGAATTTTCAAAATGATAAACTTACTCTCCACTGTATAATGAGGCTAAATATAGATTATTGTGATCAAATGACTTGAAATTAATGCACAATCGCTTGATATTCTCCAATTTTGTCCAGAACGCACATTATTTGCACTTGATATCCGTAATTGTCATTTATAATTCGATCCTTTTTAATTTTTAAGATTATAAACTTATTCTTCACTGCATAATGAGATTAAATTGAGATTATTGTGAACAAATAACTTGAAATGAAAGCACAATCGCGTGAAATTCTCAAATTCTGTCCAGAACGCTCATTATTTGCAATTTTTGTGCGTAATTGTCATTTATAATCCAATCATTTTGAATTTTTAAGATTATAAACTTATTCTTCACTGTATAATGAGCTAAAATACAGAATATTGTGATCACATAACTTGAATGAAATCACAATCGCGTGCAATTCTCAAATTCTGTCCAGAACACTCATTATGTGCATTTTTTGTGCGTAATTGTCATTTCTAATCCAATCCTTTTGAATTTTTAAAATTATAAACTTATTCTTTACTGTATAAAGAGCTTAAATATAGATTATTGTGATTAAATAACATGTAATGAATGCAGAATCGCTTGAAATTCTCCAATTCTGTCCAGAACGCGCATTATTTGCATTATATGTGCGTTATTACCATTTATTATCCTATCCTTTTGAATGTTTGAAATCATAAACCCATTCTCCACTGTATAAAGAGGTTAAATTTAGATTATTGAGATCAAATGACTTGAAATGAATACACAATCGCTTGAAATGCTCAAGTTCTGTCCAGAACGCACATTATTTGCACTTGATATGCGTAATTGTCACTTATAATCCAATCGTTTTGAATTTTAAGATTATAAACTTATTCTTTACTGCATAAAGATCTTAAATATAGATTATTGTGATCAAATAACATGTAATGAATGCACAATCTCTTGAAATTCTCCAATTTTTTCCAGAACGCACATTATTAGCACTATGTGTGCGTAATTATCATTTATAATTCAGTCCTTTTGAATTTTTAAGATTATAAACTTATTTTTACTGTATAAAGAGATTAAAAATATATTATTGTGATAAAATAGAAGTCATTCATGCACAATCGCTTTAAATTCTCCAATTCTGTCCAGAACGCTCATTATTTTTTTACTTTTTGTGCGTAATTGTCATTTATAATCCAATCCTTTTGAATTTTCAAGATTATAAACTCACTATCCGCTGTATAATGAGCTTAAATATAGATTATTGTGATCAAATGATTTGAAATTAATGCACAATCGCTTGAAAGTCTCAAATTCTGTCCAGAACGCTCATTATTTGCACTTGATATGCGTAATTATCATTTATAGTTCAATCATTTTAAATTTTTAAGTTTATAAATTTATTCTTCACTATATAAAGAGCTTAAATATAAATTATTGTGATCAAATAACTTGAAATGAAAGCACAATATCGTGAAATTCTCAAATTCTGTCTAGAACGCTCATTATTTGCACTTTTTTTGCGTGATTGTCATTCATAAATCCAATGATTTTGAATTTTTATGATTATAAACTTATTTTTTACTGTATAGAGAGCTCAAATATAGATTATTGTGATCAAATAACATGTAATGAATGAACAATCGCTTGAAATTCACCAATTCAGTCCAGAACGCACATTATTTGCACTATATGTGCTTTATTGCCATTTATAATCCTATCCTTTTGAATTTTAGATATCATAAACTCATTCTCCATTGTATAAAATGCTAAAATATAGATCATTGTGATTAAATGACTTGAATTGAATGCACAATCGCGTGAAATGCATCAATTCTTTCCAGAAAAATCTTTATTTGCACTTTATGTGCGTTATTACCATTTGCAATATATGTGCGTTATTACCATTTATCATCCTATCCTTTTGAATGTTTGAAATCATAATCCCATTATCCACTGTATAAAAAGCTTAAATATAGATTGTTTAGATCAAATGACTAGAAATGAACACACAATCGCGTTAAATGCCAATTCTGATTAGAACGCTCATTATTTGCAATTTATGTCCGTAATTGTCATTTAAATCCAATCCTTTTGAATTTTCAAAATGATAAACTTACTCTCCACTGTATAATTAGGCTAAATATAGATTATTGTGATCAAATGACTTGAAACTAATGCACAATCGCTTGATATTCTCCAATTTTGTCCACAACGCACATTATTTGCACTTGATATCCGTAATTGTCATTTAGAATTCGATCCTTTTTAATTTTTAAGATTATAAACTTATTCTTCACTGTATAATGAGCTTAAATTGAGATTATTGTGAACAAATAACTTGAAATGAAAGCACAATCGCGTGAAATTCTCAAATTCTGTCCAGAAAGCTCATTATTAGCAATTTTTGTGCGTAATTGTCATTTATAATCCAATCATTTTGAATTTTTAAGATTATAAACTTATTCTTCATTGTATAATGAGCTAAAATACAGAATATTCTGATCAAATAACTTGAATGAAATCACAATCGCGTGCAATTCTCAAATTCTGTCCAGAACACTCATTATGTGCATTTTTTGTGCGTAATTGTCATTTCTAATCCAATCCTTTTGAATTTTTAAAATTATAAACTTATTCTTTACTGTATAAAGAGCTTAAATATAGATTATTGTGATTAAATAACATGTAATGAATGCAGAATCGCTTGAAATTCTCCAATTCTGTCCAGAACGCGCGTTATTTGCATTATATGTGCGTTATTACCATTTATTATCCTATCCTTTTGAATGTTTGAAATCATAAACCCATTCTCCACTGTATAAAGAGGTTAAATTTTGATTATTGAGATCAAATGACTTGAAATGAATACACAATCGCTTGAAATGCTCAAGTTCTGTCCAGAACGCACATTATTTGCAATTGATATGCGTAATTGTCACTTATAATCCAATCGTTTTGAATTTTAAGATTATAAACTTATTCTTTACTGCATAAAGATCTTAAATATAGATTATTGTGATCAAATAACATGTAATGAATGCACAATCGCTTGAAATTCTCCAATTTTTTCCAGAACGCACATTATTAGCACTATGTGTGCGTAATTATCATTTATAATTCAGTCCTTTTGAATTTTTAAGATCATAAACTTATTTTTACTGTATAAAGAGATTAAAAATATATTATTGTGATAAAATAACAAGTCATTCATGCACAATCGCTTTAAATTCTCCAATTCTGTCCAGAACGCACATTATTTGCAATATATGTGTGTTATTACCATTTATCATCCTATCCTTTTGAATGTTTGAAATCATAATCCCATTATCCACTGTATAAAAAGCTTAAATATAGATTGTTTAGATCAAATGACTAGAAATGAACACACAATCCCGTTAAATGTCAATTCTGATTAGAACGCTCATTATTTGCAATTTATGTCCGTAATTGTCATTTAAATCCAATCCTTTTGAATTTTCAAAATGATAAACTTACTCTCCACTGTATAATGAGGCTAAATATAGATTATTGTGATCAAATGACTTGAAATTAATGCACAATCGCTTGATATTCTCCAATTTTGTCCAGAACGCACATTATTTGCACTTGATATCCGTAATTGTCATTTATAATTCGATCCTTTTTAATTTTTAAGATTATAAACTTATTCTTCACTGTATAATGAGCTTAAATTGAGATTATTGTGAACAAATAACTTGAAATGAAAGCACAATCGCGTGAAATTCTCAAATTCTGTCCAGAACGCTCATTATTTGCAATTTTTGTGCGTAATTGTCATTTATAATCCAATCATTTTGAATTTTTAAGATTATAAACAAATTCTTCACTGTATAATGAGCTAAAATACAGAATATTGTGATCAAATAACTTGAATGAAATCACAATCGCGTGCAATTCTCAAATTCTGTCCAGAACACTCATTATGTGCATTTTTTGTGCGTAATTGTCATTTCTAATCCAATCCTTTTGAATTTTTAAAATTATAAACTTATTCTTTACTGTATAAAGAGCTTAAATATAGATTATTGTGATTAAATAACATGTAATGAATGCAGAATCGCTTGAAATTCTCCAATTCTGTCCAGAACGCGCATTATTTGCATTATATGTGCGTTATTACCATTTATTATCCTATCCTTTTGAATGTTTGAAATCATAAACCCATTCTCCACTGTATAAAGAGGTTAAATTTAGATTATTGAGATCAAATGACTTGAAATGAATACACAATCGCTTGAAATGCTCAAGTTCTGTCCAGAACGCACATTATTTGCACTTGATATGCGTAATTGTCACTTATAATCCAATCGTTTTGAATTTTAAGATTATAAACTTATTCTTTACTGCATAAAGATCTTAAATATAGATTATTGTGATCAAATAACATGTAATGAATGCACAATCGCTTGAAATTCTCCAATTTTTTCCAGAACGCACATTATTAGCACTATGTGTGCGTAATTATCATTTATAATTCAGTCCTTTTGAATTTTTAAGATTATAAACTTATTTTTACTGTATAAAGAGATTAAAAATATATTATTGTGATAAAATAGAAGTCATTCATGCACAATCGCTTTAAATTCTCCAATTCTGTCCAGAACGCTCATTATTTTTTTACTTTTTGTGCGTAATTGTCATTTATAATCCAATCCTTTTGAATTTTCAAGATTATAAACTCACTATCCGCTGTATAATGAGCTTAAATATAGATTATTGTGATCAAATGATTTGAAATTAATGCACAATCGCTTGAAAGTCTCAAATTCTGTCCAGAACGCTCATTATTTGCACTTGATATGCGTAATTATCATTTATAGTTCAATCATTTTAAATTTTTAAGTTTATAAATTTATTCTTCACTATATAAAGAGCTTAAATATAAATTATTGTGATCAAATAACTTGAAATGAAAGCACAATATCGTGAAATTCTCAAATTCTGTCTAGAACGCTCATTATTTGCACTTTTTTTGCGTGATTGTCATTCATAAATCCAATGCTTTTGAATTTTTATGATTATAAACTTATTATTTACTGTATAGAGAGCTCAAATATAGATTATTGTGATCAAATAACATGTAATGAATGAACAATCGCTTGAAATTCACCAATTCAGTCCAGAACGCACATTATTTGCACTATATGTGCGTTATTGCCATTTATAATCCTATCCTTTTGAATTTTAGATATCATAAACTCATTCTCCATTGTATAAAATGCTAAAATATAGATCATTGTGATTAAATGACTTGAATTGAATGCACAATCGCGTGAAATGCATCAATTCTTTCCAGAAAAATCTTTATTTGCACTTTATGTGCGTTATTACCATTTGCAATATATGTGCGTTATTACCATTTATCATCCTATCCTTTTGAATGTTTGAAATCATAATCCCATTATCCACTGTATAAAAAGCTTAAATATAGATTGTTTAGATCAAATGACTAGAAATGAACACACAATCGCGTTAAATGCCAATTCTGATTAGAACGCTCATTATTTGCAATTTATGTCCGTAATTGTCATTTAAATCCAATCCTTTTGAATTTTCAAAATGATAAACTTACTCTCCACTGTATAATTAGGCTAAATATAGATTATTGTGATCAAATGACTTGAAATTAATGCACAATCGCTTGATATTCTCCAATTTTGTCCACAACGCACATTATTTGCACTTGATATCCGTAATTGTCATTTAGAATTCGATCTTTTTTAATTTTTAAGATTATAAACTTATTCTTCACTGTATAATGAGCTTAAATTGAGATTATTGTGAACAAATAACTTGAAATGAAAGCACAATCGCGTGAAATTCTCAAATTCTGTCCAGAAAGCTCATTATTAGCAATTTTTGTGCGTAATTGTCATTTATAATCCAATCATTTTGAATTTTTAAGATTATAAACTTATTCTTCATTGTATAATGAGCTAAAATACAGAATATTCTGATCAAATAACTTGAATGAAATCACAATCGCGTGCAATTCTCAAATTCTGTCCAGAACACTCATTATGTGCATTTTTTGTGCGTAATTGTCATTTCTAATCCAATCCTTTTGAATTTTTAAAATTATAAACTTATTCTTTACTGTATAAAGAGCTTAAATATAGATTATTGTGATTAAATAACATGTAATGAATGCAGAATCGCTTGAAATTCTCCAATTCTGTCCAGAACGCGCATTATTTGCATTATATGTGCGTTATTACCATTTATTATCCTATCCTTTTGAATGTTTGAAATCATAAACCCATTCTCCACTGTATAAAGAGGTTAAATTTTGATTATTGAGATCAAATGACTTGAAATGAATACACAATCGCTTGAAATGCTCAAGTTCTGTCCAGAACGCACATTATTTGCACTTGATATGCGTAATTGTCACTTATAATCCAATCGTTTTGAATTTTAAGATTATAAACTTATTCTTTACTGCATAAAGATCTTAAATATAGATTATTGTGATCAAATAACATGTAATGAATGCACAATCGCTTGAAATTCTCCAATTTTTTCCAGAACGCACATTATTAGCACTATGTGTGCGTAATTATCATTTATAATTCAGTCCTTTTGAATTTTTAAGATTATAAACTTATTTTTACTGTATAAAGAGATTAAAAATATATTATTGTGATAAAATAGAAGTCATTCATGCACAATCGCTTTAAATTCTCCAATTCTGTCCAGAACGCTCATTATTTTTTTACTTTTTGTGCGTAATTGTCATTTATAATCCAATCCTTTTGAATTTTCAAGATTATAAACTAACTATCCGCTGTATAATGAGCTTAAATGTAGATTATTGTGATCAAATGATTTGAAATTAATGCACAATCGCTTGAAAGTCTCAAATTCTGTCCAGAACGCTCATTATTTGCACTTGATATGCGTAATTATCATTTATAGTTCAATCATTTTAAATTTTTAAGTTTATAAATTTATTCTTCACTATATAAAGAGCTTAAATATAAATTATTGTGATCAAATAACTTGAAATGAAAGCACAATATCGTGAAATTCTCAAATTCTATCTAGAACGCTCATTATTTGCACTTTTTTTGCGTGATTGTCATTCATAAATCCAATGCTTTTGAATTTTTATGATTATAAACTTATTATTTACTGTATAGAGAGCTCAAATATAGATTATTGTGATCAAATAACATGTAATGAATGCACAATCGCTTGAAATTCACGAATTCAGTCCAGAACGCACATTATTTGCACTATATGTGCGTTATTGCCATTTATAATCCTATCCTTTTGAATTTTAGATATCATAAACTCATTCTCCATTGTATAAAATGCTAAAATATAGATCATTGTGATTAAATGACTTGAATTGAATGCACAATCGCGTGAAATGCATCAATTCTTTCCAGAAAAATCTTTATTTGCACTTTATGTGCGTAATTGTCATTTATAATCCAATCCTTTTGAATGTTTAAGATTATAAACTTATTCTTTACTGTATAAAGAGCTTAAAAATAGATTATTCTTATCAAATAACATGTCATGAGTGCACAATCGCTTGAAATCTCCAATTCTGTCCAGAACGCATATTATTTGCACTATATGTGCCTAATTGTCATTTATAATCCAATCCTTTTGAATTTTTAAGATTATAAACTTATTCTTTACTGTATAAAGAGTTTAAAAATAGATTATTGTGATCAAATAACACGTCATGAATGCACAATCGCTTAAAGTTCTCCAATTCTGTCCAGAATGCGCATTATTTGCACTATATGTGTGTTATTACCATTTATAATCCTATCCTTTTGAATGTTTGAAATCATAAACCCATTCTCCACTGTATAAAGAGGTTAAATTTAGATTATTGAGATCAAATGACTTGAAATGAATACACAATCGCTTGAAATGCTCAAGTTCTGTCCAGAACGCACATTATTTGCACTTGATATGCGTAATTGTCATTTATAATCCAATCGTTTTGAATTTTAAGATTATAAACTTATTCTTTTCTGCATAAAGATCTTAAATATAGATTGTTGTGATCAAATAACATGTAATGAATGCACAATCGCTTGAAATTCTCCAATTTTTTCCAGAACGCACATTATTAGCACTATGTGTGCGTAATTATCATTTATAATTCAATCCTTTTGAATTTTTAAGATTATAAACTTATTTTTACTGTATAAAAAGTTTAAAAATATATTATTGTGATAAAATAACAAGTCATTCAGGCACAATCACTTTAAATTCTCCAATTCTGTCCAGAACGCACATTATTTGCACTATATGTGCGTAATTGTCATTTATAATCCAATCCTTTTGAATTTTTAAGATTATAAACTTAATCTTTACTGTATAAAGAGTTTAAAAATATATTATTGTGATCAAATAACATGAAATGAAAACACAATCACGTGAAATTCTCAAATTATGTCCAGAACACTCTTGATTTGCACTTTATGTGCGTAATTGTCATTTATAACCCAATCCTTTTGAATTTTGAAGATTATAAACTTATTCTTTACTTTATAAAGAGCTTAAAAATAGATTAGTGTGATCGAATAACATGTCATTAATGCACAATCGGTTGAAATTCTCCAATTCTGTCCAGAACGCACATTATTTGCACTATATGTGCATTATTACCATTTATCATCCTATCCTTTTGAATGTTTGAAATCATAAACCATGCTCCACTGTATAAAGATCTTAAATATAGATTATTGAGATCAAATGACTTGAATTGAATACACAATCGCTTGAAATGCTCCAGTTCTGTCCAGAACGCACATTATTTGCACTTGATATGCGTAATTGTCATTTATGATCAAATTGTTTTGAATTTTTAAGATTATAAACTTATTTTTACTGTATAAAGAGTTTAAAAATGGATTATTGTGATAAAATAACAAGTCATTCATCCACAATCGCTTTAATTTCTCCAATTCTGTCCAGAACGCACATTATTTGCACTATATATGCGTAATTGTCATTTATAATCCAATCCTTTTGAAATTTTAAGATTATAAACTTATTCTTTACAGTATAAAGAGTTTAAAAATAGATTATTGTGATCAAATAATATGAAATGAAAGCACAATCGCGTGAAATTCTCAAATTCTGTCCAGAACACTCTTGATTTGCACTTTATGTGCGTAATTGTCATTTATAATGCAATCCTTTTGAATTTTCAAGATTATAAACTTATTCTTTCCTGTATAAAGTGTTTAAAAATAGATTATTGTGATAAAATAACATGAAATTAAAGCACAATCGCGTGAAATTGTCAAATTCTGTCCAGAACACTCTCGATTTGCACTTTATGTGCGTAATTGTCATTTATAATCCAATCCTTTTGAATTTTGAAGATTATATACTTATTCTTTACAGTATAAAGAATTTAAAAATAGATTATTGTGATCAAATAACACGTCATGAATGCAGAATCGCTTGAAATTCTCCAATTCTGTCCAGAACGCGCATTATTTGCACTATATGTGCGTAATTGTCATTTATAATCCAATACATTTGAATTTTTAAGATTATAAACTTATTTTTACTGTATAAAGAGTTTAAAAATAGATTATTGTGATAAAATAACAAGTCATTCATGCACAATCGCTTTAAATTCTCCAATTCCAGAACGCACATTATTTGCACTATATGTGCCTAATTGTCATTTATAATCAAATCCTTTTGAATTTTTAAGATTATAAACTTATTCTTTACTGTATAAAGAGTTTAAAAATAGATTATTGTGATCAAATAACATGAAATGAAAGCACAATCGCGTGAAATTCTCAAATTCTGTCCAGAACACTCTTGATTTGCACTTTATGTGCGTAATTGTCATTTATAATCCAATCCTTTTGAATTTTGAAGATTATAAACTTATTCTTTACTGTATAAAGAGTTGAAAAATAGATTAGTGTGATCAAATAACATGTAATGAATGCACAATCGCTTGAAATTCTCCAATTCTTTCCAGAACGCACATTATTTGCACTATATGTGCGTAATTGTCATTTATAATTCAATCCTTTTGAATTTTTAAGATTATAAACATATTCTTCACTGTATAACGAGCTTAAATACAGATTATTGTGATCAAATAACTTGAATGAAATAACAATCGCGTGCAATTCTCAAATTCTGTCCAGAATACTCTTTATTTGCACTTTATGTGCGTAATTGTCATTTATAATCCAATCCTTTTGATTTTTAAGATTATAAACTTATTCCTTACTGTATAAAGAGTTTAAAAATTGATTATTCTGATCAAATAACACGTCATGAATGCACAATCATTTGAAATTCTCCAATTCTGTCCAAAACGCGCATTATTTGCAATATATGTGCGTTATTGCCATTTATAATCCTATCCTTTTGAATGTTTGAAATCATAATCCCATTCTCCACTGTATAAATATTGATTTTTGAGATCAAAAGACTTGAAATGAATACACAATCGAGTGTAATGCTCTAATTCTGTCCAGAACGCTCATTATTTGTAATTTATGTGCGTAATTGTCATTTATAATCCAATCCTTTTGAATTTTCAAGATTATAAACTCACTATCCGCTGTATAATGAGCTTAAATATAGATTATTGTGATCAAATGACTTGAAATTAATTCACAATCGCATGAAATTATCCAGTTTTGTCCAGAACACACATTATTTGCACTTGGTATGCGTAATTGTCATTTATAATTCAATATTTTTGAATTTTTAAGATTATAAACTTATTCTTCACTGTATAATGAGCTAAAATACAGATTATTGTGATCAAATAACTTGAATGAAATCACAATCGCGTGCAATTCTCAAATTCTGTCCAGAACACTCATTATGTGCACTTTTTGTGCGTAATTGTCATTTATAATCCTATCCTTTTGAATTTTTATGATTATAAACTTATTATTTTCTGTATAAAGAGCTCAAATATAGATTATTGTGATCAAATAGCATGTAATGAATGCACAATCGCTTGAAATTCACAAATTCAGTCCAGAACACACATTATTTGCACTATATGTGCGTTATTGCCATTTATAATCATATCCTTTTGAATTTTTGATATCACAAACTCATTCTCCATTGTATAAAGTGCTAAAATATAGATTATTGTGATAAAATGACTTGAATTGAATGCACAATTGCGTGAAATGGTCCTATTGTGTCCAGAACACTCCTTATTTGCAATTTATGTGCGTAATTGTCATTTATAATCCAATCCTTTTGAATTTTAAAGATTATAAACTTATTCTCCACTGTATAATAAGCTTAAATATAGATTGTTGTGATCAATGACTTGAAATTAATTCACAATCGCTTGAAATTCTCCAGTTTTGACCAGAACGCACGTTATTTGCACTTGATATGCGTAATTGTCATTTATAATAATATCTTTTTGAATTTTTAAGATTATAAACATATTCTTCACTGTATAATGAGCTTAAATACAGATTATTGTGATCAAATATTTTGAATGAAAGCACAATCGCGTGTAATTCTCAAATTCTGTCCAGAACACTCATTATGTGCACTTTTTGTGTGTAATTGTCATTTATAATCCAATCCTTTTGAATTTTTAAAATTATAAACATATTCTTTACTGTATAAAGGGCTTAAATATAGATTATTGTGATCAAATAACATGTAATGAATGCGAAATCGAATGAAATTATCCAATTCTGTCCAGAACGCACATTATTTGCACTCTATGTGCGTAATTGTCATTTATAATCCAATACATTTGAATTTTTAAGATTATAAACTTATTCTTTACTGTATAAAGAGTTTAAAAATAGATTATTGTGATCAAATAACATGAAATGATAGCACAATCGCGTGAAATTCTCAAATTCTGTGCAAAACACTCTTGATTTGCACTTTTTATGCGTAATTGTCATTTATAATCCAATCCTTTTGAATTTTGAAGATTATAAACTTATTATTTACTTATAAAGAGTTTAAAAATAGATTAGTGTGATCGAATAACAAGTCATTAATGCACAATCGGTTGAAATTCTCCAATTCTGTCCGGAACGCACATTATTTGCACTATATGTGCCTAATTGTCATTTATAATTCAATCCTTTTGAATTTTGAAGATTATAAACTTATTCTTTACTGTATAAAGAGTTTAAAAATAGATTATTGTGATCAAATAACACGTCATGAATGCAGAATCGCTTGAAATTCTCCAATTCTGTCCAGAACGCGCATTATTTGCACTATATGTGCGTTATTACCATTTATAATCCTTTCCTTTTGAATGTTTGATATCATAAAACCATTCTCCACTGTATAAAGAGCTTAAATATAGATTATTGTGATCAAATGACTTGAAATGAATACACAATCGCTTTAAATGCTCCAGATTATTTGCACTTGATATGCGTAATTGTCATTTATAATCCAATCTTTTTTAATTTTTAAGATTATAAACTTACTTTTACTGTATAAAGAGTTTAAAAATAGAATATTGTGATAAAATAACAAGTCATTCATGCACAATAGCTTTAAATTCTCCAATTCTGTCTAGAACGCACATTATTTGCACTATATGTGCGTAATTGTCATTTATAATCCAATCCTTTTGAATTTTTAAGATTATAAACTTAATCTTTACTGTATAAAGAGTTTAAAAATAGATTATTGTAATCAAATAACATGAAATGAAAGCACAATCGCGTGAAATTCTCAAATTCTATCCAGAACACTCTTGATTTGCACTTTATGTGCGTAATTGTCATTTATAACCCAATCCTTTTGAATTTTGAAGATTATAAACTTATTATTTACAGTATAAAGAATTTAAAAATAGATTATTGTGATCAAATAACACGTCATGAATGCAGAATCATTTGAAATTCTCCAATTCTGTCCAAAACGCGCATTATTTGCAATATATGTGCGTTATTGCCATTTATAATCCTATCCTTTTGAATGTTTGAAATCATAATCCCATTCTCCACTGTATAAATATAGATTTTTGAGATCAAATGACTTGAAATGAATACACAATCGCGTGAAATGCTCTAATTCTGTCCAGAACGCTCATTATTTGCAATTTATGTGCGTAATTGTCATTTATAATCCAATCCTTTTGAATTTTCAAGATTATAAACTTATTCTTTACTGTATAAAGAGCTTAAATATAGATTATTGTGATCAAATAACAAGTCATGAATGCACAATCGTTTGAAATTATCCAATTCTGTCCAGAACGCACATTATTTGCACTATATGTGCGTAATTGTCATTTATAATCCAATCCTTTTGAATTTTTAAGATTATAAACTTATTCTTTACTGTATAAATAGTTTAAAAATAGATTATCGCGTTCAAATAACATGAAATGAAAGCACAGTCGCGTGAAATTCTCAAATTCTGTCCAGAACACTCTTGATTTGCAATTTATGTGCGTAATTGTCATTTACAATCCAATACTTTTGAATTTTTATGATTATAAACTTATTATTTTCTGTATAAAGAGCTCAAATATAGATTATTGTGATCAAATAACATGTAATGAATGCACAATCGGTTGAAATTCTCCAATTCTGTCCAGAACGCATATTATTTGCACTATATGTGCCTAATTGTCATTTATAATCCAATCCTTTTGAATTTTGAAGATTATAAACTTATTCTTTATTGTATAAAGAGTTTAAAAATAGATTATTGTAATCAAATAACTCGTCATGAATGCAAAATCGCTTGAAATTCTCCAATTCTATTCAGAACGCGCATTATTTGCACTATAAGGCGGGTATCGAGTAGGAGCGGACATGAAAAGAATTAGCACCGTAAAATTTTACGAAGGGCCTGATCCTGTGCGCTATAATCTTGCCGCGCGACACAGATCCTGACACAGTATCTGGATCCGTCACAGAATTTGAACGAAGCAAAAAAAAAAAAAAGCAATATCAGAATAAAAGAACCTGAATCTAAAGCTACCTGTGCTCTAATATGCACGTGGCAAATCTCCAAAGAACCACATCACTAACTCAGCATAATATGAATAATATTTAAACCAAAAAGCATCTCTCATCAAAAATTCAAAAATCTTATAAATTAGTGTCATATTCTCCATTTTCACAAAATAACAGTGCAACCAAGCTCAACCCCTTTAAATGAGAAATATATACATGTCACAGAAGTTGAATAATATCAGAATAAAAAATCCAGCAGCTAAAGCTACCTGTAATATGCAAGTGGCAGATCTTCAAAGCACCGCATCACTAACTCAGCATAATCTGGACTTAGTATTCAAACCAAAAAGTATATCTCAACTAAAATTTAAATCTTATAAATTAATGTCATATTCTCCATTTTCACAAAATCTCTTATAGGTCCAAAACCTTCCCAGAGCAAGCCTAAGTAAACTGGACCAATTTGAAAGAAAGTCTAATTCTCACCCTGAGACTAAATGACATAACATCCTAACACTTAAGCAGATGGGATTTCAACCTCCCCATCAGATATCTCAACTTGAAGGTCTTTGGGGTCCTTCCCATCTACTGTGCAACCCACTGAAACACATGTACCAAGGATTTCCTTCACGGTACCAGCAAGGTCCTTAGCCATGGAACGCAGCCTCATGACACGGGCAATTTCAATGACATCATCAAGAGAGATATTTCCACTGTGTTTAATATTTTTAACCTTTTTCCGATCTCTCTCTGGCTCCTTGAGTGCCTTAATCACCAAAGCAGCAGCAGAGGGAACCACAGTGACCTGTTTGATAAACAATTTATAATTGTAGTCAGCATCTGGCACTGTTAATATAGTTATATACAAATGGCAGTTGTGTTCATCAAACAAAATGCAAAGCATGACAACATGATAAGTAAACACAAACTGCTGGTAAATAAGTGTACAATTGCGACCATTCCAACAGTGCACTTAGTAAACTTGAATCACCAAAGGTTCATTTATTTACTTAGTAAAGACAGAATACAGAATCAAAATTTGATGGAACAAAAAATTAATTTTATATGGTGAACAGCCACATGACATAACCCCAGTTTAACATACCAGCATGTTCTAAGAATTCTAACTAGCAGATAGTGTATAAGTACATAACCGCTGTATAATAGTCAGACAGGTTCTAACAGTTCTGACTTATTGGGTACAAATTATCATAATAATTATAAAAATTGAAAAGTCAAATGCATTTGTTTTCTACATGCAAATTAAAGGATGCCTTATAATATATAGAGCAACCATCCTACACTAAAATGCTTAGATGTTGATATCTTATGTCACATAACAAGTTATTGACATACAATAAAAAATAACATACAACATTACATTATATAAACAAAAAGCAATCACAGAACTTCCTAGGAAGTTGCTTCCATGGTATGGAAAAACATTTCACTAAAATACATAAAAACGGTTCCTTAACTCTAGATGGAGTACCTTAGCTTGACGATTCTGGACAGTGAGCTTGACAGTGACGCGCAATCCCTTCCAATCCTTAGCAGTCTCCTTGGCGATATCTTCTCCGATCTTCTTCGGAGAGAGACCGAGCGGACCAGGGGCGGATCTACCACCGGGGCGGGTGGGGCTAGAGCCCCACCTCACGCCGTCGAGCCCTTGGAGCCCCCCTTTAGCCCCAGCTAATTTTTTCTGCCATTGGAGCACTCAAAAGTGGGGCTGAAGACTTAAACAGAAGTTGTCAGACCCACCTAAATATTTTTTCTAGATCCGCCACTGGAGCGGACCGATCTTCGGCGCGAGGGAGGAGGCGGCGCCTACTTCTCCGCCGGTGACTCTGACGAAGACGTCGACGACCTGACTCGGGTCGAACTTGGGAGGCATGGCGACGGCTGCTGCTCTAGGGTTGAATAGGGTTTAGCGACGACGAATGGAGAAGGGAAGAGAGAGACTAACGATTTTTGGTTGAGAGTAATAAACTCGGCGAATTGAAATGGGCTCGAGTTGATTAACTTAATTGGGCCTGGAGTTGGGAGGATAAACGGCTTTTTGGAAACAATTTGAGAATTCCATTAGGAAGTCTGGTTCGGCTTTTTGGGTAGGAGCCCAATTCATTTCATAATAATTCTATTCGAGCATAAATAGCTTGGTCGTTCTCAGTTGAATGACTCAAAAATAATAATAAAATTCGTATCACAAAACCTTGTGAACGAGAATAAACTTTGTATGAACTGTGAACCCCAACATAGTATTGTTGTTTCATTTAATACTTGTGTTAGTCACCGGACTAGTCTGGAAAATGATGGATAGATTATTCAAAATCTGTATATATAAATATAGAGCATTAGAACCAGCATCTCTATATTAAAAAGTTAAAAAGAAGGGTCCAACTACACAGTCGCATATCAAATATCAGAGCAAATCTATATTTACAAATTAATATATTATTATAAGAATATAACTTCAATAATTGTCCACGCAAAAAAAAAATATAACATAATCAACTTTATGATCATTAAGAATGGAATTTGATTTGTTATCTAAGGCTTTGTTTGGATCATATGAGAATAAGACTAGAATTAGCTATTCAGGATTAAAACTTTTAATCCCAAATTGCTCAGATTAAGCTTATTCTCCGAATAGGATTTTCTGTTTGGATTGGACGGTGAAGAGTAAAATTAATAATGACTCCTTTTTCCTTTGACAGTTAAATTAAGCCTTAACCTTCTTTAGCTTGGTGCATTGTTTAAATATTTTATTGACCATAAAATTTAAATATTTTCTGCCATGCGAGCCGTTAAATTTCCATTTCATATTTTTTTTTAATAGTAACTTGAAAATATAACATAACACATCAGAATTTAAATGTGTGTCCAGGATTTTATTATACCGTTTTTTATTGACCAAATATTTTAAAAGATGTGTACAACTGTCAAATCTTCATTCAAAGCTGCCAGGGCTATAAAGATTGTACTCTCTTGTTAGATAGTATTTACTCTCTTATCATATATTTTGTACTCCTTTAAGCCTATGCTAAAATACCAAACACACTTGTCAAGTTCTTGATATGTACTCTTTTGTTAGATATTTTTTACTCCCTAATTCTATATTTTGCACTTCTTTAAGATTATACTAAAATACCAAACACACCTGCCAGGTTCTTGATATGTACTCCGTGGATAGATATTATTTACTCCCTCATCCTATATTTTGTACTCCCTCACCTGAAATTTAAAAATAAAATATTAGCTTATTATATATATACTCCCGTTCCAGTTTATATTTAGTCCTTTAGTTGAAGTTAATTACACTTCTACAATAAAAAAACTTAGCATAGATTAATTAAAATGCATCATCTGATATATATACTCCATTACATTGATGAATATACTCCCTACATTGATGAATGTACTCCCTTAATCAAAATAGCTAACATATGTTCCTTATTCAGCATACTTAAATATATACTCCCATAATCAATATATATAATCCCCTACATTTAAGAATATACTCCTTTAATAAAATAGCTGACACATGTTCCTTAGATATATACTCCCTTAGTTAATATATTTAATCCCCTGTATTGATGAATATACTCCCTTAATAAAATTAGATGATTTTTGTTCATTATTCAGCATATTTAGATATATACTTTGTTAATCTATATATTTACTTCCTTGCACAATGTATTTTACTCCCTTGTATAATATGCTGAACTTTTGCATCAACACAAATGAACTAGTTTCAAACATTCATTGAAAATCTAGATCTGACAATGGAATTTCACACAAATTTGAAAAACTAGATCAGATCTGAGCCTACCTCCGATTTCAAACTAAAATTAAATAAAATTAAGATCAGTATTGTGAAGAATCGATTAGAGGAATGCATACTACGAGAAACATTAAATAAAGAGAAATATTATTTTGAATAAAGAGAAATTGGAAATTATGGAATTTTCTGAAAACATTTATATTCTTTTAGAATGAAGTGACATACATTGGATGAAATAATTACTTAAGAGATGCAAAAGAAAAAAATACTCTAAGATGTGGACAATCGAAAAAAATTAGGGAACAAAATCAAGATCCGTACAAAATTAGAAACGCACAAAAGAAAGATAAGAACAAGAATATCAAAATCTGTACCTGAAGCCATGCCTTGTCTGGTCTTATCGAAGCCAGAAATGACCTCGTAGACAAAATAGCAGGTTGGATTGAAACCATTCCTCTCACATAACAACAGAGAGGACTTGTCGGCGTCGATCATCGGAGCTCTAGCAACGATCGTCGGAGCTTTGGCTACGATCGCCGGACTTGTGTTTAGATCGCCTCTAGGTAGCCATGCAACTAGTGATTTTGAAGAGAGAGGATTTAGACTTTAGACTCTTATTTTGAAATCTAGATCTGAACGAGAGTGACAGATTTAAAGAAGCCAGAGATTTTCAATTTCATAACTTTCTGTCACGATCTAATTTCAACTTTTCACAGTGGCATTTAGTGATGGCATTTCATCGAATCACTATAATCCTGGTATCACATATGAAATGGAGGCTGCATCTGCAAAGGGAAATTGGACTAAAAAAAAAATAATTTGATATAGTGATTCGATGAAATGCCATCACTAAATGCCATCACATATGATATAGTAACAGGATTATAGTGATTCGATGAAATGCCATCACTAAATGCCATCACTAGATGCAGCCTCCATTTTTTTTTTAGGGTTAATTAGATATATGCCACTGTGAAAAGTTGTGTTGTACTAAACGTCTCTAGGTTTGTCGATTGCAAAACAATATCATTTGGCATTTAACAATATTCTTTGAGTTTTTATAGGATGAAGATGCAATTTATGAGGACTTGGATAAAAGCTTTAAGAAAGATCAAGATCAAGTTTTTAGAGAGCTTGTAGGCTAGATTAGACTAGGATAGAAGGTATACTTTAGTCCTTGTTTATCCTTGAAATGGTCTAGATAGCGAAAAGCTCAATAAACCAGCAAAATCCTGTTTTCAGTGACCTAGCGTCGTACAACGCTAGATAGTGGCACACAACGCTAGAACAGCTAAATTCATACTTTTGTGAATCAACGTTGCACAACGCTATATAGAGTTAGGCAACACTGATTCACAACGTTGTACAACGCTCAGTAGTGTTGTACAACGCTGCAGTTAAAAAACTTAGAAAATTTTCTGAGTACCATCGTGCAACGCCATATAACGTTGCACAACGCCACAAAAATCCCAAGTTAGCTGTCCCATGTAAACAGTTGTTTTTACATGCAAAGTCTCTGGAGACGTTAGCCAACGTCTTTCAGCGTTGAGTAACGTTAGCGTTGTGTGACGGTATATAGAGTTGTACAACGCTCTGTTGAATCTATCAGAGTTGTTCCTTTTGTCTCCCTTTAACGTTGTGTAACGCCATTCAGTGGCAAGCAACGCTCTGACAATTTCCAACGGAATTGTCGGAGCTTTCCTTTGGTTATACACTCCTTCGTTGTGCGACGGCAAATAGCGTTGCACAACGCTCTGACAGACCAACGGCTATATTAACTAGCCGTTAGAATTTACAACGGTCATATTCCAGCGTTGTATAACGCTATTTAGCGTTGTACAACGCTGTGGCCTGTTTTTGCTGGGGAATTGCTCATTTCGAGCCCTATATATATCCACCCCTTGTTCTCTCTCCAAATGTAGAAGAGAAACGAGTTAGAGAGCTTTGCCTTGCAAAATTAGACCAGAATTGAGCCTTTGAGCATAGGGATACTCTCCCACTTGAGCTTTTCATAGCTAGACCATCTTGAGAGATTTAGTAGCCTCAAACACCACCGCCCCGACATTGTCGCTAGGTGTAGGTTGGAATAGGTTGAGAGCTCTTCTCCTTTGAGGCCGTTGTGCCATTCGAGTTAGGCCGATCCGCCTCGAGTGCCCTTGTGACGAGGTGATTCGGTTCGAAGTTGTAGTCCCGTTCTTGTTGGAATTGAACGGAGCGCGCCCTTTGGTGGTAGCGAAACTCCCGGAGACGTACAACTAAGGCTAGCTTCTTCTAGCGGGTCGGAACTCCGTAATCACATCGCGTGTTCAATTTCTCTCTCTCTTTCTCTCTTTATTATCTTGCATTGTGAATTGCTTGTGTGCTTGCTTGTATTGGGTACCAATTGAATTGTGTTAGGATAGTTCATACCAAACCGGTCCAAAACCTTAATCGCTTCCGCTAAACCTTGTTTAAGCCGCCTCTTTTAGGGACAACAAGTTGAAATTAGTAAAATGTCATCACTAAATGAAAAATTAGTTTTATGCCACTGTGAAAAAGTAAAAATTAATTTTTTGCCACCGAAAAATTGATTTGCCAATTTTAACCTTTTAAATATGCCACTACAAAAATTAGAAATTAGAAAAATGCCATCACTAAATGACAAATTAGTTTTATACCACTACAAAAATTAGAAATTAGAAAAATGCCATCACTAAATGACAAATTAGTTTTTTGCCACTACAAAACTTTAAAATTAGAAATATTCTCAAATTGCAGACTCACGTTATTATTGATTGAATACTCTTATTTGGTACATTATTAGTTGTTTCATGGTTTGAGAAGGAACCAAGGTTCTTTTGTTAATCTCTCTGGCATATCTAATTAAACAAACATAACACATGTAATTGATCCTGACTTGTAGAATTTAATTTCAATACAATAATCATTTACAAGCCTGATGATTTTGTGGCATATTAACCCAGCTAGACCATCCTTAAATATGGCATTGGTGATGGGTGTGACTGTGTCGACAATTTCCAACCTTAGGCATATATACCAGTATTTACCAGTATTCACGTCACTCGCATGAAAATTTTATTTGTGTGCATTTCCTTTTAATTTTTACACTTGCTTGTAATAAGGCTTGCTGAAAAAAGGATGATACAAAATAAAAAGGACGGCACATCTAATTAAAATAAGCTATAGCTTATATGTGAAAAAAAAATATCACAAAATCTAAACAACTGAGCATCATGAAAAAGGATAGGAAAGGGGAAAAAAAAATAAAAACTAAAGCAAGTAAAATAAATAAGAACTATGGAAGTACTGTGACTTCGAGTCCAAAAATTCCATCTAACTATTAAAATGTTGTTCCATTTTCTATGTTATCATAAGACGATCACTAGAATTTAGATCGTGCGCTCCTTGACCGATCTTGAAGGCTTTGATGTACTTGAAATTTTTCTACAATAATACAAAATAATTAAACGAGAATGTCAATATAAGAAAATTATAGGAGTGAAACGAGAATGTCACAGTACTTCCGTACTTCACTGTAAATTTCTTCCCTTGCAATACACTTTTTCACCACCATTTAATTTTTTAAAATATCCTTCAAATTTGATGCACAACTTCATAGAACACTTGGGATCAATCCTATATAAACATAAAAATTTAGAAAGATGTATAATAAGGCAAATAAAAATAAAAATCTATCATTTTTCAAAGCGAAATATACTGGTACTATAAATTTTTATCTGATTATATTAACAACCTCTCGACATACCTTTTTCATGTTAAATTGCAAGTGTATTTTTTATGGATATACCGGTACATTTTCCTATTGATTTGAAACGATGTGATGGGCCTTGAGTGTGTAGCCACATGTTTCTTAGGCTAAGAAAATAGAATTTGAAAAATATCGTGTTTGACAATTCTGTTGTACAAGTCTCGTGGGCATTTAGTTAGAGGTTTAGTCAAATTGAAGTTGATTAAAATTGAACCTGTGACAGACCTATTGAGACAAACTTAAAAGGGTCAATTTCTTCGTTTGCAAAGAAAACAGAAATGAATAATTGAAAGAAGCTTCGCATGAGTATCAATTAGACCTAGGAACGCGTAAACCCTCAATTGGTGAGCATCGACCCTTATAAATAAGATTAGAATCTAACCTGTCCATAATCGATGGTTTATGGTCGACGGCAAGCAGAGGTAGCAGGCAGCAGGCGGAATCAGGCAACAGGCGAAATCTGACAGCAAGAAGGGCGTGCTTCTCTTTTCCCGCCCTTGTGCTTCCTCTGGTTATTCTAAGTTCTTTTTTACTTAGGTTTATTAAAAAGGGCAATTTGGGGTTTTTGAAAAATATTGAGAGAAATCAGGATGATATTTTTGGAATTGAATTTTTTTTTGAATGAGATAATGACATATTTCTAATTTACATAATTTAATAATGGCATAAGTCTAATTTGCAATATAACAATGCATATCCCTAATTAGCTAAAATTCGCAGCGGCATAAAACCAATTAATCCTTACTTGTATTATCTGCGTTTTGCTACTGGATGTTTGTTAATGTGTTGATGCATGATGTATATTTTTCTTTTGTTAATGAGTCTGTACTATCTTAAAATGTGTCTAAATGTCTGAATGTAGGACTCTAATCCAGATTATTAAAATGAGTCTGAATGTCTTTAAAAAAATGTGTTAATGTGTTGATGTATGATCTTTCATTTTGTTTGGACCGTTCATTTTTTTTTTAAGATTAAAAAACCAAAATATTTTCATCTAGATTGTTTATTTTTTTAAAAAAAAAAATGGCTTTATTCGGTCTGTCAAAATGTCGTGTCATGTCAAAACTTCGTGTCATCAAATATTAAAAAGTTTACTAAACACACGATATTACCACTAGCTAGTAATATATGAGCATCAAATTTATCGCCATTTTTTTTTTATCGTGATAATACCTGTTACTTTCTAATTGTTTGACATCTGAACATCTGGATTAGAGTCCTACATTCAGACACATTCAGACTCAAATTATTTAATGTGTTGATGTATGATGATAATTTTTATTTATTATCTGCATTCTCTATCGTACGGACTGGTTTTTTACTTTTTCTTCTTTTTTTTACCGCACAAAAAAAAATATATAATAAGGATCATTTTTTTTCCGGAGGTCCGAAGGATCAAATTTTCAAGCGTATAATCATGTCAAATTATCCCCAACAGTCCAATGTCGATCGGTCCTCGTTTAAAATTGATGCGGTTGTTGATATGTCTAAAAAATTAAGAAAACACTTTAACTTAATACGATGATGTTGTGTTTATTTGTATATAATTCTTTGCATTTTTATCATACCAGTTTCTCATTGTACATGTCACTTACATATCAACAAAAACATGTGCCCGGTTTTATATAAGACTTTTTCCAAAAAAGTATTTTATTTTGGATATTTAAAATAATTTAGAACCCAAGATGTTGGCGTTCCATTATAAATGGGAGATTTTTTTTTATCGTTATGTATGTTTTTCTTTGGGGTAAAGTCGGAGAAACATTCTTATTTGTTTCAAAAACGGTTGGAAAGTGTTGATATTCTAACCAACACATAAAAAAACGCTAATTGAAACTAAAATTATTCTTCCGTGATTCTAAGGGGGAAAAAAAAAAGTTAAGTTCACAGATGATCCTAAAAAGGTCCCAGCCTTTATTATCTCCTCCTTTAATGTCTCAAAAGTACCATTTCATTTTTCCATAGTTTATTAGTTTTCAATCTGTAACAGATTGATCCTTTTCCTTTTTATTCTTACTTATTTATTTGTTAAAATTAATGTTAACATATGTTAGATTGGATCACCCGGCCTACCGCATCGTACGCTGCTGCATGTGAATCGAGCGATACTCCTCGCTTCAAGATTTGTGCCCCGAAACCAACGAAGCACATACGTAATATGATCATAAGTATGATTGTGACATGGATATACTAATATCGATTTTTATATATTTTTTTAATTGATGATAATATTTACACTGTCAATATTTACAAATTGAAAATTCTTAAAAAAAAAGAAGAATTTCGAAATCTTAAGATGTAAACACTATTAATTGAATGGTAGCCAGAAGCAACCATACATAATTTACCGAAAGCAAATTGTCATTCTGATTTCTGATCCTTTTTTTTATATATACGGAGTGAAATTTTTTAGTGGAGTGATTACTTAGTTTAATAACGAGGTAGTATTAATTGCTATATGGATAACCATTAACTTGCCACGTGGAAACAAGCTGGGGCTCGTATCTGAATGCCACCTAGTCATGACACGTATCCATACAACCGGACAACAACACTTGTCAACTTTATCCGAGCAACGTAATTTAGCACTGCCTGGGTCAGTGCGTCCCCCCTGAGCAGCCCGACAAACAACTCCCTGCGGTGCTTTTCCTCGTAAAGATAATCTTAAATTTATCCACTCTTGAAATCACCAACAAACCACAGTTTCAAATGAAAAATAAACAAGCAAAGAAATTACTAAAAGAGCCCCTTTGTCCTTTGAGGAGCGTTGTGAACTTGTGATCTTTACTTTTTTACCTCGTCCGAATAGATAGATGGTACTGTTTAACGTCTTAATTAAGATAAGATAGTGTTAACACGCTTGTTGTGCGTGTGCATCAGTGCAAGCAACAGCTGGCAAACGTACGTAAGGGATGGATCTTTTAATTTATGATGATAGATTAATTCCTATTTATGAATAATACTACTAATATATGAATTAATTAGCAATTAGTTAAGATTACTTGATATAGAAATTGTAAAATTATTTTGTCTTTTATTCAAATTTGTTCATGCAGCTGCATGTGATCTATTTTTAGGCAGTGCAATTTTCGAATGAAGCATACAAAAAAAATTATAATTCTACAAATAATATATATTGTATTATAAAGATTCATTAAAACGTATAGATTGTTATTGGTTTTTTTATTTAACTTTTGAAATGTTACGTGTAATGGCAAAGAACAGATAATTATGTACACATAATATGAAGAAACGTAACACTTATTATTTGCTTTCAAGTGAAAAAATTATAAAAGCTATCTTTAATGCAGTTTTGCTCAGGCACACTAATCCCGGCTTCTTTTTTTAATTATTAAATATAAATAAGAGCTGGGAGGATATATTAATTTTGCGATGGTTAATATGTTAAATTTAATAGTATTTGCAAAAGTAAATTTATGAGTATATTATTAAATATAGATATAGATACTTTAAGAACCAATTTGCATATACAATTTGAATATTATTTTATGATGTATGAAGGACCAATAATTATAAACTGTTAATATTTCAAATCAGTTAACGAAAGGTGAATCATACATTAATGTATTCTCATCTTCATTTTTACACACACAATATGTACGTGTTTCATATAGATATATTATTCCTCTATATTCTTGGATTTAAATTTAGTTTGTTTCCTAAAAAAGGATGAAGATTATCAAAAGAAGTAATCGCGAAGTTATCCCTCTAAATACACAGATAAGATTAAGGATAAGATTAAATATTAATTACTATATCTTTACTACGGTCCTGACGTGTCCCAACGAAATCCACGCAACAGATGATGCGGCGCAATGCAAACGCAAATAGAACAACAACCAATATTTAGAAATAATAACGTCCATGTCAAGAGGGCAAAACCGTCAACTTAAAATTTGCTCATCCTCATCCAAGTCTATATAATTCCACCATCTCCAGTTATCTCATCCCTCCCTCCGCACTACCTACCTAAATTTGTTCCATTTTAGTCCTCCATCAATAGGCAAGAGCACCAAAGGTCCCTAAAGCTACAAAAAAAATACTTACAAGGAAGGGCTTTTCTGTAAAAGTTTCAAATGGCAGGAAGAACCGCTCCGGCAATGGCTAAGTACTACCGAATGTTCACCCCACGAACCAGTACGGTTGAACAAACGGTACCAGTTCAAGACGAGTTCGACGAGTCGGATATCTGGGATAGCCCGGTGCAGATTCCACCAGCCAAGCAAACTTGGTCTATCCCCACCGGCCGGTCCGGTCGTAAAAAACCAGACCAGAACAGCCACCATACCGGTCTATGTTCACTCCCGGTCAACGTACCTGATTGGTCAAAGATACTAGGAGAAGCGCATAGAGGTAACAATGGTTTTGTTGATAGTAATCAATTTTGGGATGATGAGGTTGATATGACCGGGACAATGGTACCGCCTCATGAGTTCTTGAGCATAAACCGTTCCTTCCCGACTTCCTCGGTTCAAGAAGGGATCGGTCGGACTCTTAAAGGCAGAGATCTGAGGCGTGTCCGTGATGCAGTTTGGGAGAAAACTGGTTTTCAAGCTTAGTCTCTATTATAACGATTAAGCTAAGGAAATTTTTAATAAATATGTATTGAGTTTTTTTTTTTTTTTGGTATATCTATGATCTCCTCTCTGTCTTTAGTTTTATTGGATAAGAGAAAGAGAGATCGATTAAGGAGAAGAGAAATATATGTTTAGCTGTGGCATTGAGAGTTTATTTTGAATAGAAACAATTTTAGCATGAAATTGGCGATTTGGGTTTTGAATTTTGAATTAGTATGGTGTGTTATATAAATTGCCTCGTGGGAAACTTTTTTTTTTCCTAATCTATTTTATTACAGGTTCAGTTTCAGTTTGATTCTATTGTTGCAATTAATATTGAACAAATTTCTATGGGGCCGTTTGGATCGCTTAGGAATTTGAGGAATTTGGGGAAGATGCAATTCCTAGGAATAAATTTATTGGGAAGTGTGTGATTTTGTGAAGAGTTTGAATTGTTTATAATAAATTTATGGTAGGAAGATGAAATTCCCCAAATTCCTTGGACGATCCAAACGGCCCCTATAGATATAGCCAAACTTCGTCCTTTTGTTGTAATTAATATTGAGCAAATTTCTATAGATATAGTCAAATTCAGGCTCTTCAGGTCAATTATGCTCAAAATACTATGCCAAAAAAATACAAACAACTTTGTGCTTGCTTCCAAATGAGGCATTTATTGGGAAGAAAATAAAATTACTCTTTTTTAATTATGGTGATGAAACAATGGGCATGTCTGTTACAGGCAGCTGCTGGTTTCTTGAGAAGCAAATTAGTTGCATTCTCTCTCTTTATTTTATTATTATGTTTTTCTCGAAAGTACCCCCAGGCGCGTTTTCTTCCCACTAATTTAACTGCGTTAGGTAAAGTGGCGTCGGTTGGACTTCTGCAACACGGAATGAGGGTAATTTTGTAATTTAGTTACTCCCGTAAAATGGTGTCAGTAGGTTCCAAGTCTTCAGATTAGATGCGTTTTTCTTTGCTTATGCACAAAGCAATAGGATAAACAGTGCGATTTTATGTCTTACGCAATCCTACAGACTAAAGATGGCGATTTTTTTTCTCAAAAAAAAAGGAAAAAAATTTACAGGGATACAAGACTTTTATCTTTGGACCTTTTTTCAGAGAAGAAAAATTAGACAAGGCTGAATACCTTTGAAAGGGTTCAAGGATTCGGTGAAATAATTTCACAAATGATCCATATAATTCTTCTGGTTTTGTCCATAATCATTAAAAAATATTACATGTCTAATTATAAAAAAATTATACCATTTTTTATGTTGTTCCTGCTATTAATAGACTGCTTTAAAAAATGATGGATTTTCAATAGGTCAGATCAGGTTCATAGATTTTGTCAACGGGGCTCAAGACGTGTTAAAAATTTTATTAAAGAGAGACAAATAGATAAAGTAGAAGGAAGATAAATCGTATTCAACTTGTCTTTAATTGTATATGATAATTATTTATATTTATTATAACAACACGGACTATCAAATAAGAGAAATTAAAAAAAGTAATCTCTCTTCTATATTAATTTTTCTATGCATAATACTAACTATTCTTCCTTATGTAGCATCTTTTTAATAAGGAGTTGGACATAGACAAACTGAAAACTAAGGAGGTTGACTTGCCTTTGTAATAAGTATAGTAATAATATTCGTAAATTTTTTTAGCATCTTTTGAATTATTTCTGAATTTGCTGAATTACAAGGACTATTATCATTTATCAGACATTATTAGCTAATAATATGAACTTTATTTATTTTATAAAGATATAAAAATATTTCATATATTATTTAACTATTAAATAATGAATTATCCCAGCATTATACTTGTTTTATGTAAGAGTCAAGAATTTTAAACACCGATCGAATCATCATCACAAAACTTATTATTATGCATTCATGCTTATGAATACTTGACTCCTAAATATGCTAAGATTGAATAGCCCATGAATTTACAAACATATTTGAGGAAATTTAGGCTCCGTTTGGATAGGTGTGGGAAGAAGGGAAGAAGGGAAGAAGTGGAAAGAAGTATTGGAAAGTGTGTAACTTTGTGAAGAGTTTGAATTGTTTATAATAAATTTTCTTTCCTTCTTCTGTTCTTCCTTCTTCCCACACGTATCCAAACGGAGCCTTAGATAAGATTTGAGGTAGGAGCCTAGGAGGGGAACGAGGCGAGGTGGATTTTGTGGATGAAAAAAGAAAAAGAAAAAAGAGGTGATCCGCCTACGCGTTTTGAAAATTCACTGTTTAACACGAGTACATGAATTGTTTATGCATTATATTAGAAATTAACTTATCCTTCAAAAAATATAAATTATATGTGAATCGTGTACCATTCCATGCCTATATTGCAAAATTTATTAAGATTCATCCTATTTTATTCTAAAATAATTCATTCTATTCAATAAACATATACAGTAGGAACAGATCTAAAATATAATTATGTAATTCAATTAGACAATGTGTAATTCGTTGCGATATTAATTTACATAATTGAAGGTAAACCGTGATGTTAAAGCCCACAAAAAAAAACAATGTAGATACATTGTCGTCTTCTGGAGGCGCTTCACATTTCACAATGGGGGCGGAACCAGGATTGACAAATGGATAGGCTAATTTAAAATTATTTTGGTCTTGATCATGGAGTAGGTCTAACACTTCAAAACGCTGAATTAATACTCTATTTGTCTATATCTCTAATTAAAAATTCTTAATCATCCTTAATTATAAGATAGGCCAGGCATATGCCTGCTCCCCATTGGATCTGTTCCTGTTCGCAATGCAAAGAAAACATATTTTATTTATGATAAATTCCAACTTCTAAATCAGCTTTGATTACAACAGTTCATGAATGCTAATGAATTAATCTTTTTTAGAAATAAACAGTTGAGATTAAAGTCTGATTCAAAAATTGTACTCATGTCAGAATTTTCTTTTATTTATTTATTTATTTGAAGAATTTCTTTATTTACTTGAAGAACTTGAAGGCAAATTTTAGCATTGAAGTTTTCCCTAAAAGACATGGCCCGCATTTAAATGTGAAATGCTATTGAAAGCAGAATTACTTTAAGACTATTTTTTTTTTTAAGAGGTAGAGAGCGCTAAGTAGTTTCTTCATGCCATACATGTCTCTCTCTCGTGTAACTTGTAAAAACCTTTTAAGAGATTATTGGGCAACGTCTCTCTATGGCCATTTTGAATGCACTGCTATTTTAGCATAGAAGACATTCAAATTTGTAGGAGTATTAGCATCGGCGAAAGTCAATAAATTCTTTTAATATATGCACTGAAATAACTAAAAAATTAAATAATTATTTTTTATATCAATATCAATTGAATTATCATACGAAAGAAATTTACATTATAGATATCGACAACGAACTTATAATCATACTTTCTATGGAGGTGAAATATAGAATTTTATCATAATCATGAAAAATATATGTAAATATATTTGATGGGGATATAAATATATATGTGGAGGCTTTTGCCTCGTTTAGGTTCAATTAAACCAGGCTTGGATATTAGGAGAAAAGAGCAAATAAAACGCCATGTTTGCTTTTTCAAGGCTATAATTATGCATTTAATTATACATATAACATAACGAGTATAATATATTTGAATTATTTAATTTTTATGATTGTAAGTTTAAAAATAATTAATTAAATTACCTACTCGAGATAAAAATTTTACATTAGATTCTTTCTCATACGAAATCTACATAGTGGAAAAAATTAACCATTAGTGGTAAAAAGCAATTTGGCGGACATTGCTGCTTAAATGAAATGTTTAAAAATATAAAAATGAAAGAAAAAGAAAACCGTGGGCTAGGATTAGAAAGTAAAATTTGAAGATTAGGTCACTGTGACAAGACGTTGTAAATGATTTACCTTTTTTTCTTTTAACATTTTCTCCCCACTTGTCAAATTACTTAAAGTTTGTTTCATTGTCAGCCACATATGTGGTAGTTAATCTGTTTTGACTGTTCGGTAAAAGACTAAAAGTTATACTTTCTTTGATGGAATCGGGTAACTGAACTTTAATGTGAAAATCCAATTCCATGCTAACACGTTTTACACCGACTGTGCTGTCGTAACGCAAAACTGCTGCACATGGCAAACTTCACGTATACAACACATTGTTTTATTGAACATGGTCACATGGAACAGTTTGTGTGTGTATATAGATATGCTACGGTGTATCACGATATATTGAGGTTTTTGTACATTGCGATTATTATCCGTCAACCGTTTTATAAATTGACAAATCTAATTAAACTAATCCAATCTACATATTGAAATATCATTACAAACCAAATTTTATATTTTTTAAAAATTTTTTACTATTTTTTTTCGAATTTTCTAAAATTTTCTTTTTTGGAAACCTATTAATAATAAAGAAATTCTAAAAATAGCAGGTTTTAAAAAAATCGAAAAAAATAGTAAAAAAGTTCCAAAAAAATATAAAATTTGGTTTATAATGAGATTTCAATATATAGATTGAATTTGTTTAGTTAGATTTTCAATTTATAAAACTATCGGCAAATATGGTCGTGATGTACAAAAGCCTTAATACATCGCGATGCACCATAGCATTTCTCTCTCTCTATATATATATAAACTCTCTTCATTACTATTTTTTATATTTATTTATTTCATAAAATGTCCGAATTTTTTTTTTCTGTTTCTACTTAAAGGAAACGTGCGATTATTTCTGACTAATTCAGCGGAGAGGAAATAATAGTGACAGCTGCTATGGATGTTGACACGGGGAAATAGAAGTTCTTGTCTCAGGCTCCGTTTGGATAGGTGTGGGAAGAAGAGAAAAAGGAAAGAAGTGGGAAGAAGTATTGGGGAGTGTGTAACTTTGTGAAGAATTTGGATTGTTTAATAATAAATTTAGGTCCTTCTTTCCTTATTCTCTTCTTTCCACCCCAATCCAAACACTGCCTCATTGAATTAATTAATTCCATTAGCGTCGTCATTGAAATTTGCTATAAAAACGACCTCAATAGGAGACGACTAAAGTTGAAAAGATTTAAGGGGAAAAAAATGAGAAGATCACAAGATGAGGACAAAAATAAGGCGAGAAAATGGCAATTAATGTGAACCGGTACATGGCAAAGAATCAACATAGATAAAAGAGTACCAATCAACAATTGTCTCTAGTGGACCAATACCACTCTTGGTTGGCGCTATATGAAAATCAAGTTCGAATGGTTTTTATTTTTTCTTTCTTTTGGTGAATGGCATCTACAATTAACTGCCTTAACAAGAGGAGTCTTTTCTTCTCTTTTCTATTGTGAAACGATACAAAAAAAAGGTCATGTCTTCTTGTTCAATTTCTTTTCCTGTATAGAGACTGAAAGCAACACTCATTGAATAATAAAAGTTAATGAGCTAATGGAGATCTAGAGTTGCATTCTTAATTTCTTCTTGGAGGACATTAAGCATGATTTGATACTGATAGAGACTGCATATATTGTTAGAGAAATTTTTTTATTTTTCTGAAATTCCCTTTTCCGGTTCAGTCCTAGTGTCCTCGAGATCCTCATTTTTTTTTTCAGACATCCCCTTTCCTCCATCTTTCTTTTGCTCTTTTTTTTTTAAAAAAAAAATCCATTTTTGTTTGACATCGCCGCTCTCTTCCTTTCCTTTTCTTGTGAAAACTTAAATTTTTTGTAGAGTTACATAGTTACATTCTTACTCCTTTGTCAAAGATTTTTTTTTTCTTTTTGAAAAAAAATAATTTTGACATCTAATATTTTTTTAAAATTAAAGACACATGCGAGACTTAAATCCTTGACCTCTTTAAGACTAATCTAGTGCTTTTACTACATAGCCAAATGGAAATTGATTACTGCCATCTGCAGTTTTGCCATCCATGTCATCGCTAAATATAAAGTAAACATATACGAAAACAAGATGAACATATAGACGATCTAAGTGAACACTTACAAACAAATAAGTTCAATGAAAATAAATTAAATATGCATGTAAAATTCTGAACAAATGATGACAACACTTATTTGTTTATAAGTGTTCACTTAGATCGTCTATATGGTCACCTTGTTTGCTGTATATGTTCACTTTATATTTAGCGATGACAGGGATGACAAAACTGCATATGACAGTTATCATTCCTGTAGCCAAATACCTTCTCAACACCATTTATCTTTTGCCGCTCTCTTCCTTTTACTTTTTTTATTGTTAGATGTACTTAAAAATTGCTAATTAAACCATTAATAATATATGTATAAAAATATAATTATCAGATTGTGCAGGCATAAATCTAAACATATTCAGTCTTAACACCTCAAATATAAAATATCTTCACATAAAACTTCATTTGCATCCAATGCCGCAGAAGCTCTATTGGGCCAAAAATGTCTGATTGTCTGAACCAAGAAATTGGGCCTACAACAAGAAATCAGAGACCGAATTGAGCCCAGTATAATAATTGAAGCTTCAATACTAGTCCGATGGGCTTTAGTGCAGTGCGTCTACTCTCTTCTCAAAAGGTCAGTCTACTCACTTTGCAACATTGCTCGGGACACGCCCCCACTTACTCATTACTCCCAAGTATTTTCTGAAAATGACTAAGGGGGTATTTATTTGTGTAGTAAGAAGTTGTATAAGTTAAGGATGTCTAAATGTTTATGTAGTATTATGTAATAGATGTTTGGTTGTGTAGTAATGATGACTAACTTAATGCATGCATATATTCATGTCAAAAGACTAAAATGCCCTTATATTCATGCCTTTAATTAATTATTATTCTTAAATCATTATTATTAATAATTAATATTACTTGTTAAATATTATTAATTATAATAATTAATTTTTATTACTGATTATGATTTTTTAATAATTATTGTTGCTTATTAATATTATTATTTATTAACTAATATTAATTATTTGTTAATTATTAATTATTAATTATTAATGATAAATATTATTAATTATTTAATAAAAAAATTTTTATTAATTATATTTAATTATTATTATTAATAATTAATATTGTTAGGAAATGTGCAAATTTTAATTTTTGTGCTAATTACCCTTAATTAACCAATTAAAACAGCACACAATCGATCTAGTAGTCAAGTTGAATAGACACAAGAGAATAAGGTGGAAGATTATATCTCTCTTGGTATAGCAACCAAGAGGCTCGTTCCTGTTAGAAAGTGTGTAATTTTCAATTTTAGTGCTAATTACAACTAATTTAGCCAACGAAACAACACACAAAACGGAATAGAAAAATTCTTTCCTAAAAAACCGTACTTGAGAGTTTACTATCTCATACGGCTCCGTAATATATTCTTTTTTATATTCTATTCATATGTCTTATATGACATATATAATAAGACATAACTAATATGATAATTTAGTTAAATGAATAATTCATTTTGCCTTGATTTTAGATAAACTTTTTTATAAAAAAAATGCATTCCAATTAGTTTAAAACGCTAATTTATTTAATAATAAATAAGTTTGATCTTTTCTTCCCACTTTCCGAATAATAAACTATGTATAGTTTCTATATATTTTTTTTAGGATTTTCTGAAAAGTAACTCAAGCTAGATTAACATAAAGAGAAAGGGGTGGAATATTGTACCTCCCGCAAAATCGTATTCGCGGGGCTCGATCCTACGGCATAGAAATCGATGGCGTGCTTCTCTTTCGCCTCCAAATCGCCTCGAGTCCACCTAGAGATTAACCAAGCTCTCCAATTGATTTGTGCTAGCAAATCAATGAGAACTAAGCTAATCCTAAGATGACACCCTCTTCTAATTCACCAAATAGAACTTTAATGGAGGGTGTATGGCTCAACACATGAGCAAGAGAGGAGGAGGAGGGTGGTGGCGCACGACCAAGAGGAGAGGGGAGGGATTAGTGGCGGCTAGAGAGAGAGGAGAGAGAGAGAGGATCCCTAGAGGTCCTTTTATAGCCAACCAACCCTAGGTGCAACTTGCTAGAAATTACACAATTTGCCATCCCCACCTACCACTCTTGGCTGGCCCTATTATGGGCTTTATGGGCCTTTTACTCCTTCTAAATGGACTTTAATTCATCTAATTAAATCCACTTTTAATTGTTCTATGTTTGGGCTATAAATTTGCTATATACAAATTAGTCCAATAATTCAATATAACAATTTATATTAAATTAAGTTGAACCAAAATAATTATTAACTATTTAATAATTATCCTAGGATTAGCCTATGCTATTATTTATTTCTATATGACCCGTTTGACTTAATTAATTAGTACGTTCTATAACGGTACATAATTAATTAATCAATTTGTCATATTATCCGCAATTTTCACTGTTGCGAATAAATAAATAAATAAAGCACTGTCTTGGTCAAAACTCTATTTGTGTGACCCTTTGAGGATTTATGCTATGTTAATGTTGGACATGGAATTAAATCGTTATTTAATTCCAATAATCATAAGCGGTATCTAGCAACACGTTATGATTCCAAATTCGCATAAATAGTGTACTGCTACAGTATTTAAATCCTGCATAAGAGAATAAAAGTATTTCTCTATTTTGATTCTTATGTCTCACGATATCATCATATAATCCAAGATAGGAATGTGTCATTCTTGCAGATTATACGTTTCTTGATTTAGAGTTGATTGCTTAGTTGCGCGCATACGATCCAACTCCATCAAGGGGCCCAAACAGATATCGTCACTCACTAAGTGAATTAACGAGGGACATACGGTTTTCTTGATGATTAGTTTTTCCCCGCACAATTCAAGAGAACATAAATAAAGTCCGTATAGCAGCCCTTATCGGAAATCAACGGTAGACAATATTTATTGAACCTATCCTTATGTGGAAAAGATAAACATCTCAAACTTAGAACCAAAATCATAACGAAATAAACAATGACACATAACACAATCCATATGTTTATTTCATTGGGTCAAGTCCTGTACTATGTTCCATAACATATACATATGCAATTAAGTTGGTAACTCTTTACCTATGATTAGTAGAACTTAATCATCACTTAACTTGCATACTAATTTTATATGATAATTAATGTTCCTTGTTAATTATCAAGATTATGGACCGTTTAGATTTATTATTGTCATTCTAAAGAATGATCAATAGAGATCTACTATTCAGATCCTCAACCTGAATAATCTGTCAATAATAAACCTAGGAACATATGATAAAATATCATCCTACACATAAACTAATAATTAAGTCATTAAATTATTGACTTCTAGGACATAACTCTAACAGTTCCAACAGCTTAGATGTCGATGGCGAGCCCTCCAAGCACCTCCAATTCGTGACACCTCGAGTCCACTGTGGAATTAACCAAATTCTCAACAAAACTATGCTAGTAGTTTGGAGAATAACCCGGCACCCCATGCTCAATCAAACATGATCTCCAATACCAATTTTGAATTGTCTAATCCCTAGCTTTCCCTTTCTTCAAGCAAATTACCAAATGTATTTGTGGAAGAAGGGGTGCTCAACACATGAGCAATAGGGAGAGAAAGAGGGAGGAGGCGCCGGCCTAGAGAGAGGGTAGGGGGCGGCTAGGGTTACGGCTAGGGTTAGGGAAAGAGAGAGAGGTGGATTTGCAACCATACAACCCTTTATATAATGCTTAAATCCTACCTACCTCACACCAACTAATTACAAGATTGCCACCTACCTACCACCATGCATGGCCGGCCACATATGGGCCCTTTATGGGCTATGTATTTTGTATTATGGATCAACTCAATCGATTATTAAATGGACCTCTCTTGTTGCTCCCAATTTGGTTCCTTATTGGACTTTTAATTAACATTTTAATTAAAGCCTTTTAATTAACATATGTGTTGAATAAATAATTATTTATTTAATAATAATCATTTAGAGATTAGACAATGCATTAATTTATTTGTATATGATCCATTTGACTTAATTAATTATAACGGTCCATAACGTTATTTAATTAATTAATCAACTTATCATATTTTGCAATACCAACTATTGCAAATAAATAAATAATGCACGTATGGTTAAATACCAATTTTGTGTGACCCTTTGAGGATTTATGCTACGTTGGACATGGAATTAAATCGATATATAATTCCAATAATCATAAGCGGTATCTAACAACACGTTATGATTCCCAATTCGCATAAATAGTGTACTGCTACAATATTTCAATCCTGCATAAGAGAATAATTATGTTTCTCTATTTTGATTCTTATGTCACACGATATCATCGTATAATCCAATATAGGATCGTGTCATTCTTGCAGATTATACGTTTCTTGATCTAGAGATAATTGTATCAGTTACTAGCAAACAATCTATCTCCATCAAGGGGCCCAAACAGATATCGTCACTCACTAAGTGAATTAATGAGGGACATACGGTTTTCTTGATAATTAGCTTTTCCCCGCACAATTCAAGAGTACTTAAATCAAGTCCGTATAGCAGCCTTTATTAGGAATCAACGGTAGACATGATTTATAGAACCTATCCTCATGTGGAAAAGATAATCATCTCAAACTTAGAACCAAAATCATAACGAAATAAATAATGAAACGTAACACAATCCATATATTTATTTCGTGGGGTCCAGCCTTGTACTATGTTCTATAACATACACATATGCAATTAAGTTGGTTACTCTTAACCTATGATTTATAGAACTTAATCATCACTTAACTTGCATACTAATCTTATTGATAATTAATGTCCTTTGTTAATTATCAAGATTATGGACTTTTAGATTTATCGTTGTCATTTACTACTAAATGAATAACAGTGATCTATAATTCAGATACTCAACCCGAATGAACTGTCAACGAATAAATCAAAGAACAAATGATCTGAAATCATCAATAACATAAACTATAGAAGTAGCCTAATAATATTGGCTTCTAGGACATATCTCTAACAAATATTGCTTGTAAAAGTATTATTAATTATTATTATTTATAATAATTAATATTTATTATTATTTATGATTTTTTAATTGTTATTGTTACTTATTAAATATTATTATTTATTAATTATTATTAGTTATTTGTTAATTATTAAATATTATTATTAATTATTTCTAAGGGTATTGTTGGGAAAAAAAATTAAAGGAGACCATGCATAAGTTATGTACCCTTAAGGCATTTTATGTAAGAGATGTTTGGTGACTAAAGAATGTATAACTTAAGTTATGCATCTTTTAAGTCACAAACAAACGGGGTCTAAATATCCTCTGCTCTCTCATATGTTTTTATGTTTTTCGAGACTTCTTATCTAATAAGGATATTTTGGTCATTGTTGAAAAAAACTTAGAGTGAACGAGTAATGGGGGCGTGCCCAGAGCAATTCCCTTCTGCGCTCTTTGTGCCTGTGCAGCAATAAGTGCGGTTCCCTACTAAACCCTTCGAACCAGTGTTCCCCGCTGCGCCTCCAGTTCTTCATCACCAATTCTCAATTGAGTTGAATCACAAAATTGTCTTTAAGGAATTGTATTTGGTGAGATTCAACTAGGGTTTAAGTTTAAGCGGAAAGAGAGAGAGATGAGAGATCTCCACCTGTCGCTGAATCAGACGCAGCGTGTGAGGCTTCAAGCCGCCTTGGACCAGCTCGAGTCCGACGCCTCTTCGACCGCCGCCGCCGCCGCCTCTGTCACCGTCGCCGACACTATCCCCGTTAACCACGAAGATAACATTCTCAAGTGAGTCAGTTGTTTAGTCCTATATTTTATTGCTAGTGCGCTTTCTTCTCTGGAATGGTTTTGTTTGATGTAATTTTGAAATCAGGGGGCATGGCACGTCGGATTTAGATGGGCAAGTGGTGGCGACTCTTTGCGGTGTTGTCGAGAGGGTCAATAAGCTTGTCTATGTCAGAGCTCTCAGATCCAGGTTAATTTGAATTTTCTTAGTTCTGTTGTCCTCCTTATGTGAGTTTTAGCATGTATTTAGAAACTTCTATTGTAAATTTCTACATGGTGGTCTTATTTCACAGTGATGGGAAGTTTATACTTCAGCTCTATACTGTTCAAGAGAGAATCAACCATGAAAAAGTAAAGTAAAAAAGATAAAAAATTAAATTATTCATATTCAAACTTTGGTTTTTTGAAAAATAGAATTATAATAATATGCTTTTAGCTCTAGATAATTGTGAATTTATGCCCCATTTTGTAGAATATGGGCTCTGACGCTGTGTATATAGCAAAACCCCCAACATATATAGTATGCTTCTTGTACTTAGGGACAGCAGTGCCTATGCTATTTTTCAAGCTGTGGTATTTCATTGGGTTTTGATCTGCTGTTGTTTTGTTAATGAACTTCAGGTATAAGCCCGAGGTTGGCGACATCATTGTGGGACGTGTCATTGAGGTGCGTGTACATATTACTCAACTTACCATATTTGTGTTGTTCTTACTAATGGTTCGAGCTAATGGATTTACATTGTTAAGGTTGCTCCAAAAAGATGGAGGTTGGAGATAAATTTCAGTCAAGATGCCGTTTTGATGCTTTCTTCTATGAATTTACCTGATGGTATTCAGGTGAATTTGTTTTCCTTTCTGATATTTCTGTTGATTGTTTCAGAGGGCTAATTAACATGGAGATGGTTCTAATTATGCAACAATGCATCATTTAATTTTGATTTTCTTGCTTTAGTTTGGTTACTCTTTTGTCAACACTGGCACCTATTTGTGTATGCCATTCTTATCTGTATCAATTTGTCTAAATATGAACATCAGCATTTGCTTGCTTTTGTCTTTGCCTAAAGAGAGAATTTCATTTGACCCCTCATACTTTATTTTCTTGCAGAGAAGGAGAACAGCTGTTGATGAACTGAATATGCGAAGTATCTTCATCGAAAATGATGTTATTTGTGTAAGATATATCTTACTTAAAGAGCTTTTCTTTATGGCTAGATGAGTCATTCTCTGTTTCCTTTTGCTGAAATCAGAAATAACATAAACGTGGTTATTTTGTTGAAATGATGTATATAAAGAGTTGAGTCACTCTCATAAATGGTCAATTCCCTTTCTTTTTTTTAGTTCTGGAAACATTGAAGTTGCCATGTCATCTGTTTGCATTTGCATTTGAAAATTAACGTGTGCTTGGTGTTGCCTTTCATTGGAAAGCTGGACTCTTCCTAACCAGCAGTTATGCACTAGCCACACTTGCACTTTGCTTCAGAAGTCGGAACAAAAAGGGAAAGGGAAGAAACAGGAAAAGGGGGAGGAGAAAAATTTTACACCCAAATTTGGAGTTAAAAAGGATTTAACACTTCCCTTCATTTTTTTTCATAGCATTTCTCCTCTCTCCCCTCCAATCATCTCGTTTTCTTCTTATTTTATGATTTGAAGCATGTTAGAACCGTGGGCAGGGTTTGGTCATTTTCCCTTCTCCATTTTCCTCCTCTACCCCTTTCTGGATCAAAGCCTTAATATCAAAACTATGTCGATCCAAAGTATTCACTTTTCATCAATCCCTTCATTCTATGGGATTACTGTGGCAATCTGGAATGCACATATTATTATGTTTAAGGACCAATCGGAACTGCAAAAATCACACCCTCCAAAACAAAAAATTCATGCTACTTCAGGACCATTGGTTTTAATCACTGTGTGAATGTTACCTCTTTTTTCGTGATTAGGCTGAGGTCCGAGGGTTCCAGCATGATGGCAGTTTGCACCTTCAAGCACGGAGTCAGAAATATGGCAAGGTAGAATATTTTTATTTTTTCTCCTTCATAATTTTCTTATCCCTGCTTTCTGACTTATGCCATGGTATAGTGGTATGTGACAAATGAATCGACACAATAATCTCAAAATAGTTCTATGTATCATCATGAAGCATGCAAAAACTTCCACCTCCTCTTCCTTAAGATGGTTGAGATTTGTAAAAAGGACCTGCTTCCACTATTTGCAAAAGTTCTACGTGGTTGCTAGAGATAAATAAAATATGTATCCCCATAACAAGTCTTCGAGTATTACTTCAGCATTGTTAACCCTGAACCAGGACAAAATACTTCTATAATCCTATTAATTACTACATTCGTGAAACTTTTTGGTTGCTACATTTCAACATTACTGATGATTATGTTTTTGGAATTACTAATTGGTTTATTTTGCAATTTCTTAAAACAATTAAATTCTTTTTTACGACTTCTGAAATTTAAACATTTCTTTTTTATGCAGCTTGAGAAGGGTCAGTTGCTAACAGTACCACCCTATTTAGTTAAACGAAGAAAGCAGCACTTCCACCACTTGGAGCAATATGATGTTGACCTGATTCTCGGTTGTAATGGCTTTGTTTGGGTTGGTCAGCATGTTGACACCACTACAAAAGAAAGCACTCTTCTCTCTGACGAGCCTAGTGACAAAGAGGAGACTAACAATGCTGTGCCACCAGAAACTAGGAGGAATATATGTAGAATAGCCAATGCAATCAGGCTGCTCTCAGTTATAGGATTGACTTTGAGTGTGGAGTCTGTGACAGAAACTGTGGAGGAAAGCGTGAGGGCAAATGTACAGATAAATGAGATGCTCGGTGCTGAGTTTTATGTGCAGACAGTGGAGAGAGAGGCCCAGCGCAGGGCGTCCCTGGTTAGAAAGAGGAGATAAGTTAGACTTGATTTGTTATAAATTTAACAATTTTGTTCTAATCTATGTGGTGCTTTTTATCCCTTGCGAAGTGAATTGCTAATGAGTACCTCTTTTATTGAATTTTTGAATGGTACGTAATTGTGATTAGTGGGTAGGAATTAAATCTGTACTTCGTAGTAGAGGTGCATTTTTAACTGAAGCACAAATGCTCTGTGCCCGACTTCTGTGCTACTTGATTTTTGATGAATTTTATTATCCATGTAAGTGATAACATGAATGATTCGGTTGATTTGGGATTATTACCATTCTTAAATATATTCTTGCCTAATTTTGTATGGGTTTTAAATTTTTGAGGTCAGCACCCAGAAAATGTTACAAACTAGCATGATCAAAACAGTATTAGATTGAGTGCAAAATCCGGCCCATTGGCAAGGAGTTTCCCTGTAGTAGGTGTATAGATCAGACTGGTGAGGTTTTAAAAAAAAAAAAAAATGCTCGGCTCAGTTTTAGTTACAAAATCACCAGATCACATTTAGAGTCTTATTAGACTAAGTTGGAATGTTGGATCGGGTTGGATCAGATTTCAGCTCAAAGTTGTCCCAGCCTTGCAAGTTTCAAAGTGACATTTTACAGGATTATCAGATCGCAAATCGTATTAAGTTTGGATCATCTTGGGATTGGCTAGAAAACGGGTAAATTAGATCAAAATAGGCTCTGTTTGACATTTACAAAGTTTGAATCGAATTGAGTTAATGTCAGGTAAGTTTTTGGATCGGGTCAAATCTTACTATCTCTAAGACTCCAGTTCCCTTTGTGAGCAAACCCGCCCCGCAAAGTCAGACATAAAAGGTAGGCAAGTTCTGAATTCTGACAAATGGGTCCAAGTCCCGACCAATAAGGTATGTCATCAAGCTTGGATCTCCAAAAAAAAAAAGAAGCAGAAAGTTCATCAACTTTGGGTCCCATCAGTCGGTCTCATGCAGCTCCTTAATCCTTATGCACCAGAAGAAAGGTTGATTGAACGCACTCTATCAATTATCATCAAATTTCTCCCTTTTGACTAGAATTCCAAAATATAATTTGAGGACTGTGAATTCCCATCAACTCGATTCCACCTTTCTAATCAATAGATTTCGATAGAATCAGAATTCCAATTCCAATTCCATTCTATAAAAAAAAAACTGATTACTGTCATTTACAGTTTTGTCACCGCTTGAACAAAGTTAACATATAAACTAGACAAGATAAACATAAAATAAGATTGGTAGAAGACTCCCTTAAGGAGCACATGTGTTTTATTTTCTTTGTTGTTAGTCACGAATGTGACTTCAAACTCTGTACTTTGGCATGTTGTGTAATGCAAATGCAGATCTCCCTTTTTGGGAGTCTTTTCTCAAATAAATAAATAAATAAATAAAATAAACATAAAATAATCAAAGCGAACACATACAAACAAATAATTTTAATAAAAATAAGTTGAATAAGCATACAAAAATTTGAACAAGGGTTGATAAAACTTATATTTTGTATGTGTACACTTTAATCATCTACATGTGCACCTTGTTTATTTTATATGGTCATTTTGTTCAAGCGATGACAAAACTACAAATGTTAGTTATCATTTCTTGGGTTTGAAGATAAAATTGAAAAATTTTAAACGAGAGATTTCAGACTGAGCTCTAGCCCATTTGAACAAAAAAATAAATGAAACAAAGTTCCAAATATTTACTTCTGCAACATATTTTTGACAAAATTACTCTTGGCATCAATTAAAAAAAAGTCTACTATTTAATTACTAGACCCAGCATATATAAGGTTACTTTAGTCATGTGGACATAAAAATATGTAGGAATGCAGAACTCAAACGAGATCTATTCTCGTCTTTGTTTTTGTTCATATTTGTTGCAGATGTGATATATTGGAGTAACTAAATTTTAAGGTTGGCGAGAGCACTAAACAAGTAATTTCATTAAACAAAGCAAAAATAATCACAAGATATGCATAAGGTAACTAGTGAGAGAAGCAACAAAAATGCTAACAAAAATAAAAACCTAAAAATCTTCTCTGATACATTAGATCCACCGGTGTAATATTCTTCCTAGTAAATGTGGTGCTGCACGTCTGAATTGTCGTCTCACCAGTCACCAAAGAATTTGCAGTTGGAGAACTTGTCCCATTGTCTGATGTCACTCTCAATTTAGGTATGTTTGGATGGGTCGCGAACAGTGATCAAGAAGGTAGTTCGTAGTTCACGCACAACCAAACAAGGATGCGAACAACGAACATTGCTATTTTAGGTCTAATTCCTAATTTCACGATTTTCTTGAACTAATAACTGTGACCAACACCAGCGTGGGTTCTTTGTTCCTAATTCGCAGATGTACTTCTAAACATACACAGTACGACGATTATGTTTAGGGTCGTTATTCAGTGATGAAATATTTTCTTGTTTTGAGCTTTTCATATCGCTCGCAAGTCACAACATGACGATCAATCTTGTCTTAGAAGCATCTTCCCTCCCATTTCTAGTATCCTATTAGTCAACCAGATAGTAAGTTTGTTCCAAATTTGGCGGAGGCGAAATTTTAATTAGTCGGGTACTAATTATTTTCCAACTTGTTTGCTCAAAGTCTCAAACTTCACATTGTAGGAACAATCGAACAAGTGTGTTGTAGTCTCCATTGTCGCGAATAGCGATACAAACTACCATCTTGATCGCTGTTCGCGACCCATCCAAATTGAGAGTGACATTAGACAACGGGACAAGTTCTCCAACTGCAAATTCTTTGATGTCTGGTGAGACGACAATTCAGACGTGCACTACGTTTATTAGGAAGAATATTGCACTGGTGGATCTAATGTATCGAGAAGATTTTTAGGGTTTTATTTTTGCTAGCATTTTTGTTGCTTCTCTCACTAGTTACCTTATACATATCTTGTGATTATTTTTGCTTTGTTTAATAAAACTAGATTTTTTAGTTGCGGCTCCGCCGCAATCTTAATCAATATATTACGAGTAGGAAGAGGTTTCCATTCTGTTCTCAAAATAGATGAGGTTCATTACATATATATATTTTTTAATTTTAAATTTCTCTTAATCCATTCGTTAAGGAAAAAAATGAAGATATAATAAACACAGTACAATTTGGAGAACATCAAATTAGAATATATTAAGTAGCTTGTTTAATTTTTTTCTAACTAAAAATTAATCGGTGTAATTTTATCATAATTTTTAAAGAAAATAATACTATTTCCATGAACCCATATGAACACATCAAATATAATCGGTTCATCAGCTATATGTAGAACAGGTGCAGAAAGAAAAAAAATACAAAGGTAAATGTTTATGCACACACCTCCATGCAGTCCATCCTGTAACGAATTGCAATAACAATAAAATTAGACTTACAGACACTCAAAAACAAACACCAAAATCTGCCACATTAAATCCAAAGCCTCAGAACGAAAATAGGAAAAACCTGGCGCACCAACTGAAAATGCTAACTTACATAGATTGGACCCACCTGAAAGAAAATGATGATGAGGTGTTCACCAAGCCCCCCACGCCCAGCCCAACCAAATCTTGGACCCAGCGAAAAATTGAAAAACAATGCCCGGCACTGTTCATTCCCCATTCAGGATATATAGGTTTTTTCAATTACTTGTTTAGTGTTCTCACTAACCTTAAAATTTAGTTACTCCAAAATATCAAATCTGCAACAAATATGAACAAAAACAAATACGAGAATAGATCTCATTTGAGTTTTGCATTCCTGCAACATATTTTTATGTCCAAATGATTAAAGTAACATTATATATGCTTGGTCTAGTAATTAAATAGTAGACATTTTTTAATTGATATCAAGAGTAATTTTGTCAAAAATATATTGCAGAAGTAAAAATATTTGGAACTGTGTTTCATTTATTGTTTTTTGGGTTCAAATGGGCTAGAGCCCAGTCCAAAATCTCTCATTTAAAATTTTTCAATTTTATCTTCAAACCCCAGAAATGATAACTGTCATTTATAGTTTTGTAATCGCTTGCCATCACTTGAACAAAATGAACATATAAAATAGACAAAGTGCATATATAGATGATTAAAGTGAATACATACAAAATATAAGTTTTGTCATTCCTTGTTCAAATTTTTATATGCATATTCAACTTATTTTTATTAAAGTTATTTATTTCCATGTGTTCGCTTTGATTATTTGTATGTTCATCTTGTCTAGTTTATATGTTCATTTTGTCCAAGCGATGACAAAACTGCAGATGAGAGTAATCAATTTCCTTTTATAGAAAGGAATTGGAATTGGAATGCTGATTCTATCGAAATCTATTGGTTAGAAAGGTGGAATTGAGTTGATGGGAATTCACAGTCCTCGAATTATATTTTGAAATTCTAGTCAAAAGGGAGAAATTCGATGATAATTGATAGAGTGCGTTCAATCAACCTTTCTTCTGATCACTGATGAAATCCTTTCAATTCTCCTGAGAGAAGGAGACGACTACTTTGCATATTTTTGAGCGTTTACAGACCGACACAGAAAATCCTGATCTTGTTTATGGGATAAGCTAGCCATTTATGTTTCGAGCAATTGGGTGATCTGTCATGGAATTCTGATCGGGGAATTATTAATTAAACGAACTTTATTATTAGATAGTGCATAAGTACTACATAATTGACCCTTTTATATATTTTATTCTATATCAAAAGGTATGGATTCTAATTACATATTCTCTTATATATATCTATTTTGACTGATTTTACGAATGTAAGATAAGATTCGATCCAATGAAACCAATTCAATTTAAAATAAAACAATTTAAATCTGTTTAAAGAGACCGACGAAATCCATGTAAGAGGAGTCAAATGTCTAATTCCTTCTGATGCAAAAAAAAAAGCCTAATTTCTTAGCTCCTATTTTCTCTTATATATTTATTTATATGAAATTAATTGACAATACTAGTCTGACGCTAGTTATTTTCGGATCTCACGGTCTAGATCAGGCCTTCAAAGGTTTAATTGTTCAGATGGACTCGATCGACCGTTCGATCAGAATCTGACTTCTCAGAAGGGGATCTAAAATCCTGCTTTCGTTTGTTTTTGTCAGTCAACAGATTGATCTCCTTTCTCTCGCTCTCTCCCTTCCCTCCGGTTCGAGTTCCATTTTGAGCTTGCCAAACATAGCATGCCCGTGAAAAGCATTCCAACATAACTAGTAGTTTTCTTTAGCACACCAACCTTGGACCTTTGTTGTGACCTTCCAAATCCCCTTCGCTCTGCTCAAGAGAACTCAGCTTCTCTTCTCCGAGTAAGAAGTCGTTCTGCTGGCTGCTGCCTCTCTTCTTCCACTCTCGGATCCTATCTCCTCTTCAATTCTTTTTGAGTTATTTATTCAGAGGTAACAAAATTAATCTTCACTTATTCCAATTCCGTATAATTCATTATGATTTGTAGAATTGTAATGGCTACCTCTAGTTTTTGTCTTTTTTCGTTTGATTTTTTTGTATTGGACAAGCTTGTTAACCATGGAAATTACCAGGACGTTATGGTTTATCTGGTAGAGTCTGGTGTTTTGCTTTACCTCTGCCAAAACCTCAATTTTTTATCGAAATATCAAATTGAGGCCTGACATATATAACACGATTCATTAATGCACTCTTTGTTTGTTTTGTGCACATGGCCTAACAATTGTTAATGCATTCTTTGTTTAATGGTTTCTTACTCTCCTTGTAATGCAATTGTTTTATCCTGGCTTTTCCTGACAACAGATAGATGAGGTCAAGGTCTACCACGCAACCGAAGCCTTCAATTTCTGATAAGCCTGTGCCTCCCAAAAAGGAGCCCGATGAACCAAAGAGGTCGGCGTTCTTATGGTTCACCTTGCTGGTGCTCCTTATTAATGGAGCCTATGCTGTTTACCATATCCAGTCAGAAAAGCCTCCCTTTTCCTCTCACCGCTGAGCAGGCTGGGAAGAGGGGCTTCTCAGAAGTATCGGCAATGAAGCATGTCAAGTATTTAACTAGTTTGGGCCCGCACCCAGTTAGTTCTGATTCTCTAGATCTAGCAATTGAGGTTAAAATCTCTATATATTTTTGTATCAGCTTTTGAGATAAATTAATTGCATTTCTGTTTGTTTGTCATGTAAGGTTTCTATAGCTGATGATTCAGTACAATCATAGACCTAAATAGTGTAAGTATCTAATTGATTGTACCAGTCAAGACGGCCTTTATACTCATGAATCTACTTTTTATTGTTTTGACTTTCCTTTGTTTTCACCGCAGCTGGCTTTGTTGCACCATTTCCTAAATGAATTTTAGTGATGAAACCTTTTCCTTTTACACCCATTTCATCCAATAGTTCTGAAGAACAATTTTGACGTCTGACTTTTTTGTCCTGGTTACACTCATTTCGTCCTGTTAGTTTTTTTGACATCAAATAATTTGTTGTTGATGATACTCTTGTAATGTATAATGCTTTTCTGTAAAATATTTGTTTAATTGATTAGTGAAAAGAAAGTAAAGGTGAAAAGATTTGTCAACCCCCCCCCCCCCCACCACCACCACAAAAAAAGGGTACCTCTTACCAGAAGATAAGAAGGAAATAAACAAAAAAAAAAGCAAATAAGGAGAAAATGGTTGGTTGTTACTGGAAGAGTGTTGGGCTTTAGTTCTGTCCACTCTAATAGATGCGACTTACATAGATCAAACTGTAGAGGAAGTAGGTTTAATTGTAACATTTTTGGCACCTTTGGAAGTAAACATGGGAAAAAAAGACAAATTGTTGTTATGCATGGCAACACGTGATAGTCTACATTTTATTAAGCAATCACTCCCATTTTATATTTCATTTTAACTTTTCTATATTTTTGGGACTTAAATTTAACATTGTTGCAACAGTATGTACATACAGTTGCTGAGAAGATAAAGAAAACGGCTCACTGGGAGGTAGATGTTGAAGTTGACCTCTTTCATGCAGAAACTGGCACAAACCTACTTTCCCAGGGTGCTTTCAGTGGAAGAACATTGCTTTATTCTGACCTAAAGCATGTTGTGTTGAGAATTGTTCCCAAATATCTGCCAGAGGCTAGAGAGAATACCATCCTCGTATCTTCTCATATTGACACAGTTTTCTCAGGGTACATTTATTGTTAACTTTGTTCTTATTGTTTAGAGTCTATTATGAGCATGAATTGATTCAGATGTACATCAGCTTTTATAAGAACTATTTAACAAGAACAAAATACAGTCTTCTCTAAACATGGAAGGTAACTCCAACATGTTTGAGAGCAACACCTCAAAACTAACACTGGACCATAATGCATGTGTATCTGCTTTTTCTGCTCTAGTCCAAATGCATGGACTGTATTGACCACCTGATGTCTTTAAGGTTAAGATTTTAATACGGTAGAATCTGTGCATTTTAGCTCAAACAATCCGAACAAAAAAGCAGGGTGCAACTTTCTGGGTCAAAATAACAGCAGAGTGGAAGTCAGACCACAAGATTAGTCATGAATCTTTGGACAAGGCATTAATCGCTTAAATGTGCCAGCTAGAAATTCTCCAATTTTCTTTTCTGGAGTTTAAACTTTGAGGCAAAGTTGATAATTGCTTTGTGATCTGAGGATCATGTTTGTATACTGTGCTTTTCATAGATTGAAAGTGGTGGGTCTAGTACCCACTTATTTCATAAAAAAAAAGAATCAAAGTGGATAAGTTTTCTTTCAGGATTCTAATCCTTATGAACTAGATTTACATTAATTAAAATTTAAATATTTGCTATAAAATTTTGTCATTTTCTGTTCACCTTTTTCTGTTTGTATGTTTAATGACAGGTTTTCATTTTGCAAATATCAGATACTCCTACAAAAGTTTGGTTGTTTGATGCAGATTAAAATATTAAATGTTTATCAAATTACATGAAGTGGTTGGTTTAAGTTGTAATCTTAAGCAAATTAAAAAAGTTATAGTATAAAATGTAAAATAGAACCTCAGTATGGAAATTGTTTGTCTTCTGTAATTGTAGGGAAGGTGCTGGAGATTGCAGTTCATGCATAGCTGTCATGTTGGAACTTGCACGTGGAGTCTCTCAGTGGGCCCATGGATTTAAGAGTGGTGTTATTTTTTTATTTAATACCGGTGAAGAAGAGGGTCTTGATGGGGCTCACAGTTTTATTACTCAGGTTTAATACTTTTCACATCTTTAATTCATTCAGCTTGTTACCAGCATGTATTTCAAGTCAACACCTGGCATATAATAAGGCAGGTAGCCTTCTGAAAGTTTGATTTTTGTTTGTGTGTGTGGGAGTTGGGGGGGGGGGGGGTGCGTTGGGTTTCAAAGCGCAGACATAGATACATATTATTGGTCAAGGTTTGGTACCTTCCATAGCGCTAATTCATTCAGGTTGGGTCAGCTGTATGGTAGCAGACCAGTTTTGGATATCTTAAATAATATACAATATGGCAGGTAGCCAGGTACTGCAATTTCTGTGGCTTCTGAAAGTTTAGTTTTGGAGTGCATGTGCTGGAGGAGGGAGGGTCTAATGTTATAACTAGCCTTGTTATCTGTTATCTTATATATAATGATAATTATTTTTTTTTTCAGCATCCATGGAGCAGTACAATTCGTTTTGCTATTGATTTGGAAGCGGTTGGGATTGGAGGAAAATCTGGTATTTTCCAGGTAATAAGTTATATAATGTTTGCTCTAACTCTAAAGAATGGCTCTCTTTAGTCTTGAGTAAGTCTAGTTTGTTTTAAATTGTTTTGTTATATAGGGCGGTTCGGCACCTTGGGCTCTTGACATTTTCGCCTCAGTCTCAAAGTATCCATCTGCTCAAATCACTGCACAGGTTTATATATATATATGTATATATTTTAAAGTAATGCCTATCATTTGTTAAGTTTTTCCATTTAAATACACAAAATAGCCTTAATCTAACTACTATCAGCATCCTTGCAGGATTTGTTTCTTTCTGGCGCAATTAAGTCTGCTACAGATTTCCAAGTATATCAAGAAGTTGCTGGTCTCCCTGGCCTTGATTTTGCATACTCCGATAATACTGCTGTTTATCACACTAAGGTTATACTATGTTCTTTTAGGTGTAGTTCCACCTACAGGGCTGCATATGTAAAGTATTCATGCCAGCAAACAAGTAACCTCTTGTATACTTTAAATGAGATTACAAGTCTCACGTATGTCCTGACAAAAAGTGGATATACCCTGTGCAATCCTTTCACCTCACTTCAGTTCAGAAGTAGCTATTCCCCTCGTTGTTTATCTATTAAGCAAATAAGAGGGGAAGTTGTGGCAGTTTCAAATAAATTCACAGAAAAGAAGCACATGTGAAAATTTTGAAACATTGTAGGGGTATGTGAGATTTTTGTTTGTTTCAACGAAGATAAGAGGATCAGGATTGTAAATGATATTTTGGCCTTTTTGTGCATGTGCCCATATGGGAAAGACAAATATTTGGGTTACCCCTAGGCGTGTTTGGTTTAACTGTGAACAAGGGGACGAACAAAGGCCCACGAACAGCCCCCAGTTCGTGAAAATCGGGGAATAAGGAACAAGCCAAGAAGTTCCTTGTTCACCTAGTTCGTGAGGTGTTTGGTTCGTGCCAACTACGGCTGTTCGTGGCTCCTACAAACACACCCCAAAAGTGCAATATTCTGATATAAGCATCTACCCATTTATGATGGAATTCACCCAAATATCCGTCTTTGATCATGTATTAAAATTTTGGTTGCTTTAGATAACATAAAGGTAATAGGAGTGCACTTAGTTGTAAACTTATGTCAATCTATTTGTTATTCATTTTGACTTTGTAGAATGACAAGATGAAGCTATTGAAACCGGGTTCGCTTCAGCATCTGGGAGACAATATGCTTGCCTTTCTTCTTCACACTGCTGCCACTTCAAAACTTTATGAAAAGACAGAATACAACGAAACCAGTGATCACAATCAAGCTATTTATTTTGATATTTTGGTAAGGTTTTTCTGCCGCTTCCATTGGGACTCTCTAGAATTAATTACATCAAATGAAGTCAATTCCTTCTCAACCCAAGGAATTTTTTTTTTTAAATCTCTTCTAATAAACTAAGTGTTTAAATTATAATGAGATTTTATGTTTTGAGATTTTGAATGTGGTACATAAGAAAAGAGGAAGTACTACAAATAATGATACAGAAGTTTAAAAAAATAATGACAACATAGAAAATGTTGGTAAGAAGCCTGCATTTTGGTTAATACTAGGAAATTTCTTGTAAAATTTTAACCACATGTAAATATGTGAACTACCGCAAGGTTATGAATTACTAAATTAATATATCTGTTTTACTATGTAGGGAATGTACATGGTAGTTTATACACAAAAACTCGCATCTATGCTTCACAACTCTGTCATATTTCAATCACTTCTCATACTGGCCACCTCACTAGCAATGGGCGGCCGTACCGGCGGCATCTCTTTCCTCATTTCTCTCCTGACCACATTTCTCACGTTCGTATTTTCTCTCTCTTTCTCATCCATAGTTGCCTTTCTCCTTCCCTTCTTATCCCCATCACCGGCACCTTACATCGCCTCGCCATGGCTAGTCATTGGCTTATTTGGGGCACCAGCACTGGTTGGTGCATTGACTGGTCAACACATAGGGTTTGTGCTACTCAAGGGGTATATAAAAAAGAGAAATGGAGTTGAAAATCTGGCAAAGTTAGAAGCTGAGAGGTGGCTTTTTAAGGCTGGGATTGTGCAGTGGTTGGTGCTTCTTATTTTGGGAAACTATTTCAAGGTTGGGACATCTTACTTGGCTCTTTTCTGGCTTGCTTCGCCCACTGTTGCTTGTAAGTTGATATATCTGTTCTATACTATATTTTTATTGCTTTTTGTTCCCTTTCTTTTGGTTGGCATGGGGGGTTTTTTTTTTCATCTGTACAGAAGTAGGAATAATTGAGGTAGGAATTGTTTCATCTGTACATTAGTAGGAATAATTGAATTCTCATGCATACCCTCATAAAACAGAGAAAATCTTATGGATTTCACTTCATTAATTCCCTCCAAAGATGCTGATCCTACTGCTACATTGAATTTTTTCCCCCTTATGTTAAATGAGAGAATAAGAGTAGGTTTGGATTGAAGATGTCCTAATTATTGTAAATAATTGCTCTCATGTGTTATAATGCTTATGTTCTACTTGTCTTTTGGGGTAGTAGTAGTAGTATTGTGAGGTTCTTGTAGGGTTACACTTTGTTTTTTCTTTCCCTTTGTGTTGTGTTCCTCAGATATCTCTGCAGCTGGTACAATTGTAATTACTTAAATTTTATGCAGATTATTTTTCAAGGCTTCTGTAATTGCTGAAAGTACCATTTCTGTTATGTGTCTTTTGTTGTATTTTGTGTTCTGCATTTTAATGTAAGATTTCCTGCTGTACCATATGAATCTTTCTAATTTGATGTCTCTAAGGGTCTTACTGTCAAATTTGGTTACACCAAGTCTCTCATATGCAACAGTATGATGAAAATTTTAACTAAAAGGTGCACCTTAATCATTTTGCAGATGGTCTTATGGAGGCCACATTGACTCCTGCTAGGTCACCAAGGAAACTTAAAGTGATTACATTAATTGTTGGTATTGCTGCACCAGTTGTTGTCTCGACTGATATAGTTGTACGTGTGTTAGGTAACTTAATTGGTACCATTGTACGCCTAGACAGGTAAATATAAATTCAAATTTCAAGTTACCTGATTTTGTTCAGTTCCCTGTAAATACCTGAAGGAAATATAAATCTGTTATTCCTTTTTAATGCCTATTTAGGAATCCTGGTGGAGCACCGGTTTGGCTCAGTAATGCAATAGTTGCTATTTATATATCGGTGATTATTTGCCTTATGTTGGTTCATCTCCTCTCATATATCCATTTATCAGGTTAATCCTTTTTTTTATTCCACTTTTTGGAATGAAATAGCATTTTTCCCTAAAAATCATCAGAACGTTATCAGTTATCACATTTACCTTTCTAAACATTTCCAATACTGCTTCAATGACCCTACTGTTTGAGGCCTGCGATGTCATGTGCCTCTGCTCCTTTAGACATTGTTACTATCACCAGTATTCTCCTATAACTTTGATGTTTTGTAGAGATGCCCATGATATTTTTCATGCTACAAAGCAGATGCATGAGGTTTCTCATTTGAAGGACTATACATAAAAGTGTTGATATTTTTAGGATACAAATTTGTTCGCCTGCCTTGTGAATATATTGAAGGTTTTACATATCCCTTACATGCAATGCTCTCTTTCTCTCTTACAGGTGCAAAATTACCTCTTGTTTTGTCTATGGCGGCATTGCTTGCCTTGTCACTTGGCATTGTTTCCACTGGCGTCATCCCAACATTTACCGATGACATTTCCAGAACTGTTAATGTAAGTCTGAAAATATCTAGCTATTATTGAAACAATAAAAACTTTCCTGGCTATCATAACTTTTTCCCCATTGCTTTTCTTTGCTCAGCTGGTTCTTAATTAACATTTAAAAATCAGATCCGTTCAAAAATTACAATTAAAGACACTCTATATACCAGTTATGCATTTGTGGGTTCAGAGCCATTGTTTCCTTTCTGTTTCTGATTATGTGTTTTGCATATTGTCTTATAGGTTGTACATGTTGTGGATACAACAGGAAATTACATAAAGGCTCAGGAGCCTTTATCCTACATTTCTCTCTATTCAAACACCCCTGGCAAATTGTCAAGAGAAATAGAGAGCCTTAAGGACGAACAGTTCTTATGTGGCCACAATAATACTATTGATTTTGTTACCTTTACTATGAATTACGGGTGCTTGAGTTACCTGGATAGTAAATCTGGATGGACCAAATCTGAAATTCCCACAATTCAAGTTGAGAGCGATTCAAAAACAGATCGGAGAGAAACCCTAATTTCAATTGATACAAAATCAGCGACTCGTTGGACCTTAGCAATCAATATGGAAGAGGTTGCTGACTTCACATTATACGGTACTACGATGTTTTATTTTTAGATTTACATCATGATATCTGTAAGTACAGGGTTATAGTGTTGTAATGAATTTGAGTGGCGCAATAGTGGTGAGGATGGCTGTGTTTGGTTGTTCCATCGAAAATTTATGTGAAAATTTCAGCTTAGATCCAGTTAAAACCCTCCAAGATCCCTCCCACTGCCTCCTTCCAAGAAAAAAAACAAAAGCAAGAAAAAAATTAATATAGAATTGTATTTGTACATGTGGTAAAAGAGAAGAAAAGTATCTTGTTTTGGTACTGGACTGAGGCTGATTGTTATTGGCCCTTGTACCGGTAAGTGATCTGAGTACCTGACAAGTAAACCATGGCATTTGTGCAAACAAGTTTTGTCTGCAGGAACCTTTCATAGAACAAGCATGAGTTGTAATATATTTTATGCTGTTTCCCTTTCTACAAAACCTTCTCAGTATATTTATTCTAATACATGTTTATCTTTACAACAGTTGGCTCGGATGAGGTTGTAACAACAGGCAATAAAACTAATATTGATGGATGGCATATAATACAATTTGCGGGTGGCAAAAGTTCACCAACAAAATTCAAAATCAAAGTATTCTGGTCAAGCAATTCCATACAGAAGGTTTCTGAGAGTCCTTATTTACTAAAGCTAAGAGCTGATGTGGTGAAATTAACCCCACAGGCTGAGAAGGTTTTGAATAAACTTCCAAAATGGACCTCTCAGTTTGGCAAGTCAACTTCTCCTTTTAATTTGGCATTTTTAGCTTCTCTTCCAGTCAAATTTTAGAAGAAATAATTAGAATAATTGTCAGCGCACATCAATCTGTGTTTAGTGAATGAAAGGTGGAGAGGTATAGTTTTCTTTTTTCACCATTGTTCAATTGTATTAGAAATTTAGAAGGAATACGGCTTAAAAAATTTTTAGGACATTTTGTTGTTGAATTTAGGAAATGGTTAATCGTTTCAATTATATGCATGGTTAATTGTACTAAGCGACAGGTGTTGGCAGTGATTTGAATGAAGCAATGTGCAATTGGCAGCTGTTAGAGTTTATTACCTAAGATGTTTATGTAGTGAGTAGTGGCTATGAGAACATGAAAAGTTGCGTTAATTAGCGACTAACTGATAAGTGGTTTGTAATAAGTATACACATGAAAGCCGATCTGATCAGTTCAAAAAAAGATACAATCAGTGTTGTATTCGTTTATGTATAGATAAAAATATAATTCAATACTTTTGTAGCCTTCACTTCTTTGAGAGGGCTGCTCTCGATTTAATGTTGTTACTGCTGTCAATTGAAAAGAGTAGCATTAATTTATTATTATTATTTGCACTTTGAGTTCTTGAGTGAAAGGTTGCAAGTTCGAAATCCAATTGGGGGACCTTTCACAGAAATTTAATTTAAAAATAAATTGGGTGGCTTAAACCCAATTTATCTTAAAAAAGTTATTATTGGTTCCGTTTGGATGTATTGAGAATAAGGTAGGAAGAAGGAAGAAGGGAATAAATTTATTGGGAAGGGGTAAATTTATTGGGAAGTGTGTAACTTTTGTGAAGAGTTTGGATGGTTAGAAATAAATTTATTGGTAAAAAGTGGTTATTCTTTATTCCTTATTCCGGGAAGAAGTATAATGCCATGGACTGTGAATCTGTGGTACATGCTATCTATGTCAAATGGTTCTGCAGTTCTTGTCAGTTGTCACACTGTTTTTGAAGAGAGAGAGGCGCCTTGGACTGGTCAACACTCATTGAAATTGCTTTGTTTGCATCGACTTTTGCATAAACAACACCAAAGCAAGTGATCTGTATCGCTTACTGCTGCAACAAATAAAATGCACCAAGTTACATCGCAAATACAAAGCTCAACATGGTAAGTAAGAAGATAATATAATATGATAAACAATAAACACTTAAATGGTAAAAAAATAATTTTCGACCGGTACTGCCGCAACTTGATAAAATCTAGTTTCAACCACATATCGCAAAATGGATATAGCTTAATTTCATTTGTTATTATCATCGCCGTCAAGTGTTGCTGCTATTTGACTTTAAAGTTCAAACAGACATACTATCAATTATTCACTTGCGTTACGCACCTGAATAGTTTTTTATTGATTTATTATTTTTTTTGCTTTTGTTCAGATACAATGAAACTTTTAAAGGCATTTATTTTTCTATAAAATAATTAGATTAATAAAATTAAGTAACTATATTTCGAAGTAACATTTATATTATTATATTGTTATAGCAATGTATTATCTTTTTATACTATTCCAATTAATCTTTTCTGGCACTATTTTCATATGCTACCTCAAAATTAATATTATCATTAATAATAGTATCACGTGTAATTACTTGGGCCATCAGCAGAAGCTCTTGACGCAGATGTAACATAAATTTATCACGTATAAAATGAACTGGGACTGGATTCTATTTTTCCTTATAAACACATTGCCCGATTTAATATTTCTAATTAGTAAGAACTAAGAAGTAGAATCTAAAAATAAGAGGTAAGAACTAGGTTACATAAATAGGCAGAGAAAAAAAAAGACCTTTTTGAAAAAACAACAGGGAGGAAAAAAAAAAAAGAATAATGTAACGCGGCGTTGAACGGTTCCGATTTCTTCTGGAACAATCCACGGTATCTAACTTTATATATCATATCCCCTTCGCCACCAATTTTTTAAAATGACCTAAATACCCTCCATCTAGCGCTGAAATCTGAGAAAATAGGACAGGAGAGAAGAAGGTATTTTGGTAAATTTAAGAGTGATTGATTTGAGCAACTCTGGCGTGACCTGAGCAATTCCCCAAAACGCCTTTACTTTTTAGCAAACCCTAAAAAAGCAATTTACCACCGCCAGACAAAACCCTAACCACCACGGATCGCCAGACGACTTCAGAGAAGCAAAAGGGATCCCAATCCCACTCGAATTCGAATTCGCAATCTCAATTCAAGATGATCGAGGTGGTGTTGAACGATCGGCTGGGGAAGAAGGTGCGCGTCAAGTGCAACGAAGACGACACCATCGGCGACCTCAAGAAGCTCGTGGCGGCGCAAACGGGTACCCGCCCCGACAAGATCCGGATCCAGAAGTGGTACAACATCTACAAGGACCACATCACGCTCAAGGATTACGAGATCCATGATGGCATGGGGCTCGAACTCTACTACAATTAGGGTTTCCTGGTATGATCTATTTATTTACTTCTGGTGTTTAATTTTGACAAAGGGTGTCGGAAATTGGGATAATTAGGGTTTTGTGTTAATTTGTTTTGAGGTTTTGGTGTTCCTGAATTGAAGTTGTTATATATGTTTTTAAACTATGTTGCACTATTAATAATTATCATTGATTTTGTTGTAATTCAACTTCAAAATTATATCAGGTGGTAATAGTTTATAGGTAGTAGTAAAATTTTAGTTGTACAAATATATGTAATTAGGGTTTTTGTCTGCAACTGTAAGTACATGAAGAAAATTGTGTCTTTTCTATTTGCATGCTTTTGTAGGTAAAGCTGTGTTTGAATTAAGGTTTAAAGTGCAAAACAAGTGTCCTTTTGTCAACTAAGTGTATTAAGATGTAAACTTAAGGTTAGAGTTCACATGAAAGTGTAAAGCAAAACTGAGAAAAAAACTGCATTAGCTATGCACACCGCTTGATAAGTCTTGTGATTAGATAGAAGCATCGCTAAATATTGAATTTGTATGTGGTACTGATACATTGTTATGTACTCAAGGCTAGGATTCCATGTGTAACTTAAAAATCAGGAAACCATAATTGAAATTTGTTTGTGCTTGCATAACTTAGATCTTTGGTACCATAGAGACATACCATTGATATTTGATTCACTGCCAAAAGTAATTTGTGGACCAGCTTGTAGACTATAAACAGATTGTGTTAAGATCACTCTGTAATCTGTAGTTACCATCTGGGTATTTAGGGATAATTTTTTTTTTTTTCTGATGTCATGTATCTACCGTGGAGTTGATAGTGAAGGTACTGATTACATTTTTACATTACATTGCAGGTATGTGATGAAGGAATGCAATTGAAATTCCGGATATGTAGTAGTGACTTGTGTGTGGCATAAAGAAAAGACTAAATAATAACTTTCCATTGGACGTCATCAAGTAAATTCTGATCAGTAAACATGTTATGAACTTGATTGTATATGATTGTGCTGTCCTGCTGGTAGTATAAACAAATATAATTAGTGTGTTTTTGTTCTGTGTTTCTATATCTTTGCATATTGAGCTTATTAGACCTCTTGGTTGGACTCCACTGGCACTGCGCTAGACTTCGCACGTGTTTCAAGTGACATGCAGTTCCGTGTTGCTCTTTTTTATCATCATAGGCTCCGTTTGGATAGATGTGGGAAAAAGGGAAGAAGGGAAGAAGTGAGAAGAAGGGAAGAAGTGGGAAGAAGTATTGGGAAGTGTGTAACTTTGTGAAGAGTTTGGATTGTTTATAATTTTTTTTCTTCTTCTTCCTTCTTTTTCTTTTTTCTTCCAACGATCCAAACGCACTCATAGGGAAGTCCAATCTAATGGAGTAGGTGTACCTGTTCTCTCTTTTAGGTCGAATTTAAGAGTCATACCATCTCAGCTAACTATGAAAACGACGAACTTTTACTCCATGGTCATATAATATCGATTCACTGGCTCTCAGCTAAATTTGCAATTATCACATCTTTTCAATTAAAGGGTTATCACCATCTCAATTGGTTAGCATATATGTATCTTTATTCTCTAAGCAAAATTTGTAACACGCCAAACGTTTTTAGCTGATATTACGAATAAATATAGTCAGAGGCCTGGAAAATCGTAGTGTAAAATCGCTGGTGCATGGGACGATTTTAAGTTTTTGAGAGTACTTGTTCTATACATTTTTTGTTAAATTACATGCTGAACATCTTGTGTGATTTTGCTTCTAGAAAAATTCCTTTTGAAATACATTTCCACGCCTACATTCAATGAGTTTTTTTTTCCTTCCCAATCAGAATTACGGCAACAGGTAAATAGCGCCAAATTATACACTAAATTAAAAATGCAAACAACTATAAAAAAGGGCGGGAAATTATACAGCAACATCAATAATTCCAATCCACAAATGTCAATCCAGAAAAGCAGGACATGTCATCATTTATTTTTATCTAAAAATGTACAATACAGTATTAACAAGACGAGGAAATAATCAGTCTCACGTGCTCACGGAATCAGTAATATCTTACCAATATGAGAGCTGCTTTCCATTAGCCTATGTGCCTCGGCTGCTTCAGCCAAGGGAAATGTCTTGAATACAATTGGCTTCAGCTTTCGTGCCGCAATAGCAGGCCAGACATTCTTCTTCACTTCTTCCACAATCTTCGCTTTGTTCTCAATGCTTCTTCCCCTCAACCCAGCAGCTGAGCCATTACAGAAACGAAATGAAGTCATATTAAATACCTTTCAGCTTAGTCCTGACAATTTCTTAGTCAATATAACTTTCTGCTTGTTCTTTTCATTTTAATACCCTAATTCTGTTAATATACAATTTTGATGCAAGGTGCCTTGATTAAGTATTTTGAGTACTGTACTATTCTAATAAACTACGTTTCTTTTGGGAAGCATACTTTTACTGCACTCCACATTCTTTTTTTCTGGTGTGTTCTTTGGTGCAACACTGACGATCACTGAAGTAACATTCATGAAATTGTAACCCAAATATGACTTGTTCCAACCCACTGAAATTTTTTATGTCCTAGCAAAATCACTCCATCTCTTTTCCCTTCAATAAGCAAATTGATATGCATATTTCTCACTCTTTCTTATTCCACAACCTGCTGCTCTTTCCACTGGTAGAAAGAGCAGAATAATAGGTGATCAGTTTTTTTTCCCTGCTTTTTGTAGGGGAAAAGGGTTGGCAACCTAATTGGGAAAAGAAAAATAATACTTCCAACCCCCAGAGACAAATCAAAGCTTGCAGCTGAGAATGTGATTTATAGTTTTAGCATCCACAAACAAAATCACCCTATAATACTTGGTTGTTGCAGTAAGTGAATACGACTAAAATTCCAGAGAAAAATAATTAAGCAACCTTGTACGGTGAGACGTTTAGCAAGCATTGGCGATAAGTTCACTTCAGCAGTCGGGCCTCCTTGAAATCCAATTATGAAAAGCCTGCCATCAACACTCAAGCTATCTAGATTCCTCTGAAAGTAGGAGCCCCCCATGTTATCCAGTATTACATCAACCCCTGTTCAAAAGAAAAGTAAATTTCAGAGTTTCATTGCATAACTTAATAAGACCAGTTCATAAACAGCCTATTAATGACAAATTGCATCCAATCAAAATTTGATTGATCTTGACTAAGTTTTGTAACCGCTGCTCTAACTTGTTTGATGTTAATGTAGATATGGTTTGTTTAAGATCAGAATCAAGTGTCAAATTTGATGTTAAAACACAAAAATTTCTAGAAAGAGGTAAAATACCTTTTCCACCTGTTTCTTCCTTGACACGTGCAACAAAGTCCTCAGTTTTATAGTTGATACAGACATCTGCACCCAAATTCTTGCAAGCCTCTAGCTTCTCTTCACTTCCTGGAAGGATATTTATTCGATAACAGCTGAATTTGAATTGTAATCCACAACAGGTGTGTATGAATTTTTCCAAATTTCCATACCTGCAGTCACGAAAACCTTTATTCCCAAGTACTTGGAAATCTGGATAGCAAAGGTGCCAATTCCACTAGATCCTCCATGAATCTGTAAATTACATCAAATTCAATATAAGTGTATATTCAAGGTACAATGGTACATAAATACTCAAATTGGTCAAATCTAAGACACCAATGTCTCATGGTTTTAAAGTTCAGGAGATGCATTCTCAACCTCAAACACCCATTAGTAGGATAAATAATATAGAAACACTCACCCAAGTCTCCAAACTGAATTACAACAGCTAATTAAAATTATGCATTTTCAAAGGACAAAAGTCACATTACATACAAGAAAAGATTCTCCAGGGGAGAGATGGCTCATCATGAACACAGTTGACCAAACCGTACACACAACCTCAGGCAAGGCAGCTGCATCTCTCAACGAAACACCCGGTGGCACAGGCAGCAGCTGCCCAACCGGCACTGCCACCTTCTCCGCATAGCCTCCTCCACTCAACAAAGCACAAACCTACACACCAACCCCAAATACAAATCCAATTCACACCAATACCAACACAATAGCAATCAATCAATGAATAAACCTACAAGCAATGACCTCGTCGCCGACATTCCAAGGCGAGCCGGGGGAAAGAGAGGACCCGAGAGCGAGGATGGTGCCAGAGGCCTCAAGGCCAGGGTAAGGAGAGCTTCCCTTGGGAGGAGGGTAAGCGCCTTTTCTCTGTACTGTGTCGGCGCGGTTCAAAGCAGTCGCCGCCACCTTGATCAGAACTTCGTCGGCGCCGGGAGTGGGGTCCTCCACCTCCTCCAGCTGTAGCACCTCTGGCCCTCCGTATTTCGTTATCACCACTGCCTTCATCTCTTCTAGTAGTTTTCTTTTTCCTCCTTTCTTTGCTTCTTCAGTGGAGAGTGCCGTGGGAGTGTTTCTATAGTTTTGACATTGTGGGCCTAGAGAAAAAGATTGAAGTGCTTGTCCTTTTGTGACTTGTGAGCTGTTTGACGTTTGTATATCTATTGGGCCCATAATAGATATACATCTCTGTTCTTTATTAGGTTAATTGATTGATCCATTTTGACAAATAATAGGCCCAATTAACATTTGAGTTTTTCATGAAACACAGAGACAGTGACCGAAAGAATCGGAAATGCTTACTGCCATCCGACAGGATTCGTCATCCTGCCATCCAACAGGACACAACCCTATTGTTGCCTCTAGGCCCAACGTGTAAAAGCCCAATTTGTTCCCTCGCTCTGGTTACTGAGAGAGAGTCTGGTTTATTCTCGTTAACGGGTCCAATAATGTCGGGTTCGAACCGGTTTGACTGTTCTCGGAGTTTTCGATCACCGTAAGTCATGAGACTGGATTCCATAGTTTCGTGCGAGGATGGAGAAGACGAGTATTGTAACAACCTAGATTTTTCAAACGTAGCACAATCGAATTAGTTAGGTAAATTTTAAAAGTAATACTGAGGTAAATAAAATTTTATAGCTAACAATCCTAAAACGATTAAATGAATAACTATAGGGAAACTTATTCGAAATCGAAATCTTTTAATTTGTGTAGTATTCACAATTAACGTACATGATTCTAGCAAAATCAAATCTTGATTATACAAAAATTTACAATCAAAACAACTCAAATTCTAATAGAAATAATAATAAATATTAATTTATATGAGTTGCAGCATCCTTAGCTACAAAGTCACTGCCACAGAAAATCCCAAAGATCAATTTTTAATAAAAATCCCAAAATCACGCTGTCACCATCTCCTTCTTCCTCCTCTTTTCATTTCTCTCGCGCGATCCGTCCGATCCCTCTCTTCTCCGACGAGGGAATTTCTTCGAAAATGTTTAAGGGATGGGCTGTGATCAACCAATCCCGTCGCGCCACCTAGTCCCCCTCCTTTGATTGGCTGGCCTCCTTTGTTCTTATCCGTTCGAGATGGCTGTGAGTTGACGTGGCTTCAAGATGCGAGCCAAAGGAATCTCTGCCGTTGGCTTCTTCCTCCCCCTCTCCTCTCTCCACTAGCTATATATATATACTTCACCTTCTCTCCCATTTTTGGTTGGCTGGGCGATTAGGGTTTCCACCTTGAAAAGAAAGGAGAGAAACGAAGGAAAGGAGAGGGAGGGAGTAGCTGCCAGAGATCCAAGGTATATCCATCTCTTTGTCTAGTAATCGATTTGATTTAGTTTGATTCTTCGATTTGTTGGCCGAAATTTGGAGAAAATTCAGAATTTGAAATTCTGGTCTGTGCACGGTATTATGCTTTGTTTTGAATGCTTTGATTACTCTCTAGTAGGCAAATTGACCCCTAAAACAATGAATTTAGTAGTGGAACTAAGTTGAAACCTGAATTTCTGTGTCTGTGTTCTGTTACAAGCTTAACTCAGTAAAATTGGATGAAATTGGAATTGTTTCACTGGTTGGGCATAAAGGAGACCTGTGTGAGGCTTTACGATTGGGTTCTAGGCTTGGTACCAGCCTTTGGTACCTCTGTTGTACCTCTGGTACCGTACTGGTACGCTGTGACGAGAGACAGGGTTTGTTTCGTAAGAGAAAAAGTTTTCTGGGGACTTGTTTGTAAATTTCTAGGGGCCTATTTGTAAGAAAAAGGACTATACTGTAAATTATTTTGATTCAGGGGCCCTTGGGGAATATTTGTTGTGATATCGGGTCGGATCCTGACCCCTTCTTATCGGATCCAGTCGGACCCGTTACGGCTGGCTCAGGTCAACTGGGTCAGGTTGACCTGGCTCGACCCTATTCATTTTTGGGCTGGCTATTTTGGGCCTGGATTTTGTGGGCCGAAAGAAAAAAAATGGAATAATGGACTTGAGCCCATTTCGGTTTTGTGAGGCCGACATTTAGTTGAGGAATTATTTTGATAAAAACAAAAGGCTTAATCTTTGATTAAGTTAATAATTAATTAGAGGAAAGGCCATTAGCAATAATCGGGTATTCCTTTAGTTAAGCGGGATTCGATTTTTCAGGAGATGATGAGAATAGTCTGAGTGAATCCAGAACAGATACAATAACACAAATCACCAACATTCTGATCCCAAACAAACAAACCAATAAATTTTATTTTTGATCTTTAAATTATTTTCATAATTTCTTACTTAAATATTTTATGAGTTTATGATTTAGTTAATTTTACATTTATAAAATAATTTCCGATACAATTAATTCACATCATTAGGAATTTAAATAACAAGTTATCTAATTAAGAATTTAAATAATGTTAAAGAAACATTACGAAATAAGTAAATGAATACTCTAATTTTTAAAATATAATTAACGAATTGTAAGAATAAGTATAAATTCTTATTGACTGGAAAGTCAAAATCAATTATTAATAATAAGATAAAATATTTAATAATATATTTTAAAACAGAATCCTCTAAATAAATAATCTGAACTTAGCCATCCAAATCTCAACCAGTCTAGTTAACTTAGGCCGTCAGTATGGTAACCCAAGAACCGTCAATAATTAGGTTATTTAGGTTACTTTAAGTATTTAACGGTTAGTAAGAAAGTCACTTGTTTTATTAGGAAATCGAACTAGAATCACTTGACACGTGATTATCAAGCCTAGCAAATTGTTAAGGGAGAGAACCCAAGTATGATGGCCGTCAAGCGTCCGAACCATCATGAGATATCGAGAAACTACGTTTAAGCTTTCTACTATCCAGGTGCGGAATTACGTTGGATTTTTGTTAAAGTTTAAGTAATTAATAAAATATGTTTTATTCATATGCATATTGGAAATTCGTTTGCCTGCATGACCGTATTCAAGCATTTTTAAATGATAGTGCCCAATTATTGATAAAACTGCATTTTGAAATGCATGTTCTCCGTTTTGAGAAATTTGATAAGTAACAGTCAGATATTTGGAAATGCCGTTGCTATTGATAAATCCGACTTATGAATGATCTGACTGAAAGGAATGAAATGATGTGAATGAATAACTGAAATATGATATGATGTGCTTGATATGTGTGATTTGATATGTTTGTATCACTCTCCGGAGTCGGTTGGCCCCCGGCTTCGGCCAGTTCAATAGCGCTATGTGGATTTGGAATCCCCTTTTGCCACTTGGGTAAGGGACGGATCCCTTTTGCCACCCAAGTTAGGGGAAGGTCTCCTTTTGCCACCCAACCGGTTGGGTTAGGAGTCCTGAGTGATTATGATTATGGAATTATGTTAATGACATGTGGATTTGAAATCCCCTTTTGCTACTTGGGTAAGGGACGGATCCCTTTTGCCACCCAAGTTAGGGGAAGATTTGTGATTTGCCCAGACTTATGTTATGCTCAACTCTGCCATGCTCGGATTCCCTGACACGCTCAGTTTCCTATCATATACAGACATGTGTTGTCTGTGACGGGATTCGTGCCACGTGATCAGTCCGACATGTATATGACTTCTGTCATAGTCAGATTTTGTTATTTTGTCCAATTTTGATTTCAGATTGGATAACATGTTTTAAAAAAAGGATTTGATATTGGTTTATATAAGTTGACACATGCATGCTTTGTTTATGTTAAATGCAGATAATGTTTTTACGGTCATGTTAAATCAATAAATTATTTATTTACGGGTATTATTTCTAGAACTTGGATTTTAGCTTAAATCCGCGTACTGGAACTAAAACCCGCACTGAGAATTATATTCTCATTCCGTACTTTTTGTATGTTTTCCACAATGGATGTGGGTTCCAGGATGCAGAGACGGGCCCGATCAAGTCAAGCGAAGTTAAGCCAAATTGTCTTGCCATGAGGACTCCATGAGTCATAGGAGACAACATGGTAATTCATGGTAAGCTGAAACCTAAACCTAAAGATTGTAGAAAAATGCCTTGCGAGTACACAGAAGTTGTGTGTTCGCGGCGAGAAACTGCCCCACCCCATTGCGGGCTGTGACAAGTATGTGCTTTGTTTTTGTTGCGCAACCTTCTTTTGATTGGGGCGGCGCATACTGGTGGTACATGAGTTGGTACTTGATGTACCAATAAGGTTCAGATAGGTCAGAATTGCTAAAATCTCATTGAATGAAGCAGCCTTAGAAGTGACAATTTTTTTGTATTTTTCTGAATTTTTGGTATGTCTTTGGTTGATTTTAGAATTCTTTTTTTAATGTTAAGAACTACATAGAACTTGGAAAAGAAAAAAGATAAACTTATTTCATTGATATCTGGATTGACTCCTATACAAGGCCAAATGCACCTGCACATAATTCTAATCACAGCTGAACCATTTGCATGACTAGCTAGAATCATAAAAGGGCTCCTTGACATCATGAAAAAGAAGAAGAGATATGCGGGCTTAACTTGGAATGCATTGGCTTAGGTTGGAATAGAGAAATGTCACGGGGGAAATCAATTAGTCCAAATTCTACACCAGAAAATATGTATCAGTAAACCTGTATATCAACCCGCGAGAAACATTGGTCCAATTGATTGTACCATTCTGATTCAAACATCATTAGATTAGGTGCCTTTAGGTTACTTTTTAAATACCTAAACAAATATAACAAATTCTTCTAAAACCAAGATTAGTAGGAAAGGTAATTACCATCAGGAAACGAGTTACTAAATTGAGTTAAACACCATATGGCCATATGTGTTATATTTTCACCATTTCAATGCATCATGCGGGACATTCTTTGCCGATCAAACTCTTAATGGACAAAATTAAAATTACTTTTCTTCCAATTGTCATTTGAAGTAACATATTGTGGTGAAGTCTAGTCTCATAATTAACATTAATAATGATCTAAAATTATTATTAAAAGTATAAATATTTTTTTTGGTACAAGTTCGTGTATGTATCTCTATCATGCAAAGTGCCGCAAATTCAGAATCATAAAATGTCATAAATTGATACTCTACATGTACTCCAAATATCATGTGAGGTGTTGCAAAAGGAGTAAATAATATTTATAAGGGAGTAAATACTTAAATATTAAGAAGTAGCTAGTAAGTACAAGGGAGTAACTAATATTTATTTATATATAGTTCACTTAAGAGAGTAACTAATATTACAAAGGGAGTAAATAATTAAATATAAAGAAGTAACTAGTGAGTACAAGAGAGTAACTCATATTTATAAGTGAGTAAATAATTAAGTATAAACAAGTAATTAGTAAGTACAAGGGAGTAACTAATATTAATGAGGGAGTAAATAATTAAGTATATAAAAAAAGTAATTAGTAAGTACAAGGAAGTAACTAATATTTATAAGGAAGTAATTAGAGTGGCTTTTAGGTTTGCAAACTTTCAAAGTGAATTTTGGAGGTCTAGAGAATGGTCGTTACGGGGTTTCACCCCGATAACATGTGTAGATCTCGTCGCGAGCTTTCCGGATTGTGCTCGATCGCCCCAAACGGACCTTCCTATCAAAAGTTAAGCCTGTTTAAAGTTTTAATGTTAAAAATTTTTTAAAAAATTTATATTTTAATTATTTCCATATTATATATTTTTTATTATATATGGCTAACATAAAATAAAAAAAGAGAAGAGACTACAATTCAAAAGATAAGTATGTAAAATTACAGGGTCGTCGGTGAATAATTATTCAAACAAAATGATATTATACACATGTTCAAAAAAAAATGTGCAATTAAATGCATCTTTAATTGGAAATAAAATTTTGATACATCTATTTAATACATCTTTAATTGGAAACAAAATTTTGAGAATTTTGTAAATATGAAACATGCAGGGACCTTATTGCAAAATATTATTTTTAATAAGTTAAATGTTTTGGTTTGAATGAAAAATATGAAAAACTAATAACACGTTTATAAAACGCGCTCGAAGGCTCCGAACGCGTTTTATAAACGCGTACGAAGGTCTGACCAGCCTTTTCAGGAGTAACTGAAGCTCTCTTCTTACCCGTTTATAAAACGCGTTCGAAGCCTTCGAGCGCGTTTTATAAACGCGTACGAAGGAGAGAGGCTGTACGCTTTTATAAAACGCGTTCGAACTTTCTTCTTATTAAAAAAAAAATAAATAATTCTTTCTATTAAAATTTTTTACGTCTGAATTCATGTATAAAATAATTTCGGGAATTTCAGTGTTCCTTCTCTCTCATGAGTCTTATTTTGTTCCGCCCCTTTCTACTAGCTTGACTGAATACTTCTCCCTCACAAGTGTTTCTTCACTGCCGATCACTCCTCCCTTCTTCTTGCGTTAGCGACCAGTAACTCCGAAGCTCTCCATTCTAGCGACCAGTAAGATGCGGCAGTAACTCCGCCTCTCTCGCCCCTCTTTGCAACCTAGGGTTTCGCCTCACCTATCGAAGCCAAGGTAACTGACCCCTCTTTTTTTTTTTCTCTCTCGAGTTTGCTCCAAATTAGCAACACTGAACCCTCTCTATCGCCTCTTGCCCCCTCTCTCTTTTTTATCTCTTTCTCCGTTGTATTAGATAAGCTATTTAACATTTGTTCTGATGGAAGGTCCAATGAACTCTCTCATGTAGATGATCCTCTATGTCTCCTCTCTCTCAATTTTGGTTCCAGCCAAATTCGGCATAAAAGAACTTCAAACAGTATTTTGTTGATATCTATTATTTACATGTATTTTTTGTTAGTGGTTCCAGCCAAATTCGGCATAATGTATTCAATCACCTTGTTGGCATTGGATTCAAATCTTTTTTAAGCCCAATCGCAATATGTTACTCAACCTCTTCTGAATTCCAATTGAGGAAATGATTTATATTGCCAAGGCTATTCCACCACTAGTTCTTCTATCAGTGATGTGAAGTCGCATGTGAATTTTGAATAAAATTCATACTTAACTCAGATTTCACTTAATTACAAGTAAAAAATACACGTCTTTTAACGAAGTAACTAACAGATACTGTATGCGTCTATTGATCTCCTTTGCTGCTATAATTTTTCATTAACCAAATAGCTAGAACTAATTACATGCCCGAAGGTATTGTGCAATTTTTTTTTTAGCAAACCTGGAAGTAACCTATTTTTATTTTAGACTTGAAATAGAAAAGGTGATTTATATTACTTGGATAACCTATTATGTTTTCTGGCCTGCATTAGAAATTAGAAGATGCAGGGAAGGAAATTGATGTGATGGAGGAAGATAAAGAAGAATCGGAGCGAGAAAATTAGTTTATTAGCAAAGACATGTGTAATATGCTATTAAATGAAACTCATTTTGTAATGAATTATGGAGTAGTCTCATTTTGTATAGAAAAGATAATAGTAAATAAATTATGGAGTAGGCTCATTTTGCATAGAAATGGTAATATTAAATGAAGTATGGAGTAGGCTCATTTTGTAAACCATAGTTATATCTTATTTTGTTTATTACAGACTAGTAATATTATGCTCCTTTATTTTATTTAATGTTTGTGTATGCTCTTTCTCATTTAATAACCTTAATGTCACAGAACACACCTCAGCGACTTGGCTTCAGGATTCAAACTCAGAAACTCCAAATTTACACAACGGGATGAAATTTACCTTGATTTTCTAATAGACTCCTCTGCCTTCCTCTTCCCCATTCTCAATTTTTCTTTGTTATTAACAAGAAAATTTTGTCCAAATTCACTAATTTATAGCTAGAGAGAGAGAGATAGACAGAGGGAGGGGGAGGGAGAGAGAGGTAGGGAGGAGTTTTCTACAGGGAACGGTGGGGATTCAAGCCATGGCTGCTTTTTATTTTCCTCAACCCGATTTCTTGGACAAGATTTCACCAGCACAATAGTTCGGATAAGCTCGTAGGAAGGCAAAAGAGAGAGAAAACCGACAGTGTTGGAGCTCTCTCATTCGTTGGACACATCCGATCCTAAATGAGGCAGGGAAATGTTTCTCAGAGGTGAGGTCCGAGGGCGGGCTACAGAGAAGGAGGCGAGAGCGGAAGAAACGAGAGAGTCGGAGTTAGTCTCGTAGAGAGAGAGTGGAACCCTAGGTTACAAAGATCGTCGCTTGAGGGAGAGGCGGAGTTAGTAACTAGGCACCAGAGAGAAGAAAGCCTTGGTGAGAGAGAGAGAGAGAGAGAGGACGGGACGGGGCGGAACAAAATAAGAGTTGAGGAACATCGAAATTCAATTCATCCAGCGACGATCTCAGTGCGAATCTTAACATAGATTCAATTCATCCAGCGACGATCTCAGTGCATAGATTAGCCAATACACTACAGTGCATAATAAAATAAATCAAATTAAGATTTGTCGAAAAAATTTGCTCCATTTCGTCCTCATTTACTCCATTTCTCCTCAATTCTATAAGAGTTTGTGTGTTACGTTCTACGCTTGGTAAAAATAAAGAAAAAAAATATTGACTTTATTGATGGCATAATTATGTATAATTAAATGAGTTTTTTTTTTTTACTTTGTGTCTCGTCAATAATAATTTAATACAACTTGCATTTAATATGATTGGTTTCATTAATGTTTGGATGCAACTAAGAAGAGTGAAGACCCGCTAGCAAGTTATGAAAATTAGAACAATACTCTTTTTACTAAAATACTTTTCCGTACAAATGAACATGCCCTAACAGGGGGAAAAAAAAAAGAAACATGTTTATTCCTCAAAAAGATCACCCGTCCCGCCCGGGAATTGGGAATTGTGAGGTTATGATTTTCTATATTAACCGAATCTCAGCCCCAGTCAAAGTCTTGTAAGTTGGAAATTGGAAAGTCAGGGGCACGCCTCTTGACTTGCAGATTGCAGTCTTTTTTTTTTTTTTTTTTTTTTTTTTTTTTTTAAACAAGTGAGCATAAGATGCTCACCACTCTTTTCATTAAACGAGAAAAGTATTCTATTACAATCTCTCTCAACCATCAATCCTAGAGTTTATCGTATTGGTACCAAAATTTTGAGGTACCAGTACTCCAATATTATCTTTTTTTATTTATTATTACATTAATAACCTTATTCATAAAGTTATTCATAAAGCAAGCAAACAACACAAAATAGATAAGATAAATAATAAGTTCTCTCCTTAATCCAAGAGTTAATCCAGCATAGTCTCCTACGTCGTCCTTCTTTAGTCTTATCAAACTCAAAGCACTGCATTGATCCATGTGTCCTCCTCATTTCCATCGTCCGAGAGCTCGTATCCAGTAATCTGCAACGACATTTTGTCAAGGGAAGACAATCACTCCATCGCTTGTGTTTTAACCTCCTCCGTCCATATTCCTAACCAATAGTTTATCAAAACCAAAATTTGCGAATGCAGACTGCAGTCTTGAGTTCGTGATAATACTTTCCTCCCTGCACGAAGAATTTCTTTGATTTGCTTTCTTATTTAATGAAAGAAAAAATATGCATGCCAACTGACAAATCATATCCCTTGTCTACTTATTCATTAGTTGACGAATTTGAATTGTAGCATCTGCAAATTCTGCATGAATATTTCTTCGTGCTAAAATAATGTTACGTACGTGAGGCACTTTCACTTTTGGGAACTGGTTTATTGGACTTCTAATATAAGACTAAATTCAATTTTAATATCATTTTTAAGTTAATATGATTGTCAAAAATAACTTATTTGAGAGGCATACGATTGTTCGAGTATTTTAGGGCTAGATAAGATTGATTTAAGGCTTTTATAAAACTGAAACAACTCATAAGATTTTGGAGTGTCCTTTTGCATATTTCCTCGGGAAAAAACACTTACTTCAACTGTAAATAGAGTCACACAATTACACACAATTACAACTATGATAGTCATGACCTTATTATATTGTAAGTCATGAAATTCTTGTTCAGAAAATACTAATTACATGACATGAGCATATATATATATATAGATTGGCTAAAGTATACTCCAGCATATAGATAGCCCGTATGCTGGAGTCGTTTCTCACAATCTAAAGTGCATACAGTCAATCCGAAGCTTTCAAATTGTTCTCCATATTGAAATCTCCTAGGAAACTAAAATTTATATTTTTTCGAATTTTTTTACTATATATTATGTTATTTAAAAAAAACATTGTAAAGGAGTTGTAAAGGAGTATTTATGGCCCTTCAATTTGAAAATAGCATAATATATAGCAAAAAAATTCGAAAAATGTAAAATTTGGTCTTGAAGGATATTTTTACATGGAGAACAACTTGAACTGTTTGGATCGACTGTTTGAATTTTAGATTTTCAGAAACGACTCTAGCATACGGGTTTGATCCGTATGCTGGAGTATACTTTAGCCAATCTCTATATTATATATCTATATGAACACGTTATAATTGCTCAAAACTTCGAAATTTTAAGTTTTTAGTTGTTCGAATAAAAAATTATTTGCACATAATTATAAAGTTGACCATTTAAAAAAATTAATAAAAGTCCCCATGATTATTTTTTAATATATTGGAAGATATCAAAGAGCGCAACAAATATTGCAAATGCAGTTCTTTAATAAGGATACTAGCATGTGCATTTGTACCAATTTATTTAACCATACATGAGATAGCGAACCAGGGTGGGGTTGACTTCTTGACGAGGCGGATCCCACGTGTAGAGGAAATTTGGGGTGCAACAAAATTTTTCTAGTGACTTTCGGAGAAAGGACAGTATCGCACAACAAAAACAATGTAAATAGAACTACTCTAGAAAGCCCGATACACAATGTCCATGCAGCTCGTTGGTTCTTGCCATAATAGGGGGCACTGAACAACTTTGGTGCTGGGAGACCAAATTCAAGGCCAAGAATCATTCCTATTATCGCAAACACCGTAAGTACGTTGTTGGGATGATCTTTCTTAATAATTTTCTCCATATTTTTTTTCGGTGGGTCTGCCATTTAGAGCTAATGAAAAAGACCTACCTGCGTATAGCGAAAAACCAATTTGAATTGTGTGCATATATTAAATAACTTATTACTATATTATCCCTTGATTAGAATGATGTCAAATTCATTTATGATTTCAGCAGATATATCAGCTCAATCGTGATTATAAACTATAAATTTTTTAAACTTCATATATGGGAGAATATAGTCAATTTTTATAAAGCTAAACGGTTCTCTACGGATGAAAATCCCTTTTTTAAAGTAACGATTCTTTACTAACTAAAATTGTAAGAACCAACAATATTTCCTCACGCAGCAGGTATAGATTTTAAGTGATTTACACAAATAGCAGCATCTACCGATACCCCTTAAAAAGCATATATTAGCACCAGAATGCAAAAGATTATTTATATCCCAAAAAGATTTCCTTTTTTCCCTTCATATATTGAATTTTTCATTCAGGTACGACAACTTTAAAAAAATTAATCACAAAATCTTACCAACACAGTTTTCAGAAAAAAATTACATTGAGCTCACACAAGCTCATATAATCAACATAAATATTTGAATTTGCATTCATCTTGCGTACTGGATGACAACATATTTGTAATTAAACACCTATGTTCAATTAAAAACAGATGGATTAGTGGTAGCACTGCTGACTTTGACTTCAAACACCTCCAGCTTGAGCTCTTAGACATCGAGCTTCTCATTTAGAGATGCTAGTTTGCTCTTGGTTATGGCCTTTACACACAAATTTGTAGGACATCGTCAGCACAATTTTTTTTTTAACAAAAAAAAAAAATCTGTACTAGGCACCATAGAATTCCGTACAATATTAAATAGGATAAGATTGATACTAATTAATCTGCAAAATATTAGATCTGGAACTGAATACATCTGAACTTTGATGTCAGAGTCTTAATTAAAGCAGTTGCACTAATAAGCCCAAAGGAGCAAAAGATGGTACCAAACCAATACAATTGTAGCATGCTTCAAAAACAATTAGTATCAGTATAGAGCTCACTGAAAATATGTATTGTAAGACTTAAGCGGATTCCAAGTCAGGTTTCAATGAACTTGACAAAGTTGAATTTCAGTGAATCCCACTCAATTCATTCTAATTTTGCTATTTTTTATTTTTATGAGGTCTGAATCTTTAATTATAGAAAATTGTGAGCCTACCCTATTCTCAATTAGATTTACACGTGATCTACTTTGAATTCTTGTTCTGAAAATTTAATCCCTTAACATTTGCCACATAACAATTGACACGTGACAATACCTCAAAATCAAATTGGAAATGATGTTTAATTTACCAAGGAGCAGACTAGTAATCAGTTTGACAAATTAGGTAATTTAATTAAGGGGCAATTTAGTTTATGCCATTCCAAAAATCTGAAATTGGAAATATGTCATCGCAAACCAACAAATTGGTTTCACGCCATCACAAAACAACAATAATTAGTTTTATGCCATCAGCCAACTAAATAGACCATATTGTCCTTTTAAATATGCCACCACAAAACATGAAAATTCAAAATATGCCATCCAAAAATAACTAATTGCTTTTATACCTCTAAAAAACAATAATGACAGCAAAAACTTTTTTCTTAACAAAATAGAAGAAATTTTTTAACTTAATTGACAAATATTTCAATTTCCACCATCCTTTTTTAGCATACAACCAACAGTGCCAGATTCATTTTGAACATTCCTAGTTCCTCTAATTGTCGCAAAAAAATAGATAATTAGAGGGGGCGTTTGGATAGGTGTGGGAAGAAGGGAAGAAGGAAAGAAGTGGAAAGAAGTATTGGGAAGTGTGTAACTTTGTGAAGAGTTTGGATTGTTTATAATTTTTTTTCTTCTTCTTCCTTCTTCTTCTTTCTTCCAACAATCCAAACACACCCAGTCTAATAAGAAAGAAAGATCATTCTGAGTGCTGAATTTCTATTTCAGCGAGCAGAGAGAATATTTACATTTGTCACACAAATATATAAGGCTGTTATTCTAAGTGCTGAATTTCTATTTCAGAGAGCAGAGAGAATATTTACATCTGTCACACCAATTATATTGTCCCAGAATTGATAAATCCGTACGTCTATATACATCTTTATTTTATTTTTGTTATTTTCTTGGACAAGAAAATATAATAGAGATATGCCCAATATACATCTTAATTTTATAATCGATTATTCAGTTATCACACGTTGAACTTTAAATTTTTCTTTAATATTTTTTTAGTTATTTTCTAAATGAAGCCTGAGGTATAACTATAGTTACCAAAAATTAGGCCACGCAAAAATAAAAGACAATTACAAGATATAAAAAATTAATTATCATCAATAACGAAACGAATGGAAATTAAAATGTCATTCCCAATATACATCTATGTTTATAAATTGAGAATTTAATTGTGTCAGGGAGATGGTGGATTATAAGACAGTTATGTATGTATCTTGCACAAGCGTAGTTAATCTAAGTTAAGAGAGTAAATATAAACTTCAAAGGGAGTATATACTGAGCTTAATTATGTCATATTTTGTTACTAAAGTGAATAATAGCTAGACATGGCAGTCGTAGTTTCGTTGCGCTATGTTATTTTAAATGACAATAATTCAGCCTGAGCCCCAAAGTTCTTTCTAACTATGATAATGACAATACATCAGAATTAAAGGGTCGAGGACAGAACCTCAAAAAATTATGCTAAATGGCAATAAGCCCCAAAGTTCTTTTTAACTGTGATAATGATAATTATTGCAAAAAGATTTAAGATTAGTTTCCTAGTCCTTGCTTGTACTTGACACAAAAAGAAACTACTGCCCTTCTAGTCATTCCCTATAGAAAAATGCTCATCCTACTACCCATGCACAAAAACACAAAACAACCCAAAAGAGTGTAAAATATTCAGAAACTAAATAACAAAACCCCTCTCTGCATTGTAGGTCTTAATCAATTGGATTTATTTTAAACGCTAGTATAATCCAAAAACTTGACCATGCGGATCTAATGTGCTATATGATAAAAGGAAACAATTTGGTCAACACAGGTAGTAGCGATGGCAAGGGGAGACAGAAAGGATCCAAGTAGATTAAGATTTAGATCAGTCACTGATGCCATACCAGCTCCTAACAGCATTTCTACTAGAGAAGTTTGATGCTTTTGCAGCAGGGTTACAGTAATTAACAGTAAAGATAGTAAAGGGGAAAATAGCAGGATAGAGTATATTGGCTTTGCAAGTAGATGGGAGGTCAGGTTTGGACCTGTGGTCAGAACTCTTATTAATTTAATAAAAATCAGATCTGGTATGGCATGACATGTCAGTGGGTCAAAAAACACTAAGCCAAACCCAGCTAACCAACTATTGCAGCTTAGATGGGTTGACTGGACAAGTGGAATTAAAACTGAAGTAGATGAGACGGATAACGGGATAAGCCTATCTGAACAGCCAGGAAGTCAAAAACTCCATACATGTGACTTGACTCGTTAACCATGTGTTTGGTCTTAGCAAGGTCGTGTTGGGTCGAAATTTCCTTATTTGGCAAAAGGACCAAGGGTTGTATATCCATTTCCAGTTAGATAACTACAAAATTAGGTACAACACTTGCTGACTGTACCTGTTGGTGTTCTTTAGTGCTAATATGTACTTGTACAAGGTGGTATGGTAATACTTGCTCTGAACAGATGAACCAAAAACAAAAGTTTGATATATAACCTGAATTTCTTCTTTGGGTGCGTTTGGATGAGAGAAGAAGAAGAGGAAGAAGAAAGATGGGAAGAAAAAAAATTATAAACAATCCAAACTCTTCATAAAGTTACACACTTCCCTATACTTCTTCCCACTTCTTCCCTTCTTCTCTTCTTCCCACACCTATCCAAACGCACCATAAGAAAATAGTCTCTAGAAGAACCGTAAAATGTATGATTGCCAACTTTGCCATCTGAAATCACAAAACTTGGATTGATATTTGTGCTTTTCCTTGATCAAGTAACACTCGCCATTTGAAACCTTAGCATCCTGATCATCATATCCTTGTGATTAGATAAAAAACCATCAATGAAAGAGGGATTGGCTCAATTGAAGAAAATGATTAAGTTGCCAATTTGTTAATACAATCTAATTCACTAATTCAGCTACAATTAAGTTGCCAATTATTCAATTCATTATTATTTGACCGAATTTACAAATATTGGGCATTATATGCAAATGCACTAAAGTATTAAGTGTATTTCAACGTCAGACGAACTGACGAAGTTACTAACCTGGTGGTGGTGGATGCCGATTGAGTTAAACCCAAGACTAAGGTTAAGGAGCCCAATTGAGGTGCCATTTAGCAGCCCGAAAAGAACAACCGGCTGACTGTCAATAGGTTTAGGCTTGAAGAAATGTAAGTTTTGGGCAATGTGTAGAGTGAAGAATGTCACCAACTCACCATCAATTAAGCAAATTCGGGCCCAATCTGCAATCCAATTCCGGTGACGCGTGACACCTGGTGTAGCGCACCCGCTAGCCGTCTGATCTTGATCGGACAGTTCATTTTTGACGGGCCTATCAATCTGTTACATGCACGGGGCTCCCCTTATCCATTGGATCTTGATCAGACAGTCAGGATGTCGTGCTACACTAGGTGTCACGCGCCATAGGATTTCAATTTTCCAATCTGTGGGTCGACCTTAAATATATATATATATATATATATATATATATATATATATATATATATATATATATATATATTTTGAAAATGACTAAACTTATTTGAATTCATGATTTTGTTTTTAAATTTGATACTGCTCCAAGCCCATGTACCAGAAGGATTTTGGTCAGAAAAAATAAATAGCAACTTGGTTTTGTCGAAAACTACTACTACTAGTCTACTGGTAATAATAATAAATAAATAAATAATATTAATATTAGTTATATTATTAATAACAGTAAAGTTAATAAGAATTGCTTGTCATAATTTCTTCGCCTCTGTTGTGTTATTTCTTAAATATATAGCTAGTACAAGTTTCATTTCTCTTTTCTTTCAGACACGAGTACACGACAAGTAGAAATTCATGTTCTTGCCCTGTCTATGTTCCTTTTTCTCAACAAAAAAAAAAAAAGGAAGAAGCTCTCTTCAGCCCTAACGAAACCCAAGCTGGTACCAGAAAACAGGGTTTTACCGGGTACCGGTCTACCGAATCTGGTTCAGGTAGGAAAAGATACAAATACCAGTCTATTTGTTAGATTCCAATTCTCTTCTAGATCTCGATCCAAAAATTCCCCTCATTTTTTTTTCACAATCTAACATTTTTAACGTGTACAAAAAAAAAAAAAAACATTGGCCAGGTTGGTAGAGGAGTTTTGAGATTATCCTTGGTACAGCTAATCGAACCTGAAATCAGCTGGATTATACACCAAGAAGTTATAGAAAGATCTTCTCCTTCTTCTTCTTCTTCTTCTTCTTCTTCTTCTTTATTATTATTATTATTATTATTATTATTATTATTATTATTTATTATTATTTTTTTATTTTGTTCCTATTGTTAATTTATGCGCAGCTAAACCTCAACAATGCTAATTGTGTCCTCAATTTAAATCAAATTGCCTCAGCCGCGGTTGATTGTACCATTTTTAAACACTTTACTAAAGCTGGTGGGAACAAAACAAATTCGTGCAAGGTAGAGGGCCTAATTAACAGTTTAAGATGTCACCTGTATTTTTAGGCTTTACTTTAGTTTCATCTAATTACTCACCGTCTAAAGTAGTATGTACTGTAGATAATAACATTTACTTGTAAGATAACACGTAATAAAGGATGCAAAACTAGATGAAAATGGACAGGCGCGCAAAATGGACTAAAAAAAAATAATCTTACAAACCGCCATTTTCTCCTGTTACAAACTGAGAAGGCGTTCAAGTTCTTACAGTTTAATGTCAAAATAAATGTCGGGAGTTTAAACAACAAATGTCCCAAGAAAAATATCAATGCTTAAGCTGGGGAACGAACCGAGGGTAAACTGGTGGCAATCCGATTGCCTAGACCACTGTGCCACATATTATCGCTCAGTTGGATTTTGATTCCAAATAAATAAGTCAAGTTGGTACAGTACATCTCAACGAACCACCAAATTAAGAAAGAACAAGGTTATGTTACCAACATTTTGTACGGCTTTAGTGATAATATAAGCCGTTTATTTTCGAAAATTATATTTTTAAGTAGAAGTCTCCCAAAAAAAAATTATATAAACTACTTTTGAATATCAAAATTGGTTTGTTTTATATTTATATAGAGAAAATCTATGGTGCATACTAACGTATGAGAGCTTCAGTGCATATTGATCCGAACTCTTCGATCTGTTTCAAAATAACCGATCCAAACCGTTCAATATGATCTTCCTATTTAAATCTCCTTCTGACCAAATTTTACATTTTTTTGGAATTTTTTAAATAATTTTTTCGGATTTTTAAAAACTGCATTTTTTTAACGGTTCAGAAAAAATTAGATAAGAGATATTCTAAAATTTCAAAAAAATGAGTAAAAGAATTATATATATATATAATTTGGTCGGCAAGGAGATTATAAGAGGGAGATCATATTGGACGGTTTGGATTTGTCAATTTGAAACAGATCGAAGAGTTCAGATCAGTATGCACTGAAACTCCGGTACATTAGTATGCACCATATGTTTTCTCTCTCTCTCTCTCTCTCTCTCTCTCTCTCTCTATATATATATATATATATATATATATATATATAGAGGATTGCTAAAATGCTATGCATAGCATAGATGTCTTTCGTGCTATGGATTCGTTATTGCATTTCATGCTTCAAACAACCGATCCAAATCGTTCATTATCTTCTTCATATTGAAATCTCATTAGAAATCAAATTTTATATTTTTTTTGAATTTTTTTACTATTTTTCTCATATTTTTGAAAATCACTGTTATTGAAGGGTCCATAATTTATTAGATTAAGTATTTTCAAAAATCTGAGAAAAATAGTAAAAAAAATTTAAAAAATATAAAATTTGGTTTCTAATGAGATTTCAATATGAAGAAGATAATGAACGGTTTGGATCGGTTGTTTGAGGCATGAAATTCAAAAACGAATCCGTAGCACGAAGGGCATCCGTGCTATGCATAGCATTTTAGCAATCCTCTATATATATATATATATATATTTCCCCAAAAAACATAATTCGTATTCTTTTTTCGTTTGTTTTTGAAAAATAATATGGCAAATTGAAACATTCGAATCATGAAATTTTGCTGGAGATCAATAGACAAATATCATTATCATGGCTTTGACATTTGCAGGTTGGTATATTTGTTCTGCATTAATTAATATTCTTTGATCTCCAATAAATTGATATTTATTAGAATTTGGACGGATGAACTTGCATAGTTGTGCAGCATGTGAACTAAGAATTCGTCTTGTTAATTTTCAGAAATCATTCCCTCCTCTTAAGCAACCTTCGTATCTGAAAGGATTTGACAAAATAGCACTTTTATCCTGCCAAATATGCCAGGTCGATGCTTCTGTTCAGACCGAACACAACATCGGATCGAAGTTCACATCTTCTGTTAGGTCTGAGTGGATCCTTATTCGATCCGAACAGTAATCGTGTTTTTCACAAGAATGAGTTAAGTTTCTATCAAACATGGCCTTGTTTTTTAATTAATACTAATAACGTCACAAAAATGTCAGGAGGTTGAACACATCTTCTCTTTTTATAAACTGAAAAGCAGACAAAGTCTTTCATTTAATAACAAAATCAAAATGATGAGAACCAACTCTTTATCTAGTGGCAAAGACAATGCATCTTAATTGAGAGGTATATCCACAACACATAAAACAATACAGCGACCTATCATCTTTTCGCATTCCATTAGTCAAGGGCAGAGCCACCACGAGCAGAGCAACGTACGAAGAAACTAAACTCCACAGAACTGACGGCCTCCTTTGTTGTCATACACCAATCCAGTCAAATATGGCGAAAATAGCACCGCCGTCCAGTACAGAATCAGACCGACGAACATCTTCCGCTCGGGGAGCCCCCATTGCTCATCATAGGATGCATAATTGAAATTATACGGCCGCCCCACCCTGCAGGGACGTTCGTTGTACAAATTAACTAATGCATAGTATAATTGAGATTAATTTTGTCTTCTTAGCATTTGGGAACTTCCCAATTGTTGTTCAGTTGATCAGTATTGCTTTTAAAGATTCATAATTATGATAATTTATAGGTTCTTAATATTATTTACCGGAAGTTCCTTTTCTTTTCTTATATATATGGTGTTGCGCTTTAACCTCTGCTTGATTTTGATTCAATCCAATATGACTTGCAGGAAACAAACATTAATTATTCAATTAGATGAACTATGTATGTATGCTACTGAGTTAGCCATGCAGTTTTGCCAAGAGCGGTGAATGTAATACCTTATGGTGGTGACGGAGCTGCCAACCCGTTCTTCATTGTTTGCCATTAGCTAGGTAGAGCAAAATAAATGTTTTGAAGTAATGAAGAGAGAATATTCACTTATATATATATATATATATATATATATATATATATATATATATAGAGTTTAGCTACGGTGAGTCGCGACTCACGGACCCTCCGGTGAGTCGCGGCCAAAATTCCTAGATCTAGATCAAAATGACCGATCCAAACCGTCAAATATGATCTCTTTATTGAAATCTCCATGTAGACCAAATTTTTCATTTTTTCGAAATTTTTAAGTATTTTTTTGAAATTTTAGAAAATCGTTAATCTAATTGGTTCTAAACCATTCAAAAACATCAGTTTTTAAAAATCCGAAAAAAATACTTAAAAATTTCGAAAAAATGAAAAATTTGGTTTGCACGGAGATTTCAATAGGGAGATCATATTGGACGGTTTGGATCGGTCATTTTGATCTAGATCTAGGAGTTTTTGTCGCGACTCACCGGAGGGTCCGTGAGTCGCGACTCACCGTAGCTAAACTCATATATATATATATATATATATCTACGGTGAGTCGCGACTCACGGACCCTCCGGTGAGTCGCGACCAAAACTCCTAGATCTAGATCAAAATGACCGATCCAAACCGTCAAATATGATCTCTCTATTGAAATCTCCGTGTAGACCAAATTTTTCATTTTTTCGAAAAATTTGAGTATTTTTTTGAAATTTTAGAAAATCGTTTATCTAATTGGTTCCGAACCATTCAAAAACATCAGTTTTTAAAAATCCGAAAAAAATACTTAAAAATTTCGAAAAAATAAAAAATTTGGTTTGCACGGAGATTTCAATAGGGAGATCATATTGGACGGTTTGGATCGGTCATTTTGATCTAGATCTAGGAGTTTTGGTCGCGACTCACCGGAGGATCCGTGAGTCGCGACTCACCGTAGCTAAACTATATATATATATATATATATTTGTCAACATAAATATTTAACTTTCTATTTCAGTACTCCTATATTGTAAGGCTGGTATTGTGAGTGCTGAAATTTCTATTTCAGAGAGCAGAGAGAATATTTACATTTGCCACATCAATTATATTGTCCCTGAATAAACAAAAACCCGTATATTTACATCTTTATTTTTATTTTTGTTATTTTCTTGGACTTAAAAAATAGAGGTCATGCCCAATATATATACATCTTAATTTTATAAATCGATTATTCGGTTACCAGGTTTTAAGTACAGAGCATATTGTTGACTTAGAAACGAGGACTTCGCAAAGTTAGGATCAAGAGTGTAACCGCACTGGTCACTCAGGCGCAATAATTTTGCAACTCGCACGTTGAATACAAAGCGGGCCGCTGATTCAGGTGACGAGGAAAATTTATGATCAAACTGGGGCTTTGGTCCAGTTAGACCACTTTTGATTTTATTTGGCACTTATTTGGGTATAACTTGAGTTATTTTGAACTCAACCTATAATTCGACTTCACTTTTGTTAATTTGAATCAATTTAGATTCAAATTATGTTAGTTCGAGACGATTTTGGGCCTCAAACTAAATTTTTGATAACTTGAGTGTATTTGATACTCAAGTTAGTTTTCATTTGAGTTTGACACAATTCGAGTCAACCTAGACTCAAATCAAAATTTAATTTGGTTTGGTTTATATTTGTGTCAATTTGAGTTAATTTAAACTCAAATCAGAATTTTATCACAAATTTCAAACATTGAAGTCGCACAATTTCATTTTGGTTTTGCGAACTTTTAGAATTTCTAAAGAAATTTCAATTTAATTTGAACTTCACACGAAACATTACGATGAAAACGATCACAATTGGATTTGACCAATCTTTAGATGATTTTGACATCAAACGATCAGTGAATCTGAAATCTTTAGAATTTTCTGAGTTTTTGGATATTTCATTTGAGACTTTTCGAGTTTCTTGTGAATTTTAATGTATTTTGACATTTGGACAATTTGCAAATTTTATGGGCTGTACATTTTGGACAGGACCAACTAGATCATTAATCAGTTCAAAATTAGAAAAATTATTTTTAATTTTGAAATCAGAATCAATTGAAAGAAGACTCAGAGAGAATTTTTAATATCATTTTTACATAATTTTCGGAATTTGTTTTATGGGGTTTGGGCTTTATTTCTCAAAGTCATTTTCTGAAAAAACAGTTTTCAGTCACTGTTTCGATGACTGTTTTTATTCTGTTTCTAATTTTGACATGAGGCTTATTTTATTTGAAACTAGATTTCAAGAGGGAAATTTTGGTATCTAGTATGAATTTTTCTGACTTGTTTTGATATTTTTACCCGATTTTTTGAATTTAGGGCAACTTTCTGAAATCAGTTTTTGAATTTTCATTTGCTCTCTGTTTGGAGTTAAAACTTAAAACTTTCAGATTTGAAACTGTACATCTTGAGGCAGTTACAATAATTTTCGTAGAATTTTTAGAGATTTATTTCAAGTGTTTCAAGGCATGAACTTTCAGACATATTTTCTGGCACGATTTGCTGACAGTTTTCTGAAACTCAATTTCTGTCTGATTTAAAAAAATTCTTTATTATTAATCTGTCCGTCCAAAAATTCTAAAATTTTGACACGATGTGTGTCACATCATGTTTCATCTGCAGTTAAAATTTCAATTGGTTCTGTTTAACCGTTTGTGAAATAAAAATAGTTTTGTGAAATGTCCAGAATGCTTTTTGCAAATACAGAAAATTATCAGGAACATTTTAGATTTAACTTATGCCAGAAATATAAAATGAAACATGACTTCTCTAAGTGAATTTCGGCAGCATAACAACATCTTTGTTAGAGATATGTCCTAGAAGCCAATCAAATTTGGCTACTTCTATGGTTTTATGTTATGGATGATTTTATATCATTTGTTCCTTGATTTATGTGTTGACAGTTCATTCAGGTTGAGGATCTGAATTATAGATCACTGTGATTCATTTAGTAGTAAATGACAACAATAAATCTAAAGCGTCCAAAATCTTGATAATTAACAAGGAACATTAATTATCAATAAGATTAGTATGCAAGTTAAGTGTTGATTAAGTTCTATAAATCACAGGTTAAGAGTAACCAACTTAATTGCATATGTTTATGTTAATTGAACATAGTACAGGACATGACCCAACGAAATAAATATATGGATTGTGTTTTGGTGTCATTATTTATTTCGTTATGATTTTGATTCTAAGTTTGAGATATTTATCTTTTCCACATGAGGATAGGTTCAATAAATATCGTCTACCGCTGATTCCCGATAAGGGCTGCTATACGGACGTTATTTATGTTCTCTTGAATTGTGCGGGGAAAAGTTAAATAGTCAAGAAAACCGTATGTCCCTCATTAATTCACTTAGTGAGTGACGATATCTGTTTGGGCCCCTTGATGGAGATAGATTGTTTGCTAGCAACTGATACAATTATCTCTAGATCAAGAAACGTATAATCTGCAAGAATGACACATTCCTATCTTGGATTATACGATGATATCGTGAGGCATAGGAATCAAAATAGAGATATATTTTTATTCTCTTATGCAGGATTGAAATATTGTAGCTGTACACTATTTATGCGAATTGGGAATCATAACGTGTTGCTAGATACCGCTTATGATTATTGGAATTAAATAGCGATTTAACTCCATGTCCAACGTAGCATAAATCCTCAAAGGGTCACACAGAATTGGTGTTTTAACCATGCTTGCATTATTTATTTATTTGCAATAATTGGTATTGCAAAATATGATGAGTTGATTAATTAATTAAATAGCGTTGTAGACCGTTATAATTAATTAAATCAAAGGGATCATATAGAAATAAATTAATGCATTATCTAATCCCTAAATAATTATTATTAAGTTAATAATTATTTATTTTAACACATATGCATTTTATAGGGCTTTAATTAAATAGTTAATTAAAGGTCCAATAGGGATCCAAATTAAGAGCAACAAGAGAGGCCATTTAATGGTTGATTAAGTGGACCCATGAGGCAATGCAATTGGCCCATAAAGGCCCTTATTGTGGCCGGCCATACAAGGTGGTAGGTGGGGTGGCAATTTGGTAAATAGTTAGTGTGAGGTAGGTAGGGTTTGCACTCTATATAAGGATGTGGATGGTTGCAAATCCCCCTCTCTCTCTCTCCCACTAACCTAGCCGCCCCCCTCCCTTGGTGTGCGCCTCCTCCCTCTCATCTCTCCCTATTGCTCATGTGTTGAGCCCTCCATTCTTCCTCAAATCAATTAGTTCATTTGCTAGAAGATTGGGAAAGCTAGGGATTAGGCATTTCCTCCAAGTTACTAGCATAACTTGTAGAGGATTTGGTTAATACCAAGTGGACTCGAGGTGATTCGACAAGGAGGCGGGAGCTAGACGCGAGCACAACCACCTACAACCTAGCCGGTTCGAGCCTCTTGATTACTACATCAAGAGAGGTATACCTTGAACCTTTCTCTCTTGTGTGAATGACTTAGTGCAAGATCCGTGTTTGTGCATGATTGTTTATGGATAATTAGGAGTATTTAATCATAAAATGAAAATTATGCACTAAACTAACAGTGGTATCAGAGCACATGGTCGTACTTAAGCTATTTTGACACTTAATTAAGAGAAATTGGCTAATTAACGGATTAGTAGAGATGATGCGTTTGTTTGCTGTCTGGAAATGGTATTTTCTGTGTTGTTTCGCATTTTTCGCTTTGATAAGTTCTCTGGAAGTTTTTTCCATCTACATGAAAGTTGTAGATCTGTAGATTGTGATTCTTTTGGAGTTAGATTCACATTTTTCTGAATTAGTATGGATTTACTGTGAATAAAATGGCGACAGTGCGCAGAACCAGTTTCTGCTCGCACTGTCCTATTTGAATGGCTTGAAAGATTTATATTTTGAATATAAGTACCAGTGTTCTATGGCTAGATTTAAAGAGGACTTGAAGCTCTTTCTGAGCATGTAAAATTTGTTGCATGGCTCAGATTAATTTGTGGGTTTTCAAGTATGAAAAGGAAGAACTTGTCAGATCCAGTTTGTTGAGCAAATCGATTGTTCTAATAAACTGTACCAACTGAGACCTCCTTTAAAAATTCTGTTTAAATGGAGTTGTTCTATTTTGAGTTAGGATTCCAGAAAAATTAATTTCATAATTTTTCGTGGAAGTTAGGACCTTCAACTAGGTTAGAACTTTTCAATCGACTGTCTGTTCCAGTACAGAATTTGTTGATTGTTTAGTTTGTAACTCGAACCTTTTGAACTGAACTTGGTGGTTTTCTTTTCATAGATAGTTAGCCTATAGACTAAACTAGTTTTTCTATGTATATTGTATATATAAAAACTAATTAGAAGGTGGTCTAACAGACCAAATGGTTGAGAGGATAATCTGAAAATCTCATAACGGTGTTTCGTGCACTTGTAAGAGATTTGTCATTTTTGATTCTCCCAGATGGTGTAAGATCTCTTCTTGAATTTTTTACTGGTAATCACAACTATGATAAGGAGATTAAGTAATTTATTTGAGAATTTTTGGAGACCTAAAACCTTTGTTTTTATTGGATTCCATTAGTTACGTTTTTAATAAATTACTGTTTTTCTAAATATTCAAACTAGTTGAAATTAATTAGAAAACTCCTTGTTTGATCTCCTTTCTGTTATGGGATGTTGAAAGAACTTTCTAAATGAATTTAAACAAGTTTGGTTGTTTAAAATTGAGGATTTGTACACGGAATTTACTTATGGCAAACGATACGCAAAGATGCTTGAAAATCGTTAATTGGAAACAAAGTTCTTGTATGTGCTAACTTTGTTTTGTAGGTGGATAGTGGGTTTAGTATGGCTCAAGACTCAATGCCTTGTGGTTGTAATGAATGCATGTGTGAATGTTTGTAATGCGGCCTTTGGTGCCATTAATTAATTAATTTGTTGATTAATTTTTTATGTAACTTGTGAGGCTTGCATGCCCCTAAGGTTAGGATGGGAATAGGATGTTTTCACATGTATTTTGCATCTTTATTTTATATAGGATTTAGATCCTTATAGAATTTAGTGGGAGGGCAAGTATTAGATTAGTTTTGCTCCATGGACGATGTGGCGAAACTAATGCAAGCGGGAGCCATACAAACCCACAACTATGAGATGCTTATATGATTATTTTGTTAGGTTAGGTATGGGTGTATGCTTACACGACCACCAAACAAAGTGTCATATGAATTGTTTGTCCCAAACTAAATCGAATAAGTTAAATCGCCCTCCTTCTCTCTATCCCCTTCACGCCGATTGTCACTCATGGCGCGGTCCGCCCAAGCGGACGTCATGATTGCCAATTCGGTAGTCGGGGTGCAAATAGCTAAGATTTGCAAGGAGCAAATAGTGAGAAGTGACTTTTCGATGGACCCAACTAGAGTTTGGACATCGGGGCGAAGTTCGCTTATGCGAACCAAGAGTCATGGTAAGATGATTGGTTGGAGAACCTACCTTATCTAATCATTTTGGATGACGTGCCATAGCAGGTCCATTTTGATGAAAATAGGGGTCTTGGAAATCACTATACTTAGGGACTTTTAAGAGTGTAGTGAAAGTTTTACTTTTGTTAAAACTAAAAACATAAAACTAATTGACCTTTAAATTCGATAATTGTTGTAGATGTCTTCCTCCTCTTTAACGCTTCGTTCTCTTCTTGAGAAAGAGAAACTCGCCTTTAACGGTGCTAATTTCTTGGATTGGCACCGCAACCTAAGGCTTGCCTTTAGGTTTGAAAAAAGGGAGTACCTCCTCTCCACTCCGATTCCCTCTGCTCCTAAGGACACCGATCCAAAGGATAAGCAAGAGGAATATGAGAAGCACATCAATGACGACATGGAGATGTCGGTCTTGATGGTTGCGGTCATGGAATCGGAACTCCAAAAGGAGTTCATTGATAGTGGTTATGGAGTGTTTGAAATGATCACTCGTCTCAAGAACATGTTCCAAACCAAGGCCCGCACCGAAAGGGCCCGTCTCATCAAGGCCGTCGCCAACACTCGCTTGGCGGAGGGTCATGAAGTCGGGCCACACGTCATGAAGATGGCGGGGTTGTTTCGGCAGCTCGAAAAGCTTGATACGCCCTTTCCTACGGGTGCGATTCAAGATTTCATTCTCAACTCCCTCCCTCCGAGCTTCACCGGTTTTGTTGTGAACTACCGGATGAATGGCATGGACAAGAGCATGGATGATCTCCAAAACATGCTCGTTGAGACGGAGGATAGTCTCAAGAAGGAGAAGGGCCCAAAGGATGTTCTTGCCGTGAGTGACAAGAGCAAAAAGATCAAGAAGCGAGGCCGTAAAGCCAAGAAGGGCAAAGGCCCGGTGACGCCCCAAGGTTTGGCCAAGGGTGCTCCCGTGGGTTCGAAGAAGAAGAAGAACCCGGCCACTCCCGAGACCGTTTGCTACTATTGTAGCAACAAGGGTCATTGGAGGAGAAACTGCCCCAAGTACCTTGCCGACAAGAAGGCGGGAACCGTCCAACCTTCTTCTTCAGGTATATTTGTCATCGAAACCCTTCTCGCTACCTCTAACACCGATTGGGTATTCGATACCGGTTCGTGTGCTCACATTTGTCGAAATGTGCAGGTTCTAAAGAGTAGGAGGCGGCTCGAGAAAGGTGAAGTTCAACTCCGCGTCGGGAATGGCACGTGCATCTCCGCTATGGCCATTGGGAGCGTGGATTTAACTTTACCTTCCGGTTTTGTGTTGGAACTAAAAGATGTATTTTTGGTTCCCTCTATCACTCGAAACATTATCTCTATCTCTTGTTTGGACATGGATGGTTTTGATGTTGTAATAAAGAACAAGTTGTTGACCTTGTTTCGAAATGAAGTTCGTTTTTGTGATGCGCATTTATTGAATGGTCTTTATGTGCTTGATTCTAGCGGACTTATCTTGAGTGTTGAGAATGACAATAGGAAACGTAAGATTTCACATGAGAATGCAACTTTGATGTGGCATTGCCGCTTAGGTCATATCAATGAGAAACGCATCAAGAGATTACAAACCGTTGGTCTCTTGGATCAATTCGCTTTCGAGCCAATTGACACATGTGAATCTTGTTTGATGGGAAAGATGACCAAAGCGCCTTTTCCTAACAAAGGAACAAGGGCAAATGACTTATTAGACCTTGTACATACCGATGTATGTGGACCTATGAGCATTTGTGCGCGTGGTGGTTATTCATACTTCATCACATTCACCGATGATCATAGTAGATACGGGTATATCTACTTGATGCGTCACAAATCCGAATCCTTTGACAAGTTCAAAGAATTTAAGAATGAAGTTGAGAACCAACTTGGTCGAAAGATCAAGGTCTTACGATCCGATCGAGGTGGTGAGTACTTGAGCCATGAGTTTGGCAACTATCTAAAGGAGTGTGGAATCGTTCCACAACTCACTCCACCCGGAACACCACAATGGAATGGTGTGTCCGAGAGGAGGAATCGAACTTTGCTTGACATGGTTCGATCAATGATGAGCCAAGCCGATTTGCCTATGTCCTTTTGGGGATACGCCCTTGAAACCGCAACTTTTACATTAAACCGTGTTCCATCAAAGTCCGTTGAGAAGACGCCCTATGAGCTTTGGTTTAAGAAGAAACCAAGCATGTCGTTTCTCAAGATTTGGGGTTGTGAAGCTTATGTGAAAAGGCTAGTGAGCGATAAGCTTGGACCCAAATCGGGCAAATGTCATTTCGTAGGATACCCTAAGGAAACGAAGGGTTACTACTTCTATAACCGCAACGAGAACAAGATAGTTGTTGCTCGTTATGGTGTGTTCTTGGAGAAAGAATTTCTCTCAAGAAGAAGTAGTGGGAGCAACGTGGTGATTGAAGAAATTCAAGAACCGCAACAACAAAGCATGCCTCAAGTAGGCAATGTAGTTGTTCCCAATATGGTGCCAAATGAGGTTGCACAAAATGTGGATGCACCGAATGAGATTGTAGCCGAACCAATTCCACAAGTTGTTGTGGAAGAAGAGGTTCACGAACAAGCTCCCTCAAATGAAAACTCAAACATATCGCGAGTCGATGATGTTGAGGAAGCACCTTCACTTGAAGTTCAAGAACGAAGTCCACAAACCGTTGTGGAACAAGTTCAAGAACCTCAAACTTCTACCCTACGAAGATCGGCAAGGCCAAGTCGTCCACCTATAAGATATTTAGGTTTGCACGACGTTCTCGTTATGGAGAACGATGAGCCTTTGACCGTTGATGACATGAGAAAGAAACCCGACTCCAAGGAATGGCTAAAAGCCATGGAATCCGAAATGCAATCCATGTATGACAACAAGGTATGGACCTTGGTTGACCTTCCCAACGGAGTAAAACCCGTTGAGAACAAGTGGATCTTTAAGAGAAAGGTCGACATGGATGGCAACTTGACCATTTACAAAGCACGACTTGTAGCGAAAGGTTACAAGCAAATTCATGGTATTGACTATGAAGAAACCTTCTCGCCCGTCGTCATGTTCAAGTCAATTCGGATCATGTTAGCAATTGCCGCATTCTATGATTATGAGATTTGGCAAATGGATGTCAAAACCGCCTTCCTAAATGGAAATTTGGAAGAGGATGTGTATATGACACAACCCGAGTGTTTTGTGGATCCAAAGAATGCTAACAAAGTATGCAAGCTTCAACGATCCATTTATGGATTGAAGCAAGCATCACGGAGTTGGAACAAACGCTTTGATGAGGAAGTCAAGAAATTGAACTTCTCTCAAAGTGAAAAGGAACCTTGTGTCTACAAGAGGTTTAGTGGGAGCGTGGTTATGTTTCTTGTTCTATATGTTGATGATATACTCTTGATCGGGAATGATATTCCCGAATTGAATGCAGTCAAGGATTCATTGAAGAAAGTGTTCTCAATGAAAGACTTGGGCGAGGCCGCCTACATCCTAGGAATCAAGATCTATAGAGATAGATCAAAGAGGATGTTAGGTTTGAGCCAAGATGCATATATTGACAAGGTGTTGCAAAAACACAACATGGCGAATTCCAAGAAGGGATTCTTGCCTATGTCACATGGTATTTACTTGAGCAAGACTCAAGGTCCGACAACGGAGACAGATCGGGAGTACATGAAGCGATTCAAGTATCCATCTGTAGTCGGATCGATTATGTATGCCATGCTATGCACTCGCCCCGATGTGGCACATCCGATTAGCGTGACTAGTCGATACCAAGCCAACCCGGGCATGGCACATTGGACCGCAGTCAAGAATATCCTCAAGTATCTCAAGAGAACCAAGGAGAGCATTCTCGTTTACGGTGGAGACCAAGAGCTCGTTGTAACTGGTTACACTGATGCTAGTTTCCAAACCGATCGAGATGACTCCAAATCACAGTCCGGCTTTGTATTTCTGCTTAATGGTGGTGCCGTAAGTTGGAAGAGTTCCAAGCAAGATACTACGGCCGATTCCGTCACCGAAGCGGAATACTTAGCGGCTGGCGAAGCAGCAAAAGAGGCCGTATGGATCAAGGAGTTCTTGATCGAGCTAGAGGTGGTTCCAAGCATCTCGGGTCCAGTGGATATCTACTGCGACAATACGGGAGCCATAGCTCAGTCCAAGGAGCCTAGGTCTCACCAGAAGACTAGGCACATTCTACGACGATTCCATCTCATCCGTCAGTTGGTCAATGACGGATGGGTCAAGGTCAAGAAGGTGGACGGTGCTGCGAACACAGCAGACCCTCTAACAAAGCCTTTGTCTCGAGCCGCGCATGAGTTGCATGTTGCATCCATGGGGATTAGGCGTATGCCTGATTGGCTTTGAGTTGTATCTTTTATTTAGGCGTTAGTATGAGATATGTATATTTGGATATTACATTGAGTACTATACACTGGCTAGAAGTCACTGTTGATTGACTTTAGGCCAAGTGGGAGATTGTTAGAGATATGTCCTAGAAGCCAATCAAATTTGGCTACTTCTATGGTTTTATGTTATGGATGATTTTATATCATTTGTTCCTTGATTTATGTGTTGACAGTTCATTCAGGTTGAGGATCTGAATTATAGATCACTGTGATTCATTTAGTAGTAAATGACAACAATAAATCTAAAGCGTCCAAAATCTTGATAATTAACAAGGAACATTAATTATCAATAAGATTAGTATGCAAGTTAAGTGTTGATTAAGTTCTATAAATCACAGGTTAAGAGTAACCGACTTAATTGCATATGTTTATGTTAATTGAACATAGTACAGGACATGACCCAACGAAATAAATATATGGATTGTGTTTTGGTGTCATTATTTATTTCGTTATGATTTTGATTCTAAGTTTGAGATATTTATCTTTTCCACATGAGGATAGGTTCAATAAATATCGTCTACCGCTGATTCCCGATAAGGGCTGCTATACGGACGTTATTTATGTTCTCTTGAATTGTGCGGGGAAAAGTTAAATAGTCAAGAAAACCGTATGTCCCTCATTAATTCACTTAGTGAGTGACGATATCTGTTTGGGCCCCTTGATGGAGATAGATTGTTTGCTAGCAACTGATACAATTATCTCTAGATCAAGAAACGTATAATCTGCAAGAATGACACATTCCTATCTTGGATTATACGATGATATCGTGAGGCATAGGAATCAAAATAGAGATATATTTTTATTCTCTTATGCAGGATTGAAATATTGTAGCTGTACACTATTTATGCGAATTGGGAATCATAACGTGTTGCTAGATACCGCTTATGATTATTGGAATTAAATAGCGATTTAACTCCATGTCCAACGTAGCATAAATCCTCAAAGGGTCACACAGAATTGGTGTTTTAACCATGCTTGCATTATTTATTTATTTGCAATAATTGGTATTGCAAAATATGATGAGTTGATTAATTAATTAAATAGCGTTGTAGACCGTTATAATTAATTAAATCAAAGGGATCATATAGAAATAAATTAATGCATTATCTAATCCCTAAATAATTATTATTAAGTTAATAATTATTTATTTTAACACATATGCATTTTATAGGGCTTTAATTAAATAGTTAATTAAAGGCCCAATAGGGATCCAAATTAAGAGCAACAAGAGAGGCCATTTAATGGTTGATTAAGTGGACCCATGAGGCAATGCAATTGGCCCATAAAGGCCCTTATTGTGGCCGGCCATACAAGGTGGTAGGTGGGGTGGCAATTTGGTAAATAGTTAGTGTGAGGTAGGTAGGGTTTGCACTCTATATAAGGATGTGGATGGTTGCAAATCCCCCTCTCTCTCTCTCCCACTAACCTAGCCGCCCCCCTCCCTTGGTGTGCGCCTCCTCCCTCTCATCTCTCCCTATTGCTCATGTGTTGAGCCCTCCATTCTTCCTCAAATCAATTAGTTCATTTGCTAGAAGATTGGGAAAGCTAGGGATTAGGCATTTCCTCCAAGTTACTAGCATAACTTGTAGAGGATTTGGTTAATACCAAGTGGACTCGAGGTGATTCGACAAGGAGGCGGGAGCTAGACGCGAGCACAACCACCTACAACCTAGCCGGTTCGAGCCTCTTGATTACTACATCAAGAGAGGTATACCTTGAACCTTTCTCTCTTGTGTGAATGGCTTAGTGCAAGATCCGTGTTTGTGCATGATTGTTTATGGATAATTAGGAGTATTTAATCATAAAATGAAAATTATGCACTAAACTAACAATCTTTGCATAGAATTTTGATCTTTGTTGTTCAAACGACCCGAATCGAATGGACTGAGCATGCTACAGATCCAATTCAATTAGGTTCATACCATCTCCATAGGGACTGAGACGTGCTGCAGACCCCTTATGAAGCGGTTTCTTATTGTTTAAATCACAACTGAACATGCTACAGATTGTGATATAAACAAATTTTGATCGAAATGGTTGCGCTGGGTCAAAACTCCCTGCAGAAAGGTCGTGCTACAAACAAGGATCAACAAAAGAAATTCTTTTTGGTGTTTTGTTTTGAGATTAATTTATACAAGAAAGTCCTGTAGTTACTAAAGGCAACTTACGAAGTATGATTCTACATGAATATGCAACTCAATTCTAAGACCTTGTCTGTACATGGCGTAGTTGAAAATTAAGTGCATATTAGACATGAAAGATTACAATGAGAATTGGAACTTACTGTATAAAACTTGAAGATGGTAACATATACGAATTAAAAAGAGGAAAAAAAAAACAAATCAGATTGCAAAAATTCATTGAAATTTCATTCAAGACAAACCTTTTTATCTCTTCTACAACCTCTGTATATATCTTCTCTCTCTCTTAAAAATTTTGAGGAAACAGCAAAAAAGAAATTCAAAAGGAAAATGACAAGATCTTTTTTTTTTTGGCACCGTTTGGATATAGGAAGAAGGAAGAAGGAAGAAGACCCAAATTTATTATAAACAATCCAAACTCTTCACAAAGTTACACACTTCCCAATACTTCTTTCCTTCTTCCCACACCTATCCAAACGGAGCCTTTGTGTCTTTCTCCTCTTCTTTTTTTTTTTGTTTTGTTTCTTCTGGTCCTTTTCTGCCCCCCCCCCTCTCTGATGGGTATTTCAAGCCATCTGGTTTCAATTTTCAAAATGGCAGTTATAAAAAAAAAATAATGAGCGGGAGGTGGCTGACTTGGCACCCTTTGATTTTTCATTTCAATACTTGACTGTTTGCTTCCATAACCGCCTGTTTTCCTTACCAGCTCAATTGATTTTTTGTGCGTTACTCATCTGACCAGTGGGCCTAGGGTGCGAGAATTGGGCTATAAGTCTTGGCCATTAATTATTTTTTTCTTGACAAAATTGATCACGTACCCCTCAAATCTTTCTTAATTGAATATTTACTCCTCAAATTTTTAAAATTAATCACATACCTCTCAAATCATGATAAATAGGAATACATATCCTTTTCAGTTATTTTAATAAACTTCTGAATATTAGAATTTGATTTTTATATCTTATGACATAATTACCCTTCCCAAATTTCTCTTCTGTACCAGAAAGACCTTTCATCTTCTCTTTGTTACCTCTACAAGCGATATTAGGAAATAGATCTCTTCCGATATATGTTATTTACACGAACCAAGAAAGAATTGTTAATTCTTTATTTCCTTTTACTTATGAAGCTGTTTAATACTAATAAAGTCACAAGATGACTAATTACATGTGCAAGGCCTTGATGGCCCCGTGTGTCCAGTCATAGTTAGTTGCATGCCTATTGGCAACCATGGTTAGCTGCATGTATACTTACGCAGGGGCGGATCTACCACCGGGGCGGGTGGGGCTAGAGCCCCACCTCACGCCGTCGAGTCCTTGGAGCCCCCTTTAGCCCCAGCTAATTTTTTCTACCATTGGAACACTCAAAAGTGGGGCTGAAGACTTAAACAGAGGTTGTCAGACCCACCTAGATATTTTTTCTAGATCCGCCACTGTACTTACGTTATAACTAGAGATGAGAAGTATGATTCAACAATTTTGATCTAATTAACCAAGCCAGAGTTAACACTTCTAAATTGACGATATGTCAAATGGGTCAGATTAGTTTCAGTGTTTCTCAACAATTTTTTGGTCTAATATATTCAGAACCAATTTCATTTTTCAAAATTGATTACCTATCCTAAATTGATTGTATATAATCTCACATATAAATATTTAATTCTTATAAGTTATTCAAAAAGTGTTGAATTGAAATGTCATGTTTCCTTGTTTCCTTGCCTCCGTAGTTTTTTTAAAAAAACATGGCAGAGGTTGTCAAAGGAGCAACAACAAAAATGAAAAATACAATAAAACACTCCTAACACTAATCCATAATCAGCAAAAATGCCGGTACATCCTGACTTCTTCTAGAATCCAGTTGCAAATCGCATGTAAATCTTTGCTTCGTCCTATTGTCCTCTCCATCCAAGTCGCCCAAAACAAAGTTGAAAGAAAAACATGGAAGGCTTTATCGCTCCAGTTCTGCTGCAGAGTTAAAACTTAAAAAGCACGGACTCTGCCTCCACAGTTGCTTGGCATAGATAGATATCAAAGACGAAATGAGAATAAGAAATATATATTCTAAATAATTGACAATTAAAAGAGACATAAGGATCTAAAAATGACCCCCAATTTATCTTAAAAAAAAAGAGAGACTTAAAATGGAAAAAAAAACAGACATATATCAGAGGATATATTGTTTGGAGAGGAAGTAGTGTGAAGATGAAAGGTCTTTCAGCAGAGAGAGAAATTTGGATAGGGGTAATTCTGTCATTAGATATAAAAATCAGATTTTAATATTCAGAAATTTATTAAAATAACTGAAAAGGGTATGTATCCCTATTTATTAAGATTTGAGGGGTATGTGATCAATTTCAAAGATTCGAGGGGTAAATATTCAATTAAGAAAGATTTGAGGGGTTTGTGATCAATTTTGTCTTTTTTCTTCGGCAAATGATGTGCGCCTTTTTATTTGCAATGCACATTTTTTTTATTTTGGCTACTCTTCATTTCAACACATACTTGTTCTCTCCATTTTAACTATATACATTTTTTTAATGTACAACAGATTTGAATCATGTAATTTTGCTGAAGATCGATTCACAAAAAGCATTATCATCATGACAGATTTAATATAGCTAGATAAATTTGTTTTGAATTAATATTGTTTAAGCTTCTATTAATTATTATTTATCGAAATTTGGACGAATGAATGTGAATTATTGTGCAGCACGTGAACTAAGAATTTAGTCCTGTTAATTTCAGAAATTGTTCCTTCCTCTTTTGTGTGGTTTCCTTGTATATTTTTGTTAGAGATATGTTTAGGTGAGAAATATATGTTAGGTTGGAGATTATAGAGAATGTAAAATATTTGAGTTGAATAGAAATATAATAGAGAGAAAAATATAGGTAGGAGATAAGAGATGAATATATGAGAAATGATTATCATTGTCTTTAGAATTAGTATATAAATTGACCCAAATATTTGTACTCAATTAATTACAATTCAATACAAAATCAATTTTCTATTATGGTATCAGAGCCATGTTCAGATCTTTTGAGAGAGAGGGGGAGGACAAATCGAGAGGAGAGATGAAATTTGGGAGTTATTATGTATTAATATTGTTTAATTTTTTATAATTAATTAATATTTTCTAGAATTTGGAATGAACATGGATTGTTTTGCATTACTTGAACTAAGAATCAGTCCTGTTAATTTCTAAAAATCGTTGCCTCCTCTTTTGCATGGTTCTCTTATCTCTTTCCGTTCTTGTAAAAGAGCTGACCTGTAATTTTTTAGCTCCTTGCATAGAAGCATCAAAAAACAACCCATACTTTATTTGGACTACACAAACTTTAATCGGCAGTCGGCTTAGTTAGTTAATTAGCTAGTACAGTGACTACATTAGCAAAAAAATAAAAGAATAAATAATAAAATGTCTTGCATGCTCTAAGGAGAATGCAATTGTAATTGGCCAGTTATTATCACGCATATGTAATTGGCCATATAAATTAATTTTTATGGAATATCAAACCATTTCAATTGTAATAATGTTCGGTAATCCATTCAAAAATATTAAATATTTCTTAATGTATGATCTTGATTTTATTTCTTATCTAAATTAAGTTAGCATTTCTAAACTAGCATATAAATTTATGCACATGTAATTGGCCACCTAAATTAATTTTTGTGGAATATCTTACTATTTCGGTTGTAATAATGTCGGGTAATCCATCCAAATATATTAAGAAGTTTATTAAGAAATTTTGAAATTGTACTTATTATTTTTTCACATATTTATATGGAAAATTATTATAAAATTGAGCATATAAATAAATCAATTAAGATTTGTCGAAATTTTTTGCTCCATTTCATTCTCATTTGATCCCTTTGTCCTCAATTCTATAAGAGTTTATGTTTTACGTTTTCCGCTTGGTAATAATAAAGAAAAAACTTGACTTTCTTGATGGCATAATTATGCATAATTAAATGAGTTTTTTTTTAACTTCGTGTCATGTCAATAATAATTTAACACAACTTGCATTTAATATGATTGGTTTCATTAATGTTTGGATGCAACTAAGGAGAGTGAAGACCCACTCGCAAATTATAAAAAATTAGAACAATACTCTCGTTACCAAAATACTTTTCCGTACAAATGAACATGCCCTAACAAAAAAAAAATGTTAATTGCTAAAAAAGATCACCCTGGAAATGTGAATTGTGAGGTTATGATTTTCTAAAGTAACTGAAGCTCAAAAAATCCCGAGTCAAAGTCTTGTAAAAAAGCTGGAAATTGGAAATTCAGAGGCACGCCTCTTGACTTGCAGTCTTGCACAGTATTGCACCACATACCAGGAAGAGAAAGGTAGAAGGACATCAAAATAGGTTAGCTGGGTGAGGATGAGGAGTTCGGGATGATACTTACCTCCCTGCACGAAGAATTTTTTTTTATTTACTTTCTTATTTAATAATCGGGGCTGATAACGATCATTCTAATATTCATCATCCTCACTATCTTTCCAGCACTAGACTAATTAATTGCATTCTTAAAAAAAAAAAAGAGGGGGTGAGGAGAGGGATGATTAACGCGTTTACCTTTTTTGGATGAGGGGATGAGGGTATGATTAACGTGTTTTTCTTTTTTGGATGAGGGGTTGAGGAGTGGGAGGGAGCGACACAGAGGGGAAGGGAGTGACACAGAGTGATATTAACTTCAACAATTACGATAATAGTTATATATATATTAACTCCAACAGTTACGATATTAACTTCAACATTTATATATATTAACTTCAACAGTTATGATATTAACTTCAAGAGTACGATATTAACTTCAACAATTATATATATTAACAATTAGATTAGGGTGCCACCAAATGTCACAATTTTAAGTTTTCCTCAATTTTTAAAATTTTAAAATGTAAATGTCTAATCTAAACCGTTGATCTTCTTCGTTTTAACGAGTGATCCATTTTCATATAAGTTTTGTAAAATTTGAAGTTGATTTGATATTCGATCAAGAGGTTAAAAAATGAACGAATCTGGTTAACTATAACATATTAATTATAATTCGTTCATGGTTTGACCTCTAGATCAAGTGTCAAATCAACTCAAAATTGTATAAAATTTATATGGAAATGCATCGCTCATTAAAACAAAGAAGATCAATAGTTTAGATTCGAAATTTACACTTTAAAACTTAAAATTTTAACGAAAAAGTAAAGTCATGGCATTTGGTGACACCCTAAACTTGTGACACCGGAACTTTACTCTAACAATTAATATATATAAATAGAACAATTATATATATTAACTTCAATAGTTATATATATTAACTTAAACAGTTATGTATATTAACTTCAACAGTTAATAGAGGTGCTGGATAATTCATAGAGACGCTGGATAATTGTTGAAGTTAATATCATAATTGTTGAAGGGAGCAAAACAGAAGGGCGGAGAAGGGGTGCGAAGCAAAAGGGCGGGGATAATTAATGTGGGTTTCGCGTTGGATTTCATCTTTGGATTCTACCATCTTATGGAATCCTCATTAATTATCCAGTGTCCTTATTAATAGAAGACCAGTGAATGATGAGAATGATAGAATTTTAGAGATGGTCTTAAATCATTCCGTTTAATAATGCATGGCAATTGACAAATCATATCCATCATCTACTTATTCATTAGTTGACGAATTTGAATTGTTTTATCTGCGATTCTGCATGAATATTTCTTAGTGATAAAAATAAATGTTACTTACGTAAGGCACTTTCACTTTTGGGGGCTCGTTTAATTGGACTTCTAAAATAAGACTAAATTCAATTTGAATATCATTTTTAAGTTAGTATGATTGTCAAAAATAACTTGTTTGAGAAGTATACAATTGTTCGAGTATTTTAAGGCTAGATAAGATTGACTTAAGACTTTAAAACTGAAACAACTCATAAGATTTTAAAGTGTTCTTTTGCATATTTTCTCGGGAAAAAAAACTTACTCCAGCTATAAATAGAGTCCCACAAATTACAATTAGGGTAGTCATGACCTTATTGTATTGTAAGTCATGAAATTCTTGTTCAGAAAATACTAATTACATGACATGAAATTCTTATTCATATACTAATTATATATGAATAAGCTACAATTGCTCAAAACTTCGAAATTTTAAGCTTTTAGTTGTTAGAATAAAAATTTATTTGCACATAATTATAAAGTTGATCATTTTCTAGGAAAAAAATAATAAAAGTTGCAGTGATTATTTTTTAATATATTGGAAGATATCAAAGACCGAAACAAATATTGCAAATGTAGAACTTTATAAATTTTATTTTATAAGGATACCAACATGTGCCTTTGTACCAATTTATTTAACCATACAAAACTACAAGAGAACGCACCTTTTCCATTCAATTAAGAATAAACTGATTATAAAATAAACTATATGTTTGAAAAAAATCGCATACAAATGCCTCACTCTTCTTTCAACTCATGATTGCATTCTCATATGTACGCCTCATTCTATCTCAGCTGTAAATTAGGATTAGGATAGACCACTGATAGTGAGGAATCAAGTAAATGTATATTATTATTAAGTAAACTTAAGATACTGGCTTAGAGAGAGAAAGAGAGAGAGGGGTGTATTGTACCTAGGTTTCTAGAGGCAAAGTTGGGAGGGGTGTCGAGAAAGGTAAAAGGGCTCTAAGAACAAATGGAAGCATCAGATAAAAGTGTCCTAGCTCTAGTTTTTGTTGTATGCTTTTTCCCTTCTTGTAGATGCTCTGTCTGACCTGCTCAATGGTAAACTCCACCATGTTTAGCTTGGGTGGTGGTCTGAAGTTATGACCAGCGTGAATAGCAACAATGACCTAGTTATAGGGGACGATAGCCTCCCTCTGACATTGTTCGGATGATGGATCTGTCTTCTGGCTGTTGTCAGTAAAAAGATCCAACTCCATCTACCTGGTGGCTTGCCTGACCTTTTCGATGACATCCTCGACCAGATTTGGCCAGGAGGTGGTCCAATAATCTGGCTGTAGCAACAACACCGCCACATTATTGAGCCCAAAATTAGGAAGTAGTATGTAACACCGTTAATGATTTGTCGGATAAAATATGTACTATTAAGACTTAATTTGATGCTTAGCCATATTGAATGGAATTATGAAAACTCGATATAGTAAGATTCTGCTACAATTTCTGAAAATTATTATTCTACAATATCAATTGAGTTGATATGATTGTATAATTAGGAAATTTAACTGTTATCTAAATTATGGTAAATAATCAAGATCATTTGAAAATATGTGAAATTACATTTGAAATTTAGAAAATTAAGATATGACAAATTCTGATATTTGCAACTTAAAATTTATGAAGACGTGAATGATCTGGACTGTTAATTACTGATTTTTAAACTCTAAGATTTTCTGAGCCGTTTGATTTAAACGGATTAAATGGATATTACATATTTAGCCACAAACAGATGGCCATCGAATTCCGAACGGAGAGACAAATCTAATTTTTCCTCTGTTGTCCTGTGAGAAGAAAAGATAGCATCTCTCTTCTCTCGGATAGTCGGATTAGATGAGTCGCACCCAATCAGAGAGAAGGCCACAACACCACTGATCTCGTGCCACCTCATTTCTGTGGGTCCCTTGAATTGTCTATGTCCTCCGCGGCTCCGCCTATTTATTCCATCTGTGCCATTCTCCCTCTCCCTTTTTCTTCTGACCACCACCAAAGAAATCGCTAATAAAAAGAGAAAGAGAGAGATATAGAGAGGGAGAAAGAATCGAGATGGAGACCTAGACAGAGGTGAATGATGGCAGCCATGGCTATTCAAGATGGCGGCAGCGGCTTTGGGGCAGTTGGCTCCCTCTTCTTCTGTCTCGGCGTGGTTACCCAATTACAACGTGTTCTAATTTGAATTTCTAAGTGGTTGGAGCTTTGAACATGATCTGTTAGCTATTGGTTTACTAATTTAAGATTTCAATTGGATTCTTTGATTTGGATGGTTGATTTGGTACTGTTGCTTGGTTGAGTAAGAAGGGAACATAGAGATTAAGATTTTGGGACTTGAATTTTGAGGTACCAACCGATGTGGTTCTGTTGTCTGAATTCTGAGAATCATAGTCATTAGATTTAAAAGCACTTAAGAATGTATGAAGGTATAGGCATATAGCAGGGAAATAGTTGATGTCATAGCTCCATTATTTGTTTGGTAGATTACTCATGTTATTGAAAAAGTGGAACTTTAAATAGAATCTGAAATTGCCACTGCTTGTCAAGCTATTTGGTTGCTAAAACGAACTGTTACGGGTTGGTTTTTGTTGCTTGAAAAAGAGGGATATGGGTTATGCTAATTTCTTATTGTTTATGGGTTATTAGAATTGAAATTGTCAGTGTTTGTTAAGTTACTTGGATTTGTTAAAATTAAAGTGCAGTAAGATTAATCAGCTTGTAAATTGGTTAAGTGGAAAGAGGGAAAAATAGGGAAGAAGGAAAAGAGATGAATGTTGGTTGTTCTTGTAGTTGAGGTCATTTCTTAATTTTTCATTTTCTTTCTCTTTTTGGATCTGAATCAATAAGATATATGGGTGTCCTACTGTCCTGTCAGTTGCAAAATACTAGCCTTGTCCTTGTACCAATATTGATGCATGTGTGACATTAGAAAATTGCAATCCGAATTTGCTCCCGCGCGGGACCGTCCAGCGCAGCCTACGAATCGTCCGATCTGATCTGGACGGTTCGGGCCTATCGATCATGTTACATGCACGGGGCTCCCTTTGCCATTGAGATTAAATCACACGGCTGTGATTTATGCGCCGGACGGTCCCGCGCGGGACTAGATCTCATTTGAGAAAATTGGTACAGCCATGTGCCAATTCAGCAAAAGGCATGAATTTTATTACTTAGGCATGTTAGGTGCTACCAAGATTATATGAGCTATAGTTGATTTTAGTTGAGATGCAAATAGACCTGTCCAACGTATGACGGAAGCGGAAATAGAGATTTCCATTTCCGTTCCGTTTCGGTAACGGAACGAAATGGTAGTTTCATTTCCGTTCCGTTTCATCAAACGTAACTGAAATTTGTTCCATTTAACGTTCCGCCTCACATTTCCTATTGATTTCAGCCCATTTCCGTGTTCCGTTCCATTTACGTTAACAAATTTCAGTTCCGTTTCTGAAAACGGAATCCATTTCAGCTTTCAATTAACGTTCTGTTTCGACGGAACAGAAACGGAAACGTTAAAACGTTTCGCTTTTGACAGGTCTAGATGCAGAAGCATTTGAGATGAACTATACTATCATAATATAGCTTGTGTTATAGGTTAACTGGTTAAGTGCATTTATTTAAAGGTATAGCTCAAGTGTGCATTTCTAGCTTTGTAGCTACTTTGGCTTTTATATGGGTATGATAGGCTGTTTGAATGTAAGTATGAATCATGTGATACTTTCTAACTTGGTACTCGAGTTGTACCAGTATGTAGCATGGGTTATTTGGTTTTGGTATGGGGTTTAGAAAAATCTACATGGTTTATGTTGGGGTCTGGAATCTCTCTATAAAACCTTTCTGCGTTGGACTGAGATCTTAAATATGATGAAGGCTGGCATTTGGGTTTTTAGAGAAAAGGAATGTGAATTATTATAATTTGAGGGCTGTTATGTTGAATGGGATTCTGTCTTATTGGGTTCATAGATACACAATACCAAATTATTATAGTATACACATAATTGATGGCTTCACCAATTGCTTTGGGCAGGATTAGATTATAAATACTAAAGCTGTGACATTTCTGCAAAAACTACTCAATATACGTGCAAAAATTCTGAATATAGCATGAAAATTGTATGGTGTCACAATTAGGGTGATTTGCTTGTTTTTGTTATTGACTAGGTTCCTATCGTACCATTTTTTTCTTGTATTGTTATTGTAGATATATTTGATTTTTCATGAATTTTTTTTTTAAAAATCATAAAGATAAAAAAAAAGTATTCTTCGCAAAAAAGAAAAAGAACTTTTTTCTACTCGATAAAAAAAAAACGGAGAATTGTTTTAGAATTATTTGTTTGAAAAATATTGGTATAATACAACTATATGAGACCTTATATATGTACTACATATATTTTGGGAAAAAAAGATTTATGGACTCCGCTAACATAAATTACTAGCTTCGCCACTGGTCTGGACAGAAGCTGCCTGTGAGTACAACTGCACTAACAATGAAGGGTACAAGGAACATCGCCGTATATAGCAGCTTAAAGGGTAAAGTAATATGCGGTGCTAGAAAATAGAAGCAAATCAACGTCAAGAAGAGGTATATCCACATAACATAGAAAAATCCACGCCACGTATCGTCTTTTCTCATTCCATTAGTCAAGGGCAGAGCCACCACGAGCAGAGCAGCGTACGAAGAAACTATCCCCCACAGAATTGACGGCCTCCTTTTGTTGTCATACACCAATCCAGTCAAATATGGCGACAATAGCACCGCCGTCCAGTACAGAATCAGACCGACGAACATCTTCCGATCGGGGAGCCCCCATTGCTCATCATAGATTGCATAATTATACGGCCGCCCCACCCCAACCAAGGACGTTCGTTGTACAAATTAACTAATGCATAGTATAATTGAGATTAAATATTTTGTCTTCTTAGCATTTGGGAACTTCCCAATTGTTGTTCAGTTGATCAGCAATTGCTTTAAAGATTCATAATTATGATAATTTATAGGTTCTTATTATTATTTACCGAAAGTTCCTTTTTTTTTTTCTTAATATGTATATATGGTGTTGCGCTTTAACCTCTGCTTGATTTTGGTTCGATCCAATATGACTTGCAAGAAACAAACATTAATTATTCAGTTAGATGAACTATGTGTATGCTACTGAGTTAGCCATGCAATTTTGCCAAGAGTGGTGAATGTAATACCTTATGGTGGTGACGGAGCTGCCAACCCGTTCTTCATTGTTTGCCATTAGCTAGGTAGAGCAAAATAAATTAATGTTTTGAAGGATACAATACAAAATTATGAAAAAGGGTTTCATTTGGTTTTAATGAAGAGAGAATATTCACTTACATATACATAAATATTTAACTTTCTATTTCTGTACTCCAATATTGTAAGGCTGGTATTGTGAGTGCTGAAATTTCTATTTAATTCAGAGAGCAGAGAGAATATTTACATTTGCCACATCAATTATAGGATGTGTTTGGATGCAACGGAATAAGCCGGGAATAGGAAATATAAATAAGGAATTTCGGTTTGCGTGCTTATCCTTATTCCTTATTCTTATACCATAATTTTGTTAGTATAGGAATAAGGGCCCTTATTTCTTATTCTTGTATTGTTTGGGTTGCACAAGAATAAGAATAAGCACGCAAACCGAAATTTCTTATTCGTATTCTCTATTCCCGCTCATCCAAACACACCCATATTGTCCCTGAATAAACAAAACCCCGTATATATACATCTTTATTTTTATTTTTGTTATTTTCTTGGACTAAAAATAGAGGTCATGCCCAATATATATACATCTTAATTTTATAAATCGATTATTCGGTTATCGCACGTTGAACTTCATTTTTTTCTAATAGTCTTTTTCTATTTTCGAAATGAAGCCTGAGGTACAAGTATAGTTACCATAAATTAGCCCACGCGCGCAAAAATAAAGACAAATAACAGGCTCAATTAACCTTTGAGTTTTTGGAAATTGATTACGGTAATTACTACTTACCATCCAGCGATTCGTCATCCAAGGCATCCAACGAATCGCGTCCCGTCATTTTTCCGCATCCAACCAGCGATCGCTTCGATCTGATCCGAGCGATTATAGAGCGCGCACCTCCCTTACCCAGCGATCTGAGTACGCTTTCCCTTCCCTCCCTCTGCTCCCAGGTACGGCTTCCCCTCTCTTCTCTTGTTTCCTTCTTGAGTTCCCCTCCCTCTCTTTGCTCCTTCTTCTTTCTCTATTTTCCTTTCCTTTCGTCCCATTTCCTTCTCCTTTCCTTTCTGCTCCCTCTATTTTTTTTATCTATTGATTTTTTTAGTTTCTCACTGGCCCTTCTTTCTTTTATTTTTACTCTCTCCATTCTATCTCACGTTACATCTGTTCAGTTTTTTTATATAACTGTTCAATTTAATTGTCATTTCTGTTCAGTTTATCTGCTCACTTTTACTTTTTGTATGAGTCCACATTGTTTGTTACATCTGTTAAGTTTATTTGATATAACTGTTCATTTTAATTGTAATTTCTGTTCAGTTTATTTGCTCAATTTTACTTTTTGTTTGAGTCCACATTTTTGTTACATCAGTTCAATTTATTTGCTATTTATGTACAATTTAATTGTCATTTCTGTTCAGTTTATTTGCTCACTTTTATTTTTTGTATGAGCAAACACTGTCTGTTACATTTGTTCAGTTTATTTGATATAACTGTTCAATTAGTTGTTATATTTGTTCATTTTATGTTCACTATTTATTTTTTTATACAAGTCAACATGTTTGTTACATCTGGTCAATTTATTTGTTATAATTGTTCAATTTATTTGGCAATCATGTTCAGTTTATTTGCTCACTTTTATTTATTTGTATGAGTCTACATTGCTTGTTACATCTGTTAAATTTATTTACTATTTATGTTCAATTAGTTGTCATATATGTTCAGTTTAAGAAGACAGGATAAAGTGTAAGGGAGAGGAAGGGGAAATAGATCGCCAGGGAGGAGGGAGGGTGATAGCGAGGAAGGAATGCGCGTTAGGGAAGAAGGGGCGTGAGGGAGGAAAGGCACGTGAGGGAGGGAGCGCGCGTGAGCGAGGGAGAGACGCCTCACCCAGAAATGCGGAAAAAAAGCAGAAAATAGAGGGAAGGGAGGATTGGATGACGCGGATGATTTTTTTTATGGATGACGGTTATCAGCTCTGATTGATTACTGCAGTTTTACCATCACTTATCATCACTAAATAAAAAGTAAACACATAAAATAGATAAATGAACATATATAATGATAAAAGTTAACACATACAAACATATAAGTTCAATAAAAATAAATGAATATGCATATAAAAATCTGAACAAGAGACGACAACACTTATTTGTTTGTAAGTGTTCACTTTGATCATCTATATATTTAACTTATATATTTTATATGTTCATTTTATATTTAGCGATGACAAAAAATGGTAAAACTGCAGATGACAATTATCATTTCTGGAGTTTTTCATGAAACAGTAACCGAAAGAATTCCATATTGTTTCATAAGTAGATAAGGTTTTTAAGTTGTACAAAATTTAGTGTTTATTGTTGCTTTTCTTATCTGATTATTTATTTATTCATCTCCTTTGCATGAGTCCCCAGCAAGTTCCCAACCAACCAACTTATGACTTCTCTACTGATCTCAGTAAGAGAAAGTTTAATATGCATTATAGTGCATAGGGCATTTCGCACACCACGGATTTTTTCAGGAATATTTTTGTAAATTGACAAATCTAATTTAGTCAATCTAATCTACATATTGAAATCTCATACCAAACAAAAATTTACAATTTTTTAGATTTTATTACTATTTTTTTCGAATTTTTTAAAACATGCCATTTTTGGAATGTTGTACTATTTACAATTTTCCAAAAATGGCATGTTTTAAAAAATTCGAAAAAAATAGTAATAAAATCTAAAAAATTGTAAAATTTGATTTTCTATGAGATTCCAATACGTAGATTAGATTGGTTAAAATAGATTTGTCAATTTACAAAAATACTCCCGAAAAAATTCGCGGTGCACGGAATGCCCTATGCACTATAGTGCATATTAAACTTTCTCAAGTAGTAAGCCAGTAGATATTGATAGCTAGGATAAATTAATTCTTATATATTCATTTTTTTCATTTTTCAATCTAGTATAAAATGAATTTTAAAATTTATAAAATTTTATAGTAACATATCTATTTATGAAATCGAACGAGATCAATAGTTTGAGTTTGACATTTAAATTTTGAATTTTAAAATATTAATTAAAAAATGAACTTGTGATATTTGCTGACATTTTAAAAAGTTATGACATTGTACTCTCCTCATATCAATACTGGGAATTTTGTTCATATTGCAATTAGGTCCCTTTGCTGCTCAAATATGAGAGAATTTGTACATACGTTTGTACTTTGTAGTATCTAAATTTTCTTATCACATCCTCGTACTACTACTTTTAAAAGGACTCTCTCTAGACGTTTTCGCAAAAATATTTTAAATACTTTTACGCCCTGTATTTTTTGACTCAATGCTTTTTTATGTTCTAGAACTGGCACCACACTCTGCGTGATTAAATATATATGAGAAAGGTTCTGCTGCCACATTTTTTTGGTGCCACAAATGTCACATTTTATTTTCTATTGTAAATTTCAAAATTTAAAATATAATTGTCTGATCCAAACCGTTGATCTTGTTCAATTTAACGACGGATGCGTTGTCATAAAATTTTATAATTTTTTAAGTTTATTTAATGTTTGATCAAGAGGTTGAAAAATGAACAAGATCAATGGTTTGGATTAATCTATATAGAGAACCACACATTTTGGATGATTAACACGTAATGCTGCTATATATATTACAAGGCATTAAAGGAATTTTTCTCCATCCTCTCAAGTCTAAAGACCAGCTACTCGATGGATTTACAAGTGTCCAACTGGCCATACATAGTTGTTGTAATCATCATGCGTATGATGCTTACCCTTATGGCAACTTGTAAGTGCACCGACTAGTTGGTCTTTAGAAAATGGAGAAAAATTCTGCTAATTCCTTGTTATATACAGCAGCGTTTCGTGCTAGTTGTGTCAACCTTGTGATTTGCGAAACAACTTCGTATGATATATGACTAATTGATGATTACAACTATGTATCAACAAGATTGATTCCTTCATTCTCCCATTTTGCACTCGTAAAATTATATTTGATTTTAAGAGGATTTGCTTTTGTTTATGTTTTTTTTTTTATTGAAGAAAGAGGAGGTTTTTACCGTCTAATTTTTTTAGAAACTAAAAAATGCATGCAGGGTGAATCCTTAACATCTTTGAGACCAGTCTAATATTCTTACCACTAAAACACTAGAACACATGGTTTTAAGAGAAATTAATTATAATTAATTTTAAGAGGAATTATGTTATTATATAGTTAATTTTTATCAAATATTTATTTTTTTATTCTGGTGGAGTATTTTAGGTGGAATAATGACTATTACAAACCTTTGCAGTGTCTTGTAGGGAAAGGATAAAAGAGAGAAAAATGTTCAGGGTGTCCGACGAGGACTCTCAAAGCCAAAATGATGAAGAATGTGTAGCAGTGTCTGTTGTCCCTAATGGAGGCGGCTAAACTAAGGTTTAGCGGAAGCGATTAAGGTTTTGGACCGGTTTGGTATGAACTACCCTAACACAATTCAATTGGTACCTAATACAAGCAAGCACACAAGCAATTCAAGTATAGCAAGATAATAAAGAGAAAAAGAGAGAGAGAAATTGAACACGCGATGTGATTACGGAGTTCCGACCCGCTAGAAGAAGCTAGCCTTAGTCGTACGTCTCCGGGAGTTCCGCTACCACGAAAGGGCGCGCTCCGTTCAATTCCAACAAGAACGGGATTACAACTTCGAACCGAATCACCTCGTCACAAGGACACTCGAGGCGGATCGGCCTAAATGGAATGGCACAACGGCCTCAAAGGAGAAGAGCTCTCAACCTATTCCAACCTACACCTAGCGACAATGTCGGGGCGGTGGTGTTTGAGGCTACTAAATCTCTCAAGATGGTATAGCTATGAAAAGCTCAAGTGGGAGAGTATCCCTATGCTCAAAGGCTCAATTCTGGTCTAATTTTGCAAAGTGAAGCCACACCAAGAGAGAGAACAAGGGGTGGATATATATAGGGCTCGAAATGAGCAGTTCCCCAGCAAAAACAGGCCACAGCGTTGTACAACGCTGAATAGCGTTATACAACGGTGGAATATGACCGTTGTAAATTCTAACGGCTCTTTAAAATAGCCGTTGGTCTGTCAGAGCGTTGTGCAACGCTATTTGCCGTCGCACAACGCAGGAGTGTAAAACCAAAGGAAAGCTCCGACAATTCCGTTGGAAATTGTCAGAGCGTTGCTTGCCACTGAATGGCGTTACACAACGCTAAAGGGAGACAAAAGGAACAACTCTGACAGATTCAACAGAGCGTTGTACAACTCTATATGCCGTCACACAACGCTAACGTTACCCAACGCTGAAAGACGTTGGCTAACGTCTCCAGAGACTTTGCATGTAAAAACAGCACAACTAACTTGGGATTTTTGTGGCGTTGTGCAGCGCTATATGGCGTTGCACGATGGTACTCAGGAAAATTTCCAAGTTTTTAACTGTAGCGTTGTACAACTCTACTGAGCGTTGTACAACGTTGTGACTCAGCGTTGCCTAACTCTATATAGCGTTGTGCAACGTTGAATCACAAAAGTATGAATTTAGCTGTTCTAGCGTTGTGTAACTCTATCTAGCGTTGTACGACGCTAGGTCACAGAAAACAGGATTTTGCTGGTTTATTGAGCTTTTCGCTATCTAGACCATTTTAAGGATAAACAAGGACTAAAGTATACCTTCTATCCTAGTCTAAACTAGCCTACAAGCTCTCTAATGACTTGATCTTGATCTTTCTTAAAGCTTTTATCCAAGTCCTCATAAATTGTATCTTTTTCCTATAAAACTCAAAGAAGATTGTTAAATGCCAAATGATATTGTTTTGCAATCGACAAACCTAGAGACGTTTAGTACAACAGTGTCAATTGCTAAAAATATAATTAACTTCAAATATTTAATTTCAATAGGAAGATCATATTGAATGATTTTGTTGACCCCTAAAAATGTGCAGTTAAAATAGCATGAGATGCTCAAGGCACATTTGGGGAATCATAGGAACCTAAAATGGCCTCAGGAAATCTCAAAGATCATTTTAAAAGCACTGGCGTGAAAAATACCGAAGTGCTCCAGATTGAGATCTCCACGTTGATTTTTTTTGGCATCCTCCCTCGAGCCCAAGCATTATGGTCAATATTTGAATTGTCATAATTCAAATATAGTTATGGAATTTGAAAAAATGATATAAAATATTTCTAGAGATCGATAAATGAAAATTTTGTATCATTACAATCTACATGTTCCTGAATGTGTATGCAAAATTTCATGCACACATAAATTTGAGAAATGGATCGAATAAAATAAACGGCAGCACAAGCACAATTCCAATAAAAAAGGGAGTCAGCTTCTATGGTCCATTACAATTTTCCTAGTCAAGCCCAGTAAGAGCCCACAAGATCCGTTTCGGATCAATACACACAAGCAAACAAAAAGGAGGAGTCATGGACCCGCTGTCAGACCCTTCTCCTCCTTCACCCTCTGCTGTTCCGATTGGTCAACTTCACTCGACCCCACCTGTCAGCGAAGGAGCCACCACACAAACGACGAGCCATGATAGGCTCTGCTCCTGGGCCCTGCACCTAACCAAGTAAAAAAAAATGAAAAGACAGAAAGAAGACCAAAATAACAGGAGGGGAAGAAGCTCACCTCTGACAACCACCGTTCCGGCGAACCATAGCATCGCAACCCATGTTCTTGGTATCGTTGGAAACGTGAAGTCGAGGAGAACATGACGGTACCAGTTTCAACCCTTGTCGTGTCTCAAATGAAACTCAATTGTGAAGAGAGATTATCAGGCTGTTGCAAAAAAGCAATGCAAAATTAGCACAATTTAACTCATGGACATCAAATTGATCATTTACATAGCTTCTTGGTAATATAAGGAGCGAGGTAAAGTTGTCAATTGGAGATGAAATGGAGCAGGTACACGAGAGCACCAATGGAAGCTCCACACTGAGTTGGTTAACAGTGACTTTTATGGTTTATTGATAATTGAAGAATGCCAAACGTACCACTTAAAGGCTCTGGTGATAATTCACATGGAAAACCAAATGGAAAGAGACAATGGTTCTTAGCTCAATTTGAGAGAGAATAATAAAAAATGCAGCCATGGATCAGCTGCAGCAGCAAAACACAGAAAAGAGGGGTACCAAGTAACATCAGTATTGGGCTAGCTTGATTCAAGGAGTAATGAAGGAAATGCTAAGCTATGTATTGCCTCAGTTCTAGAGAAACATGTGACATTAGCATGTTAATCAAAGCCCAATAGACCAAACTGAAATTATCATGCATGAATAATGTTTGGAAAAGGAAAAAATGATGTAGCCTGCAAGTGACTTGATGAATCCATCAAGGCAACATGTTGAAGGCTCTAAACCCAGCCCATCACTGTAAACATTGCAACAAAATTGAGCTAAAAAAAAAAAGAGAGAGAAAGAATACCAATGCAGCAGTGCCATACTTCTTGTAGCATACTTGGATGAATACCTAAGAAAAGAGAATTAATTAAAAATCCATAGAGGGAGAGACAGAGAGCAATGTATGATCACTGTGTACACACAGTAAAGATGAAAGAGAAATACCCATCCAGCATGCTACATCTCCAAGCCAAATAAACTCCATACCCGAAATGTGTTTTGACCAAAATGCCCTTGACTCCTTCTATAAATAAGGAGGCAGTTGCACCATTCCAAAGAGGTTAGGTTGGAAGGAGAGAAAACTCTGAGCAAAAGCACTTCTGAAGAAGCACCAAGAAATCACACACGCACCTAGAATAAAAATTTGTAAAACAAGAAAAGAGAGTGAGTTTAGGATAGCTATAAAAAAATAAAAAAAATAGGAAAGGCTCTGTGGGTGGAGTTGCAAGAAGGAAGAACAAGCTTGTAATCATCTTCTGTTCGATTAATAGAAAAGTGGTAAATCCTCCATTTGTTGTTTTGAGAGTCAACTTTGTATTTGACCCAGCCACCAATCCATGGTGTGCATGGGTATGTTAGTTTGCATAAGTTCAAGGGTTGTAAAACCTGAGAACCATCTCCTTCTTTCTATTTTGCTTTTGGATTCTCTTTGTATTTATGTGCATTAGATCAGTTCATAGCAAAAGAATCATGGCATATTTTGATTAATTTTATCATTTCTCTTCTCCTTGTTACCCCATCTTCATCTTCCTAAAAAAAAATAGATAAAAAAATAAGACAAAACAGTATGCATGTATCTATATATTAACAATAACTAAACACAAAAAAAGATGCACACTCATATACTTAGCCTATACATTGTGATATAAAGAAGGTATCTTAAGGTTTACTTTATCCATGAAAGTTCAGAGGTCTTGTAGTAAAACAAATCATTCAGCCATATATCATATTTGCATCGTGTAAATAAGCCTGCACACCTATTTTCTTTTCCTCGATTTACCTTCAGATAAAAAAAAAGGAAAAAAAGGGATCATAATCATGAATATGCATGCATATACAAGGTGAGGGGATGAAACAAATAATAGCGCGATAAAACTTTAAGCTTGTGTCCATTAAACCCTTTTTTCTTTTCTCTTTGGCTTTAATTTCTTTTGCATATTTATTACAACTAATAAGAAGTATCATATGCACACAAATGATCTGCACATGCATTATCTTCTCTTAAATATGTCCATGAGGCACCTTTTTTTATCTTCTTGGAATTCCTACATCTAACAAGAAGCATCATGCACATATATGCAATCTACATATGCATAGTTTTCTCTTACATATATCAAGAAGGCACACAAAATAAATTGTAAACAAAGAAAAAATGAATAAACAAAGCAAAAGAAGGTAAATACCTTCAGGACAGCAGGTACTTGCCTATGCCATCTTGCCTCTTCATATAATCAAGGCCCCTGAGATGTCTCCATGATGCCCTAGAAGCCATGCCGAGCAGCCCTGGTTATCAAGAATTGACAAGCCACAGATCATCTTGCAAGCCATTACTCAAAGCATGATGGCATCCAGAGAGTAGATACATCTCGTGGATTGAATGAAGTGAGGACATTCAGGGGAGGGATACTCTCCCTGTGTTTGAAGACCATTTGAAGCAAAACCATGCTCATGGTGTGCCTCTTGCATGCTGAGACCAAGCCGTTATGCTGCCCGATTTTTTTTTTGTCATGCCTCAATCCCTTGATGAAACAGCCCTCATCATGCCCTAATTACAACTTAAACCTAGTCCTAATAACAGTCACTAAACTACCTCAATTACCCCCTCTACCTCACATCTCTACATAGCCATTAAGCCTCAGCCATACCCCCTCTTGCCCTGCTGAAACCACCTCACTTGGACGGCATGCTGCCAAAAAGTTTTATCAACTCCTAACCACCTAAAACCAATCCCCATACCATATTACCTCCCCATCATATCCCAAAAAAAAAAAGAGAGGAAAGAATCTAACCTCAGGAGGTCAAGCTGAGCTACACCCATGATGTCAATTCGAGGTGATGATAGCTGGATCAAGGCCAGTGCCTGTTAAACAAAATAAAGAAAGTCAATTTCATGGTGCCAACTTAGGGTGATGATAACTGGATCAAAGCCAGTGCCTCCTAACAAAATAAAAAGAAAGTTCACACATTTCATGCCGCCTTGCTGAAAGCCGGTACTGGTCAGAAAAGAAAAGAAAGAGAAGAATCTGACCTCAGAAATGATGCTGGCATCATCATCTTCCACTCCACCATACTCACACATTGGTGACATACTCAACCTCAGAAGATGCTGTCTCATTGCCAAACCTTGAAGGATCATACCCTCATCAAGTCAGATTCAAAAATGGAGGCCACTTGCTGCCAAAGAAGTAACTGACTATCAAGCCCGACACACAATCAACAACCTATGTCCAATCAACACTTTATCAAAAAGAAGTAAAGAGAATCAAATTCGACAATAAAGATGGCAAGCTGAATCAGGGCTCGAATACTGACCTGGGAGGGGGTTAAACTTCATCACTTCTTAATCTACCATCATCATATTCACGTGAGGCGTCATGCCCAGGCTCAGTCATCACCAAACCGTCAACATGCTCGCACAAACGAGGCACAACCAGCAATTCAAATTGAAGGGGGAGAACAAAAGAAAGAGAGAAAAGAGGACATGCATGAATGTCAGAAGATGCTGAGCCCTCACCGTCACTTTCTAGGATCAAATTAGACCCAAGAAGCGCCGATTGAAGCTATTGGCATGAACTGATTTCGAGTGTTGCTACCCGACACCATAATGGGACCCAGATAATCTGCCTTCACCAAACAGAAACATTGAAGCTTCTCATGGGCATTCTGTCGAACACCTGTTGGGTACGCAAGAAACAAAGTTATGGCTGAGTTAAGCTTTGTACCCAGGACCCCCCTGTTACTCAAAAACAAAAGAAGAAGGGGAACAATGATGGCGTTTACCTCTCAGAGCACTCGCAATCCGCAGGCCATCTCATGCCGTCAGATCCGACCCAACATGAGGAGGACTCCCTGAGGCTTCACTGCCATAACGTGGTGCTGATGAATAATTGCTCCTTCACAGTCTCTCTCAGGCATTTCATCGAATACCTGATGCACATGCGAAAGCAGAGACATGGTTGAGTTGGATTCTGTTCTGAGGAACTCCCATTACTCAAATAAAGAAGAAAACGATGGCGGCATTTACCTCTTAGAGCACTTGCATAGTCTCCTACTGCCGTCCCCATCTCTCAAATCCATGCCACCCTTTTCTCTGACGGCTGAACATGGCAGAAACATACCCCTCTCCTCTCAGGCATTTCATCGAGCACCTGATGAACATGCAAAATCAGAGGCATGGTTGAGTTGAAATCTGTTCTGAAGAACTCCATTACTCAAAAAAGAAAGGAGAGGAACAATGACTGCATTTACCTCTTGGAGCGTTTGCATAACTTCCTATTGCCGTCCTCATGTCTCAAATCTATGCCAGCCTCCTTCTTTGATGGTTGAACATGGCAGAGACAGACCCCTCTTCTCTCAGGCATTTCATCAAACAATCAACAAACATACAAAAAGGAGAAACGAGACAGAACTAATCAAGAAGGGAATCCTGGCGTTGAGAAGCCTCACTATTCAAATCGAGGAGAGAAGTATATCACTTACTTTGCGACGCTCCTCCAGGCTCCCGATCATTGCCCCTCAGTGGCGTAATGTCTTCCTCAGGGCCAAACGCAGCGGAGGATCGGCCGTACCTTGAGGCCGTAAGATACCTTACTCGACGTTGATTAAGCATGGTAGAGACAGACCTCCTCCCTCTCGGGCTTTTCATCGAATGCCCGGCGCGTGTACAGTAAAATGAAAGATTAATCAAGGCGAATCATACAGAAGCCTCCATCACCAAAAAGGAAAGAGAGAACAAACGAATGTAGTTACCTGATAATGCCCAGACCGTTCTCTTCTTTTTCCTTCCGATTCTCGACACCACAGTAATTTCTCTCACCATGGCCCTAGTGCAGCAGAGGACAGGCCGTGCCTGGGGATCGTGAGATGCCTCACTCAAGGATTCTCTATAAGAATTCATGAGATCTTACCCTCCTTTTGGTCTGAAGCCTGTTCGACAGTTCAGACACGAAGCCTTTGGCGTTTGAAACCCCTCGTCGGATTGAACGAGATGAAGGAGATGAAAGAAGAAAATTTTCGATGAACTTGGTGCATGCCTCATGAGAAACCGACTGATGGTCCCCACCAGACCTGTCTAATGCATCGATCAGAAAGGCCGTGTTCACACAAAATCTGGACAGGTGCCCCAAGTCGCAGAATTCTCTGTGGCCTCCTGACATATGGCGGGTATCTGACAACATGGTGTGTAGCCATCGGTGCGCATGAGTGGCAATGCTGACGTGGCTCGATCAGAATCCGTCAAAACTTCAAAACTTCACCAAAAATCACAGAAGGCTCATAAAAATCCAAACTAAATCTCTATAAATCCAGAAAAATATGAGGAACCCATTTCTACTAAATATCATGGCCAAAAAACCCTCCAAATCCAATCAAATCACCCAAAACCCCAAACTTATATTTGATCAGTATATCGCCACATTAAACGTTTCATAGAGAATCACCGAAAACTCAGATAAATGAGAGGAGGAATTCTCTGAAATCAAGACAATGAAAGGAATACATGCTCAAGGCGTAATTCTATCATGCCCCAAGAAATATAAATTTGTTACGGGTGTCAAAAACCCCGCTAATGCAAAATGTTTAAAAGATGGTTTAGTTTCAGGAATTCGGCGGAACTGAGACTCACCCTCGACAAGGGCGGCATGTTCTTAGGGATGTCTCATCCGGCATCGATGATCAAAGGAAGTATGGGCCATGCACTTTCAACAAGTCGAAAAGATAAACTATACTCAAGGTCATCTCAGGACCCAACCGCCCGGTCTCAGAAATGGAGTCTTAATCCCAAAACAAGACCCGATGCGACTCTTTCAGGACCTAATCCACTAGGTCTCAGATGAGGATTCTCCATCGCGACACAAAAATAAAAGAAAAGTATGCACATGATCTCATCAGGAGCCAGCCGCTAGGCCACAGATACGGAATCCTGATATCAGAACCAGAATCAAAGCAAAAAAAAAGAAGAAGAAGAAAGCATGAAGTTCAAGTCAATCCAAATCCCGTCGGTGATTGAAATTGAAGTCCAAATCCAAATAAAAAAAAATCAAAATGCTGCACTCTGAAGGCTCTATGATACCCTCCCAGACGTACAGCTCCTTTAGTGTCTGAGTGATCCCGCGACCTCACTCCCGATGACACACTATCCTGACTGCTAAAATCATCATGGTGACTCAAAGCCCACCTGATAAAATCTGCTGATGGACCCATATCTCTGTGATATCTAGGTGATCCCACGACCTCACTGAAGATAGCACATCATCCTGACTGCTAAAATCGTTCTGGTGACTCAAAGCCCACCTGACAGAATCTGCTGATGGACCCAAACCTCTGTGATATCTAGGTGATCCCGCGACCTCACTGAAGATAGCACTCTATCCTGACTGCTAAAATCGTTCTGGTGACTCAAAGCCCACCTGACAGAACCTGCTGATGGACCCATATCTCTGTGATATCTAGGTGATCCCACGACCTCACTGAAGATAGCACATCATCCTGACTGCTAAAATCGTTATGGTGACTCAAAGCCCTCCTGACAGAATCTGCTGATGGACCCAAACCTCTGTGATATCTAGGTGATCCCGCGACCTCACTGAAGATAGCACTCTATCCTGACTGCTAAAATCGTTCTGGTGACTCAAAGCCCACCTGATAAAATCTGCTGATGGACCCAGATCTCTGTGATATCTAGGTGATCCCGCGACCTCACTGAAGATAGCACACTATCCTGACTGCTAAAATCATCATGGTGACTCAAAGCCCACCTGATAAAATCTGCTGATGGACCCATATCTCTGTGATATCTAGGTGATCCCACGACCTCACCGAAGATAGCACACTATCCTGACTGCTAAAATCGTTCTGGTGACTCAAAGCCCACCTGATAAAATCTGCTGATGGACCCAGATCTCTATGATATCTAGGTGATCCCACGACCTCACTGAAGATAGCACACTATCCTGACTGCTAAAATCGTTCTGGTGACTCAAAGCCCACCTGACAAAATCTGCTGATGGACCCAAATCTCTGTGACATCCAGGTGATACCGCGACCTCACTGGAGATGCCACACCATCCTGATTGCTAAAGTAGCTCTGGTGACCCAAAGCCCACCTGGCTAGATCTGCTGACGGATCCAAACTCCATGGTGTTTGAGTGATCCCGTGATCTCACTCTCAACGATGCTGTGTTTCGATCGCCAAAGAAAACAGTTCCGACGGTTCAAAGCCCATCCGGCCAAGGATACTGAAGAAACAAAACTTAAATTATCCAATGTCCTGTCAGATAAAAGAACTCTGACAGCTTCAGACCCGTCTGATGAAATCACAACTGATGAAACCACCTAAAAAAAGGAAATAACATCCACAAAAAACGATGAAAGCAAACATGTTCGAAATATCATCAAAGAAGGAGCATTTCGATTATACACATGATACAACCCCCAATGAAGAACTATCATAAAAACGAATGACGAGCATCAAAGCATAACCATTCACAAAATGCCCATATGCATATGCATAATACTAATTGTTTTATTGACAATTCTCTAACAGTCTGCAGGATATATTCTTTGATATTCCCGATCCAGAGGTGTCTAGGAGAGTAACCAGGATAATTAACGGCGGGGGCTTGCGCCCGTCGGAAAGAAAGAACCTACACCAAATAATCAACTCTCGGAGGAACATAAGTCCGCGCGAGCGAGCATCTCTTTAATGGGAGGCGCCCGTGGCCGGGGCTTTGGCCTGCGAGGGGATATCTGATCCGATCCTTCCTTTTGTTTTCCTTCTCAAACGGGGAAATCCGTCAAAAAGAGCCGGACAGGTTTCTGGCACGCCCGGTGGGACATCTTTTTCCTCTCATCTGGGAATATCAAAGAATATGAAACACGCAGACAAAAAAAGGAGAGATATTGTCACAAGTTTATCAAATGTGTTAACCATGATTCCGAGGCACCTCTTTTTTTGCAGGAATCAGATGGCACGCAAGGAAAGCAAGAACCAAAGGGGCGCAACCGAGGTGATTATGGTCGGGTCTATCTCGATCACCATCCCCATGATGCAAGCAAGTGTACCTTTCACCATCACTGGAGGCAAGGTGCATCAACCCCTGTCGAATATCGCTGTGGCTCCGGCTAAGGCAAGCAAACACCGAGGCGGATCCAAGAAAAAGAACAACATACCAAGACCGACGCCCAAACCCATGAAGAGGGTGAAGGTCTCTGAAATCAGAGCACTGCAGGCATATCAGAATAGTCTGGTGGCAGAGCCCAACTTGCCGGTGCGTAATTCATTCGCGCCACTCAGAAGTCTAAAATGGAAGGCACCTAATACTCGCCTCATGGCTTGGAGGGACATACCGGCCCGCTTCAAGACGGTCCCGGCACAAATCACCCGCCAGACCAAAAAGCTCGCTGCTGCCCAGAAAATCTACAAGGCATACCGTGTCATCTCTGACCAAAAGAAGGCACGCACCCTGAACCGACGATCTAACTGGAAGAGGGTGTCTCATGTTCCCACCCCTGAAGACGAGGCAGCAAAACAGTTTGCCAAGAAGGCCAAGAAGGGTGGCAGAAATGCACGTAGTTGGAAACAACGCCCCGTGCATGAAAGATTAGTCTTTTCAGAAGAGAAACCCCTCTCTGTGCATGAAAGACTGACCTTCCCAAAAGAAAAGACGGTCATGCCCCAAAAATGGCAAAAGGCGCTGATACGAAATCATAACACTGGAGAAGTCAAGACGACATTCCGGAGGAATTTACAAACAGAATTGGGAGTTCTCAGGTCACAAATTAATAAGGCCGCAAGAACCCATCGTAACAAGATGGAATGGCGAAAGAAAGGCCAAAAGAACTCATTTGCCGTGCACATGGTGGGCACAATAGGGGATCCTGAAGAAATGGAAGAAACCTATGCACTCGACGATGGCAAAGGCGAACATGATCAGACTGAGGCTGAAAAGCTGACAGTCGAAAAGGGGAACCCCAGCGGAGCCAAAACTACCAAGAAAGGTAGAGGAAGGCCTGCAACTAAACCAAAGGCACCCGCGCCTGTGGCCGGTACCACCACGAGGTCCAAGAAAATGACCGCCCAAACAGGAGGACCCTCTGGCCCCACCGTTGAGGCTGAAAATAGCGACAAGGAGCTTGAACCTGATCAAGAAATTTCAGAGGAAGAAAGCTCTGAGGACGAAAAAGATAATATGATCGCCCACTTCCAAGAAATAATTGAAAGAATGAACCATCAAATGGAAACTCTTTGTGAAGAAATGGCAAGGCTAAGAGCGAAAGCCATGTCAGATACTTCTGAAGGAGAAAACGAGGCGAGGCATCATAAGAAGGGCCATACAAGAATTTGTGCCGAAGAACCCTCAAGAAAGCCAACAAGAAATGAAGAAAATAAGAAAAGGGTAGGCCGCTATGCCTTACCAGAAACACCAAGTCAAAACATGAGGCGAAGTTATTCCTCTGAGGAACAGGCGCTCACTGTGACCAATGAGGACATACAAGAAATGATCCGCAAGCAAATCAAGGATCTTAATATGGGAGAATCTGAGCGACCCCGAAAAGGGATCGGCCGGCCCTACCCGAAACACTTTGATAAAGAGCCTTTTCCGAAGAGATACACCATACCTCGCTTTCGTATGTTTGACGGAGCGGGAACCAAAGTAAGCCCAGAGCAACACCTCATACACTTCCTGACGGCGTGTGGTGACACTGCTGACAATCCGGCGTTACTCTTGCGACAATTCCCACAAAGTCTGTCAGGGATTGCATTCGAGTGGTACGCCTCGTTGGAGGAAAATAGTGTGCATTCCTGGGATGAAATGGCAGATGCTTTCTGTTCTAAATTCATGGTTGTTACTGAAGAGATCACCATGATACAAATGGCTGCCGTAAAATTGAAAAAAGGAGAATCAATCATGGAATACATAACAAGATGGAGGAACCTGAGCATCCGTTGCCAACCTCCGATGAGAGAATCTGACCAGGTCAAGATGATCATAAACAATCTGCCTGTGTGGATCAGATCCCATCTGTTACCAGTTCAGATAACCACCTTCCAAAGGTTGGTCACGTTGGCATCTCAGTATGAAACGCTGAACCAAGAAGGATGGAATCCGCCAGCAGGGCCCCGCATTGAAAAAGAGAAAAGAAGGGAGAATTACAAGAGGGCCGAAGCAAAAATGGTTAGGAATTCTGGAGCGATTGGGAGCCAAAACACCGACTCTGAAAGGGTGAATCAGGTGGAAAAGCAAGATGATCCTCCTGAGTCATCGAGGCCGAATCGGATGAGTTTGCGCGAGAGACAGAGCAAACCATACTCTTTTAAAAAGGAATATGTGGTAGAGCTCTTCAAATCCGCCTCAGAAAAAGGGATGCAATTGTCGCCGAGCAAGCGCCCAGAAGATGCCGACAAATCCGACAACCCCAACTTTTGTTTATATCACAGAATACTGGGGCATACTTTGGAGAATTGTTATGTTTTCAAAGATTGGCTAGAAAGGAAGATACAAAATAAAGAATTTAAAATTCCCAAAGCAGCTCAACAAACTCCGACTCCCCATTTTTCGGTGAATATGATAACTCATCACGAGCAGGCGGAGAATGAAATACCTCCGAACCCCTGGACGGTACATCTATCTAAGAAAACTCGAAAAATGCTGAAAAGGCTCCAGGAAGAGCCTCGAGTTAAGTGGCAAGGCGAACTGGCTCCGGTGGCACCAATCCCCTCGCCTCGAGTAATAACTGTTGCCACAAATGATGTCAAGAAAAAGAAGAAGCCCATGATGAAACTGTCCACAATTAAAAGAATTGCAGGAGTCAAGTCACCAACAAAGAGAGTCGAGGAGATTTATGAGCAGGGGCGACCGACAGCCGTAACCCTAGCCCATTTCATCCCTCCACATATCATGAACAAACTTTCTCCTAACCAAACACCAAGAAGCGAAGAAAGGCACTCTTGCAACATGGTCAAAATCAGGAGTATGGATACATGTGACAATCCCTGTGTCCAACCTTCGGGCGGTGCTCAGAAGGCGAAATTTACACGACTCCTCCAGTTGGCTACTAAAATCCAAGAAGATGTCCAACAATTGGTGGGTATGATCCAGGACGAGATGTTTGAACATCCTAAAGGAAAACAAGCAAGCCAGGAGACTGATCTAAATCAGTCACCCTCGGAGACCGACATTCCCAGATCTCCAAAGGTCTATCGGCGAAGGAAAGCAAGAGTGGCTCACTCAGAGTTGACCCCACGATGCCGAAAATCGCAGCCATTTTCATTACGAAAGGGCAATATAAGGAAAAAGAAGTGCCCAAGGCGCTCATGTTGCAGTACAGCTGTCAGAAAAGACGCCGCAACCAAACTGGAAGATGATCATGACAGCCCTGCCCAACAAGAACATACTCTCGAACTCAATATCTCTGTTGAGCCAGAATCAACACTAGCATCCATGGGTCCAACGATTATTGAATTAGAAATCTTAGAGCCAGACTCAGATGAGCCCGAAATCCGAATAATGGCTTGTGAGCAACATCAAGGAAGCATACTCGAATTAGAACCTGAGGTGGTTGACGAGATGCTGCGATTGATTGAAAAAGAATTGCATGATGCAGTAAGTGAGTTAGAAGGAAACTCAACCATCAGTGATGCTGACGATGAAAAAAGCGACTCTTCTTACAATCGGAGAAATGTTCAAAACCATCATTGTTGTGTCATCTCTGAAAACTTCGATGTAGCGGCAGGTGAAAAACAGGATGAGCTCTCGTCGGAGGAGCCAACCCTAGAAGATGAGACAAATAAAGCTTCCTGCTCATCCCTTCTCCCCAGAAATGATGCAGAAACTATGGTGTTTTACCAAGAGAAAGGAGAGTCATCCAAAAGCAACAAAGAATCATGTCTTCCACCCCTGTCCCATCCAGGAAGTGAAGAAAGCGAGGATGAATTTCTGATGTTACCTGAAAAAGTCGCATCCGAGGGTATTCCTAAAGCACGAAGCAAAGGGATTATTATACGTGAACTTGATGAGAGTCCACGAAAGGACAAAAGTAAGATGCCTATTGGGACGTGCGATAGAGACATGCAAAAGATCAAGAAAAAGCTATCCCAATACAATAGCTTAGTCACCATGATCTATCAACAAAATGAGTCAATGCTCACTGCTTTGAAGGAAACTCTAAGCCTCGTGACCCCTAATAAATGTGGGGGCAAGGATATAAAGAAAACAGGGTCGCAGATTTCCTACGACTCCCTGAGGCTCCCAAATGATGCCAACCGCAGAAAAGACAAAAGACAACATCGAAAGAAAACAGTGCGCGGTGTGCAGAATGAGGAATTTCGCGAGGAATCAATTCAGGATTTACAAGAAGAACCTGGATCACAAAACACGCCAGGCGTCGCACATATAAGGCAAAGTCAACCCCCAAGGATCCCAAAGGAAAAGGCGCAAAGTGCTAAGCCTACGACAGAAAAATCTCGAAAGAAGGAACAGTGGCCCATAGTTCCAAACTTAAGGAGCAAACCTCAGCATGCTGCCCAAGGAGTCAGGGGGCAAGAACAAACTCCATCTTTTCAGACGCCGAGAAATAAAGGCTCAGGAAAGGAGGCTCCGCCCGGAACCCTGCCTAATGTCATTCCAACAAGAAGAGCACACCCGCTGAGCATGCCTCGAGTGGACTCTATTATAAGGGAAGAGACTGTTCAAAGGCAGCCAAGAGGATCCAGCCGGAATGAAGTCCGAGTTGGGGCAATACCGAGAAACACGCCTTTTCAACGACTGAACCCAAATGATGCACGACCTCAAGGTCACTATGACAGATTAGCAGCTTTACCAGTCATAGGAAGGAGGGGTCAGCACAATGTTCACAGGCAACCGCCTCCGGCATCCTGGAGGGCGCCACGAAGACAAGGACACCCTCCCTTGGACTGGTGCGCCCAAGGAATCGTGGATGTGAATCACTCCAAATTTTGCCTGTATCATCAAGAAAGGGGGCACACTACAAGAAGATGTCCTGCTTTTCAAACTTGGGTAGAAATAGAAGGCCAACTCAGTCGTGTAAATTCACGTCGGCGGTCCTTGCTAAGAGAATCCCAATTCGGTGTCATGCCACCAAGGCAAAATTTCCAAGAAGAAAGAATGGCGAGACTCCCTAGGCGGGCGTTCGTAAATATGATCACTCTTAAGAGCAATCTGAAGGAATTGCCGTCTCCAATTGATGGCTATGATAGTAAAAATTCAGAGGGACCCGGTCAAGGTTCACGAAGGAATACAGAAAAAACACCTATTGAAACTTGTGACCAAGGTAGTTCTGAAGATAACACGACCATGGTTCGTAACCGCTCATTTGGAGACAACCCCTCTAGAGCGGAAATCAATAAAAATATTGAAAGAAAGGGCGCACTTAAAAAAGGTACAACCACGCGTGTAACCGATATCATGCCCAAAAGATGGTCCGAGGAGGAGGTTGAGCTAGAAGGAATAATACTCCCATACGCGGCTGAAATCATAGATAATAAAAAGGGTCTCAAACAGGATCCGGAAATCAAGTCAAATGAAGACACTAACAAGAGGGAGAGTGATACAATCTCATGCCTCCAAGAAATGTTTGAACGAATGAGTCTTCAAACGAAAGTCCCTTATGAAGACAAAACAAAGTGGAAGCCTCTCAAGAAGAGGCGCATCTCCAACATCTCTGAAAAAGATAACAAAACCTGGTCAAGCCGAGAAGGTGGCATGGGAAGTCGTATCCCGAGAGATCAAATAAGGAGAAAATCAATAAGAAGAAAGAAAGTACACGAAGAAAAGATTGATATCGGCACACACAATAGTGTGGAGCCCCACGTCACATATGAAGATAAACCCTCAAAGAGAAACGTATGTGACAAAAAGAAAGAAACCAAAGAAATCAGATCAGAGTCTGAACATGAAATTTTTGAGATCTCACCCGGGGGGCATAATACAAGTTCAGAAACCCCAGCTGTTAACACTACTAATGAACAACACAGTATGGTGAATCTCATCAAGCGGTTGCAAATGCACGAGGAGCAAATCATGGCGCTTCAACAAGAGAATATTAAATTACATCAGGCAGTGACCTCATTTCATGATGAAAGGAGGTATTTTTGTCATGAGTTCACTACACTATGGCAAGAAAACGCCGAAATGCACCAAGAGATAAGCAAACTATGGCAAGAAAATAATGCAATGGCAAAAATGTTAGAAGATACGCGGAGAGCAAATAACAACAGTACAACTACTGTAATGGGGAGAAATATCAAGCCACATTTTTTTGAATATGATCCGAGGGCATGCCTCGACAAAAGCGAAATCCCCGATTATAAGTCATTTGTTGAAGGCAAAATGCAAGAAGTCCATTGCTCAAACGTATGTGGCGGTGCCTCAACGGGGGTCATGAAAGCAACACCTAGTAGTCCTCATCAAGCAACTCATATCGAAGCCCAGCACGATAGAGATGGACCATTTACGAGTCATATGGCTTGGCAAGGAAACGCCTATGCTCAATACAAAAACCCGATCTTTGAAGGGGACATAACACTCGTGCTTGAAAGGGTAAATAAATTAAGTCATGCAAAAGGAAAAAACAAAATTGAGGACGCCCACATCATGCCCGCAACGACTATAGCAACTAAACCCCTTGGTGGAAGCAGCAATTTCAAAACATGGGCCGAGCGAAAGAGAAGGCCTTACTCTTTCCGAAAAGATAAAACTCGTGAAATTTTTCATATGGCGAGGATGTTGGGTCTTCTCTTACCAAAAATAAAGCGTCCAGAGGAGGAGGAACACTCAGACAAACCAAATTTTTGCCTATATCATAGAGTCCTAGGCCATACCATCGAGGATTGCATTGTATTTAAAGATTGGGTAGAAAAGAAATACCAAAATGGAGAGGTGTTACTTCCAGAACATGTTCTACAAGATCTTGCTCCACACAAGTAAGACTGAGCGAGTTGCCCGGAAAATGATCCCTCGGGACAAGGCGCATGTATGAATACAACGGTTATTAGAAAATCATAAGTATGTATATAGTAATGTACATATGTTAAAAAAAAAAAAAAAAAGAACATTTGTACATAGATACAACAAGGCTGGCTACAAAAGCACCCTCTCTCAGGTGCCAAAACTGCACCACGGACCAAACAGCTTCATTCCCCTCTACATTTGCTAAAAGAAGGGGGACCCTACGCCCCTTACCCTCCTTCCAAACTCAAAATGACCATCTCAAAAAAAAAAAGGGAGAAGCTACATCACCTCCCAACTTGGATAAGCACTCCCAGCAATTCCATTAAACCCCCCAAAACACCAAACCCTTGTCTTCAAGGTCTACATCATGCTGCTCGAAGCACCAGACCCTTGTCTCCAAGGTCTACATCAACAAAAAACAAACGTTTATGTTGAAACAAAAAAAAAAGAAAACTGTTGTCTCCCAATACCACAAAGAGGGAACCCGACAACTACCCAGCGTCAATGACGGCCAACCTCAGAACCTCACCATAAACCCCAAAATAAAACACCCCTCCTAAGTACAAGCACCTAAGCTGAAAACTGGAAAGAAATCAAGCTCACAAACCAACCCCAAATATTCAGAGCCTGATGGTTGTGTCCACCTCCTCGTCCGAGCCTACGCCCTGGGACATATCCATACCCCCTGCCATGGGTGTGCCTTGCAATACTGCCATGGCTCTGGATGAGCTTGCAGCTTGGGAGACATTCAGAACTTTTGGGCCAAGGACAGCGAGAACTGTGTCAATCTTCTTCTCCATAGTCCCAAGGCAAGCATATATATCGTCAAACCTCTTGTCAAAGTGAGACAAAGAAACCTTGGGACCGTCAGTGCTAGACTCAGCATCAGATGGCGGAGATCCCTCCCGTGGAGGCCCGTATTGGTTAGGCGCTGCACCAATCGTCAGAATGTAATCATTCACCACGTGGTTAGGGTCAGGGATCAACCTCCCGCTAGAACTCTCAACCCACCCCAGAGAAGTAAGGTCGCCCACCAAGTTACGGGGATATGCTCGATCACAACCTGAGACAGTTTTTCCCCACAGCTTCTCTGGCAAGGGAATGCCCAGCGCAACCATATATTCCTCCACCAAATGCCCATAAGGCAGCGGTGCACGCGGAGACTCAGACGCATGATGCATATGCCGGAGGATGACGTGTGCCACATTAACCTTCTTATCTCTTGCGATTAAATGACGCAGGTAAAAAAGGGTCTCGGAGCTCGTGAAATTGGTGAAGTCACTCTGAGGCAAAAGAATGTGGGTAATCATCGCAAATAAAACCCTGCTAAAAAAAAAAGCAAACTAAGAAAATTTGGAGCAAGAATCTTGAATATCAATAAAAACAGGGTAAAAAAAATGACCTATGCAGAGCAGGGAGGGACGAGGTACACATTGTCCCATTGATGGGGTCTGCTCGAAACCTAAACCAACGCCTGTAAGCAGAACGACTCTCACAGTCACGGGGCCAGCAAACGTATGTATAAACAGGGAGGCCATCAAGTGTTGCAGAGGTCTCCAGAAATTGTGCGAGCTCATTAAGCCCTAAAGGAATGTATCTTCCAAAAAGATAAGAGGAAGCCTGAGGCACGTTCTTGTGGTTATACGAAATGCGAAAATTGGCATAAAACAAGCGGGTGATCTCAGGGTGGTATGAAGATTGGCGGCCAACCAACTTTCGCAACCTCCAAAACTCAGCCCAACTAGCAAGAAGGCGAGAATGTTCCCTATCTAGCCTCCCCAGAGGATCAAAATAACAACACTGGACCACGGGTCTATCCACAGTACCCACGTTATGATGCTCAAAGGCTTCACGGTCCCGGAAAAGGTAACGATTTTGCGGGCCATAAGACCAATCGGGAAGCACGAGTGCAGGCAAGTGAGGCCGACGTTTTCTAGATTGGACTAACGGAGAATCCATGAGAGAACTACTCTGGATAAAAACTGAGTAAGTGGTGATGAGTAATCAAAAGGGAAATAAACTCTATATATAAGCCAGACTCGTGCTAAGGAAGATACGCAGGGTCGGATAAACCAAACCCAAATCAAAGTACACAAGCCTAAGTCGGAGCCTCTAAGAGACAAGCACGCGAGCCTTCTCTTGAGATGTCAAATCCAAAGGACGCCTCGTGGCCGACAAAGATTCAGGAGACCAACAGAGGATCCAAGGCTCGAGGATATCCCACTTACCGATGGATCAGCTTTATTCCAGAGAACGGTCAAATGTGTCAGGGGGCAACGACAAAAAAATGTCCCTCGTGATGGTCCCTTAAGACAGGCAAATTTAATAAGAATGTCGACGACCCTCCGACCGGAAAATCGCAAACTTTAAGCAATTTTCCACCAAAACAAAATCCTCCATCAGAGCCAAATTTCACCATAAGTCCGAAAAAAAAATCCACCAAAACAAGTCTCAAATAAACCCCCAAAAAAAAATCCACCAAAAAAATCCACCAAAAATGGTCAATTATGTCAGAGTGCGCCATAAGCAACTGACACCGGTTGTCATTCATCTTACCGGACCCGAAAAGATGAACGAGGCTTTTATGAATTTTGGGCCTTAACCAAATTAGCCCTATGACGAATGTCATGTGCAATGACTTGGTGACTTTCGAGTCGCTCCTGAGGGCTATCAATTTTCTTTGCAGGAACAAGGAGCAACTGAAGCTTTATGTCCCTGAAGGCGATGTTTTAAGGAATGTCTTGTTCTAAAAGAACGCCCATAAGGCATTTCTTCCATAAAAAATTTCCAAACCCCAAAAATTCCACAAACAAAAAAATCCACAAGAAAAAAAATGGTCAATTATGTCAGAGTGCGCCATAAGCAACTGACACCGGTTGTCATTCATCTTACCGGACCCGAAAAGATGAACGAGGCTTTTATGAATTTTGGGCCTTAACCAAAATTAGCCCTATGACGAACGCCATGTGCAATGACTTGGTGACTTTCGAGTCGCTCCTGAGGGCTATCAATTTTCTTTGCAGGTACAAAGAGCAACTGAAGCTTTATGTCCCTGAAGGCAATATATTAAGGAATGTCTTGTTCTGACTGAACGTCCATAAGGCATTTCTTCCATAAAAATTTCCAAACCCCAAAAATTCCACAAACCAAAAAATCCACAAGAAAGAAAAATGGTCAATTATGTCAGAGTGCGCCATAAGCAACTGACACCGGTTGTCATTCATCTTACCGGACCCGAAAAGATGAACGAGGCTTTTATAAATTTTGGGCCTTAACCAAAATTAGCCCTATGACGAACGCCATGTGCAATGACTTGGTGACTTTCGAGTCGCTCCTGAGGGCTAATCAATTTTCTTTGCAGGAACAAGGAGCAACTGAAGCTTTATGTCCCTGAAGGCAATGTTTCAAGGAATGTCTTGTTCAAAATGAACATCCATAAGGCATTTCTTCCATAAAAATTCCCAAACTCCAAAAATTCCACAAACTAAAAATCCACAAAACAAAAATGGTCGATTATGTCGGAGTGCGCCATAAGCAACTGACACCGGTTGTCATTCATCTTACCGGACCCGAAAAGATGAATGAGGCTTTTATAAATTTTGGGCCTTAACCAAAATTAGCCCTATGACGAACGCCATGTGCAATGACTTGGTGACTTTCGAGTCGCTCCTGAGGGCTATCAATTTTCTTTGCAGGTACAAAGAGCAACTGAAGCTTTATGTCCCTGAAGGCAATATATTAAGGAATGTCTTGTTCTGACTGAACGTCCATAAGGCATTTCTTCCATAAAAATTTCCAAACCCCAAAAATTCCACAAACCAAAAAATCCACAAGAAAGAAAAATGGTCAATTATGTCAGAGTGCGCCATAAGCAACTGACACCGGTTGTCATTCATCTTACCGGACCCGAAAAGATGAACGAGGCTTTTATAAATTTTGGGCCTTAACCAAAATCTCATCTACGGTTAGCAACTCTCTAAGGGGCCGTTTGGATCGCTTAGAAATTTGGGGAATTTGGGGAAGTTGAAATTCCTAGGAATACCTATGACGAATGCCATGTGCAATGACTTGGTGACTTTCGAGTCGCTCCTGAGGGCTAATCAATTTTCTTTGCAGGTACAAGGAGCAACTGAAGCTTTATGTCCCTGAAGGCGATGCATCAAGGAATGCCTTGTTCCAACTGAACATCCATAAGGCATTTCTTCCATAAAAAAATTCCCCAAACTCCAAAAAATTCCACAAACCAAAAAAATCCACAAGAAAAAAATGGTCGATTATGTCAGAGTGCGCCATGAGCAACTGACACCGGTTGTCATTCATCTTACCGGACCCGAAAAGATGAACGAGGCTTTTATAAATTTTGGGCCTTAACCAAAATTAGCCCGATGACGAATGCCATGTGCAATGACTTGGTGACTTTCGAGTCGCTCCTGAGGGCTATCAATTTGCAGGTACAAGGAGCAACTGAAGCTTTATGTCCCTGAAGGCAATGTTTCGAGGAATGTCTTGTTCAAAATGAACATCCATAAGGCATTTCTTCCATAAAAATTCCCAAACTCAAAAAAAAATTCAACAAACCAAAAATCCACCAAAAAATGGTCAATTATGTCAGAGTGCGCCATAAGCAACTGACACCGGTTGTCATTCATCTTACCGGACCCGAAAAGATGAACGAGGCTTTTATAAATTTTGGGCCTTAACCAAAATCAGCCCTATGACGAATGCCATGTGCAATGACTTGGTGACTTTCGAGTCGCTCCTGAGGGCTATCAATCTTCTTTGCAGGTACAAGGAGCAACTGAAGCTTTATGTCCCTGAAGGCAATATGTTAAGGAATGTCTTGTTCTGACTGAACGCCCATAAGGCATTTCTTCCATAAAAATTTCCAAACTCCAAAAATTCCACAAACCAAAATCTACAAAAAAAAAAAAAAAAAAATGGTCAATTATGTCAGAATGCGCCATAAGCAACTGACACCGGTTGTCATTCATCTTACCGGACCTGAAAAGATGAACGAGGCTTTTATAAATTTTGGGCCTTAACCAAAATTAGCACTATGACGAATGCCGTGTGCAGTGACTCGGTGACTCTCGAGTTACTCCTGAGAGCTATCAGCTCCCTTTACAAGAACAAGGAGCAAATGAAGCTTTACGTCCCCGAAGGCAGTGCATCAGGGAATGCCTTGTTTAAACTCAATGTCCATAAGGGTGATAAAATTCAAAGTCGGACTAGCATTCAACCAAATAAGAAGCCGTATGACCATTGATTGGAACAAGAAATCTACAACCCAAAAAAAAAGGGGGACCAACTTTGTTCATAAAGATTACAAGCAACCAAAAAAGATGCCAAATACAACCTCCATAATACCGCCTACAAATCTAAGTACATGCTTCCTGGGTCTGCAACATACCAAGCAGGACCATGAACAAAAAAAAAGGAAAATAGCAGAAGAGACTCGCGCTCGGTCTCAGTGATGAGGCTGCCGTAAATCCAATCACACCCGAACTTCCAAGGCTCAAACCAACCGGAACAGCTTCAGCTAAGCAGGGGTGAGGCGGCGGCTCATGTAAAATGAGGATGGGGGACGCCTTGAGAAAGGAAGAAGAGGATTACGAGGACACTCGTAACTATTATTCGAAGTCGGTAACGCGGCATGAAGATGATCAACAATTCTAGAATAATCAGAACCCACCATGATATACAAACTTTCGAAAAAGGCACGTCGCCGGAGTTGACACATATAGTCACCTTCTGGGGCCCAAAAAAGGAGTAAATCAGCAAATAGGGGTTCTCATATATCCGTGGCAGCACTATGGTGCTTAAAAACCTTTGCACTTTAGAAAAGAAGTCAGCCATGAAAGCCATATGGTTCGCCACAAAGAGCTGGGAGTTTTGTTAGGCTTACCGATGAATGCCTTGGTGCGTTGCCCCCTTATATATACATAAGTAGCGCACAGTAGCATTCAATCCCCTTTAATGCAAAGTCAGACGCAACCTGAAGGAAATTGCGCATGTCACACGCAAGTCGAGTGTGATGACAGACAAAGAAATGATGGGTGTCCCCCTAGACAAAAGATGCGTTGAATTAACGCAAGAACCGACAAGGAAGTCGTTGGATCAAAAAGGAGGGAAACCCACATATGTAGCTGCCTGGCATGATCCTTGGTAAAAATCTGCAAAGAAAGCAGTGTCTTTTCCCAAGAGATTGACCGCAAGTCGCCCTTCCGCAAGGCAATCTAAGGCGCTTCTTTTTCCAAAATATTCCGCTAATGTTGGCAGATGGGACCTTTTGCCGAATCCAAAGCAAGAAGAAAAATAATAATGAGAAAGGCGCTTGGAAAATTTGGGCCTTAACCAAAATCAACCAAAAAAAATCAAGGCGGCAAACCCTTGCAAAAAAAAAACGAAAGGATTCCCCTACGCCAAATACAGGGGGCATTTCTTTAGAAATCCCTAGTCAAAGAAATCCCGCATGGACCGACCCAAAATCGTGCACAATGGTGTATACATTTCGGCTCATCAAACAAAACAAAAAAGGAGAAATATGATAATTGTGTCGTGTTAACAGTATCGAAACATGTTACACGGAAACCTCATATAGTTGGGCACAACATAACCTACATCAGACTTAGTTCCCGACTATGTGCATCACCCATGCAAGAGTTGCACCAAAAGCAGCACTGCAATAATACCAATAATCAAAGGAAGCCAAAAGAAATGGATACAGAGCCACCATTGGTCTTCATGAATTTCCAAAGGGGTTGAAACCGAAGTGGTTCCCCAGTCATGTGAAGGAAGCGGCCTCCAATATGCCCGCTCCTGTTGCAATGCATAATCTGGGGACCAGTTGTTCATCGTGTCCTGCAGTGCATCACCAACTACACGATCAACTTCCAAGTCTGCATCCTCTGCAACTTCTTCAATCTCTTCAGAATTCTCTACCAAAGAGTCTGACTCTGGTACTGCACCGTTTTCAGTACGGTTGTCATGACTAGCCATGTAGCAGTAAAAAAAAATGAGGGAGAATAATTTCAAGAAAGAAGGATAAAATAGAAATGAATGGTGAAGAAATTTAAAGAGGAAAAAAGAGGTAGCCGTTGGAGAAAGATACACGCGGAACGGAGCAACATAGCCGTTACACTCACCTCGAAAAGACGCCAAAGTGACCGTTGGAATAGTAAACTCAAGAATGGTCGTTGGAAATAGGCGCCAGAATGAAGAATAGAGGTAACATATACTCAAATGGAAACAAACTTATTCTTAAATCGCGTGAAATATCGTGACAAACAGGGGGCACCAGAGTAGGTCGTTCGAATACATATTCTCACAACCAACTCTGGTGGGGGGCATTTGTTGACCCCTAAAAATGTGCAGTTAAAATAGCATGAGATGCTCAAGGCACATTTGGGGAATCATAGGAACCTAAAATGGCCTCAGGAAATCTCAAAGATCATTTTAAAAGCACTGGCGTGAAAAATACCGAAGTGCTCCAGATTGAGATCTCCACGTTGATTTTTTTTGGCATCCTCCCTCGAGCCCAAGCATTATGGTCAATATTTGAATTGTCATAATTCAAATATAGTTATGGAATTTGAAAAAATGATATAAAATATTTCTAGAGATCGATAAATGAAAATTTTGTATCATTACAATCTACATGTTCCTGAATGTGTATGCAAAATTTCATGCACACATAAATTTGAGAAATGGATCGAATAAAATAAACGGCAGCACAAGCACAATTCCAATAAAAAAGGGAGTCAGCTTCTATGGTCCATTACAATTTTCCTAGTCAAGCCCAGTAAGAGCCCACAAGATCCGTTTCGGATCAATACACACAAGCAAACAAAAAGGAGGAGTCATGGACCCGCTGTCAGACCCTTCTCCTCCTTCACCCTCTGCTGTTCCGATTGGTCAACTTCACTCGACCCCACCTGTCAGCGAAGGAGCCACCACACAAACGACGAGCCATGATAGGCTCTGCTCCTGGGCCCTGCACCTAACCAAGTAAAAAAAATGAAAAGACAGAAAGAAGACCAAAATAACAGGAGGGGAAGAAGCTCACCTCTGACAACCACCGTTCCGGCGAACCACAGCATCGCAACCCATGTTCTTGGTATCGTTGGAAACGTGAAGTCGAGGAGAACATGACGGTACCAGTTTCAACCCTTGTCGTGTCTCAAATGAAACTCAATTGTGAAGAGAGATTATCAGGCTGTTGCAAAAAAGCAATGCAAAATTAGCACAATTTAACTCATGGACATCAAATTGATCATTTACATAGCTTCTTGGTAATATAAGGAGCGAGGTAAAGTTGTCAATTGGAGATGAAATGGAGCAGGTACACGAGAGCACCAATGGAAGCTCCACACTGAGTTGGTTAACAGTGACTTTTATGGTTTATTGATAATTGAAGAATGCCAAACGTACCACTTAAAGGCTCTGGTGATAATTCACATGGAAAACCAAATGGAAAGAGACAATGGTTCTTAGCTCAATTTGAGAGAGAATAATAAAAAATGCAGCCATGGATCAGCTGCAGCAGCAAAACACAGAAAAGAGGGGTACCAAGTAACATCAGTATTGGGCTAGCTTGATTCAAGGAGTAATGAAGGAAATGCTAAGCTATGTATTGCCTCAGTTCTAGAGAAACATGTGACATTAGCATGTTAATCAAAGCCCAATAGACCAAACTGAAATTATCATGCATGAATAATGTTTGGAAAAGGAAAAAATGATGTAGCCTGCAAGTGACTTGATGAATCCATCAAGGCAACATGTTGAAGGCTCTAAACCCAGCCCATCACTGTAAACATTGCAACAAAATTGAGCTAAAAAAAAAAAGAGAGAGAAAGAATACCAATGCAGCAGTGCCATACTTCTTGTAGCATACTTGGATGAATACCTAAGAAAAGAGAATTAATTAAAAATCCATAGAGGGAGAGACAGAGAGCAATGTATGATCACTGTGTACACACAGTAAAGATGAAAGAGAAATACCCATCCAGCATGCTACATCTCCAAGCCAAATAAACTCCATACCCGAAATGTGTTTTGACCAAAATGCCCTTGACTCCTTCTATAAATAAGGAGGCAGTTGCACCATTCCAAAGAGGTTAGGTTGGAAGGAGAGAAAACTCTGAGCAAAAGCACTTCTGAAGAAGCACCAAGAAATCACACACGCACCTAGAATAAAAATTTGTAAAACAAGAAAAGAGAGTGAGTTTAGGATAGCTATAAAAAAAATAAAAAAAATAGGAAAGGCTCTGTGGGTGGAGTTGCAAGAAGGAAGAACAAGCTTGTAATCATCTTCTGTTCGATTAATAGAAAAGTGGTAAATCCTCCATTTGTTGTTTTGAGAGTCAACTTTGTATTTGACCCAGCCACCAATCCATGGTGTGCATGGGTATGTTAGTTTGCATAAGTTCAAGGGTTGTAAAACCTGAGAACCATCTCCTTCTTTCTATTTTGCTTTTGGATTCTCTTTGTATTTATGTGCATTAGATCAGTTCATAGCAAAAGAATCATGGCATATTTTGATTAATTTTATCATTTCTCTTCTCCTTGTTACCCCATCTTCATCTTCCTAAAAAAAATAGATAAAAAAATAAGACAAAACAGTATGCATGTATCTATATATTAACAATAACTAAACACAAAAAAAGATGCACACTCATATACTTAGCCTATACATTGTGATATAAAGAAGGTATCTTAAGGTTTACTTTATCCATGAAAGTTCAGAGGTCTTGTAGTAAAACAAATCATTCAGCCATATATCATATTTGCATCGTGTAAATAAGCCTGCACACCTATTTTCTTTTCCTCGATTTACCTTCAGATAAAAAAAAAGGAAAAAAAGGGATCATAATCATGAATATGCATGCATATACAAGGTGAGGGGATGAAACAAATAATAGCGCGATAAAACTTTAAGCTTGTGTCCATTAAACCCTTTTTTCTTTTCTCTTTGGCTTTAATTTCTTTTGCATATTTATTACAACTAATAAGAAGTATCATATGCACACAAATGATCTGCACATGCATTATCTTCTCTTAAATATGTCCATGAGGCACCTTTTTTTATCTTCTTGGAATTCCTACATCTAACAAGAAGCATCATGCACATATATGCAATCTACATATGCATAGTTTTCTCTTACATATATCAAGAAGGCACACAAAATAAATTGTAAACAAAGAAAAAATGAATAAACAAAGCAAAAGAAGGTAAATACCTTCAGGACAGCAGGTACTTGCCTATGCCATCTTGCCTCTTCATATAATCAAGGCCCCTGAGATGTCTCCATGATGCCCTAGAAGCCATGCCGAGCAGCCCTGGTTATCAAGAATTGACAAGCCACAGATCATCTTGCAAGCCATTACTCAAAGCATGATGGCATCCAGAGAGTAGATACATCTCGTGGATTGAATGAAGTGAGGACATTCAGGGGAGGGATACTCTCCCTGTGTTTGAAGACCATTTGAAGCAAAACCATGCTCATGGTGTGCCTCTTGCATGCTGAGACCAAGCCGTTATGCTGCCCGATTTTTTTTTTGTCATGCCTCAATCCCTTGATGAAACAGCCCTCATCATGCCCTAATTACAACTTAAACCTAGTCCTAATAACAGTCACTAAACTACCTCAATTACCCCCTCTACCTCACATCTCTACATAGCCATTAAGCCTCAACCATACCCCCTCTTGCCCTGCTGAAACCACCTCACTTGGACGGCATGCTGCCAAAAAGTTTTATCAACTCCTAACCACCTAAAACCAATCCCCATACCATATTACCTCCCCATCATATCCCAAAAAAAAAAAAGAGAGGAAAGAATCTAACCTCAGGAGGTCAAGCTGAGCTACACCCATGATGTCAATTCGAGGTGATGATAGCTGGATCAAGGCCAGTGCCTGTTAAACAAAATAAAGAAAGTCAATTTCATGGTGCCAACTTATGGTGATGATAACTGGATCAAAGCCAGTGCCTCCTAACAAAATAAAAAGAAAGTTCACACATTTCATGCCGCCTTGCTGAAAGCCGGTACTGGTCAGAAAAGAAAAGAAAGAGAAGAATCTGACCTCAGAAATGATGCTGGCATCATCATCTTCCACTCCACCATACTCACACATTGGTGACATACTCAACCTCAGAAGATGCTGTCTCATTGCCAAACCTTGAAGGATCATACCCTCATCAAGTCAGATTCAAAAATGGAGGCCACTTGCTGCCAAAGAAGTAACTGACTATCAAGCCCGACACACAATCAACAACCTATGTCCAATCAACACTTTATCAAAAAGAAGTAAAGAGAATCAAATTCGACAATAAAGATGGCAAGCTGAATCAGGGCTCGAATACTGACCTGGGAGGGGGTTAAACTTCATCACTTCTTAATCTACCATCATCATATTCACGTGAGGCGTCATGCCCAGGCTCAGTCATCACCAAACCGTCAACATGCTCGCACAAACGAGGCACAACCAGCAATTCAAATTGAAGGGGGAGAACAAAAGAAAGAGAGAAAAGAGGACATGCATGAATGTCAGAAGATGCTGAGCCCTCACCGTCACTTTCTAGGATCAAATTAGACCCAAGAAGCGCCGATTGAAGCTATTGGCATGAACTGATTTCGAGTGTTGCTACCCGACACCATAATGGGACCCAGATAATCTGCCTTCACCAAACAGAAACATTGAAGCTTCTCATGGGCATTCTGTCGAACACCTGTTGGGTACGCAAGAAACAAAGTTATGGCTGAGTTAAGCTTTGTACCCAGGACCCCCCTGTTACTCAAAAACAAAAGAAGAAGGGGAACAATGATGGCGTTTACCTCTCAGAGCACTCGCAATCCGCAGGCCATCTCATGCCGTCAGATCCGACCCAACATGAGGAGGACTCCCTGAGGCTTCACTGCCATAACGTGGTGCTGATGAATAATTGCTCCTTCACAGTCTCTCTCAGGCATTTCATCGAATACCTGATGCACATGCGAAAGCAGAGACATGGTTGAGTTGGATTCTGTTCTGAGGAACTCCCATTACTCAAATAAAGAAGAAAACGATGGCGGCATTTACCTCTTAGAGCACTTGCATAGTCTCCTACTGCCGTCCCCATCTCTCAAATCCATGCCACCCTTTTCTCTGACGGCTGAACATGGCAGAAACATACCCCTCTCCTCTCAGGCATTTCATCGAGCACCTGATGAACATGCAAAATCAGAGGCATGGTTGAGTTGAAATCTGTTCTGAAGAACTCCATTACTCAAAAAAGAAAGGAGAGGAACAATGACTGCATTTACCTCTTGGAGCGTTTGCATAACTTCCTATTGCCGTCCTCATGTCTCAAATCTATGCCAGCCTCCTTCTTTGATGGTTGAACATGGCAGAGACAGACCCCTCTTCTCTCAGGCATTTCATCAAACAATCAACAAACATACAAAAAGGAGAAACGAGACAGAACTAATCAAGAAGGGAATCCTGGCGTTGAGAAGCCTCACTATTCAAATCGAGGAGAGAAGTATATCACTTACTTTGCGACGCTCCTCCAGGCTCCCGATCATTGCCCCTCAGTGGCGTAATGTCTTCCTCAGGGCCAAACGCAGCGGAGGATCGGCCGTACCTTGAGGCCGTAAGATACCTTACTCGACGTTGATTAAGCATGGTAGAGACAGACCTCCTCCCTCTCGGGCTTTTCATCGAATGCCCGGCGCGTGTACAGTAAAATGAAAGATTAATCAAGGCGAATCATACAGAAGCCTCCATCACCAAAAAGGAAAGAGAGAACAAACGAATGTAGTTACCTGATAATGCCCAGACCGTTCTCTTCTTTTGCCTTCCGATTCTCGACACCACAGTAATTTCTCTCACCATGGCCCTAGTGCAGCAGAGGACAGGCCGTGCCTGGGGATCGTGAGATGCCTCACTCAAGGATTCTCTATAAGAATTCATGAGATCTTACCCTCCTTTTGGTCTGAAGCCTGTTCGACAGTTCAGACACGAAGCCTTTGGCGTTTGAAACCCCTCGTCGGATTGAACGAGATGAAGGAGATGAAAGAAGAAAATTTTCGATGAACTTGGTGCATGCCTCATGAGAAACCGACTGATGGTCCCCACCAGACCTGTCTAATGCATCGATCAGAAAGGCCGTGTTCACACAAAATCTGGACAGGTGCCCCAAGTCGCAGAATTCTCTGTGGCCTCCTGACATATGGCGGGTATCTGACAACATGGTGTGTAGCCATCGGTGCGCATGAGTGGCAATGCTGACGTGGCTCGATCAGAATCCGTCAAAACTTCAAAACTTCACCAAAAATCACAGAAGGCTCATAAAAATCCAAACTAAATCTCTATAAATCCAGAAAAATATGAGGAACCCATTTCTACTAAATATCATGGCCAAAAAACCCTCCAAATCCAATCAAATCACCCAAAACCCCAAACTTATATTTGATCAGTATATCGCCACATTAAACGTTTCATAGAGAATCACCGAAAACTCAGATAAATGAGAGGAGGAATTCTCTGAAATCAAGACAATGAAAGGAATACATGCTCAAGGCGTAATTCTATCATGCCCCAAGAAATATAAATTTGTTACGGGTGTCAAAAACCCCGCTAATGCAAAATGTTTAAAAGATGGTTTAGTTTCAGGAATTCGGCGGAACTGAGACTCACCCTCGACAAGGGCGGCATGTTCTTAGGGATGTCTCATCCGGCATCGATGATCAAAGGAAGTATGGGCCATGCACTTTCAACAAGTCGAAAAGATAAACTATACTCAAGGTCATCTCAGGACCCAACCGCCCGGTCTCAGAAATGGAGTCTTAATCCCAAAACAAGACCCGATGCGACTCTTTCAGGACCTAATCCACTAGGTCTCAGATGAGGATTCTCCATCGCGACACAAAAATAAAAGAAAAGTATGCACATGATCTCATCAGGAGCCAGCCGCTAGGCCACAGATACGGAATCCTGATATCAGAACCAGAATCAAAGCAAAAAAAAAAGAAGAAGAAGAAAGCATGAAGTTCAAGTCAATCCAAATCCCGTCGGTGATTGAAATTGAAGTCCAAATCCAAATAAAAAAAAATCAAAATGCTGCACTCTGAAGGCTCTATGATACCCTCCCAGACGTACAGCTCCTTTAGTGTCTGAGTGATCCCGCGACCTCACTCCCGATGACACACTATCCTGACTGCTAAAATCATCATGGTGACTCAAAGCCCACCTGATAAAATCTGCTGATGGACCCATATCTATGTGATATCTAGGTGATCCCACGACCTCACTGAAGATAGCACATCATCCTGACTGCTAAAATCGTTCTGGTGACTCAAAGCCCACCTGACAGAATCTGCTGATGGACCCAAACCTCTGTGATATCTAGGTGATCCCGCGACCTCACTGAAGATAGCACTCTATCCTGACTGCTAAAATCGTTCTGGTGACTCAAAGCCCACCTGACAGAACCTGCTGATGGACCCATATCTCTGTGATATCTAGGTGATCCCACGACCTCACTGAAGATAGCACATCATCCTGACTGCTAAAATCGTTCTGGTGACTCAAAGCCCACCTGACAGAATCTGCTGATGGACCCAAACCTCTGTGATATCTAGGTGATCCCGCGACCTCACTGAAGATAGCACTCTATCCTGACTGCTAAAATCGTTCTGGTGACTCAAAGCCCACCTGATAAAATCTGCTGATGGACCCAGATCTCTGTGATATCTAGGTGATCCCGCGACCTCACTGAAGATAGCACACTATCCTGACTGCTAAAATCATCATGGTGACTCAAAGCCCACCTGATAAAATCTGCTGATGGACCCATATCTCTGTGATATCTAGGTGATCCCACGACCTCACCGAAGATAGCACACTATCCTGACTGCTAAAATCGTTCTGGTGACTCAAAGCCCACCTGATAAAATCTGCTGATGGACCCAGATCTCTATGATATCTAGGTGATCCCACGACCTCACTGAAGATAGCACACTATCCTGACTGCTAAAATCGTTCTGGTGACTCAAAGCCCACCTGACAAAATCTGCTGATGGACCCAAATCTCTGTGACATCCAGGTGATACCGCGACCTCACTGAAGATGCCACACCATCCTGATTGCTAAAGTAGCTCTGGTGACCCAAAGCCCACCTGGCTAGATCTGCTGACGGATCCAAACTCCATGGTGTTTGAGTGATCCCGTGATCTCACTCTCAACGATGCTGTGTTTCGATCGCCAAAGAAAACAGTTCCGACGGTTCAAAGCCCATCCGGCCAAGGATACTGAAGAAACAAAACTTAAATTATCCAATGTCCTGTCAGATAAAAGAACTCTGACAGCTTCAGACCCGTCTGATGAAATCACAACTGATGAAACCACCTAAAAAAAGGAAATAACATCCACAAAAAACGATGAAAGCAAACATGTTCGAAATATCATCAAAGAAGGAGCATTTCGATTATACACATGATACAACCCCCAATGAAGAACTATCATAAAAACGAATGACGAGCATCAAAGCATAACCATTCACAAAATGCCCATATGCATATGCATAATACTAATTGTTTTATTGACAATTCTCTAACAGTCTGCAGGATATATTCTTTGATATTCCCGATCCAGAGGTGCCTAGGAGAGTAACCAGGATAATTAACGGCGGGGGCTTGCGCCCGTCGGAAAGAAAGAACCTACACCAAATAATCAACTCTCGGAGGAACATAAGTCCGCGCGAGCGAGCATCTCTTTAATGGGAGGCGCCCGTGGCCGGGGCTTTGGCCTGCGAGGGGATATCTGATCCGATCCTTCTTTTTGTTTTCCTTCTCAAACGGGGAAATCCGTCAAAAAGAGCCGGACAGATTTGAATCATGTAATTTTGCTGAAGATCGATTCACAAAAAGTATTATCATCGTGACAGATTTAATCTAGATAAAGTGTGAGAGAGAGGAAGGGAAAATAGATCGTTAGGGAAAAGGGAGGGACGGAAGGGAGGCCGCTGGCGAGGAAGGAAAGTGCGTTAGGGAGGAAGGGCGCGAGGGAGGCAAGGCGCATGAGGGAGGGAGGGCGTGTGAGCGAGGGAGAGGCGTCTTACCCAGAAATGCGAAAAAAAGCGGAAGTCAGAGGGGAGGGGAGGGGTTGGATGACACGGATGATTTTTTGATGGATGATGGTTATCAGCTCTGGTTATTCAATATATGAGCCCCACAATTTTTATTTCCATTTTCTCAATCGATCACGTTAGGATTAGATTAATCATTTATAGGAGACATGCTATGGTGCATTGCGATGCATTGCGATGTATTAAGACTTTTGTACATCGCGAACATATTTGTTGATAGTTTTACAAATTGAAAATCTAACTAAACAAATCCAATTTATATATTGAAATCTCATTACAAACCAAAATTTCTATTTTTTAAATTTTTTTACTATTTTTTTCGATTTTTTTAAAACCTTCCATTTTTGAAATTTCTTTATTATTAATGTTTATTAAAAAAAAGAAAGTATTAGAAAATTCAAAAAAAATAGTAAAAAATAAAAAATATATAAAATTTGGTTTGTAATGAGATTTCAATATGTAGATTGAATTAGTTTAATTAGATTTGTCAATTTATAAAACAGTTGACGGATAATGATCGCGATGCACCATAGCATACCTCCATTTATAGATATTTGATACTTTCTTATTAATTAGCAGTATTATATAAAGGATTGTAAGAATATAGAAAATAATAGGAGGGAAGGAGTTTGATCCCAGCTTCAAGCTGGTTGAGGTTGAGTGTGTGTGAGGCTAATATAAAAAATATATAAAATCAAAGATCGATACAAATATTGGATAAAAAATATATATAAAAAAAATTAATATATTGGATAAAATCAAAGATCGATATTAATATTACAAATGCAGAATTTAGATTCATTAGTAGCAAATAATATACCCATGAGATAGCATTTCACAATAGCAAATAATATAAAAAATCCTTGCTAAACAAAAGTTTGCTACATCAATGCATTTCAAAAGGTAATTACTATGTTGAACACAATAGAAATTAGATTCATTAATACCACGGTACCGCAATACTATTGACATATTTAATTATCAGGCTAGTGAACTATCTGTTCGCGGACTATGCTTTGTATTGACTGCATTTTAGCTCTATTTGCATCTTTCAATCTTGTTTGTTTGGCTCTTTTCGTTTTTGTGAAAGAACTAGCTAGCATGCAATTGTTTAGTTCGTTACAGACAAGGCATCAAAACCAAGGCATGCTTTGGTTGGACTATACAAACTTTAGTTGGCAGTCGACTTAATTAGTTAATTAGCTAATACATTGACTACACAGAAAAAGAAATCATAGAAGAAATAATAAAAAGGTCTTACATGCTCTAAGGAGAATACAATTGTAATTGGCCAATAATTATCTCGCACATGTAATTGCCCGCATAAATTTATTTCTATACAATATCTAACTATTTCAATTGTAATAATATTTGGTAATTAACATGATTTTACTAAGAGTGGTTAATTGAGAGAGATAGGGAGAAACTAAGATTGATTGTAAAGAGTGAATTGTATTGATTTTAATGCAAATGAGAAATGATACAATATTGTGTTTATAGCCTATAGCATATAGTTTACTAACTAATTTCTTAACTATAACGGCTAATTACATCAGCTGACATCGCAACCTACTTAATACATTATCTAAGCAAGATATATACATTGTATGTAGAAGTTATCCTAAGACTTGTCTTTAGCGTTGAACAAAGATCAAGCAAAATGGTATTTCCTGACTGGCCGTCTCCAGTGTCATCTCCGATTTGCATCAATTGGATAGGGCTAGTATGTCCTGTAATATTAATCCATCCAAAAATATTTCTTATTTTGTGATCTTGATTTCTTTTCATCTACTAAATCATATTAGCATTTTTAAACTAACATATAAATTTATAAATAAATCAAATTAAGATTTGTCAAAAAATTTGCTCCATTTGCAATATTTTCTAGTATGTGGTGCAAGTCAAGATAAGTGCAAATGTTGAACTTTCTTATTTAGTATAAAAATAATCTTACATCAGCAATAAACAGAGTCACACAATTACAAGTATGGTAGTCATGACCTTATGTATTATAATTCACAAAAATTTTGTTCATAAAATACTAATTGCATGACATGAGGAGCATATATGTACAAGCTACACTTGCTCAAAATTTCAAATTTTTAAGTTTTTAGTTGTTTGAATAAAAATTATATGAACATAACTTATAAAATTGACCATTTTCAGAAAAAAATCAATAAAAATCCTAGTGATTATTTTTTTAATATATTGGAAGAAATCAAAGACTTATACAAAAATATGTCTCTGATGTAAATATTCGCTCCTTTTTGCTAATACTTTCAACTTGAATTTAGCATCCACCATCATATTTCCGATCATCCATGAAAATAATTAAAAAACAAAAATTATAATCATGTATCTCAAACACAACCAATTGATGACGTATGACATAAAGGTATGAAGTTACCTTGCAGGCATGATGAAATCTTGAACTCACAAGTACATCTTTAGATTTTAGATCCAATTAATTGTATTTGGGCACCCAATCACTTGAGTTTTTTTATCTTCTTTGACATATCATAGTCAAAGAGAAATTAAATGACTCAAATTTAGCGCATCACCCACTTAAAAAAAGAAACAAGTTTTTCTACCTCAAATGTTCATCAAGAAGCAATCATTGGTGTTTGAGTCATGTCCACTGATAACAACAAGTGCCTTTAAATTAAGTCGCAGTTTTTGCAGCTTCCTCAAACAGAAACATTAAGGTTCAATAATTTACTTTAAACAACATAAAGTGCTTTTTCTCCGTTGGTACCTCAAACAATAATAGACAAATTAAACATCATCACGTGCCAACAAGTACCCGTTCAAGTGTTTCCTATATTATATCACAACAACCATGTTTCAATGAATTATAGGAAAAATAAAAAGTATCTTCAGAAGAAATAATAGAATTCCAAATTTAGAGAATAACTCATATTCATTACAAATTTAGATACCTGATTACTCAATTGGTGTATAGAAGATGTCATCAATAATTGACCCTTGCACTCCATGAATCCAGTAAGGCCTCTCGTGACTATATACAAGGCTTCCATTTACCTTTCTTGCGAATATTATGTCATTACATGTATGAAAAGATGTAAAAATTATACCTAAATCATATGTCATTACAGACTATATACATTAAGTTTTTCATACTTTTGTGGATTATTGTTCTTGAGCAACAGTTTAAGCAACTACGAATTTTTCACTATCTTTTTCTAGGAAGAAGATTGAGAAATAAGATATTGTTTTGCGCTTTTTATTATTTCTTGTAATGTAGATGTTTTTTTATTTTTTTTATCTAATGCATTTGTTATGTTCTTTTTCTTTGGAAAAAAAAAGATTTAGCTATAAATCCAATGGGATTGCCTAATATTGTTGTGCTTGGTAGGTGCTGGTATTGTAATGTTACAAATATCAAATACGATGTGTTGTTAGGGTTTCTTCTAGTTTTTCCTCTTTGGCTTTGTTTCAGAACAAACATATTCACTAATCGATATAGGAAACTAAATAGATCTTGATTTAAATAGGTTGTTGATCGAGCCAAAGTTCATACTTCTATTGGTATGTTTTGTATTCAGGTTTTCTTTTGTTGTTGACAAGGCTAGAGGGTTTGCTAGGACACAAGAGATTATCATAGATGACAATTATGTCCGTTCGATTGATGATGGATGCTCCATGATTAATATCAGGTCCGTTGAGATTCGTGCGCCCCGTAAAAATCTATCCGTCAAGGTTATATCGGATGAACAAAAATTGATCCGCTACCATGTAGTCGCTACAGGCCCGAATGAAGGACTCCTTAGATTGTTTGATAATTTTTTTTATTTAAAATTTGTGTAGATCTGTATAGTTGATCAGATATTTGATTTATGTAAATTGATGCATCTTTCAAAATTTGGGAACCAAAAATAGTTTCGAATTGAACAAATAAAAGGAAAATATTGAATTCCTCTTTGGCGATCAGTAAAAAAAAAGAAAGCGTGAAAAGTTGCTAAATGAATAGATCTTCGATAACATTCTAACGCTTATCATTCCCTATGCAGCGATAGCCTATGGCTACCATATTGATTCCTCCATGCCTAAAAAATAATATGACAGTAAGCATATTTAACAACATTAGTTAACCAAAAATTAAAATTCTAGGATAATCTAGTTACCATAGAGCAATAGAACTTATTTAAAGTTATTTCGTAAATAACAAGAAAGATACAACTAGCGATCAATTTCCAGTTGCATCATGTGTAGAAGCCATCCACGTAGGATGATCAATAGTTATTAAATGCAAACAAAACATACAGACGAGGCCAAAACGGACAGAACAGGCCAATTTCCAGAGAGAACTTAAACGAAATAAAATGCAGAAAATAAGAGCAAAAACAATACACATACTCCAACAAACAACAGTATTGAAGGAATCAGAATGCAAAAGCGAGAGGAGGAAGAAATGCTATGTATTTGAATTCATTTATTCATTCACTTACAATCAGCTGAGCTAGTCTCATTTTATATAGACAGTAAAGAAATTGAAAACAACAAAACAGTTTGTTACATTTGAAGTCTAAATTAATGGAGGTGTCCGTTTCATTTCCTAACAAGTATCAACATTTCCTAATACAGCAAAATCTAAACACTAAGAAGATCTTCAGCTTCCAGTCAAAGCTTGAAAGCCATGCTCCATACCAGCTGAAGTACCTGTCCAAATAGATAATAAAATCAAGGCAAAATTGGATATAAACCCCTGTAATCTTCTCTATTCAGATATAAACCCCTCAAATCTTCAAAATCGGATATAAACCCCTCTAATTCTAATTAGTTTGTACAGACACCTTTTTTGTTAATTTTTAATGTATTTTGAATATTAAAAATCAGATTTTTAAATTTAAGACAGAAATACCCCTCCCTGTACTCTTCATTTTGAACAGATTTTGAACAGGGACGATTCAGCTTCCTATCTTAACTCAACTCTCCTCATATGATAGTTTCCAAATTAATGATATTACTTTTTTTTTTCTCAAATCGCTAAGGAAACTTTTCTCCAGTCATATTCTTTCCAAAACTAGATTCTCTTCTAATCTCTTTTTTCCAATATATTTATCTTTCTGTCCAGAAATTTAGTCTCCCAACTTTTTTCCTGGAACAATGCCATTTGAAGCACTAAATTGAGAAAAACAGTATGATCACAGTGATTATGGTGGTAAATAGTATTGGAATAAACAATAGATCACAACTATAATAATAATGATTAATCTAATAACATTTGAGAAATTTATTATAACAATGATGCCATTTGAAGCTCTTTTATGATGATTGTAGCAGTATTCAAAGTTCTTTAAGTATGGATATGATCATTTGAAGCATAGCTATGGTTTAAGTTTTGTACCGATGTAGTGAGATTAATAGAAGAGCAGGTCAGAGAGATACAACGATGGAGAAGAGGGGTGATGTTATACTAAAGAGAGAGACGAGATTTCTGGCAAAAAAGGAAAAAGAGGATTGTTAGTCAAGGGTATTACAGTCTTAACTTAAAAAATCTGATTTTTATATTCAAAATATATTTTAAATTAAGAAAAAGGGTTTATGTCCAAACTAATCAGGATTAGAGGGGTTTATATCCGATTTTGAAAATTTAAGGGGTTTATATCCGAATAGAGAAGATTACAGGGGTTTATATCCGATTTTGCCTAAAATCAACACATGTAGGAAAGCAGAGAGAGCTTGTTGCCCATCTATACGTTTAAATATCCTATAATTTCTCTTTCTCCAAATTACCCAGTGAAAAGAAGCAAGTAGTGTTTGAACATAAATGCTATTGTGTTTAGGAAGTGAGGAGATATTCTTCCATAAATCAGACAGGGATATCAAGGGAAAGGAGATGTCCCTTGTATTGGAAAGAAAAAATTGAATACAGAAATTATTACTATATTGACAATGCAGGAACAGGTGATCAATGGATCCAGAAAGCACAAAAAATAACTCCTTGCACCCTTCAGTAAGTAAAATTACCCATGCTTAAGTTTTTATTGCTAAGAGCTAGCCATAGGAATTAGGAACAACTTAGTTTTTAAAGGAATTTTTAACAGCCAAACACAATCTTTCTTATGAAGTTTAACCCCTTGAAACTTTAGAAATTGTAGACCAATTTAACTGAGACTGAGCCAGAAGGTTCCCAGTTCCAAATGGCTTCATCTTCTCCGTGAAAAAAAATCTAATGAATGAACTTTTTTTTTTTTGACATAAAAATAAGGTCATGCCCTTATCTTTTTTTTCCTATATTAAAAAGAAAAAGTTTACAAATTAATCCAAGAATTTGCACCCTTAACAATTTGCAATCCAAGAATTAGAACCTTGCTGTTTGTGATGGAAAAGAATAGAAAGGAATGTGCTTGCACATGTTTTTGTACCTAGCTGGGAGGGCTGTCAAGAGGGGCTCCCTGCCCCTGGTTGCCGATCTTTTCTCTGAGCTTCTTGATGGAAAGCTAGACCAATGCTTCGACCCGCATGAATAGCGACAAAGATCTGCTTCTCGATCTCGGGGACGCCAGCCTCCCTCCGGCATTGCTCAGAAAGATCCCTCTCCCTCTGCCTGATGGCTATGGCTCGCCTGAAGTTTTCGATGGCCTCCTCGACCAGGTTTGGCCCAGGAGGTGGTCCAATGATCTCGGTGGCTACTGATTCACTGCAGCAGCACCGCCACATTGTTGAGTTTAACCTCAAATTAGGAAGCCGTAGATGCTCCAGAAGGAGAGAATCGGACTATCGTCTATCGGAGGTCACGGCGGACAGAGAAAGAGAGAAACAGAGGTATGTGGGGAGATGCTCGGCTTGGTGGAAGGGAAGAAGGAGAGAAGAGAGGAGGGTGAGTAGAGATCGGAGAAGGAGGGGTGCGCGAGCTGAGCGGCGCAGGGAGAAGATGAAACCCTAGCACGCATGGGAGAAATGAAATGAGTTGGAGCGGCAGAAAACCTCTGCCTGCCTTAGTTTTCTGCGCACGTGTTCTCTGCTATATTAATAATAGCAGTGATGTAGAATGTTTCACGAAACGGACGATTGAAACGAAACGAAACAGTACAATTTCACTAATCGTTTCGTTATCGAGACGAAACTGCCTCTATTTTCTATTTGCATTAATCGTTTCGCTCATGAGACATGAGCGAAACCAAAATTACATTCCGTTTCATTTTGTTTTGCACGAATTGAACGTAAAAATGGTTTGAAAACGATTCCGTTTTCACCCCTACAAGTGATCCTCTCATCTGGGACTTCTACATCAGTACCATCAGCAATAGAAAAATCAAACGTAGCTGCCTTCACTTTCCCCATAATGGGTAAACCAAAATAATTAGTAAATTGTGCATAATCACCAAATGCATATATAAATCTTTTAATGTAAAATAATTTGAAGGGACCCTATTTGTGTAATTTATAAAATAGTAATCTTGATGAAATTTAAAACAACTATGCTGGTATGCAAATGATTAAAAATTTGCCATCAAGCTGCATTTATGTATGACATTAGGCATTAGCCTCATAACCTGTACACATTTTTGTTTGTTAAATTACTTATTCGTCACCTCAACGAGTATCAGTACATCATATGCCGATATACCCATTAACAGCCTAGCATGTTTATTAACATCTTTTAACCAAACAAAACGGCCATCAAGCCCGTATACACAAAACAAATAATACCACACAATATTTTAATTACATTATTCGTCATCCTCAAATGTCAATTTAATTACTAACAGCTCTGGAAGCTGTTCTCTTTATATCAATATAGCAATAGATTGGAGTATTATTATATTTACGTGAAGAGAATCGTAGGTAGCACAACATCAACATCCACACACTTTACGATATTACCACAGAAAAACTTTTGAGGAAATATTTTTATATAGTCAAGGAATCAACAATAACTTGCCAACATGAGAGCTGGTTTCAAGTAACCTATGAGCTTCAGCAGCTTCAGCCAAGGGAAATGTCTTGTAAACAATCGGCTTCACCTTTCCGGCCACAATAGCAGGCCAAACATTCTTTTCCACCTCCTTAACTATCTTTGCTTTGTTTTCAGGGCTTCTTGCCCTCATTCCAGCAGCTAAGCCAATTTCAAGAGCAACACAAAATAGCATCACAAACCAATTTAACAGTATATTGCCTTCTGACAACTTTTTTTGTTATATAATTTACTGGTTTAAGCTGATGCCTTTAGAGCAAAATTATGCACCTTGTTTTCACTTGGTATAACTATGCATATGTTGAGTAGAATAACTTATTTTAATGTAACTAAACTTATTAAAAGAGTACAGATATTTTGCTACCATACACTTACTTTTGGTCATATATCTTATCTGGCTAACATACAGCGACAATTCTTTGAATGTCAAATGCAACAATTTGGTTTTTTTTCCTCAAACACTCCAACCAAGTGGCTCCAATATTCAGTGAAAAGATAAACTAAAAAGAACATTCTCTACATTTGTATTATTCTCCTCACCTTTCTCTTCATCATTCCACTCATAACAACTGGACCCTCTTTCCCGTCCCCCAACCCCCATGAACAAAACAACAACAACTAAACATTTTGTCCCAAACAAGTTGGGGTGGGCTAGAAACGAAACCTAGCAAGATGAAGATCATCAAATAAATATAATAGTAATAAAATAGTGATAATACTAATACTAAATATAATACCCCCATGAACAAACAGTTTAAAAAAATGAAAAAGAGATCAAAACAAAAATCGTGAAAAATCTTGAAAGGAAAACAAGATGCAGGGGCATAGATGAGCAGAGGAAGATAATGGGAGGTACTGGAAAAAAAATGTTTATTCTGTTTTCTAGTTTTGTTGGAAGAAAGATCCAGCAATCAGAACATGATTTTAACCCTGAATGTTTCATTACAGTTCAGCAATCCCAACAGACTTTATCCCATAATGTACATGGACTAGCAATACATCATGTTAACAGCATGTTCAATATTTTCAACCAAAACTTTTTGAATGTTAAAATCATGTTCAATGTTTTGAACCAAAACTTTTTGAAGCCACAACTAACAAAATATAAATATAGGCAAGTACCTTGTATAGTGAGTCGTTTAGCAAGCAGAGGTGATAAGTTAAGTTCAGCAGTTGTGCCCCCTTGAAACCCAAGTATGAAAAGCCTCCCATCTATGCTCAAGCTGTCCAGGTTTCTTTGTAAGTAGGAGCCCCCCATGTTATCCAGTATTACATCGACCCCTATAGAAATAGAAGAAAATTATTACAAACATTAAGCTGAGAGTGGAGACAAAGTTGTATGTGAATATTTTATTTATTTTTTATATTTAGAACTACCAAAATTGGAGAAAAAGGAAATGTACCTTTTCCTTCAGTTTCTTCCTTTATGCGTGCAGCAAAATCTTCTTTCTTGTAATTAATACAAACATCTGCTCCCAAATCCTTGCAAGCTTGTAGCTTGTCTTCACTTCCTGCAAGGCCATGTCAACAGAAACTGAATTTAAGCTTTGTTCAAAAAAGAAGATGCATGAGCTCCCAAAATTCTCCTACCTGCAGTCACAAAAACCTTTATTCCCAAGTACTTGGAAATTTGAATAGCAAAAGTGCCAATTCCACTAGATCCTCCATGAATCTGAAAATAAAAAATTTTGGAGCAATAAGTCAAGAGATAAGTCAGCAATATGAAAGTGTTGATTTCGTTAGTAGTAAGGGTTTGGATGGAAAAATAAGGAGTAATGGATGTAATAGAGCCATAAGCATCTGTTATTTTATCAGAAAAGAGAGAGAAAAATATAACTGAATCAAAATTGTGCATTCTCCAAAAAAAAAAAATGGTGGACAACATACAAGAAATGACTCGCCAGGGGAAAGGTGACTTGTCATGAAAACAGTTGACCAAACTGTGCATGCCACCTCTGGAATGCAAGCTGCATCTCTCAAAGAAACACCTTCTGGCACAGGCAATAGCTGTGCAGCTGGCACTGCCACCTTCTCTGCATAGCCTCCACCACCCAATAGAGTGCACACCTACATACCAACGATACAATAATAACTATGAACAATAGAGATCACCAGTGAAAATTCATTAAAGATGATGACTAAATTCAAAAGAAAAAAAAAAAAGAAGCAACATTAAAAATGTAGCTATAATGTTCCTTCTTTTTTTATATACCTTTTAATTAACTACAAATAATGTGCCCCTCTTTTAAGTAAATCAAATAATATATGTATATACACGTGTAATACGTGTATATAATTTCTCAAGATAATTCATATTTGACCCCTATAAAAATATGAATATAGTTCCATTATCGACACCCATAATTACAATTTAAATATCTTGATGTGATTACAAATTCACAATCATATTAATATCAATATTTGATATGGTAAGTAACCCCCATATAAAATTTTTCATGTTCCGACCATGCCAACAGAAGTGACCTTACACTTAAATTACCTTCCAAGACTCTCTATATAACCTACATTACAAAACAGGTAAAACACTAAAACCAAATCAGAGAAAAAGAGAGACCTGATCACCAATATTCCAGGGAGAGCCAGGAGAGACATTGCGACCGAATGAAACAATAGTTCCAGAGACCTCAAGGCCAGGATAAGGAGAGCAGCCCTTGGGAGGGGGATGGCCCCCCTCACGCTGGTACGCATCGGCGCGGTTCAACCCAGCCGCAGCCACCTTGATCAACACCTCGTCATCCCCCACTGTTGGATCCTCCACCTCCTTCAGCTGCAACACCTCCGGACCACCCGACTCTGTTATCACGACAGCCTTCATTTCTCTTATCCTCTTCTCTCTATCTCTTCCTTCACTGAGTTGTGATTAGTGACAGTGATCACTTCCTCTTCCTCCGCTCACTCAGTTCTCAGTAGCGTATAGTAATAGTCCTTTTATTAGATGGCTGTCCGGGCTGCTAAGATGGCTGCCTGGCTGGGCAGCGGGCCAGCGGCTGCTAAGAAATTAAGAATAGCGTCAAGTCTTAGACTCTTAGTAGGGAATTGCGAATTTGCGACTTGTGAGTGCGACTGTTACTGGGCTTATACCGGGCTATTACTGGGTCTGGGTCAAGTAAGGTATTATCCTATTAATGGGCCTTATTAGGCCCATAAAAATTTATCAGAAAATTTGTTAATTTAAATGTTTAAGGTTAGGATAAATAATGGGATGATGTGTTTGATTTAATAAAAAGTGGACAAAAAGGACCGGATCCAGAAAAAAGGCAAGAGAAACGGCGAGGTTTGCTGACCCAGTCGGACATTATGATGTCAGTACATCTTGGGGACTATAATTAATTAATTGTGAATTATTACTATAATAGTATAATGAGATCAGTGCGTTGGCCCATGCGTCATGCGTGCTTGGGAGAAAGCATGTTGATTTTTCGCTTGGATCGGTGCTGATCAGTGGAGATTTGTGTCTGTTTCCTGTATGGCCTGGCTTGAGAACAACTGCCTTGTTCCTGTCATGGCACTGAATGCAAGGCTCCTTTTTAAACTTGATTGAAATACTTTTAAAGGAATTTCGGAAATAGAATAAGGGAATTTATTTTAGTAGAGATTTCTGAAAAATATATGAAGGAATTTATTTTAAACTTGTATAAATAATTATGCAGTAAACTAAATTTCTTATACAGCTGTAATGAGCAATTTTCTTTGCATTTTTTTTTGGAAAAAAGTCTTTATTTTTGCGAATTTATGTACTTATAAATCTCTCGAAAATCCTGAATACATGAATGTTTCAAATTTAATTAATAATAATAATATGAATATTTCCAACAAAAAAAACTTAATATTACTAATTTTTGCTATGTAGTATAGATTATTAAAATTCGTTTTCAAAATATACTTATGTTTTCTTCTCTTTGACCTAATAGCAAGAAAAAATGTGAACCTCTCTACCTGTGAAAAAAAAATATGGGGATTGGAGAAAGAGCTACTAGTCAACGGAGGTAGAGAGAGAGAGAGAGGTGGAGGAAGGAGACATGGGATTCCCACGAAGCGGCGCGACATTCGCTCTTGCGCTTACGTCATCTCTCTAACCATCCGCACGAGCGTTTCTCCCGTGCACGCCGCTCCATTCCTTTGACTTTCCCTCTCCTTCCTCTCTCTCCTCCTCTTCCTACTCTTGACTTCATGTGCTAGTTGCCTAGTTCTCTCTTTGGGGTTTGTTGATGCTTTCTTTCTATTCTATTCTATTTCAACAAATCCAAGTGTCGTATTTATTACGACCTTTGTTTCTTTCTCCCTTGCTTCCTTCCTCAAACCACGGTTGCGCCGCATGGGGCGGTACCTCTACCTCTCTTGTTTGACCATGGCTTTTTTTTTTAACGTTTGTTGTCATCACTTGTCATGTTAAATAATTCGTTTTTATTGGGTTTCCTTGTCAGAAAAATAATGCACAATTCCCACTTGATTGTATTCTATGATTTTCTTACATCAATGAACATTCTTCATGTTCAGAAAAAAGCATCCCAAGTGGACTAACTTGGGGTCTGTGATGTATACCGTATGTCATGCTGAGAATATTACAGATAGATAGATGGGTATGTATTTGATTAGAATGGTATGACTTATTTTAGGATTTATACCAATTTAGCATATAACATAAAAATATTTGAATGTATAGTGCGTTACTCTCATGAATTAATATGTTAATTTAGAGACAATTCTTGTATAAAAAGTTTGATATATATCATGTTAAATTATTATATAACACTTTTAGTATTTAATAATATTCCACTTTGGTGTTCATTTTCTTGATACACTATGCTTGAACAGTTAGATATTTTGTGGAAATACCTGTTTGTACTTATTTTCCAAAGAAAAGTAAATCGAAAAGTTTGTGCAACAGTTATTGTTGTCTTCTTTGGAGTAAAAGCGTTCAAATTGCGAAAGTGAACCTGTGACTGAATGACACAGAGAAATAGTGTACCAACAAGTGGGTACCAGCAGTGAATGATTTTGTGGAGGAAATACCTGACAAGAACAATAGTTGAATCCAGCTTGGTTCCATGGTATATAAAGTATAAACAGTCATTGAATCCCTTTTTGAATTTTTGTTTCCTCCTTTCTTTCTAGTTTCTACCTTTCAACAATTTGACCGCACTAACTTTACAAAACCCAATTAGGCAAATCCTAAATAATACCAGGACAATTTTACAAAATGACCCTCTTAATAAAAATCTGGATAATAAAGATTAGATTACATAGTACAACTAGCTGACAAAATTAACCAAAATTTAATTCTTCACAGGATCACCAACTATTGAGCTGTAACTATCTCCCTGCCCTGGAAAAGGACAGGGAACCAAGAAGAGACAGCGTAACTTCAATTCTATTTCGGAATGAAATGATGCAAGTAATTAGTGTTGCTTGTTATCATCACTAACCTTGAAATTTCTTAAAAGTTATGGAATTGCAATGTATAGGTCAGACAAGCTAACAACAACAGCTACCTAAACCTAACATCCTATGCTCGCTTCTATTTCCATGAAATTAATATTTGCCAATGGTCATTTTATGCGCTTTCTATTTTAATCTTTGTTAGACCGACATTTGCTGTAACCAAATGTGCACATATTAATTGGACCTCAAAAAATGTCAAAGGTAAGATGTATAAAATTATTTAGAGAAAAGTTAAAGTTTGTCCCAAACTTGTCCACCAATCCCATTACGCATAGTGTCGGCAAGAGAGGGACTCAAATCAAACGCCAAATGAGATAAATTAAATGTAATCGTTAATCTTACTCGTAGGCTGTTCAATAAGTAAAAATATGGGACAACATTTTTTGTTAAATAATACGGGTGTGTACATACATATCTAGTGCTATTATATATGTATTTTTCTAAAAAAAATCTATATATTTGACTTCTACAATTATATTTAATAATTTCGATGTAATCATTATTTCACGTCAATATATAATTTTGTGTGCGATCTCTATTTAAAAATGTTCGACTCCGGTCATGTCCTTGACGAAATATTTATAATCAACAAACTAACAAGCTAGGTGTCTTATGTATTAACCATTATATTAAATAAACACCTAACTTTTACTTGTTAAATAGGAATTAAAATTATAACAAAGCGTCGATGATCGATCAAAGTTACATAACAAAATGTACCCTACATGATAAAAAAAAATCAAGATAGATGAAATGAGCAAATTCTTGACTTGTTCAATCTCAAAAAATAATATATATCAAGAGGAAAATGACCCGAACAATGATTAAGGTATAGAAATTTCTTATTAGTACTAATATAACAGCGAAAGATTAATATAATTATTTCATTAAAGAGCATAATATTGCATTTCAGCCAAATATCACGCAGACCCATTTGGATGGGAAGACCAATCGTTGGCGATGGTTATCGTATATAGTTCATAAAAAAAGAGCATGTGATTTTCGAGATCTCTATACACATTAATATATATATAATATAAATATACTCGTGATCAAGTAGCAAAAGGTAAACAAAGTTTCCCAAATTATAGTAAAATCTACAAAGAGAGAGAGAGAGAGAGACTTTATTCACCAACTAACGATAAAAACTCCAAGATAAAAAGTTTTTTTCTGATTACGAAAAGCAGAGGCAAGGTTCAATGGTCTCAAATTGATTCAATAAAGACACATAAATAGGTCAAGATCTATTAAGTACTTCCATGGCAACAAAGACCAAACAGCTATTAGGAATTCAACAGTGGAAAAATAGTAGGTCCCGCCATTTGATAAATTTGGGGGAATCTTTTCAATTCTTGGGGTCCAAATGTTGTGGCAGTACCACCAACTTCCAAAAACACTAGTGCAACTGTGAGATAAGGGTTCTATTCAATTGCAATCATGGCACTGCCTGCAATAAACACATCACCATCATTCCCTCCAAACCAACAATCACATATGACAAGACGATACAAAGGGGAAAGAGAGATGTGGCAGCTTAGAACAGTGACATGACGACCAACAAAGGCTAATGCCAGTTATGATTCTGTGTATGACTGTTTCACTAATAGTGTGTTAGTGCTTGCGGTTGGAGCAGTAGGTCACAGCACATAGCCAAAAGGGAAATGATTAAAGCCTTGATTTGTTGCGTCTTAAGAGGTTCCTTTCCTCTGTATCCCTCATTGTAATAGAAAACACTAGTATGCGTTTGAGTCAATAAACAAATTACAGGAATCATGTCTAAATCTCTCATCACATGTGAAATAGTAGGGTAAATCACATGCACCACATCAGTGTAAACCCATCAGACCAGAGATCCAAATACAGTATTTCACAATTTTCCAAACTAGGAACATTATTGCATTATTTTACTCTAAAATCAGGATACAAGAGAAAAGATTGCATTTACTATTTATTAGGAGGTAGAAGAAGAACTACTATGCTGCCATGCTGGTAATAGGTCTAACCTCCACACAAAGGATGCAACCTATTCAACTGTTGAGAGGTGAAACAGTCCTTTCTAGATTTAAAAACTATTCCTTTACATCACAAGCAAGCAACCATAAGGCCTCTATGGCTCTATCCACATAAACCGCAAATGGGGCAAGTGATGATAAACAAATTGTTATTGTTACTTGAAACAATTCATTAATAGCATAGACTAAGGTAAGGCTACATACCAGATAGTACTACTATCGTCTTGAGTAGTTTGAACAACAAAAATCATTGATAAAACATCTAAAAAGAAAAAAAAATTTAAGTTCTACATAAAGCCATTGGGAACTAAATTAAAGAACAAGGAACAACGGTTTCCAATGGAAAGTCCATACTAGTAATAGTAGATCCAAAGAACAAAGAAACCTAACATCATCGGCTGTACACGAACATCTAACATTCCGTGAAAGATTGATTCATTTCTCTAGACCTAAGTTAACACCCGTGACTTCCCCCAGCAGTTAGTATTGTAAGCCTCCTTGTTGATTTCATGAATTCTCTGCTCCAAAAAGGAAAAAATGTGAAACGGATTAGTGAAACTGCAACTTCAATACTGTCACCATGTAAGAGAAATAACTAATTAAACACAAGCTAACTCAGATTTAATGCTCACCCAAAAGGTTCCTCGCCAGTACGCCTGACCTCACCAGAAGAGTTCTGGTACATAACTCGGCTCGCTAGCCCGGCCTTATCTAGACCAAACATCTGACCTAATTTATCATACAACTCTTCATACGACCCCAAATAGGATAACTCAAGGGTCCGTCCCATATCCTCAGACTCCATAAACACTTTACAGTGGCCCATGCTGGCACCAGTAGCGGTATCAGACCCATTTTGGATAATCACAGAGGAACCCGACCCAGATCCATCTGACGTGTTTCCAGAATTGTTGGATGTCGAAATTTGCTCCTCAGTTAGAATGGCTTGACCAAAAAGCACTAGCTTTGACTTGCTCAAATGTGAATCTGAGCTTAAATTTGATTTGGGGCTTGCATCCTCAGACCTTTTCAAGCCATCCGGGGTGCCTGTTGCATGAATCCCAAATTAATCATTCTATATTCAGAATTTAGAATCTTTTCTTTAAAGAAAATCTAATAATATAACAATGGAAACTACAGAAGACAAGCTATGCTCCTTAAATTCTAAAAAGTTCCAGCAATAATATATTCATTGTTACATTGTTTATCCCAACATATACTAAGTGATGCACACAGTTTGTCAAATTTAATTACCTATTATTCATCCCAACATATACTAAGTTATGGGCTCAGTTTGTCAAATTTAATTACCTAGTGTAAGCAAGCAAGAAACAGCATCACGGTCCTTGGTAGGTGTCACCATAGGTGAAGGTACTGTGAAGTGATGGGACCCACCATTAAGATGGTGGGCCATGCCATTGCTATTGAGGAGGTGGTGGGGCCCGCTGCAAGAGCGGTTAAACAGGCTGAGGTCGGGTAGAGAAATGCCGAAAGGGGCACTATGCCTGGCTCCCTGTATGCCTGTCGCTGTCGCCGCCACCTCAGGGAAGGGGAACATGGGGCCTCCATTGAAGCCTGAGGGCAAAACTGGAAATTGCCCCTCCAGTGGAATTATCCGTGGCTTCTTCCTTGGGGGCATCGGTGAGGCAGGTGAGAATGGTGTAAGGTGGATGGGAGGGATGGTGGACACCAGCTCAACCAGCCACGGGCTCACCCGCTTCACATTCTGTAGCAGATCCGGCTCATCCCATGTTACCTTAAAATTCAACCAAATGAGAAATAAGTATTTCAAAATGCACTCCACCTGAGATATCTACCTAGATGCATAATCAATGATACTTAATTCTGGGTTCCTTTAATCATTCTCTTTTGTATTTATCAATGTTTTCTAATACAAATTTCATCATCACTATAACTAGTAATGGCCATAAGTACTGAATCACATACTCTACCGACCTTTTAAGGTTGGTAGAGTGACAACTCCTGATCTAAACCGTTAGATCTAATCTCAACGGTTAAGGGAGCCCCGTGCATATAACTTAGATTGATAGGCCCGAAAAATCTTAACCGTCGAGATTAGATCGAATGGCTCGGATCAAGAGTTGGCCCTCTACCAACCTCAAAAGGTTGGCAGAGGATACGGACCCAGTAAGTACAGTGTTCATGTTACTACTTCCAACAGGAAAAAGTAGCAATGCATTTACAAATAAATAAAGTAAACAAGTAACTAATGAGAAACTTCAAAATACTACAAAATAAGTAATTACCTGAAGAAGCCTCCAAGGCGAGTTGGGCCAACGGACTGGATCGGCTACCTGAACAGAATTAACTGTTCCCATGAACCAACTGATTCTAGAAGAATCTTCAGTCTCAAATGCCATTTTGAATCGCATACCCGGGCACCACCCAACTCGCATCGCAGACCGCACCGATCCAGCTCTCACCACAAACTCTGGCGTGCTAGCTCTTGGATAGTATATTACCTCAAATGACCTCCCACTCACAGCCAAATTAATCGCCTCCACCACCGAATCAACTCGAATCCTCCCCTTCTCCCTCACTGGATTGCAAAAATTGCCATAGCCCGGCAACAGAGTTAAAGGGTCAGGCGCACCAATACCGCCCCTCTTTGCCCTTCGGATTCCCACATATAAGTCACCATTCTCAACCCGTAAAAAGACAATTGAATCTCCCGCCACTAGTTTCTTCTGATTAACAAAGGTGCTCCAGCCAGTAGTTAGTAAATGACGACGTGGTGTGCCTCTATAGATGTGCCTAAACTTCCAAATTTCACCATGCACATCCTTGGCAAGCACTGTCTGTACTGGCGGGTCTGCTGAGTAGTCAAGCCGAGGGAATATTGTCTCGGCGCAGTACCGAGGAACTGAGAACCCACCTCCATTGTTGGCATCAGATTGGGTTAGGGTTTTTGCAAATGAAGCAGGCTTGTCTTTCTCAAAGGATCCAAACCCATCTTCCTCCTCTGCAATTTCTGGCTCCTCAGCCCTTATCGGGACCAGTTGAATCTTAGAGTAGACCTCGTCTGAATCAGAATCAGCTAAGTACTTGATAGACTGGACACTGCAGAGGATCAGAGGCGGGACCCGTGCTGCAGTGATAGGGAGATCAAGGTAGGTCCCATTAGAGGCGTGCTCCATGTATCCCTGGGGAAAGAAGTAGACTTTGCTGTGTACCAATGGCATCTGCACCATGCCACCGGCACAGGCATGCCATAGTTGCGGGTCGAGGGATTTTTCATGGTCTTTGATTGGTTGAATAGGGTCCAGCGCGTCCGCGAAAGTGATCATTTGGGAATCTTAAGAATTACTTCAGGGGAAATTGGTTATTCTAGAATTGTTTCAATGCATGCTGCAAATTTAACAGAAACTTGTGTAAATGCTAAATAGTCAAGTGTGGTATAACACGGAATTGAATTTACAACAGGGAGAAGTAGAAAAAATTAGCTTTGACTGAGACTCCTACCAAAATTTGTAATTATAAGACAGATAAAGACTTTTCAGATTTTATTGGTCAGAACTGAGTTAACACACCAAAAATTATAGAAATAATTAATTCTAAGCTACAAATTATCGTACCTTAAGTTTGCGAAATTAAACAGCGGCTCCGAAACCCCAACAATGCGAAGAACAAAAATCGTTGAAGCTTCTCCAAATTTGCAACAAAAGTTGGGGGAAGCCCCAAAACCTTATTCAAAAAAAAACCCCCTAAATTTACCAAAATACAAAGACTAAATGGTCCTAATGCCAAACACCAACAACCCCAGATCCCATTATTTCCTCAAAGAATCAATTTTGGTACAATTCGCGCCGTATCACTTCCAAAAATTCAAAAAATACAACCGTTATCTTCAATATTGAAGCTCAATTTCTCAAAACTCAGCACCTCGCTCCTCCTCTCTTCTTCTCCCTCCACTCTATATCTGCTCAAAAAAATTCAATAATCAAACAATCAAACACCCTCTCCCTCTCTCTAACTTCTCTTTTTGAAAAATCTCTCTCTCTAATAACTCGCCTCTCCCTCTTTCTCTCTCTCTCTGACTAAAATCTCAGTGGTTAATTGCTCTGTTGGGCTATTAGTAACACGCCAATGAGAAGAGAAGAGCGACCAAAAAGAGAAGAGGGGTGAAACAGATAAACAGTTAATTCATGGGATATTTGCTCATTAAATAAGCGCAGTAGTGGCAGTGGAAAGCATGAGAGCCGGATCCGGTGTTATTGTGAAACAGGAAACACAGGTCGTGTTTACAAAACCTGACACGTGTTAGGTGAGTGGGATCATCAAACCCCTTGGGATTTGATGTCGGACCATTTCTCTTTCTCCAATACTCCCCTACAAATGGTTCATAAAGTGACATCTTCGGAAAGAGCCCTTCCAATTTTACTAATTTTATTTTGTAATGCCATTCCATCCATCCAGCAGAAAAGTGGGCCGTTGATGCTATCTAGTATCTGAAAGAAACTACCAAGTAGAGCTGTCAAACGTATTATGAAAGCGGAAACAGAGATTTTAGTTTCTGTTCTGTTTCGGTAACATAACAAAATTTTTATTTCGATTTCATTCCTTTTCGTCAAACGAAATAGATTTATATTCCGTTTAATGTTTTGTTCTTTATTTTTTTTATTTCAGCATATTTTCATGTTTCGTTTAACGTTCCGTTCATTTCCTTTATTTTCGTTTCCGTTCTTTTTTCATAAACGAAACTGATTTTTTCTTTCGTTTGGCGTTCTATTTGAATAGAACGGAACGTCCGAAACGGTATGAAATTGACAAGTTTACTACCAAGTGAATTCTTTCTTTGTCTTTTGAATATTTAAGTTCACATAAAATCCGTTAGAAATGAAAGTACATACATTCATTGCATTGTAATTTTTTTAAAAAAAAAACGCAATGTTCAAAATATAAGCTTGCAACAAAGCTAATCATTTTCGTGATTACAATAGGAAACTAACCGCAAATTGTAGTTATTAAATTTATTTATAATAAGTAAAAATATTATATAATAAACGCTATGGTGTGATATGTATGAAGTTCTTTTTTAATTGGAGGTACAGAACATGTTTTGACATGTTATTTTCATGAGGATACCGGTTATTCGCTGAAAGAAAAAGATAAGAGGATGCTATACGGATGTTTCTGTTAAATACACACTTGTTTTAATCAAAACGAACACTCGCTCAAGGTAAAATTAGAGGTGAGCAAAAAGCTCGTAACTCGTGAGTTACTCGAACTCGACTCGTGAAAAGCTCAGTTATAACTCGAGCTAAAAAAACTCGAGTTGGTATAACTCGAGTTGAACCAACTCGATTAATCAACAAGTCGAGTTTGAGTTAGACTCAACTCAGCTCGTTGACTCGTGAGCTGACTCGTAACGTAATAAATTTAAATTTTTTGAAGGTTACAACATGATCTATGAGTGTTAATATTGAGTTTCAAGACATATTTTGCTTCAAATCAATGGAAAAGAATAAAATTGATAATAAATTTTAATTGTTATATTATTGTATATAGTAATTACTTTAATTTTGAAATAATATATAAATTAAAAAATGAAAATTTGAAGTAGACATATTCATGTCAAGTTGGCTCGTGACTCGTGAGCCAACTCGAGTTAGAGACGAGTTGACTTTGAGCTAACTTAAAAAACTCGAAAGTATTTCCAACTCGAGTCGAACTAACTCGAGTTATAGCCGAGTTGAGTTTGAGTTGGCCCCAACTCGCTCAAACTCGACTCTTATACAGCCCTAGATAAACTACATATATTATTGTAAGTGAAAGCGCGATGTTTGTTTTGGAAGGTGAGGGCACTCAGGCGCACTATAATAATTTTTGCAATAGATAATCTGAATAGTTTGGTATTGCAACATGATATATGCTGTCCAAATTTAAAATTCTTCATAGGATCCATCCTAAAATCTTACAAAATCCCTATATGAGACACGTTCCATCTTTTATTTTGGACGAAGTATGTATATGCTACTTATCCTCATCTGAATTATGAGATTATATATGTTCTTAAAATGTAAACTATGATTAAACATTTTAGTATCAAATATGAAGCAGCATGTACCAATCGTGACTCTAAATATCAAACAAAGGACACTTTTAATTAAGGAGTATATAATTTTTGAGCTAGGAAGTGGGAGTAGGAAGTTAGGATAGAAAAGAAGCCCACGAGGATATTCTTTTTATTTCTTGTAATTTTGTTGGATCCAATAACATAGAAATTTCAACTAAACGATACTAAATTCGTTTAGTTTGATCAAAAAATTTCTAGTAAAATTAAACCCCATTTTAAAAAAAAGAATTTTAATCAGAAGCTTAGTCTTTTATCTCTAGAAACAAACAACTATATGGGTGTGTTTGGATGACTAAGGAATAGGGTATAAGAATAAGGATTTTCGGTTTGCGTGCTTATTCTTATTCTTGTGCAACCCAAACAACACAAGAATAAAGAATAAGGATCCTTATTCCTATACTAACAAAACCATGATATAAGAATAAGGAATTTGGATAAGCACGCAAACCAAAAATCTTTATTCTTATACCTTATTCCCTAGTCATCCAAACACACCCTATATATATTATTTCCTAGATAACCTCTATCTAGAGTTTCTTAAAAAAAAAACTATATTATTGTTCCAAAATTGCAATTTTTCGAACACATCATATTGAACAGTCTTAAATGTACTTTTATTATAGCTCTTTTGGTACAACTGTAGATACACGTAACCAGATTCTTACATTTCAAGTTAACACAGATTCAACTTTTATTATAAAAGCGTATATCATTGTCATTAATTAATTCGTTGTTTCAGCGGTTCTTAACGGTCCCTGTCAAGTTTTCAAAAAAAAAAAAAAAACAACCGAGCGACATTGTATTTTTAAATATACCCTTAACATAATATTTAAAACAAAAAAATTACTCATTGAGAGCATATCATATAGCAAAAACATCTATAGTGTCGTTTTAATATCAAACAAAACTACTGAGATACAATATGTATGCTATCTTAACACATTAAGGCCCTGATCAAAATGGTTTTTACACGAAATTTCATTTCAATTCATTGATTTCACATGGGCTCCGTTTGGATGGGTGCAGGAATAAGGGAATAGATTCTTCGTACTCTCAAATTTATTATAAACAATCCAAACTATTCACAAAGTTACACACTTTCCAATACTTCTTTCCTTATTCATCTTATTTCCAGACCATCCAAACGGAGATTCGTTGGATCTAATAATATGAGAATTCCAACCAAAATGACACCAAATTTATTCTTTTTTATCACGAATTTTTCAACGAAAAGAAATCACATTTTAAAAAATAAGATTTTGATGAGGGCCTAAATTAAATTAAATTAAGGCTAACTAGAACTATAATCCATCAAGATTCCAATATTTGGTCATGATTAATTAACAAGAACCAAAAAGCTCGTACCAAAGCTTCAAAAAAATTATGGAGGTAAAAGAACAAGATAATACTACAGCTAAATAAAAAATCATGGAGAAAAATAAGTTGAGATATCCCAAGGATACACCACAATTTTGTACGCTCATGAGTGCACCTATCAGAATCAAGCAAGCCAAGCAAGTTGTTACAATCCTGTCAAATACGCACTTGAGTTTTCGCTATCTCCACCATTTGAAAAGATGACCCCGTTTTTGTTTTCTCCTGTAATTTTGAAACAGCATGGTTTCCATCGTCTCTAAATTCAGAATAGATGACCCTATCTTTTTCTCTTTTTCGCCTTTTTTCCCCTCATATAGGACTATTACTATATTAGACAATTTCATTGGTCGAAATTGACGGTGTTTTGAAAATTGTACCAGATACCGGAAAATTCTGTTAATACTAGGAACCGGAACAGCGACCAAAACAGCGTATCCAGTATTCTGAGAGTAAATACCGGACAATTTCGAAAAATACTGAAAAACATTGGATTTCGCCCACCTAACCGGTAACTGGAAATTGATGATTATTTGATTGCGCCAAAAAAGAAAATTGTCGCGGCTAGCTGTTTTCAATTTTTTTTTTCTAAATACTTAATAGCAGCAGCTATCAACTATTTGAAAAACTGAAAAAGAAATTTGAAATTTCTAGCTGCGATTTTGAGGGTAGAATTCTCCATTTTTAAATGTTTCTCAGGTAAGACTTGTATAGAATTTATCCTTTAAACGACAGAAGTCAGGCTGGCCGACGTAGAAAGTTCTTTTGCGAAGTAATGTGATGCGAGTCAAACCAATCAGCGAAGCTTAAAGCAAATTAAGTTTTAAAATCCTTTTCAAGTTCTTCCATAAATGACTGAATAGTAGTCTCTCGCTAGTGTCTTAAGAAGCTTGAAGTTTCAAAATAGTCCTTTCAGTTTTCAAATTTAGGAATAAAAGATTTATCTTCCCAATAGTTTCAACAGAGTGTGCCTTGAAACATGAACTCCGTACTTAATATCCTCTCCCTCTCTCTCTTTTTTTACAGTTTTATTAAATTTAAATTTAGTAATAAAATTTTATAATTTTCACCATTTCTAAATATAAAATTCAAGTTCTCATATTTTTCTGTATTGCTTACAAAATTTGATATTCCAACAAAGCACAGTTAACAATTATTGCCATTTTCAAAATTTGATGCGCAAAATATTAAATTTCCATCTCGAACTTTTAACATTTGTCATACATGCCCTGACTAGAACACAAAATTGACGAACGTAATTGCCTACTCTGCGACATATGGGACAAAGAATTGGAGATTTTCTTTGTTTCACCAGAGAAATATGCAATATTGATATTCTGGAATGATAAACTTCAAGCTTTAGATTAGACGGATAAATGCAGCGATCATTTTATTTTGGAGGGCCAACTTTCTAATTATGATGTTTTAAGAAGGTAATTGCGAGTATTTTGTATTTTAGAAGAATAAGTATGACTATTTTAAGTTTTGAGAAAGATATATATAATTTAGTTTTCGATATTCATGAAATTTCATCATATTTGTAAATTATACAATTAAACTTTATTAAATAGATTAAAAATCATTAAATTGGAATTATGAAGACCATAAAATTGAATTATCTAGAATTTGTATTGAACTAGCTGTAGTATCGCGCTTCGCGCGATGAAAGGTGAACCTAAATAGGTCCTTTTAACAGTTTATTTTTTTAGTAAGAAAATATTAAGCATCAACTGTATCAGTTTTAACCCGAACTGGATTTAGTATACTTATTATAATTTTATAGCAATTATAATATTTTATTATAATTATACAAAGGCAAGTTTGGCAAGCTTTTGAGGATCATACAAATATGTTACCATATTTACAAAATCACTGAATATATTTTTTCTATTTTTAAAAATAAAACCAAGCAGAATTTATCTTTACCACGTTGGATCCTGAAAGTTCCATTACAACTTCATGGCATCCTCACTTATTGCTTGATCTGAGAAACAAAAACACCATGCAATATATTCAAGTATGAATTAAGATTTCAAATTACATGTTTAGGTACATAATAATATCATATATGGATTCTTCTAAATAAAAAGGTCGGTCTATGGCATTATGTCTGAGCTTTATGGGTTTTGCTCTTCTTAAATGCATTTTTGCTTTAGATAACACACCAATATAACTTGTGTTATCTTTAATCAATTCTATTCAAAGAGGCAATGATTGGGAAAACCATAATCAAGTTCTGCCCTACAGTTTGTAATATTCAATTATAAATTAATCTCTAGCCGCACCAACCAATAAGGAAATGGAATTAGGAGCTCTGTACCAGTACTTTTGATGTTGATGCACTTTCCTTCATAAAAGACACCAACTTACTGCACATGAAATTGCTCCAGTAGAGTGGTTGGCCTAGAAAAGGATATTAGCAAATCACATTTACATATCTAATATTTCCAAAAGTAATATCTCGAAAACATTTTATGTTGTCTAATTCTGTAAAATAGCGAGAAAAAAAACAAATAACAAATTTAAAGAAGAAAATATGTATGAATTCAGTACAATGAATGCCATCATATCGATAAAAATTTTGTATACACGCGGATAGATCTAAAGAAGAAAGCACCTTTTCTAAGGCATGAATCAAAAGCTCCCAAAGTGTAAAAATCAAGAAATAAAAAAGCAAAAGGGAATACTAATATGGCACCTTTAATGGGAGAGTAGGAGGCGAACCAAAGCAAGAGGAATATGAACAGCTCCTTTATTTTGCCTTTCTTCTCTGAGCAAAACTATTTTCCAAAATGATATTATATAGACAGATGCACATAGCAGTAAAAACACTGAATGCAATTGACACACTTAAGTTATCAGTAATGCCATAAATACAAATGAATTTTGAAAACAATAAAGATTTGAGGTTTGATCAGCCCAACTATTCATTCAATTAGAGAAATAATTACAAGTTACCAACAGATATTAAACCCAAATATCTAACCAAACCAAAAAAAATAATAATAAAGGAAACTTCAATGTAAACATATTTAAATTACCGAAATATTTGCTATGATCAATAGCTCGAACTTCATCTAGGTCTGGTATAAGGTCTTTCTGACATGCATTTATTGAATTTTATTCTTTGTCTCTACTGGACAGAAAGGTACAAATGTTAAAACAACTTGAATAAAAAATAGTTGAGCCAGAGAATGCAAGATTCGAGGAGGATCATGAGGAAGAGGAATAATAACCAAACATGAGGATTAATAACATTTGTGTACTGTATAGCTTTATTTGCTCTATCAAATAGCTAAGTAGAGAATTTACCTACAAAAGTTAAGGAAAGAAAACAAAAATATAATACGGTTTCATGTTTTATCCTGGTGCAGCAATATTCTCCTTGATTTGACCAAATTAAGGAAAGAAAACAAAAATATAATATGGTTTCATGTTTTATCCTGGTGCAGCAATATTCCCCTTGATTTGACCAAATCGCCACAAAAACGGAGCATCTGTTGGGTTCGAAAATAAAGTCCAGTTTGACTACTTTGAAACTATAATCTTTTATTATGCAACAACAGATCTTACAAATCTACTTTGATATCACTTTCAAAGGTCAGTAAGAATGAATCTCTAGAAAGGATAATACTCCAGAAAGAATTAAAGTCTAGAAAGTACTTGTTAAGACAGTTTAAATAGAGAAAGGAAAGATGATCAGTACCAAATTGAAGAGACCGGCAAAATCATCAATAAATTTGTTTTCTTTCTCTCCTTGTAAGATTGCGCAATCAAGAACTGATGGCTTAGAAGAGAGAATTGCTCTGTACAACCCCCAAAAATTCAAGCCAGGATATTAGTGAGTCTAAGGGTAATTGACGTGATGCTGGTAAAGCTCCCACTCATATCTCACGTGATACTGGTAAAACCCAGCGCACTGCAGATACTGGGAGATTCCCAAAGGGAGCTGTAACTAATTTAAGTTAGTTTTGTAATAGGCGGATTAGCTTTCTTGATATTGAGTTGTGACTGTTGGTTATAAATACAAATGTACTATGTAACTCTTACAATCAATTAGACAATACAATTTCATTTTTCTCACATACTCTCTTCTTCAACCTCTATATCGGGTAGAAGAAGAAAATTAATTCTTCAAACAAAATCAAACATAAAATAACCCTCCAAACTAATTACGGCAGCACAATACATGATTCAAATAGGAAAATTAATAGAAAGTCCTTTCTATTGAAAATTAATTAATGTGATTACAAATTTTTTTTGTTTCTACAAATGTAAACGTCTATCAACATAATAGCAAACTATTGAATAAATATCAACATAAACTATTTATGAGTAAGCATAGTTTATGAGTAAGCAACCTCACAGTTACTTGATTTTATCCAAATATCAAATCTAACAATTGAATAAATAAAAGGATAAGAAAATAAAATTGAAACTACCTAATGAAGACAATTTGTGGTCATCTTCCCATTATTTATTGAGAGTAGAATGCCCTCGATAAATAAAAATGTTGCCTCTGATTTTCTGTCAAGTCCTGAAATAACAAATATTTCAACAAAAATAAAGGTTCTTATAAACAGTTTGAACTCTGAAATAAGTAAAAATTATACAGAGAGAAAATGTAATAGGAAATATGTTTATACGAAAACTGACCCGATCAAGTTTGGATCCCATGGCATCTATAGGTGAGTAATGAGGTAAATCGGTCTGAATTGTATGGCATGGAATCTTTAATTTTCCTGAAAAAAAATATTTATATAACAATAATTTTCACAATCATATTTAATTATTGGAATGCCATGGGAAAAAAATAACTTAAGAAGAAAATTAACCAACTGTCCTTACCTATTGCAAGCATTGCAAAGTGATATAGTTGATTCTCTCCAAGCCAAGCAAGCACAATTGAGAAAAAAGTTTGGCAAAGCCTGGTGACTGGTCTGAAATTACCAACTAAATATCAGACCTTGGTGTCGGATTTTGGCAGCAGGAGATGCGGAAGCCTAGGTTCCTCGTCCGTCTACGAGGAGAGAGAGGGGACGATCTTTTTCAAAGCCATGGCGGAAGAGAGAGAGGGGGTCGGCTGAGATTGGTAGAATCCTGGCGTCGAGGCCACCTCCAAGCTCCAGCACACCTTCCTCCGTACCTAAGTTTCGCTTTCCCTCCCTCGATTTGGCACAAAAAATGTGCGGACACTCGTCGAGGCAAAGGGAAGAGAGGATCAGCGGAGATCGCGAGAGAGAGAGAGAGGTGCTCGATGAAAAGGGAAGCGTTGCGCTGGCGCTCCATATCGATCAAAAGGACGGAAATATCGAAGAGTAATTGAACGGATGACGTCATCAGTTTACTGTAGAAAAGGACCCTTGCATTGGAGTATTTTTTGATTGTGTTGAATGATTAAACTAATAAATTTGCCTTTTGAAGTATGCAAATGGAACAAAATAGATTGGGAACGCAAATTTATGTGGGAGTACAAATTATATCATTGGAATTATAGATAATTGAGAAGTAAATGCAAGGAAATGTAGATAGAATAAAACGAAAAAAAAAACTTTGGAACCCTTTTACTTCAATGAAATTTTAAAATATTTTAATTTGGGTGTTCAATAGAAGTCACAAAATTTGATTAAAACCTTGTTTTGATAGATAAGCATATTTCATGTGGATATATGTACATATATGTTTTTTGAGATTGGCTAAAGTATACTCCAGCATACAGATAGTCCGTATGCTGGAGTCGTTTTTCAAATCTAAAATACATATAGTCGATTCGAATCTTTAAAATTGTTCTCTATATTGAAATTTTCTAGGAAACCAAAATTTATATTTTTTCAAATTTTTTTGCTATATATTGTGCTATTTTAAAAAAAAAACACTATAAAGGAGTTGTAAATGAGTATTTCTTACCCTCCAATTTGAAAATAGCATAATATATAGCAAAAAAATTCGAAAAAATATAAAATTTGGTCTTGAAGGATATTTTTATATGGAGAATAACTTGAACGGTTTGGATCGACTGTTTGAATTTTAAATTTTGAGAAACGACTCTAGCATACGGGGTTGATCCGTATGCTGGAGTATACTTTAGTCAATCTCTATATGTTTTTTCTTACTATCAAATTTGGAGCATTATAAGAAAGAAGCGTTGCCATATTGAATATCTTTATGATAATTCGCAGGTAGAGTGGTTGGTAGGAAACTAGAAGTCAAATAAACTTTGCTGATCTTAGCAAAGAAAATTTACAATTTACTGATTTGTTAGGGGAAGAAAAAAAAGAAAGAAAACATGTTAAACTTAGGACTTTTCAAACTAAAAAAAATACTAATAACTTTCTTACAAATTATTTTATATATCATTTTCTCCTTTGCTTCAATTAGACGATTTCATGTTATAAAACAGTGAACTAATAAATGTACGTTGAATGATAACTTTCCCGAATGAACAGACCTTTCAATAGTGACTTGTCAACTGTAGTCAAGTATTTAAAGACATTTATTTTAGTGCACAACAATACATAAAACGATCTAAAGCCAAATGCTGAATAATGTAATTATCCTCATTTTTTTGAAATGCTTAACTAATATATAGCACTACTTTTCTTCGTCTTATTATATACGGAGTACATAATACTAGTCTCTGTGTTCAAACTATACGATTTTCAAATCAGGTTACATTGGTGTAAGACACGTATACGGCAACTGTCTTTTCAATTTGACTTCTACGCTTGATCAAACCTTATTTCTGGATTATTAATTAATCAAAGATTTCATAACATATTAATATACCACTAAAGTTACAAAGTTTTAAACCGTGTGGGCCGCAATAAATACTTAAGCACCATTTTTATGAAATACAGAGGGAGAAGTGCTCATTAATTAGTGACAGTTTAGAATAAAAACAATTTCAAACCTGACATCTTCATTATTCTTTTACCTATTTTTCTGTTCTTACATAGCTTGTAATATTTTCAAACACACAACAAACTAACACGCTAAAACCTCTTTAATTTGGAAAATATTCCATTGTGTCTTGGTCTCTTCTCTAGCAAGGATCAAACGAGTTTCAGATGTCCTATGGCAGATGAAAACTACATCATGTAACGAGTCATTGAGAGCTCTACTGAATTAAGAAAACCTGATACTACATACAAAGGACCCACATGTCAGCGACCCATCATAATACCAGCTAAAGAGAATCTTGTCTTGTCAATTTTTGGTCTTCTGTTTGAGCCGCGCTCACCTATGACTACGAGAGAGTGACTTATCCAGAAAACAATAACAATGACATATGTCAACAATAATGCTATGTCGGTTGAATATTTGCGTGTGATTATTGCAAGTTAAACCCTTAACTGAAAAATTTATATCAAATTACCTAATATTTTATTGTGTCGCAGAACAACCCTTATGTGTTTTATTACAGGGTCTTAAATGAAAATTTGAAGGATTTTGTGCCACTTTTCCTATATTGATATTTATTTTTTTATACTAATATAATTTTGATATATATTTTTTTGTGTTACTACCACTAATCCTATTTTGATATTTACTTGAGTCACTATCATGCATGGATCTTTCAAGAGAACTTTTGGGAAAAATTGAAAATGAGTAGAAGACACAAATTAATTCGATGTGACTCTTTATGTTTGATTCTAACTGCGTGGATATCTAATCCTAAAAGATTGGCCGATACTTTTGCCTCGCATCGCAATAAAATTTTATTTTGGAAAGAAAAATAAATTTATATATATTTAATTTTATTCACCAAGTGTGCATTTAGTCGACTGAGAAGAGATATTTATTCTAGCTGAAAATAAATATGTGGCTTCGATCGAAAATTCAAATTATATCCCCAGCATGAAAAGAAAGAGAAAATGTTATTGAATGGAAGCATGAAACACAAATGTTCACTTGTTCTTAAATGAGTAAGGTTCCGGTGCCACACTTTTTTTGTGTCATAAATTCCGCACTTTGCCTTTTATTTTAAATTTAAAAATTTTTAAATATAATCGTCCGATCTGAACCGCTGATTTTGTTCATTTTAACAATGAATGCGTTGTCGTAAATATTTATAATTTTTTAAATTTATTTGATACTTGATTAAGAGGTTGAAAATGGACATATTAGAATTAATCTATTTTAGTTATTTTGATTCGTTCATTTTTTATCTTTTGATCAAGTCTCAAATAAACTTCAAAAATTATAAAATTTTATGACGACGCATCCGTCATTAAAATGAACAAGATTAATAGTTTGAATTAGATTATTATATTAAAATTTTTTTAATTTAAAATAAAAAAAGTAAAATAAGACATTTGTGGCACCGATACCTTACTCTTTTTAAAATGCCGTTACCCGTTAGATGATTGAACCTTTTCATTTTATTATGTGTAATTGTGTGGTATAAGAATAGCCACGATTAACCATATTCTTCAACCATAGGCATATTTATTAAAAAAATAAAAACTCGTGAGTTATTGAATAACACAAACAAAGAGAGATAAATGAAATCAGAAGTTACTAAATTGAGATGATATTACCTAAAAAATAATCACTAAATCAATATGATATGGCATAGGCAAAAAGGAAAAAAAAAAGAGTATTTGGTCTTATAGCTTAAAAATAAAACAAAATATCTTAATTAAAAGTTTCGAGTTCCAATTTTAGTTCGAAATCTAGTTATTATTGAGAAGATGCTTGATCCTATATTATTTATCTAAAGAATAATTTACAAATTAATTATAGAGATGCTTTCAAAGAAAAATAACATACCAATTCAACATCGGATGCCATATATGGACAAAAAAATTCTACGTCCAAAGTCCTTGCCTCTCCATCATCAATTGTGCACTTGCACATCAAGAGCAACCTAATTTTGACAGAGTAATGATAGAATATATAATATTTTGAAGACTAGTTCGACGAAATTGCAATTTAAAAACTTCATATGACGCAGACTAGAATATGCAAAACTTAGGACATATATTATATCAATCAATATCAAAAGATAATTGCAAATTAACAATTCATCAAGAATATTGCTACAGTCATAGCATGTTGCGTGATTGGTCTGAAAGGAATGACCACTGTAGCCTTGTGCTCATGTTGACATTACATATTCCTGTAAGTGTAATGTTGTTCTCTGCTTAAGTAACGCTTAGCTGGCCTCTAATAAAATATTTATTTTCTCCTTACTTCACTATTCTACTTTATCTCTCACGTTTTTGTTTCGTACTTTCGTTGATTGACAGAAAATTGTTTGTTGATTCGACCCAAAACAAATAATAATAATCGTCTCCATGACAGGATAATTTTTTTTTTCCCGATTTATGAGTTATATTGCATATTTGCATGCATCAATATCGGAGCCAAGCAAACATAATATGCAGTTGATGTGAGCGATATTAACTCTTTAAGTAAAAAACTTAAAATCTTTTGTGTTCCAGTCCTCCCATGAAATATCGAAGAAATATTTTTTTTTTGTTGATTATTACTTTGCTAAGTTCTTACTCTAGACGCTTTCTCCGTCTCCACGTCGGCTGAAATTCTGCCAGATCAATCATGTTATTTACCGTTTATACATTTTTACCTTTCAAAAAAACTGTATTTATTTTTACACAGTTTTCGTCGTTGATGCAAATTCTTTCATAAAAAAAATGTCTCATTTTAAAATAGGACTTTCTTTGATTTTTTTTGTTTTTTTGTCTGGAGCTAAACTCAAAGAACAATCAATTTAAAATTTTTTTAAAAATGAATCAAGTAATTTGTATAAAGTAATTAAATAAAATCAAACTTGAGCAAGTTTGGATTTATCGATGGGTTACGCCTTCAAAATTAATTGTCCCCTGTGTGGATATCATATTTTTAAAAGAGTTAATATCTTAAATTCAGTTTCCTGATACCGCCAAAATATATAAAAATAATATTTTGATAGAATTTTAGAAAAGGAGAACTGTTTAGAATTCATTTTTAAACTTCTTCTTCGTTACGGCCCCGTTTGGATGGATGCAGGAATAAGATAATAGCTTCTTGCTACTCCTAAATTTAATATAAACAATCCAAACTCTTCACAAAATTACACACTTCCCAATATTTCTTCTCGTATTCCTCTTATTCCCACACCATCCAAACGGAGAAATAGAGAGATCTGTATTCTTTTTTTTTTCTCTATTATGCTCTTTTTTTTATATATTGTTAAGTGATGTGGATAATAATCTTTGGAATATGCGTGGGATCATTCTCAATAATATGTATACATTATTATACAACTGTAGTTATAAAAATCAAGACGGACCAAAATGAAACTGACGCACCCATTAATTGTGACAACTTGACTTATTTATTGGAAATATATAAGTAGAATAAATAATTTGAAACGTTGTAGAAACTTATAAATAATAATATAGCCAACAGGTAATTCATGTGCATCTAGGAGTTCAACATTCCCTGTATGCATTTTATATAGAAATGAAAATGCGTAGGACAATATCCGTTTCCAGTGTGAAGATCTAATACAACGTTATATATTCTTTAGGAACGAGAAGTGTACTGTAAAATTTTCACAGAAATATTATATAAAAAATATTCGCCATTTATAATAATTATTTGTGAAAAAAATTTAGCTTGTATATAGAAATGAAAATGCGTAGGACAATATCCGTTTCCAGTGTGAAGATCTAATACAACGTTATATATTCTTTAGGAACGAGAAGTGTAGTTTTAAAATTTTCACAGAAATATTATATAAAAAATATTCGCCATTTATAATAATTATTTGTGAAAAAAATTTAGCTTGTAGTTTAGTAACAAATAGCAATATAAATTGAATGGAGTTCGTTTCGAACCTCGGTGGAGGCCAATTCCTTGTGAATTTTAATTTTGAATAAAATTGGAAGACTTTGATCTTCTCCTTTCTTTAAAAAGAAAAAAAATATATAGAGAAGGAAAAAAGTGAGAGGCATTTTTAATCAATCTTCCGACAAGGAATACATGACTAGTTTGAATAAGTATATTCAACAAATAATGCATGTGGGGCTTGAACCCTTGACCTCTTGAAGACCAACCTAGTGCTCTTACCACGCTACTAAGCCACATGCAACCAAATTCAACTTATATGCTTAAAATATTAATAGAGACAGAAATATATATGTACTAGCTTTAGATAAACCAAAGCTATCGTTTTCTATATATTTTGGGTGAATGTTTCATTTTAGCATCTGCAGTTATTCATAATCATATTACTGTACAAATTATTATAGAATTTCCCGTATTGTTATAATTTTAATTTCACGGAGTAAATATAGTGACCCATGCAATACTAACATGAATTGAGTAGGATCCTATTAATGATTTGGTGTGAAACAGCGTGGATTATCTTTTTTAAATTTAAATTAATACGTATAAAATCATTGAAAATGAAAACATTTCATATCATTTCAGTAGTATGCACAAAAATTATGATAGGATGCCGACTTCATTTCAGTTGTCATCAAGAGATCGAAGAACGAGCAACAAACTGGTGTTGTAATATCAGGATTTTTCCGGCAAAGAAGTATCATTTATGTGCCGAAATTGATTTTTTTTTTTTAAAAAAAAACGCTAAAGGCATGCATAATTTAAACAACATGATTGACTGCATCGCTTTAAGCCTTTAAGTGCTGTATTGTACCTTTGACTGCAAACAAAATAATTTTGTGAATGAAGAGAGGCCGGAGTGATATATGAACTATCCAATCAAAATTAGCGAAGATAAAACAAAATCAAATGGTTAATTAAAGATATATAATTTGACGTGGCTAAAATCTGGAAGGTTTTTATCCGACCTCTTAACCAAAATAAAGTCAACATGTAACATGTTGCAATTTTCACATGCATATAGCGTGTCGTGTACATAAAATACTCATGAAATTTTTTTTTTTAATAAAAGTAACTTCATTATTATTTGATATTTATTTAGTTCTATTACTGCCTTTTTGATACCCCAGTTACCCACTTATTTCTGCTTAAAAAGAATCTTTGTTAAAACCAGAAAGGCCAAAAACAAAATCATATTATAATGTAGAACAAAGTAACATCATATAAAGTATAATAATAATTTAATAAAGGCGTATAATTTAAGAAAGACGGTGATCTGTTTTTTTTTCCTGCGCCCTACTTGTTGCTCTTTCTTTAATCAATGTCTTCGAGACTTCGAGTTACTGTCAAAAAAAGAAAAAAAGATATGTCATTGAATTTGCACAAATATCCAGGTTTCAACTCCATTTACTTTGCGTGTTGGGAAAACACTTCAGGCCTGAAATTTTTTTATTTTATTACTTTTTAATATGCCCGTACAGGCCTGTAGATCTGTTGTACAGTTGATTGTCCAAAAAAAAATATAAAAAAATATGTTCTGCAGTTCAGATACTTTGCTCGTATGATGACACAAACAGGGGAGACAAACCGGCAATATATGTTCTCTCTATTGTTTTGAGTTAAAATTTTCAATCGTCGGATAAGAACATGAGATAAGATCATAAAAATTCAATCGACGTTACGTTCCCATTGCTCAGTGAGAAATGACAATTCAAGTATTAAAATATGCGACCAAATATTTGTCGGGACATATTCACGATTATATTTTCTTAACTTAGTTGCAAGCATATTTTTAAAATAGCGACTAGTGGCCGTTGTAAATTTGTAATGTTTTATTTATAATCCCTTGAATAGAATTTTGTCGACGGTTGTGTGTATATTTCTCTGTTTATAAACTGCCGATATTTATATACAAATCTGTATTTTAAAGTGCATAAACTCAAGGGTCCAAAATAATTGCAAGTTTCAGTTCGACGACACTAACAATTTTAGAGGTCAACTGATAATGTTCCGTTCAATGGTTTTTTATATTGTAAAATAAGATGAAAGACCAAAGAAAAGTAAACATAGTACCATTTATATCTTAAACAAAATCATGGCAGTGTATATAAAATATGGTCATTTACTGGCACGCATGTACTTATCCTTTTATTTGGTAAACATTTTATGAAATGCAACTAGCAATAAGTAATGTTTAATTCGTGCCTTTTACAAGCCACAATTTTCGAAATTGTGCAGGCTATAAGGTCTTCTATTGAAACTAGCATAATGCATCCAATGTTGTTTAAAAAAAAGAATCTGTCTACGCAATCTAATTTATACATATTTTTGCTAAATGTGTCTTCGGACATCACAAGTTAGTGGATAGCTAGGGTTGGGCATTCAGCCCGTAAGCCTGTCTACCTGCATATACCCGACTTGCCTGAACCCCTAATCTTCCCGGTCCGAAATTAAAACAGGCTTTTTAAGGCTGAACTTTTATAAGGTCGGGTCAGTAATGGATACGAACTGTCAAAACCCGAAGGCACCTGCGGATGCCTGTTTAAACCCGAAGCTTGTTTCTCTCTTTGCGCCGCAACAGCTCCTCTCCGGCTCTCCCTCTCTATCGCTCCGCCAGCCACTCTCTCTCACGAAATTCAACTCCAACCTCTCTCTCTCTCTCTCTCTCTCTCTCTCTCTCTCTCGTCTCTAGCGAGTACCACTTCAAAATCAAACAGCTGTCTCCAATTTAAAGGTACGAGATATTTTGGTGGCGAAGTGGCAAAGTGAGTATGTGAGAATTAGTCCCAAATATGTGATTTAAATTGGGATACCGAAGCTTCCTGGTATCGGTGGGGAAGTGGCACCCAGATATTTAACACCAAGCTCTCTCTCTCTCTCTCTAGCGAGTAGCGACTACCACCGAGTACCAAGTAGCTATTCTTTGCTACTCCCTCTCAGCCAGTCAGCCTTGACCTTGAGTGCTCTCTTTCACTCTTATCTGGTGATCCATTTCTCTCTCTCTTTCTTCTTTCTTCATGGTTTTCAATCCCAATTCAACAAAATGAAGGAGGTAAAGATGGGTCTTTTCAATCTGAGATGTATCATATCGGGATTTGGAAATTTCTCTTCATTATTACTTGCCTTTTCAAATATTAGAAAATTTTATGGTGGGTTTGGTGTTTAGAACAAAATTTATTGTTTAGAACAAGTTCTTTCTGAGCATATGTATTCTTGGTACTGCTGAGGATTTGTAGATGATGGTGGGTCTTTTTGCTGTTATAGATTTGTAAATGATGGTGCTGGTCTTATATTATATTCTGGCATGATCTGGTGATAAATAGATATTTCTGATACATCTCAGATTTTTTTTTTAACTTTTATTTTCTTTTGAATATGCATGTACATGTATGAGCTATCTATTTCAAATAAGAGTTTCAATAATAGTCAATTGGCATCAGCACTAGAGCGCTTTATGTTCAATTGGCATCAGCACTAGAGTTGCTGATTCTGAAAATTTTAATGTGCTTTCTTGGTGGATGACTAATGGGCACAAATATCCAACCTTGCAAAAAATTGCTCAAGATGTCTTTTCAATACCGGTTTCTACGGTTGCCTCTGAATCAGCTTTTAGCATGGTGGGCGCATAATTAGTCCACTACGAAATCGACTTGATCCAAAGCTTGTTGAAGCTCTTGCTTGTGGACAAAATTAGTTACGAGCACAATACCAAGGTTTGAATCTCATTTTGAATCTCGTTGTTTTAGTATTTTGTTTTGTAATGAAATTAATTATCTATCTTCATAATTCTAATTTTTTTTCCAGATTCTGTAGAGCATAATCAATTTAAAACATGTTGTGATGATGAGGACGAAGATGAATATCAAGATGATATTTCGGTAGTTGATGAAAATGTTGAATCAACATCGAATTTCTTTATGAGGTATGGCTTATAGACCCACATCTGACCATACTTTCAATTGTATGCATTGGTTTGGTCAATAGATTAGAGGCTTTTTTGATGAATTTTTGGAAGTTAGGTTAGAGGCTATTTTTTAAAATTTTATCGGTTTGAGTTCTGTGTGACAAGGCAACCACTTAATTTTGGCTGAGTTTATGTCTATTAGGTTTGAATATAATGGGTCCTTGATAAGGTTTCAGGATGGAAAATAGTACATTGGGTTTAAGTGGGAACTGGTTTTATTAATGGATCTGACAATAGGTATAAACCTAATTCAACTCTCAAGTCTTAACAGCTGTGCTTAACACAGGAGATTGTGTTGTATTCATGGTGCATTGGCTTTGTATTTTTTGTTTATCTAGGAGGCTAGTGGAAGAAACTTCAAGCATTGGAGATGGGCAAATGTATACTGGAGAGAGATCAAATAGTAAGTGCAAGAACTGCTTGCCTAGTTGTTCAATTTGATATTTCTATTATTTGTGCATAGATGTGCTTGTACTGCTTTGCTTATAAAGTTTGGGAATTTTTTGCAGCTGCGGGTCATAATAGGTGAAGAATTGATTCATTATTTCATGTCTCTAAAAAGCATCCAGGTGAAGGATTGAAAATATTTGGTTTTTATTATCTAATTCAGAATTTACTTTGCTTGCTGGTCAAATATGTGCATTAGGAATACAAGGAATCCGCAATTTAGCAAGAGCTGTTAAAATCCTTGGAATAGATCAACAAAATATTTGTCAGTAACTGAAATTAATGGGCCTTAAAGGTCTTACAATATTTTTATTTTGGTTGTAAGTTTAACCAAGAAAAATGCCAAATCTCACTATGCGAAGGTTTTTATAAGAATTTTTTCCAACAAAATGATAAACAAATGAAGTTACTTTGCAACAGTGAAACGGTGAAAAGAAGAAGCTGATCTAGCATTTTCCATTATGTATTTCACTATGTTCGGTTTGGTTAAATGCCAGCTTTATAAGATTGTAGATCTAGAATTTTTCATTGTTTAATTCTAATTGATTCTAAAGTTGTAAGGTTCAGCACAAACAACACAGAAAGGGCCAAAAAAAATTCATATTTGCATATAATAACTTAATAGTTAAACAATTATTGCTAAATTTGTAGAGTCGAGTTTCTAGGTGAAGGGCTGAAGCAAAAGCTTGCTGACATGAGTTCAAGGCAACCTGCAAGCCATGAGGAGCTTTAAATTAATATTTCATAAATTTACAAAATGGATTTATTTATTTTAGTACTCTTGTAATCCACTAACAATACATTTCTCATCACTGTATTCAAGTAACGTATTTTTAATATTTTGTGCTATAATGGAATCTATGGGCTTTAAATTTTGTGCTTTAAATTAACAATATATTTTTGTGCTATATTTTGTGCTGACAAACAAATGGCTCGCACTCATGTAAAAATAACATTTGTTTAGAAAGCACTGCATGCCTCGATTGAAAAAGTAATGGATGTCATGGAGAATTTTTCTGCTGCAACGAGGATTCACCCCCACACAAAAAAAAATAATAATAAATAAATAAAGCCTATTGGCAAGAAGGCAAGAAAGGGAAAAAAAAACAGTTCTTAAAAATCAAAATTCAATGATCGGATCTTATTTATACTATTCTTTTTACATTTTGAAAAAATTTAGATAATTTAATTTTGTTTCGATGAATATTAGAAGTTCTACGGTTCATCCTCGGGCACAGGAGCGAAGCTATGGACCCACCTAAAAAAAATTACATGATATTACACTTATTTGTAATTAGAAAAACCACAAGAAATTATGGTCCCGTCTAAAAATTTTGAAGGATCCAGTCGGACATGTCGTATTTGATTTGAATTGCATAACAACGCCTAAAAAATTACATAAGGATTGATCGAGGTGTAAACCTAGGTCAAACAAAAATAACTTTGTTTACTTGACTAGACGTTCGTAGTAAAGCAAAGGTGTCGATCCCACAGAGATGGTGATGAATACTAATTCTTATTGGTTCGTTAAAGCTAGACGATAAAAAAAGAGAAAAGAAGCTGTGTCACAATCCGAATAAATGAAGAGAAATAAAGGAATGCAATTGCAAGTATGAAAATTATTGTACTAAACGTCTCTAGGTTTGTCGATTACAAAACAATATCATTTGGCATTTAACAATCTTCTTTGAGTTTTATAGGAAGAAGATACAATTTATGAGGACTTGGATAAAAGCTTTAAGAAAGATCAAGATCAAGTCTTTAGAGAGCTTGTAGGCTAGTTTAGACTATGATAGAAGGTATACTTTAGTCCTTGTTTATCCTTGAAATGGTCTAGATAGCGAAAAGCTCAATAAACCAGCAAAATTCTGTTTTCAGTGACCTAGCATCGTACAACGCTAGATAGTGGCACACAACGCTAGAACAGCTAAATTCATACTTTTGTGAATCAACGTTGCACAATGCTATATAGAGTTAGGCAACGCTGATTCACAACGTTGTACAACGCTCAGTAGTGTTGTACAACGCTGCAGTTAAAAAACTTGGAAAATTTCCTGAGTACCATCGTGCAACGCCATATAGCGTTGCACAACGCCACAAAAATCCCAAGTTAGCTGGCTGTTCAGACAGCGCTCTGTTAACGTTAGCCAACGTCTTTCAGCGTTGGGTAACGTTAGCGTTGTGTGACGGTATATAGAGTTGTACAACGCTCTGTTGAATCTGTCAGAGTTGTTCCTTTTGTCTCCCTTTAGCGTTGTGTAACGCCATTCAGTGGCAAGCAACGCTCGGACAATTTCCAACGGAATTGTCGGAGCTTTCCTTTGGTTATACACTCCTTCGTTGTGCGACGGCAAAGAGCGTTGCACAACGCTCTGACAGACCAACGGCTATATTAAAGAGCCGTTAGAATTTACAACGGTCATATTCCAGCGTTGTATAACGCTATTCAGCGTTGTACAACGCTGTGGCCTGTTTTTGCTGGGGAACTGCTCATTTCGAGCCCTATATATATCCACCCCTTGTTCTCTCTCCAGAAAATGAGTAAGAGAGCTTCACTTTGCAAAATTAGACCAGAATTGAGCCTTTGAGCACAGGGATACTCTCCCACTTGAGCTTTTCATAGCTAGACCATCTTGAGAGATTTAGTAGCCTCAAACACCACCGCCCCGACATTGTCGCTAGGTGTAGGTTGGAATAGGTTGAGAGCTCTTCTTCTTCGAGGCCGTTGTGCCATTCGAGTTAGGCCGATCCGCCTCGAGTGTCCTTGTGAAGAGGTGATTCGGTTCGAAGTTGTAGTCCTGTTCTTGTTGGAATTGAACGGAGCGCGCCCTTTGGTGGTAGCGAAACTCCCGGAGACGTACGACTAAGGCTAGCTTCTTCTAGCGGGTCGGAACTCCGTAATCACATCGCGTGTTCAATTTCTCTCTCTCTTTCTCTCTTTACTTTATCTTGCATTGTGAATTGCTTGTGTGCTTGCTTGTATTGGGTACCAATTGAATTGTGTTAGGGTAGTTCATACCAAACCGGTCTAAAACCTTAATTGCTTCCGCTAAACCTTGATTAAGCCGCCCCCCTTAGGGACAACAAAAATAATGCAAAACAATGCGAGTAAATATTTTTGGGGTTTTCTAACGGTTTAATATATGATGCGAAAAGTGCCTTAGGGTTCGATTTCACTTAGGTTTGGTCGCAGGGTTGCAAAACATACCACTTTCATGTCTCTGTTTCACCAATCCGGTCCGGATTCCACTGTGTGAATGCTGTGATTTACTCAATTACTGATTTATTCAAGTCAAGGGTCCTTCTAGCCATACCTAAACTCCCTAACCCTTTGCTGTCACTTATTGGGTACGGTATTTGGTATAGAACATAGTGTTAACCCTCATCGAATGCATTGCACCCTCAACTTTCGTTTGCCGGTGGACCTATTCGAGTTTACAATTGGTTTTCTGCGAGATATCTAACTTAGATTTTCGCCTAATTAGAAGTGTTTACTTTTGGTTACTAACTGGTCGACTTTTGCCATTGACTTACCTCGAAATACTAGTGAAAGGTTCAGTTATTATAATGAGTTGATGTCTCAAACAAGTGCGGCCGTACACAAGCAGAGCCACACAAGTAATAATAAACACAAAACACGAGCAAATCAATAAAACTTCCAAAGGTAATTGACTTCTTCCATCAACTAAAAGAGTAAATCAAGCAAACTAAACCCTAAGCTACATTTACCCCTAAAGCAAGAAGTTTAGCCTAACATACTAATAAAATCCATGCAAATAACAATAGATGAACAAGAACAAATCAAAGAAAAGAGAAAAATCATGAGATACAACCAATTAGCTAAATTCTCAAAATCCGTCTCCACCGCCATCGCGCTAGGACTCCTTGAGACCTTGGAACTCGTTGTAACAGCATGGTGGAGCCTCCAAGTCGCACCCCCTCCTGCCTTAGTCGCCAAAGATGAGAGAATCGCCTCTCTCCCTCTGCCCATGGGCAGAGAGAGAGCAAAAATCAGATCTGGATCTGAGGAGAGAGAGATATATCGCTTGGGAATGAAAGATATCTCCCTTCTATACTTGGAGCACGCCCAAATACCTTCCTTCTGCCTGCCTGGACGTGCTAGGCCACTTTCCATAAGGAGAAAACGTCATAAAGAGCCTTTCCAAAAGAGAAATTGCTTTCAAATCCCGACCAGAAACTTCCAGATATAGCAATCCGGACCGGATTGTTCCCACTGGTTTGTTGTTGCACAAAAATCCGGTCCGAATTACATCTAACCCGGATCGGATTGCTGAGGTAGACTGTGGATTGATTGGCTTTGTGCGTAAGCCATGCATTGGGTTGAGTCGAGACTTGATCTAGGCTAGGAACGAGTCGTCTAGCCATCGAATTTGTCGTTTCCTTGCCGTTTTCCAAGATTTTCTATAAAGACAAAACAAAACACGACGGCAGTGCCAAATCTAACAAACAAACAGAAGAATAAGATAAAATCATGGTTTTAGTCACAATTTCGATGTAAAGTCTGGTCAAAATAACGATATAAATATGAAATATCAAGGATCCATGTAGCATTTGTTCCTTACTAATTGTCTTCTTCCTTATTCTCGATGAATCTTATTATTTGGACAAAACTTAGAATAAAATGAAATATTTGGGTGAATAATTATTTTTAGCATATATATCCTAGCGCGAATCTCGTGTATTGCGTGATTCATCTATATAATATTTTGTGAACTTTAGGACATTATAAACAAAAGTTACCACACAAGATCATAAATACAATTTGGATATTATATGAAAGCTGTCACTAAAAATACTAAATACTGTTCATGTCAAAAAAATTCCAAGCACCACAAAAGTTAAAAAATATTATGTTTTGAATAGTGGCCGAACTTCTCTGTATACCTTCCATTTTTATATATCTATAATCTAGAAAAATAAGTGTTCAATGAGATTTCTAATGAACCTATTTTGCTAAATTATGAGAAAAATAGAAATTCATAGAAAATTGTTGTACTTTTTTTTTATTGTCGTGACTAAATAATTATACATTTTAGATTTTCTATTGTTCTTATAATATATATTTGATTTCTCGTGAATTTTTTGTGTAACATTGTTTTAGAGTTGTTTATTAAAAAATTATTATTTTATTATATTTATATTAGGGGCAATTGGATCAATGCCATCCCAAAAGTTCAAAATTAGAAAAACGCCACCTCAAAGTTCACTCTTAGTTAAATACCACATCAAACTCAATTTATTTAGTAATTTGCCACATCCACTGTACAAAACCTCTCCAAAATACAATCTATTTTAGTAATGACCAAAATATCCTCTATTTTTAATTCAGCTGTGTATTTGTGAGTTGCGACCCCTGACTTCGCATATTACACTGAAACCGTACCAGATTGGTACCAGAAATTGTTTGGCCTCGATTGAGGCTGGTACAAAGCATGTACCAATGTTGTGAACACAAAGAAAGGTCACTTTGATTTTATTTAATTATTCATCCGACCCTTTTTCATCTTCTTTCCACTCTTCAGTGTATAACTTCAAAGTGAGACTCGTTATACTCAAACTTACTTCACTGTATAATCAGATTATTGCAAAATTCATTACATTGTCTGACCTTTGTTGTGTCCTTTTTCTCTGACAAATTAACAACAAAGTATGTGAGATACTTTTTTTTTGTAATAATGGCAAACTAAGATCAAAATTAATAGATTGTTACCAATAATTGAGGGCATAATAGTGAGAGACTACATATTGAGACCAAATATGCGAATTTAGAGAGAGCTGCTTCCGTGTCCAGTCACAAAGAGACAAATCTGATCAGAGAAAAAGGCAACTCTCATTGGTGGGTTTAGAAAGAGAGTCAGAGCCTGGGAGTCGAAAGGCAAGTTTCGTCGCCAGATTTAAGGGAGAGCGCTTGAGACGAGACACAGAGGCAGTAGAGAAGACTATGGAAGATCCAAGGTCTGGGGTTGGTCTTACGATAGAGGTGAAGGTGAGGTTGAAGAGGGTGATAATAAGGGTATTTTGGTCAATACGAATTTTGAGAATGATTTTTACAGAAATTGTGGCATTTTTATGAATAAAACTCATTTGGGGTGGCATTTTTCTAAAGAGTAGTTTTGGGGTGGCATTCTTCTAATTTTTAAGTTTTGAGGTGGCATGAGACCAATTTTCCCTTTATATTAAAGGTTACATTATACATATATAAAACTTGGTCGGCATGAGAAAAATTATATGAGTAAATCGCGCGATGCATGAGATTCGCTCTAGTCATATATATGTTTTCGGTGAAAAAATTTTACGGACCCTGCTGACACGAAATTCTAGTTTCGCCTCTGCTCGGACATAGTTTATGATTTTTTTCATGCTATTTCCTTTAATTAAAAATATTGGAAATAATACACTAATACAGGCATGTCATGGAACATGGATCGCATCTAATAGATTCATTTTATTATTTAAATTAATTTTTTTTATTGCATTCAAAACCTAAAAAGCGTGGGCACGCGGTAAAAAGCAAAAATAAATAAATAAAATAAAATAAAAATTAAACCCCTCGTGGAAAATTTATAAAGCTCTTAAACACAATTTACATTTTGGTTCTAATGGTTCTTATTTCATGATTTATATTTTTCACTTTGCTATTTTTCTCGAGCAAATTTGGATTGTTTAAACGCATGGAGTTTTGTGCTAATATGAACTTTGATTTGTTTGAATGGTTCAAATCTATGCTGGGACCATTCCGGCAAGGATAAACTTTCAACGTATTAAAGATAACATAATAAAGGATAAAGAATTTGGTATGAATAATTAGTGACTTTGTCATTTTCATTAAGAAAAACAGACTACATTATCATCAAAAGCTGAAGAAGAATAAAATATGTACACTTTGAACTATGTCTTTCTAATAAAATGACTTTTTAGATTGAAAAAATAGAAAGTGATATTTTGGTGTTCTTTCTAAAAAAACAATATAGAACAATATAGCCACGACTGACGGATACAACCGTCAGCTACGATCAAATCTCAATTTTCGTGATTTTAAAATTCGATCCGAACCGTTCAATGTGTTCTCCATATTGAAATCTTGTTGGAGACAAAATTTTATAATTTTCTGAAATTTTTTAGTATTTATTTGATATTTTACAAAATTCTTAATCTAAACAATTATGGACCTTTCAATAACTATGATTTTTAAAAATTTCAAAAAAATAGTAAATAAAATCAGAAAAAGGTAAACTTTGGTCTCCAAAGAGATTTCAATATGGAGAACACATTGAACGGTTCAGATCGACTGTTAGAATCTCGAAAATTGAGATTTGATCGTAGCTGACGGTTGCATCCGTCAGTCGTGGCTGATTTTAGCCCATCTCAACATTTTAAATGTTCTAATCGAAGAAATAAATATCAGTTTTAAAGTTTTATTTAATAATACACTTTGACCCATAAAAAAAAAATCCCTAAGTTCCCATGGGATTTTGGGAAATTTCATCTTCCTACCATAAATTTATTATAAACAATCCAAACTCTTCACAAAATTACACACTTCCCAATAAATTTATTCCTAAGAATTGCAACTTTCCCAAATTTTCCAACTTCCTAAGCGATCCAAACGGCCCTTACTGCTTTATTTCTCTTTCACACTTCGATAGGTTTTAAACCTTGTATAGCTATCAAATTCAGAGGTTTGGCTGACATGAATCAGGATGGGCACACTACACAATGACGCATTTGAGGACCTGTTGAACCAGGTGGCGTTTTATTTCGGTTAATGTTTTATTCCATTTTGTTTTATGTGTGTTGAACTGTTGATATCAATTATTAGGAAAGTTTTGTCGTAAATTAAATTTTATAAACGGGGTTTAAATTTGCAATTATTTAAAATTATAAATAGAGATAAATGAAAATTCCGATATAAAATTTCTGTTCATCGTAGACGGAAGGATTATTTTTTGTTGTTTGTAGGAATGCCCAATGGAGCTTTGTTGGATGTCTTCTAATAGCTCCGTTTGGATAGGTGTGGGAAGAAGGGAAGAAGGAAAGAAGTGAAAAGAAGTATTGAGAAGTGTGTAACTTTGTGAAGAGTTTGGATTGTTTATATTTTTTTTCTTCTTCTTCCTTCTTCTTATTCTTTCTTCCAACGATCCAAACGCACCCATAGTTATAGATGTAAGAAGTTAGATCTTTTCTTAAGAAACTTTTGGTTCAACCAAAAAAAAAAAGGATAAAAAATATAACAATATATACTTCCTAAGAATAACATAGATGAAATTCTGAATTAAACATTAAATATAACAAGATAATAATTTCACAATAATATTATATTAGAATTACATATATACATAAAATTCTGAGCACAAGTCAGCCAGGTTGAATTGCAGTCGACGTACTTTACAAACTCGTATTCAAAATTTATTTATAGAATTAAACAAACTAATTCATGCATATAACCAATGATCAATCAACGCGCCTTTTTTCCAAAAACTAAAGCATCTGAAGAAGAGATGCCATCCTATAATTTTTTTTTGCCAAAGAGTTCATACAAGAGAAATCTAAACAAAAAGAAGATACCAAACCAATGCTATATTAAACATATTAAATCCCCTCCAATAATTATTTGCTAAAATACAAAGCACAAAAATGTGATCGGTTAATCAACGCGCCTAATTGCACTATCACCATTTGGAATTTTGGATCCATTAAATAACAGATCGGATGTGAAAATATCCGTTTGGATCCGCTACGAACAATAAAGGCAATGGGATCCACAAGTCCGTTTGTACTCTCTTGACAGCTAGGAGACAAGGAGTTCAGATCTGGTGCCGCGCGGCACACCGTGTAGCGCGGCATCGTAGCCGTCTGATCAAGATCCAATGGACAAGGGAGCTCCGTGCATGTAACCTAGATTGATAGGCCCGTAAAAGTTGAACCGTCCGATCAAGATCAGACGGCCCGTACGCGCGATACACGGTGTCCCGCGCTACACGGGATTCGGGTCCAGGAGACAAGACGTCAGCCACAGTGCGGGGATACAGTGTTGACGTGTCACGGGTTGGAATGTAGCGCGATTTTTGTGATGACGTGGCACATCTTGATTGGGTGTGGAGTCACGCGCGTGTGGGGAAGGAATTTTGTCGCGAACCCTACTAACGACAACAGAGAGGTTTCTGTAGATTGGGACCCACCATAGTTACAGCGTGGGGACCATCTCGAATCAATGTCGGTTGCTAATTTATGTGTTTGTAGACTTGCTCAAGGAAATTGATTAGTGTCATATGTAATTTTATCATCTCTGTCATCGCTAAATATAAAGTGAACATATACAATAAATAAAGTTAACATATAAACAAATAAGTTCAATGAAAATAAGTTGAATATGCATGTAAACTTCTGAACAAGTGATGATAACACTTTTTTGTTTGTAAGTGTTCACTTAGATCTTTTATATGTTCACCTTATTTATTGTATATGTTCATTTTGTATTTAGCGATGACTGGGATGATATATTTGACGATGACACTTATAATTTCTGCTTTCTTAAATCTTTTTAGTTTCGTACGTTTATTTTTTTGTTGGGCCAGACCCAAACTACAGCTGGATATTTCTTGGAGGGATAAAAAGTGCTTGCAGGTACCTGAAATTTGTTATAATTATTTTGTAATCTCACTGCTTGATACATTTTATTTTTAATTTTTTATTTGCCAACGGCCAATCCATTTCAATTTTTTTTTTGATTCCCGAAAAGTACGGGATGCTCTTGCACAATGAGGAAATTATTCTAGTTTATTTTAAGATTGAAAAAAATTTAATTTTCTTTTCTGTCCCTCTTTGGTCGGTCTCTCACATATTTTAATTCGGCATTCTTTATTTCTTATCTTTTGTTCTTCCCTTTTATTGCAAACACCTTACAATCCTTCCGACTTTACATTTTATCTTTTTCCTGATAAAATTCTGAAATTAAATCCTCTATTTGTTGCGTTTCAAGAAGATATGTGTAGCTTCGTTATTAATGTTCAAACGATGCACTTACTACAAGAATTATGTACATAACCTTTACAAATTAATTAGTTTAATATTAATTTAGGGTGAAACTTTAAACAATTGGACGACAATTCCAAAATAATTTAGTTAAAAAAAAATCTGACAGTGAAAGTATTTAAACGACCGCAGTACATTTTTCTAACGACAGTAAAAGGGTAGTTTTTTAAACTAATTTTTGTGTGCATGAACAAAAGTCAAACGTCCAGCTAGTAGGCGTTCTGATGCTTTGATCTTATAATATTTATCATTTTATAAAAAAAAAATTAACCCAATTGAGAAAATTTTCTTCTCCATATAGAATCCAGCACATATGACATCTCCTCTCCTTATGCCGCAAGCTTGGGGAAGGAGATCTTGTCCTAGGGATCGATGCACCATGTAATAAAATTGCTGGGTAACAGAAAATGTCAAACAACATATTAAATGCATGCATTGAGAGCTTGACAGTTCTCATGCAAAAGCTCACATGCATGTGCTTGTGGCATCAAGCAATGAGCAAACACTCGGTTGTCGATACCCAAGTTCCAGTTCTCCTGCGGCTACAACTGTGTGGTACATTGTATAGTGGACGTGCCCTTAACTAGAAGTCCAGAATTGGACAAATAATGCAGCGCCTGGCGCCAAGTTTTTTTTTTTCGTTTGAAAGTTTATGAAATGAGATAACTAGCAATTCTTCTTAAATTATATCCAAAAAAAAAGCATGCATAATGACATAAAAATAATTTAAATGCAAAAGTATTCAAGAATTCTTTAGACTTTCAAAAACTTTTTTTAAGTTTCTAAATGGTCACTATCTGCAAAAGGTTTCATCTCCTTATTAATACATAACATATTACAACTTGCAAATACTCTAAAATAGAGTCGTCATCCAAAAATGAAAATTTTTCCCCATAAAAAATACGTCCGTTTACAAAACCCGAAAATCCCATAATTGGAATTTCAATTTTTATTGAATTTTCTAGACATGTGTCCATTCTTTTTCTTTTCAGCCCATGCAAAATCATTATCATCCTGCTCCACATAAGAAACTATAATTTTTTTTTAAAAAAAAAAGAAGAAGAAACATTGGTAAAATTTTCAAGAGCTTCTGATTTCAATAAAAGATTGGAGATGCAACACGAGGGGTCACACGAATGATGGTAACAAGAAAACATAGAACCCAACGGTTGAAAAGGGAATCAGTTGGATCACATAACATATTCACATGCGATGATGCGAAGGATGTAGAGCGTAAGGAAGTCTTGTCTGTCCCTGGAACAAAGATACCACTTACCACTTACCAGGTACAGGAATGGAAATGGAGACATCCGGTCGGATCCTGTCGCACGTGACGGAGAGACAAGTGGGGCATGGGGCACGTGAGGAGGCGCGCCAGGCCATGCGGCTGATCCGGTGCCGTCTCAGCGGCCGCACCCGTTGGAACAGGCCGAAATCATATCACCTTAATTACTTCCATTAATTCCATGTATTATTAATATTTCCATTCATGTGAGATTCTGGGTTCTGGATCAAGGCGACATTCAATCAATACCCACCCTTTATTGCATCTCCGCTTCATCAAATTTGAAACTTTTTTGGTTGCTTTTATATGCGCTACTGACCTACTGTGTGTGGCTTATACTAGTAAAAGTTTAGCCTAGCTTTTTCAATGATTATTTTTTTTATTTATTAAGAATATCTAATTTTAGGTCCAAATTTCGTCAAGCAAATATACGATCGTTGTAATTTTTTTTCAAGTTATTATTGTTTGAAAATTCTGTACAAATTTGCAAAATAGATTTGCAATTTCAACGAAAATATGCCAAATTTGTACAAATTAGTAAGAACTTAACAAAAATTAAGCAACTTTGTACAACATTTTCTGTTCAAAATTAAGAAAAAATTACCAAAATTTAGCATAAACTTGAAGGAGGTGTGCAATTTGATCATGAATTTGCCGTCTTAATGAAAATATAATTCAAAACTTTTGTAAGAAATTTGCGATTTGTGCTTATAATTTTATCTTTTCCAATTTTCGAGTTTTTCAAATTTATTAAATTGAATAGGAATTTAAAACACTTACTGAATCAATTTTCAGATTTGAACTATTTATTTAAAAAAAATCATCTCATTTGAAAATTGAATGAGGGATGAAAAACAAAACGGAAGAAAAGAAAAAAAAAATAGAAAGAAAGAAAAATAAATGGTCAATTTGCTGACAACTGCAAGACAAAAATTTGTATTTAGATTCAAGGACGTTACATCATGTTTGTCTAAATAAACCTACTTAAAAACACACACACACACACAAAAGATAATAGGTGAATCCGTGTCGTCAGAAACTGAAAACTTAGGAAGCCAGTAAATTGTTTTTACCTTGAAAGGGTGTGAAGTTAAACGGGAGTTACTAAATTTGGAAATTGGGATCAGTGTATCATAATCCTGAAGAGTGAACAGTTCCAGGGACAATTTCAACTGTTAGGACACAACAATATGAAATTACACGGTAGTTAAATTAATTAATAATTCTCAATCTGGCCTAAAGAAATTGGTCTGGTGTTTCCATTTTGACTACGACAAGTCAACGAACCAAGCCAACCTCCGTTAATAATTGTTTATTTTTAGTGTCCATCTATCCGAGCTCAGTGTAACAACAGTAGGTGAACACTGAACACACATGTAATTTTAAATATACTACATTTCATGTGTACCCAGCAAAACCTCAATATACTACATTCCTACTGCAATAATTTCACAATTGTGCAAACTCCTCCATAGCATATAGTAACCAGATACCAATTTGCTAGAGTTATTGTACATTTGTACTATATATTACAGGGTGAAAAAATTGCCTGTTACATAGCTTTTATATAAGATAACAGTAATAAGGAATAAAATAAATTAAAGAAGCATAACAGTTAAATGATGAAATTAATTTCTATGCGACCTTAGTACTTTAAGGTTATATAATATTCAATTAAATCTAACTTTACTTTTCCATGAATCCGACAGATCCTCTAAATTAGGGAAAAAAACATTATCAAAATCAAGAATTCACTTTTAAGTGGGTTTTAATTATTCCGGAAATTGCTTTTGTCACTCCCTAAATTGAAGGTACACTCCAAAATTTTCAACAATACCTAAAATACCCTCCTTAATTGTAAGAAAATTTCATGCCTATTTTTTTTTTGTACGAATAAACTAAAGATATTTTGGTTATGTATTGGGAAAAAATAAAACTTTCATAAAACAATTTCAGTTTAGCAAATGTTAGACATAAGTAAATATTTTAAAAAAAATGCAAAAAGTTTACATACATGAATACTAAACGAATTGTTAACTTTAATTATATCTGTGACACATCAAAATACATCTCTTTGGAAAGTAGATTGAAACATAGGAACCATCCAAGTTTTAAAAATTGAAGATATAGACGGATTGACCTTGAAAAGTTAACCCTTCTTATTTATAATTTATAATTAAACAAATACATATGGTCGTGGTTTTCTTGGATTAGGGTGAAGATAAAAACAAAGCGAAGACAAAGGTTTAAATGTCATAATTACAAAATTCGTCGTTGCCGTTAAACATCTCCTCTATCTACCTAGTAGATAAAACTATTTTAGAGCTTGTTTGACTATCATGGAATATTATAGGATGGGTTTTCTATGAATATAAGATTCGATTGTTGAATTTGGCATATTTCATTGACGAAAAGAAGTATGCAAAATGATAAAAAAAAACAAACCATTCGGATTTACCATAGGAATATAGGAATAATTTTCAGATCGTCGACACAAATTATTTTAGATAAATGCAAGAGGATAATATAAATTGAATCTTAATGCATGCTGATAATTCGGATGAAATATTTATTTTATCATTTGTTGCAATATAATTATGTACTTAGACTCATGAATATTTTAATTTCTAGAAATGTTTTTAGCAATATATTTTATCGGTCCTATTTGCAATTTTATGGTCATTTTGAAATATAAAGTTATCTTAAGGGACTGTTTGGATCATATGGGAATTAATAGCTAGGAGAAATTTCCTATTCCTAGGCATAAATAATTATAAACAATCCAAACTCTTCACAAAATTACACACTTCCCAATACTTTATGCCTAGGAATAGAAAATTCCTCCTATTCCTAAGCGATCCAAACGGCCTCTTAGAAATAATGTTCACTATTTTCAGTTTCATTTGAAATGATCTGATAAAAAATTGTAAAGTTGTCTAAGTCATCGTTAAGTAATTATTTCTCTTTTATTTTAAGATTATACTTTCACAATTTCTGCCTCGGCATGTGAATATTGAAGGTGGATTTTGTAACTATCGCATTGGCATATACATCGATCCAATAGCATAAAATAATTTCAATTTGAATTTAATAATCAATACATCTATACTTTTCGCGTACAGTTAGCAAGCAAGTTTGTTGTATTGTATTTACATAGTAAATTAACCTAACTACGTGGATATAATTTAAATGAAACGTGTTTGGGATGAAAATATCCACATAATAAAGCTTATGTTGTGTATCAGTGTATGTATTTAAGAGACGGTATACGCAACAAATTGAATTTTTCCATAATCACAATATAATGATTTTTGCTGCAATCATGACATGACTCTCAGAGCTGTCTAAATCTTCAGTCGGAGTGTTATCTTTTGGGTCCAACAACACACTTGAAAATCTATATTTCTTAATTCATAAAAGAAATAATATCTTCAAAGCGTACTTTGGTAGAATATGGGAGATATGAAACATTTCCTAAACAAAGAGTCGGTTGTGAGATCGCTGCACAGGTAACACCTTCCGTAAACAAAGCTAAGGTAGGGTTTCTTTTGTATATATTATTAATGGTTGGTAGTTTAATATGAGCTAATATGATTCAATTTGATATGATATGATGTATAGTATTAATTAAGTTTGTTGATGGGATCTGTGCATCCTTGTGTCGTTGACCCTGAATATTATTCCAAACAAACCACTAGCTGTGAGCCTGTCACCCACCGTCTGTCACCAATTCCCTTGTGAACTCACCAATTGGATGTTATAATTCCTGGTCTGACATGACATCTTACAAAGATTTAGTTGTTTAAGTCTTAGAGAGAAATAATAATTAGTACCTCATGTACTTCAACAACAAGTTTTCAATGAGTTCCCAGTTGTACAACATACAATGTGTTATTGACTCTATGTTAAAGAACAGAAATTTAAAGACTGAGATTTAGATTTAGACTTCTATTCCTGGCTACAATCAAGATAAGCAGAAAAGCAGGAACATGTTAGTTGGGCTGGTACCAAATCATGTCAAGTTTTTCTTTCTTTTTTCCTTTTATTCTATTTTCTATTTTACATTTTTATTCCCTTGGGTTCCACTTGGGGTTTCTTCTCCACAACAAAGATTAGTTGCTTTTTTATTGTTGGCTTCTTGTGTTTGAAGACTGGAAATCGTTAATAATGAATTATTAAAAGCCCTGGTACATATAATGACAGAAAAGCAACCAAACAACTTGAACGGCCGGTACCGATCTAGCAATATCATCAACCTTTAACAGCTTTTACTGAACTCGAAAATCTTTATAAAAATGTCAAAAAGAAAAAAAAGAAGAAGAGTAATACAGCATACTGCCGCAATGCATGGTCTACAAGCCAAGTTCGACCACACTGATTTGTTTCTCTTCCAGTTAAGTCGAGATATATAAGAGTTCACAGATCTTAAGCGCAAAATATAGAAACACCTCGGCCCACATAGGATTGACAGTATAAAGTATAAACTACAAAACTTGGGAAATTGAAATAATTCCGAAAAAATTAATACTAACTTTACCGTTCATATTAATTTTGATAATAACAGAAAAAATCGAAATTTTAATACTAACGTTGCTGGATCGTCATCTCAGTTGACGAAAGCCCAATACCCTTAGATCGTCATCCCAGTTGACGATCCAACGATCCAACAACAAAAAAACACATATTTTAATTTTCTGAATTTTTTTTTAATGCAAATTTTGCATTTTAGCCCCCAAAGTTTGTATTATTACAAAATATATAATTTATAATTAAAAATTAAACATAATTAAAACATCTATTATAAAAATATAAGTATATAATTAAATTATTGCATGTTAAATACATAATATTGTATATGTTTGTAATATTTATTCATACATATATATATAATGTATCGTATATTTTATATATTAAATACATATTATTGTATATAATTAAAATATATGATACATATTATTATGTACATATATTTCTAATGTATATTTATTTATACAATAAAAAAATTATATATTAATATCTACATTTAATTTATAACAAATTTTTTTTATTGGACTACTATGTAAAAATAATAATTTTAGTGTCATCACGAATAAATTCGACAAAAAATATATTCAATTCTTTCGCCAATGATTCTAAAATTATTATTTTTACAATATAGTCCAATAAAATTTTTTGTTGTATATTTTATATGTAGTTTTAATGTATATAATTTTTTAAAAAATTATACATTAAAAAATATATGGTGACGATGACCATATATTTCTATATATAAGTATATTAAAAAAATATATGTATATAAAATATATTAAAAATTATACTTTAAAAAATATGTTTATATATACATTATATACATATAAATATATACACTTATACATTACCTATTTTTTTTTATTGTATTGTAAATATCTATAAATATCTACATATAAATATATACATTTGTACATTTACATACATATAAATATCTACATTTAATGTATAATTTTTTTATTGGACTATATTGTAAAAACAATCATTTTAGGGTCATCGGCGAAAAAATTGAATATATTTTTGTTGAAGTTATTCGCCGATAATGTTTACCAAACGGGACGGGGCGGGGCGGGATGGTCCAACCCGCTGCGGTCCACGGGTTAAGACGGGGAGGGTTAGGACGGTCCATCTTAGAAATCTTGACCATAATCCTTTTTAAACTCGCCCCATGTAACCCGCACGGGTTATGACGGTCCGGTCCGGTCCGGTCCGCGGGTTTTTATTTATTTTGTTACTATTTTTTATTTTTCGTTAGTATTAAACTACATATATAATCACTATAACGTTTTTTTTGCTATTTTGTGTGTGTTATTTTTTCAATATTTTTTGTTTTTTCAATATTTTTTTTGTTTTTTATTTTTCATTAATTACTTTTATTTTTTATTTTTACGTTTTTCTTTATTTTTTTTACTTATTTTTTCTGTTTTTATTTTTTTTGTTTTCTTATATTTGATTTGTAATTTTTTTATTAGATGAAAAAATTTGAATATAATTATATAAAGTTACCCTCTTTTTTTCCGGGATTAACACGAGTTTTGGACGGGTTGACGGGGCGGGGCGGTTCGCTCCACGGGTTAAGACGGGGCGGGTTAACACGGGTATTTTTAGAAAGGGCAGCCCAAACCCGTCGAAGACCCGCCCCGTTCTAACCCTTCGGTCCATCGCGGTTCATGGACGGTCCGGGGCGGTCCGGTCCATGGGGCGGGTTTGGGGCGGGGCGGGTTCGACCCGGCGAGTTTTTGGTAAACACTATTCGCCGATGACCCTAAAATTATTATTTTTACATAATAGTCCAATAAAAAAATTATACATTAAATATAGATATTTTCATATATTTTTTTTAATGTATAAATAAATTTACATAGAAATATATGTACATAATAATATGTATCATATATTTTAATTATATACAATAATATGTATTTAATATATAAAATATATGTTACATTATATATATATGTATAAATAAATATTACAAATATATACAATATTATGTATTTAACATGCATAATTTAATTATATACTTATATTTTTATAATAGATGTTTTAATTATATTTAATTTTTAATCATAAATTATATATTTTGTAATAATAAAAACTTTTGGGGCTAAAATGAAAATTTTACATTAAAAAAAAATTCTAAAAATTTTACAAAAAAATTTTAGAAAATTAAAATATGTGTTTTTTTTGTTGTTGGATCGTTGGATCGTCATCCGATATGACGATCCAAGCTTGGGTCGTCAACTGGGATGACGATCCAAGGGTATTGGGCTTTCGTTAATTGGGATGACGATCCAGCAACATTAGTATTAAAATTTCGGTTTTTTTTCTGTTATTATCAAAATTAATATGGACAGTAAAGTTAGTATTAATTTTTTCGGGAAATAATCTTCACTGCCATCTGCAGTTTTGTCATCACTTGCCATCCATCGCTAAATAGAAAATGAACACATAAAATAGACAAGGTGAACATATATAATGATCAAAGTGAACATCTACAAACAAATAAGTTAAATAAAAAATAAATTGAATATGCATATAAAAATCTAAACAAGAGATGACAATACTTATTATTTTTAAGTGTTCACTTTGATCGCCTATATGGTTACTTTGTTTATTTTATGCGTTCATTTTGTGTTTAGCGATGGCAAGGGATTGACAAAATTGGATTACCTGCGGGCTTAATTTGCAAAAAAAAAAAAGGTTTATCGTTCTTATAGCTATCCCTTTAATTTAATTAATCGGCCCATATTCAGTCCAACAAGGCCCATCTTGTCACTCTGCTTTCTCGAATCCGATCCGTGCAATAAACCGAACCCCTCCAGCCGGAACAGGGATTGGCGTGCCTCTTCCTCTTTGGCTCTTTCCCCAGTCGCCTCCTCTTGCAGAAAACCTAGACGGACGGACCTACACGGCTACACCTCGAACTAAGACACTGGTTAGTCTCTCTTGCCCTCTCTCTCATAAGTCATAATGGTTCCTGAAAAACCAGAGGAGAAGGAAGCCCCTGCCGTTCCGTGTTCAATTTGACCAATTATGTCGTCTTTTTTTTAAAAAAAATCTTCTTTTAATCTGGACCTTTTATTTTGATCCAACGGCTCTTATCGTTAGTGCAGCTTCTTCACTGCGTCGACATTTTCCTTCATATATGATATGATATAATTGTGTAGCGACTGACTGAAAGTTGGACCCACAAACTTCTGTAGGTCGTAGAAGGTGGGGTCCACCGTCCAGGAGTGATACCTCTCATTATAGCCGACTTTCTCACTTTCTGGGTTTACGACTTTAGGGTTTTGTACCTCTTTACGTTGCTCTCTCACTTTCCGAGCTTCGCAGCCATGGCGGACGACGCACTGATAAAGAAGGAGCAAGACAAGACATTTGCGGAGATTGGCGTGTGCGCAGAGCTGGTCGAGGCATGCGAGGCCTTGAACTGGAAGACTCCTTCCAAAATCCAAGCTGAGGCCATCCCTTATGCGCTTGAAGGTACCCCTCTTTGATTCACTCCTTTCACATGGAGAACCATTTTATTGCAGCTTTCTTTTCGCTTCAAATCCAATCGTTGTTCAGATTTTTAGAGCTGGATTAGACTTTTTGAAACCCCATTTGGTTTATTGGTCTTCAAGTATGCAATTGACCATAATTATACCTTAGAATTGCAAATTAAGGCTGAAATTGGCCAAAATTCGCTTTGATTTGTTCTCACTCTTGAAATTCACATATGTATCGAACCATTCCCATACACAACATGAATCACTGATGTTTCAGTGGTACCTGTATATACCATACTTATATCCCCATGTTTGTTTTGGCTTGTTTATTATTTGTGCTCAGCTGTGCATCATGTTGTTGGTGTGAATTTGTAATTTGAGTCAATCAATAATTAAGGCATATTTGCAGAATTCAATCTTAATTGATGCTTAATCAATATTTGATGATCAACTGGGTTAACCACTTCTGACATTTGGCCTAGGTATTGACAATTTTGATTTATTTTTCTCAGGAAGAGACTTAATTGGTTTGGCACAGACTGGATCAGGGAAGACTGGTGCTTTTGCACTTCCGATTATCCAGTCTTTACTTGAACATAAGAGTCCTTTTTTTGCTTGTGTGCTTTCTCCCACAAGGTTTGTACACTTGAGGTTATTTGTTATTTGATCTAGAACTTCCTTATTTTTTTAAACTTCCTTATTTTTCCTCTCCAATTTAGGGAATTGGCTATACAGATAGCTGAACAGTTTGAGGCTTTGGGCTCAGGAATTGGAGTCAAGTGCTCTGTTGTGAGTTTTCAATATCTGGACTAACTATCACTTTCTTTTTCAAAAAGCAATTTATATGGATACGTGCGGATTTGATTTTCTAGTTACAGTAGGCTATTGTTGTACTTGTTTTTTCCTTAGCAAAAACCTAAGTGAATCTAATTTTTTGTTTCAATGCTATTTCAGCTTGTAGGTGGAGTGGATATGATGCAACAACAATTATCTCTTGGGAAACGCCCTCATATAGTGGTCAGTATAACCTTTTGTCAGGCTTATTGCTATAAGTGAATCATAAAACTTCATTTTTGCACAAGCAATTTGATGTTCATTTTCTTTTGTATTTAGGTGGCTACTCCAGGTCGTCTCTTGGATCATTTAACAAACACAAAAGGCTTTAGTCTTCGGACATTGAAATACTTGGTAGAGCCTCCTTTACTTGAGTTTTGTGAAGGACACTGCACTAAAATTACTCTCTTTTAACATTTCATATTTTTCTCGATGCTTGTCAGCTATTAGAGTTGTGAATAATTGTTTTGTCATCTTAGTTACATTGGTCATGTTTTTACTCATCTTGTAACCTAAGTAGGTATTGGATGAGGCAGATAGACTGCTAAACTTGGATTTTGAGAAAGCCATTGATGATATACTGAAGGCTATTCCCAAGGAAAGAAGAACATACCTATTTTCTGCTACTATGACCAATAAGGTTATTTTCATCTAGAAGTTTAATAATTTTTTCATATCTTTTAGTTTTATGGAAACTTCTGCGCAGTGGTTGCTTTAGTTGCTTGTTTGGAGTTTGTGATATAAGAAATAGAACAGAAGTCCACAAATCAGATTGTTGCTGTGCCATCTTTTTAAAATTTTATCTCTAAACCTTCCATTTCAAATATATTGAAAAGCATTTTTGTTTTTTTTTCAGGTCAACAAGCTGCAGCGAGCTTGTCTTAGGAATCCTGTTAAGGTCTTATCTTTGCCTAGTGATTTTACCCAATATGCATTTATTCTTTTGTTTTAAACTCTGAGCCCCTTTTGTAATGTTCAGTATTAATTATCTAATTCTTTTTGTCCAAATCCAGATAGAGGCTGCCTCAAAGTACTCCACTGTTGACACTCTTAAGCAACAATATCGTTTCATTCCTGCTAAATACAAGGTTTGTGCGCTTTTTTACAGTTCTTATTGTACTGTAAATTCCATAGAAATGGAGTGGGGTTTAACATGGATCTGATCTGGGTTGGGTCTATATTTTTGTTATCCCGAGGCCCGACATTTTAACCATGTTATTTGTTGGGCAATATTGCTTAGTACAGTTGCATTGGCTAAATGTCTGCTCCTGTACTATTTTTATCAACCAAGTCATCATACTGATTGGGATTTTGGCAATATATAATCAGAAGTTAACATTAAGCTCTAATTGGCCTATCCATTCAGCCTGTCAAGGAATCTAGAAATTCTGAAATATCTATATCGTGTCAAACTATTGCCTACTTCTGGGGAACTATTATTTATTGTTGGTCTTTTGCCTTGTTGACCAGATGTGTGTGTTTATAATTTTTTTCTTTCAGGATTGCTACTTGGTGTATATTCTGACTGAGATGTCGGGCAGTACCTCAATGGTTTTCACAAGAACATGTGAAGCGACAAGGCTTCTCTCTCTAATTCTTCGAAATCTTGGTCTAAAAGCTATCCCTATCAGTGGTCAGATGAGCCAGGTTTGTAGCTTTTTGAACCATTTTACTCTCACAGATGAATAATCACAGATTAAATGGCCTGAATTTGTTTTACCAGGCTAAGCGGTTGGGTGCTTTAAACAAGTTCAAGGCAGGGGAATGCAATATTATGATATGTACGGATGTTGCAAGTAGAGGTCTTGATATCCCTTCTGTTGATATGGTCATCAATTATGATATTCCTACGAATTCTAAGGTTTGTGATTTAATGTTTGAATTGACGTTTTCTTGTACAGATCAACCCAAATGTATTAGCTGTTTTTATTTAAATTTGTTTGCTGATGGCTCAAGTTTCATAATCTTTTACCATATGTAAGTTCTGGGTTCGAGTCCTTTCGTGTGAATGCTATTTCACTTATTGTTATTGGCTTGCAGGATTACATACATCGTGTGGGTAGAACTGCACGTGCAGGAAGATCTGGGCTTGCTGTATCATTGGTTAACCAATATGAACTTGAGTGGTACTTGCAGATAGAACAGCTCATTGGTATGAACATTTATCTGGTACTTTTATGGAATAGCAAATAGACTGCTAGATAAGACTTGAACAGTATCTTTGTTTGAGTTTATGACTGTGAACAGTACCTGCATTTTTTTTTAAATAGGTAGGGGAGGCCCTACCAATTCTTTTTGTTCAAAAGAAAAGCTTCAAATTTTTATTACATCCGGTACCAGCACAACCAAAACCGTCCCATCCTGTACCAGCTCAAACTAAAGGAAACTCAAAGTAGCCCTATTGATTCTCTTATCCCTAAAAAATAATACAGTGCCATCACATCCGGTACCTTCATATGAGGAGAATTGTTATCAGTGCAAGGTGTGCCCGTCACAACTTGCGTCCATCAGCAATTAAACAGTACCTGCAATCGAGTACATTAATACCAGTGACATTTTTTGTGCCTCTGTTTAGCAACCTGCCTCCAAAAGAAAATTGTGCAAAAGAAAGAAAATGTCAAACTAATGAGTAAATCTATCACCAGCATCTGTTGATGGTAATCCTAGGATTGCTTTTGTCCTCTATGACGTGAACAAGATTTTTGCATACGGTAATATTTCTATTCCTCTTTTGTACAGGTAAAAAGCTTGAGGAGTATCCTGCAGAGGAAGCTGAAGTACTGATGCTCCTTGAACGGGTGTCCGATGCTAAGAGAATCTCCCAAATGGTAGGGAAAGGACATGACTTGTCTACATAACATTAGAAGCTGTTAATTAGCCTTTTAAATTCTTATTATAGCATTTTTTTGTGATTTGGCAGAAAATAAAGGAGAGTTTTACAAACAAAAGAAAGAGGAGGGGTGAGGATGATGGAGAAGATGATGCTGAAAGACTTGCTATTTCTCACAAGAATTCACACAAGAATTCAAAGGGTTCCAAGAAATTTAGAAACAAACAACGGTGAAAGGGCATTTTTCAATATGGCACGGTCCAGTAGATTTAAGTTAATATAAGTTGGTGACTTAGGAACCAATAGATCATAATCGATCTTGTGCAATCCTTTGTATTTCAATTTTGTCCAAGCGTGTTTAGAATTAGCTTAGCTGAGTGAACATTCGTTGGAGGATTTTTTTTATAATATAAATTAAAAAATTGTACTATGTAACATGTTCATCAATCACCATTATTTTGTTTGAAAAGCCGAATAACAAGGGGAAGAGTATTGACGGCTGTGAGTCTCATAATATGCAAAAGCAGTTATTTTGAGATTATACGAAACTATCTTCAAGCTTTTTCCCGCGTACAATTATATATCGGTTAGCCTTGTTATCTTAGGAAAAAAAAATATAAACTGTTAATAAAACAAACCATATGAAATGCTCTATAATCAACTTCGTCATATTTATAAAAATAAATAAATAAATTATTGAATTTATTATCATATGATATGGCTAAGAAATAATTCTTGCCCGATGATTTGGCAAACTCTTATATTTACCTGCACCGTTATCTAAAAATTTAACAAGATAGTATTTTTGTCATAACCATACAGTACAGATCGGTTAACCGAATAAACAGGTTTCACTGACACCCGATGCATCCATAAAAGATGATACAAGCAATCAAACTCAAACTTCGGGTTACCACGAGAAGTCAACTTCCAAACATAGTCAATACCAGTATAGGTGCCGAACTTGAATCTAAACGCCAATCGAAGGGAACAATTTTTTGACATGACATATTGGATTTACAGCACACTTCAAAAAGGGAAAAAAGATATTTCTTTACAAGAGAAAAGAAAGAAAAGAGGATAACACCAGAACTTGATGTCTAGGAAAAAGAGAGAAGAGAAAGAAAGCAAGCTAATAATTGTCTGAGTGCAACTACCATTAAATCGAATGATACTTCATAAATCCAGAAGAAGCTCGTCGCTGTAATGTTGGAGAACAGACATCAAATCCGTGGCCAGTTTTATAACGACCATATCTCCAGATTCAAAATATGCATGACTGCGATATAAGATGCTATAGTATGCTTCTCTTGCCATATTTCTGGCAGCATACTTGCGTTTGAACCTGGCCCTGCTCGTCCCATAAGAAGAGGCCAATTCAAGTCCCATGGCAACAGAATCTAGAAGGTCGAAGCAAAAACATGGCAGTAGAGGAGGCTGCTCCACTAAAAATGCTGGTTCAATTATACCCTGTGACAAAAGCAAGAAATATAAGACAAGGAACAAAAAAAAAAAAAAAATCTAATTATCAATAATATAAGAATTAACAAAAAGTAGAGGAATCACATGACAAAAATTTCTTCCAACCATCTAGACTATTTCTCAAATGCATGCAAATAAGATTTAAATTTGTAAGGATTTTGTTTCCATGTAGATAGTCTAACAATCAAATTGAGTAACTTGATGGATACCCAAATCTCATCATTTTTTTTATAGATGATATGTCCATAACATAAATCATTTATGTTCATTCAAAATCTAAACTTTTATCTTTGACAGTTATCAATATTGCTAGGACAAACCAGTGTCAAGTGATCTCTCCTTGTAAAAGAAATACTTGAATTTTGATAATAAAATATAGATAAGTTAGCACCTTCAGGCGGTTCAATAGAGAAGTACATATTAGCCAAATTTCTGGACGGGTTTCCACCAGTAGGAGCTCAAATATCCGGTTAATGCACCAACCTCCAAAGCAAACAATCAAATCCCCCTGCCAAATACAACACCGTCCACAGTTTGGAACCCAACCAACTATCCAACATAACTGCTGCACTCTAGAAGCTAGCAAACCAATGAGGGCTTCCTCATAGGAATAATTGGGACTGAACAAATACAGCGATCCTTCCAAACTGAGCAACCTCCTGATGCATACACTAAAAGAGTAAAGAACCAGGAGCTTAGATTCATTCCTGGAGAAGAATCCAATGGTCATGGCACCCTCTCTCTCTGACAGTGAAGATGCCCAAATAGGATTGGTATCTATGAATGGCCTGACCATTTCATAAACTGGGTTCCCTTGGATGACATTATTAGAGGGAGCGTTTTCTTGTTGATGAGCTCTTATGATAAGTTTCACAATGGCATCGTCATCCAAATTTCTCCTCTCTTCATAGAGAAAGGAATTGATGACCAGATTTCTTAGTTCTGAGTAAGCTGAGTTGATCGTATTCGGCATAACAAGGGTGCATGGCTGTACTGGTCTTGCAAATTCAGGCCCCCTTAAGATATTAAAGTACCTTGAGTACTCTATTCCCAATTGAACATCAAGACCTAACAAAGTATCAAGCCGAATCACCTTAGCCTTCTCGGTTAGCCTTCCCTCGAAGTCAAAAAATTGTCCCCAGAACTCATCTAGAATTGCTACAAAACCAGCACGACCTGATTCAGAAACTGCCTCAAATCTCAAGCGCCTTTGAATTTCATTATCAATAATGAAACCAGGTTCACTTGAAAGACTGAAGTCTATCCTAGAGACAGCATCAGCAACATTATTACGACCGAGAACACCGTACTTTTGGTTTCTAGGCTCAAATACCAGTGCACTTTCCTCCTCTTCTCTGTGCTGGGGCACTGGTGCAGTGCTCTCTTCTCTCTGTTGCGGTACTCGTTCACTGCCCTCCTCTTCGCCAAGCTGCACGACTGGTTCAACATATGGAGCCAGCATCGTCTTACACAACCAGACAAGGTTAACTATGAATGTAGTTAGGCAGACAAGAGCGACATTCTTGATGGAAAATTCTATTATGTGTAAAATTCCCTTAATAAGAACAGCCAAAAGGGCGGCAAGCAGCGAGGAAAGTACTTCCATCAATAAAACCACAAGCTCAGGATTTAAAAATCTGACAAAAATTGTAGAAGAAAAAAGATCAAATTTATGGACCTTTGATTTTATTTTATTTTTTCTAGATTTCTGTCTTATATATTTGAGAGTGACAATTTGTCAGGATCAACTTCAAAATGATGAACAAACCCTGTGAGAACTCAATAAAAAATAAGTAAATCACATCTTTCTATAACAGCTTCACATGGTAAAATAGAGCATAGTTTAACATAAGAAAATAATAAAATTGTTGTAGGAACTTACAAGCTGGAGTGATAGAGATGTGCTTTAATGGAGCACAGAGGACCTAAAGGATTCTGTTGAATTGAAGAGTCGTGCAAGAAACAAGGAGTTGAGGACAAAGCGACTGAACTCAGATAGGTGGGAAACGGTGGTGAATATACGAAAAGTGAAAATTTACTTTCCAAACCTTGATTCTTGTAATGAATCACACAAACTTTGTTCGTTTACACCATGACCCTTGATTACAAATAATCTTCATAGCAACAGACAAAAAAATAATTATCCAAATAAAAAGAATTAAAATTGTAGAAGTGCTTTCTACATTTTAGATAGGTCATGTATCAAATCTGGTGAAATTTTGGAAATTGTTTGGTCGCTAATCACATGTCCATGAGACTGAACTGATAATTTCTAAAATCATTCAATGGATTCAGGGACGAAGCCAAGTGCAATATAGGGGGTGCACAGTTAGCCCCCCCCCCCCCCACCCACTTTTTTTTTTCCCAATTCAATATATTTTTTTTTGTGTTTTGTAGTTAAATAGACCATTTTCATGAGATTATGCCTTTGAACCCCATAAAGATACTGAAGTATAACTCTATTATTGAACCCCACAATTAAAATTTCATTTGATACAATATTTCTATAAGTATTATTAAAAGATAATTATGTAATTATTTTAATGACACCCATTGAAAACTTTTTTGGCTCCGTCACTGAATGGATTATCAATCAGATTACAAATTGCACTAAATTTGATTCATAACCTATCTAGGCTATATAGAATATATTTGTAAGTTTACTTTTTTGATATCCATTTAGTACCCTGTCATGGTTGCCAAATAAGTTTGTTGTCAATATAAGCTAACCTAATTTTTATTATGTCAAAGAATTAGGGTAGCAACAAGACATACTTTTTACTATGTGTTTCGCTCAACAGCCTGACACCCGTGCACTTTTCGCCGACCTCTGACAGGTGTGCATAGTATAACACCATACCCCTCTTAAAAGCAGGACAACTGCACATCCTGCCAAACCTGCAAATGAAGCCTCAGCATGTGTGACGTCAAACATGCTTTAAATGATCATTGGAATACCACGTCACAAATAGCAAAAGACAGCCGGCCTTGATGCATTTTTTCCTGATAGTTCTTGACCCTGGGGGCACTTTTCAACTTCTCTCATGGTAAAGACAAGCATACTGATGTGGCCTAATATGCGAAGACCAGACAATATGCATCTTGCGTTTAGATAGTAATGCCTAAATGACTTTACAAAGAGTGCATAGGGCTAAAAGATGGATTTCAATGACTCCGGTTATGTGAGATTTTGGTTGGGTTGGACTATTAGCTGGGCCTGATTGGGGCAGGTTTGCACATCGGGTTACTAATGGACAGATCCATTTCATTTTAATATGACCAAAGTTTAAAAACCATAGTAGCATTTAACTGATTTGGAAAAATTGGGACATTACATAATTCACTAAACTTTATCAGAACTGCAGATTTACACCGAAAGCTGATTAAAAATATGTAACTCTTTACTGAAAGAATACAACTTATAATTTTATGTGGAAAAAATTTTACCATTTCGATTTTATTTTAACAGGCATCAAGAGGTTTGAAAATATAACTGATATGAACAGATCACATTTTTCTGCCAAAAAAATATAAAAAAAGTTCAAACCCTTTTCTACCTGAAGCTATTCTATGTTTTTTGTGCTTTCCTGATCTGCAGCAATAAAAGTTATTCACTTATTCTTACTCTTCAAATTTCTTCTGAATTGGAATCCAAGAACTATTATTATAATAATTTTTTCTTGGCTGTTGGCCTTTTGCAATTAGTCAGTAGCATATCCAGAATAGAAAGATCTTCCATCTCAAAGCACTAATTTCTTTTCACTTCATTAATTCTTCAGCAGAAAATTCTACAAAAAGAAAACAAAAACGAGAACAAAAGAGAGAAGAAAGATAACTAAACTCCCTCTTACCCTTTACCTTTTTACTGAGAACAGTAAATGTCCCTGATATACTACTACTGGTGTTTGTTAATTTACTGGTTCAAATTATAAATAGTGTTAAATCCAACAATTTAATTCAGTCACAAGCTCTGACAAATTGATATCCATAGTTTAACCACTACAAGAAGGGATTTTAAAATTTGGATGTATTAATTATAACCAAATTAGCACATGCAAGATTCCAATTGAAAACTTCTAAAACTCAGAAATCCAAACTTTCTAAATTCAGATTATAATTTTAAACTTCCATTCAGAATTTTAAAGTAAATAGGTAAACATAATAATTAATGAAATGTTAAAAAAAAAAACATAATAATTAAATGGACAACTGGCTTCTGTCTGACCATCAAAACTTGGTGCCGGCTTCAAATAAACCTGGTTTTGATATAGCCTTTTACACCCCAATGTGGAGTTATCAGCCTGATGTTCATCCATGGTGGTTTGGTGTTTGAACAATAAAATTGGTAAATTAACTAACAGATTGAGTAAAAAAAAAAAAGGTAAACTTTGCTGACCGAGAGTACCAATGAGTGGTCTCACACTGACCAAGAGAGAATTCGCTGCTGGTTGAGACCTTAATCGACGACATAAACCCGTAGTGGTCCAATTCCTTAAAGTTTCAGTTGCTCACACTGGCATCAGCGCCTAAGCGCCAGCCATGGTATACTGTATACTCCTTTACGAGGTACGACATAAGACCAATGGCAAACGGGTCTGGAATTAGAAAAGGTGGAAACACAAAATTAAGCACCTAATCGCAACTTTTCAACAGACGAGAGTCGCTTTTAAATATATTTTGCAGTAAAATTGGTGAAATGTCAAAATTTAATGACTTTACTAATAATATTGTTTTTGACGATGTTTTGCATATTATAAAATAATATCATTTGAAATTTAATAATTTTTTAATTCTCAATTTAGACATGATTTGATATGATACCGGTACATAACTCAAAAAATGGAATAGAAAAAGGACGATGATTGAAGAATAAATCAAAGAAGATGAAGATCAAAATTTTCTCATGTTTGGAATAGGTTTATACTAGGTTAAAAGATATTGAATATCTATTATCTCTTACTTAGTATAAGATGTCCTTATATGTGGACAAATAAATAAACAAAATAATATTAGATGATAATAAAAATATGTTGCTTAATCTACTAGCGATACAAATAGACATGTTATTCAATTTGTTTCTTTATTAGATGGAAAATTAAAATATATTGTTGTTTCGTCTGGCGATTGATATCCAACCATAGATCAAATACACGTGTTTACCTATTAGATATAGCGTGTTAATACTTCTTGGATTCATGCGTTTATAAGTAGTAGAGAAAATTATTAGTTTGCTAGAAAAGTTCTAAGTTCCAAGTGGTACATTAATAGTGACTTTGGATCACCTAGAGGCTAGAGGATGTTTATTGGTATCAAAATGACTGTCTAACGTTGCCATAATGCAACTTTGAGTTGCATACTTTTCCTATTGTAATACTCTTTGCGCCTATTTTCATCACTTTCTATTTTGATTTTGAAGAAACTCAAAACATAAAAATTGTAGATCTTTTTGTCTTCTTTCTATTGATTTTTGAATCACCTTAATCAGAGTTCGGAGCAAAAATTTTTGGTCAAAATACTAAACACTATATGTTGAAATTGGCAGTAACATTGTGTAACATAAAATAGAGTTGTATAACGGAACAATAGTAGGCACAATAGGAAATCGCATCCTCTGGATGGCCATCCAGTGGATGGTTCGATCTAAGCCGTCTGATTTAATCTCAATGGCTATAAATGACCCGTGCATGATACTAAGATTGATAGGCCCGAAAAAATCTAACCGTTTAGATTAAATCAGACGGCTCGTATCCAAAAACGTCCACTGGATGGTAACAGAATAGTAGGCTAGTAACAGAATAGTAGGCTAGTAACAGAATCTCTATTGTAATTGTCTTTCTCTTCTATTTTGACCACTTTGTGTTTCGAATTTGAAAAATTTTTAAATATGAAAGTTGTAGATCCTTTTATTCTCTTTCTCTTGATTTTTAAATCACTTTAATTAGTCAGAATTCAGAGCAAAAAGTTTCGGTCAAAATGCTGATAATATTTGCTAAAAATTTACTCGTTGCTTCGAAAACCGGTTGGAGATTTTTTATAGACATTTAATTTAAAAATAAGTTGGGTGGCTTAGACCTTCAATTTATCTTAAAAAAAAAAAATTACTTGTTGCGTTGTGTAATGCAAGTTTAGATTAGGTAACACATAGGAACTGTCGCCTAGTTTCACTTCGGACAAATCCCAACAATCATATTATTAATGCATCATATTTGTATAACACTAGAAAGCGTCAAGTAACACAACATAAGGAATAATTTTTTTAGGTAATAAGCCCATTTCATAGCCTGTTTAAACCACCCTTGTTCCATCTCTTTAGGGACTTTGGTTTAGCCAAAAACTATTCAGATTTTGAGCCTTTGAGCACTAGGGTTACTTCCCACTTGAATTTTTCATAACTAGATCATATTGAGAAGTAAAGTATCATCAAACATCATCATTCCGATATTGTCGCTAGAAGTAGGTTAGAATATGGTGAGAGCTCATCTCGCTTGAGGCCGTGGTGCCATTTGTCATTTGAATTGGACCGATCCGTCTCGATTACTTAGTTGTACGAGGTGATTTTATTCGAAGTTGTAGTTATGTTTTAATTGGAATTGAATGGAGTACGAACGATTCGAGGTTGTGAAACTCCTAGAGACATATGACTAAGGCATGCATATCTATAGCGGATCGGAACTCCGTAATCATATCACGTGTGTAATTTTTCTCTTTATTTTCTTGCTACAATTGAATTGCTTGTGTGTACTTGTTAATTGTTGAATATCAATTAAATTGTGTTAGGATAGTTCATATCAAACCGATCTAAAACTTTAATTGCTTTCGGTAATTGTGTTAAGCCGCCTTTTAGGACAACATATTTAAATCTAAAGGTGAATCATTTGGTAAATGATTCATTTCTTATAAATAACCATATAACGAGTTATTCCGAACACCGAGCTAGTTAGGTTGATACTTGCATTTAGCTATCAGAAGTACTCCTATTTTTTTTTAACCAAATATGCCTGGTGAATTTATATTTTTAATATAATAATACTGAGGAAGAACTAAGAAGTAATAAGCTGCATGTTACAAATTGACAACTAATAAAGTGTATATAAGATTATAAGAACAATATAATTGTTAATAACATTTGCTTTAAAGGTTGTGACTTTATATCTCGTACTGAGTAAGAAAATTTAGGTTATCACTTCACGACAACCACCTAAATGGGTGTACGAACACTAACTATTGCTGAAAGCTGTAAGCAACAAGCCAAGCGTTTACAGTAATTAGAAAAATATGTGCATGAATATAATATTTCTTAATGAAATAAATCTACAAAACAAAAAGGTAAACTTGATTATCTTTTCTGTATGAACTTCATTGCATATATACAAAAAAGACATAAATTAATTTAGTTCTTTTTCCTATTATCGTTACTTAACCTTGGTTACTATCATACACCTATGTAACATATCATATCCTCCCACTGCAATACGTGGGCACTTTACTAGTCCCGAACAATTTGCAAACGTTTTGCGACAGATTTATTTTATCTTTTATACGTTTCTTTTTTATTTTCCCTTTCCTTCTATTTAGAGAGACTTAAATTTGCTCCAGCCAGGTTGCAGAACATAATTATCCAATGTGATGTATTCTGTTTTAAAAATTCAAAAATCGTCCTGCTTAGAACTATAACACTGTAACTGGCAAATAATTATTAAAATATTCAAAATGAATAAGAAAAAAATAATGACCGGCTAACAGCCATTTAAACTTAAAATTGTGTGCACACACTGGAAAAAATTACCTTCCCTTTTTCATTTAGAGAACAAAAAAAATAAAAAATTGGAGCATATCCTTAAATGCTATGTAGAAGGCCTATACATTTATCACTACAAATGCATTTCCAATTAAGCAAGAGATTCCTTGGTAGATAGATTAACTCCATTTGCCTTTTTTGTGTCGTTTCCATCTTTTACCAAGAGAGGCTCTACCTCCTTATCCCCCATCTGAAAAGCAGAGAAAAGATATACCATTAATAATCCTGCTTGAGAGGAAACAGTCAAAATGTTTCTGTAATCCATACCATAAGCAAAAGACAAAAAATGTAAACGACTGTATCAATGTTTTTGAGTTGGCACCATTTCAACAAGGTACCACTTCAGTAAGGACTAAGGATTCAACAGACTTGTACTGAAATTTCATTCTTCCATAACTTAAAAAGCAAGATAAAGCACGCCATATTCTAATGTAGTAACTGCATCTGGCAACACAATGTGGCAGTGGTGTCGGAACCCAGCCATTCATTTTGTCTTCTTTGTCATTTTAATTTTTTTTTTCTGAAATTGCCATTTCTATTGTATGTTACCTTGTTCTTCTTAGCAATTTACATTGTGCTTACGATTGACCAAATAACCTATTAGTACAAGTACTGCTACATAATAGTGCCAAGGACTACAGAAATATTCTACTTTATGTCAAATCAGATCACGGACCTGTGAGACTGGCAAGGAATCTTCAATTGACTTCTTCTTGTTCTCCTTGACCGAGAAATAAGAATAAAGTGCCATTCCAAAAATGGCGATTAAGATGCCAACTATGTTTCTTGCTGTGAAGGGGTCATGCAACAGGGTATAACCAAACGAGAGTACTAAGCATGTTTTTAGATGACCAAGCACCTGGTAAGTTACTGGTGATGTTGTACCGATCACAAGAAAAGTGCTGAAGTTCACTGATACAGCTATTAAACATGACAAGATGATGAATCCCTGCATTTTTTGTTTTTTCAGAACAGGTTACTGATGTTTCATTGGAAACAAATATAGCAGGTACAAAACCAACTTAGAGTCTCTGGACTTTCTTATACTCTCTATATCTGTTGATTAGATCATCGTATACTTGGGTTTTCAATCAATAAAAAAAGGAAAATGTCTCAGACTAGATTGAAGCTGACTGGTTGAGAGATGTATAAAGATCATATCAGGCCACTATTCTGCTAAGGCAATTGCATAATCTCCAGGTGGTAATCATTAGACTATCACTTAATCTAGTCTAAAAATCTTTTAATAAAATACCTTGAAAACATTCTATTTTCGCTCTGAAAATTATTTTTCTATATACAGTGTACAGGTTAACTTAAAATTTAATAAGTGGAGCGACAAAGAACATACCACGACGGGGTAGGTATAAGCATGAGTAAATACACTCTTATTGGTGAGAAGCTGGTCAACAAATGGACCTGTTGCAAAGAGAACGGCTGACTGGTAAGGTGCCGACTGGTACAGAAGCTGTGTAGACGAGACCTTCAATCTTTTCTGTATCGTATTTGTTAGCTACAGCGGAATTAAAGGGTCAAGGACAGAACCTCAGAAAATTATGCTAATTGGTAATAAGCTCCAATGTTCTTTTTAATTATCATGATTATTTCAAAAAAGAATTAAATGTCAAAACAAATGATATTAAATTAGGAACAAATAAATTTAAGACTAGTTTCTTAATCCTTGCCTGTACTTATACAAAAAAAATATTCCTGCCAGTCATTCCCATAGAAAAATGATTATCCTACCCATGCACAAAAACACAAAACAACCCAAAAGAGTAATAAAAATTCAGTAACTAAATAACAAAGCCCTTTGTGCATTGTAGGTGTTAATCAATTTGATTATTTTTAACCCTAGTATAATCTAAAAAACCTCACCTATATGGATCTAAAGTACTATACAATAAAAGGATACAATTTGACCAACGCAAGTAGTAGCGATGGCAAGGAGAGACAGAATGGATCCAAGTAGATTAAGGTTTAGATCAGTCACTGATGCAATACCAACCCCTAATAGCAGCACTAGTAGAGAAAGTTTGATGCTTTCGCTGCAGAGTTACAATAATTATCAGTAAAGATAGTAAAGGGGAAAATAGCAGGATGAGTATTGGTTTCACAAGTAGATGGACAGGTCAGGATTGGACCTGTGACCAGAACTCTTATTAATTTAAAAAAAAACCAGACTTGGTATCCCGTGACATGTCACTGGGTCAAGAAACACTGAGCCAAACCCAACCAACCAACTATTGCAGCTGAGATGGCTTGACTGGACAAATGGAATTTAAACTGAAGTAGATGAGCCAAATGGGCCTATTTGAACGGCCAGCAAGTCCAAAACTCCATACATGTGACTTGAGTCGTTAACCATGTTTTTGGTCTTGGCAAGGTCATGTTGGGTCAAAATTTTTCTTATATTGACAAAAGGACCAAGGGTTGGATATCCATTTCCAGTTAGATAACCACCAAAATTAGCCACTACACTGGCTGACTGTATCTGTTGGTGTTATTTAGTGCTAATAAGTATTGTACCAGGTGGTATGGTAATACTTGCTCCGAACAGATGAATGAAGAACACAAGTTTGATATATAACCTGAATTTCTTCTTTAAGAAAATAGTCTCTAGAAGTACAGTAAAAGGTATGATTGCCAACTTTGTCATCTGAAATTAGAAAAATCGATTAATATTTGTGCTTTCCCTTTATCAAGTAACCCTTATCATTTGAAATCTTAGCATCCTGATCATCATATCCTTGTGATTATTTACAGATAAAAACCATCATTGAAAAGAAGAATTGGCTCAATTGAAGAAAATGATTTAGTTGCCCTTAATTTGTTAATACAATCTAATTCAGCTACATTGAAAGACTTCTCAAAAAAAAAGAGAAATTCTTCGTCACCTCTGGTTGAAATGACAATGAAAACCCATGTAACTGATGTTATTTTAATATGGTATAATGTGTTTATAACAATAATAAGGCATTGATGCATTTTGCACTTTTCAGTTATTTTTAACTCAAGTTGCACATCCTAGGACAAAATAATTCAATTCATTATTATTTGACAGAATTTACAAATATACAAATACACAAATATTGGGCTTTATATGTAAATACACTAAAATATTAAGTGTTTCAATGTCAGAAGAAGTGGAGAAATAACTAACCTGGTAGAACCCGATTGAGTTGAATCCGAGACTAAGGTTAAGGAGCCCAATTGAAGTACCATTTAGCAGCCCAAAAAGAACAACTGTCTGACTGTCAATAGGTTTAGGCTCAAAGAAATGCAACTTTTGGGCCATGTGTAGAGTGAAGAATGTCACCATTAAATGCCAGCTTGTCAGTGTGGTGGCTGCATGAATTAAATATTTCATTCTATTAATATTTACATATTTTCTCCTTTTAGCTGCTTCCTAATACATCCTAAAAGAAAATTTTGCAGTTATTTTCTGGCAATTATATCGATTTTGATGTGCTTGGTTTATGTTCTCTTGGCTACATAATGATTAAGCCCCATCCAGACAGTATTGAGCAGGAGAGCAAGCCTCAAACAGAGAATGAACTGTACCAGTTGCCACTAATAGATATTACAGGTAAATTAACACTGGTTCTGGCAGCGCATAAATCCCATCACCAGAAGCAATATTTAACAACAAAACTTATTTGACAACCATGACAACAGATAAGATACATACAAAAAAAGAAAAAGAAAATTGCAGATATGTTGCACATCAAATTTATTCAATTTGAGAATTGTCTGATCACAAATCAATGCCTAAAAAAACTTGAATTAATTTTCAAATCATTTGATGGCTGACCACGCGCAAAATTGCTCCAAATTTGATAAAAGATCAAAACTATAGAGAACAGATCTAAACATTTGTTGTTGTGGTTGTCAAATATCTTTTCTGTCAATTTAACCTATCCTCGCATAAGTCCACACTAGTAAAATTGCAGTTCCATAAAGAGTAGTTAAACATATCCCAAATTTAGAATTTGTTAAACATTACGATAAAAGTATGTAAATAGGAAAATAAAATAAGAAAGCAATCATATTTAGAGTTCACAAAATGTACCAAAGGGGAAGCCGAGATAACTAATAAGAGCCTTGTTGCAAATCACAATGGCAACAGATGATGCAACTGACAGCGCCAGAGATCCAATCACGCCCAGCTGAGCACCTGACATTTTCGCTCCTCTTTTCTCTCTCTATTTGTGAACCTACAGTTCAAAGAGTTCCCTTGAGAATAATTCTAATATCAGTTAAAATAGGGAGTTGAATCCTTTCATGAAAGATAATAGTGGCGTCAACCCGTGTTGCTGTCTCATATCAACCCACCAAGGCTTGGTAGAATGAACCAGGAGGCTATAAGTAATTAACTTAAGATTCTGGTGAAAGGAAACAACTCCTAGCAGTAACACCAATATCTCTATTGCAACTGGATAAAGATGAATTGGCCTATTCAACTAAAGTATGTTGTGACCTTAGGTGCCTTCCACTGTATCTCCCTCAGTAGGTTTGACAATTGATTTTGTACACTACATATACAAGTTTGCCCTTCTCTGAGGAAACTGGAAACAGTTAATTTATTAACCACAAGTAGATTGCACTATAATTACTGTGTTCAAAGATTATGATCATAATTACTCACTTTTAACATTATATTATAATTATTATGATAATAATGATACATGTGTAGAAAAGTAATACTGTTGGCAATGGTGAAGAGGACTTATTACCAACACAACCACTAACTATTATTTAGCATCTTTAAGTGAACTGTTAGACAAAGAAAAAAACCTTTGATTTGGTGACCCCTGTCTGTCCTACAATGTTCCAATCATGTTGGCATAGCAATAATGAGACATTGCTGGATCTTCTGATTAATATATTATGTACTATGTTTAAGATATGTGATGCGTTAGGTGTGAGAAACATGCCATCATGCACTTCAACCTACCATTTTGGCATGCACTGTGGATAAATTTACTCAAATTAACTCTTTAATTTGAGAAAACCTCGTTTAAAGTTTGCCTAAAACAATCAATTTATGTAGGTTGCTAGAATATCAATTTACTGTAATAATTTTAATTATTTAATTAGTAGATCATATAATTATGGGCTTTCCAGATATGAAAAGCTACACAAGAAAAAACAACAAAACTAAAACTCAAGTTGTAATCTATTTAAGTTACTGGGAGACATAACCAATTGAATAATAGACTTAGCAGGATTGGATCCAGTAGTTGAGTCAAATACAAGTCAAAATTTAATGTGCAACCTAAGTTAGTGCTGAGATGGATGCATCACACCAACCCAGATCTGACCTATCAGCTAAATTAGGTATAAGCACACTGGTGTAAAAGGACATTTGCTATTGTGCCATAATGTACCACAAGGTCAAGGAAGAGGTCATTTTATCAATTGAATCGGATCCAATACAGTAGGTACAGACCTCCATTTGGTGTGGCCAATCACTAACATCTGCATTAGACAGTAGTTCAGCTCCATTCCAAGTGTACAGAATTAATTTTTGGACAAATATAGGCTAACCATTTAGAATAAATTGTCTAGATTGCTGAATGACAAAATTGCTGCCCAGGCTTTCACTCATAAATTAGGGTTAGAATGACTTGGACAATGTGATCTACATTGAATGTTAAGGTTTGGTCTGGGTGACCATTGAATTCATCAAATGGGCAGGAGCCCCCCAGGCCAATTTCCTTTGTAAGAGTCCTATGAATAAAAAAAAAAAAATTGTAAAGTCTCCCTATTGGTGAAAGACTACAGGTTGGTCTGTGCTTATACCTGCCATAGGGAATCCGGACTGTTTTATGGAACCTAATTCACATGCATGTTTGTTAAGACACCCATTCCTCAAGTTGCAATTTTGTTATTTTAAAGAAGCAAAGGGAAATTAAAAACTTTTTGCTTTTCTATTTTTTATTTCTCATGATCATAGGCATGTTTCACCATTCCCAGCCTTAAATCTAAGTTGACTCGTGTTACTTTCTAGATGTCTCCTATCAGATGATGAATATAATTATTATGTAAACTTTATTTTTCCTCCATTCACACTCTCAGTTACTGTTTTGTAGAGATACTGAACTAACAAAAAAGGAAAAAGTGTGACGGTGCCTACAAGTAGCTGAATAAGTCATCATTAACTAAAGCATTCTATCTCACTCAATTAGATATTTTTTTAAAAATATATATATATTTGGACTTTTTCTAAATGCACTAGATGTCTAGATCATATGCAACGTGAAATTGAATGCAAAGCAGAAAATTCCACATGAGAGAATGTGCGCTTTCAACCTTTTACCAAGTAAATATAAGAATATATGATAAAGGAAGTAATTCTAATCACAAAAGAAAAATCGATTGAAAACTAGAAATGGTCCAGAAAAGGACCTTTCTAAAGACCTTTCTAAAGCTGCCAGATATTACTTCTAAAAGAGGAACAGTTCCCAATTCTCTCCATTTTAAAAAAAGCAGGAAAAAGTCCCTTACCCCAATTACAATACCAAGAATCTAGAAGCATTTTGTAAGTGGCAAAGGACATCTTAGAACTCTTTACAACTGGAGAAGAATCTTAATTAAACAATTGAAAAAAAATGATGCCTAAATAGCTTCAAGTAACACAGCATTTCACAAAACATTTGAATTTGTTCCACCAACTTAAATTAAACCAGTGAGAAACTCAATTTATGATCCAGCCAAAACAAATGAGCATCAATTAACTGAAACAAAACAAATTGAACTAGAAATTCAACAAACTCACTTGAATTACTCTTCGAGATTCAGCTCCTGTACGCGCGCGACCTGATCGCGCACTTGGAAGAGAGAGTTGAGAGAGAGGAAGAGGTGGGAAGAGAAGAGAAGCGACTGGTGTCTGAAGAGAGAGGAGAGATTGGTGGTGGCATTTTTAAGAGAGAGAAAAGGTTGGGTAGTTAGGTCTTTTTGCTGACGCTGTTAAAGTTTGACGTTCGCTTGTGACTAAACCTAATAATCGTTTTGTATATATGAATTGACTGTTTTGCCCTTAGTTCGGACGAGAAATGGCACCTGGCATTTTTCATTTTTGGTTGAATCAACGCGGTCGCCGACACCTGAATTGAGGTTTTGCTCCTCTCCAGTTTTTTGTCACTGGAGAAGTTGGGTTTCTGCTTTTACTAATATATAAACAATTTTTTTTTTACGAATTTATATCTATACTATTTATAAAAACACCCATATGAGTAAACTTGTCATATAAAAGGATGGGCAAATACTCATACCATTTCTAGCGTGTTAATTTGTGAATTTAACACTGTAAAATCAATTTAGACAAGTTTGAACTGTAAACGGAAACTTGAGATCTTTCTTGATTTTGTCCCACACATTGGTGGGCTTATCCGCTAGTATATGATGATTGATGAAAACCAAGTAAATGTACTTATTTTATGTAACTTGCCATCTTTATATATGATAAATTTTGTTTATATTTGTTATGGAAAATTATGTGATTACATTGTCGTTTCTAGAGTGAAGCTGCTTCTGAAAATTAATGATTGATGTTCATTTACATATTTCTGACATTTCTGGGGGAAAATTGCTTTCTGGTTCCGTTTGGATGCGTTGAGAATAAGGTAGGAAGAAAGAAGAAGAGAAGAAATTTATTGGGAAGGGGTAAATTTATTGGGAAGTGTGTAACTTTTGTGAAGAGTTTGGATGATTAGAAATAAATTTATTGGTAAAAAGTGATTATTCCTTATTCCTTATTCCGGGAAGAAGCCATCCAAACGGAGCCTCTGATAAGACAAGTATTATTCCCTCGCACTTAGGAAAAAGTTGCTTTCATTAGAAGACATCAAATTGTTTTAGATTGAGTTAAATATAAAGGGAATTCCGCTTCTCTTTTATCAATTTTTATCACTATAACTGTTTTTCTGGCTTCGCCCCTAAAATAAACACAAGCTTCAAAATTTATTTAATTCTTTTTTTTTGCATTTTTTAACAAACACAAGCATATGTTTTATTTGGTATAATTTTTTTAGATCATTTTTCATATGCAGTAATTATGAAGCATATGTATTAAAAATGCTTAATACCACCAAGTATTCAGCTATATTATATCAGGCCACATTACTCATTATTCGAAGAATCGAAATAATTATACGTGTCCATTCATGAAAAAAATTGAAGAGCTAATTGAGGAAATAAAGAGATCCATAAATTAATACTACCACATTTAGCACGTTGTTCTCAATGGGAAATAGAACCAAAGAAAATTAACAATGATCTATTTGAATAAAAAATACATCAATTTTACTATAGACATATTAAATCTACTTAAATAAAATACTATGTTACTGACTATATATATGTGCTAGATTCTTCCCGCAAATTTGGATTGAATTTGAAGTCACGGGGACAATGTGTATGCCAGTCGATTTGTATTTTCATATTTTGTATATATATATATATACACACACACTAAGACCATTATGGATTTTGGTCTTAATAGGACATCATCACACGATAGAATTTATTATAGATCTTATTTCATAAAAAGTAAATAAATAAACATGAAATTAATTAACCATCCTAGTGAGAAATGATTGAAACAAGACAAATAATGATTCTCTTTCTTTGAGCTTATTTTAGTACCGCGGGAAAATGATAGGTAGAAACCTTAAAACTTTCACAAACGCCTTGATATGTGAAATCTTGGGTTCAATTCCAACAAAAGTATGGTTTAAAACTTTAAATTAAATTAGCCCAACAAAAGAGCACATTATTTATAAGGAAAAAAAATACGGTGGTTGAAAAAGAGGAATGAGGAGCTTTCTGGCAATGGAAGCAAAGGCAACCAGCCAACAGCTGATAGGGATTATATGTTCGTTTGGTGAAAGGATAATGATACACGTCTCCAAGCTCAAGACATTTCGAACCGATTATTAGCACTAATGCCAAATTTGGTGCTAATAGGGGATAACAAACATTTCTCCCTAGCTAACGAACGAGAAAAAAATAGAAAAGGAAAGGAGCACATTGTTGTACTGGTCTTAACTTTTTGTGCGTCATTTATTAATAAAACTTTAAAAGCAAAGAAAGGGGTCCCGGTACATGATAGGAATTGTAATTCGACCTAAGTTTGAAAATTAATCAATCATTCAGAGACTACTGTATCTCGTTTCATATTATAATATGTTGCTATGATGATGCTTATATCTTTGGTGCTTATGGTCCAAGTCTTGGATTTCGATTTGCTTATAACAATATCATTTACTGTGATCTCACATGCACAGCGATTTGTATAGGTCAAGATTCGTATTCCATCCCTTGAATAAAACAGAAAGAAAAGGTTATTGAACAGGAATATATCACACATAAATTATACAAAGAAAAAAAATATATCATCGTAGAGTTGATATGTTCGTATATTTTCATACATGTTGTGTATAAAATTTAATTATAATTTGAAAATTAATCAATCAACTATTTAAGAATTTATTTAAAAAAAAAGTTATTAGCATTTAAATTAGTGATAACATGATTTTGAAATTATACTAAAGCACTATGAGAATGATAGTAGTAACTTGATTTATGATATGTATATTAAAGATAAGTTTCTTTGACAGACCGAAAAACTGAACAAATATTTATCAAAATAGAGATTAAATAAATTATCACTGTAATTTAGATATAGTATTAATAATATCTAGTGCGATTTGAAATCCAATTAACCATTGTAAAAGTTAACGGTTCAATTTTATCGGAACTTAATTATCAACGAAATATGATACCCTATCAGTCGTTGCGGAAATCAAGATAAATATGGTTGTCCATGCACCTTTTTTTTAATCATCTATTGGTAGTGTATTGTTGAACAATGCATGAATAATGAATAAAAAATAGGATATACCATGCATAGTTAATTGAACAACTACGATTAATTTCGATGAAAATGAAAAAAAATTGTGTAACACCACAAAAAAACCTAATTTAATTTGTTATAGTTTTGATGTTGTTATTGTGCAAAATTGTCTAGAGAACACCGTAATATTGCAAAATTTGAAGTTTTGAACCGTTAACAGGAGTCTTATAAACTTTGTCAATTGTCAATTGTTATACTATTTGTTATACTATTTCACAATGTCCATTGTCAGGAGACGACTTTGAAAATATGAAGGGCCGTTTGGATCACTTAGGAATAAGATGAATAGTCTATTTTTAGGCGAAAAACATTGAAAAGTGTGTAACTTTGTGAAGAGTTTGGATGGTTAGGAATAAATTTTCGTTTAGAAAGAAGTTATTCTTCTTATTCCTACCTAAGCAATCCAAACGGATCCGAAATGATTTTATGTCCACCTTTGTTTTCATCTGATTAAATGGTCAGGTTGTACTATGCTGCAACATTTATTATTGTAGCTTGTTTTGACAAACAAGATACGCTTTTTTGATAGAAAAAGGAAATACATACAATTATTAAAATATTTAACTCGACACGCATTGTAGGTAGCAGTCGATTGCCTCCAGGATAAGACCTGGCTGGAGAGTTCGTAGTTCGTACCACAGTAACAAAATACAGTGTGTATGACAGTATGCGATAAGTAAAAGTCTTCAAATTATTAAGTTGCAATAAATGGACTCCCAAACTTCTAATTACGAGAAATATTCTTCCAAACTTTGTAATTAATTCATGACAATTAACCTTCAAATGCCATTTAAACTCCATTATATTATTAATTTTTTAAGTGAAATGATTACAATCTTGAAATTTATCCTTATTTAAGTACTTTGTGAACTTTGATTCTTCACACTCTCAATATCATTTATAATATTTTACATCACATGATATACTATTTTTCATTACAAAACTAATATCAGTTTAATTATTTATGATTTATGAAGCTATGCCTTCTATAAAATTGAAATAATAAAACAAACAAAAGGCCTCCTGTTCCTGTAGGCTGTAAAGGTGTATTAACTATAGGCCCACTGACCGTCTATAAACAAAGCCCAGCCCAATAGCTTTCTTTTTAATTTAATTTAATTTAATTTTTTTGTTTGAAAACTATTTTCTTTTTCATTTTTGTTCTCTTTTATTTCTCTGATAAACCCGCCAGTAGCAACTAGCAAATCTGAAAACCCTTTTCCCTCCTCTAGGGTTTTCGTTTTGCGAGGAAAAGCGTCAGGTTTCTCAAGAGGTATTCTCACTTTCTGAGTATACTAAGCGCGCAGCTTTAGCTTAATCCTTGTATCGGAGTACTTAATTTAACATTGAATTCTGTAGTTGGAGTTCCGCTCCTGATTAGGGTTTAACATTGAATATCAGTTAGTTTTTGTTTGCTTTGTAATTTTGCTCAATTGGTCCTTGTAAGTTATGTTTTGATATTTTCCACCTCAAATCTAGTTTCAATTGATTCCCATGACTATTCTGACTGGATTCTTGTCGTCAGTTTCTCAAAATTGTATATTTTATTTTACTATCTGATGTATCAATCTAGTACAATTCTGTGAACTAATGAAGACTTTTTTTTTGTAATTTTTCCCCCCTGTAGGATCATTTACTCAACAGCTTCAATGGAGGATGATACCAATGTAAGTTTTTGCAAAGGCACTTTCAGTTCAATTATTCATGTTGTCAATCTTGTGCCATTCTTGTCATTCGTTGATATACCTTTTGAGATCTGAAATTTTCAATCTTATTTTGTTATTGGTTTGATTAGATTATTACGGCATATGTGAAATTGACTAAGGATTTGTTGTACCTGTAAATTTCTGTAGATTAGGACTTCAATAGCCTATAGCTTACGGTAACATTGGTATTGTTGGTTGCTCATTTTGAACAGACTGTACAAAATACTTGAGAAATTGTTGACATGGTACCAAATTTTTTCTGTTTTTACAGGCTGGAAAGAAGGAAGAGGAGGAATTTAGCACTGGCCCACTTTCTGTTCTCATGATGAGTGTTAAGAACAACACACAGGTAATAATATCTCTGTGCTCTGTTCTTTTTATCATAACAGTAATTGCTATTTGTTGGATATGTTAATGGCTGCTGATTCTTACCAAACCAGGCTTTACCGGGGTGCCTAAACAGACCTGAGAAATTCCTGTTATGGGTCCTGTTAGATATGGAGGATGATACCAATGTAACTCATTAGCATCTCTAGAGATAAGTTTAATTTGAACTTCTTGTGGACCCTCAAAACAGGTGTTGATTAATTGCCGTAACAACAAGAAGCTTCTGGGACGTGTCAGAGCATTCGATCGCCATTGCAATATGGTTTTAGAAAATGTCAGGGAAATGTGGACCGAGGTAAAACTTTCAGAATCAAACTTCTCTTTTAGTGTGGAAAATTAAAGCAGCATTTGTAATTCCTATGGCCCTGCAAAACCTCAAATTATCCCTTAAAATGCTAGAGGCCTAGAGCATTAATAATACCCAGGAATCCTGTTAAAATGAAGTATGCATCTAATATTTCGTTCTTTGAGTTTATCCATTTATCTTGTCTCACTTTTGTTATGACTTATGGGTGAATGAAGGGTTTCTATGAATAAATGTGTAGGCCAGTAATTAAATTGTCATAATGTAATAACTAATAAAGAGCTACTGTTGTGTCAGTTTCTTATTGATGCTATGTCCTTTAAATTATTGGTCAGGTGCCGAAGACAGGTAAAGGAAAGAAAAAAGCTCTCCCTGTGAACAAGGATAGGTTTATTAGTAAGATGTTCCTTCGAGGTGATTCAGTAATAATTGTGCTGAGGAACCCCAAGTGACTACCCCTCAAATCTGGGCATTTATTGTCTAGAAGTTCTTTATTTTGAATTGTATTTGTGCTGGCTTTCTCTGAACTTAGTTTCACATATTTTCTGGGTGCAGATTATGTTGTTTGTCGGGCATTGTTTCATCTGACTGTTCTTTATGCTTGAGATATGATATGAATTTAATTAGTTCCTTTTCTGCTTTTTGGTAACTTAATGGTGTTGGATCTGAAACTGAAAAATACCGACAGTATCTGAGAATAATAATTCTTACCATATACTATTTAAATTATCAAATAGATGTAATTCTGACCATTACCCACGTCATTTAATATTTTGACATTCCTAACTATATGCAACAAATATGCACCAAAAAATGGAAATAAGCTAAGCGGATAATATTCTACAAGAGCCCTTATTTCAGCACTGTTCTTCGATAGTGAAGTCAGGTTCAGTCGGTTTCTTCAATGCCTTGGCCAGATGTGCCGTTGCCCTACTACGGACCCTTCTGTTCGTCACTGGCTTTCCTGAAAAGACATCAACAGGTGTCTCTCCTTTGGTGTTTGAGTTGTATGGCTTCTGTCTGGCACCGCTATATCCTTCAAGAAGCCTCAGCTCAATCGATGCCCTTCTTCGCTTTTGTTGGCGCCATGTGGCTTGTATGAAACATGCTGCCCATGTTCGCCATTGGTTAGAGTAATACCTGTACATTGATGCGATTGAAGTTATGTTTTGTTAGATTTAGTGTTGAAAACTCTGGATCATTCTTATTTTATCTGATCTATTAAGTAGATGTATGTTTCTCTATTGGATTTTTGTGACAACTCATCTATGGCTTTCAGCCTTTACCTCACCATAAGTTTAATCTCAGTTTTACTATGCCTTTACCTCACCATAAGTTTAATCTCTGTTTTACTATGCCTTGCATGCTACAAATCTAATTTATTTAGAGGATCTGTCATTTCTGTACTGACAAAACCTAAGATTTGATGTATGCTCCTGCAATGAGGAAACTTTTAGACGTGAAAATGGGTAGCTAATCCTATTTATTTTAGAAGTATTTAGTGAAAATGGGTAGCTAGTCTGGGCATAAGAAACAAGAAGAGCAACAAAAGAGGGGAAAGTGGAGATGCCAGAGGTAATGGAAGCTACTGTCTTGTAGAAGAAATCTGCATTTTACAATGCTTTGTAGGAATGTTGTGATATTTCTGATGTTTCAGTGGTCTGCATCAAATGTCAAGATTTTACAGATTCATTTATGAATTTACTATTTCTGACGAATATGCAAACTCTTTTGAGTAAAGGTGCTACCCAAAACAAACCTGAATTTGTGTCGTAGCTGCTTGCTGTGCAATCTTCTAAACTGCGATGACACAAATTTAAGGTCGCTAGAAACAAGCGCAAAAGCCTCCACGTCTGATAAAGCTTTGACAGTTCTTGTAGACAGAGGCAGAGCTGCTGTTGGCTGTGGATCAAGGGCCCATGTGAGCAACTCCTCCCCACAGAACTCGCCGGCACCCATACGGCAGGAATTAAAGAATCCAGTCCGGCCACCCTGGGTTGTGCAGGAGTCCAGATAGCCACGGATTATAAATAACATGGAGTCAACAGGATCAAGTTCTCGAATTATGCAGGTGCCTTTAGTGAAGAGCGCTGGCTTAAGCCGCTCACATATGGCCTCTAGCATTCTGTCATCCATTTCATCAAAAAGTGGCACCTTTACCAGCCATGACAAAAGAAACAAACATTAGTGAAGAAAATTATGACCAGGAATTTCTCCTAAAAAAAAAAAAAATCAACTGAGAAGTTTGCTCAACAAATATATATCATGTCAATCTACCATTATACTTTTTATTCAGCATATATACATTCTTTTGAAATGCTAAAGTTTTGACTGTTATATTCATCAGTGTTTTCTCTATATCACGTTTTGCAGTTTTGACCGGTTTTTTCTTTTTTTTATTTTAAAAGAATTACATAATCTAGAGGAAGTCGTTGGGTACCTCTCGAACTAGATCAAGACACAGATGTCTTTTAATGTCCCTCCGTAGGTCGATTGGGAGATCTTTAAGCAAAGATTCTTCAGTGACCCCTTGAGTGGCGACCCATCGGTACTGGTGGTACCGCCTGACGGATTGCTTCAGTTCAAGGGGTAGTTTCCTATGGTGCATCCACTGCTCCGTGTCTCTTCTCCTTATTCGCCATTCCTCTAGTCTTACAATTGTTGATTGCAGATATGACTGCCAAGCACACAAAAGAAAAAAATTAATAATTAATAAAGCTCACTCCTTTTGAACTTATCAAGTGAGAACAAATAATTGGCATTTTCGGTAATTCAGTTTTTCCCATTTATTTTGTGTGTTAGGCATAAGAGAATCTAATTGAACATCGTAGCCAGTTTGTAATAAGCCAAGTTAAATTTACTTCTCCTTTGTTGTTCATGAATTATTAATTTTTCCCCTTTATTTTTCATATTACATTGTAGTTAAAAGTTTTCCTTTTCTCTTCACATTTAAACTAGATTCCTTTTTATTTTTTATTTTTGTCCTCTATTATTCAAATTTGATAGACCATAATGACACTTACTTGCATGTTCCCAATCAGCAAGCCAAAGAGTACCAACCCAAGAACAGCAATTACAATTGCAAATAGTATCTCACCCACAGATGTGCTTGTCGTGAGATTTTGTCCCAAACAACTAAAGGAAAGAAAATATTTACATAAGTTCACATCCAAAGTGCTGTAAAACAAACAGAAACACAAGTTGTTTAATTGTTATAAATTTACCTCAGGTTCTTCAATCCCCACCAGAAGCAATAGAAATACTTTTGCATAAATGGAGATGATGTCAAGTTGACATCCAATGCCTCAGCATAGATCCCAAATTGGTAGAAGGTACTACTCGGGTTACATAGATTTGTAAGGTTACTTGTTTGGTACCAAGTATTACGTTCTGTATTGCTTTCCTTGCAGTCAAAAAAACTGTACTGACAGGGTGGGCCATCTACACGACAGGCCGCTTTCCAACATGCTTCCTGTCTCTCGACTGATAAGAGGTACCACATGGCTCCTAATACCTGGATATAACAAGAGAAGTTACTATCGACTCCTAGAACTGCATTTTGAAGGTCAATATTCTATTATAATTACCTCATATGCGACACCTAGAACTAAATATATATAAGAATAAAATATCTCAACGACATGGATTGTAACATGAATTTGCATCTTTATTTTTGACTGATGATAAAGGTAAATCTAATTTAGTAGAAACTAAATACTAAGAATCCGAATGATAATTTTACTTCAAAGACAAATATGATAAAATGGGTGATACTTAAGGCCACTTCAGTATTTTATTCTAAATGCTGTTTTCCGAAAATATACTTTTAGCAAAACTAAAAATTATGTCCCCTATTACAAATTATAGAAGATTGTAGGTCGGTTGTTCATACATGGCTTGCAATCATGTAAAGCATGAGATTGTATGCAGCACCAGCCCAAGCAGATTCTGTCATCACACCAGTAGTAGTAACAATTTGTCTCATGAGCGGAAATATAAGGAATAGCCTCGGAAAATACTGGACCATTATGCTAAATCGAATAAGATTCTTTACATTTGTTACTGTTGCTTCCTTCAAATTGGGGACCACCACCCATATCAGAAACTGCAGTAGTAAATTGTACAAGATTATTTTCTTCAAGAGAAACAATGTGATGATATAAACATAATACTTTGTTATGATATGGTGCATAGAACTCCAATTCAAGAATTCCATTTTCAGAATCCCACAAAGTGAATGTTTTACTTGTACTTGGTTGATGACAAACATCATGTAGAGGTCATTTAGCAACTAATTTCTGCTCAATATTTTAACTTTGTGAGTTCGCAAGAGTGAAAGAAATGGATCATTTTAGTTTCATTGGACGAAACATAATGGTAGAACAGAATGAGGATTTTGCTGTCTGGATGTTTGTGAATTCTGAGAAAATGAATTCCAGCTAGGAAATAAGTATTTCTCACCGAACAACTTTCTAAATTATGAGATGAAGATCTATACAACAAGAATAAGAAATAATAAGAGGGGTCAATTTTTTTTTTTTTTACTAAATTCCGGTTCCTTTTCTGAAAGTCTTTTTTTTTAATAAAATATTACTTTGAAAAAAAAAGATGCAAATTTACCTGTGGTAAAGGTAGCGCAGACAAAAGATCCAGCCAAAAGCTACTCTTAAGGTATCTAACGGCAATCTCTGAGGGCTCTATCACAAGCTCCCCTCTCCCAAAAACCCTAGAGGAAGGTGCCACAAAAGCAGTTCTAAACTTGACAAAAATTTGCGCAAAATAAAACAGATCTGCCAGAGAGCGCAATACAGTCAAAGCTACCTCTAGTGAAGTTGTCAATTGAATGCATTGCGTCTTACTTGTCGCAGGTAAATAAAAAAACAGCGGGTCGATGAAAAGTGAGACCAAACAGGCCACTAAAAATATTCTGTTCCATCGATGTATTCTGGTTCCGTGTGGATCAAATAGGCTTTTCTTTACATCAAGTAGAGAATCATATTCTTCTGAAAAAACCCTAGAAAGGACTCCCTCCTGTAGGATTTTGGAAGGCTTATGTGGAGACATCTTCGAAGTCCCGGTTCTGTATGCCCATGACCTGACTGTTTGCTTGTTTGAGTACGGTGAATTGTGTGGCGTTGAATTGTATGGCTTCTGTTTTGGTGCTGACAAGTCTTCTTGAAATCTGAAAATTAAAAAAGATATCGAGAATTTTGGCAAAACTTTTTTATGCCTATCGATAGGATTGAAACTTTTTATGACATGTTTCATGATATCCAGGATATGAGATAAATCTGGTTACATAGCACTACTTGATATAGAACAGCAAGCAATGGAACATTGCACTTCTTTCATACACTACTTGATAACCAATAAGCAATAAAACAATGTCATATTGTAGGTACAATACTAGAGAGTAGTAACCTGGCTTCAGTATGATGGTATTATGAGAGTCTCTACCAGTACATGTGTTGTTTCTGATACATTATACCAGTAATCATGCTTCAGAAAAGATATTCTTACCTACAAAAAATAAGTTTTTTTTTTGTCCCTGTATAGTTTATCATAGCTAGAATTGTCTATGGTGTAAGTATTTTCATTATTTGGGGATAATCGAATCGAGAGTTCTTACCTGACAAATCTAGCTGTAGAATAAGCCATATCGGTATTATTGTCCTGTCTTTGAACTTTCTCCGACATAATTAAACTTAGGTCCAACCTCTGTTTATAAGCTTGCCTCTAGGTGCAATTTTGTGGCAAATATATTGACCACATTTCTCCTTAAAGTTTTGAAAGAGACAGAATAGATGATTTGCTGGTAAGAAAAGTAGAAAATAAAAGGAACCCCCTGGAAACAACTTTCGTTCTTTCAAGTATCTTGTGATACTGCCGTCAACTCAAGCAAATATTATTGAGGGAAGTGGAAATGCATGTGAACTTTTCCTTTTGGTTCCTCTTTTTTGTTTTTTTGTTCTTTTGTTAATCAAGTTCGTTGAAAATTCAATTGCTATAATTTTGTATCCATGGGGTTTGCATATTGTGGAAAAGGTTAATTTTGTGCAATCTCCATGGGGCTTGCCTATTGTGGAAAAAGATTCGTTCTATGCAATCTCCCATATAATTTCTTGATTCATTTATCATAGTATATATTTCCATGTCTACTGAAATCAAAAAGTAATATTGCACTATATGCTTATATCATTGGTTTACTGTTAGATCCAGCACGTGTCCGGCTTTCCTTGCCTAACTCCAAACTAAAGATAAAGGGAAAACACATTTAGTGGTCCCTTAAATTATATACTATAGACCTTTGTTTTGTATAGGTCAACTCAATTTTCTTCTTGAAGCTTCGAAATTCCAATTAATATCACAAAAAATGACAGAAATTGACATAATAAAGTTCGTCCAACTATTGCATGTGCTTTATTGGAATGACACGAACCATGTGACTTATCCAATTTCTATTTAAATGTGATACGACCAATTGAACTAGGAAAAGCTTATAGACAACTCGCCTGTATTTAATGCCAAGTGTAAGTCAACTTATCTTTTGGCGTCGGACAACTTGCAACTTGAAAATAGGAGCAGCTCGTGAAATGTTAAGGCTGGAAGATTGTCCAAGATGAATCATTGTTGCCTCAGGATTTGTTTTTTTTTTCCCTTGGATTATAAAAGCTTCAAATTAACTTTTTGATCTATACCACCTACTTTGATTTTTCTTTCTCGAAAAGCTACTTGGAGACCTATCCAAGTTGGCTTACATTACATCAGGATCATGATTTTCCAAAAAAAGTAGTGATAAAAAAAGAAACCCTACAAATAAATATATGACTTCTATAGAAATTGTACAATAAATCTGATAGATCTAAGAGGATCAGAGACACGTGACTGGGGGCTGCTACCTCTGAATTATTTGAAATGTACTCTCAAGTTCTTTTAGTAACACTATATCATGATATAGTCTAATAATAACATTTTTTATATTTACAGTTTTCTAACAACCATCTTAAACATTTATGATTTTACGATGGAATGAGGTTTTCAGGTTGCTCAACTTGAGTCAAACGAACACTTTGGTGGAGAGTCCTGAGTCTCTTTGACAATCCTTTGTAAAGGTTCACTACTCGTACTCCGACTGATCAAAGAAGCTTCATATGACATTTTATGATGTCTTGAATATTATTCATCTCATGATCACTTACTTGTAGGTCATCTTGAGTTTCCTCAAGTGTTATACTACTGCCATCGATTTTGATTCTTTCAAGAAACTCCTTCTCTAAGAATACTGCACCTTTCTTAACGAATAGTATTCGTTTCCTTGTGCCAAAAGCTATACCCTTTTGTCTCTCTTGGGTATCCAATGAAGAAGCACTTATCCGTTTTGGGTTCAAGTTTTGTTGACATCATACGCTTGACGTATGCCTCACAACCCCAAACTTTGAGAAAAGAAATGTTGGGCGATTTGCCCGCCCATAACTCATATGGAGTTTTCTCCACGGATTTTGATGGAACCATATTTAGTGTATGAGCCGTTGTTTGGATTGCATAACTCCAAAAATAGAAAGGTATCTCAGTTTGGCACATCATTGATCGAACCATATCCAGCAAGGTTCGATTTCTCCTTTCTAAAACACCATTCCAATAAAAATATTCTTGCCAAATCATATTGAATTGAATTTGATGTTAAAAATTTTGAGTTTGAGAACCTTTTTCCGTTCTCTTTTTTTCCCCCCCTAATCGTGGACTAATTACTTTCCTCATTTACTAAGTGTTCTCAACAGACACAGTTTGGTTCTTTTTATTTTTTTTATTTACTAAGTGTTCGTAAAATGATAAGATTGGAAAACTGGAAGTGATATATATTTTCATACAGCTTGCAATACTAAGTTTCTGAGAAAATCAGATTATTGTTGCTAAAGAATTAAATCCAAAGAAACAATGCTCAGACATTGTATGTTGCACTGGACATTTGCTATTAGGACCTTAAATTATTACAATATTATATCTTGCTAACACGAATAAACTGAGAGGGTATTTATACCATGCACAACAGGGGGAAAAATAAATAAAAATAATAATAAAAAAAAACCTAAATGTGCTTCAATTCAACATTTTTGTTCATATTTCATTCAGGGAAAACATATATCACTCGAAATGTGAAAAAGATAAAAACAAAGAGTAAAATATGATGGCTGCTAAAAATATTAAATTATTGACCAAATTATCAACTATACATTGACAACTCAAAACAAAACTTTAGAATAAACCACCAAATTAGTTGTTTCTGTATGACATAAATGGAATGGAATTTTCAGATTAGCACTTTACTTATTTGACTAACAAGCCCATAGGGAAGATAAGCACTAACTGATAACAACATTAGAGAACAGAAGAAACCGAGTACTTGTATCAGGTACGAGCTACGTGTAAAAGAAAAGGCAGTATTGTATATTACTACTATTACTGTGTTTAAGAATCTTCATGAACATTCTGGAAGAGGTGGAACTGAGCATTGCGGAGGAGGGAGCCAGCTGCCTCGTTCGCAGAGTCATGTGCACGTATTTCCTTCATCTCTTCCTCCCATTTCTCCACCTGCTCCCTGTGTATCCTGTTATTTATTTAAAATCATGAATTAATTAAATCCATCTGCTACCACATTAATAAATAATAATGATGATAAAAACACTTTAAATTGATCATTGATAGATTTAGTAATCATGTTGTTGGTCTATTTTTGTAATCATCTCTTAGAACGCATATGCACAGATCGATGTAGAACTTTAACATGTAACAGAATAAAAATTGCTGACCCATTAAGCAGTACAGGGTTTACTACTTTTGCAATTAAATAAGTCTGAAGTTTGTAGTTTGTACATTTATTATTTCCCTTGAAGCCCCAAAAAGGAACATGAGAATATGAGATGAAGGAAAGCAAGAGTACTAACGAGATGAGGCGTTCTTCAAAGTCTGTGCTGAGATCCTTGAAAAGAGCTTTCCCTGCTTCTAGAATCTCAGACACCTAAAATAATACAATTGTAAGATTACAACAGAAAATGTTTTAATTTATAATGAAGTCTAGCTAAGTAACTAGTGTTAGTGGTAAAATGTTTTAAAGTGGCAAAACTTGAGTAATAAAGCAAGAATAAAAGGTAAGTCCAGCTGTGAGCTCAATTTACCAATGGTCAGTAAGAGAATATTGTCTAATAATTCAAACGGATAGAACAAATATTACAGAAGCAACATAATTGTATTGTCTTCTTCCAGGTTTACAAGATGAAGCCAAACAGTGGCCTTAATCCAGTATCAAATGTATCTGATGTGAGACACAGTACACAGAAGCAGACCTTTCAATTAGAGATGAAAGAACAATCTAAGGTGCCAGATCTGAATAAAGCTCAAGCTCAAACATAGAGATGTGAATTGGAATTGGAAGTACCTGTTGAGTGAAGGAATTGATTTTGTCAAGGATGCGCTGGATCTGGAGCTCAGTCTCCTCAGATGCAGCGACACAGTGCTCTCCTTCTCCTTCTCCTTCAATTCCCTCCTTGGGATCCTGCAATCCATCAATCAAAACAGATAGATCGTAATGATCTGAACATTAAAAGAATTAGCAAGAGAACAGATATATAATTATAATTATAATATAATATTACTGAGAGCTTGATCCGCTTCTGCAACCCCTCCAGCTCCATGCGTTCGAACTTCGAAAGAAGAAACAAGCTCAATTCAGATCTAATGCGATGCACGTAGAGTATCAGATCCTAACTCTCTCTTTCTTTCTCTCTCTCTCTCTCTCTCTCTCTCCAGTTGTCTGAACTGAAGCGGGATATGAAATTTCGAATGAGGAACGGGAATTATAGATTGGCGGATCGGCGCTTTTCTTTGTTTCTCAATCGAACTCGCAAAAAAATGGAGGCATCCAGTTCTCTTCGGGCCTCCATGTTTTCAATCATTTAGGCCCTTCCTTTTATTGTTTTTACATATTGGTAGCAATTAGGCTCCTAAATACCGGGCGGATATCTTACCATTATTGTACAGATGTAGTTCGGTGCACACAATACATCACTAATTTAATAAATTCCAATTCTACTATTGCCTTTCCAATTAAATATGAACATCAAAATTGTTTTTGAAGCTTGACATCCAATTCTCTACATTTTAACTTTATTATATCTAATCTTTCTTTCTAATGAGGTAAAGTTATAGTTATTAACTTATTCAGTAACTCCAATTTTCATGTTTTGGCCCTCCTTTTTCCTTAAAAAGTCATGAAAAGCGAAAGACAGAACTTGTACCCTATGCAAGGACGAGCACATACCCCATAGTGACAAAATTGGGAACAACTCTGGAGGCCCAAGGTCTACATTTTCAAATTTCTCATTGATATTTCAAATTTTGGTAAAATAAAATAAGATTTCATATTATTTCAATGAAGCACTGAAAATTTTATTTAATACAATCTTTCCGAAGGACAACAATAATTTTATTACAACATCAAAGAAAACCAACTTTTTTTTTCAAAGAAAAACGCGTGTGTATATACATTAGGACTGAGCAAAAAACTCGGCCCTCGTGAGCTAGCTCGAACTCGAATCGGATAATACTCGATAACAACTCGAGCTGTTTTAGCTCGAGCTAGAATAACTCGAGCTACACCGGCTCGGAAGGCCCACGAGCTGAGTTTGAGTTGCCTTCAGCTCGCTCAGTCTAACTCGTGAGACTTAGTCCAATTTATTGGTTTAGTCTGTAACCCGACCCAGTTTTTAATCACTATTCTATAACAATAAGTTCTTTTCATTTTTAGGAAGAAATAGCCGTATCTTTCTCCTGATCTCTTCGTGTGCCTTCTATGTGCATTTTAAACATTGTTTAATATTTATGTTGTTTGCTTTTTAGTTTAGCCCATTACGAATTCTCAAAGTTTGATATTTAATAACGAGCTAGTTTTCAAGCCATGAGCCAACTCGAGTTCTAATGAGTTGAGTTTGAGCTGCTAAAAAAAATTCGGAATTGCCTTGTGTGCTGAGCTGAGCCAGCTCGACTTTAGATGAGCTTGAGTTCGAATTAGCCTCGGCTCGCTCAGGCTCAGCTCATCTACACCCCTAATATACATCAAACAAATTTTGTTGACTTGAGTAAGCCGTTGCGAATATATAACAGAATCATGATTTAATACTGCTTAATGATGCGGAATCGATTATGAACTGCTGATGTGCCTGAGTTGACAAACTGAAAAATAGAACCAAATCAGAAATAGCAGCCAAAACTGGTACTACGGTTAGAATTCTTTCAACTTAATTTTCTCAAACACACTTACTAAACTCAAATAATAGGTCACTTCTTGATGCGGTAACACGTGCAAAACCAAATTCAGAAAGCCTTGCCAAACTCCAACTTGGTGCCTGATTAATTAAAGAGTAAAGTTCCGGTGCCATACTTATTTGGTGCCACAAATGCCACACTTTCCTTTTTTATTTTAAATGTCAAAAAACTAAAATATAATCGTTCAATCCAAACCGTTGATTTTGTTCATTTTAACGACGGATGTGTTGTACTAAAATTTCATAATTTTTAAAGCTTATTTGATACTTGATCAAGATGTTGAAAAATGGACATATTAGAATGAATCTATTTTAGTTATTTTAATCCGTTCATTTTTCACCTTTTGATCAAGTATCAAATAAACTTAAAAAATTATAAAATTTTATGACAATGCATCCGTCATTAAAATGAACAAGATCAACGGTTTGGATCGGACGATTATATTTAAATTTTTTTATATTTAAAATAAAAAAGAAAAGTGTGACATTTGTGGCACCAAAAAAATGTGGCACCGGAACCTTGCTCTTAATTACATTGAGTGGAACATTATATCAAAAATATGAAAGGAAAAAGATCCATTAGATAGAGAAAGAGGAACTTGAGAAGAGGTACTTATTGTGCTAGGGAAACTATCCAAGGAGAATCCTGCCATTCCAACTACCACTTGAATTGGTGCTGTATAATTGTTGTTATTGTAAGTGTCAATGCCACTCGCATCCTTCGTCGGCACGACGGCATTCCTTTGCATTGCTGTTGGTATACTGCGCAGCATCTCTCATAATTATGCACATGACCAAACAGAGCCAAATCCACCTGACCCATTTCAATTTTAAACAATTTATAAACAAAAATCATATATATTTTTTAAGTACAACCAAGTTAACGCAATACAACATTCATTTATCTATTTGTTTTTTTTTAAATTTAAGTAGTATTTGATATAATTATTGTATATATATACATCCGGTCAGACATAGTTCAATAATTTTAGTTGTTGGGTTATAATTAATACGCAATTTAAGTTATTGGGTCTTTGTACTTAACTACCATTGGGTGCGTTTGGATAGGTGTGGGAAGAAGGGAAGAAGGGAAGAAGTATTGGGAAGTGTGTAATTTTGTGAAGAGTTTGAATTGTTTATAATTTTTTTTCTTCTTCTTCTTTCTTCCAACAATCTAAACGCACCCATTGAAATTATCTGACAGAAAATCAATACGAGTCAAATTTAAGTTATTGACCTTCAGTCTTCTTTGTACTTAATACTGGTATGGATATTTCAATTACCTGGTTATGATTAGTGATTTAGTTGTTGTTATGCTTGGAATTTAGATAGTAAATACTGTCTCACTTAAAAGTGATCGTCTCTGAGTTTTGAGCTAAGAGAGGATTGTTCAAGTTCTCAATATCATTTATTGCCTATGGGATAATAGATTAATGACTATAAAAATGTCAGCTCCTAAAAACAGGCTTGTTAAGGCAGATGTGGCATTATGTTGGTTAGACTTTAGAGAAAGCTCAGATATGCATATTGAACTTGTTGTTAGTTACTCTTTTCTTTTTCTTTTGTTGACGAGACTCGATTTTAAATAACTCTTTTCTACTTAAGTGTCCTCTCTGATGCGTTTTTTTTTCTCAGTTTCGACACGGCGCCGCGGTCCACGTTAGTCTCTTTCCGAAATTAATCGTAGCCGTCCAATTTTTTTTCGCAGATCGATCGATCCGATCCGTTTGATCAGCGATTCAATTATTTCTCCTCTTTCCATCGTTCACCTTTATTCTCTCCCCTTCGACGACAGAAGGAAAACAAAAAAACGCTACCGCCTCTCTTTCCTCTCTCCTTCAACAAATCGCTGCCGCCTTCTTCTCCGTCCGACAGCCTGCATCACCCCCAACCTCTTCTCCGCCAACCCCTCCTCCTCCTCCGTTGACTTCCCCCAACCCAACAGCTCCAATCCGTGTCTTATGGGCCACCATCCGAGAGAGAGCAGGGACCAAAGCAAAGAAATTGTCCTCTGAGCCGAAGAATTAGAGCCGCTCGCTGAAGAAGTACTTTGATCGTGAGGTGTGCCAGGTCAGCGCTGGTGGACATGTGAACGCTGTTTCTGTGAAGATCATGGAGACCTTGGTCCAGGTGTGAAACAATTTTTACTTTTGAACTTAATTCTCTGTGAATACGCTTCTGTGAACGTTGTTCTTTAGAATAAATATGTCACCAATGTGATTCTAGGCAAAGGTCAGAATGCATCTTTCTTGCTTCCTCATAGCGATTGATAATAAAATAAAACAGTAGGAGTCTGTTAATAAAATGTCATAGCACTAGAAACATAGAAACATTGATTGATCTTCTTTCAGTTTACACGACCATAGGAGATTCTTTCTAAAATTATTTCATAATAAAGGAATATACAGCTAGGATATCACATTTTGAACACTCAAGGCATAAAAAGGTGTGAACGCATAAAGTAATGAATATTTGTTTCCATTTTCTATTTTCCATTCTTTGCCTTTTTCATCTCTCTGAAATTTAATTGCAGTAGGTTTAATCTTTTATTGTTCATAGTACTTTGACAATCTGAAGGGCAAAAGTGTAAAGTGTTAACCATATGCTGACATCATAGTATGAGGTGTAGTGTATTAAATTAAGATACTTATTATGTTAAAGTTATGGCACTCACTGTTGCATCTCATGAAGCAATGAAAACTGAAGTGAATATGAACAACAATAGTTAGGAAAAAAAGAATGCAATTTTAACTTTTATATAGTCATCACGAATATGTGTCATTTTGCTAATTTGCTTTGTAATGGAGCTGGTAATTCATCAAAAATACAAGGACCAAATAGAAAAGTGTCGAGCATTGCATTACATTAATATGTCAAGTGAAACTTATTAAATAAATTCTGTTTTTTAACTTAGTTAAGCACTCTCTAGATAGTCGCTATCTAGCATGTCTAAAAAAAACTTAGTTAAGCACAGCTGGGGCATTAGTCTAGACTTTGATTTCAATCTGTATACTCATGGTATCTGCCTATATAAAAAAAAGAGAGATTTTCAAGTGGCCTGATCATGATGTACAATAGAACTTATTAAACAACATAATGGAAAACGAAGGAAAGAAGGAGGAGTTGCTTATCCCAAATTTGCCGCTCAACTCCAAAACCCTTGGTTACCATTCGAGGATTTCACTACAAGGGCAGCTGTTGTGGCCGCAGAGCTAACATGGGTGGGTTTGAAAGCCAAATTTACAGGTACATCTCTTCTTTAATCTTTTGTTTTTTAAATTTTCTTTCTTTTCACCGATGATTTTTTTACAATTAATTCAGAATAGACCATCTTTTGGGGAATGATCTGATTGAGAACCTTACTGTTATGAGATTTTCGAACTTGGCCTTTGAGCCCCTTTGGAGCCGAACATACATATGGAATATTCACGTAAGATTCAATATGTTAATTATTTAATTTAACATAATTCATATTTGAGTTGAAGTAAAGAAAGTAAATTGATTCTGAACTTTTGAAGGGTAAATTTGATATATACTGCTTAAAAGTGAGTGCTTTTTGTTGCTTGATTGCCTCCTGGTGTCCTCCCCAGATTAACCTTTAAAAGTTCACATGAAAAAATAAACTTAAATAAAAGCAATTTTTAAGTTTGAAAAAGCAATCTTATTGCATCAGGCAGCAAAAAATCATAGCAAAATTGCCAGCATTTTGACTGACTTTTGACCCAGCCTTCGTCCAATTGAGCAATCTCACTGCATCAGGTGAGTCCTTGGCTAGGCCCAGCGCATCCACCAAGCACTATGCCAGAGCGACCTCCGAGTCCGTCCGTAGGTAAAAGTAAGAAGTATCTTCATAAAAAAAATCATCACTTCAATGAATTTTAATTTTTCCCCGCCTAGAGTTAATCCGTCTCAGCTACTTAACAGCTAATAGGGTTAGTTTATAATGAAAAGTTTACAAAACAAGTTACTAATTAACCAAATGCTTTTGCATTGCAGTTGATAATTTTTGTTAATTTAACATAGACACTTAATTACATCTTTGTCTCCGATGAGGCACATGCGGCAGATCCCTAACAGTGGACACATCGCCACCGCTTTCGATCCGTTAGCCTACATGCGACATATCCTTATCTGTTTTACCTAGATCCATAGAAAAGATGAAGGGACACTAGGGAGATGGAAAAGCTCTTGGGTTTTACCTTTTTCTCTTTTCTACCAATTCTAATTTGTCTTGATCTTTTTTTATCTTTTCTGCCGATTTCCAAGATAAACAAAATAAATTCATGCTGCTGTTTCAAATTAAATCTAAACCAACTCTAATTTAGGTTGCATTTTTTTTAAATATTCAAAATTTTCCCAAGACAAAGGCTACGTGTCCCTGGTTTTTTTTAATTTGCTTTTTAACTTAGAAACCCTTGAATACTAGCTATTGACCGGACATGTTCCCTACTGGGCTGATGTTGCGGCTCATACAAACGCATCTTGCAAACTTTGGATATTTGATGTTTTAGCAATGTCTTTTCACGAGAGAAGGTACGAGTATCACAATAACCAAATTTTTTTCTATCTGGGAATGAGAATTAAAGTAATCATTATATGCAAGTGCCAGAATCCATTATGATATGTTTTCAAATAATTAGCAATTGGGCTTGATCACTTCATGAAGTTCTCTGTGGAGACAGGGTTTGAACTTAAAATTTTTGTTTAAATATACTGGTATTACTGGGAGAACAAACATGTTAGAAGATAGAACATTGAGTACCGAAGTTTCAACTGTTCTGAATTAAAAGAACACAAATTTATCCCCAAAAATGGTTCTGATCTTCCATCAATAAAGCTTGCTAGGTTAGCTTTAGGAAATTGGTGTTTGTGAATCATGCAATCAAAGGCAAAGTATTCACATAATAATATTCAAAATCAGAGAAATTTTTTTTTTTTTTTTTTGGCATTGATCTGAATCAGCAAGTTATATTTTTTTCTATTTGCACTTTTGGGTCTGTACTGGTTAGGTACCAATGGTAAAGTGTGTAGTTTGGTGATGGAAAGAGAAAAATATTGAATATGGAAAGTGTGTACTGGTTAGAATTTTTTCTATTTCATTATTTTAAATTTCCATGTGTTCTGATCCGAGTAGGTAGCTTTTGTCACAAATTCAAAAGAAAAATATTCTATTAGAAATGGAAAAAGAAGAAATATTAGGAAAAAAACAAGAAGCAACATTCTATATAGTGTTTTCATTTTGCTGATATATACACGTTTATACATGTATGAAGCATTGTTTTTCATGATTGCCTATCGACTGTACTTGGAAAAATTGAAAATGTGTTATAGTTTCAAAAAGTGCTTCACTTGATGATGTAAGTTTGTAACTCACGTGCCAGTTCGGCTGAGAGTCTATGAGCACGATTGTCTTGACCGCTGGTAAAGATGTAAGTTTTCTTTCCTTCAGAGCCATCAATAGCCATCAGACTCTCTCTATATTATCAAATCTATACATGAATACCTCATTCATTGAGTTTCTAAATCTGTTCTTGATAATTCAATCAATTGAAAAAAAATATATTGAATATGTTAAAATCTATTTCAAAGTAAACATGTAGCTTACAGTTGTATTAATGTATCTTTTGTTAAGGTATGATTTGCTAAATATTTTAGTAGAAGCCATCTATTAAGTTGAAAATATTTTTGTATTTCATCAAAATATTGATCTAGATTAGTGTAACAAAAAAAAGTTGCACTTAATTGCTTAAATTCATTTTGAAGAAGTGTCCATCCTGTTTAATGTCTCGGTCTAATAGAGAAATAAATGTCACTTTAAGTTTTTTAAATTTGTTTTTGGTTTGCACAACACCTTTGGGTACCTACTCGAATCAATTGATTAAATTAAATATCATATCTATGTAAAGTCCATTTGCATGAAATTTGATATGTTTTATTGTGTTCTCTTTCTTTTTTTTTTTTTTTTTCTTGGCAAGGCAACGTATTAACATAGCAGTCCCAAGTAGCAACAGGAATAGAATAAATGAATTATGGACTTATAGGGAAATTTGACTAATAAAAAGAACTCACTCTAATATTGAGGTATAGGATGACCAAAAGATGGTTTCTTTAATCAATCAAGATGAGTTTCTTGGGAGTTCTCAAACAGCCACTTCTATTGAGTAGTATACTGAGAGTGATGACTTTATAAATCAGAATGTGGCAGTCAAATGCTTCTTATAAGTAATTACAAAGTAGTTGATACATTTAGTTTATTTTTTTGTGAAAATGAATCTAGCTGACTTAATACCACTTTTGGTGTAGGTTATGAAACTGATCATAAACTATGGAAGGATTAACGAATATGTAATTTTGAAAGGTACATGACCTGAACCATCCATTTATTTGTATTGGATTATCCTATGATTTGTATATTCTTTTCATATAAATAAAATTATATAATAGTTTTCTTATCTGGCCAATGTCATGTACTGTTGAATTCGAATTCCTCATTTTCAAAATTTCGAATTGAAAAGGAGAAAAAGGCTTGATTTTTTCAAGTAATTGATACTGATCAATTGTATATCAATTTGATTTTGTTTATCGTATTAAAGATACGATATGCAATTGAAGATATAATATCAATTTAAGAATTCTTTGTTATTTTAAGATAACAAATCAAAAAATCCGAAATAAAATGAATAATGATTATTATTCAAAATCAAATTCTAGTTAATGGTTCTAATTTGACCTAAATTTTGGAATCTATCACCGAAAATCCTTTTTGATCCTTTCAAGAATTCTTGAAAAGATCAAAAGAAGAAGTTCTTCATTTCATTTAAAGAGTATGCGTTTTGAAATAGAATTGATCGAAGATAACGATCTAAATTGAATAAATCCAATACAAAATAGAACTCTCCTTCTTTTTTCGGAAAGAAATAAACAAAATTAATGGATTAAAGAAAAAAAAATTGAACCTGAATCTAAACTACCACTTCCATTTGAATTACCAATTTTGTAGATATTTATTTAATTTGGAGAACTTGGATATTGATTAAAAATTGATATATTACTTTTTTTTTTGAAACAAGTAGGCAATAACGCCTACCACTTCCATTTGATCAGAAGCAAAGTATTACAAAAACAATGTCACTCTATCACTCTTACTGCACTGGAATCACGATCAGAAACAAATTGATATATTACTTCTATCATGTTTATCAATGTTTGTTCTTTTGCAGTAAAACCTGCACCTATGAAGTAGATCTACGGACGGTATCAGTTTTCTTATCTGGATGAGATGGAAGGCTCTTTGCTACTTTTATTTTATACGCATGAGTGTTTTTATCTGAAGAAAATATATGCAGTGATTAGCAACACAATGAGATTACTTAAAAGAGCCTGTAATGCATTTGTGAGATTTGTCTTGATTTTGCTATTTGACGTTTCATATTTTGTTGGAACTTGATTATGTCATATATACTTTACTTCTATAAATATATTATGGTTTCTTATGTGAGAGGACTCTACTTCTAGAAAATTAAGTTATGCATCTGGACAAATATCAGAGTGGCGAATACTCACATGAGACCCATAATACAAATGTAAGATGTTTGGATATTCTCTTCAAAAAATCAATTTTCCAGATTAACTAATCCATCAAGGAAATAAAAATATATTTATTAACTAATCCTGGATTGTGGCACCACTTCTAAAATTTTACCTCGCTTTTTGTCTGAAGGAATGGATATGTTTATGAATATCGATCACAATAGTGTATGGTGGCTCTATTTGAGTCTCTTCAATTGTTTATATATATTTTTTTAATTCAATGTATATGGATGCTAAGCAGCTCATGTATGATGCTTATGCTGCATACAATTTAGACTTAATGACAAATTGTTTAGTGGTTCTTAAATTTGAAATATAAAAAATTCACTAAGGCGCGGCGAAGCCGCGCTTCCCCACCTAGTATTAATAAAAGGTATAGATGACCTCGTGTCAAGACACGAATATGCAAAGACTCATCTTGCACAGGTTGGTGATGATTAGTTTTAAATCGACAATTTTTTTATTTAATTGGCTTGTTTACTTGGGATGTGTGATAATTTTGTTCAATTTGGTTTAATAACAAACTATTGGGTCAAGTCTACTTGGAATCATTTACCTCGACCTGCCAACAGTTTTGAATCAAGGTTTAAGTTTCATTAATTTTCTTAATTTTCATGTAAACTTTATTCATTAGTTTATGCTTAGATACTTCAAAACACACACATATTTTAGTTATTATGAGGTAGAAGAAATAAATCTGATTGCTTTTTTAAACATTTTCATTTTGTTTATCTTTAGAAGATTTTGGTAACATTGGTAAGGAGCAGAGAAGGTTCTATGCTATGCTAACTATTCACAAGTAATGGCTTGAAGTGTTAGTGATTTCGACAATTCTTGTTAATGTTAAAAAAGGGTATGCAATGTATGTTGTATGGGTAAGGTCCCTTATGTGCCTTAGCACTCTATTATAATAGGGGCCGTTTGGATCGCTTAGGAATAGGAGGAATTTCCTATTCCTAGGCATAAAGTATCGGGAAGTGTGTAATTTTGTGAAGAGTTTGGATTGTTTATAATAAATTTATACATAGGAATAAGAAATTCTCCAAATTCCTACCGAGTTTGAATTTTTATTTTTCTGCTTTTTATTTATATATATTGCAGGGCAACTAGGACTCTAAGATATGAAGACCTATCAATATGAACACTTTCATAGCTTCCATATGAGAATTTGGAGTCGTATTATTTAAGTGTGATTGGATTGATGTCATGATTATGGTGTTACATTGGTTAACTTCTCACATTTGATACATTCAGGTGATAAGTTAGAGCATGAGCTCTTTATCTTTGCATCACAAGGAAATTAAGTATTCTATGTACAAGATCCATCATGTCCAGGATGGTCGGCTGCTGTTGGATTAAAACCACGAGATGTTTATGACATGGGGAATGAAGATACACTAGAAGGGGTTGAACACGAGTCGTACCATGCATCCTTTTTAGAAGATCAAAGTTAGGTCAGATCGGATGTCGAATGCACAATTGTTGAAGTTGAAGAGACGCATCATCTTCGAAGGACTAATAGTTTTTAAGATTTCTATTTTTTTGCATTTTAATATAAGTATGATTGTACTTTCTTTAGTTTAATTATTATGGTGTTTGTTGCAGATGACTTAACATCACGTTTGTGTTTATTATAAATTGATTTTGATTATTAATAAATTCATAATGGTTGCAATAATATGATTTTTTGTATTACGTGTATAATAGTAATAATACTTATTAATATTGTTTGTTATCATTTAAATTTAGAAAGACGTTAAATGTTTGTCTTACAAGAAATGTCAATATTTAATTAAGGGTTAATTAGATTTATGCCACTGTGAAAATTTGAAATTAGTAAAATATCATCACTAAATGATAAATTATTTTTATGCCACCGTGAAAAAGTAAAAATTAAATTTTTTACCACCGAAAAATTGATTTGCCAATTTTATCCCTTTAAATATGCCACTACAAAAATTTGAAATTAGAAAAATGCCATCACTAAATGATAAATTAGTTTTATACCACTACAAATTAATTAAAATGAGTTTTGTTCCAGGTAAAAATATAAAAAATAACTTTATGCCATTAGAACGATGTATGGAATTTGATATAAGATATCATGTATTAATAACACAATACATGATTTTTAACAACGTCAAAATGATTTTTAACAACACAAATACATGCTTTTTAACAACGTCAATATTGTTTTAATCCAATGAGGGTATTTTAGGCAACCAAAAAGTTGTTAACAAGGGTTTATTAACAAGGGCAATTTGAGATTTTTGAAAAAAATTGAGAGCATTTATGATGTTATTTTTAGAATTTAATCTTTTTCGGAATGAGATAATGACATATTTCTAATTTACATAATTTGATGATGGCATAAATCTAATTTCCAATCTAACGATGACATATCCCTAATTAGGTAATTTTCACATGGCATAAAACCAATTAATCCTAAATTATTGTATTATAATTTAATTATATAAAATAAAAATCTAATAGCATGATCATTTGATCATGCTAATCGTTTAGCAAGTGTGTAGCAAGGAATTAGTCCTGTAAGACTATTTGATCATGCGATTGTTTAAATAAGAGGTGTAGCAACGAATTTATCATTGATAGACTTTTTTCATCTTGCTCTTGTTGAAATAAATAAGTGTAATAAGAATTTATATTTGATAGACTTTTTTTTATCATGGTATTGTTGAAATAAATAAGTGTAGTATGAAATCTATTTTGCAAGACTATGTTTCATCTTTACCAACGCACTAAATAAGTCATGCAATAGACTATAGCAACACCGAGTTGTGCATGACAATAGTAAGTCTTGCAATATGTGTTGTGTTGACACTCTCTTCTAACATGATATAACTAGACACTATATACAACATAAATAAAAAATTAATTTATATTGGGGGTGTTTGGATTGCTTAGGAATAAGAGGAATAGCCTCTTCCTAGGCGAAAAATATTGAAAAGTGTGTAACTTTGTAAAGAGTTTGGAATAAGAGGAATAGCCCTTCCATCTGTCATCTGACCTTGTCCATTCGTACAAATTCATCCCTATTTTCGTGTAAAAACTATTCCTACCCTTGTATATAAGAATTATGTAATTCCAAGATAAAAAAATTTCGGGGTAATAACACATCAACAAGACAACAAGTACCACCCATTAAAAAAAAAAAAATCAAACTATTGAACTTAATCCATGTTGGATCATCGCTATAAAACATATGCCAGGAATTTTCATTGTATTTCCAAACAACAGGAGCTAGGTAGTTGAACAAAAAAAATGGTATGGCCAAACCAAGTGTATTCGAACAAAAACTAAAATGGGAAAAAGGAGAGGTGCAGATTGGTGTTTTGTCTAACCCAAAATAGGTAAAGGGTCTGTCCGACAGAGCAACTTTAAGACCATTATAATTGCAGACCCCTATATTTATAAATTGGATACATCCCCTTACAACTTCAACAATTGGATATAACCCCCTCCAAAGTTTAAAACTGGACATAACCCCCTCAAATCTAACCCCTTTGATTAAATCCTATTATCTTTTAAATTAAAATAATCATTTTATAGAGCATATGACATAAATACCCTTAACTCTTCATATTCTACATAGTCGTTTCATCTTCCGATTCTTCCTTCTTCCTCTTGTGAAATCAAAAGAAAAATGATATCCATACCAATACAATTCACGAGTTTATTATACTGCTGCGCAAAGCCCAAAGTATTTGATGCAGAGATGCTTTTAGCCCAAATAAATACGGCAAAATCGGATATAAGCCCCTATAATCTTCTCTAATCGGATATAAATCCCTCTAATCTTAAAAATCGAATAGAAACCCCTCTAATCCGGTTTTTTTGGACATAAACCTAGTTTTTACATATGATGCTTCTTGAGCAATGGTGATGTGTTGCTGATTGGTCCATCATCCAATTTGATTTGCTGTGGGTAAGCTTGTTTGTTGGATTTCACCAGATACCCACCTTCAGCATAAACGCTAATGCTTCCCGAAGACTTAAAAAGATAATTCCTAAACTTTCAAAGTACATGAGGATTACGTAGTTGTGCACATGAATTTCAAGATAAATGACATATAATTGATTTTTAATTTCACAGACCTCATAAGAAAAACAATGAAATCAACATATCAGTATAACAAAAGTAGTACAATCACATGAGAAAAAAAAATTTCCTTAACAATTTGGAAAGAAGAGGACAAAATCTTCAATTTGGAAGTAGAATAGTTGGAAGGGAAAAAAGCGAGGAAATGAATCGCCAGGATGCAACAATACGTGTAGGAGGGGTATTTTAGTAATAACATTAATTTTCTATTCAAAATTAGAAGTGTTACTCGAGAACATTAGAGGGGTTTATGTCCGATTTTCCCAATAAATATTAGTTTTCAAGATGCAAAAAGGTGATTGGTGCAGGGGAAGGTAAGAGTTGCTTGTCCCCGTCCTTCTTGTGTTTTCTACTTTCATGACATTCTCTATGAATAATTTTTTTTTTTTTTTTGAAACATAGCCCGTAGGCATTCATTAAAACTACAGAAATCAGAGTTACAACATCTTGTTCCGTACAATATAAAGCTCCATCCTAGCCCTTAGGATTACTGGTAAAACTAAAAAGTACAAACTAAGCCAGAAAGTAAGATTTCCTACAAAAGAAGAACTACATGCTAAAGACCAACCTAAAACCAGAAGAGACATTGAAAAATAAATCTAACTAATTAAACTTGGGCTAGTTTAAACAGACAGGAATACATCACTGTCCAGCATCGTGCACAGGCCAAAGGCTGAAAAAGTTGTGGCTTGCACTGGCGCCATCTCCCTTGCACATTTTGCCCTCCTTGCAAAGTTTGAAAATACATGTGCCGGTTTCACTGCTTGTCTCTGCACTTTACGAATTCTGATAGTAGGCCCCCATTGCATGAACTTTTGGATCAATTGATGTACCACTGGCATTGATCTCCACGAAGAGAGATTGTCACATTGTTCCTCTAAGATTGCATCGACCAGTTTACTACAATCTGTATTGATACAGATTTGCTGTGTCTGTCCCCTCACTTGCAAACTAGTAATATGTCTCAGTGCCTCTAAGCAAGCCAATGCCTCTGCATGAAAAGGATCTTGTGCTTCATGGTGGTTGTATGCAAAGTAATGAGCTTGTCTGTTCTGGTAAAACACAGCAGCTGTACCTGCCCTCTCCGATACATCCCACGATCCATCAATCAACACTTGCCATCATCTCGTACTTCATACCTTCCTTGTTCCTCTTGTTGACATGGACTCTGCTGGGTTTGTGCCTCATCTTCTCCTTGCATTATCCATGAAGTTACCTTCTTTCTTATTATCCCTGGGTCAAATTGTTGGTGCTGCATGACTACATCATTCCTCCCCTTCCACAGTTCCTAAAGTGTATATGCCAATATAGCCATACCATGTTGATCCAAGCCTTCTGTAATCTGATTGAAGGCCTGTATTATGTCCAATGGCAATTCATGAACTCTCAACATCAGCTGACTGCCAAACCAAACCGCTCTCGAACCGGGGCAAAAGAAGAACACATGTGTTTCAAACTCATTTTCCTCATTGCAGCGCTGGCACATCGGTGATATAGCACTGATTCTATTGTTCAGGTTTTGAGCTATCGGTAGGGTTTTTGACAGCAATCTCCACAAAAAAATTTTGACTTTTGGAACCACATTTTTAAGATTAGCAATTTTTTTCCAATGCTGCATGCTTCTCTGATTTTGGGTATTAATAAGTGGCTGTTGTACACGCCATTTATAGCCTTCTTTAACAGTGTATCTCCCCCTCCTTCACTCGTCGCCATATGAGTCTATCTGGTAGGTCAGAATCAGGATTAGGCTTTTGAACTGTGTTGGTAATTTGTGCTGCGATGTGAGAACCAAAAATTCTCTCTATCTGTTCTTGTTTCCATTGCCCTGTGTCGGAATCAAACAAATCTCCCACTTTCAGTTTTCTATCAGAGTTTGTAGCATTATTTTGCCCTTGCCAATCTCTGAACCAAGGTTGAGAGATAGCTAAAGCCTTCTTTCCATTTTGTATGTCCCAGCACACATCCTCTTTAAAATTGTGCTTGAGTTTGACCACCTCCTTCCATAATTGACTTGCTCCTGCAGTATTCATTGCACCCCAGAAGCCAATTCTAGGATAGTATTTGGCTCTGCAAATATCAGTCCATAATTTATCCTCCTGTCCCATTAGGGCCCATATATTCTTCATGAACAATGCTTCTCCAAACTTATGGAGATCCTTTACTCCCAACCCTCCATCCTCAATATTTGAGCAAATTTTTTTCCATGAGATGAAGGTTAAGTATCTGGCTTTGTCAGTCTTACCCCAAAAAAATTTTGCCATTAAACTCATCATTTTGTCAATCAAACCTTTTGGTATTCTGACTGTGTTCATGTAATATACTGGTAGGAAGGTTAATACTGATTTGATTAGCACAAGACGGCCTGCATGAGAGAGCATGTAATGCAGTGTTTAAAATACCCTACCGGACCGGCCGGTTCAACCGGATAAACCGGGAACCGAACCCTAGTCCGATAGGGTAACAGTTAAATACCGGATTGTTAATGAACCGGAAAAAACCGGAAAAATATCGGGTAAACCGAGTAAAAGTATCTACCGTACCGGGCGGTTCAGTTGGTTCACTTTGGTTCGCAAACCCACATTTCAGCACGTTAATTCGTTCAACTAGAAAAAAAGGAAACCACATTGCATAATTCCCTAAACCACTCCTCCATTCCTCTGACTACGCTGGTTAGTGGTCCCCATGAGAATTTGGAATTATAATAATAATAAATACACACCAGGACTTGTCTTTTTTTTTTTATTTCTTAGTTTAGTTCAATGCAATTCAGGAGAGCACCAAAATTTGCAAGGGTAGTTGTTCTTAAAAATATAAAAATTTGCAAGGGTAGCTGTTCTTAAAAATTATATTGAAAGTTAAGGATATTATCATTATCATTAATTGTTATTATTATTATTATTATTATTATTATTATTATTATTATTATTATTATTATTATTATTATTATTATGCATTAATGCATGTACTTCCTTCGGCTCCGTTTGGATGGCTTCTTTCCGGAATAAGGAATAAGGAATAACCACTTTTTACCAATAAATTTATTTCTGACCATCCAAACTCTTCACAAAAGTTACACACTTCCCAATAAATTTACCCCTTCCTAATAAATTTCTTCCATTCTTCCTTCTTCCTACCTTATTCTCAACCATCCAAACGGAGCCATCATATTAGATGTTGCTTTTTTTTGTTCATGCGTCCTCTTGTTATGTGCTCCATATACTTATTACTTTACCAGTTTAATTCCTTGTTTTTCTATTTCAATAATGATATGTCAATTTTCGTAACAATTTAATCACTTGAGTATTGTGCTATCGAATTTTTTAAAAATGTTTATGGTTTTAAAATTATGTTTATTTTATTGTATTTTTAATTTTTTATAGATATTTTAATATATTTATATATTAAAAATAATAACATGATATCATCCGGTTTTTGAATCCGGTATAACCGGTTAACCCGGTAAACCTCGTACCCATAGCTCGGCCGGTTTGATGTTCGGTACGGTATTTAAAACATTGATGTAATGTTGAAATTTGATTACAATCATTCATAACAACTTTCTTAAACAGGAATATACATGATTGAATAGAGAATAAATGTGAAGATCCTACGAGTATATATATTGCTTACTGAGTGAGAATAGTAGTAAAATGGTCACAAAGCAAATTTAAATTTTCATCTTAAAATAAGAATTGCTGCGCTAAAATGAACCCTACAAAACAGTAAAGAGACTCGAGCAATATTAAAGTTTGGCCTCTTAATTATAACTTTCAACATATATGAATTTGCATGTACCATAAATAGACAAAAAGCTTTTGGTCAGGGAGAAGGACACTTTGGTCACAAATTTATCTAATTGACTTTTTTAATTAAGAAAAGATTGAATTTAAATCAAAAGGGGTTATTACCTTGAACATTATTAATTATTTGTTGTAGTAATTATAATATTACCGATAATTATAATTACATTAATAAAATAATAATATTTTATTTGTTTATTATAACAACCAGAAATATATAATATTACAATAATATATTAGTTATCATAAATAATCAAAATTAATTATAGATTATTCAAAAAATTGAGATTATCCGCCACGGGACCCATCGTAGAAGAAGTTATTCCACCAATTTTGGTGGTATAAGTTCTTCTTCCTAAAAGAAACTTATTCCTCTCATGTTTGTTGAGATATTCCTCCTTAAAGAAGCTTATTCCTCCTACCAAACATGCTATATCCAATTTTGAACTTTGGAGGGGGTTATATCTAATTGCTGAAGTTTGTAGAGATATCAAAGATATTGCATAATAAACCAGTAGATGTTGTGCTTGCCTACTAGAGATAGCAAAGATATCTCTAGTAGGCAAACACAACATCTACTGATAGTAGCATACCAACAGATACGGTAGCGATACTTCTCTGATAGCTGAAAATTGTACAAGAATTCAGTACATGGTCAGCACAATCATAAGTCTCCAAAAACTTACATGTAAGAAAGCGAACGGACCAAATCCTGGAGATCATCAGGTTCAAAGCCAATTTGATCAAGCAGAATGTGGTAGTGAGTTGGCCTACTTGTTCCCTGATAGAAGAAACAATAATGTAGTCAATGACTGATAAACAAGACAGTTTTCATTTACAAGGATAATAAAGTTTATGAACATCTTACAATAGAACCCTTGTGTGAACACGAGTAGAAATCATAATTTCTTGGGTGACACACTTTCTTGTCAATTACAGTACCTCATATATCATATAAGGGAATAACATATTAAAGATACCAAACCATTTTGAATAGGTAGGGTAAAAGTGTTTCAAAATATAATATTACCAGGTGGCAAATTATTCTGATTATTAGGAATGAAAAATCTGGTGTGGTGATTATTTTGTGCTACAATCACAATAAACTTCACGTTCCAGTTGTCAACAAAGAATTTACAAGCCTAACATTCAAGGTTCAAATCAGATTGAATATATTAGAGGTAAAGAACATGGAACTGGACCAGAACAGTTCGTTGAAAAGAGAGTATATACTGTACTTGACTAGTAAGTACCAAAATACTTTTCAGTTGTATAATACAAAAATATAATACCTAAGGAAGAGCTAAGGTATGGGGATGCAGTAAAATAATATGGTCCACAAACCTTGGGTGGGTTATAGCCCTGACTATTCAAATCGAACAACATAAACCAATAATAACCTTCAGTAAAAGTAGAAAACCCCACCACCACCATGACATTTTCATGTTATATTTTTGTTACATTTTACACCAGCAAATTAATATCAGCTAAAAGGAGAGTCAAAATTCTTACAATGATTTTTACTAATGCATGAACATAAAAAGCTTCCAAAGAAAAAAAACTGATCAATAGATTGCAATTCATGTGTTTGTTGTCAAGTTAATTGCTTGTATTTTTTGCTGACCAACGTAAATTGTCGACCCAATCAGTGACCTAAATGCCCTTACTCCTGAAAATTATATAAAACATATAGTTTGGCAACATAATTATTTCAAAATTCAGATTATCTATTTGTCCTTGGACCAGCATTGGTACCAGTTGCCGAATACCTTTTACTTTCAGACGATATTTTCGAATAAAATAAAGATGCTAAACATATTGAAGCATTTACTACTGGAGAGGCAATAAATGCTCCTTTCTTTGTATCAGTGGTCTATTCATTGCCCATTTATTTTGAGATTTCCTTTACTAATTCGATGAAGTAGATGTTAGGTTGTGTAACCTTGGTATGGTGAACAATTTCTGATATAAGTGATATCAAATTTGTTATACTTTGAATTATGTTTGAGTAAAAGACATACCTTATTTTATTACCTCTGTCTCAGTAAAAAGCCGTTCATGCATTATAACTGAGGTATCATCTAAAATATACATTTTTTCAATTTAAGTAAATCTAATGAGCTTACAAACTGTTTCTTCATGAACTCAGGCTCTAGTTTTCTCATCCTTTTGCTGGTCAATTCATATTTTCCAAATCTTTCCTAGTACAATAATGATCCAACATGGAAAAAGTTAGTGCCAATATATACGATAATGCATTGATACACGACATATATTAGGTCGTCAAATGTTATTGGCTCTTTTCTTTAGGTATAATTTAATGCGTGGCCCTTTTATGACAAAACATCATTTGAAAGAGATTTTGGACATGTGAAAGAAGCATAAAAAGTGCACGATATCAATTTCAGTTTTTTTTTGTGTGTGTATGTGTCAGTAAGACAGTAAAAGAGAGAGGGAGAGGGAGAGGGAGAGAGAGAGAGAGAGAGAGAGAGAGAGATACATTTCAGTAGAACACCTAGTCGAGATCATCCGAACCAAATCACTGAAACCAGAACTCTAAGCAACCAATTTTTAACCTGAAATTGTGAACATCCGAATTACTTGATACATATGTAAATATCTTATAGAACTTTTTATCCTGAGATTTTCTACTGATTTTAGTCCAGCAGAAGATTTAAAACGTGAGGAAGATCAAAGGTTATTGTATCAAATTGCTAAGTATCTAATTATAGTCTACAATAATTTAAGATGAAGGCAAATTAACTGAAATTTAGTAAAAGAGGGGTGAGATTTTAGTTAAAGATGAAAGCAACTTAAGATCTAAAACCTGAGGAAGATCTCAAAGCAAAGAGTAGTGATTGGGATGCTCACAAATAAAGTCTACAATAATGTGAGATCTTCATCAGCCAAAATATATTTAAGAAATAATTTACCTTCTGCCAGTCCATCTGATTGGGATGATTGACACTCCGGTTGACCACAAGAAAATCTACCACAGGACCAGGCTTAACAATCATAGTAGTTGATTCATCTGCCAATCATTATAGTGTGCTTAACAACAATTACCATTTAACAACTGAGTTATACATCTAGCATGTAAAAAAGAAACAATGTACCTATGTTTAGAGATAGACCACTCTGGGTGGTACAGAAACTAGAGTGAAATCCTAGACATCACATGACACCACCTCCCAAATTGATGAAATTGTTTGGGTTGTTGTGGAAAAACGACTGAGCCAAGAGACAACCCCCTGCAATAGAAAGAAATCAACAAAGCTGTCATTCAAAACAGATGTAAGTAATGTTCTGTATATATTAGGCAGAGCAAACTATTAGCTATTAGGGTGTATTTTAACAGCTGACACTTGGAAAACGTCCTAAGTTTGAGTCACCAGTAACTTTATTTATATTTTTATTCACTGTTAGAAATAGAAAAGTTAGTAGATATGCTACTACTACTACAAAACTTCAAACATCATGCATGCTAATATATTAAAACATTAAGATATACTAACATAAAATATTTTAAAGAATGAAAACTATCTCATTAGCAAGCAAAATACTCAAGTTGGTACTCTTTATCTTCGTCGGTATGCCATTTGAGTGCCATAATAACCTCCACTGAGCACACCATGAATATTACTCATTATATAGAACTTAAACAAGCAATATAGTTATCCAAAAGAACAGGGTTATTATGACAGCAATAATGCTCCAAAACTAATTTTTTACTTAGGGTCTGCTCCAGGATACAATTTTAGAGGGAGAGGAACGGAAGGTAAGGGTTGAACTTGCTATTTACTCGCTCCAGCATAAAAAAACCAGTGGAAGGGAAAGTAATACAAGGTGTGCTTGTTCCATCGAAGAGCCCATTTTTGTTACTCTCAAATCGGAGAGTACAGAGAGTAAGAACGATTAATTACATAAATGCCCTTCAAAAGATTAGTGCCAAATATAGTGTTCAAGGGTAAAATGGTCAACTCCATATATTACAGTGGGATGTATCTTCTTCCTTTCTCTTCCTCTCGTGTGAAGCACTGGAGCATGTAAACTAATCAATTTTAGTTCTTTCCATCTCCTCCTCTTGCTCTCCTGACCTCTCCATCCCCTTCCCTTCCTTTAATACATGAGTTCTGGAGCATAGCCTTAAAAATGTCATCACCCAACATATAAAAAATTTCAGAACACAAACAATGATTATTATAACTTTAATATTGAAGGGAAGTACTTACCAATAATTGCCAAACAATAGATAAAAGTACATTGTCTATATAAAATCACTATACTAGTTTCAGCAGGTAAATGTGAGAACAATAATTAGAATAAAAATGATGGAATTTAAAAAGCAAATATAGAAAAAAAATCGAATAAAAATAATAATTAAAACAGAAGCATACCTTCAAAAAGCGTCATCTTTTATTCACTCCAGCATCAATTCTAAGGCATCCTATTTAAAAAACGAAATATATTTGAAAGAGAAAAATTGACGGGGGAGGAAAGTTAGAGCATACTGAGAAGCCTAAGTGCTGGCGGAGGATGATATCAAGCACACGAAAAGCCTCCTGACACTCCGCTGCACTATTACTTTACTGCGAAAAAGAAAAAAAAAATTGGGTTACTGTTTAAACATAACAAGTAGATAAGCAATGATGATTTCGTTAACCCAATGTTTCAACAAAGCTAGAAACAAACAAAACATTACTAAAATAAAATGTGATTTCAAATGAGCACAAGTTCTTAACTACATCTGTTGGATGTACCCACACAACAAGACAGCCAAGGCTAAGAGGTTTCTAAAACCACAGCCAGATTCACACTTGAGAAAACAATTATCAGCAACCGTCAGACCAAAGATTAATACACGTAAGATTAACAAAGTAATATAATTAAACACATGAGGTAACAACATATAATATATCTATCCATAGTGCTTGTATCCTTGAAAGTTGTGGTGACATTGAACATGTAAAGATTAAATTGTACAAGGACAGATACTAACATTTACACTAGCAAGGATCGGTGGATCTTAGGGCAAGTATATCCTCATTAACACTTTAAAGGAGAAAACAGTGGGTGTTTTTTTTACTCATCTATAGACTATAATGTATTTATTCCCTATAATTTAATAAATATTGAAGATATGCTGGTGCAAATCAACAAAATAACTTATCTGGATTTTTTTTGCAGTGAGCGAGCTTAAATCTGCATCGTATCCATCACACAAACCATCGAAAGGCCCAAAGCAGTGGGCGAACACTAATTCTTTCATTAATCTGCAGCCTAAACAAACAAAGAAACAAACCAGAACATGATTAAAACAATAAAGATAGGTAATTAGAGTAGATTATGATCTCACGAAAGCAGAAGAAAACTTAACTTACTAAGGGATGTGGGTCCTCTTAGACGGTCCATCCGAGGTACCTGCTATTGCATTTAGATATTAAATTTTTTACCAACAGGAGTATTAGAACTACAAGAGGGCACAATCAATTTAAAGTTCCCGTTAAGGAAAAAGAAAAAACTTAACTCTCGTCCATGAAATAAATCAATAGATGCACAATGAAGGTTTCGCTGACCTGCAGTCTCAACAAACATAACCAAACAAGAACATGGTCAAAATAAAACAAAAAATTTGAAAAAAAAAGCTATAATTCAACATAATAGGCAAATAAACGAAATTAAAAGTGATGCATTTATAACTTAGTATTGGATGCAGTGTCTATGATAATGGAGAGCAGACCTCATTTTTAGGTAAAAAAACTTTATTTTTTAAACCAACCACAAATTGGAAAGATAAATTGAGATAGGAAAAAACATCTTTCGGGAAACTTTGTTTCAGAAAAAACTAAACCATAACTACACAAAATGGAGTACAGTAATTACAGAGATGCAGAATCGTAGGAATCTGTCCGCACAGCCGAAATTGCAAATCAGTTGACAGCACCAACATAGAAAGATTACATTAAAAAAAGGGTATGGTTCCTTGAACTTTTCGACACTCGACAGCATATGCAGCTCTTCAACATCTCTTGAACACCAGTATAATATAAAATCGCAAAGGATACTGGTGAGAAATCCTTTTTTTTTCTATGTAAGGTGTTATACCCATTGTCACCTCCAATGTAAACCAAAGTCTAACAGATGAGATAGGGCACACAAATAGTTGCGAAATTAAAACCGTTTAGAGCAGTAACTAATGACAAACAAATAGTAGTCACAGAATAGATGAGATCGATAAGTCGATACCCTGATTGAAGCAACATCCAACAGAAGAGATAAAAAGCTACTATTCCTACCAAATCAGCAGCTGATAATTCCTGCAAAGATAAGGCACAACAGTAAAAGTGAAAGAAAATACAGCTCGAAGGTACATAATAATAAGTTGCAGCAAGACTTTTTTCAAAAAAAAAAGTTAAAATAGAAGGCCATAAAAGTACATTGAGCCTAAACCTTTAAGATGCGAACAACAGAAACCAATAATAACTTAGTTAAAGCACAGTAGAAGTAGAAAACTCCACCGCTAATTTGCATCGTAAATCTTAAAAGCAAAGAGGACTTTCTACGGTTTGGCCCTAATTAACAAATATTTTAACCCTCTTCAAAAGAAAAATAGTCTACCTCTGAGATTCTTAAATAATGGCCGCGGTTGTTGCTTCCTAAGTCAAAAGAAAAACCACTTCTGATCAGCACAAATCACCTTCGACATACTACCAATACTACCGATCTCATCCTGCGGGGTAAGGTCAACCAGCCGCTCAACACCCAAGTCCGATCCTGACACAGTCTGGGTCCCATGTCCAGATATGAACCCTGCTCCCACATCATCTGACAGCCCTGCTAGTCTTTCTGGCGCATCAATGTGCTGGATTAAAGAGTTCAAACTTCAAACATCAAAATAAGAAATTTACCATATTTTAGCATTTTGTATGTCAACATTTCTTGCATTTACATCTATCACCTAATATTAAGCTTTTCTGAGATGCTTACAGCTGACCTAATTAAATTAAAATAATGCAATAGGTTATATTTTCTACAAACTCCTATGACTGACCAATTATAAAATATAAAAGAAGCAGATTTATAATATATTCTCTACAATAAACTTGAATGTCCATCCATTAAGCTATTTGAAAAATCACAGCTGCCTTATTGGCACCTGATATTTAACCAAATGATATCCCAAATGCATTCAATTTGGCAAACAATATTACTATAGAAAACATATGTACTATTTGTTAATTTTCATAATTGCTTCGTTAATTGTCTACGGTGAAATGAATATGGTTGTCACTTGTCACCCTGATGCTAACAGATCCGTGTTTAAGGTCTAACAAGCACCTTGCCACAAATTCCCATTAAACTGTCATCAATCGTAACAGATTCTGTAGATAATGTAGAAATAATGATGAGTGCTATAATTGTGCAACTTTGAACAGGTAAAAAATTAGAAATTCTCAGTTTTGACCTAACCATGTTGTGACCCTAGATTGCATTTTCAGCTTTCACTAACCTTGTTGTGGCAGTAGATTGTTAGTTGTGAACATGTACAATGAAATTACTTTTTACAAAGAGAAGATATGCAAACAATACCTGATTAGGCATAGGATAAAACGAAGGGGCTTCATTGATCTCAGCCAACAGATTTCTGAATAACTCCCATCCTTCTTCACCTGCGCTCCCAGCTGGGATTATGATAGTACTACGGTTTCTGTTCACAGATGCCTCTAATACCTACATAAATATATAAGGCATGATAAATGTGAATTATTAGTATAAATTTGGCAAACATTCTAAGTTTGTGTCACCAGTAAACTTTATTTACATTTTTTATTCACCGTTAGAAATAAACACGTTAGTAGATATGCTACTACTACTACAAAACTTCAAACATCATGCATGCTGAAATATTAAAACATTAAGATATACTACGAAGGGGTAGCTGCTTCATTGATCTCAGCCAACAGATTTCTGAATGACTCCCATCCCTCTTCGCCTGCGCTCCCAGCTGGGACTATGATAGTACTACGGCTTTTGTTCATAGATGCCTCTGATACCTACAAAAATATATAAGGCGTGATAAATGTAAATTATTTGTTTAAAATTGGTAGACATGCTAAGTTTGAGTCACCAGTAACTTTATTTACATTGTTTATGCACTGTTAGAAATAGAAATGTTAGTACATATGCTACTACTACTACTACTACTACTACTACAAAACTTCAAACATCATGCATGCTGAAAATATTAAAACAAGGTGTGGTGTAGATGAGACGGTTGTGTCGAGAGTGTTTGGATGAGCCGGGAATAGGGAATAAGAATAAGGAATTTCGGTTTGCGTGCTTATTCTTATTCTTGTGCAACCCAAACAACACAAGAATAAGGAATTTGGACCCTTATTCCTATACTAACAAAACCATGGTATAAGAATAAGGAATAAGGATAAGCACGCAAACCGAAATACCATATTCCTATTCCCTATTCCCGTCTCATCCAAACACACCATCATATACTAACATAAAATATTTTCAAGAATGAAAACTATCTCATTAGCAAGCAAAATAATGAAGTTGGTACTCTTTATCTTTGTCAGTATGCCAATTGAGTGCCATAATAACCTCCACTGAGCACACCATGAATATTACTCATTATATAGAACTTAAACAAGCAATATAGTTATCCAAAAGAACAGGGTTATTATGACAACAATGATGCTCCAAAACCAATTTTTACTTAAAAAATGTCATCACCCAACATATAAAAAATTTCAGAACATGAACAATGATTATTATAATTTTAATATTGAATGGAAGTACTTACCAATAATTGCCAAACAATAGATAAAAGTACATTGTCTATATAAAAACACTATACTAGTTTCAGCAGGTAAATGCGAGAACAATAATTAGAATCAAAATGATGGAATTTACAAAGTAAATATATAAAGAAACATCGAATAAAAAGAATAATTGAAACAGAAGCATACCTTCAAAAAGCGTGATCTTTTATTCACTCCTGCATCAAAGAAAAAGACCTAATATGCCAAAGAAACAGTAAAATTAAACAAAGTAGGCAAGCTAACAAAGATCCAGAACCAAAGGCTTAACAAAATTGTAAAGAAGATAAAATAAAATAAGCAAAAACAGCCTTTACACACATGACTTCTTAATTTTGCAAAATTTTTTGACATTAATCACCAGAAAAACTCTCCTTTTGCAAAAGTACCCAACAAACCCACCAAAATTTGTTAAATTTTTCGAGGGCCCTTTTGCAAAAACGAGGATTACCCAAAAAGCAAAACCAAATTAGATGGGGCGGATGAAACCTACTTTCGAGTCAAGCCTGAGTTCCTTGCTGACAATCTCTCTCTCTCAATATTAATAATTGAACAGTTCCAGAAACCACCCAACACCACCAGAAGGTACAATTATTGTCCACCTACTTATAGGTGTAGATAGCTACATTGGAGTCTTTTTTTTTTTAACATTCTTAATAATTCAGAGAAGAAAAGATGGCTTATACATCATAGATGTTTAATATGATGTAATTTGAAGAAGTCCAAAATTTCAGGCATCCCATTTTCAAAGACCGGAGAATAATAACAATAATTAATTCTAAGGCATTCCATTTAAAAAATGAAATACACTTCAAATATGATGAGTGCAGGAGTAGGATTATATCAAGCACACGAAAGGCATCCTGACAGTTCACTGCACTATTACTTTACTGCAAAAATAAAAAAAAATATTGTATTATTGTATAAATTTAACAAGTAGATAAGCAATGATGATTTTGTTCACCCAATGTTTCAACAAACCTAGAAACAAACAAAACATTTCTAAAATAAAAAATAATTTCAAATGAGCACAAGTTCTTAACTACATCTGTTGGATTTCCCCCACACAACAAAACAGCCTAGGCTAAGAGGTTTCTAAAACCACTGCCAGACTCACACTTGAGAAAACAATTATCAGCAACCATGAGAACCAAAGATTAATACACTTTAGATTAACAAAGTGATATAATTAAACACAGAAAGTTACGACATATCATATATCTATCCATAGTCTGTCTGGCGCATCAATGTGCTGGATTAAAGAGTTCAAACTTCAAACATCAAAATAAGAAATTTACCATATTTTAGCATTTTTGTACGTTAACATTTCTTGCATTTGCATCTATCACCTAAAGCTTTCTGAGATGCTTACGACTGACCTAATTAAATTAAATTAAAATAATGCAATAGCTTATAATGACTACAAACTCCTACGACTGACCAATTATATAATTATATTATAAAATTTAAAAGAAGCAGATTTATAATATATTCTCTGCAATTTACATCATTGGCCATCCATTAAGCTATTTGAAAAATCACAGCCGTCTTATTGGCACCTGATAGTTAACCAAATGATATCCAAAATGCATTCAATTTGGCAAACAATATTACTATAGAAAACATATCTACAATTTGTTAATTTTCATAATTGCTTCGTTAATTGTCTATGGTCAAATGAATATGGTTTTCACTTGTATTGATGACAATTTTACCCTGATGCTAACAGATCCGTGTTTAAGGTATAACAAGTACCTTGCCACAAATTCCCATTAAACTGTTATCAATCGTAACAGATGCAGTAGGTAATGCAGAAATAATGATGAGTGCTATGATTGTGCTACTTTGCACAGGTCAAAATTAGAAATTCTCAGTTTTGGCCTAACCATGTTGTGACCCTAGATTGCATTATCAGCTTTCACTAACCTTGTTGTGGCAGTAGATTGTTAGTTGTGAACATGTACAATGAAATTACTGTTTACAAAGAGTAAAATATGATTTCCAGTATAATCAAACAAAAGAGAAGATATGCAAACAATACCTGATTAGGCACAAGGATAAAACGAAGGGTTAGCTGCTTCATTAATCTCAGCCAACAGATTTCTGAATAACTCCCATCCTTCTTCACCTACGCTCCCAGCTGGGATTATGATAGTACTAAGGTTTCTGTTCACAGATGCCTCTAATACCTACATAAATATACAAGGCATGATAAATGTGAATTATTAGTATAAATTTGGCAAACATTCTAAGTTTGAGTCACCAGTAAACTTTATTTACATTTTTTATTCACTGTTAGAAATAAAAAAGTTAGTAGATATGCTACTACTACTACAAAACTTCAAACATCATGCATGCTGAAATATTAAAATATTAAGATATACTAACATAAAATATTTTAAAGAATGAAAACTATGTCATTATCAAGCAAAATAATCAAGTTGGTACTCTTTATCTTTGTCAGTATTCCAATTGAGTGCCATAATAACCTCCACTGAGCACACCATGAATTATTACTCATTATATAGAACTTAAACAAACAATATAGTTATCCAAAAGAAAAGGGTTATTATGACAACAATGATTCTTCAAAACCAATTTTACTTAAAAATGTCATCACTCAACATATAATCTCCAGAAGAACTCTCCTTTTGCAAAAGTACCCAACAAACCCACCAAAATTTGCTGAATTTCGAGGGCCCTTTTGCAAAAACGAGGATTACCCAAAAATCAAAACCAAATTAGACGGGGAAAGAAACCTACTTTCGAGTCAAGCCTGAGTTCCTTGCTGACAATCTCTCTCTCATTTGTCTCAATATTAATAATTGAACAGTTCCAGAATCCACCCAACACCACCAGAAGGTACAATTATTTTTCACCTATTTGTGGCGGTAGATAGCTACATTGGAGTCATTTTTTTAACATTTCTTAATAATGCAGAGAAGAAAAGATGGCTTATTCATCACAGATGTTTAATATGATGTAATTTGAAGAAGTCTAAAGTTTCAGGCAGTACCCTTTTCAAAGACCGGTGAATAATAACAATAGTTAATTCCAAGGCAACCCATTTAAAAAATGAAATACACTTCAAAGAGAAAAATGGAGGGGGAGGAAGGTTTGAGCATACTGAGATGATGAGTGCTGGTGTAGGATGATATCATACACACGAAAGGCCTCGTGACAGTTCACTGCACTATTACTTTACTGCAAAAATGAAAAAAAATTTGTATTATTGTTTAAACTTAACAAGTAGATAAGCAATGATGATTTCGTGCACCCAATGTTTCAACAAACCTAGAAACAAACAAAACATTCCTAAAATGAAAAGTAATTTCAAAGATTAATACACGTTAGATTAACAAAGTGATATAATTAAACACAGAAGGTTACGACATATCATATATCTATCCATAGTACTTGTATCCTTAAAAATTGTGGTCACATTGAACATGTAAAGATTAAATTGTACAAGGACAGATACTAACATTTACACTAGCACAGATCGGTGGATCTTAGGGCAAGCATATCATCATTAACTTTTTAAAGGAGAAAACAGTGGGTGTTTTTTTTTCTCATCTATGATGTATTTATTCCCTATAATTTAATAAATATTGAAGATATGCTGGTGCAAGTCAACAAAATAACTTATCTGGATTTTTTTTGCAGTGGATAAGCTTAAATCTGCATCATATCCATCACACAAACCATCGAAAGGCCCAAAGCGGTGGGCGAACACTAATTATTTCATTAATCTAGCGCCTAAACAAACAAAGAAACAAACCAGAACATGATTAAAACAATAAAGATAGGTAATTAGAATAAATTATGATCTCACGAAAGGAGAAGAAAACTTAACTTAGTAAGGGATGTTGGTCCTCTTAGACAGTCCATCCGAGGTACCTGCTATTGCATTCGAATATTAAGTTATTTAGCGTAAATTAATTCAGATGCAGAGACATCTGTATTTTGCATAATTACGGCTTTAACTAATCACAGTCTCACTGGAAACACAACATTGATTAAAGTATATCTAAGATGAGAGAGCTTACCAACAGATATGGCAGTAGTGAGTAAGAGATATCAAAACATTGATTAAAGTATATCAAGACTAGGTTAGCACAATCATAGATCTTCAGGTTGATATCAAAGCATGTGAGTAAGAGATAAATCTGATATAAGTGATATCAAATTTGTTATCGTTTGAATTATGTCTGAGTAAAAGACATCTTATTTTGTTACCTCTGTCTTAGAAAAAAGTCGTTTTCTCTCCATCATATGCTTCATTTTATCGATAATTTTTCGACTTTATAATTTGTCTTAGGTCTACTTCATTTTATTGATAACTTTTCGACTAATTCCCTTCCCATCAACTGCCTGGTCAACGTCATACTTGAGCAAAACCTGTTTAACAAAAAAATAAAAATGTTAGCCATTCTGCTCAAGTACATTACAAAATATACAGATACATGTCTAACAAAACCAGTCATACAATAGTGACTGCATGCAACAGATTACCAGTGATTTGCTTGTAGACAGTATAAGAACATAAGATTATAAATACATGAGATGATAAATAAATCAACAATACACAAGAAAATACGTTTGCAATTTTCGTGTTCCAATTAACCATCTAATCAACTAATACAATTTTTGTGATTTATCAGGTGAGTAACAAATGTAATGGTTTACAGAAAATGAATGCAGTTGTCACAAGTAAAAATTATATCTGATACAGTGATTAACAAATCTTGCACACAAACACAAATATTTCATAGAAACTGTAAAAACGCACAACCACCACAAAAGTAAAGGCAAGCAAAAGATTCTTCAACTTACACTATAGGGATAAAAATAGTCTGCAGTGCCCTTGACATTCACACGATAGTGGTTGGAAATCAAATTGATTTTCTGTCCCCGGGTAGCGAGGCCGGGCTGCCAGGATCCTCTTGGGCTTGCTGGGATGGCCGTGCCCCTTCATTGGTGGGGACCTAGAAGGGTACCCCTTGTCAGATTCAGCCTGAACCAGCTGCACCGTCAGACGAAATAGGTGGAGGTGGAGGGAGATCCTCTCCGTGAGGGTCTATTGAATCACTTGTTAATAAATTAAAAAGAGGAGAGGCTAGACTTTGAAAAAATAGAAGTTATTACCCAGATAGACTCGGATATCTACCATAGCGGCTTTAAAGAAAGTTAGAAGAATACAGAAGCAAAAACCTCTCAAATTTCAAACTAACCTAATAATATGGCCAAAATAGATGGTCAATCGTACTAAAAAGGAACCAACAAAATTAGTAGAAAATTGAAGTTAATTTTCACAAATAGACTTGTATATACCAGAGCGGCTTTGGAAACAGTTAGAGGTTGTTCTTTCTCTGAATTTTTCATGTAAAACTAGTAACAAGGACTCAAAATAGAAGAAGAAAAAAGGTAAAAATAAGAACCGAAGTTGCTAAAACGCTAAACCCTAGAAACCACAAGTACGAAATAACTTGCAACTCCTGAGCAAAAAGGACAACATTTTCTCAGAAGCGCAATAACTTTCGATTTCGCTTAAAATCTTTCAAAAATCGCTGATTAAACGGAAATATACGAAAACAGAATGAGTTGAGAAGAAAGCAAAATCGCAGAGTAAAAACAACAGCAATTTCTGAAAAAAATCGCAGAGTAACTCTTTGAAGTTAGAGAGAGAGAAGCATACTGGCCTTAGTGCCTGATCATTGATCAATCACCTCCCCCCGCAAGAAAAAGCGATGGGGAGATGGAGAGCGGATGAGACTACTAGAGAGGAAACAATGATGCAAACGAATGAGACTATGAGAGAGACAAGAGGAGAGAGAGGAGACGAGGTGAATTCTTGACTCCTGTGCGTTAAAGTAGCAGAAGATCAGAGAGGAAAAAGGGTTTTTACTTTTTACTTTACAAGAGAGTGGAAAGGACAGTTCTCAGAATTGGAAAGAAAAAGGGTTTCTTGCGAAGGCAGTAAAAGATTCCTTCTCGAGAAAGGAATAGCGAATTTTTTTTTTCATTATTAAATCTAAACGGTCATTAATTTATTTTATTATTACCGTTGTAGTTATTTATGGAAATTATTTCGCAGATTTTTAACCACGGCTGCAATTTAGCTTGTTGGATTCGGTCAATCCGTATCTTTTATCAGATTCGTCGTCTTAATTAATACGGTGATTCGATGGGATACAATTCTTTGCCCCCATCTTTTAGTACGGACTACAGACGGAAATTGATTTGCACACCCCCTCCATTTAGTCCGATCACTCCAAAAATAAATTTAAGACCAAATTACCCTCACATGTTTAAAATGATTACATAAGAATTCTTATCATAATTGGCAACATCGACCATCACCGTTCAAAGACCAAAAAAAAAAAATGAAAAATGAAAAACAGATCCTAAACATTTTTTTTTGCAATGGTATTATTTTTTATGATTCATATACAAAGGTTATGTCAGTATATAACAACCTCAACCTAACTATTATCTTCCAAAACCCACAAATACATTTCAATGTGCAAATAGAGCATAATACAAAACAAATCAATCTCCATATTATATATTTTTAGTGGATTTGAACGAGCAGAGTGTTTGAACAAAGGGTGTTCAGATATATAGAAATGTTAGTTTAGTCATTTTCAAAAAATAAGAGTGGCCGGACTAAACTGAGGGGCTAATTTTGTCATTTTAAAATTTTAAGAATGTCCGGACTAAAATTAGGGGTGTTCAAATCAATTCCCACTACAGACTAATGGCACTTTCCGTTTAGAGAAAGATAACAAAACATTATATATAACTAGTGCTAATTTCGCGCAACGTTGCTCTTCACTAACGTTCATTGCTAATTACATGTTTTTAATTATAACGACCATGTCTAAAACTAATAGGTGCCATCAATATAACTATAAATTTATATAGACTAATTATCATCTAAGAAATATTCATTATAAACGTATCTTTGTGTATACAAAGAATTGGGATATATGAACATTTAAGAAATATTCATTATTACACTCTAATTTGTTTCTTTCTATTTCATGATCAAACAAATCTAATGATTCTGAAACAGATCGAATTCAGAGGAGAAAAAAAGTCAAGGGTATTATGGTCTTAAATTTTAAAAGCTGAATTTTTTCAGAATTAATATATAATTAAAATTACTCAAAAGGGTAAATAGCAACAATAAGGATGATTAGGGGATATATGGCTAATATTTAAAAAGAGAAGGATATATGACTCATTGAAGAAGATTAGAGGGGTATATGACTGATTTTTTCTAAATTATTAATAAGCAGCTTCACTTTTGGCTTTGGGCCACAGGATTGTATCAAGACAAACATTACATGGGATATGTTAGTATAAATAGTGGGTTATTAGCTGAGCTGGCAACCTCTTATAGGTTGGTATATTAGTGGTATTAGTGGTATAATTGAAGAGTGAATTTGAATTCCTTTCTATTATTTCTTTTCCGTTACAAATAGACAGCTCAACTTTGTAAGATGTATGATGAAAATTAATGAAATTGTTTTGAATTTACTTTCCTCCTTTATCAGTTGTTTCCATTCTCATTCAATCCATCCCATTTCATCTATAGTATAATATAATCCGCGTGATTTTTTTGCGCGGATTTTAAAGCAACCCCCTCAGCGATACTGTGCTCACAGCGATTTTTTAAGAATTTTGTGGTGTGTTACAATGTAATTTGTATGTGTCAGATTGTAATAGACCGGTAACTACCCGTTATACCATAATATGTGAAGTTGCAATCGCATCTTCTTTCCTCTTAATTTCTGCACACTTTCTTTCTCAGCCCAAATCCTGAGAACACAAAACCCCACTTTCTACCTTCTTCCCCGTTGTATCTCCTTCGCCGGCTTCCCTCATATCCCGCCTCCACCTCGCACTACCTCAGCATCCTCTCCTCCTCTGACCACCCACCATAGGTCAAATCCACAGCGGCACCACAGTCCGCTTGCGCCGCACCTCCTCTTCCGCCGCTCAGTGTTCCTGCCATATATGACCTCTATATCGCCTCTATCTATCGATTGTCTCTTAATGCAAAACTAACTTGATGCAGATACCTTCTCTGTCCATCTTTGGCTTCTAAGGTTAGATTGCCATCTCCTTCTCAATGTATAATTTAAAAAAAATCTTTTGTTATTCTCTTTTTTACTTTTGAAATTGCTTCGTGTACCTTATATTAACAAATTAATCACAATGCTCATGTTATTTTAACAACGAAGAACCCCCTGAATTTACTCTTAGAGAAGGATGGTTGCACACCGGCGACCTTGGTTATTTCGATGAGAAAGGGCGGCTTTTTGTTGTTAATAGGCTCAAAGAACTTATTAAGTACAAGGGTTACCAGGTAATTTTTCTTTACTTATCTTTTCATCACAATGCTCATCCTTTTTTAAGTTTCTCAATATCAATTGTAAGTTCTTTAGTCATAGGTTGTTGTCCAAATAGTAATTTAAGACGAACACTTATTTATCTAATTCTATTTGTTGAATATTTTTGTCAGAAAATTGGAATTAGCATTGTGGCAATAGGAGACAGCCAATTAAGAACGTTGATGTCTCTCAATATGCCAAAAGACTACTACAAGTTTTGAAGGAAGGTATTTGACTTTTTTTTTCCTAATATACAAATTTTTATGTGATTCATCAGATGAAAAAATTTCAGTGGCGCCAGCACGCAACACATTTCTTCATGCATTCTTAAACACGGATATGGCATCTGATGCAGGCTAATATTTGTTGATATTAGTTCTTACCAGTATATATGGTTGCATTTTCAGACGGAGAGGATTGGTGGTCGACTAAAGTGTTGGTAGCTAAATTTGTTTTATTTCACTTTTTAAAAGCTGTCTGACAAAGAAGTTTACCTAAATACAGAGTCTTATAATATGGCCATGCTCATTGGGGATCATGATAGAACATTGCATGCTTTCTTTCAGTAAATTTCAGGAAGATAAAACAATATGGTCAATAGGTCTTCCTTTAGTCAGAACGCACAAATGGATCAATTCGATGGTGAGAAATGTGATTTCCAACATGGCTCAACTCCCCTCCAAAGGGATCAAAACCCTCATGAGAGAGAACTAACCCGATAGTATAGTAATTTTCTCAAATACCCCTGTAATTTGGATAATCTGACAGTTATAATCGATTGAATGTTATTTTGGCCCTTATAATAGACAAAGATTGAATGTTATCACATTTGCCACTGGAATTTGACAGTCAAATACCCCTTTATTTTGGCCCTTATAATCGATTGAATGTTATCACATTTGCCACTGGAATTTTTAAAACCATACCAGTACTCATGGTGGACCTAAAGCAACCATGCCAAAAGTTGGTATATAAATATTAATAGACAAAGATCAGTAAAAAGAAGAGCCAAAAAGAGAGTTAATTTAATAGGATATTTTTATATATATTAAAAAGTTTTCATGTAAAAATTAGTGAACTGATATGTGATAGGAGAACATAAGGTTTTACTATATATATGTCCAATCGATAGAATGTTATCACATTACCCCAGATGCAACTGTTTAGATAAAATAATGATGCACAAATGATTGTAGCAGTAGTAATTATGTTTCTACTGTTCATCCTATCTCGCATTGCTTTTGAGATATATTCTTAATCAATATCAATACTAATATTCTAATATAATTTGCGTTGAGTGTCAGTCTTTTTTTTTTTCGCGCTCCTATCGACACGGCATCGTACTAATTCATTAGATTAAATCTCATCCGTGTGTCCTCTGATTAGTGTATTCATTAGTTTTTTGTAGCCTCCATCATTTTCTTCTTCATTAGGTCCTCTAATCGCTGCTTCTGTCATCGCTCCTCCACTCGAGCGCCCACAGATACCCCTCCCTCTCTGATCGTCTCTCTCACTCGCACTGGCCAAGAATCCAACCTCCATGAGCCCTCTTCTCTCTCTCTCCTCCTTTGCACTGGAGCCTCCTTTGCGCAAGAACGAAAGCATGCCCCATTGCTCATACCCACCATATTCTACCTCTGTCAACAGCTTAACATATTTCTATTTTTTTCTTCCCAATCGATCAACAAAAGGTTACTTTTGTCATTTTAAATTTGTTCCATCTTTTAATTTCCATTAAGTTTTGTTTCTCCTTTTTAATTTAATTTTTCAGTTTCCTTTCTGTTTCTTAAGGCAGACAATCTCTATGAAAGTGAAATGGTTTTCAAATAGAATCCTAAGTTGATTTCATTAACTAAATTGATACGGAAACCCCCGCCCACCCCCCCCCCCCCCCAAAAAAAAAAAAAAAGTTCTTGCTCATGCTTCTTCAGATGAAGCTTTTTTCCATATCGCTATCGTAAAGGGAAATTATTCTGATGGTATTACATCTTTTAAGAAAGGTCAAATATTTCTTTTGTCTTGATTTAATCATATTCTTTCAGTGAGCTAAATTTTATTATGGATTTCTCTCTTTTCCCTTTTGTCTTATTCCAATCAGTGTTGTATTTTTAGGATTACATATCTCAAATTATGTACAAATATTCTTAGGATCATGCCGCAATGTATTTCTACATGACAACCTATGTTGAGATGGTCAATTTTTATACAAAATATAATATTAATTTGGTTATTAATTGTAGTTTAAATTTTTTTGGGCGTTATCTAAGAATCACAAGGTCTTCATTTAATTATTTTTCCTCCATTTCAATGTGCCTGTAAATATTTTTGGAAGTTTAAGAGACATTCTAGGTTATTCATTGTCTCATTGCATTAAATTGTGATTAAATATATTTAAATTGTTACTTGATATAAAATGCTAACAGGTTTGTTACTTTTGTTTTCTTTTTATATAAAACTTGAACAGTCGTTGGTGTTAATATCTCACCAAACCTGGGTCCAGAAAAAGGAATTTTGGAAATTGCATAAAACCAAATCAAGTATGAAGAGCAAAGAAATCAAGGATTGAGCTGTGGGGTGCAAAGAACAGAAGAAGTATGAATCCAAAGTGGCAATACAGGTTCTGAAATTTTTTATTAGGATCACCATGGTTTGGTCATATAGAATGAGATTGATTTTGGAAAATTTAGAATGCATGACCATGATTAGATTAATATTGGAGACCTAGAGCACATATTTGGTGTTGATTAACTAAATTTTTTCTTCCTTTATTTTTTTGCTTTTTCTTTCTTTAAAATTGTAGAAATGTTTGGATTTAGTGTGAATTTCATAGAGATGAGGATGTTTCTTAAATTTTTCATGTGTTTACATAAAGTTTATGAATGAATGTGACTGTTCAGTACCCTATCATGAAATTTTGAAATGAACCAAAGGGATATACAATATTTCTTGGGGGTCAAATTAAGATTTTTTTTCAACTTATGATCAATATGTCTGCTGCTATTGTTCTTAAAGCACAGAATTTTCACAGCTGAAATTAGGGACATACATGATTTATATTGTAAAGTTTCTCTGGCGGGTGTTTCATACTTTCATGCCATAAATGTTTAGTATTACCAACAATCACATTTTTTTCTTGAACCCTAAAGTAATTCAACAGCTCAGCAGAGACCCATATTCTGGCATAAATGTTTAGTAATGCACTAGCAGAGACCCATATTCTGGCAAATTAAGCAAGGAGGATACTAACACAATGCTATTAATTGGCTGTCCAACAGCTCAGCAACTGGGTAGGATGAAACTGAAGGAGATGCTTGATCTTCAGAAGTTTAAGAGACAATGATAGAAAAAAAAAAGTTCTGTGATGGAGGCACTCAGTAAGAGGGAAAACAATATAGTTTCTCTTTTTGGTTTTTCTTTTCTATAGCGTTATTTTAGAGTACGAAGGCGTTCACTGATGTAGATACCAAGTTACCAACATAGTTTAGGATAAGAGCCGTTTACGTTTGTATTTAAATTCGTTGCCCTCTGAAAACCACATCGTTGTATTTATTTTCTTTTTTGTCTAATGAAAGCCCAAGGGCTTTACATTAATATGCAATCAATTTTTTTTTTCTCTCTCTCTCTTTTTCAACACCAATAGAAAAGGATAATTTATTATTGCAATAAAATGTCTCCCTTCTCTTTTTACAAAAATTAAAAATTGAAAATATAGAAGTAGAAAATATAACTGATGATTAAAGAAGTGCTTTTTCTTAATATAAATTGTTTAGATAAAAAAATTCTTTTTTTTTCCTTTTCTATTTAACATTTACATATTAAGCTTGGATTTCTTAATGGATCCAAATCTAGATCAAATTTTTTTTTTGCTGTTGAACCTGTTAAAACACTTTGTTGTTCTAATCTATTTGCATTAACTAACTTGATCATTTCTTAAAACATGTTTATGTTGATATTTTAATTATATATTCACATTATTATTAACATATATAAATAAAGCTATATAATAAAAATCAAACTTTAAATTATTTAACAAGAATATTGTATCGAGCGAAGCTCGATGTCCAACCCTAGTTTTGTATCAATGCACGTCAGTAGCGTGACAATATTAGAGATGGATAGTGGACCGGACAATCAAATTTCACAAATCATATCATAATGCAGTTAATATAGCCATCAATGCATTTAACAGGGATAATTGAGAAAGGAGTAGTTTCAAAATTTCTGTCTCTTTATTTCAAAATTGACAGAGGCTGCAGATGTTTGTGCTATAACTCTATAAGCAGACCGGTTGATGAACAGATAGAAAACCTTATTTTAATTCTTCTCCTGGCTGGCCCATATTGGCTCAATAAGGCCCAACCCATTTGAGCCTTTTTATATTCAAATGAGAGAGCATCTTGTGTCATACAATTCCCCGAAATTTTAAAAAATAATATTAAAATAATATAATCCATTAAAATTAATATCAATTTAATCAGTTTAATATAAATAGTATCGTAAGATCGGAATCCTGGATTCCGAACAGTGCTGTAACTTCAATTTTGTCGTTTTTCATGGTTTTATTGTACTTCTATTATTAAAATTAATTAAATATATGAAATTTTAATATTAAATTAATATATTATGAAATTTTAGTAATATATTTTGAAGATAAAATATTAAATTAATATATTTTATTTTGCTTCTATTTATAAATATTAATAAAATATATAAAATATTAATATTAAACTAATATATTATAAAATTTTCGTCGTTTGTTTAGAACCGGATTTTTGATATTTTGAAGAATGTTCATATAATATAATTCTATATTTTGAATAATATTTTAATATTTAAAGTTTTGATATTAATTTTATATGGATGGTTTTATTTTTAATATTAAAAATTTTCAATTATGTTAAATGTTGTACATAATAAGTACATAATAATTTATGTAATAATTTATTTATGGCAATAATTATAATATAAACTTATAATTAAATATTAGATTTATTTCATTTAATTCATAATATAAAAATACAGGAATTATAAGTGTCATCATCGGCAAATGTACCATCCCAGCCATCGGTAAATACAAAGTGAACATATACCGTAAATAAGCTGAACATATAGACGATCTAAGTGAACACTTACTAACTTATTTTTATAGAACTTATTTGTTTGTATGTGTTCACTTAGATCGTTTATATGTTCACTTTGTTTTATGTATATGTTCACCATTAGAAGAAGAATTGAATTTTGTAACCATAATATAGATTAGCACACTAAAATAAAAGAAAGGAAAAAATACATGAAAATCATAATATAATTTAGCACACTAAAATAATAAAAAAGGAAAAATGTACATAAAAAACCATAATATAAATGAACACACTGAATTTAGTTTGGTACTTAAAAACAAAGTAATAAATATACTTAGAGATCTTGATCATCTACATGTTGCAGAATTTTTTCCCACTAGGGTTGATCTTCTTCCGCATTCATTTCTTGTTGATTACTGGCACCATGGTTGTCGGCGAATTGAGCGGCCTCGTTCCAGAAAGCGGCATCAGGTTGTTGTTCATTACTGGCACCATGGTTTTCAGCGAGTTGAGAGCTGCTTCGTTCCAAAAAGCCTCACTGTGGTTTTAATTACTTTAATTTAATGGGTGATTTAGATTTATGCCACTACAAATATTTGAAATTAGGAATATGTCATCACTAAACGACAAATTATTTTTTTGCCACTATAAAATAATAAAATTAATTTTTTGCCATCGAACAATTAGATGATAATTTTACCCTTTTAATTATGCCACTATAAAACTAAAAAAATAGTAATATGCCATCAATAAAATTATAATTGGTTTTATGCCATTATAAATCATTAACAATTAGTTTTAAGGACCATACTATAATGCTCTTTGTATACTTGATGATTATACTCCACAACGGCAACAAAATTAATTGTGGAATACATAAAATTAAACTATAATAGTCTTCTATGAATGATCCTGGAAAAAATGAAAATTCTTTTTTTACTGAATATATGAAATTAAGTTATCACGGATGAACATTCTCTTATGTAAGTGATTAAATCACCGAAAGAAGTATATTGTGGAGGAGAAAAAATAATAAATTTCAATATTCTAGTAATTCCACATATATTATACGAGTAGTATTTTAATGAATAGAAAACTGTACTGCCAACAATTAATAATCTTGAGATCAGTTATTCCCAGAAATACAATGAAATTAATCCCCAGACATACGCTATGATGAAATAATTAGGTCTCGCACCTTGGTATACATATATATTTTCTTGAGCGCCGCGTTTTTTTTTTAGGGTTTCTTTTTAACAAGGATAATTTGGTCATTAATAAACATTAATGACATATTTGGTAATGGCATTTCTAGAATTTAGTATGTTTTTGAAGAAATAGTGACATAAAACTAATTTTAGCAATTCTATAATGGCATAAATTTAATTAGCAATTTATGAATGACATTTTCCTAATTGACAAAAATCACGGTGGTATAAAACTAATTATCTCTAATTTAATTTACAAAACAATATAAATTATTAATATAAACAGCGAGTTGACTATCTTGGTCCTTTGTCATTTTTGTTTTGAACAAATGGTACGCCTAAAAATTTTGAAATTTAAGTTTAGAAAAATAGGTCCGCCAATTAACAGCTCAGTATTTTTGATACAATTTTTCAGAACGTATTTCATAATTTTTTAGCGCCAAACTTTTCGAATCCAGAGCTGTTTTTTCAGTTGAAAGTGTGACTATCTTGGTCCTTTGTCATTTTTGTTTTGAACAAATGGTACGCCTAAAAATTTTGAAATTTAAGTTTAGGAAATTTGGTCCGCCAATTAACAGCTCAGTATTTTTGTTAGAATTTTTCAGAGCGTATTTCCTATTTTTCTAGCGCCAAACTTTTCGAATCCAGAGCTGTTTTTTCAGTTGAAAGTGTGACTATTTTGGTCCTTTGTCATTTTTGTTTTGAACAAATGGTACGCCTAAAAATTTTGAAATTTACGTTTAGAAAAATTGGTCCGCCAATTAACAGCTCAGTATTTTTGTTAGAATTTTTCAGAGCGTATTTCCTATTTTTCTAGCGCCAAACTTTTCGAATCCAGAGCTGTTTTTTCAGTTGAAAGTGTGACTATCTTGGTCCTTTGTCATTTTTGTTTTGAACAAATGGTACGCCTAAAAAGTTTGAAATTTAAGTTTAGGAAAATTGGTCCGCCAATTAACAGCTCAGTATTTTTGTTAGAATTTTTCAGAGCGTATTTCCTATTTTTCTAGCGCGAAACTTTTCGAATCCAACGGTTTATAGTTTCGTATTTCGTACTTAGGTGTGATTGCGCCAAACTTCATATTTTTCAAAGCGTTTATCGTACTTAGGTCTTTCGTACTCGTTGTGATTGGTCCTAATAAGTTTTTAGTTATTATAAAATACAAATAAATATAGAAGTCATAAATATAGAACTCATAAATATATAAGTCATACATAAGTAAATAAAATATAAAATACAAATAAATCCTAAATATGTCCAGTACGGGGGATCCACCTCCCCTCACTAGGGGACCAAATATACTGAGGACCTGGCGGCTGACGGGGGTCTCGTCCGCGAGCAAGTCCGACAGGTGGTGGACGAGGAGCCATCTGAGGAGTGGAATGACGAGGCGGTGCACTAGAAGAAGAGGCTCCGCCATATGTCTGACCAAATGAACCGTAGCTCTGACCGAAAGGAGATGGATGAACTGGAGGTGTGTACGGCTCGTCCAAATGTACTCCAATGGATGACAAAAAAGCGTCACCCGGGCTCAAGATAGGCTCGCCCTGAGAATATGGTGGTGGTCCAGGTGGATACTGTGTCGGATACTGTGTCTGGTATGGTGGGTACTGGGTCTGGTACTCATAATGGGTAGGTGGGTCTGGATATGGACCAGGAGGTGGGCCTGGTGGTGTCGGTAACTCGCCAGTGGATACGGGTGGCTGTGTAGATGGGTGGATGGACGGCTGTGTGGATGGCTGACTCTCTGTCCGTCTGCTCCGCACAATAGGCTGGCTGGGTCTCGGCTGATCAAAATATGTGTCCCAGTCGTGTAAAGTATACCCAGATGGCTGTTACATACAATGATATTACAAATAATATTAATATTATCAATAACAGAATAATAAAAAATAATAATATTACAAATTTTAGGTTACCGTCATAAACTGCTGCTCCTCAAATCCAGGCTCTGGCGCGTGATCCTCCTCAGGCGAATCAGGTATGGAGTCTATGTCTGTAGCTAGACCCTTCGACTCTAAAAGGTGAGGTAACCGATGCGGCTCCCCAACGAGCTCCAACTGCGTCCTGCAGCCCTTCAGCATCTCCTTCCCAGCCCGTCTGAATCCTTTCTTCACCGCCCATGCACATGCTCGCAGAGCTTGCGTCAATATGTGCTTGACCTGTTTATTTGTTGCTAGTGACCAAAATACAAATCAATTCATTTTAATTGAGTAAAAAACTTACCATAGACACCCGCTCGGGCGCATCCTCTAGATAAGTCATCCGGCTAGCTGGAATCTGCTGTGCCACTCCCGGAATGGGTACAAGATGAGCACCTCCATGTATCCGCATCCATCTATCGTACGCGGGCAAAATAGCGTCACTCCATGGCCGCGCCTCTGCCACCTCGACCTGCGTCGTGTCGGCCCACATCGCAACCTCTACTGAGAAACTAATAAATAATTAATTAAATAAATAAATTTTAACTAAATTAAAAACTAATAAACTAAATAAATAATTAATTAAATAAATAAATTTTAAACTTACTGTGCTCGCGCGCGGAAAGGAGTCCAGAGCAGAGTGCTTCGCACTCGGTTAGATCGGAACCAAGCGCTATATATAGTAAAGTTTAGATCGGAATTCAGGATTCCGATCTTACGATACTATTTATATTAAACTGATTATATTGATATTAATTTTAATGGATTATATTATTTTAATATTATTTTTTAAAATTTCGGTACAATTCCGAAATTAACAATTAAAAAGGAAAAATTCTTTCCGCATTGTCATCCTAAATGTGTTGGTACATATACCTGATAACCTGGCCACAAAGTTCACCTAATAATTTGCACCCGTTCACATCAGACCATCGCAAAACTTCTGTAATTTGTTTTTTCAACAATTACTGCAAACAATGTGCAGTGCAGTGTTGATTTGTAAATTATCTTTATAAAATCTATATATATGAGTAGGACATCGAAGCCTACTATATGTTCATTACACACACACACACAAAAAAAAAAAATGATCAGAAAACACAGGGTACATAAGAAATCTACAGTACTCATCAATAGCTCGATTGAATTTTCATGCATCTTGGTCGGCCCGGTTGATATTACTAGAATGTTATGTTGCTCTTTAAAGAAAACTTCAGCCTTATGAACTCTCTTCTTTAAATGGCTGATACAATTCAATAAAAATGCAAATGAATATCAGTTCTTCTACACAGTAATATATAATTAATCAAAACTGAAGAAATCTAAATAATGAAGATTTCACACCAAAACATGAGTAATTTTTCTAATGTCTTTCATGTATCATTATGTACGACATACCACTGTAGATGTAAGAAGCAAATCTGTACAAGTTCTTGGAGATGAACCAAAGAATAAGCAAAGTAACAGTGTCTAACAAGAGTTAAGAATCAAATATACGTACAATGTAAAAAAAATGATAATTTGAAACATAAATTGCTATAACTACATAACTACGCCAAATCTGCCACAAGTGCATGATGAGACAAAAATGATTCTCTTTGGATGCTCAAGTATATCTTCCACTGTTCCACATATTCAGTATATCCTTCAAGTTTTTGTTTAATATTTAAATTAAGCTCATAATTCAAATGAACTATGTTGAAACTGGCGATCAATATATAGTAGTCAGAAATAAGTACACTTCAATAGATAATAATAAAGGAAATTTTAATGTTAAAAATAATATTAGTTTCCAGTAATTGAAAATTTTCCAAAAAAATTTAATTAGTTTTAGTTGATATGTAAGAAAGTTTGTGATGTTTCCATTCTAGTAGTTATGGTTATTATTGTTATTGTTTTTTAGATGAAATAATCATAGCTCCACCTCTCTTAACACTGGTATAATTCTCATAGATTGACTAAATTAAGACAAAACAAATCTACATTGACTAGAATTTTCTGTAGATAGCATTCCAATATCCACCCCCCCCCCCCCCCCCAAAAAAAAAACAAATCTACATGATGAAATTTTTCAAATGAGATGATTTGAATTTTGAAACACTAGAGCAAAATGATGCACATTAATATTTAATTATTGATCTATTAAAGAAGCTGTGTGCATATCTTATCATATATTAAACTTTCTTAGTATATGATAAGATACGTACACAGCTTCAATATTTTGTCTTAAACATATGGGAAACAGTGGAGAATAATATTAGATGTAATTGTATCAAGTGATCTATTTAACTGTTGCCGGCATAACATAATAAATGGAGAAAACAACTATTAATGATCTTCCAAATAACAACCATGGATAGATCTCAGTTCATATTCCTATACGCATAACGATACTCAAGACTTATCTACTAAAACTATCAAAAGAATGAAAGATAGACAAAAAAAAAAAGTGCCCTCATCGGTGCTGTTCCCAACTACTCCGTTTGGATGGTGTAGGAATAAGAGGAATAAGAGAAGAAGTATTAGAAAATGTGTAACTTTGTGAAGAATTTAAATTGTTTATAATAAATTTATTCTCTTATTCCTAGGGCTCATCCAAACGGAGCCGTAATGTATAACTGCACTATTTTGTTATTCTTCAATTAAAAGAATGCCAAAACAAATCTTTCAGAATATCAACTTAAAATAAAGAGTAATCGAAAGAAAGGATACGAAAAATGTAGCGCTCCCACCAATCAAGCCCGTAGAGACCAGTAGTGACGTAGTAAAGGTAAATCTTGCGATTTATCCAACTCATCTCTTTCATTCTCGATCCCTTTTCCTGAAGTACCTCTGCCTTCTAGTTCTTCTATTCTATCCTATATATTTCAATCTCATTTGCACAGAAGACTTTAATTAGTTGGTACCTCCCCAACTTTTTGCCACCCTTTTATCTTTCTTTTTTTCTTTGAACCGGTTCAGTTGTGACCTCCCCGTCTTCTGCGTTTTTTCAAACACCTTCCCTGGCTTTCTATTATCAACCAAACAAAAAAATTTTAAAAAAAAATAATAAAATATGGAGAAATGAAGACCCAAAAAACTATGACATAAGTCAATCCACCCTCGGATGGAACGAAATTACCTCAAATTTTAGTATTTAAATAGACAATACTGTGGTTCCCCTGTTTTGTCTTCTAATTTTTTTCATAACTCTGACCTGTGGATCCCACAGCAAAGTGGGAGAAAAGGAAAAGGAATAATAGACTATACAGCGGGAGAGTGATGAGTTCTGTCTTATAAATTTCTGCTTTTATTTCATATATAACTGTATAATCTTTGATTATTTTAAAGTTTCAGATCATTTTGAAGTTGTCAAGCTGTGCCAAAAAGTTTTATTTAAATTTGCTTTCAGTTCATTTAATTTCTTTAAAGGAATGTACATAACTTTTAAAATAATTCGTTCAATAAATGATAATATATATAATCCGGAGCTTAATTACTTTCCAGTTCTTCGTCTACATTATTTTTATTTTGTTTATACCATTTTTTAAAAAAATTTCCTGAAGCCAAAACAATAACTATTTTCTAACTAGGACATGAACAAAGTAATGATGGAAGCAAGAGTAGGAGAATGACTTCACTATTTTATTTATTTTGTATTATATACTTAATTCTCTTTGTTTAGTTTTGTCTTATTTAATTGTATTGTCATTTGTATTGAACTTCTTAATTAGTATTGATTTTTAAATAAATAACTTGACAAAATTAGTCCAGTCAATCTGTATATATCATTAAAGGGAAAGATCACTTGTTAATTATTTATCTTGAAAATCGTACAAAGTACATTTTAAATTTGAACATATCATCATAATCATGATCTAAAATAATGTAAATATCATGCCAATAAGAAATAATAATATTAATTGTATATTTTACCTTAATTAAATGATTCGAGCTTTGAATGGTATACAAATTAACGACTTTTGAAGTATCATTAAATGATGCTTAAATTATATAATTTCGTCTGTTACTCTCTTGACATTTCTATACCATTCATCACATTACTAGTCCAATTCTATAGCTAGAATGGCAGGATAATTCCAAGTTCATAGTTTATTTTATTTTTTTTATTATTAAGTTAACATTGCCATGTTGCAAGGTTCTCACGGTATATATCTGAGTTGACCTTTAATATATTTTCAAGATGTGGCTGTTGGATCTAGGATTTCCATGTGACTCAAGATCCAATTTATAATTAAATTTTGAAAGAATCACTTGGAAAGTTGACAATATGTATATATTATGATATATATTCTAATGTGACAATCAGTTGCACCACAATAGGATAGAACCCTCTTTGTTATCATTATTTAGTTTAATAATCTATGCAAGAAAAATGCAGGGGATGATTGCCTTAGCCTGTAAGTCTTCTTTCGAGGCTATCTGGAGCCGGTTGCTACCTATTACTGATTATAAATTACCAATAATTATCTGGAGCCGGTTGCAATTAGGGGATGGGAAGGGACCCTACATGTTGCTATTGCGCCAGCTTAGAAACAGTAGATCATTTATTGTTCAAATGTGATCAAAATGCTAAGATTTGGGCATGGATATTGCAGGAATTGCAAATTATAACTAGATCACAGAATTTAGAGGAATTGATGGGCATTATTGCAAATTGTGAAAAGAAGAGGGCCTTTGGTTATTGGTGTATATATTGCAATTCTCTAGGTGATGTGGAAACAAGGAAATGAGAGATGTTTTAATGATGCTAAAGTCCCATCACTTAGACAAAGTATTGTAGATGTAAAAAGACTGATTCTCTATTGGTCAGGTTTATGGAAGGGAGCCCTCAAGACAGAAATAGTGAGCTAGTTGCAAGAGATGGAGATGCTGACATCAGGAGGAGAATTGGCGGATGCTGAGGAAATTTCCAGTTGATTCATGTTATGTGATAATGTCTTTGCTTGTGTTTTGTGGCATTGGACAAACTGGTTTCTCTGAGTGTATTTTGTGTTGTTAGATACAATAATGTAGCTGTTTTTTGGGTACAAGGGATAGAAAGAATAAGATAGGGAGGGGCAACTGGTACCAGTTGCTTGGGTGGTATCAGTGCCGATTTAGTTGACTTGAATTGTTTTGCTTTTTCCGTCTGTACTTCTATATTACACAAGTAATAAGAAGTGGGAAAGCCCACTTGTTTCAAAAAAAAATTATTATTATTATTTTCTGGTGCTATCTTCACTAGCTACTTTTGTTATATGAATTGTGTTTGGATAGGCCGGGAATAGAGAATAGGAATAAGAAATTTCGGTTTGCGTGCATATCCAAATTCCTTATTTTTATATCATGGTTTTGTTAGTATAGGAATAAGGGCCCAAATTCCTTATTCTTGTGGGGTGTGTTTGGATGAGCCGGGAATAGGGAATAGGAATAAGGAATTTTGGTTTGCGTGCTTATCCTTATTCCTTATTCGTATACTATGATTTTGTTAGTATAGGAATAAAGGCCCAAATTCCTTATTCTTGTGTTGTTTGGGTTGCACAAGAATAAGAATAAGCACGTAAACCGAAATTTCTTATTTCTATTCCCTATTCCCGGCGCATCCAAACACACTCATGTTGTTTGGGTTGCACAAGAATAAGAATAAGCACGCAAAACGAAATTTCTTATTCCTATTTCCTATTTCCGGCCTATCCAAACTATATGTAATATGCCTAAATTTTCATAGTCCTGTTGTACACAAACAAAAAAAAAATGTCGTCTTAAAAAAAAAAAGTCATCTTAAAGAGGCATTCTTGAAATCACTGACCAATAATTAAAAAAAAAAAGGTGAATTAACATAAAGTATCATTTGGCAGCTACTGCGAAGCTTTCTGAAAGAAAAAGCATAGCATAATTGTAAATTTTCCATTCGATTTATAATTATATTTATTGATTTAATCTCCTTAAGTACTGTAATAGCCAATTAGTGATTTGTAGTGGTCAATGTTCTTTCGAGTCATGTTCTAAGATTTGTACTGTATGTCTATTAATTGAGTTCATTTGTTATATGTATGTCTGGCAGTATTAATGTCGGAGAGCACAATTTGCATTTCAAGCAATCAAACTTTCTTAAATAGTCGAATAAAAGGCAGTAGGAGTGTCAACGGTCAACATTTAACCGATTTCGATTGGTATCGTATTCGATAGATATATGTGGATGAGATTTTATTTTTCTTAAGCTATCAGATATGGAAATGGGTAAAAGAAATTTCTATTAATTTATTGGATAAGAATACGAGTAAGACTACCGTATTGTTATATATAGTTAGACGTTTGCCGTTCCGTTCCAGAAACGGTATGCCTATTCCATTTCATTTTCCGTTCCGTTTCAATAAACGGTATGCCATTTCATTCCGTTATTCGTTTCGTTTGGACGGAACGGAACAACGTGTTTTAACACTAAAAACTGTAGTATTTGTCGAAACGGAAGCGAAATGGCTGGTTCCGTTTCAGCAACAGTTTGCCCTCCCATTCCGTTTGCCGCTTCGTTTCTGAAAATGAATTGATATTTTATACCGTGAGCCGTTCCATTTGGACGGAATGTGCACGGAACACGGTATACCGTCGGCATGCCTATATATAGTACATAGTTTTTATCGTAATTGGAAATATATAATTAGAAGATTCAATTGATACATTAATGACTAACTAGGTAATTAGATTGATAGTTGACAATTGTACACACTAAAATATTCTTTACTTCTTTCTAATTTTCAGTCAAATGAACAAAAAAGTGGATTGCTCTAGATAATTAAGTTGAGCTCAAAAGAAAATTCGAAAAATTGCTTTGATGCTGAATATTTTTCTTGAAGGCAAAATCGGCCCTTCAAATTTTCACAATTCGGAAGTGTACTAGAGGGGAAAAAATCGTTTGGGCTGATAAAAAAATTAATTTTCATTTTATTCCATTTGATATTGTATAATTACTTAATTAGTAGTTAATTATATATTTTTACTGACAATTGACACAAGAAGATAATGTATGGTTTTATTATATTCTAAAGAATTATTTAATATTACATTTTATCAATATATTTATTTGATGTTAATTATTTATTCATATTTTATTTTTTTATTGAATTATTATGATTATTATCATCCATTTTACAGTTATCCTATTTTTTATTGGAATTTATTAACAGGTAAGGATAGGGTAAGGATAAAGTCAATTTTAAAGGATAAAAGTAGGGTATGGATATAAAAAAATAATAATTAACATGTATGGATATAAATTATGTACCATATCTTAATGGTTAGAACTAAAATATATGCACCAGCGCTTTGGGCGGTGCTGGTGGACTTTTTTAGTTGTTACACCTTTCTCCTTGGTGTGTAATGCGTAGTTGCATTTTTGAGACATTTCTGGATGGGTGCGGGCATTGGTACCAGTAGTGGGTTCCCGGTATTATATATTTTAGTTATTGCTGAGATAAACCTGTAATAATCAGTGTGTTTTGTGAGTATTGATTTTGTTGGCTGGAGGCTCTTCCCTTTTAAGGAAGTGAGGACCAACACAATAGTCCGACTTACATTTAACTACTGCAGATCCGGACGATGTGTCACTACCGAGAAACTACTGATAAACCCAGTTTTTTGGATTCAGAAGAAGTACTTACAATTATGTAATTACTTAGTTATTCCAGGATAAAGTTCAGATACTTGCAGTAAAGTAGTTCTCAAGGATAGGTTAAGGTCCCGATCAAAATCTCATTTTTTTAACGTGGGATTTTATTTTATTGGAAAATTCTTGATTAAAATAAAAGAATTTGGTATCATTTGGTTGAAATTTTCATATAATTAGATCCAACGAAATCCTACGTAAACTTTATTTTGATCGGGGCATAAGTTTTGGAGATGCTATTGATGACATTGTAAAAGAACAATTTTTTTTTGTAAGAAATACATTTAGAAAGGACAAAACAATTTAGAATCAAACGGAGCAGCAAAAAAGAGAGAGAAAGGAAAAGGATCTTTGAGGGAAGTGGAAATAATAACGGAAGGGATATGCGGTCGGATCAAGGAATTGAATTAATCGAAGGAGAATCTCGCATGAAATACTCGGAGAAACAAAGGCCAGGCCTGTTGCCACAATCAGTGACTTATCAAAATCGGAAATCCTATATACCATCCTTGTGATGGTGCCATCCCGCCATCCCAGCGGGCCTTCGCATCCAGCCCATAATTTTTCTGTATTCACGTGTGATGCATGTGATATCTCTTTCGTTTAGATCTCTTGACAGATCTCGTCGTCGCCAAGCACGCTCGCCGTCTCGCCATATCCATTCCGCCTCGAGGTCGCCTCTCTACTCTCAACGACGATGCGCCACCATCGCACCTCACCACCACGTTGCCACATCGACCCGTTGTGCATCCTTTAACCTTGGCGGATCGGGTTCAGTTCTAGACCCAAAATCGTTTTTCACTACTTGAGATGCAATTTGATCTACACCAAGGTCCCCTTCAATGCGCAAACGACCATGTGACGTGCAGCATCGCATAGCTAGATCTCAGTTTCGACACATTTCACAAGCTCCAACCCGTTATACCCTACCCTACGCACAGCTCTGTCTTTAGATCGACCATACGAAACAATGACGAAAGCTAATTGCGTTCTGGTAACACGAAGGCTGATCTAGAATGCACGATCTTGGCTGACCTTGCTTCTACAAAAAGAGACTTTCACATTCCTGACGTGGCAGCAAATTTCAGGTTCAAATTTTACAAGATAATAGGCTCAAATTCTTGTTTTACTGCAATTGATTGTAATGATTCACAAGAGTTTGTTCTATTGACCAAACATCTCTCCTTCTAGATCTAATTTCCCATCTTGTTCTATTGAAATAGATTCTCAACTTTTGAATTGTTTAGATCTGATCTAGGATATACTATGAGAGTATATATCAAGATGATGTTTGCGATTCAATTGAAATTTTTCTTAAATCATTCCCATAAAGTAGAATTGTGATACAAGGGAGTATCTTATTTGATACAAGAGAGTATATAATTTGTATATAGGGATTAGCTATTAATGTACTAGAAATTGGATCAGATGTGGTCTGAAATTATGTCTTTGATTTGTGCTTTTTGCATTTTTGAGTTGTGGTTTTGGAATTGGAAATAGATTTAGGTCCATTCTAGTTTTTTAAACTTCTATGAAAATCAATTGTTCGGAATCTAATTTAGAATTTTACATTTTATTTGAAATCAATTGTACTGATCAATTAGAACTAGATATTTACTTATTTGTCCATATGAGTTCATAACTTCATATATTTTTATTTAGGGAATTATTTATTTGTTGATTCTTAACGAAGACAGTGGTCTGCTCATCCTGAGGATTCTCATTTGCAAGTTACTTAATAAGCCAGTACCATCTTCTCAGGTAATTTACATAAGGGATTATGTATTTGTTAATTATAAAATGTATTGAAGAAGTACAAAACATAGGATAAGGGAGTAAATAATATCTAACAAGGGAGTACATATCAAGAAGCTTTGTTGTTTGTTTGCTGTTTTAATATAGACTTAAAGGAGTACAAAATATAGGATAAGGGAGTAAATAAAATCTAAATAAGGGAGTACATATCAAGAACCTGGTTGGTGTGTTTGGTATATGTTAGCATAATCTTAAAGGAGTACAAAACATAGAATAAGGGAGTAAATAATATCTAACAAGGGAGTACATATCAAGAAGCTTTGTTGTTTGTTTGTTGTTCTAGTATAGGCTCAAAGGAGTACAACATATAGGATAAGGGAGTAAATAATATCTAACAAGGGAGTATATATCAAGAACCTGACTGGTGTGTTTGGTATGTTAGCATAATCTTAAAGGAGTACAAAACATAGGATAAGGGAGTAAATAATATGTAACAAGGGAGTACATATCAAGAAACTTTGTTGTTTGTTTGCTGTTCTAATATAGGCTTAAAGGAGTATAAAATATATGATAAGGGAGTAAATAATATCTAACAAGAGAGTACATATCAAGAATCTGACAGGTGTGTTTGGTATTTGTTTGCCTCTAAATTCTGCTGCACATGATCCTAAACAATTTCCTATATTATCATCAAAATTCCAAAACCATATAATCTGAACCCCATCCACATGATCAATGACCCAACAAAAAGCCCCGATAATTGGTCATACTGCATGAAAGGAAAACACAAAAATTCTAAAAAAAATGGACAGTAAATTAATTAATTACAAGGAATGCCATTATGCGCCTGTGATATCCTTATAATTAATTACCGGAGTCCTAAAAAATAGAAAATTTGTAGCAGTTAAATCCTTCATATTTTTATGAGGGGCCATGCAAAATTTCATGTCAAATTGACCTTTAGAAGGGCACCAAACAATTTTTCTAAAAATAAAGCGGCTCAATCATCCTCAAAATTCAGTCAAATGGACAGCTCCATTTTGAAACAAATGGAGGTAAACCTCACCAAATCAAGCATAAATAGGGGTATTTTCGGATGGGCCTTTGAACTAAAAAAAATCCGTTCTGGGCCGAGATTAAAACCCATCTAAATTGCACACCGACCCAATCCAATTCAGAAATTCCCTTTAATCCAACGGCCCTAATAAATACTCATAACATTATCCAAGATCAACGGGCAGATCTTGATCCAAGATTAAAACAGTTGATGGAGTTTTCTGATTGGTTGGATGAAAGGAGATGGGTCCCACAATTAAAAAAAAAAGAAAAAAAAAGATGGATGAAACAGTACTGTTCTGACACTGCTTCGTACGCCAACGCGAAGAAGAGCTCCGCCGCCGCTCGGCGCCGCCTCAGCCCCAACTAACCTCACCAATAGGTAGGCGATGCTTCCACGATCTCAGCGACACCAAATTTGTAGAGAATCGGAGAAAGAATGACCTAATTTAGGGAATGAGGAAGCCGACTGTCAAAGGAGGAATATCCGAAATTAGGCGCAAAGGGTGACGCAATTATGCAATTGAAGTGTGTTACATCTGCTCGAGGGGTTTAATAGCATACCTGATGAAGCAATTCTAAGCGAAGAAGCTTGTATGGGAGGACGAGCTATCTCAACTTCGAGCAAAAATGGCGATGTAGCACAAATGAAGAAGAGAGAGTTAAATGCGCTGTGGGAGGCAATAATTGGATTTCGTCTCGAGCAGAGAGCATGCACAGGTGCTATGTGTGGCTTCTAACGGTACCACAGTTGAAATACTTTCTAAACTGGATGCCTCCAGTGAAATGAGAGGGAAAAGACAAAGGGGATCGAAAGACTGGAGAGGACGGTGACTGTCTCTCATCAGACTACACCCTGAAAAGAGGAACCTAGTATAGTCCCTTGGTACCAAAATCCCAAAGATAACAGAATACTGACGTTGTTTTCTGATTCAAGGAGAGCCGTCTGATGAGGCAAGAGATGAAATGAAAGGCTATGATGGACAATGACTTTGTATAATGGAAATGCCATAGGATTGGGTACAGGTGTAAGCATGAGAAATCATATGCATGGATCACATCTGGCCATTCCTTTACACATCTGACCAGGTGGATGGAGGGATGTAAATGTTGGCATCACTGCCTCAAATACAGATTGCAACCAAGGATGCATAACACCTCATGATGCATTACAACAGCACAATACTCCTGAAAACGACATCACAAGGCAACCATGGGCATATCTGTCAATTGGGACATAAGACAGAGTGCTATAGAGCATAGTTCAATGAAGAATGGACAGAGAATCCCCATTATACCCCTCTGAGCCCTGCCACATACTCCAAATTACCAATAATTGGTGGCAAAATTGGGATCATAAATGCATAATACACACTCAGTTACATAGTAAACACCAGCTGGACCAAGTAACTTATGTGAAATGCTTGGAAAATCTGAAGATTGACTGTGGTCAAAATTGAAGTTAGACAAATGTAAAACAAGGCATGGGGCTACTTAATGACTTCAAGCATGTGAGAATTAGCTCAGTTAAGAATACTAAAGCCCTTCAAATCCATTGCCAACTGGATTGCAAAGCACCCAACATCAAGAATAACAAACCAAATTGGGCCACACATGCCTATACACAGTACTGATGATTCAAACCATGGTAAAAACATAAAGTTTACCAAGCAAGTACACTGCCTCAGACTCAATTAAGGCGCCAGGTAATGTAATTTTGCACCCAGACCCCTAAGATAGCCAGAATAAAACAAAGTAGCTACTCCTCTAGAGCCTTGCATCAAGTGATAGATAAAGGAAGACATGCCACATGTACATCAAGGTGCTTGGCGCCAAAATAACCCCTCCCTCAAGCACACCAGAAACAGATGTGTTTACTAAAAAATATGGGGTCCACTTGTCATACTGAGCCACCATAGCATGTAAAAGAAAGTAGAAATGCAAAAGCCAAACCATTGCCTCCTCACAAATGCCAGATGTCATAAGCACATTGGACAGTATACTTGGAGGGTAAACATTCAGATTGAAGGAAGAAATGAAAAGTTAAGGCGGCAGCTTCACATTGCATCATGTCCTTCCATCAAGGATCAAAGCACAAGGATGATGCCACACGTCAAGAAGGAAGAGCTAAACCCTAGAGGCCTTCCCCTATAAAAGAAGATGATCACCACCTGAGAAAAGGGGCTTTTTGGAAATTAGTAATTAGATATACTTCAATAGAACCAGAAGCTTAGTAAAAAAAAGAAGAGAAAAGAGAGAATTTTCTGTAAGACAAGGAAAATATTAGAAGAAGGTAATAGAAATACCATTGTTTGAGCCACGTTTTGATGAAATGAAGATTTAAATCTCCTTCAGCATTCCTTTCTCTTCTTCATTGCATATTCTTCAAATAAAATTTACTTAGTCTGTTCAAATCCTTATTTTGCTGTATCCATACTAAATACCTCAACAAACAACTTTATTTGCCCTTTCATTATATGTTTATTTCTTATATGATGGTTATTCTACGCTCCATGGTAAAGGAGCTCTCCTACTCCATGGTAAAGGAGTTCTCCAACTACAAGGAAGCTACAATCGAGATGAAGCTACAAAACTGGCAGCATGGTGGTACCATCAAGGGTTTGGTTGTCAAGAACGCCGACCTGGTATCACCTTGTTGCCATGGTTCATGATGATCTTCAGTGGTTCTCACAAATAAGATCTTAAGAAATGCTATGGTTTGATTGTCAAGAACGTCGACCATAGCATGAATAAAAAAAAACTAAGAATAAGAAGATAATATAAGTAAACAGTTCTAAACAAATGAATCAAAAACACATTCAGATACATCTGTTTTGTTTTTCATAAAAAAGGGGAAGAGTGAAAAACACACCTGAAATTATTCTTAAAAAAAATAATAATATATATAAACACAAAATGTTGTTTTGTCTTGTTTTAAATGGAAGTGATTTTCAAGCAAAATGTAAAAAAATGTGTGTTCAAAATAAAGGGGAACTCATGTTCAGACTCTGTCAGATTTTATGTCAAATTTTCCCTTAAACAACCTCCTTCAAAACTAGGGACTTATCTTTCAAGACAAAATAGTAATAAGTTTTCTTTTAAAATGGTCATGTGCTTGCTCATGTGTAATAGGGAGTAAGGGTATTTCAAAAGAAGAGATGCATAATAAATTTGAAGTGGTCTTAAAAAAAAAAAACTATACAAGCAAAAGAAGTTATGGTTTGACTTGCTCCAAAAGAGAATAGGCTTTAAACAAAGTGTAAAAGTGCTGTCGAAAGAAAACTATGCTTGAGCTATGTCAGGTTCTAAATAAAATACCATCAGAATTTCCTTAAATGATCCTTTTAAAAAAAAATAATAAACAGGTTGGAGACATTCCAGTCAAAATAAAATAGAGATAAATTTGCTTGTTGGAATAGTTATCTACTGTCCTAAAAAAAATATATAATAATAATATGTTCACACATATATATATTAAAAGATGAAGGTTACTTTGTAAAAAAAAAATTAGAAAAGTGTTACTCAGGATCCCTTCTGTTTGATAAAAATGGTAAAAAAAAAATATATATAGTGATGATAAAAGGGCCAAAATATAAAGGATGTCTTCAAAAAAAAAAAAAAAATACAAGAGCAAGGTCAAACTGTTCCCGAATTCACTACAAAAACATTTTGAAATATGCAGAAGTTAAAAATGAATCCTAATTAGTTTGACTTGTAAAACTCAAAAATCGAAAAGAAAGGGGGGGTGAAACTCGTTAAAAAAAAACACAGAAGAAGAGAGAAATACCTGAAGCAAACTCAGATAGATTTCCTTTGAAACTCAAAAGGTAATAAAAAAAAAACAAATGAATGAAAATCAAATCATGAAACTCTGGTGGTGAGGGGAACGTGCTATATATGTCTATTTTGGTCAAAAAGAGGACTCTTGATTATTATCATGGTACATGGCCCTTTTCCTAGAAGCACCACAAAAAAAAATGTGTTGAAAATTAGTAAACAAGTCCGGTACTATATCTGTGCACTTTGAACCAGAACCCAATTGATGAGCTACGGCCATCCAATGAGTCAATTGATCATTGAATACTCGTTGACAGCGCATTGGGAGTACCTTGTCCATTAAACTCAAAGCTAACAAAGCAAAGCTGTGAAAACCATAAACCAGACCCAACTAAAGCACGAAACCAAAATTGACAAAGCAGAAGGTGTTACTCATTCGATTGGAGCCACTGCCAGTTTCGTGAGGTCACCCCAGCAATGTGCCAGCCACCCGCCGCAACGAAACAATGCCTGCGACCACAATTGGCAGCACCACTCTATCGGAGACTAGGAAAAGGGAAGGAAGAATGTTCTCCACAACGGCTGAGATAGGTCAAATTGAAGGCGCTAATCGAAGGAGGAAGGACTCACGACGCTGGATGCCGCCTTCCTTCGCGAAAGCCGCGCGATCAAAATCTGAAACCCCGTTAGACCATCAGGGGGTTGACGAGTCAAACTCTTGTCGGAGAAGACGATGGGGAAAACAGAAAAAGAAAGAAAAGTTGACCCAATTGACTAGCGTGAATCTTGGCAAGAATAGATGAATGATTTTGGAAGCCAACGGATATGACTCGAGGGCTCAGATAGACTCGGAATATCTTAGGCCGATTCGCAGACAATGGATCCCACAGAACGGGCACGGATCAAACTCAGACGCAAGGTTCACAAGCCCGAGCATGAGCCACGCGGTTTTAAGTTCCACGTCCATCACTGATCCTCTGTGGCGCACAGCATGCAGTGATTCCCTGACGATGTAACAGCAAACAGCATGCCACGACCAATCACAAAATTTTGCAACTCAGGAAACTTTAAAAATATATTAAAAATAGCTGGATTATCAGGAAAATTCCCATAAAACATCAAAATGTCAAGAAAAATATGAGGAACATTTTGATGTGTTATGTTATGCTAAAACACCAAAGTAAAAAATACTTTTTAAAATTAATAGGTTTAAAGGATGACCATAAGTAATAATAAATTTATATCTCTATGGTTAAATAAAAAAAGAAGGAGATAAAGCCAAGGAAAATCATTTTGAACATTTTATGTTCTGGACAGCAGGTACATCTGAGTATTTGTTCTGGACAGCAGGTATATTTGAACATTTTATGTTCTGGACAGCAGGTGCATCTAACATTCCTTGTTCTAAACAACAAGCATTATAATTTGCAAATAAAATTGAAATCACCAAGAAGGTCAAAAAAATAGAAATTTAAAAGTACAAGTTTAAAAATCCAAACTCAAAATTCCAACCAAACACTGAAAATCTAAAACTCAAACGTCACAATTAAGAAGTCCAACTCAAAGTCCGGAATGCCAAAATGCAAAAGTTCAAACTCTAAACCAAGCCCGAAAGTGTCAAGAACTAAAAGTCAAACTCAAAAGTCAAAATCCAAAAGTGCTAACTTAAAAGTGCAAAACTTAAAAGCCTAAACTCAAAAGTCCAAAATTCTAAAGTGAAAATTAAAAATCCAAATCTGAAAATGACACAAAGTCTAAAAAGGACACAAAGTCTAAAAAATGACACAAAGTCAAAATGACACAAAGCCTAAAAATGACACGAAGTCTAAAAATGACACAAAGTCAAAATGACACAAAGTCTAAAAAAGGACACAAAGTCTAAAAAATGACACAAAGTCAAAATGACACAAAGTCTAAAAAATGACACAAAGTCTAAAAGTGACACAAAGTCAAAATGGCACAAAGCCTAAAAGTGACTCAAGAGACACAAAGTCAAAAGTGACATAAAATCTCAAAAGTCAAAAGTTCGTCCCTTCAAGACTGCATCGCGTTTCGCCCTGAAGAAGACACCCTCCCGATGTTCAGATTGAGATAAAGGAAAAGTCAATTCTGAATTATCACTGAAGTTCCTGTCAAGAGAAGGCATAGCGCATCTGTACTCGTGACCTGAACGAAAATCCCAAAAATCCCTAAGTTCCTCAAAACGATTGAGAACTGACCTAGAATACCCTATTTTCTAGCGTTGGACTCAAATCTAACAGCCTGTTTCTACAAGTCCACAGCATGTTTGACCAGAAGCAGACTGAAACCTGATGCCCAGATGACCAGAAGAAAAGTCAATCAGTGGCCATCGCCCAAGTTCCTGTCAAGAGAAGGCACAGCACATCTGTACTCGCGACTTGAACGAAATCCAAAAATCTCTAAGCCCCCAAACGATTGAGGATCGATCTAGGATACCAAATTTCCTAGTATCAAACTCAAAAATCTCTGCGACAGCACCAAGCCTGATCCAGTAAAGTAAAAACAACCTAAATGTCTTAAAATATGAAACTAAAGAATTAAATCGCATCATTCATGTTTGCATGGTTCTGTTAAAATAGCTGCCCTTCTGCAGTGCTTTTCACCCCGAAACTCCCTATCAAGACACAATCCTTTTAAAATGGACTTCATCCACTTACTACATCTAAACTTTGATTATCCCGATCTAGAGGTGCTCTTAGCTCAGTTCGTAACTGAGTCCGGAGGTAATTAACAGTAGGGGCTTGCGCCTACTGGAAAAAAAGGACCTACGACAAACAATCAACTCTCGAGGTACTTAGAACCGCATTAGTGCCCTTCGCTCGTTTGGAATGGGCAGTAACGACGGGTCTCAAGATGCTCGAGGGGTATCTGATCCGCATTTTCTTCGCCCCATAGAGGACTATCTGATCTTCCGTGGTCGGACTGAAAAAGTGCGAGACAGTATTTTAGCATAGGCTTAAAGGAGTACAAAACATATGACAAGAGAGTAAATAATATGTAACAACCGAGTACATATCAAGAACCTGGCAAGTGTGTTTGGTATTTTAGCATAATCTTAAAGGAGTACAAAATATAGCATAAGAGAGTAAATAATATATAACAAGGGAGTACATATCAAGAACCTGACAGGTGTGTTTGGTATTTTAGCATAATCTTAAAGGAGTACAAAATATAACATAAGAGAGTAAATAATATGTAACAAGGGAGTACATATTAAGAACTTGGCAAGTGCGTTTGGTATTTTAGTATAATCTTAAAGGAGTAAATAATATTTAACAAAGGAGTACATATCAAGAACCTGACAGGTGTATTTGGTATTTTAGCATAATCTTAAAGAAGTACAAAATATAACATAAGAGGGTAAATAATATCTAACAAGGGAGTACATATCAAGAACCTAGCAGGTGTGTTTGGTATTTTAGCATAGGTTTAAAGAAGTAAAAAACATATGATCAGGGAGTAAATAATATCTAACAACGGAGTACATATCAAGAACCTGACAGTTGTGTTTGTTCTAACATTGGATAATTCTATGTTTTGCAGATTAATGTCAGTGATGATAAACGTGTTGTTGCGTACTGGCTACTACTAGATCCTATCAATGAGGTGAAGCCGAAATTTATATTTGCAAGTGAGTGTGTTCTCTTTGATCTTGAGGAAGAAAGCTGAACTCGGTGGTTGACTGAAAAGATTACAAAACTTGATCGTTGAGTATAACTTAGTTGGTGTTGTTTGTTTTTGTTGGATGAAATTTTAATATTGGATGTTTATTTGAACCCCTTATGAAGAAATATACTCTCTTTTTAAGAATTACTCCCTTATTATATTGAATTTTTATTTGTACAATTTTTTGTCTGTTTGTTAAATGTCATTTTTGTATTCCATATGCAGAAATATATACTCTCTTACGGAGAAATATTTACTTTTTTAATTAATATTTTTAATTTTTATTTGATTATTCTTATTTGAAATTTCTATGTTGAATGCTTAGCTGAATCTTTTTACGAAAAAGTATATACTCCCATATGGAAAAGTATTTACTCCTTTTAGAAGAAGTATATACTTCCTTAATATTTTCAATTCTTATTTACACAATTTTATATGCTTGTTAAATGTTAATTTTGTATTCCATATGTAGAAGTATATACTCCCTTACGGAGAAGTATTTACTTCCTTGTATTTCCAACTGATAGCTCCAAACGATAGAATTTAATATATTAATAATATTATTAATTTTTTAATTTTATTAGAAAACACATTTATATACTCCTTTGCACTAATAGAAGTACTTCTATTTTTTTAGTGACGTTAGCATCGCACAATCGTGCTGAAATCACAATGCTCCTTTTTTTTTGGACCAACACACTAGTATTTTGGGCCAGCTTCGTATGGGATGTCCCAGGATGTCATTTTCTTGGGATATCCCGTATCAGCTCCGTATCAAAATTGGATATTTCTTTTTTTTTTTAATTTTTCTTTAGAATAATTTAAGATGGGCCAGATGATGCGATGCATCCTTATTCGGAATGACTATACGATTTGCACAGTCCAATGTCATATATGGAAAGATTTGCTATTCCTAGAAGGGATCGTGTGCTTTGATTAGCAAAGATTGTTTCCTTCTATTCTTTTTCCTTGCTATTTTATTTTACTTCCTTATTATTCCTTCTCTCTCTGTTAAAATCGAAAAAGGCTGCACATGTATTGAGACATGAAAAAGTGTGTGCGTGTTGTAAACTCCTCTCTTTGATGAATAAATAAATCGGGTGTGTTGAGTAACCGTGGAGTGAGCTTTAGGCGATACCATGTTAAAATTTGTGTCATCTCTTCTTTATCATTTTGTGTCATGGTATCAGAGCGCCAGGTTTAGGCGGCTGCAGGAGGAAGACGAAACAAAATCCTAGACCGAGTGTAGATCGGGATCCATGGCAAGCGGCGGCGCTGACAGCAAAGTGCGGGCGCATCCCGTGCGAGTGCATCCAGGTGCATCTAGTTGCGTCGACAGCAAAGTGCGGGCGCATCCAGTGCAGGTGCATCCTAGTGCATCCAGTGGCATGGACAACAGCAAGAAGGAGTCTTAAAACTCTACACCAGGTTTTTCGTGTGCACGAGTCCAACAAACCAAGGCTATTCTAGCCAACTCTAGTGTCTCGGATGCAGGTGCATCCAGTAAGAAGTTGCATGATAGGATGCAAAATTTGAGATGGATAATTGATAGTGGAGCATCTCACCATATGACAGGAAATTATGATTGTATTGATGATATTTGTGATATAAAACCCACAATTGTTAGTCTTCCAAACGGAGAGCAAATAGTGGCTAAACATGAAGGTAGTGTGGTGTTGAATGAAGGACTGGTTCTTCAAAGAATCTTATACGTGCCCAGTTTGGATTGCAATCTCATTTCTGTAAACCAACTGATTAAAACCAGCAGATATTTTGTTACATTTACTGATGAGATTTGTGTCATACAGGATCACAATACTAGGATGTTGATTGGTGTGGGTGAGCAAAGAGATGGGATCTATTACTTTCATCAAGTGGCATCGGCAAAAGTTTTTCACATGCATGGAAAAGAACCCTATGAGTTATGACATCAAAGAATGGGACACCCTTCAAAACAAGTAACTTCACTTTTAACTGGTAACACTAATATTTCTGAAGATGTTTGTGAAATTTGTGTACGAGCCAAGCAAACGAGAGAAGTATTCCCTATCAGTTTGAATTAAACAAGTGAACCTTTTGAATTAATACAGTGCGACATTTGGGGTGCATACCGTGTGACTTCACATTGTGGTGCTCATTACTTCTTGACCATTGTTGATGATTTTTCCCGTGCTGTATGGGTCTATTTAATGACTGAGAAAAGCGAAACTGGTGGTTTACTTAGATCTTTTTGCAAAATGGTCCAGACACAATTTAATAAATCCGTTAAATGCATTAGAAGTGACAATGGTTTGGAATTCAAATCTGGACCAATGAAGAACTTTTATTTAGAATATGGAATCCTACATCAAACCTCATGTGTAGCCACACCTCAACAAAATGGGAGAGTGGAAAGAAAACACCGTCATATTCTTAATGTGGCGAGAGCATTGAAGTTTCAATCTCATTTGCCTATTGAATTTTGGGGAGAGTGTGTGCTAACTGCTGCATTTATCATTAATAGAACTCCAACTCCATTGTTAAAAAATAAAACACCTTATGAAGTATTGTTTGATAAACCACCTTTATATGGAGCAATTCGTGTGTTTTGTTGCTTGTGCTATATCAAATCTAGAACCTTAGATAAATTTGAAAGTAGAAGTAGAAAGTGTGTTTTTGTAGGTTATCTTTTTGGACAAAAGGGATGGCGTGTGTATGATTTGGAGACCAACGAGTTTGTTGTCTCTCGCGATGTGATTTTTTGTGAAAATGTCTTTCCATTTGCTCAAATGGGAGTAGATAAAGCCATCTATGATTCAAGCCAGGTCACAATGCATTCATATGATGATGAGGCATTTGCTATAGAGTTACAGAATTATGATGCATCAGGTCAGAGTGCACCCGGACAGAGTGCACCTGGACAGAGTGCAGGTGCATCGGGTCAGAGTGGATCCGGACAGAGTGCAGGTGCATCGGGTCAAAGTGCGCCCGGACAGAATGCAGGTGCATCGGGTCAAATTGCAGAACTTGCAGGTGCATCGGGTCAAAGTGCGGGTGCATCGGATCAGAGTGCACCCGGACAAAGTGCAGGTGCATCGGGTCAAAGGGCATCCGAACAGAGTGCAATTGCATTTGGACAGAGTGCACCCGAACAGAATGCAGGTGCATCAGATCAGAATGATCGTAGTCAACGATCTCGCAAGCCACCAGCTCATCTTCAAGATTACATATGTTACACAACATCTTGTCACTCATCTAAATCTCACTCCACTACAGTTGACTCCTCATGTAGTCTCTATCCAATAGCTCATTATGTGAATTGTAATAATTTTTCTGCTGCACATAGAAAGTTTTTGGCTGCAGTCACAGCAGGAAAAGAACCTCGGTATTTCGGAGAAGCGATGAATTACAAGCACTGGAGAGATGCGATGCATGCAGAAATTGATGCACTTGAGCGAAATGAGACATGGACAATTGAGGATTTGCCACCAAAGAAGAAGGCAATCGGATGCAAGTGGGTGTATCGCATCAAGTATAATTCAGATGGAAGTATTGAAAGATACAAGGCACGACTCGTTGTGATGGGAAATCGACAAGTCGAAGGAATTAATTTCAATGAAACATTTGCTCCAGTTGCTAAGATGACCATCGTTAGAACTCTTCTAGCTGTGGCAGTAGCGAAAGAATGGGAGTTGCATCAAATGGATGTACATAATGTATTTCTGCATGGTGATCTGAATGAAGAGGTTTACATGCATCTACCGCCTGGTTTTGCTTCTTCTCACCCAGGCAAGGTGTGTAGACTTAAAAAATCGCTCTATGGTTTGCGCCAAGCACCTCGAATGTGGTTCTCAAAATTGACAGGAGCTCTTCGAACATATGGTTTCATTCAATCATATGTTGATTATTCATTATTCACATTTAATAAGGGAGATGTATTCCTCGCTATTATTGTATATGTTGATGATTTTGTCATCGCAGGGAATGATTCTGCTGCTATTAGCAAATTCAAGGAGTATTTGCATGGTACTTTTCATATGAAAGATCTTGGAGCATTGAAATATTTCCTTGGCATTAAAATAGCACGGGGACCCAAGGGTCTTTTGTTGTGTCAGCGCAAATACACCTTGGATATTTTGTCTGAATGTGGTCTCCTTGGTTCCAAACAGGTAGCATTTTCCATGGAACAAAATCACAGGCTTTCCACAGCAATCGGAGAGCCTATGTTCAATCCAGAACGTTATCGGCGACTTGTTGGAAGACTAATTTACCTAACCATCACACGTCCCGAGTTGTGTTATTCTGTGCATATTCTGGCTCAGTTCATGCAAGCTCCTCTTCAACCTCATTATGATGTAGCTCTTCGCGTGGTGCGGTATTTAAAAGGCAATCCGGGTCAAGGAATTGTACTTAGTAGTAAAAGTGATCTTTTATTGTCTGGTTATTGTGATTCAGATTGGGCGAGTTGTCCATTGACAAGACGATCTTTGACTGGTTATTTTGTGATGTTGGGTAATTCTCCTATCTCTTCGAAAACCAAAAAGCAGCATACAATCTCTCGCTCCTCAGCAGAAGCAGAGTATCGGTCCATGGATGCCGCTTCTTGTGAGTTAATTTGGTTGAAATCTTTACTCAAATCTCTTGGTGTTTCACATTCACAACCAATGCAATTGTTTTGTGACAGTCAAGCTGCACTTCATATAGCGAGTAATCTTGTTTTTCATGAGCGTACAAAACATATCGAGGTAGATTGTCATTTTGTGCGAAATTTGATTCAAGATGGAGAAGTTGCTACATCCCATATCCGAACAAATGAGCAATTGGCAGACATTTTTACAAAAGCTTTGGGTAAACATCAGTTTCATTATTTACTTTGCAAGTTGGGGATTCACAATCCTCCAATTTGAGGGGGAGTATGGAAAGATTTGCTATTCCTAGAAGGGATCGTGTGCTTTGATTAGCAAAGATTGTTTCCTTCTATTCTTTTTCCTTGCTATTTTATTTTACTTCCTTATTATTCCTTCTCTCTCTGTTAAAATCGAAAAAGGCTGCACATGTATTGAGACATGAAAACGTGTGTTGAGTAAATAAATCGGGTGTGTTGAGTAACCGTGGAGTGCGCTTTAGGCGATACCACGTTAAAATCTATGTCATCTCTTCTTTATCATTTTGTGTCAAAGAGTTTATTCGGCTTGAATCATTAATTTATTGGTATCACTGATATTTAGCTAGTTGGAATTGCTGATTTTGTAAGTATATATATTCATCAAATATTAAACATTGGAAATTGATTACTGCCATTGCAGTTTTTGCCATTCTTGCCATCGTTAATCACAAGGTGAACATATATAATGATCAAAGTGAACACATACAAACAAATAAGTTTATTGAAAATAAGTTGAATATGCATGTAGTGGAGAAGCTAGGATTTTATGAAAGTAGGGTCCATAAATTTTTTTTCTAAAAATATATGTACCGCAGAACGTCTAATATAGATATGATATAATAATATTGTTCAAACAAACAATTCTAAAATAATACAACAAAAAAATCATGAAAAAACAAATATATCTATAATAACGACACAATTAAGATCTAAAATAATATATCTCATGTCCAAAATAATAATTCAAGACTATAAAAAAAATAGTAAATACAACAATTCTCTACGAGTTTTTATTTTTTGATAATTTATAATAAGTTCATTAGAAATCTTATTAAACGCCTCTCTTTTTCTTGGTCCCAACTAACATTTTAGACAGCTCATTTGAGATCTCGTATATCATGAAATTTTTTATCTAAGCAAACATTCATAATGTAAGTATCAAGTTGATAACCAAGTGTAGCCTTATCAATATTTTCGAACTCTCTTGGATAAAATGATGTCATGTTGATCAACATATCCTTATTAAAACCTTCAAATGCATCTCTTGGGTTCAAACAAAATAAAAATTTAGAACTTATCTCATCAATTCGATCATTGATCGCTTTAAGTTGCATATCCAAGATAGTATAAAAAAAATCTGGGGAAATTTTTTTCTGTACCCCTCAAAACTAAGGAAATGCAGGAATTGCCCCCCAAAAATCAGGATTCCTGATTTTGCCCCCCCAAAATTGGAACGACACCTCTTTATGCCCTTCTGACATATTTTATGTCATAAAATATTGTTAAATTAAAAAATTGAAAATATTTGACCATTATGCCCTCTGTTCGAATCTAACCAAGTCGATCCATAGCGAACCAGAATCGATCGAACCCATCTCTTCTCTTTCACAACGTAACAAACCCTAGATCGAAGAGTATCGATCTCTCCATCTTGCACAGAATCAACCTTTCTCTTCCTTAAATCGAAGGATTTCTCCGTCTCCGCCTTGACCCTTCTCGAGTGATCCTCTCTAAGTCAGATTCTGTCTCAATACTAGGTCAGCATGCATCGCCGATCGACTAGGTCAGAATCTATCTCGCAATCACCGTCGTCGAGCATCGCTTCCCAAGCAACACCGTCGCCGAGCATCGCTCCCGAAGCAAGTCAAAAGATAGGTTTGCCTCTCGTGCCATGTCCGTACTGTGGCGTCACCGTGAGGAAATTTGTGAGTAGAACACCATTAAATCCAGATAGAGACTTCTACAAATGCTTTAACAAGGTATCTTGGATATCTCCATCTTGTTCCATTAAATTTTTCTATTTTTCTTCTAGTCTCTCTACAATGGTACTGCTGACATTTACCAGAAAAGTACCAGATTGGTAAAAGTAGAGGATGAAAAACCAGAAAGTACTAGGTGCTCTGTGAACTTGTTGATATCAATTACATGGTAGTTACATCTGATATTAATTGAATTTTTTGTTGTCAAATTAAAGAATACTAGGTTTAATTTCTGGAAGTGGGATGACGATTATGCGAGGTTTCTTACAAAAACAAATGCAAATGTTCTTAATCCATCTCTCGACTATGAGTTAGTTGCTGTATTGGAAGCTCAATTGGAGAATCTAAACGATGAATTTAAGAAGAAATCTCGACTACATGAGCAGCAAATTAATGCACTAATTGCATCACTGGATAAGATTGAACGGCATACTACCGTAAGTGCCATTGTGATTGTCTCTCTTTTAATTGTGGCCATTGTTCTTGTAATTATAGTGGTGTACAAGTAGTGTTGTAGTAGATTTAAGATTAAAGTAGATGATGGATGACTTAGATTAGAATATTGCTTTTGATGTACTAATATGTATTCAATCTGTGCATTTGTACCAGATATGCTATGTATTTTTAGCTATTACAGTACTGCTTTTATTTAGTTACTAATAGATATAGCGTTGTTCACGGGTACATTGGTACATTGCGCAACAGAGGCACCTGGTTCGGTATTACATTACATTAAACTAATAGATATAGTGTTGTTCACTGGTACATTAGTACACTGCTTTTATTTAGTTACTAATAGCTATTACAGTACATTGACTTGGATCGGTATTAAGGTCAGGTACAAGGCACCTTGTAGGCACCTTAACCGCTATTAAGAGGAAATCGAGCATTTACATCAGAACAACACCTTACACAGAGCAACACCTTACATCTACACAGAAACAACACATATTTTCCCATGATTAAAACACAACAAAACAAACAAAAACAATGGACACTGGACCCCTAAAAAATGGAACGCAATTAATCCTCAAAACAAGAACATCAAAATAGCACATTAATTACTAATTACTATAGAAAGAGGTACATACAGTGAAATTAAACAGGTACACTATAGAAAGAGGTACATCAAAATAGCACATTCATTAATTACTATAGAAAGAGGTACACTTCAAATATCATCAAAGTCAAAATATAGAATGTTGTCCTTCTAGATGTAGCACATACAGTGAAATTACATCATCAAAACATCATCTATCTAAACTAAGAACATCATATCGCTTCTAGCACAAAATATTGCCTCTCAAATTAATTAGTTGGTGCTTGCTTGCAGATTAGGAGCATTTGCTGGCCTCTTTCTAACTGCCCTCTCACTACAGGAGACTAGCACGATTGCATTCCTCGCTCTGATGCCATTGAAGGTCAGTTGCATCCGTTTCTTGATGCTACAGACCGACCGCATCCGCTGCTACCCGATGCAGCTGCCTTCGATGCTAATGATGCACTAGCATCGATTTTTCAGTAGCATTGACATAAGGCTGATGCAACTATAATGACCAATTGCATCCGCATACCGAATGCAACTAGAATGATCAATTGCATCGGCATACCGAATGTAACTAGAATGATCAATTGCATCTGCATACCGAATGCCAACAAGACCTATCCAATTTGGACATCAAACGTGGCCTACAATTATCTGCATAAATATTTTGCATAAAAAATTTGAATATTAATATAAATATTATTTTTATGTAGTTAAAAGTTAATCATGATATCGTAGCCACAACAACTCAAATATTAATAATTCAAATTCAAATTTAATTAACGATCAACTCAAAATCATTCAATGATTCTACAACATCAGTATAAGATAAATTTACAAATATTTACTAATATACAAAAAGCAAGTAAACTGCAACTTTTACAACCCAAAATCTAACTTGTACTCTCTAGTCAAGCATCAAATTAAGCTACAACATAAGTAAACAAATTTTATAAATATGAAATCAAATGTCTTCTATGTGGTCTAGCACATCTTCACCTTTTCAAGCAAGTTCTTTCTGTTAGATCTGATCTCTAAGTTGCGCCGCTTCATTAACCTTTTCTTCAAAAGATATGTTTCAAATATGCAAACAGAATGATGTTAAAGAAAACTAAATGATACCTTTAGTGAACTGGTACAGAGAAATAAAAAAGCTGACCTTGTTCTTACAAGGTGAAGTCATGAAGATAATCAACATGAAAGATAGAATAGGAAAACACATACATTTGAACTCCACTTGCTGTCTAATTTCTTGGTCCCCCATGGCAACCCTTTGAAGCTGATGAGATCAGACATGGAAAGAGTGGCAAAATTTCTCTGGGAAGGTGCCCCCCCATACTATAGATGGCGGCCTCAAACTCGAACCATCGAACCGCAAGCCACGACCTTATGCTTTTATACCCTATTCTGAGAAAGATGATGCCAGAGAGACAGATAAGAAGACAGAGACAATGAATGAACTATTTTTGATGATGCCAGAGGTGGTAAGGTCGAGCCAAACATCTCTGATGACCCAGTTTGGTAGTAACAAATTTGTACCTACGACATCTGTTGTGTAATTAAGAATCTCAAAGGAACTAGCATATTATTAAGTAGTAACAAATGGATAAAATCTGATAAGTAACATTTTTATTCATTAGTCATTATCTGTATCCCAACACAGCGGCATCTGTTTGCTACCACTATTCACTGATAAGTACCATTATCTGTACCTCGTCAGGCGTGAAGAGACGGCGCGCCAGAAAGATCAGAGTAGTGAAGCTTCATGTGCACCTTTGACGAATTGTGCGGGTCAACATAGATGTGGTCAAGCCGCGCCGTGTTGATATTGGAGGAGCGACGAAACAATCCGTGCACCTCGTACCCCATCGTCCTTTGAGAGGAGAAACAAAGTGAGGTATGATCCATCCTAACCGTGATCAGCGCTACCTTGCGCTGGTCTCCTGCGATAGACGGAGGAATCAAAGACTAGCTTAGGGGTAATAAAAAAGATTAAAAGATACGATACCATCAAATAATAGCTAGAATCTTTTCCTCTCTGTAGCTCTCGAGTTAATTTTGCATGCCAGACTCATCTAAGTTTTCTAATTGTTTACTGTTGCAAAGGACAAAACATTTATTTCAAATCCAAACTGATAAATTAAAATCAACTTGATCTAAACCCCGAACCTACAACCATGCAAACTAGATCTGATCCAACGAGTCTGAGATCGTACCTTTATACATCAGCACAACACTTCTTCTTCTTCTTCCGGCAACAGCCACCCTAGCGACAGAGATGGCAGAGAAGGTTGAGAATCCGGGTAGGTGGCGGCTGATGACTCGGTGTCGAAGGGTTCGACGGAGCGGTGGTGCCGGAGACGAAGCCCAGAGACGGAACCTTCGAAATTTAGACCAGCTTAGGGTTTGTAAGGGAGAAAGGGAGAATGAATATTAGGGGGCGGCGGATCCAGAACTTAGGGTTCTATTAAAATTTTTTATTTCAGCAAAATTTTAATGAAATTTTTGGGGCGAAGGAAGCGAGCCAAAAATTTGGCACGAAAAATAAAAATTTTCGGACATAAAAATATTGGTGTAGGAACATTTTTACAATATAATCGTATTAACAATTTTTTACATAAAATTAGTCCAGTGGTAAAATAGTTGCATAAGAGTTGATCTTAGGAATCAATTACGATATGTTATATTCTCTTAAATTTTAAAATTAAATTTTCCTTTTCTTTTATTATAAAATACTTTTTAAAATAGAATATTAAACTAATTTTTTTTTCTTTCTTTTAAGATTCAATTGAAAAAAAATTAACAATGATAATTTTTTTAGACTATCGTCATTATGCAATAACAAAACTCTTTTTTTTTTATTTATTACAAAACTTATTTGATAATTTTAAATAAATATTTAACATTACTGAAAAATTTATAATATTTTCGTTGTTAAATTGCAAAAGGTATTACTCTTTTTCTGTTAGGCCTGTACTGATATAATTTGTCAATATACAAACATCGAATTTAGTACCTACAATTTCATTTGTATTTATCCAGTTGTAATTCAAACAATAGAGTTTGGTCAACATATGGGACGGTTCTAATCTATCCAGCATGATTCATTCTTGTTAAAAAGAATTAATGCCATTAATCCAAATAGTTAGATTGAATCTTTATACTAAAAATTTAACTTTTAAATTGTTTTTTTCATAATTTAAAATTTAACTTGGATTTAATTAATGGACAACTGGACAAGTGATAGAAATTGATCAGGTTTTCTGACTGAAATTGTTCAAGTATTCGGACTAAAATTATCGGATGCATTTTCCTTGAAAATTCTTCGATTAAAAGTTATACAGTGATATATACATTTCATTTCATGAAATAATATTTTTTTTAAGACTATATGATAATTATGGCTACAAAATTTCATTTTGCTTCAAATGACGTCCTTAACTATATATACAGTTGCATTCCCTAAATTATAAATTATGTTAAATAGAATCATGTTGACTAGATGATGAGTATAAAAAATATTTAATTCAAGCATAAGATCTTCAACTTTTAAAAAACTACTAATTAATTTGTTTTTTACCATGTTAGCTTGTAAATCTCACAATTGTAGGCCCGAAATTATTTTATATAGGAATTCAGACGCAAAAAATTTTAATAGAAAGAATTATTATTATTTTTTTTAATAACAAGAAAGTTCGAATGCGTTTTATAAAAGCGTACAGTCTCTCTCCTTCCTATCCGTTTATAAAACGCGCTCGAAGGCTTCGAACGCGTTTTATAAACGGGTAAGAAGGGGAATAAATTCACCGCTTCAGTTAGGCTGGTCAGACCTTCGTACCCGTTTATAAAACGCGTTCGGAGCCTTTGAGCGCGTTTTATAAACGTGTTATTAGTTTTTCATATTTTTCATTCAAGCCGCAACATTTAACTTATTAAAAATAATATTTTGCAATAAGGTCCTTGCATGTTTCATATTTACAAAATTCTCAAAATTTTATTTCTAATTAAAGATGTATTAAATAGATATAACAAATATGTCACACATATTTTATATGCATTTAATTGCACATATAAACGGGTAGGAAGGAGAGAGACTGTACGCTTTTATAAAACGCGTTCGAACTTTATTCTTATTAAAAAAAATAATAATAATTCTTTCTATTAAAAATTTTTGCGTCTGAATTCCTATATAAAATAATTTCGGATTGTTGGCAGATGAAATCAATACTAATATGTATAATTAGGCAACGATTTTTTTTTTGGCGAGTGGCGCTAGTACCATTTTATTTGAGGGGAAAATATTTTTGGTTGCCGCCTGAGTTTGCTTTTGGCGAGTGCCTTAAAATAGTTAAATTGAGAGGGAAATTATTTTGATTTTGGCGCCTATCTTTTTTTTGGCAAGTGGCGCCTACATATTATGTCTAATTCAATATAGTATGCGCCTAAGCATTATGTTTAATTCAATACTCCTTGATGTGCACCTGGACTTGGGCCCCACTTGGATTTTGCAGCTGTGTTTATCAGAAGCAATGTTTAGTACAATAGACAAAACACAAAGTTAATAAATTGGCTAAAAGACGATGTGATAAAAATGAAATAAAAATATTTTTGGGAAAAATAAATTCCATTTTTTTCTACGAGGCTGCATAAAAAGAATGGCATGACAACAGCCTTGTTACAAAACCAAATACAATCGAAGGTAAACGACAGTCACTGGTACCATCTAACCAAGGTACCAGTGCTCAAATGTTATCTAATCCTTACACAGAGAAAATCTCACCAGGTGCTTTCTAAAAGAAAGGAAAACAAAATCTCAGAGAACCAACCTAACAAAACCCACACTACAAACGTGATACAACCACCAAGTTTACAAACTAACAAGTCAGTGGTAAAATTATCCGTTATTGTTTGCAGCTTTGCAGCAGGTACAATGTAACATGTAATTTAAAAAAAGGTTAGACTGCTTAAATACAAGTCAGTGGTTTTACAAAGAGAATGGCTAACAAAAGGTGAAAGTAAACCCAATAACAGTACACATTCAACTTAAAACCAGTAAACAGCTAACCAAACTCTTCCTTAACAAACAAATTGAGCAGAACTGTGTCACCTGTGCTTAGAAGCCAATCATTAAATGATAATAGCCATCAGGTCTTCTTCTTACAATAAATGTTCAATACAAAAAATTACATAAATGATGTTGGCAAAATATCTCAAAGATTACTGAAATCAGTCATAAATACGATCTGAAGCAGACATAAACTTCAAAAAATTAAACAAAACATATTGAATATGAAATGAAACTAAGCAGACCCAACCACTACACCAGTTAATTAAAGGTGAAAGAGGAGTCTATTCAGACATCTGACTAAAGCATTCTAGCAATTTAAGGATAAAATTGATCGGTGGACAAGAATCAGTGATCAAATTGAACACCAACAAAAATTTTCTAGGCGTACCTTGAAGAAGAAGAAGGAGACGGAGAGACGATCAGAAGCCTGAGGTGAAGCCGCTCGATTCTCAGTTAGTTAATTTGCAAAAAACCGGAGAGCACTAAACTGCTCGGTGGAGAGGTGAGCGATAAGCCCGAGGGATTCTTTGGTGACTGTGGAGAGGCTATCAGAAATCGGTGGAGAAGCATGACGGCGGCGAGGCGATCAGAAATTGTGCTCGATGGGTCGATTATCCTTCGATGCTTCGAGTAGTTCATAAAAAAAAACTTTCGAGGAGGAGGGTTTGTGCGATGACAGGTGGGTCCATGATGGCATAGTAGGCCATTTAATAGGGCTTGCACCTTAAAAAAAACAGAATATTTAAAAATTTGCTTGTTATTTACATGGCAATTAATTATGCTTAAAAAATATTTATAGTTATTAACGTTAATTGTTTAGCTTAAAAAATAGAATATTTAAATTCCGCTTGTTATTTAGATGCAAATTAATTATGCATAAAAAAATTATCTATATCTTTTTAGCAATTTAGCATTAATTGTTTAGATGCAACTAAAACTTAGTTGCATCAACAAAACCGATTCAATAGAGTGAAACATATGGCATCGACTATTCCGATTCTACTATTTTCATTATCATTCGTCGAATTGATGCAAGTGGCGTAAAAGAATTCTTTTAGTAGGCATCAAAAATTTATCGATGCTAACAAAAAAAGTATAATGCGAATGCTAAAATGTCGATGCTATTGATTCACCTTCCTGTAGTGTCTTTCCGCACAATTACAACTCAGTATTAGGGAAATGATTACATAGAACATATAGAATAGTAATGAAGAGATACCTTTTTCTATTTCTGTTTGAACCTACGTCATCGACTGCTTCTCTGCACGTCCTTGCTTGATGGCCAAATTTACTGAATCTCTTACATTGCTGTTTTCTTGTACCCAATTCAAGACAACTTGGGATCCTTTCTTTTCTAGGTCTTCCAGCTTGCCTTTTTTTCATGTTTGGTGGACATACAGTAAATCCAGGATCATATTTCACCCACATAGATGGATCACCTATGGGCATTATCACTCCCTCGTATGCTAACCTAAACCTGTCAAGTGAGTAATACTCATGCACATAGTCCTCGAGACAGGATCCTCTTAGTGTGCAAATGAATGCAATTGCATGACTACATGGCTTGCCAGAAATCTTCCATTCTCTACACGTGCATTGTTGCTTGTCTATCTGAACCGTATGGGGTCGTTTGGATGAGTCCCAAATTCCGGGAATAAGCAATTCCGGACATAAATTTTAATATAAACAATTCAAACTCTTCACAAAGTTACACACTTTCCAATAAATTTATGCCTAGGAATAGCAAATTCCCCCAATTCCCCCAATTCCTAAGAGATCCAAACGCCCCCTACGAGTCCAAGATTTAGTTTTTGTTGTTCCACTTACTTCTGCACAATTATCTCCACCTCTACTTATAGTCATCCTCCTTACATCTATATGTCTACTCTTCTCATTTAGGTCTTTCATTACACTTGGCACGATTTTGCCCTTTAATTTTCTTCCTACTTTCCTTCGTCTATCAAATGTCACCATAATTCGCCGCCTAATCTGATTAAGCAGCTCAATGACATGAAAATCCTTGAATTCTTTTATCCAATTGTTGAAAGACTCCGATATGTTGTTGGTGACATAATCCACCTTTGAGGCCTCTGAGAACTTGCTTCTACACCACAACCCATGTTTCTCCAAATATTTAAATGCCTTAGGTGATGCTTTCTTGATCAGACTAAGGTGGTGCTCACATTGTTCTATGGTATTTGCGTAGGAAGCCGGCCTGAAGTTATCATCAAATGTCTTCCCATGAAATCTCATTTTGAAATTTCTTTCCAAATGATTATAACACAACCTGCGCTCAGCTTCTGGAAATATATTTGCAGCACCCTTATCTAATCCCTTGCATCCATCGGAGGATATAACTAAGTCTGGCACATCTCCAATTGCCTTCTTCAATTGAGACATAAACCACGTCCATGATTCAGTTGTTTCCGAATCGAATACGGCATATGCAACTGGATACAACCAATTGAAACCATCAACACCACAAGCTGTCGCCAACTGTCCCCTATACTTGCCTATTTGAATGAGTAGAAAAAAAAACAGTGAGGGGGCCAACATGCTACTGTACTCTTACACATGTAACTGTCAGTTTTTAAATTCAAATTGTGCACTAATGCATTACATAAGTTTGGAGCTGTACATGGTACTGTACTCAACTGTACATGCTACTCTACTCAACTTTTAAAATGTCTGGCATAGCCGAGACCCATACATATTAAAGTTCCAGCCGAGACCCATACATGTTTCAGAAAAAAAAAACTCAAAACAGTACTGTTCATAACATGCAATTTAAGAAAATTGAAGGTGTACTCAAAACAGTCAAAAGGACTGTTGTTCAGAATATGCAATTTCACTGTAAATAGAGTTTGAAAATTATACCTGACAAAAAGGTTGAATCCATAGCCAAATAAGGTCTGCAACCATGAAGACACCCATCTATGCATGGTTTTAATGCCACAAACATCTTGCTAAACCGCATCTTATTGCCATCATTTTTGCATTCTATCTCCACGATGCTGCCCGGACATTTAGTTTCCACTTCAGCTTTAAAATTGTACACCATTGTGAAGCTATTCTCCCATGACCCCTGGAGTCCTTCAACTGCAGCAGTCCTTCATGCCCAAACTTTACCATAATTCAATGTAACATGAAAATCTTCTACTAATTTGTTCTGTATTGCCTTTGCTCCAGCTGACGGGTTTCTCCTTAAGAAATCAGCAGCCCTCTCTGCTACCCAAGACTTAGAAACCATAGTTCCCTTACCCCTGCCGACAGATGGACAAGTATGGATGTTGGGTAGGACAGTTATCTGCATTACCAACAATATGCATGATTAGCTATGTAATGAAATGATATCTATTTATTAGTTATTATTCTAATTTAAATGCTATAGCTTGAAAATCTGGACAAGTATGGAGAAGACTTAGTTATACCTTGAAAGTTTTATTGTCATCTCGAAGCCTACTAGCCCGAATCCTCCAAGAACAACCAGGATAGGCACATTTTGCCACAAATCTTTTCTTGTCTGACTTCATTGTGGTGTATTCAAAATCTGTTGTGATTGCAAAATGTCTCAGTCCATTTCTAAATGTCTCAACATCCGGAAATAATTCATTAAGCTCGATCCTCGGATTATCAGGATCATATAGGACACTTTGTTCATTATCGGGTAGAACTATTGGCTCCAAATTAGCTTCTATTTCTATATTTGAGTCATGTGTACCGTTTGGAGATGGACCAATTACATCTCCATCAGAAAGGTACATCTCCTCACCATTGGCTTGGACACATTGCTCCTCGTACTCCTCATGCTCACCAGAAATATTGCATCCCTCAGAGCTTCTTCCTTTACTCCGACTGCCATGAGTACCACAAGCAACATTAGGTGCCACTTGACTGCCACTGCAGTTTGTACCACTCCAATTTGTTATGTCCATTATAGTTAGTTAATCACTTTCAACACCTAAAAATCAACCAATTAAAACTAATTTAGAAACAGTACATATATGCATATTGTTGGTAATGCAGATAAATTCAAAAACATAAAGCTCTAATATGTAATGGATAGAGAGGCAAACTGTTGGTACGGGATAGAGAGGCAAGGATTAAAATGTCCCAAAACATAAAGCTCTAATATGTACTTTTTTTTACTAGTAATAATTAGGTTTAAAAAATAAAAAAGCATTCAGTAAGAACATAGAAAAAATTCAAAAATCCTAGATTAATTGCACCTGTCTACATACTTTGGTTCTTAAACTAACTATGCTAAATTTTGTTAGTGCGAGGGAGAAATGGATAGACAAACCTGGTTCGTGCAAGAGCAGCTTCGCGAAATGAGGACAGAAAGGCAACATAGGTTTATGGTCGGAGAGAAAGGAGAGGGAGGTTTCTAGTCGGAGAGAGAGGTGAGGGAGGTTTTTGGTCGGAGAGAAAGGCGACGGAGAAACCCTTCGAGATGAGAGGAGAAAGGAGACGGAGAAATCCTTCGATTTAGGGGAAGAGAGGTTGATTCTGCGTTAAAGAGAAGAGATGGGTTCGATCGATTCTGGTTCGCTATGGATCGAGTTGGTTAGATTCGAACAGAGGGCATAATGGTCAGATATATATTTTCAAATTTTTAATTTAACAATATTTTATGACATAAAATATGTTAGAAGGGCATAAAGAGGTGTCGTTCCAATTTTTGGGGGACAAAATCAGGAGTCCTGATTTTCGGGGGGCAATTCCTGCATTTCCTCAGTTTTGAGGGGTACAGAAAAAATTTTCCCAAAAATATGAATATGATACCTACATATTTTACTATTTTATTTCATTAATTTCATTAAGCCTCCGTTTGGATGCATTGAGAAGAAGTAGGAAGAAGGAAGATGGGAAGAAAAAAATTATAAACAATCCAAACTCTTCACAAAGTTACACACTTTCCAATACTTCTTCCCACTTCTTCCCTTCTTCCCTTCTTCCCACACCTATCCAAACGGAGCCTAAGAATAAAAAAATTTCTTTGTTAAAATGCCTTTGTACAATTTTCTTTGTTTCTGCACTTTCCAAAATTATGCTTAAATTGCTTTCAAAAAGTTGAGTTCTTTTAATAAGTTCTGCTCCTAAAACCATATATTTTGCTTTGATATTGTTATAATTTATAACTATGGAAGTATTGAAATTGTATGTTATATGTTCATATAGCGTTCATTCATGGACCGCAAAGCCCGTGTTTTCATATAGTTTCAGTTCAGATTTCTTTGTGCATATATTTTATGTATTCCATAAAGAAACAAACTATTCATTTAAGAAAGGAAATAAATTTGGGGCACTTCCATCCGAATGCATTCCGAAAGATTTCAGTTTATTGTCTCAGTATCATAGTATGTGAGATGTAGAGTCCCCTCTCCTTTATGGATGAAAAATAGACAGATTTAATTTAACTAAACTGCAAAATAGAGATAACAAGCGTGCTACCTAGAGGCGAGACTGAGAGAGATCCGTTTGCGAGGCAGTGTGCGAGGGGCGAGATCGCAAGAGCCAAGGGGAAATTAAAGATGGGACGCCGATTCTGTGTTGCGAGAAGCTTAGTGACGGACCAGGGTCAAAGGAGGAAAGCAAACAGGCATTTAATTTTTTCAGATGGGTCCTTCTAAAATTTCAGATGGGTCCCTATATTTTTTCCTATTTAAATATGAATACTAGTCCATATAATTTTTATTTTCCAGGTGGGTCCCTGGACCTAGCAAGATACACATAGCTTCGGGTCTGTATGCGTGTAAAATTCTGAACAAATGATGACAATACTTATTTGTTTGTAAGTGTTTGCTTAGATCATCTATATGGTTATCTTGTTTGTTGTACATGTTCACTTTATATTTAACGATGACAGGAATAACAAAACTATACATGTGAAAATAAATATATCGTCAAACCGCTCTTCATTGATCAAAATCGCCGAACTTAGAAAGTAAATTGTAGCTCTTATTTCGGAAGAAGTTTCCACAAATTAGTAAGCCCCTTTAAGGGTGCATGAGTGCATCCTCTTGTCGTTTACATCAGTTTGAATCATGATGTAACCAACCAAAGCCCTGAAGAGGATCTCAACTAGTCAAACGAATATATAGCTAAGAGAACTGTTTTGGACTACGTTATGGGCGGCAACTTGCTGGATGACTTGGAAAAATCGATGTTCAATCATCTTCGGCAACCACCGTGCTTCCGTGCAAAATTTAGTCGTCTAGACAAAGCAATGACAAACTATCTTTACTTAGTATTTTTGTACTTTAGTAGTGCTTTACTGTCAGATACTGAAATAGAGGAATTGGGGCTAGCCGTTGGAATTGAGGTGAAGTAGTGGCAAGGAAAGATGAAGGGAGCTAACCGTGGTGTTGACAGGGGCAAAAGTATTAAAATGTAGTGAGCAGCTGTGTAGTTGGGCTCAGGAAATGGGTTATTGGGCTAAACATTCTGAAGCCTGCAAGTGTTATGACAGGCGGGGCCACAGAGTTAAGCTGAATTCGAGAAAACTGTTTCTGTTAATCTGTTGCGTATAATAAATATTTTTACTGCATTGTTTTGAGATTAAAATTGATTGTAATTAGTTAATTTCCTACTTATAAATAGGGAAATGCCTGTAATAAACCTTTTATGTTGATTTTCAATAAAAAATCCTATTTTTTCTCTCTCCGTTACTCTTTCTTCCTTCCTGTATTCTTCTTCTTCTCTCTCTCTACTATCCGATCTACCTCAATCCACCTCTCTTCTAAATTTCTCTTCAATCTATCTCTAATTGCTTCAAGGATCATAACAAGTGGTATCAGAGCACTGATTGTTAGCTGGGGAAGCTCAATTTTGAGGAAGTGGCATCAGATCTGGAGAGCTGGTCTGGCAAAACATCGAGGAAGAACAGATTCAAATTTATGGCATCAACTCGAGGTGGATCTACTGTAATGGATGAGATGCGTTCTCAACTCAATCAATTGCAGGGTGAGATTGAGAAGGTGGCAAAAGAAGGAGAATCGAGATCTAACCAGGTGTTGACGGAGCTGAGAGATCAATCTGAAGCAAACAACAAGCTGATGGAAGAAAGGATGCTGAGAATGGAGCTGATGTTTGAAAGATTGATGAAGGACAAAGAAAAGGAGCATGCTAGTGGAATACTAGGTAAGAAACCTCCTGAGCTTGAAAACCCCTTTGGTGTTGAAAGTATGAATGGTGATAGTAGAAGAAGCTCAGTGTCAATAGTCACTCTACCAAAAATTGACTTTCCAATTTTTGATGGATCTGAACCTTCTGAATGGGTGATGAAAGCAGAATACTACTTTGACATATATCAGATCCCACACATGCACAAAACAAGAATGGTTGTTATTAATTTTGCTGGTGAAGCTAGTGCATGGTATAGAAATTTCAGATTGAGAATTGAGAACCCCCCATGGGAGTTGCTTATTGAAGAAATAATTTCAAGGTTCTCAAAAAATGTGGCTCAGGAATTGGTGGGGGAATTCAAAAGAATGCAACAAGGGGGTAAGGTAAATGAATACATCAGGCAGTTTGAGGGTTGCAAGGCCAAATTAATGCATGAGAGACCATATATTCCAAATGACTTTTACTTGGCAGCCTTCATAGAAGGGCCGAAGGAAGAATTGAGGGCAATGGTCACCTTGTTTAAGCCACAATCCTTGAATGAGGCCTATCATTGTGCTAGTCAGTATGAGAGTGTGCAAGAAAGCCAATGGAGGAGAATTAGAAACACACCTAAGCCTACTTACCATGTGACATTACCTAAAGGAGATAAGTAATTGGTCTTGGCTGATGCAAATCAAAGAAATAGTACAATGGGGGTTGCAGCTAGAGAGAACCAATATGAACAAAGGAGAGCATTAAATTTGTGCCACAGATGTAATATAAAATGGTTTCCTGGTCACAAATGTGGTATAAAAGCTGTACATCTATTGATGGGACCAGAAAGTTCTTTTGAAGAAGAGGAAGTTACATTTGAGGATTGCATGGAGGAGGTTGAAGAGGACAAAATAGAGGAAGCTGTAATTTCATTGTTCACTACAAAAGAAACTCATAAAGTGAAAAATATGAAACTAAAAAGGAAGGTAGGTTAGAAATGTGTATGTGCATTGATTGACAGTGGAAGCACCCATTCCTTTGTCAATCCAGATGTAATACACTCCCAATCCTTTGAGGTTACCAAAAATACCCCCATGGCAGTGATGGTAGCAAATGGAAATAAAATGGTAACAGACTTGAAATGTAAAGGGCTCAAATTTACAATGCAAGGTCATGAATTTAAAAAAGACATGAGGGTGCTGGATGTGAAGGGGTATGACTTAATTCTGGGGATTGATTGGCTCACAGAATTAGGCCCAAAGATGGTGGATTGGGGACAAGGACAGATCAAGTTTAAAAGAGGAAATAAGGAGGTACAATTGCAAGTGAATGAAGAAGTAGCTGAAGTGAGAATGTGTGTTGGAAACCTGAACCCAGAGGAAGAAATCAAGAAAGGAAATGAGGTAATTATAGCACATTTGTTCAAGGTACAAGCTGCCAACAGTAACTGTGTTGTTTCACCCCACCTCCAACTGGACTCGGTGCTAAATGCCTACACTGATGTATTCTAAGAACCCTCAACATTACCTCCCAAAAGAACTGTAGACCATCAAATTCCATTAGTACCTGCCACACAACCCCTAACTCAAAGACCCTACAGGTACTCATACTTCCAGAAAATTGAAATAGAAAAGATCATAGAGGAGTTGCTGAGAAACAAATTCATACAACCTTCCTCATCTCCTTTTGCTTCCCCAATTCTGCTAGTGAAGAAGAAAGATGATACTTGGAGGTTGTGTGTAGACTACAGAAGGTTGAATGCTTGCACTATCAAAGACAAATACCCCATTCCTATAATTGAAGACCTGTTAGATGAGTTAAATGGGGCCAAGTATTTCTCTAAAATTGACCTAAGGTCAGGCTATCACCAAATAAGAATGAAAGAAGAGGATGTGCATAAAACCGCCTTCAGGACACATGAAGGGCACTATGAGTACATTGTCATGCCTTTTGGACTATCCAATGCTCCAGCCACTTTCCAGAAGCTCATGAACCAAGTGTTTAAGCCTTACTTAAGGAAGTTTGTGCTGGTCTTTTTTGATGAAATTCTTATCTACAACACAGATGAGGAATCACATAAAATGCATCTCTCCAAAGTATTGGACTTACTTAAGAAGAACCAATTGTTTGCAAAGAAAGCTAAGTGTGAATTTGGTATGATGGAGTTGGAGTATTTGGGGCACATAATATCACACAAGGGAATAGCCACCGATCCTTCCAAAATTGAGGCTATGGTTAACTGGCCAATTCCTAAATCAGTGAAGGAATTGAGGGGATTCCTTGGTCTCACTGGCTACTATAGGAGATTTATAAAAGACTATGGAACCATCAACAAGCCATTAACTGAACAATTAAAGAAAAATGCATTCCATTGGAATGAATTAGCCCAACAAGCATTCTGCAAGCTGAAGGAAGTGATGACCTGTGCACCAGTATTGGCCATGCCAGATTTCAAAAAATCATTTGTGATTGAAACTGATGCTAGTGAGAAGGGAATAGAGGCTGTGTTGATGCAAGACAAGAGGCCAATTGCATTTATCAGCAAGAGTTTGGGGATCAAGGCACAAGAATTATCCACTTATGAGAAGGAGTTTTTAGCTCTTCTAACAGCAGTTCAAAAGTGGAGGCATTACCTGGTGGGGTGCAAATTCATTATTAAAACTGACCAAATCAGTTTGAAGCACCTACTAGTACAAAGATTGAATCACACAATGCAGCACAAAGGGCTATGCAAACTGCTTGGGTTGGATTATGTGATTGAGTATAAGAGGGGATGTGAGAATTGTTAGAGTTATGTCCTAGAAGTCAATAATTTAATGACTTAATTATTAGTTTATGTTATGGATGATATATTATCATCTGTTCCTAGGTTTATTATTGACAGATTATTCAGGTTGAGGATCTGAATTGTAGATCTCTGTGGATCATTCTTTAGAATGACAATAATAAATCTAAACGGTCCATAATCTTGATAATTAACAAAGGAACATTAATTATCATATAAGATTAGTATGCAAGTTAAGTGATGATTAAGTTCTACTAATCATAGGTAAAGAGTTACCAACTTAATTGCATATGTATATGTTATGGAACATAGTACATGACTTGACCCAATGAAATAAACATATGGATTGTGTTAAGTGTCATTGTTTATTTCGTTATGATTTTGGTTCTAAGTTTGAGATGTTTATCTTTTCCACATGAGGATAGGTTCAATAAATATTGTCTACCGCTGATTCCCGATAAGGGCTGCTATACGGACTTTATTTATGTTCTCTTGAATTGTGCGGGGAAAAGCTAATCATCAAGAAAACCGTATGTCCCTCATTAATTCACTTAGTGAGTGACGATATCTGTTTGGGCCCCTTGATGGAGTTGGATCGTATGCGCGCAACTAAGCGATCAACTCTAGATCAAGAAACGTATAATCTGCAAGAATGACACATTCCTATCTTGGATTATACGATGATATCGTGTGACATAAGAATCAAAATAGAGAAACATATTTATTCTCTTATGCAGGATTGAAATATTGTAGCAGTACACTATTTATGCGAATTGGGAGTCATAACGTGTTGCTAGATACCGCTTATGATTATTGGAATTAAATAACGATTTAATTCCATGGCCAACATAGCATAAATCCTCAAAGGGTCACACAAATAGGACATTAATCACACAGTGCATTATTTATTTATTCACAGCAGTAGGTTCTGTGGAAATATGATAAGATTGATTAATTAATTATATACCGTTGCGAACCGTTATAATTAATTAAGTCAATGGATCATATAGAAATAAATTAATGCATTAACTAATCCTAAAATAATTATTAATGAGTTAATAATTAATTTAGTTCAACACTTATCAATATAAATGGTTATATTGATTAATTGGGCCGTTATTTAAATAGCAAATATATAGCCCAATTAAAGAGCAAAGTTGAGGGACCTTAATTATATGAATTAATGGTCCAAATGAAGGGGTTAAATGGCCCATAAAGGCCCATTTCGTGGCTGCCCATTATGGTGGTAGGTGGGATGGCATAGTTGTAATTATGCAAGAGGTCAATTAGGTTTTGTGCTCTATATAAGGACCACTTACGAGAGCCTCCACCTAGCTTTCTCTCTCCTCTCATTTCCTCCCATGAGGCCGCCATTTTTCACCCTCTCCTTCTCTCTTTTGCTCATGTGTTGAGCTATTTTCTCTCCACTAAATCAAGGTTGTTGATTGATGCAAGAGAGAAAACCATAGGGATTAGGCTTGTTCTTTGGGTATGCTAGCACGTACCTTGTAGAACGTGATTAATCCTCCTTGGTGGACTCGAGGGCGGTTACGAGACGTGGTAGAGACGGTGTAGAAGGCACGCCATCAATTCCCATGCCTTGGTCGAGCCCCGCGAATACGATTTCGCGGGAGGTATCGATTTCTCCTCTTTCTCTTTGTGTCTATTGCTTAAAGTACTAGATCTCGTGTTGCTTGTGTTTTAATTGGATTAATTAAGGGTAATTAGTCACAAAATTAAAATTGGGCAATTTCCTAACAGTGGTATCAGAGCACATGGTCGTACTTAAGCTATTTTGACACTTAATTAAGAGAAATTGGCTAATTAACGGATTAGTAGAGATGATGCGTTTGTTTGCTGTCTGGAAATGGTATTTTCTGTGTTGTTTCGCGTTTTTCGATGTGATATGTTCTCTGGAAGATCTTTCCATCTACATGAAAGTTGTAGATCTTTGGATTGTGATTCTTTTGGCGTTGGATTCATATTTTTCTGAATTAGTATAGATTTATTGTGAATAAAACGGCGACAGTGCGCAGAACCAGTTTCTGCTCGCACTGTCCTGTTTGAATGGCTTGAAAGATTTATATTTTGAATATAAGTACCAGTGTTCTATGGCTAGAAATAAAGAGGACTTGAAGCTCTTTCTGAGCATGTATAAATTGTTGCATGACTCGGATTAATTTGTGGGTTTTTCAAGTATGAAAAGGAAGATCTTGTCAGATCCAGTTTGTTGAGCAAATCGATTGTTCTAATAAACTGTACCAACTGAGAACTCCTTTAAAATTTATGTTTAAATGGAGTTGTTCTATTTTGAGTTAGAATTCCAGGAAAATTAATTTCATAATTTTTCGTGGAAGTTTGGACCTTCAACTAGGTTAAAACATTTTGATCGACAGTCTGTTCCAGTACAGAATTTGTTGATTGTTTAGCATGTAACTTAATATTATTGAACTGAACTTGGTTGTTTTCTTTTCATGAATGGATAGCCTGTAGTCTAAACAAGTTTTTCTATGTATATTGTATATATAAAAACTGGATAGAAGGTGGTCTAACAGACCTAATGGTTGAGAGGATAAGCTGAAAATCTCATAACGGTATTTCGTGCACTTGTAAGAGATTTGTCTTTTTTTATTCTCCCAGATGGTTTAAGAACTCTTCTTGAAATTTTTACTGGTAGTCACAACTATGATAAGGAGCTTAAGTAATTTATTTGAGAATTTTTGGAGACCGAAAACTGTTGTTTTTGTTGGATTCCATTAGTTACGTTTTTTGGTAAATTACTGTTTTTCTAAGTATTCAAACTAGTTGAAATTAATTAGAAAACTCCTTGTTTGATCTCCTTTCAGTTATGGGATGTTGAAAGAACTCTCTAAATGAATTTAAACAAGTTTGGTTGTTTAAAATTGAGAATTTGTACACGGAATTTACTTATAGCAAACGATACGCAAAGATGCTTGAAAATCGTTAATTGGAAACAAAGTGCTTGTATGTGCTAACTTTGTTTTGTAGGTGGATAGTGGGTTTAGTATGGCTAAAGACTCAATGCCTTGTGGTTGTAAATTGAATGCATGTGTGAATGTTTGTAATGCGGCCTTTGGTGCCATTAATTAATTAATTTGTTGATTAATTTTTGATGTAACTTGTGAGGCTTGCATGCCCCTAAGGCTAGGATGGGAGTAGGATATTTTTCACATGTATTTTGTTCCTTTATTTTATAGGATTTAGATCCTTATAGAATTTAGTAGGAGGGACAAGGATTAGATTAGTTTTGTTCCATGGATGATGTGGCGAAACTAATGCAAGCGGGAGCCATACAAACCCACAACTGTGAGATGCTTATATGTGATTGCTATGAATTGTCATAGGCTAGGTATGGGTGTATGCTTACATGACCACCAAACAAGTGTCACTTAATTGATAGTCCCAAACAAAACATGATTAAGTTAAATCGCCCTCCTTCTCTCTATCCCCTTCTAACGTGTATGATCGTTCATTGATGCATTCTCGCCGACGCGGGACATCGTGTTCCATCATCCGTGTCGGGGTGTAAATCGGATTTACTAGGAGCAAATAGAGAAAGGTTACTTAACGATGTTTTCTAATCGGATTGGACATCGGGGCAAAGTTTGTGGATGTACATGTGATATTTCACAAACCAAGAATCATATGGAATGATTGGTTGGAGAACCTACTCTATCTAGTTGTTTTTGGTGTCACGCCGACGCTAGCACCATCTCAACGAAAATAGGGATCTTGGAAAACCTACTACATTAGGGACATTAAATAATTGTAGTGGGAGTTTTATTTGTTATAAATAAAACAATTGCATAAACTAAATGACCGTAAATTGATTTTGTTATAGATGTTTAAATTGTTAATTTTGTTGCGATCAATCTTTGAAAATTAACAAACTCGTTTCTAAAAGTATTCACTTAAAGAAGTAATACCGATTCCTAAGACACGATCTTAGTGAAGAGAAATTTGAGTATGTCAATTTCCAAAACTTTCCTCAAACTACCCGAACGTAGCAACGCGATGATTGATTGACTTTTGGCGAAAAGTTATTCAATAAAGCGTATGCTTAATATCCTCATTTGAAATTTTTAGACCTTTGAATTAGCGAATTCATATGGACTAAAATTAACTCGTACGTTCTCATCTGCTTACTCAAGAAAGTGTTCTTGGAGAAAGTAGATATTAACTCCATCATTTATGATTGAGTATAATGAATATGAGTTGACCAAGAGATTATTCTTTTAAAAGAAGTTATATGAATGTTTCATTAGCTCACAAATCGAAAGATTGAAGTAGCTAATTGATGACTAGAGATATTAATCTCCGATATCAAGGATTGTTGATATTGTCATACGATCTCTTTGAAATTATAAAGGATATAATGTTACCTTCTTCGCACACTTGTTGATGCAAAAAGGTAATTGGTTAAGTATACAAGAAATACTTCACCAAGGTAAAATTTCGAGACCCTCATTTGTGACTATGTGTCACATGAGATGTTTCATTTGCCGTTTGTGGGAGGCATTTGAAAGGTTGTCCGAAATACCATGATTGTGACGATTAGAAAAATTCTAATCCTAAAGTGTATTTGTCGTTCAAATTATCTCACTATCTCTAATTTACACTAGTAACTTGATACTAGTTCATATGCTCACATTTAACGAAATGCATTAGCAATGAAGAATAAGAGAAAGTTCGAGAGATGTAAAGTAAACTCCGTATAGGAAATGACTTGTTCATCTAAGTCATTACCATTGAATACGTAGAGTTATCTTTATTAAGAGTTTGTTTAGGAATTGAAGGTTGCATACCTTAATTCTAAAAACCTCTCAAAAATATCTCCATTTCATATTCCATGATGGATGATTATGTTTTGTAAAAGACAAGATCTTTTATTATGGATTTGTTTATATGATTTCATGCATCTTGACTGAATTTGCTTGAAATAGATAAACAATTTTTGAATGACAAATAGAATGTGTAAGACTTGACATAAAGTATTTGACTTTCATGTTATATATACCGCTTAGTCACATAAGTAAACGAGAATCTCATTACGAGAGTCTACGTAACGTAGAGCTCGTAATTCAATTCGATTCCAATCGATTGATATGCGAATCATGTTTGTTAAATGACAAAAGCACCTTGAACCTATGAAGGTTTAAGGACAAGTGAATTAATTAGGACTTATACATATCGATGTATAAAGACCTATAAGTACTTGTGCAATGAAAGGTTGTTGATACTTTACTACTTAACCAACGATCATTGTAGATATTAACATATCTATTTGATAAGGTATAAGTATGAACCTTTTGACTAGTTCAAAGGAGTTCAAGTGTAAAGTTAAAAAGACCGTTCAAGGAAAAAGAAAAGTCTTACAATTAATCATGGTAAGTAGTTAAGTCATATGATTTGAAATATTATCTAAAGAGTATGAAAGTAGTTTCATAACTCGCTCCATTAGGAATAATATGTCCAAGAATAGAGGTATCGAACAATATTTTGTATAGTTCGATCGGTAATAAATCAAATGGACTTATTCGACTCGTATTAGGGAATTATGTTTGAGGACAATATTGTTTACACTGAATGATGTTCCATCGAAGTCTATTGAAGAAGATATCTTATGAGATTTTGATCTCTAAGTATAATGCTTCTTAAGATTTGGTGTTGATAAGCTTATTTCAAGATTGTTGATAAGCTTGTACCCAAATAAGATACTTAATATTTGTAGGATGCTTTATATTAAAAGGCACTATTTCCACGAATATGATAAGAACAAAGTAGTTGTTGCTAATCATAATGTAGTCTTGATGAATTGAAACTCTCAAGAAGAAGTAGTGGGAGTAAAGTGAGCATTAAAGGAGTTTATGCGTCACTACAAGAAGTACTCTTATGGGAAACTTGTCACTCCATACATAGTGCTTAGTGGGAGTTGAGCGGAACTTTCATTCACAAGTTATTTTGAAAAGAAGTTTAATAGTACGCTCATTCTAATAAGGACTCAACCATCTCACGAGTTGATGATGTTTGAGAAACTCATGGAATATATGAGGAGTCAAGAACTCGTTCAACAAATCGTTGTGGAAGTAGTTCTTGAACCTCAAGTACCAATCCTACAAAAGATCAACGAGAGTTGATTGCCTAAGCCGTTTGATGCATTGGCTTCACGACATTCTCAAACTTAGCATATGAGAATCCGTTGATAAACAAGGAAACGATGGAACGATCCGATTCCACATATATGGTTTGAATTCATATGATCTTTAAATAAAATCCATGTATAACAACAAGGTATAGACCTTGGTTGATGTTCATGAAGGAGCAATCCATCGAGCACGTTTAGATCTTCAAAAGGAAAGATCGACATGGATAACAAATCGACTATGTACAAAGCGCGGCTTCTCGCTTGTAGCTATGTCTAAGTCAATGACTAGTTGACTACGTACAAAGCACAACCTCTTGCTTGTGGCTATGTAAAAGTCAATGAAGATCATTCTGGCAATAGTTGTATTTCATATATGTTGATATATGGAAAAACACATAAAACCGCCTTCTTCGTATGAATGAAGGATGATGTTGTGCATTTGACACAAATCGAGGTTTTATGTATTGCTAAAAACATACGCATGCTTCAAGGATCCATAAATGGATTAAAGCAAGTGTTGTGGAGATTGGAATAAAAGTTTTGACAAGGAAGTCAAGGAGTTGAACTTCGTCAAAAGTATCTTGTATAAACAAGATATTCAGTGGGAGCATAATTGTATTACTTGTATTGTTCAAGATAACAATTCATTAAATTGGGAATAACATTAAGAAAATGAATATTGTCGAGATCTCTTTGGAGAATGCTTTCTCAAATGAGAACTTGGGCGAAGTCACCTAATCCTAGGAAACAAAATCTATAAAGATAGATTATGATGGATGTTAGGTTTGAGCAAATATGCATATATTGACGAAGTGTTCTAGAAACACGAAAGTTACACTCCAAGAAAGGATGTCTAACTATACGTCACATGGCATGACTTGAGTGTTTTAACTCGGTCTATTGCAACTCGATTCGAGAAAGTGCATGAAATAGTTCAAGCATTCCTTCATTATGAGTTTCATTGTGTACGCCATATTTATGCATATGCCCCAATGTGTAGTATCCAAAAGATATGACAAACAGTTGTCAAATGGATACAAGAGAGACACATTAGGACGATAGTCAAGGATATCCTCGAGTACCTTATGAGAAAGAGTGATATAATGTTTCATCTCTTAAAAGGAGCTCGTGTAAGTTAATTACACTAATGCTAGTTTTTCGAAAGATTGATATAATCACAGTTGAGATACATATTTTGCTAAAAGGTGGTGTTGTAAGTTTAGAAGATGTTCTAAATGGAATATTACAACCGTTTCCGTCACCAAAGCAAAATACATAGCAACTTGTGGAGCAATAAAAGAAGTTTATTTCGGATCGATTTCTTAGTTGAGTTATTATGGTTCTAAGCATCTCGAACTATAACTTACTCCTAAAGAACCCAATGTTACATTGGAGATTCAAATATGATCTATAACGATATCACTTGATATCATATGATGGTGATCAAGAATATATATAGGAGAATATATATATATATATATGGTCAAACAATTTTTGGATAGGTTCGCGAACACAGCGAACACTCTAGCACGACCTCTACCTTGAGCAGTATACGAGATGCAGTTATGCATCCATACGTGGTGGACGTATGAGTAACTAGCTATAAGCGTATTATTTATTTTGAGGTCCGAGACATGTATATATGTAGATATATGACATTGTTCTCAATTCTTCGTTGGCTAGAAGTCACTACTGATTGACTCTAGGCCAAGTGGGAGATTGTTAGAGTTATGTCCTAGAAGTCAATAATTTAATGACTTAATTATTAGTTTATGTTATGGATGATATATTATCATCTGTTCCTAGGTTTATTATTGACAGATTATTCAGGTTGAGGATCTGAATTGTAGATCTCTGTGGATCATTCTTTAGAATGACAATAATAAATCTAAACGGTCCATAATCTTGATAATTAACAAAGGAACATTAATTATCATATAAGATTAGTATGCAAGTTAAGTGATGATTAAGTTCTACTAATCATAGGTAAAGAGTTACCAACTTAATTGCATATGTATATGTTATGGAACATAGTACATGACTTGACCCAATGAAATAAACATATGGATTGTGTTAAGTGTCATTGTTTATTTCGTTATGATTTTGGTTCTAAGTTTGAGATGTTTATCTTTTCCACATGAGGATAGGTTCAATAAATATTGTCTACCGCTGATTCCCGATAAGGGCTGCTATACGGACTTTATTTATGTTCTCTTGAATTGTGCGGGGAAAAGCTAATCATCAAGAAAACCGTATGTCCCTCATTAATTCACTTAGTGAGTGACGATATCTGTTTGGGCCCCTTGATGGAGTTGGATCGTATGCGCGCAACTAAGCGATCAACTCTAGATCAAGAAACGTATAATCTGCAAGAATGACACATTCCTATCTTGGATTATACGATGATATCGTGTGACATAAGAATCAAAATAGAGAAACATATTTATTCTCTTATGCAGGATTGAAATATTGTAGCAGTACACTATTTATGCGAATTGGGAGTCATAACGTGTTGCTAGATACCGCTTATGATTATTGGAATTAAATAACGATTTAATTCCATGGCCAACATAGCATAAATCCTCAAAGGGTCACACAAATAGGACATTAATCACACAGTGCATTATTTATTTATTCACAGCAGTAGGTTCTGTGGAAATATGATAAGATTGATTAATTAATTATATACCGTTGCGAACCGTTATAATTAATTAAGTCAATGGATCATATAGAAATAAATTAATGCATTAACTAATCCTAAAATAATTATTAATGAGTTAATAATTAATTTAGTTCAACACTTATCAATATAAATGGTTATATTGATTAATTGGGCCGTTATTTAAATAGCAAATATATAGCCCAATTAAAGAGCAAAGTTGAGGGACCTTAATTATATGAATTAATGGTCCAAATGAAGGGGTTAAATGGCCCATAAAGGCCCATTTCGTGGCTGCCCATTATGGTGGTAGGTGGGATGGCATAGTTGTAATTATGCAAGAGGTCAATTAGGTTTTGTGCTCTATATAAGGACCACTTACGAGAGCCTCCACCTAGCTTTCTCTCTCCTCTCATTTCCTCCCATGAGGCCGCCATTTTTCACCCTCTCCTTCTCTCTTTTGCTCATGTGTTGAGCTATTTTCTCTCCACTAAATCAAGGTTGTTGATTGATGCAAGAGAGAAAACCATAGGGATTAGGCTTGTTCTTTGGGTATGCTAGCACGTACCTTGTAGAACGTGATTAATCCTCCTTGGTGGACTCGAGGGCGGTTACGAGACGTGGTAGAGACGGTGTAGAAGGCACGCCATCAATTCCCATGCCTTGGTCGAGCCCCGCGAATACGATTTCGCGGGAGGTATCGATTTCTCCTCTTTCTCTTTGTGTCTATTGCTTAAAGTACTAGATCTCGTGTTGCTTGTGTTTTAATTGGATTAATTAAGGGTAATTAGTCACAAAATTAAAATTGGGCAATTTCCTAACAAGAATAAGGCTGCTGATGCTCTCTCCGTAAGATTACATGATAATGAAGATGAAGAAGTGCTGGCTATCAGTGAATTATTACCTGCATGAGTGGAGGAGATTAAACAAAACTATGAAGGTGATGTATGGGCTCAAGATCTCATTGATAAGTTTCAGGAAGGATCACTTGAGGTACCACTCTATTCTTTCCAGCAAGGAGTGCTAAGATATAAAAACATGATCTATATTGGTAATGGCTATAACTGGAGAGATAAATTGCTTAAAGAGGTACATGACTCCAACTTAGGGGGTCATTCTGGAATACTAGGAACCTATCAGAGACTAAAGGGAATGTTCTTCTGGCCAAGAATGAAGGAGTCTGTGCATGCTTATGTACAGAAGTGTCAAATCTGTCAAATGGGAAAGAATGAGCATGTAAATCCACCAGGCCTATTGCAACCTCTACCTATTCCTAGTGAGGCCTAGACTTCTGTTTCTATGGATTTCATACTTGGGTTGCCTAAGTCAGAGGGTAAAGAGGTCATTTTTGTGGTAGTAGACAGGCTAACAAAATATGCACATTTCATGCCACTAGCTCATCCTTTCAGAGCTACAGATGTAGCCCAGTCATTCCTTGATCATGTGTATAAATTACATGGGTTACCAATCTCCATTGTGTCTGACAAGGATCCCATTTTCACAAGCAAGTTTTGGACAGAACTAATGAGTAAGGTGGGAGTAAAATTGAATATGAGTACTTCTTATCACCCCCAATCTGATGGGCAAACTGAAAGAGTGAATCAATGCTTAGAGAATTACCTAAGATGCATGGTGTATCAACAACAAAAGAAATGGAATAAGTGGCTTTCTCTCTCTAAATGGTGGTACAATACCAACTTCCACACTTCTTTAAAAACTACTTCTTTTCGGGCCTTGTATGGCTATGCCCCTCCTCAGCTACCAATGGGTAGTCCACCAAAGAGTAATGTAGAGGCCGTGGATAAGATGTTGAAGGAAAGGCATCTGGTGATTTCAGAATTGAAACAGCAACTCATTAAAGCTCAAGAGAGGATGAAACGTTTTGCTGACAACAAAAGAACTGAGAGGCAGTTTGAGGTAGGAGAATGGGTGTACTTAAAATTACAGCCTTACAGGCAAATATCTGTGCAAGGAATGCAAAACATAAAACTAGGAATGAGTACTATGGTCCTTTTGAAGTATTGGCTAGAGTAGGGAATGTGTCATACAAATTGAATTTGCCTGCTGGTTCTCAAATTCACCCAGTGTTTCATGTCAGTCAACTCAAAGCTAAGGTGGGAGAGGATCAAGACATATCACCAACCCTACCACTATTCAGTTCTGAAAAGAAGAAAGTGGAAATGCCCGAGAAGATACTGGAGAGGAAGTTAGTGAAACGTGGTAATGCCCCTGGTGTGCAAATACTTATTAAATGGAGTAATTCATCTGAGGATGATGTCACTTGGGAGGATTATGAGGCAATTAAAAGAAGGTTTCCTCAATTTATCCTTGAGGACAAGGAAAATTTCATGGGAAGGAGGATGTGAGATACTGAAATAGAGGAATTGGGGCTAGCCGTTGGAATTGAGGTGAAGCAGTGGCAAGGAAAGATGAAGGGAGCTGACCGTGGTGTTGACAGGGGCAGAAGTATTAAAATGTAGCGAGGAGCTGTGTAGTTGGGCTCAGGAAATGGGTTATTGGGCTAAACATTCTGAAGCCTGCAAGTGTTATGACAGGCGGGGCCACAGAGTTAAGCTGAATTCGAGAAAACTGTTTCTGTTAATCTGTTGCGTATAATAAATGTTTTTACTGCATTGTTTTGAGATTAAAATTGATTGTAATTAGTTAATTCCCTGCTTATAAATAGGGAAATGCCTGTAATAAACCTTTTATGTTGATTTTCAATAAAGAATCCTATTTTTTCTCTCTCCGTTACTCTTCCTTCCTTCCTGTATTCTTCTTCTTCTCTCTCTCTCTACTATCCGATCTACCTCAATCCATCTCCTCTCTTCTAAATTTCTCTTCAATCTATCTCTAATTGCATCAAGGATCATAACATTTACTTTGTTTTTTCCTTCTTTAGTTTAGGAGATTTAAGTCTCCTTTGACGTAAATACGTTTCCTTTTCTTATAATAAAATTTGCCCCTGGCCTTTTGCCAGTCGGCCCTCAAAAAAAAAAGATGCAAGCCAAATCTTTGTGCTTTGGCACTTATTTCTCAACATTCCACTGATATTATCACATGAAATTTGGTACCTTGTTCCAAAGAAAACCAGACCTTTATGCATCTTCTCTTGAAACAAGCTTTGTTAGAACAGAAGCTAGGGTTTTGCTGCTGCGCTGGGAGAAAGAGATGAACGAAGGAGACAGAGTTGGCTGTAAAACTAATTCTATCTCAATTGACCACAGAGTTGACTACATATGACATATCACATATACAAAATACATAACCAAATATATCGCCCAATGGGCCCTTAGCAATTTGGGTCTCGATTCTAACAAGCTTAAGGTCCGCAGAACCAAGCCCTCAGTACTCCTTTCACTATATGAGCTTAAAACAGTTAACAAAATTTAGAGGTGCATAACGTGGAAAACGACCAAGAAAGTGGTCATTTTCGTTAACCGTTGCATTGATGCACGAAATTTTTATACTTATTGCGTTAATTGTTGCATCCGTTTAACACATGTTGCGTTGATTGTTCCGTTGATGGGAACGATCAAAACGGTTATAACCGTCTTTGACTACCTAACTGTTTTGTATTTTATTAAGATGTAAGAAAATAAACTATTCTGCATTTTGTATGAAACAGAGATAGAGAAATGACAGGTTAGGTCACGCGGGAAAGGGGGAGGAGGCACTATAATCACCTCTTGCTCTCGACGGCGATTGTACTCGGTGATGCAGAAACGAGAGAGATAGATGTGACTGTGTTCGGCGGAGAAATGACGGAGCGACGCTGCAGAAATCTAATTTTACTCATATCTCCCTCGATCTCTCTGCTGAGGTCCTCTGCAATCTAATAATAAAACTATAAAAAAAATTTAGACGAAATGCGCGAAATAAACGACCACGAAACGTACCAGTTTCACTAATCGTTCCGTTCTGAGACGAAATAATATTTCTATTTGCGTTGGTTGTTCCGTTCTTTAAACGAAACCGAAATCCTTATCCGTTATCGTTCAGTTCCGGACGAAACAAAACGAAAGAACGATTGAAACGACCATCGTTTTCAGTCCTAACAAAATTCTCTAGTTCAGCAAAAATCCTGCCATCACTGCCGCACTACCAGAATCTATCTACTTGTTAGGTACTAAAATTAAAAATCCAAGACTTCAGGTAATTTGTTTCAGTGAGCTGAATTCCGATGGTACAGAGAGTACTGTTAGTAGAAACTGTTCATGTGAATGACTCATCACTGGTAGCACAGCAGTGAGTACAGGTACACACTGGTACAAAGGGCCGTATGCTACAACCCTTGTATTAGTGCTATGCTGGGGCATTCAATTTGGGAAGACCAAAGAAGCACTCCTTTTTATTTTTATGACAATTCGTAGCTCACTATCTGATGGAACATCAAGCGTGTTAACTACACACAGTGAATTGACAAGGTGTTACTTGAACTAAAATACCTGAACCTGCCATTACCAAATATTATCAAAAGCCAAGAATTCTACCCAACCCCAAATCAACTCATAAAAATGGCAAATACCAGTATGGTTGCCAGAACCTGGTGTTGCCTGAAAGTTCTAAGGAAGCCCAACCTGTGATTAAATCTGACACATTATGTGTAATTTGCTAATTCCATAGCTAAACATGAATATATCATGGAGCATAGTTTAATATATATGCCACAGATCACCAGAACTGATATTGGGGAGTAGAAGAAGAAAAGAATGAAACAAACCGCATCAAAATTAGCCATCACTCCATTTCTCCCTGATGTTACTTGGTCTAAGTGTAAATTTCTGATAACTGACCAAACCCCTTCAAATTCAGTTTAAATATTGAAGAGATGAAATGATAAATCTTTGAAAGTACTTTATATTTTGACCTGTCCAGAGTGCTAGCCAAAGCAAACCATTCATGGTCATTGATCCTTTATACCTGAGTCATACAGAATATTACACAATCATAACAGCTAAGACTCTATTGAAAAAATATTATTTTTATCCTTCCAAATATTCCTAATAATGGCAGCAATATTAGTTTCAAACATAACAGCTATTTTGAAAAACAAACTGGATAATCCCTAGCTCATATACCGAAATATTAAACTAATTATATAAAGATTTAATTCTTTGATTTACCAACCATTAAAAATTTCTAATTTAAAGTGTATGTGATTTCCATTATGAATGTTATTAGACTATTAGAATCCTAGGCCTTAATAGGTTATTATAATAACAGTATGAGTCAACCATCAATATCACATTTAACCTGAACATTGTTTTGTAAAAGTGAATTAAATAACTGCTCTCATAACTAAGCATATCAGTCCAAGTATGGCATCAATCATACTTGAGTCAACCTGATAGCTCACAAGCTTTAACATCTTGGATTTGCATGTTTTTCAATGCAAGCAAGAAATAAAAATATTTGCCTTATGGTTTTCAAAATATAGTATTCAAACATGTTCAGTTTAGTAGGAAAGCATGTACTCCTGTATCAAAACCAATTTTACCATCATTACCAGAATCTGATTGAACTCAGGAATTTACATATCAACACAGTACAGAAACAAATAATAAATACAGGTCTGACAAAATCAAAATCAAAACTAGATTTCTTATTTCTCTTACTTCAGTAAAAAAACAACAACATTTAAAACAAATAATCACAAAGTAGATGTTAAAAAATGACAGAACCTAGTAAGTTTGCACTAAGGAAATATTTCTAGTTTCTCTTACATTCCATGGTTAGTTAGTAGGGCCCAATTTTGCCTCCAAAACCAAAGTCTCCCCCATACATAACTTTGCTCTTTAAATGGCTGAAACAGTGCAAGAGTAAGAAATAGATCAGAAACAGCTTTACATAAAATCAGAATCTGGGTGGTGTATACCTCTCAGAAGAGAGGGATTTCAATGGAGGTCATTGAAATAAAGGTGTACCAATGGATGAACTAAAATTTTTCACATTTCAATTTCCCTGTAAATTTAAAGAAGTATTGGAATAGGCGTGCTGACTGATGATTCTACAAAGTAATTCATAATTTGCATGGAAGTAGGACTTTCAAATGAACAAAAAATCGAAATATAATTGTCATGAGCATTTGAACTTACTTTTCATATACGTCGGTGGCAAATCGGGTGCTGTTGTAGCAGATGAACCAAAGCAGGATCAAGACCAATATGTCTGACAAGAATTAAGGAATAACAGTGTAGTTCTACTACATCATTTTGGGGGAAAGAAATTATTGCACTCATACAGAACATCAAGTAACTCTGAAAATTAATCAAATGGGACAGTTGGAGATTTCCACTGGGGTAAGGGAACTAATTCCCATAGCACTTATCCAATGTAATTCCAAATGATCTATTTTTTATTGCAATATTGTATTACACATGATAGCCTATCATGATTAGATGCAAGGTTTATAAGAAAAAAAAATTTTGTTCAAAATCTAAGCAACCAATTCAATTAATTCTAAGGTAGAATTTCCCAAATTTAAATGGTTTTCAGACCTAATTGTTCTTTCCCTATTCCAAGTTCCACCAATTCCCAAAATCACAAGTGCTACTCAATTGAAAGGAGTAATAAACAAGGACCACAGTTATAATTATAAAAGAAAAGAAAATTAAAAAGGGGGAAAAACAAGGATACTGAAGAGGTAGCGCTCCCACCAATCGAGCATGTAGAGACCCATGGTGACATTGTAAAGGTGGATCTTGCGACTAACCCAATTCATCTCTTTCTCCTTCTTTTCTTTCCTTTAAATTTGATAAAGCTCTCTCTCTCTCGCTTCGTTCTTCTAGGATCTGATCGGATTCGATTGTAGAGAAAGAGAAGAGCCTTGCTTGATATAGAGAAAGGGGTCAAATTCGGCGCTTTTGTTTTGTTGTATAAAATGAGGCTGGAGGAATCTACAAGGATCTGATGTAGTTTATTGACCGTCCGATCTAGATCCGACGAGATCTGGATGTAGCTCGTTTTCTCTTTGGCGTAAGGTCACGGGTATTTTGACCAGTGTTGGAGTGTATCTTTGTTGACTCCTCAATTATGATTTTTTAGTTGGTCAATATGGGGTTTCTCTTTTAAAAATTAAATAATAAAAAAAGGCACTCTGTACTCAACTGAATAATAACTGAACAGGAAAATTATTCCCAACATCATAATAAACAAAATGAAATGAAATTAAAAGAGTGTCGATACATATCGCAGTTGTTATTGCCAAACAAAAGTATATTACGCTGATAAACAAAATATTATGGGGAATTGCTTTTGACAACAACAGTTTTGCCAACACAATTATTTTCAAAATGACTAAACTGCCCCTTAACATGAATTAAGATTTTATCATATTGTTTTCTTTTAAAACTTGAAATCATGTCATCATGAGGATAGTTTGGTCATTTAGACAACAATGTTGCAAGCAGCAAAATTCCGGTTGTCAATAGCAATTCCCAATATTATGCTAACCAATGGAAGGAGTATTATATGGCGGAGCTGTAACATGGCAGGACCTTCCCGTCAAATAAAACTTGCAAAATTTAGCTGCTTGTGGTTTGTGACTGTAAAAGACTGCTAAGTACCAGTAATGCAAGCCTACGGGCGTTACATCCTTCAAAAAAAAAAAAAAAAAAAAACTTACAAAATATAAATAAACAATTATAACTTCTTTTGTAACTTTACAAATTATAAAAATAAAAAATTCCAAATATAATTTTCTTGTGTTAAAAAATTCTGTATGTTAGTAATATAAAACAATCATTAGGTTCCACATCATTTTTTTTTTTTTTTTGAAGAAACACTTCAAACATTTTTACCAGTTTGAGCTCAGATTTGATACTGATAGTACCTGAATTTGAGATACGTTGCTGATTTGATGTGCTGACTCATTTAAGATGTTTCCTTTTTCATATTAAATGAGTTATGATCTTCATCAGATATATCTAACAGTAATTTATTATTCATTTATAACCTTCTAGAATTAATGTATAGCTGACCGTTAGCTGAACAGTACTAGCATGCACTTGAAGGGTAGCTCGCTCATGACTTAAAACCAATACATGTACCACTAATTAGCTATGAAGCCCACAGTGCATGGATCCACCTAATTCCATGGATCAAACTACTCCTGATCTGCCTCTGCCATCAGAATCTCCGCCTCTACCGCCATCCGTATCGCCCCCGCCTCTGCCACCGCCACCGTCACCGCCAGAACCTGATGCCCCTTTAATTTCAAGCCCAGCTCCTGAGATACTGCCACCAGATCCAGAAGTGCCAATATATTCAACAGCACCACCAACAGAGAGCACAATCACAATGCCATTACTTCAGCCACCACCTCCCGAACCAGAGGTACTACTTCCTCCGGCACCACCACCACAACGTCGTGGATGTTTTGAATCATGGTATTTAAATAAAATAATAAAATAATATAATTATTTTGAAAATTTGTTGTAATCAATAGTTGTAATCCAATTTTTCCTCATATACTTTTATAACCTTGTAGTCTCAACAAATTGCAGCTTGTGGTGCCTCTGTTGTTGTGGTCTATTTACATATTGTTGTCCGCCACTATTCGAACCTGCGGGCCCGCCTCTCTGACTTACTTTAAAAAGAAGAGGTTTTGTAGCTCTAGCCAAAAAAAAAACTCTATATTTTTGTTTCTTAAACCTTGGGAGGTCGGTTTACCAGTACGATATCAAACTGTTTTTGTTGTTTTCTCCAACTTTCACTGGGTTTTTTTTCCCATCTTTGAGTGAGTGAGAGTTCAGACTTTTTTTTGACAAAAGTTCCATTTGAAGCTGCATGTTCTAATTAAGAACAGTTCTAATTAAGAACAGTAATGTTTAAGGCCAACTGTGTTGGTCCAGGTTCTCCACTTGACTAGATTAGTAGTTCATTTGTGAGACCTCTCTTGGGGAAATGGGTTCTGGGAAATCCATCTGTAATGCTTTGTTGTTCATTAGTTTTTGTACTATATTTAAATTTGAGAAGGGAATTTTGCCAATAAATCAGAAGAAGATTTTGTATTCTGCCGAAAATGCATCCTGATAATCAGAATTATTAACATAAATATTTACCAGACTCCTATGTAAATGTACAATGGAAATGAGTGGTGCCAATTTATTCAAAAATAGGCAATGTTCTATAAGTTTGGTGTCAGTCTGCAAAAATTAACACCGAGAAAGTTTAGGACTTTTTATGCACCGCGAATTTTCTCGGGAGTATTTTTATAAATTGACAAATCTATTTAACCAATGTAACCTACATATTGAAATCTTAAGCAAAACCAAAATTTACAATTTTTTAGATTTTATTACTATTTTTTTAATTTTTTAAAGATGTAGACTAAAATCAGTCACGACTGACAGATGGACTCGTCATCAGCGGTTATATCTCAACTTTTGAGGTTCTAATGGCTAACCTGAACCATTCAATGTGTTCTCCATATTGAAATCTCAATGGAGACCAAATTTTACAATTTATGAATTTTTTTTTATTTTAAAAAACATTGTTATTGAAGGGTCCAGAATTGTTTAAATTGAGAATTTTGTAAACTATAAAAAAATACTAAAAAATTTTAGAAAAATGTAAAATTTGGTCTCCAACGAGTTTTCAATATGGAGAACAGATTGAACGGTTCAGATCGACTGTTAGAATCTCGAAAATTGAGATTTCATCTTGCGGCCTCATTCGTCAGTCGCAACTAATTTTAGTCTACTTCTTTTTTAAATCATGCTATTATTGGAAACAAACTATTATTTACAACATTCCAAAAATGACAGGTTTTACAAAATTTGAAAAAAATAGTAATAAATTTTCAAAAATAGTAAAATTTGGTTTGCTATAAGATTCTAATATGTATATTAGATTGGTTAAATTAGATTTGTCAATTTACAAAAATACTTCCGAAAAAGACCGCGGTGCATAGAAAAACCTTATGCACATATTAAAATTTCTCATTAACATCACCTGAAAATTGGATGGTCCAAAACTATCTGTATCTATGTTGATAGGCCTATCAAACGTTTATAATAAACACGGAATCCAACATTTCATTTTCCGTTCTATTTCAGTAATGGTACATACCAATGATTTCATTAGTCATTCCGTTTGGACGGAATGAGCAAATTTTAATTGTATACCACATAAACGTATGTCGGAATCTGTTCCATTACCGTTCCATTTTTGAAACGAAATAAAAATTCGTACCGTTAGCCATTCCGTTTGGACGGAACATCTTTGAGTGAGTGAGAGTTCAGACTTTTTTTCGACAAAAGTTCCATTTGAAGCTGCATGTTCTAATTAAGAACAGTAATGTTTAAGACCAACTGTGTTGGTCCAGGTTCTCCACTTGACTAGATTAGTAGTTCATTTGTGAGACCTCTCTTGGGGAAATGGGTTCTGGGAAATCCATCTGTAATGCTTTGTTGTTCATTAGTTTTTGTACTATATTTAAATTTGAGAAGGGAATTTTGCCAATAAATCAGAAGAAGATTTTGTATTCTGCCGAAAATGCATCCTGATAATCAGAATTATTAACATAAATATTTACCAGACTCCTATGTAAATGTACAATGGAAATGAGTGGTGCCAATTTATTCAAAAATAGGCAATGTTCTATAAGTTTGGTGTCAGTCTGCAACAATTAACACCGAGAAAGTTTAGGACTTTTTATGCACCGCGAATTTTTTCGGGAGTATTTTTATAAATTGACAAATCTAATTTAACCAATGTAACCTACATATTGAAATCTTAAGCAAACCAAAATTTACAATTTTTTAGATTTTATTACTATTTTTTGAATTTTTTAAAGATGTAGACTAAAATCAGTCACGACTGACAGATGGACTCGTCATCTGCGGTTATATCTCAACTTTTGAGGTTCTAATGGCTAACCTGAACCATTCAATGTGTTCTCCATATTGAAATCTCAATGGAGACCAAATTTTACAATTTCTGAATTTTTTTTTTTAAAAAATATTGTTATTGAAGGGTCCAGAATTGTTTAGATTGAGAATTTTGTAAACTATAAAAAAAAAAACTAAAAAAATTTAGAAAAATGTAAAATTTGGTCTCCAACGAGTTTTCAATATGGAGAACACATTGAACGGTTCAGATCGACTGTTAGAATCTCGAAAATTGAGATTTCATCGTGCGGCCTCATTCATCAGTCGCAACTAATTTTAGTCTACTTCTTTTTTAAATCATGCTATTATTGGAAACAAACTACTATTTACAACATTCCAAAAATGGCAGGTTTTATAAAATTTGAAAAAAAAAATAGTGATAAATTTTCAAAAATAGTAAAATTTGGTTTGCTATAAGATTCTAATATGTATATTACATTGGTTAAATTAGATTTGTCAATTTACAAAAATACTCCCGAAAAAGTTCGCGGTGCATAGAAAAACCATATGCACATATTAAAATTTCTCATTAACACCACCTGAAAATTGGATGGTCCAAAACTATCTGTATCTATGTTGATAGGCCTATCAAACGTTTATAATAAACACGGAATCCAACATTTCATTTTCCGTTCTGTTTCAGTAACGGTACATACCAATGATTTCGTTAGTCATTCCGTTTGGACGGAATGAGCAAATTTTAATTGTATACCACATAAACGTATGTCGGAATCTGTTCCATTACCGTTCTATTTTTTGAAACGAAATAAAAATTCGTACCGTTAGCCATTCCGTTTGGACGAACAACAACACAAGAAACGTAGACGAATCCTCCGTTGATAGTCCTAATCCAGCAATAAAATTCCAGAGAATAAAAGATGTTCCTTTGTTTTGGGCCTTGAATCCAAGCCCCTGCTCATTCTATTATAATCTTAAATACTTCAATTTCAAACTAGGGTGTTACTGTTCAATTATCCAGGCCGTCCATTTTTTCCCTCTGTGCAATGAATTTGATCCCGTTCGTTCGCCTCCACGGAGGATTCCACGCTTGCACGTGATGAGTTCCATTAATTATGGATGGCCATGGATCACATAGACCAGAAAATATCGGAAGAGGCAAAGGTGCATGCTGTTCAAGATCTAAGTTCATCTAATTATTTTCTAAAGGACCTTCTAGCTTCTTCTACCACAACCACAAGCACAGAACGAGGGGAGAGAGAAAAGAGAGAGAGGCCCATGGACCAAGGGAAGGAGAGGAGCTGGAGGCGATCAGTGGCGATTTGGAGAGAGCAAACAGTGCCGACTGGGCCGAAGGCGATGGATCCGCCAGTAATGTCAGGTTTTCTTTCTATTTCTCTATGCTCTCTCTCTTCTTCGCTGAACCTGGCACTCACCGGAGTGATCCATTTCTTTCAATCCTTGGCATGGCTTTAGGTTTAGTAGAGAGACAGCATCGGTATTCAGCCGTCACACTCACCCCGGCTATGCTGAATAACTGATTGTACTGTCGACAATATCCGACCTCGCCTCGGCTCTTCGTCGTCGGATTCCTGGGGCCTCCGACCTCTGCTTAAGCTGTTGATTCTGTTGAACCAGGTCAGCTTTGATTTGGGTTTAGGGTTTTGATTACACAACCTTTTCTCTTTTTTTTTTTCTTTCTGTCATTTATCTTTGGTCTTCGGCAGATTTTGTTTATTTTTAGGGTTTGCTGTGTAAGGAGAAAAAGGGAAAAAGATAGATGCTAACGATGAGAAGAAGCGCTTCAAGCACAGTTAGCCTTCTTTTGTTTTGTTTACGTTCTTATTTTTCTTTCTATTGCTTGAATATGTTTTCATGGATTTTCTTTCATGGCAAACTATAGGCAAAGCAAAAAGAGCAATGAGAGGATGAATAGCTCTCTAGGTTTGTTTTCTCACTGAGTTTCTCTTTCCTTTTGCTATGATTTTTCTTTCTGCCATTTTTCTAATTAACTATTGAAAATATTATTGTTTTGGTATTGGTGGTTTGTTCCTTACTGCACTGATTCATTTTCTCTTTTTGTAGTTCATTCAGCTAAGTGTGAGAAAAACAAACACAATAGACAAGAGAAGAGGGGAGAAAAAGATATGGCAGAGGTGATGCTAAAGGTTCTAAAATAGTTTGTACAATATTTATGCAATTTTAGTAGAAGAAATGAATATAGTACAATTTTGTCAGTATCTAATTGAAAAACACCGAGAAATGAATATGGTACAATTTCAGTTTTGATGATTACTGTTTCTTGACATGTTTCAATTAGATACTTACATGAATATGATACAATTTTGTTAATTAAAAGCAGTTCTAAAATATTTGTGCAATATTTATGCAATTTTGTTAATTATGATGAAGTAATTCTTAATTTGTTTGATTTTGGATGTATTGAAAGGTTCGTGCTGAGCTTGCTTTGATTGGTGTCCTTACATAATTTTGGGTGTTGCGGGTTGTACATGTTGTTTATGTTGGCCATTCGCATGTTGCCATGTTTTAACATACATGAATTTAAATTCTCATTAATTTTTTCGTCAAATCGGCTGCATTAGGTATTCTATTTGATAACTAACTTTCTATATTTTTCTTTTTCAGATCTCATGATGCATACATGAGTTAGCTCGAGCTGCTCCTAGAATCTTGGTTCAGAAAAGTAAGAAGATGAAAAGAGAAATTAAAATCAGGTACTTTTCAAAATAAATTACCACATATCCCTGTAGAACATAGTTGTTTGCTATCGCTGGGTAGATCGATTTATATTTTAGCAATATGTTTGCATATTTACATGGAATAGATGGAAGTTTAAAACGTGACAAATGAATTTATCATGATGATTCTTATATATCAGATTTGGAAGATAAACATCTTAATCGAATGTTCAACAATTCCCCTTCTTATATATACTTTTTTCTTAGGGAAAATTTGATATAACCCCTGGAATCATCTCAATCTGGATATAACCCCCTACAATTTTTAAAATTGGATATAACTCCCTGAAATCATGTTTGTCATGGAAATAACCCCTTTTCTCTAATTTAATTATTTTAAATTTAAATTAAAGCAAATGTATATTTATATGACCAAAGTGCCCTCCTCCATGCCAAAAGAACGTTTCATCTCGCTCCCTTCCTCCCAACCAAATAAAAGTAAATAGATAAATTCCAATCCTAAATCTATAATATATCTATCATTCAATACTTCAATCTTTTGGATTAACATAAAATAAATATCGGAGGGTTTGTAACATCAATTGCTATGGAAGAGTATTTGTACCGAGTATGGGATTCAGGCAAGGTTTCGGCAACAATGCACAAACATTTTTTATACGAGATAACTTTTAACAATTCATTAAGGAAATGAATTGCCTTGAAGCCAAGAGGAATCATCTTGAAAAGTATAAATTCATAATTCTTTCGATTAGACTAAAAGGAACATTCAAATAAAAAAAAGGAATGAAGTTTTTTCTCTGAAGCAAGCTATCCCAATTCCCAAGTCTTATGTGCATGTGAACAGAAGCTACTTTTCATAAATTACTACTTTTCTGTGTATGCGACTAAGTTTTGAGGGACATGGAGCATTGAAGCATATGGAGAGAGAGAGAGAGAGAGAGAGAGCGTGCAGGGGACGTAGCCGTGTAGGAAGTGTGGCATTACAGTCGATTCTTAGTTTGCATTTTCATTTTTGATTGTAGGTTATTCTGGGGAGTGGGAGATAGAGCTAACACGAAGTGCGCCACAGTAAGAGCAGGATCCCATTAAAAGAAAGAGAGAACAAAGAGGGTATTTTTATCATCTGTTGTAAAATAATACTTTTTTCAGTTAAAAACTGATTAAAATTAATCAAATGGGGTTATATCTCTGGTGAACAAGATTGTAGGGGGTTATATCTAATTTTAAAAATTTTAGGGGATTATATCCAGATTGAGATGATTCCAGGGGTTATATCTAATTTTTCCTTCTTATTGTTACAAAACACATGATGCCTTTTTGAAGGTATAACACACTGGTGTTAGTATCAATACCATTTGCCTTACCAGTATGTGTAATAGGAGAAAATTAATTTTGTTTCCTAAAGTTTAGACCTTGCTAAATATTGAGCATAAATTTTTTTGAAAAGAATACACTGATAGTAATTCAAATGAACACATCTCATTGTTCACTTGCTGAATATTTGTTCGCCTTTTAAATTTAAAAAGAAAGGCATGGAAATGAAAAGTCCTGCCATCTAACACTCTGCATTCCTTATTGTTTGTGGTCAGCACTATATTGTTAGTGTCAAAATTAAGGGCAAAAGTATACTCTGTACTGGCTATTTTGGTAACCTTCAAGTACATATAATAATTTATATCTCTTACAAGATTGCTTGCTGCAAATTTTAGCAAACAAACTCCTTTCTGTTGGAGATTTTGAGTGCGAACAAGATCTTGATGCTGATGACTGGTTCTGCGCTTTTATTTCAGGAACCATTTCTTTATTTCCTGTTCAGCAAGCTCATCGGCTAGATTTCTGTGATTTCTAGGCAGCTCTTCTTTTGTTGAGATCAATATTCATCAACTTAGCTCTTATAATGCTATGCTTCTTCAAATTAAGATTTCATTGCAGTACGGTTCTTCTCATGCCCTTCAGGTATGACACTCAGAATATGAAATGTATTTTACTCATATCTTGAGAAAACTGATTCGTTTTCGTTTGGTTATCTTTTTTTCCTTTTTCTTTAGTTTGCATTGATAGCTATGTTGATAAATTTATGTTAGACTGATCTTTACTATTGCTGACCGTTTGCACTCAAAATATCTTATTATTTTGTTTCATGCCTAAGGTGTCTAATCTTTAAGAGAAGTTATTTCATGCGCCAATAAACAAGTATAAGCTCAGTGTCAGCACCAAAAATGTGTTAGGTGGGCAGATATTTTAGTAACTATTTTAACAAGCATTTTAACAGGTCTAAAATAGTAATGATACGTACCAGCACAATTGAGGTCATGTTCTGATTGAAATTACAGTATGTCTAGAAATAAGAAAGAAGATAAATAAGGAAAGAATATGAATTGTGTCGAATTATATTTTGCTTTGTTTCTTTTTTCAGGTTCAATTAGCTGATCAATTTTTAATTAACTAACAAGTGTTAAAGGATCGAGATGTCAGGGCTAAAGATTGGCAATGTATGCTCCACTGAATTTCGAGCTTGCCTGAACCCATGATTAGATATGTAATCATCTTCTCTTACCTTGGTATAGTTTCAAAATGATCTTTGATGGTCTATGGTATGAATCAATATTTTGAGATAACTTTATGCAGTTCTTGAGATGCATATTAAAAGATATCGTATCGTACTGTTTTTATCTTCCTGTAGATTTTATGATTGGATTTTCTTTTTTTTTACCTAATAAATTTGAACATTTGAGTTTTAATTTTTAGAGGAGTTATTTATATTTTTCCCTATAACTTTGTTAATCATCATATTTTATTATGGAGCCATATAGATATATTTAGATATTGTACTTAGACATAATATAGAAAAGTTGATGCTTTCTTATAAAAAGAAATAATCAAAAGGTTAGTTTTGATAATATCGGAGGCAATTTATCTGGATGACTGTATATTTTGATTATAAACCACCTAATCCATATCATCAATCACAACAACCTCAGGATAACTCAAAAAAAAAATTTGATTAGGTAAATATTGCAATCATCTTAAATTAATTATACATCGCGCGAAGCGCGATGCATTCACTAGTTATTATTATTTTTGAATGTTAACCATGATTATCAACTGGTAATTTCATTAAATCAAATAAAATTATAGAATGCAATGAGCCTGAATTTGACATTTTATTATTTGTATATGAAAAAATATTAAAAACAAACACTTTCAATCAAAACCAAAACAAACTTTTCAATTGCTCCATAACCTATTTCCTTCTTAATGCCGTTTTCTTACATGGCGCTTCGCGCCCCGAGCTGGCTTATGTACCAGATGCGATTGCTGTTCTACAAGTTCTGTTCATTGGTGCATTTTGGCAGAATTAAGTTTTACGTGCATACTACCTACTCCTTTCTCCACTATAGATTTCGAATTAAGATGTTTAAAAAACTACAATTTTCTCTTAAGTCTAAGGACTATTTAGTAAAAATAAATATAGATGGACCAACATGATATTTATAAAAGAATCCAATTTGAACCTTTTTACAAAGATTTAGTGGCAAAAAAAATTGTGTTTTCCCTTACTCTTTAATAATTACATATTTATCATAATTCATTTCACCATGGTCGGAGCCAAGATTTCGACTTAGGGGTGCCAGAATTTTTTATTTTGATATACTAATGTTTGATAATTTAAAAATCTAGAAAAATTGACAAAAAAATAATATTGCATTATTTTATAGTAGTAATTTTCTTAACATGAATTATATCAAATAAAAAAAGAAGTATTTTTTTCTTCCAAAAATAATAAGCAAAAAATTTTCATATTTGAGTAATGTTTTATTTGTAATTTTTTGTCTTCTAAATTTGCTCTTAAAGGAAAATTATAATTAAACTAGTTTGAATAAATAATAAACTTAATTAGATTGTATTTGAAGTTTTGAACTCTTTTTTATTAGGGTGCAATATGTTATATATTAACAAACTTTAGTATATAATACAAAATTTTTTCATAGAGTTTTAAAATCTTAGGAGCGCCAAGCCCCCTGCACCCCTACTGGCTCCGCCCTTGGGCTTACATCGTGACCAATGTCAGCCACGAAGGCATTATATATGGTGTGTTTATTTTCAAATATTTTTTTATTTTTAATGTTTATTATTACTTGTATAAATTATTTAATTATGATTTAATTAATTAGCGTCTCTTCTTCCTAAAGAAAGTTTTATATAATGGCGACCATGCACTGTATAATTCATTAACGCTCATAAAAAAAAAAGATGTTTTTGGTGGACCTAAAAAAAATTATATTACTTTTAAACTCGCTCGTTTGATAGTAACCCAACAATTAGACTACGCTTGCATATCAATTTTTTTTATTTAACATGCTTATTGACACGTTGTTTTAATCAAATTTAATAAAAGTTTAATATATAGAACTTTTATTTGATTTGTGATGATGCACGAGATGTAGTTAAATAAATTTCAGTAGTAATTTAGCAACTAATTTAAAATAAGCAATATCAAATTTTATAAATTGATAGGGAAATATCAAGATGAACACATACATATTTTATCGGAAAAAGAAAATCCTACTAAAAAGTAATAATAATAATAATTATTATAATAATAATAATAATAATTCATTGCAAAACACAAACTACCAAGAGCAAGCAAGCAGTAAGGCTCATTAGGTAGCCTCTATCTAGTTTCTCCAAAAAAAAAAAAAAAAAAAGCAAGCACTAAGGCGTTAGGCGTATTTACCAAGACCATTGCTAGTCCACCTTCCAATTTGTTCGAAACTAATGGTTACATGATACATCCACTATATTGTAAAAATAAATTCTGATTATTTCACTCATTAAAAAAAATTAATATTGTAGTATGTGATTTTTATCATCGAAGACATATCTCAAGCTACTCGAATAAAAAAAAATATACATTTATATTTATTTTTTTTTATAAATTATACGGCAAAGTTTCAGATGAGCTATTTTGTCTAGTGGAGGTGTGTTTGGATGAGCCTTGAATAAGGAATTTCGGTATGTGTGTTTGTCCAAATTTCTTATTTTTATACCATGGTTTTGTTAGTATAAGAATAAGGCGCAAATTTCTTATTCTTATATTGTTTGGGTTACACAAGAATAAGAAATTTGATCCTTATTCTTATCCAAAACTTTATTCTCCACCATCCAAACACATTATGAATAGGCTTTTATTTGGAGTATGTCGTATGCCAGTGTAACACTACACCGCAAACGTATTTACACCGACATAGAGAATCCCACATAAACTAGAGCAACGACATCTACAACATTTCATAGACTGGAGGCAACACTTATCCAGCCGAAATTATTTTATATAGAATTTTTGACATAAAAAATTTTAATACACAGAACTATTTTTTTTTAATAAGAAGAAAGTTCGTACGCGTTTTATAAAAGCGTATAGCATCTCTCCTTCGTACGCGTTTATAAAACGCGCTCCAAGGCGCCGAACTCGTTTTATAAACGCGTACGAAGGAGAGATACTGTGCACTTTTCACTCACTCCTTTTGAGGTTGTTAGAGCTTCGTACCCGTTTATAAAACGCGTTCGAAGCCATGGAGCGCGTTTTATAAACGCATACGAAGGGGAATTGAACCGAGTTATTACCGTTTATTATTTAATTTTTTAGGAAAAAAGTACAAGCATGGTCTGCAAAAGACATGACAAGATTTGATTTTACAATGTCATCTTTGAACTAGTGAAATTATTTATAAAACCAGCCATTGTTGAATTAGAATGCACAAACACCCACTACCTCCTTCTTGTTAAAACCTTCAGTACAATGGACAAAGGAAATAGATCTAACTCAAATAATGATGTTCCAAACTATCGAAGAGCAACCCGCATTGAGTATTGGGCAACTTTCTGCCATTACCCTGCCAATAGAAATCAACCAGAAAACGGAGAATACGAGGCAATTTGCCGCTCTTGTTATCGCACTTTGAAATACAACATCCATGAAGACACGACTGAAGAGGGGGACGTGCTCGAGTTAAAAATACACTACCAATGACACATTAATGGTGGACCGGAAAGGGAACAGAAGGAGTACCAGGAGCGGCGATGGCGGGAATACGAAAAGAATCTCAACCGAGAAAGGCGATATGACTGGTACAAAAAATATTACACAGAACCTCAACCCATTCTCCAACAACAACCGAAATCCTACCTCTCGTCTGAACCAACTCACTGGACCGTTTATGAGAAAATATACAACTTTAATGGAGACCACACAGTGAGCTGTACAAGGTGTGCTCAAGTTTTCAATTACAAAGAAAACATATTGCGTGACCACTACCATGAGCACAAACGTCACGACGAGAATGAACAAAGAGCTCGGGACATAGAGACGCATATGATTATTAAAGAAAGAAATTAAGAAATGGATCTTAAAAAAAAATAAGGGAAGAAGAGGCAAGGAAAAAAGGCTGAGAAAATCAGAGCAAAAATTGAGAGAAATGAATAAGAGGGATGAACTTCGACAAATTGCAGCAAGCCGAATGGCAGAGATAGAAAAAGAAAAAACCGAAGCGGCTTTTTGGAACGAAGCCGCTCAATTCGTTGACAACACTGTTCCGAGTAATCAACAAGAAGATGATGCTGCTTTTTGGAACAAAGTCACTCAGTTCGCTGACAACACTGGTGGGAGTAATCAACAACAACCGAATGACGAAGATGAACAACCATGGTGGGATGAAATTCTACAACATGTAGATAGTCAAAATCTCTAACTATTTATATCATTGTAATATTTATGTGTTTTATTATTATGGTTGTTAATGTAATTTAGTTGGAATTATTAATGCAATGTTTTATTTTTATGGTTATTTTTTATTTTCCCTTATTTTTTTGTACTGCTTTGCACTATAAGTTGTGGTTTTAATGTGTTGATGTTCAATGGATAAACGTTGTTGTTTGGAGTATTTCAATGGATAAACGTTGTTGTTTGGAGTATTTCATTTATTGGCGTTTCAATACATAAACGTTTATGTTTCAAGTAGTGCTTTGCACTTATTTTTTCATATTGATTACACATAAAGAAAATCACAATAAATAATACACAAGTCCATCATCAGTAGTACGAATCCAAAAAACATAGTGAATCATCATCAGTAATACACAAGTCCATCACAAGTCATAAACGAAAAATAAACAATTCGTCCATCAGGAGTCACAAACAAGTCACAAGTCCATAAACAAAAAAGAAAACAATCAGTCCATCATCATAACTAACGCCGCCGCCTCCTCCTAGGTGCTGAAGGTGAAAATCTGTCAATCACCCTGACCGCACGCCTATCTCGTCTGGGCGGGGCAGTAAGCTCTCCTGAGTCAGTGGAGTCAATATCCCCATCGCCCTCCTCCTGGTGCTCCTCATGCTGATCCTCATGATGGTCCTCCTGAGCCGTCTGTATGGGCCCAAACTCAACAGGCTGCCCAGCCTCCTGAGGAGTTGCTAAAGGGACATAGTCACCCTCCTCATCTGCGGCCGTCCGTAGCAATGTGCTGAACGAGTCTGTCCCTCCCATACTACCCAACGGAGTGCCAAATGATGGAATAGAAGAAGGCGTAGGCACTGACGGAACAGTAAATGGAGGAAAAGAGGAAGGCATACCAAATGCTGCAAAGGAGTACGGTGGAGGATCATGATGTGGTGGCATGTGGGCGGTGAAAATGCCAGTGGGATCCTGAGAAATGCCAGCAAACTGCGAGGTCGATGCTGATGCACTATGCATGGATGGAGTAGGACCTGAGGCTGGAAACTGAGTAGGAAAGAACGTGCGTGGTCCTAAAATATCATCTAATCGCCCGGTATTCAATCGACCATCCTATAATATTAAAAAAAAAAACAATGTCAATGTAAATAATTTAGTATTTAAAATTGAAACTTGCATATGAGCGAATACTAACCGCATGCATCAGATCCTCCGCCCGAAGGTCTGTGGATACAGTTGGACGTGCAGAGGAAGACTCGTCCCCAGAATCTGGTATGTCTGCAATATTTGTTGGAAGTCCTCGCTGCTCCAACAAATCCTCCAACCTGTAATTTATAAATTATTGAACAATGACATAATTATGAAGGTTGAATTTAAATGCAGAAATGCAATCAAAAAATTAAATTTTTTAAATTACCTCAAAGGCATGGAAGCATCATGCAACTACGAACGACAGTTGGCGAGAATTGCTTTTCCCACCCTTCTGCACCCCTTCTTCATAACCAATCCCAATGCATGAAGTGCATTCTTCAGCGCAGAGTTGCCCTGCAATTTACGAGAATAATGACATATTGCACAAAATATTAACCAATCATACATTCCATATTTAAAAAATTAAAAAGTACCGCATTGCGAAGTCTGGACCCCATGTTTGTGTACTGCCTCTGAGCAAGAGGCAGCTGCTGAGTGCGCTGGAGAAGTGCCTCGGCATCCTCTCGTGGCGTGGGTCTCTCAGAGGCACCGTATCACCAAAACCATCGGAAGTACCGCAACGTATCAGTAGCAGCCCAGGATCGAGTCTCCAGCTGACATGCTGCTAATGCCTCGTCAGTCCACTCTGCATATGCACCCGCAAAAATGGTAGAAAAATCTGGGCGATCTCGATAGGTACCGTGCTGGAAACCCAGCAGGTTCTGTGTCACATCCCAACTCTGTTAAAATAAACTCGTTAGTTCTTTACTCTAATTAAATTGAAGTTGATCATATGATAAATTAGAAAAATATAGCAAACGTACCACAGGTAGTGGAGGAGGAGTAATCTGGTACAGTCCAAACTGATACCTACAACGGTCGGGGTAGTAGTAGGCAACAATGTGGTAGAAAATGAGCGGCAACCGAACATGCTCCGCTATGGAACCCTCCTGTGCTACCCGTGGCATGAAAGCCCTGTCGAGTACGTACGGAAACCAGTTGACGTCTTCAACGTTCAACACGGCTAGGTAGTCCCGTGCGTTCTCCACTGCCCCGCGGTGCTGGCTCCGTGAGAAAGACCGAGATTCGCCCCATTTCCTAAAAATTTTGAATGTTAGGATTTATGTGTTGTAATTTGCATAAAATTATTGAAAAATTATTATAAGTTATTACCTCCCAAACGACACACATGAATCTATGTTAGGCTGTCCTAATCCACCGATAGGAGCAATCTCTGGGCGACAAATAGGGAGGTATGACCATGTCCAAAACAACAGTAGCATCCAAGGTCCCGTCACAACCTTGAAACGCATGGAGGCACGGTCCAGAGCACGATACAGACAAGCAAGCGTGGCAGCTCCCCAATTGAAGTCTGGAACTTCTTTCAAATTGCCCTACATTTAAATTAAACAACGCATTGAAAAAAATAATAACCATGCAAACAATTTTGCTATAATAATTTTACTATAATATTAGTCTTGCCATAATAATTCTGCTATAATTTTGCTATAATAATATTAGTCTTGCTATAATAATTTATATTTTTTTAAATAACAAAATTAAATTGCTGGTTGTTCAATATCATGAGTAACTCACATGGGTTTTTTCTTGAAATATCATTTTGTGTCAAATAAATGATTAATATTGAATTTGTAATATTGAAATATTACAAATATCATTTTGTGTCAACAAATAAAAATATTGAATTTCTAACCTTGAATTCTAATATCATAGTAAACAAATAAAAATATTATTTAAGTTAAGAAAATTATACCGATACGAGCTCCAAATAGTATGCTGGGACGGAATTGTGAGAAATATCGAGAAACATCAACGTCCCAAATACCTCTAGAGCCACTGCACGCGTGTATCGGTCTAACTCCTCATCAGTAGCACCTGGCTGTGGCGCCATTCCGCAATTTTGCCGCAACCATTTCAACTTGATTTTGTTTCCCACAACACCGCCCCTGCATTGTACAAATTTAAAATAATCAATACAAGTAAGCAATGCATATACTGAATAGCAAAAATTAATATTGCACTTTTTTTTACTTACTCCCTGCTACTCTTTTCTCTGTGCCAGTTTCCCAAATCTTCATGACGATAAAGATTTGCACGAATCTTTTCCTCCCAGGGCCCTCTCGTATTGGATTTAACTGGGATGCCCGTCGAGCGCAAACCATATAAGAAGGCAACATCCTGATAATAATTACAAAATACATTAAATTCGTGTCATGTTAATATTGCAATTCGTGTCATGTTAATATTACAAAAATTAATATTCGAATTTGAATTTTAAATATAAAGCTTAAATAAATGTGACAATTCGAATTCGTGTCATGTTAAGTCAAAATTTAATGTGAGAATTAATTGTGAAAATTAATACGAAAATTATTTAAAAAAAATTAATATCAAGTTTAAATAAATTACCTATAGAGTAATGGTCATCTCTCCAACGGGAAAATGAAAAGTATGCGTCTCCGGACGCCAAAACTCGACCATTGACTTCAGTAATGGCATGTCGACGTTGCCATGCTTCACCTTTGTAATGTGACTCAGGTCCAGTTTGATGAACCTTCCCTCAATCCGATCGTCCACCTTAACCGTTTGCTTGTGCGATCTCGTCTCCAAATGTTGTTCACGCTGCATTAACACGAAACATAAGCCGTTGTATTAAAAATACAATTTATAAGCATTTACAAGCATTTACAATAAATACAATTTATTAGATTGAACATACAAATATTGTAAGCATTTACAATAAATACAATTTATAATAAGCATTTAATACAATTTATTAGATTGAACATAAAAATTTATAATAAACCTCATTTTCAATTAATTTTTTAATACAATTTATAATAAGCATTTAATACAATTTATAAGTCTATTAAGAAATCTAAATTATTAAAGCAAAAAAATCTAAATTAACATAAAACAGCCTATTACCTCCTCAAAAGACAAACCAACGAGATGCTCGTTATCCGTAACAAACAAAACCTGTTGGTTTTCTACGTTGGCTGGTTGCACAGGTGGATTGACATTTTGCGCGCTCGGACGGGCTGCGCGACGCCTACGTCTTTGTGGCCGAGGCTGGGTGGAGGGTGCTTCGGTGGGGGGTGCTTCGGTGGGAGGTGGTGAAGCACCTGAAGGACCAGTCTCATCTTCTGCTGAACTAATCTGATTCAAATAATATAAGAACAACAATTTAAAACAATAATGAATTTAATATTTTTTTCAATAATCAAAACGAACAAAACAAAAATTATTTTTCTATGTAATTGACATTTTTACAATAATTACTGATCAATAATCAAATAATTTTATCATAATATGTTAAAATATTTCATGCACCATAATTTGCACCAATAAATTTATACATAATTTTCAATATACAATTCCAGTTATTTGAAACTATGTTAATTTGCACCATAATTTTTCAATATAAATTTCTTTTTATTTCAACAATTTACTAACTAATTTCATTTATACATAATTTTCACAATAATTACAAACTAAAATTTACATCGATATCCATAAGTAATTTAATATACATCATTTCCAGAATAAATCCAACATAAAATTTAACTAATTATCATCAATCATCCATATGGACAATTTCCAATTTCCACAATTTCACTAATTATCACAATTTCCACAATTTCCGCAATTCCACAATTTGCACAATTCCAAAATACAATTATCAACAATTATCACTAAGCCCTAACCCCTAATTATCAACAATTATCACTATTTAAAATACAAAATACAAAATAGTTTTGGAAAAAACCTCGCTGTCGCAAGTTCGCCGCTGCCGCTGCCTTCTCCTCTTCTCTTTCTCTCGCTGCCTTCCTCTTCTTCTCGCCCTGGCATGGATTCCCTCTTCTCTTTCTCTTTCCTTCTCTCTTTCTTTCCTTCTCCCCTTCTCTCCTTCTCTCCTTCTCTCTTTCTCTCTTTCTCTCTTTCTCTGGTTCTCTCTTTCTCTGGCGAACGAAAAAAATGAAATGAAACGGCTATAACTCGATTTTGAAAGAGACGACCTTCGTACGCGTTTATGAAACGCGCTCCAGGGCTCCGAACGCGTTTCATAAACGCGTACAAAGGCCTGACTCGTCTCAAAAAACGTAACTAAAGCGGTGAATTTATTCCCCTTCGTACGCGTTTATAAAACGCGTTCGGTGCCCTGGAGCGCGTTTTATAAACGCGTACGAAGAAGAGATACTATACGCTTTTATAAAACACGTACGAACTTTCTTCTTATTAGAAAAAATAAATAATTCTATGTATTAAAATTTTTGGTGTAAAAAATTCTATATAAAATAATTTCGGCTTATCCAGAGAAGACGTCAATATTGTATAAGGTCGCAAGTTTACAAAAAATTTCCAAATTTTAGTATTTCTATGTTAAAAAATCCTATAATAATTTTGATTTTCCCACCTTCTGAGAAACCAAAAACAAATTTACAAAATGGCTTAAATCTAAAATTTCACCAATCAAGTAATGTCCTTACAATTTGGAAAAAAAAATAAAAAATGTTATGGTAATCTATAAAAAAAATCGTTTTACTATATTGTATATCTTTTGTTTTTTTAGAATAGTCATAAATTTTCATTGAAAAATGATGTTTAGCGGTTTAAGTGGCACTCAAACAATACAAGACCAAATATCACCACTATTGAAAAATATTAAAGAAAAAACGGAGTTGTCCATTAATTTTACGAAGGAAAACAAAAATCAGAAATATCAAACTCTCACTGTGCACGGGTACCAAGAGAAGAGACGGTGTCGTACAGTGGTTCTTACTTCTTAGTTTCGTAAATTTTCAATCTGTATTCCTGCATTTGTAAATTTATTTTTGGTTATTTCTATATTAAAATTTTCGGCAGACCCAGAGATGAGAATTGATAGAACTAACCCAAAGTCTATATGTTCTCTTTAATACACAGACCGGAGCACACATGCTCTCTTTATTTATGTTAATTTCAGGACACTCACCCAGAGAGATGAAACAATCAGTGATTCTCTACAATTTAGAATGCACAACCAAGATATGTTAAGTCACACCCCGCGCCGACACACTGAGCGCGACGGTGGGGCGGTATCTTCTGCATCCATCTGACGGCCCGTCAATCTACGTCGCAAGCAAAAAAGAAACAAAACAGATATCAACTACAAAGCTTAGTAACCGGTTATTTAACGACGTAGCTTCTATATATTAGTTGATAAAACAAATTAAACATGATTAGATTAATCCTCATAACAAATCATACATTTCACGAAGATAATCGGGTCTAGATCAGTCAAATCATATCATAATCATGACAAAAAGTTCCTCCCTAGTCACAGGGATCATAACCAATCATAAAGTTCCTCCCTTGCATCAGGGATTAGAATCAAATCAGGACATAAAGTTCCTCCCCTGTATCAGTATCACACCCCGAGTCACTTTTAGATAACTCATGGGTGTATTTTTGACAACCCGCCTCATATTTCTACGCAAGACGAAAATACATCACATACACTACCAATAATTACACAAAATGCCACAAGACTTTATATATTCCTTAATAATATAATTCAACAAACGACAAAGACTAACATGGTGAGTTTAACACACGACTCCCATACTAGTTCGATGTATCAATACCAAATAAAAACAAATCAAATAGGGCATTAATTTGACCCGCTTGTTCAACTTGCTATTCTTCTAGAAGGTCTGTAACGCCATCCTTAATACCTGGAACTCACATAAAAAGTGAAACGGGTGAGAGATCAGACAGTCTCTCAGTGCGGTATTCAGTTCCAACCCAGATATTATAAAATCCTCCTAGTGGAATTATTCAAATACCAACATTAAAAGAATAAAGTATACTAATACAATTATATTACCATGCAAGTATTGATGCAATGCATTTATTCAATTATCATTTATCTCATTATCATTTCTCACTTCCACTTTATCACTTATCACATTCCGAGTTCACCAATCACAATCACTTATAAATTAATAACATGTCCACATATCAAGCCACATAGGTCAGCCTCACATCTCTTAACCCATTTCCCGTTGCAATCGGGCCACATAGGGGTAGCATGCTAGTACTAGAACGCTCCATAGGTCTGCCTTACTTGATAATACGGTTACTATTTCACACTTTAAAAGATCATTCATTTGCACAATTTAATTGTTCTCATTAAATTTTAATGTCATGCAACAAGTCAGTTTAAATGAACAATTGAAAATTTTAACATTCATGTTCCAATCCTCTTGAGAGAATATGAACCAGAGTCAAATTAAGATGTCTGATGCAACATGTCGTTTCAACAACTGAATATAATTACAAAATGCACAATGAAATAGGAAATAGATTTAACAAAGTCCAGAAATCCGCACCTGTCAACTAATACGGCACTTCCAAACTTCTATTCTTTCTACCTGCTTGACTTGTACTTCTCAAACACCAGTCCGGTTCCACCAACACAGATCTCTCTTCAAACAGTACAAAGACAAATTGAGAAGATTTCAGAGAGGGGACGCTAGATTTTTTTTTTTTTTGTAAGAGAGAAGGTGGTTATTTATTGGCACTAAACTTCTAAAGAAAATAGTGCCTAGCGCCTCTAAAAATATAACTGCCTCTGTTGATAATAGCAATTTTTAATCATGGAAAGGTGGAGGGAAAAATATAATAAATAAAAGCGTGCATAAATATAATAACATGGATAATCCGACTTACTCGGTTAATGTTGTTGAACAAAATATTAATAAATAAAATAGAATACCAAAAAAATAATAATAATAAATACTCACACGTTACTTATTGTAGAAAATAATTAATTAAACTTATAAAAGCAACCAAATGTTACAATCGGGGATCAGAATCAAAACCCTCCCCTAGCAGGAGGATCAGGATGCATGCATGAACAAATTCAAAGATTCAGGATTCTAAATCCGACATCCCGCAAAATATACCACATACGGGCATACACATGCAAGTAAAACCAAGCGGTAATCAAATCAAACAATACGAAACTAATTATAGAGAACTCCAGTTACCTGACTGAGCGATCCAAGAACACAAGCAAATCATGATGACTATAACTGCGATGTAGAACTCGAATTCCAAATGGTCGACTATCAAAAGTCAATGCGGTATTCAAAATTTGCTAAGAAGAGAGAGAAACATAAATGATATACGGAAAGAAATGAAATGAGGCTGAGATCGATTTATAATGGAGGTCTGGCTAAAATGGTAAATATTTTAGATTACAAGCTACTAAAAATGTGGATAAGATCAAATAGATATTTTCAAGTGGATAAACATGGACATTTTTCAAATAGGACCTTAGAATTCGATGTATTGCAAACAGGTCCTAAAATTCAAGGATGTCACATTCCACCCCCCTTAAAAAGAAAATTTCTTCCACGAAATTCAAATGGAAGGTGACAAATCAAATGAATCATCAAATCGGCATACTGTATTCAAATTTCCAAATGAAACGATAATGAACACAAACACAGTCCAAAGAACGAATGCTCTGATACCAAACTGTCACACCACACGCCGACACACGGGGCGCGACGATGGGGCGGTATCTTCTACATCCATCCGACGGCCCGTCAACCTACGTCGCAAGCAGAAAAGGAACAAAACATATGAAAGATACAAAACTCAGTAACTGGTTATTTAACGACGCAGCTTCTCTATATTAGTTGATAAAACAAATTAAATATGATTCCTCATAACAAATCATACATTTCACGAAGATAATCCGGTCTAGATCAGTCAAATCATATTATAATCAGGACAAAAAGTTCCTCCCTAATCACAGGGATCAGAACCAATCATAAAGTTCCTCCCTTGCATCGGGGATCAAAACCAAATCAGGACATAAAGTTTCTCACCTGTTTCGGGGATCAGAACCAAACCCCTCCCCTAGCAGGGGGATCAAGGTGCATGCATGAACAAATTCATAGATCCAGGATTCTAAACCTGACATGTGATAACCTTAAAAAAAAAAAAAAAAAAAAAAAAAAAAAAAAAAAAATCGGAAATAAAAGGGGACCCAGCTCTCTCTCTCTCTCTTTTCTTTCGAACCAACAGAGAGGCTTGCGCCTCTCTTCTCTCCCAAACCGAGCCCCTCCCCTCAAACTCAATCCACCTCCATTTCTCCACCATTTCATCGGATCAAAGTACCCACACGTTCACCTCACTACCCTCTTGCAATATCTACCTTCGGATCGTCGATTGATGGCCTCTCCTCGTCGTATTTCTCGACGGAAGTTTTTCGGGAAATGGAGCGAACTCGTCGGTTTTGGCCGCCGTTCGACCTGGAGCACTCTGGGGTCCTCTCCATCGATTTCCAAGTGGTCTTGCAGAGTTCTTTCGAGGATTAAGTGGCGAAAATCGAGAAATGACGAATTCGACTCCTTTTGTCGCGTCGCCGGTCTTTGGCCGAAATTGAGTAAGTAACCTCTCTCCCTTTGTGTCTTGTTCTGTTTGCTTGACTGTACTTGACTGAGGCATGAAATATTTGAAATTGATTTGTGTTTGTGATGCCTTGAATTGAATGGTCGTTTGAGCTTTGTTGATCTGTTTGTGAGCCCGATTGAGGTTTTGTACTGCTTGGATTTGATCTGTTGTCGATTTGATGCCTCAAATGACTATGTGCTTAGCATCTGAACTGTTGTGAATGCTATTAGGTTTGATGCTTGTGTTGTTAGGGGTCTGATGTCTCAAATGTTCTATTAAATGGTCTGTTTAGTGGTTTAGAGAAATCCGTATCGATTTCGTGTTATTCCTTGGTAATCTATGGTACTTGTGTGTTGTTTAGCACTTGAGTTAATCGTTTAGGCTTACACCTTGTTGTGAGGCATGCACTCAATTTGTTATACTGCTCTGAAATCGCTATTTGAACTGTTGAGTCATTTGATTAAATGTTGAGTGTGTGCAATGCCTCTATTTGACCTGCTCCTACTTGTGTTTTGCTTGGGGCTTGATCTGATCTGTTAGGGATTTAAGGATGCTTGATTGAGGCTTTGTTTTGAACTGTTAAGTGTTGAATGTTTCTTTTAGGAATTTTGCTGCTATGAGTCTAATCAAAATTGTTAGATGTTATGCTTGATATTGGTTCAATCTAGTCTGTTTTGTCAATGGCTTGTTCAGTTGCTCGTTTGACTCTGTGAATGCTTGATTTAGGTTAATCTTCGATCTGTCAATTGAAAATCACTTCTGTTGGGTTTGTGCTTGTATGTTCCTTGTTTTTGTTGGCTGAATTTCCGAAATCAAAATTATTAAGTTGGATTTTGAGGAAATTAAGATTAGAATTAATTGAAGGCTTAAAATAATTATAACTTCGGTTTTGTAATTAAGTAAGAACTTAAGGTTATAATTTATTTTTATTAGAGTCAGAAAATCAAGTGTCAAGGTCGAGAAGAGTCAAAGAAACTGCTTGTGTACTTATTGATTGGATTATTTGGCTTGTCTTATGCTCTCGCTTGCTTTTGCTTTGGATTTGCCTAGCTATCAGGTACGGATTTCACTTGAGTTTTAATTATATGTGATATGTATTCTGATTATTGTTATTATTGTTATTATTGTTATTATTATTATTATTATTAATATTATTATTATTATTATCATTATGCATTCTGAATTCATAATTGGAATTTTGCTTCATGAGATCATTTTGTGAAATTGTATATTGATGCATGATTGGAAAGTGGCATATTGAATGGTATCCGATTGAAATGTTAGAAAGTGACATATTGAATGGTATCCGATTGAAACGTGATTTGATTGAGGTAAGTACAACTTGTGTGGTTGAGATAGACACTCGTAATGTTTGGAGGTGGAGTCATGACCCATCCTACCAAGCACCGTGTAATAAGCGCTTATGTACCGGGACTCAGTAGGTCTAGTCTGGAATGGACCGGAGTGTGAGTGTTCCCAGCTTGCTTGTACATTTTGATGATTTAATTGATTGAAAATTATGTATGAATTGAATTGGCCGTTGGCATCCATCTATAGGGTGGTTCGCGGTATCTGAAGGAAATGACTGAAATGATTGACTTGTGATAAACCAGACTTGCATATTAGGTAATTGTCCAACCAAATGAGTCGGCTTTTGCTATACATTGATATTTGAATTGTTATGGAATTGATGCCGAGCTCACATTTCATATTGCATTGATTGAATTGATTTGACCTTGCTATTTCTATTGGAAACAAGTTATTAATTATTTGTTCAGGTAATTGAAATGATAATTGTCATATTTTGAATTCAAAGAAAAAAATTGATTTCTAAGAGTATTGAATTTATTTGTCTAATTGCATTGCTTGATTGAAAGTCTAGTTTTAATGTTATTGAAATAAAAAGAAATGAAATTTGATTTGGAATTGATTTGACTCAGTCTTGTATTTAGTTCCAACACATGATAATCAAAACTCAAGTGGCTGGAACTGAATACCGTACTGAGATAAAATTTATTTATCTCATTCCGTGCTTTTTTGCATTGTTTTCCACTATTGGTTGTGGGTTCCAGGTTTCAGATCAAGTGCGGGACTGCAAGACGAGTAGCAAACCATTGGATATTGTGGTTAGTAATCCAAATATACCAGACCTTTATAGTATTTACGTTATATTTAAGTAAATAAATTATAAATTTCTAATTGATCGATATATTATTTGAATAGAATCAATATTAATTGGTAAATTAGGTATTAGTAAGCCTTGCGGGTGCAGCAGGCATCCGCGGCGGGCACTCCATCGTGTACTGTCCAGTTACAGTATTCGACGGGGTGTCACAAATGGTATCAGAGAATTGTTTAACAACCAAACCAGACCAATAGATTGCGTGAGAATGGGTACGTCTAAAGGGTTGTTTTGTAAGTAAGTTGATTTCTTACTATTTGTGCTAGCAAAATAATATTTGTCTAGCTTAGTTATAAGTATTATAGGATACAGATGCTTTGTATTTGTATATATCTAATATATTAATTGTTTATAGTTGCTTGATTATTTTATATATGTGTTGTAATTTTAAAAGTTATGTTTAATAGGTTGTAACAATTTTTGTGGATGAAATTAATAGAGCTTATTTTCTAATGTTTGAAATGTAAAGTGATTTTGATAAGTGCACAAAAAAAAAGAGTTGGTATGGCAAGTTAAAGGATTTTGGTTATTATAGTAAGCATGTTATATGTTATATTAATGCTAATTGGAATATTAAGGATTTCTGAATTTACTATAGTATGCACAAACTTTTGGAACTTATTTGAGTAAAGATTTTCTTATCTTTTGTTGGCACAAGGATCAAACAAGCTGACTGATCATCTGACTTGTTAATTGAATCTCAATAATATAAGAATTATTCTTACTTCCTTGACTGATCACCAAGGCAGTCAAGAATAATTTTGATATTACCGTGCTTCCTAAAAGATAAGAAAAGAACTGGATATTTCAAAATGTTACTAGTTACGAGAATTGAAAGATTTGTTTTTTTAAATGATAACGTAAGAAGTGGTAGTATTTTCTGCTTGTAGTACTCTGTTATTTGAATTGTTATAATGTTATGATATGGAATTGTCTGAATTGAATATGGAATTGATTGACCGTTGGCAACCCTCTTTAGAGGTGATTCACGGTATCCGAATATCTGTAATCGCTGGTTGCTCTCAGAGGAAGAGACTCGCGATATCTGACTTTGAATTGATTGACTTGTAATTGTGACTTATGATTGTCATGCTTGCATTTAAGTACCGAGATTGGGCCGACATTCTTGTATTATCATTAGTATTTTAATTTTGAATTGAATAAAATGTCGGGCTGAGTTGCATTACATAAATCGATAATTGTTGCATAATATGTTTGTACTATTTGATTGTATTATTGATTGCATGATTGCTATGTACTTAGATAAATTTCGAGGTCGAAATTTTTTTATAAGGAGGGATGAATGTGATAACCTTAAAAAAAAAAAAAAAAAAAAAAAAAAAAAAAAAAAATCGGAAATAAAAGGGGACCCAGCTCTCTCTCTCTCTCTTTTCTTTCGAACCAACAGAGAGGCTTGCGCCTCTCTTCTCTCCCAAACCGAGCCCCTCCCCTCAAACTCAATCCACCTCCATTTCTCCACCATTTCATCGGATCAAAGTACCCACACGTTCACCTCACTACCCTCTTGCAATATCTACCTTCGGATCGTCGATTGATGGCCTCTCCTCGTCGTATTTCTCGACGGAAGTTTTTCGGGAAATGGAGCGAACTCGTCGGTTTTGGCCGCCGTTCGACCTGGAGCACTCTGGGGTCCTCTCCATCGATTTCCAAGTGGTCTTGCAGAGTTCTTTCGAGGATTAAGTGGCGAAAATCGAGAAATGACGAATTCGACTCCTTTTGTCGCGTCGCCGGTCTTTGGCCGAAATTGAGTAAGTAACCTCTCTCCCTTTGTGTCTTGTTCTGTTTGCTTGACTGTACTTGACTGAGGCATGAAATATTTGAAATTGATTTGTGTTTGTGATGCCTTGAATTGAATGGTCGTTTGAGCTTTGTTGATCTGTTTGTGAGCCCGATTGAGGTTTTGTACTGCTTGGATTTGATCTGTTGTCGATTTGATGCCTCAAATGACTATGTGCTTAGCATCTGAACTGTTGTGAATGCTATTAGGTTTGATGCTTGTGTTGTTAGGGGTCTGATGTCTCAAATGTTCTATTAAATGGTCTGTTTAGTGGTTTAGAGAAATCCGTATCGATTTCGTGTTATTCCTTGGTAATCTATGGTACTTGTGTGTTGTTTAGCACTTGAGTTAATCGTTTAGGCTTACACCTTGTTGTGAGGCATGCACTCAATTTGTTATACTGCTCTGAAATCGCTATTTGAACTGTTGAGTCATTTGATTAAATGTTGAGTGTGTGCAATGCCTCTATTTGACCTGCTCCTACTTGTGTTTTGCTTGGGGCTTGATCTGATCTGTTAGGGATTTAAGGATGCTTGATTGAGGCTTTGTTTTGAACTGTTAAGTGTTGAATGTTTCTTTTAGGAATTTTGCTGCTATGAGTCTAATCAAAATTGTTAGATGTTATGCTTGATATTGGTTCAATCTAGTCTGTTTTGTCAATGGCTTGTTCAGTTGCTCGTTTGACTCTGTGAATGCTTGATTTAGGTTAATCTTCGATCTGTCAATTGAAAATCACTTCTGTTGGGTTTGTGCTTGTATGTTCCTTGTTTTTGTTGGCTGAATTTCCGAAATCAAAATTATTAAGTTGGATTTTGAGGAAATTAAGATTAGAATTAATTGAAGGCTTAAAATAATTATAACTTCGGTTTTGTAATTAAGTAAGAACTTAAGGTTATAATTTATTTTTATTAGAGTCAGAAAATCAAGTGTCAAGGTCGAGAAGAGTCAAAGAAACTGCTTGTGTACTTATTGATTGGATTATTTGGCTTGTCTTATGCTCTCGCTTGCTTTTGCTTTGGATTTGCCTAGCTATCAGGTACGGATTTCACTTGAGTTTTAATTATATGTGATATGTATTCTGATTATTGTTATTATTGTTATTATTGTTATTATTGTTATTATTATTATTATTATTAATATTATTATTATTATTATCATTATGCATTCTGAATTCATAATTGGAATTTTGCTTCATGAGATCATTTTGTGAAATTGTATATTGATGCATGATTGGAAAGTGGCATATTGAATGGTATCCGATTGAAATGTTAGAAAGTGACATATTGAATGGTATCCGATTGAAACGTGATTTGATTGAGGTAAGTACAACTTGTGTGGTTGAGATAGACACTCGTAATGTTTGGAGGTGGAGTCATGACCCATCCTACCAAGCACCGTGTAATAAGCGCTTATGTACCGGGACTCAGTAGGTCTAGTCTGGAATGGACCGGAGTGTGAGTGTTCCCAGCTTGCTTGTACATTTTGATGATTTAATTGATTGAAAATTATGTATGAATTGAATTGGCCGTTGGCATCCATCTATAGGGTGGTTCGCGGTATCTGAAGGAAATGACTGAAATGATTGACTTGTGATAAACCAGACTTGCATATTAGGTAATTGTCCAACCAAATGAGTCGGCTTTTGCTATACATTGATATTTGAATTGTTATGGAATTGATGCCGAGCTCACATTTCATATTGCATTGATTGAATTGATTTGACCTTGCTATTTCTATTGGAAACAAGTTATTAATTATTTGTTCAGGTAATTGAAATGATAATTGTCATATTTTGAATTCAAAGAAAAAAATTGATTTCTAAGAGTATTGAATTTATTTGTCTAATTGCATTGCTTGATTGAAAGTCTAGTTTTAATGTTATTGAAATAAAAAGAAATGAAATTTGATTTGGAATTGATTTGACTCAGTCTTGTATTTAGTTCCAACACATGATAATCAAAACTCAAGTGGCTGGAACTGAATACCGTACTGAGATAAAATTTATTTATCTCATTCCGTGCTTTTTTGCATTGTTTTCCACTATTGGTTGTGGGTTCCAGGTTTCAGATCAAGTGCGGGACTGCAAGACGAGTAGCAAACCATTGGATATTGTGGTTAGTAATCCAAATATACCAGACCTTTATAGTATTTACGTTATATTTAAGTAAATAAATTATAAATTTCTAATTGATCGATATATTATTTGAATAGAATCAATATTAATTGGTAAATTAGGTATTAGTAAGCCTTGCGGGTGCAGCAGGCATCCGCGGCGGGCACTCCATCGTGTACTGTCCAGTTACAGTATTCGACGGGGTGTCACATGACATCCCGCAAAACGCACCACATACGGACATACACATGCAAGCAAAATCAAGCGGTAATCAAATCAAGCAATATAGAACTAATTATAGAGAAGTCTGATTACCTGACTAAGCGATCCAAGAACACAAACAAATCAGGATGACTATAACAGCGACGTAGAACTCAAATTCCAAATGGTCAACTATCCAAAGCCAAGGCGGTATTCAAAATTTGCTAAGGAGAGAGAGAAACAGAAATGATATACGAAATGAAATGAAATGAGGCTGAGATCTATTTATAATGGAGGTCTGGCTAAAATGGTAAATATTCTAGATTACTTAATGGCTAAGTAAGCAAAAAATAATTACTTAGTTACTATTTCTGAAAATATTTATACTATTTATAAAGATATTTGAGCCTATTTATATAGATATTAATTATTAAAAATTATTTATATAAATATTGATTACTTAACTACTAAAAATATAGATAAGATAAAATAGATATTTTCAAATAGATAAGCATGGACATTTTTCAAATAGAATCTTAGAATTCGATCTATTACAAACAGATCCTAAAATTCAGGAATGTCACGTGCTATCTATCTTTATACCGTACAATTTATATCCAGCGGTCTAAATACGAGTCCAATTACTGAATTAACTATATCAATCGAAGGGGATGAGATGGTCAACGTCGCAACGATAATTAAAGACTATTTCGTCCTTGCCTTCAGACCGAAGGCTTCTAAATTCAGAATACACCTGGATTATTGTACGCTTCTAAATAATTCCCAAATCCTTTCGGTGATTTTTCAGATGCCCACCATCTAGTCGCACGGGCTACGAGTCGATCTTTTTACAAGAACAACAAGGTCAGTGCTAACCTTCTTGATTATTCAGTAATCCGATCGTTAACATTCCTTTACTAATAAACCACAACAACTCACCATTTGTCCATTGAATACTTCGATGCAAAGAAAGAGAAAGAGTATTCAATACAGAATCTCATATGAAAGAGTATTCAATAAACCACAACAACTCACCATTCGACCGTTAACAACTCACCATTTGTCCATTGCATTTTCAAGACTGAACTGTGCTTGCATTTGCATATTTGAAATTATTGAATATTCATGAGACATATTTGCAAATTTATCACTTGTTTATTATTATTATTGTTATATGCATGTTGAATGGTTTCAACTCGGTAATCTGAAATTGTTATATGTACTGCTTGTGCGATTGAATAGACACTCATTTCTTTTGTACGGGGGTTTGGGTCGCATCCAGACCTGGCTGTACACCATGAAGTAAGCGCTTATATTCCGGATTTGGTAGTGTTCTCGGCTTGTAGTACTTTTGATTATCTGATTGTCTAAATTGTATATGAAATTTGAAATTGGTCCTGATCCTCCTGAGTTCGGGAAGGGACAATTGTATCTGTCTGATTAATCTATGATCGCGACTTATGATTACCAGACTTGCATTAGATAGTTGTCCAGATTTGAGCCAGCTTTTGAAATGCCAAATTGTATTTGATTTGCAAATTGAATAAGTAGCCATGCTCCTCTGCATTGCATCTGTTTATAAATGCATTTGATAACTGATTTGTTTATGTATTGCTTATATATTTTATTATTTTACTATAGTTAGTTTAACTTGATACGGTGGTTAGTTCCTGAACATGTATCATTGAGATTCGTGTGACTGGAACTAAAAACCACACTGAGATAAATTATTTATCTCATTCTTTGCTTTTGCATTATTTCCACAATTGGTTGTCACAATTGGTTGTGGGTTTCAAGTTTCAAACGAGTGCGGGATAGCGAGACGAGTAGCGGCCTTTTGGATTTTTGGTTGGCAACCTGTATGAACCAGACTGTTAACCAAACTATTGTAGAATTTATATTACATTTAAATAAATACTTTTAAATTTAGATTTGACTTGAATAATAATTGTATATAATTAGATTTAATTTACAAATTAGACTTAGTTAAGCCTTGCGGGTGATGTACGGTTTCCGTACTTGATTTTCAACCAGAATAAGACCCAAATTGTGTTCAAATACTTGTGTTTTTACTCATTTTCCTTTAAATTGTGCTAATATTAGATGTAGGAAAGTTCAGCTGTAGCCCGACAAGTTTTTTATGCAGGTTCATCGCATTTTGGCACGAAGAACGGAAGAAATCGACTAAGTTGTGCAACTCAGACAGATTGGAACGGGCCGCCCCAACCTCAGGACGGGCCGTCCCAACCAAGTACAGCAGTCAGGCAGAGGCGATCCAGACGACCCAGTGCAGACCATGTTGGGATGGGCCGCCCCAACTCCAGACCAGGCCATCCCAGCTAAATCGAGACTTCTAAAAATAGAGCGCCTGATTTGGTGTGGCGGTTTCTACAGTTTTCACCGCCTTCCAGAGCCACAATGCCACGTTTGGAACCGCCTATGATGCCTATAAAAGCTCTGTCCTGTCCCAATTCGAAGAGAGGCACAAAACCCTAATTTCCAAGCCAGAAATGAACACAAGATAGTCAGCCTGCTGAGACGGCCAGCCACCTGCCTGAGACGCACCGCCCCAGGATCAGGACGGGCCGCCCCAGACAGGACAAAGCGTAGAAGTTAGAGATTTTCGAGCTCAATTTGTTGTAACTTGATTTTTCTCTTTTCTATGTGTCTTTGTATGATGAAACCTGCTTTATCTTGCATGGATTTAGTAGAGTAGTTTAGTTTAGGGGCTATGGTTTGATAACTTTTCTTTTAGTTGCTTGTTTTATCTGAATACTTCTTTATTAGTTTAGTTAAGTTATGTTTTTTATTTCTGAGATTTAATTTGCTATCTGTTTGTTGAAATTTGATAATTGTTTAAGTTTGATTGTTGCGTTAAACAAATGTCTAGTTTAATTGTCAAGTCAAAATCGAACTGCAATAACCAAATAACACTTAGATTAATTAGGTAGGCGATATCCGAAAGGATTTAACCAAACTCTAAGCATTTAGAGTTTTACTCAATAAACTGGAAAGTTGAGAGTTTACCAAGATCCAAAAATCAATCTAAAGCACCTAAACCAAGAAACGAGAGTTGAAATTTAGGAGTTTTAGGAGTAAAACAAGCAGAACCCTTCAACTTGTCCTGAACGGAAGTTAGAGCGCAAGTCTGTAGGTTAGGTTTTGTTTAAATCACGTAAAAACACTCGGTAATAATCAAGTAGGATGATAAAACAAGTATCGGATGATTGGAACGGCCCGTTCTAGAGTTAGGACGGACCGTTCGAGAGGGGGCGCCTGGCTCAGAACGGCCTGCTGTTCCAGCCATCTGACAGGGTCCAGGATGGTCCGTTCCAGAAATGGAACGGTCTGCCCCAACCCCGACAGACAAGAAAAGTTAGATAACCTGAACCCCTAATCGTTCGTCAATTGACCTATCTCTTTGTTAGTTTAGTTATCTGGTTAATTAGGTTTTCAATCCCGCTGTTTATTTTCTGTTTAGACCTGTTCGAAAATTGAATTATTTAATTTGCTATAGAATTTAATTTAAATCTGAATTGTCTAATTTGGAAAAAGAACAATCCGTCCCCATGATTCGACCCTTAAAACTTTACTACAAACGAATTAGAATCGGTTTTTTTAAGGATTTAATTTGACCAGTACCCTCAACACCGATCAGCGAGTGCTGAAGGCATCTGCGGCGAGCGTTCTGTCATGTGTCGTCTAGTCATGGGACACGACAGGGTGTCACACTATACACAATTTTACACCATTTAAATTAGTTATCAACGCATTACATATCATTAGAGTTTTTTAGCTCATTTGCTAAAACATATAAGGTACAAATTTTGATATAGTAAAAGTATAATCATGCTATAATAATGTTTATAAAAAAATTAAATATTATTTTTTAAAATGTTACCCGTCAACATATATGATATATGATAATTTATAACTAAAAAATAATTTATAAGAGTTTTATCTACCCAGAACTAGAAGTACTAATGTTTTTTATAAATAAAACAATTTGTACAGAAGTTGCTTCTACCTCTTTTCATTTCTTGAAAAAATAAACCAAAAGTACGTTAATAAAATGAAAATTGGGAAACGAATCAACAGTGGAAACAATGATGCAAACGCCTGAAAATGAATATGTAAAATATCTATTTTACGAAAAAGGAAGTAGGGAAGCCATAGCTCGTTACTACGTTTGTACACGTCACATCTCTCGCCTTTTGACCGTGCCATTCCCAAAAGCGACAACCAGTACAGTGTGAGGCGTGCCAAACGATTTTGGGCTTGGTAACTCGTATATATTCATTTTTGTTTTCTACTAATTACAAAAAATTCTTCTAATTGAACAACCCCAAAAAAATAATAAATAAAATCTTTTAGTTGAATTAACTCAACAAAGCGGCTAATAGTCTCTTAATCTTAAAAGTCTAATATCGTAATTTACTTTTCAAGAGTGTTATATATCTTTTATTTTGAAAATATAAATTTAACAAAAAAATCTCAAAACATAATAATTATTTTAAATATGAAGTTTTTAATGTAACAGCGTAATGTTAAATAAAAGTAACATGTAGTAAAGAGCAGGTTCCGTCTAAAATAAAACATCATATAACCGAGAAAATATTATAATATTTATAAAATAATTAGCCATTCATGTTTTTCTTTCGTGGGCTTATTTGACCATAAAAATACCTTAAGAAATGAAGAAGCTGAAAAGTTATAATTGTTTTCTAAACTTTCGAGTAACTTTGAGTCAAGTCAATCAAAATTCGTATGTAAAAGATATGTCAAAATACTGAAACTAAATCACAAATTAGAAATTAGATTAGAAATATATAAAGCCCGGCAGTCGTGCGATGCACGTGAGAGCCATTTTACTGTGCTAACTACAGTTCCTTCATCCTCGCCGTCCGTTCGGCTTCGCTTGATCTGAGCCGCTCGATAGTCTTCAACTTTCTGGATGGATCTACTCCTTCGCTTGTGCTATATGTAAATGTAATATCATATTTCTTTATGTGTCTGACAACAGGCTCACTTGAGTAGGCAGCTGAGGCTGACCTCTTGAAGAGAACTGTCCAGATCAGCAACTTGGGCCCCCTATTAACTGTTGAGCGTCTCAAGCAACTGTTGGGCTGTTGGCTATTGTGCGACACTGGCTGATTGCATGATAACTGAGTCAAAGCACTTCGCTTTCAATTTTTTTTTTTCGATGAAAGCCCGTAGGCAAGCACTTCGCTTTCATCGAGTGCTCGAAGCCTAAAGAGGTCACATCGGCACTGGACCTTAATAATGTTTTTTTTATTCGACATCTTGACAGAAGCTGTCAAGTTGGCCCTTAATAATGTTGGTGTTGGTGGCAGGCCACTAAATGTTGAGATGGCAAAATCATTACTGGGTACGGATTCGATTGAGATTTGATGTTGTTATGTTTATTGATGCATTGAATATGACATGGTTGTGGCTATTCCTTCCATAGAATTAAGTTAAAATTCACATATGTAAATTGACATCTCTTGGCAAGGAAAATATTTTATTCCTTTCCATAACTATCTGATATTAATTTTAATCATAAAGACCAGCAAGAAGCTCAAATTTTTATAATATTTGATTGTTGGTTCATGTTGGTATGATGTTACTGAGGTCCTCTCATATTAGTCTTGCATATGTCTATTTTGTTTTGCAGGAACTTTTAAAAAGGAGACTACAAGGAAAAATAGAATATACCAAAATTTTGCAAGATACTGCCAAAGCAATGGCAAAGGAAGTTTAGGTTTCACGAAGGGTCGTTTGGATCGCTTAGGAATTTGGAGAATTTGAGAAATTTCTAATTCCTAGACATAAATTTATCAGGAAGTATGTAATTTTGTGAAGAGTTTGAATTGTTTATAATAAATTTATGTCTAGGAATAAGAAATTATCCAAATTCACACTTCAATCCAAACGGCCCGATTAGTGAGGAGTTCAAACAAACAGCTAAAGATCTTGATCAGTTTTTAAAAAAGGTCGTGTTGAAAGTTTGGTTATATATTTTGATTTTTCGATATTTACGGCTACATTTAGTGTTACATTTTGGGGTTGATTTTATTTTTATTTTCTATTGGTGTTGCATTTGTGGTTACCTCCTGATATGTGGACGAGTTTCCAATGATAACTTTTATATATTATTTAGATTAGATTTCCCATTAGTTCTCACTCATCTTCAGGGAAAGAGCAGATGCCATTTTTCTCTTTATTTGTTTTTTTATATTGGTTTTTTGAAGATATGTTTAGGAATGTATAAAAGTAGTCTTATATTTGGAGGGTAGCAGTAAATTATTCACGGAAGTTTCTTTTTTAATAAATAATTAGAGGATTTAAGATATTATTCATGCTAGAGTCCTCAAAATGTGGAAAAATGTCAATCCAAAAATGATAATGTGTGGGGCATGAGTTTTGTTCTATTGGACAGCAACGTTTGTCTTTTTCTGTCATGTATTCAACGTTTGTCTTTTTCTTAATGCTATATCCTTTCAATATTTAAAATATGGAGGTGCAATCCAATCTGTATATTAATACACTTGGGAATGGCTCCTATATCTTTGAGATTGTTTGTTGTCAAATGAAGATCTAAGGATTGACTAGCAGAAAATGCAAAAAAAGTATTTATTTTTTTTATTAGAAATGGATTGTATATCCTGCCAATTGCTGTCAATTGCTGTCAAATGTCTATCCTGCTAATTGCTATCAAATGAAGATCTGAGTATTTGTTGTTTATTATTTATTGAAGAACATCTCCTCTTTTGTATTCCTGCACTTGAAAAAGGTTCATCGACATTTATTATTTAATTGCTGTCAAATGAAGATCGAGTATTTGTTATTTATTATTTATTGAAGAACATCTCCTCTTTTGTATTCCTGCACTTGAAAAAGGTTCATCGACATTTTAGTTATTTGTGCTTGAAGAAGACAATTGGCAGGATATTCATCACTCCTTTCTGGTCTTGGAGCAGTGATGTTACAGTCTGAATTTTTTTTATTTGGTTCATATAGTTCTAAGCTTTTGTACACTATTTGAAAATTTACTATACTGTTAGACTTCTCTTATTTATGTTTAACTTAGGATTTCTGTTAAAAAAAATAGAATGTGGAGAGATTATACTTTACGGCATAGTCAAATGTGAAATGTTGCATCAATTCAGTTAAGCATGTGCTCCAATTCATAGAGCGAGGTATGCAATTTTTTTTTTCCTTTTTGAATTTCTTCATAACAAGCACATACTACTTGCAAAGAAAATGTAAAGATAGTTATCTAAAGAGTGCCTATTGGATGAATTAGCGATATTTATTTAAATATTCTAATCATCAGTTTCATTCTTTTCTTTATGAAGACACTTTTTCATTAATTATTGATAGTTTTCAATGTGCTTTAGGTTTCCTCGCATAAATAGACCTGTTGAGCTCTCCAAGGATAGAGCATTTAGGATCTATACAAAAAAAAAAAAAAAAAATCTGGTATGATTTTATATTTATTTCACGCATGGTTAGATGATTGCAAATTTTCAATGTATTATTTTTTATATTTAGAGACTAAAAATTCCAAAATGATGATACTTTATTTTGTTGAAGTCCCTGGACAATACCCAGCATCTTATTACAGTTCCAGCTTATATGTGCTGGTATCAGTTGTGGCAGCATGTATGTGAGAAAATTAATTCTCTGTAGTTATTCTTTTTATTAGACTTTGCAACAACATAAGCTAGAGTTTGAAGAGGAATTTTTTACCAGAAATTCTTATTGACAAGCAATCTTTGCTTGGAATTTGGAGCAGTATTGCTGTCGACTGTCAAGGAGTAAGAATTCTCTTTATTTGATTGTCATATGTAATTTTTTTTTTCTTATACCCTTTCTCCTTATTACATTTTGTTAATGGAATCGATCCTTTTATATAGATCATTTCATGTTTGCACCTCATTCTACCCTTTTGAGTTATAGTGCATCTCTCTCTTTGTAATGTTAATTAGTTCATAATTTTCTTTGAATGTGTTATAAAATAAAGTGAAAGGTGGAAGAGACAAAGATAAAAGAGAGAGTAAATTGGTGTTCTGTATTTCTTTCTCAACAATTGTTCAATTTAGATTACAGTATACATCCTCTATTTATAAGGCAAAAAAAAATCTTCTAATTAATGCTATAGATCTCATACAATTAATAGGAATAATGAAAATGGACAATCAATATATAATTCCATTTATAACACTTTCCCTTTGTTCATCTTTCATTATACACTAGTAATATGATACTTCTGGATCAATATAAAGTGAAAAGAGGAAGAGAGAAGATAAAAGAGAGAGTAAATTGGTGCTCTGTAATTCTTATTCTCAAAATGTTCTAAAAATAATGGAGCTTCAGGTTCAACTTTATTTGGAGATGGTCTAGTAATTAGCTTTCCAAGAGAGCATGCTTGGCGTGTCAATTCTTTTGATAATAGGAACTTCAGGTCCTTTAAGGATGTCCGTTTGCACTTTCAATTATTCTCCTCATCATTATATTTCCTGGATGACCCAACCTATCATGCCATAATGTAAATAATTTTGGATCAACTAACTTCTGGTTAGTCACCATATTTGATTCTACTGTACTTATATATGTACCATATAGTCCATTTGATAATGCTTGTAATTTCTCCATAATATTTTTCTGGCCATTTTTAATAGATATGATATGAAGATATTCGCAATTTTTTTCATTCATAGTTTCAATATGATAACCATTTTTTCGAATATCTTTAAAACTTAGTAGATTTCTTCTGGATCTACTTGAATATAATGCATCATCTATTATTAATTTTGTTCCTTTAGGTAACAAAATACAAGCTCTTCCGGAGCCTTCAATAATATTACTTGAGCCAGAAATAGTTTGGATATAAGTCTCACCGAGATGCAATTGCAAAAGGTATTTCTTACTTTTCAATATTGTATTTGTAGTTCCGCTGTCTACTAGACATGAATCTTCTTTATTTATCATTGCGTCAGTCATTTCCTTACAATAAAATAAATGAAATAAATTAAATAAACTAATTTTATTTTATGCGCGTGCATAAAAACTAAAAAGAAAAAAGAATAAGAAATTACTTTATTCCGTACATTAAATTAAAAGGAAATTAAACTAACTTTATTTTATTCGCATGTGTCACAAACATCTTCAAGATGATTTTTCTTTTTCATTGCAAAAATTAATGCAACCATGCCAATGTCATCTTTTCATATAAAATCAAATTCGCTTCAGGGAATGGATTTTCACATGATTGATTAATTTATTAGAAACTCGTTCTTTTGCATTAGGATACATGATACTAACTTGAAGTATCTTTTGCTACTAATGGAGCAAATTTGAAACATAAAATATTGAAAATTGTACTAATAAAATTATAACGAGCTTTTTATTTTGATAGTGACATTTTTCTTTGGAAAAATCTTCAAGAGTACTAACATGCTTTCATCATAACTTCAGGTTATTAGTATCGTAACTTCAGGTTACAATAAATAAATGGAGATAAATAAATAAATAAATAAAATGAATGAATAAAGTAAATAAAATTACATACAATAACTTAATTATAACTTCATGTTATAGAAAAAATAAATTATTTAATAACTTCTAGTTATTGATTCTTTTGTCTGCACAAGAATTTAAATGAAATAACTTTAGGTTATTTTCTCATTTAATGACAAATAATAACTGTTGATATATTAAATTAGAAATAACTTCATGTTATTTTTCATCCAGTGTCCAATAACTTTTGGTTATTAAGAATAGAACTTCAGGTTCTTTGAAAATAAAATTTTAGTTTTCAATAATAATATTCAGTGGTGTTTCATAACTTCTGGTTATATTAATTTATAATAGAACTTCATGTTCTAAGCAAATCAATTTAAAAATCAAGAACTTCGAGTTCTAAACAAATTACTTCAAGAGCATCAAGAACTTCAGGTTCTAAATAATTTTAATCGAAATATAAATTTCAGGTTATGATAAATAAAATAAATAAAATAAAATGACAACATAATAAATAAGAAATAAAATAAAATATAATTCATATGATTATAACTTCAGGTTATAATACTTAATAACTTCTAGTTGTTAACATTTTTTTTACTACTCAGTTAGAAGAATTTAATTGAAAATAACTTCATGTTATTTTTCATTCAATAACTTAAAAATAAAATTTCAGATTTTAAAAAAAATAAATTTATGTATTTAGAACTTTAGGTTCTAAATAAATTATTTTAATAATTAAGAACTTCAAGTTCTAAATAGCTTTACATCGAAATATGAACTTCAGGTTCTTCATGTAATAAGAACTTCGGGTTTTTGATAAACTCTCAAGTTTGAATAATATCATCAAATAATTATTTTTATCATCATTCACTTCGAGGAATGATTCTCATAAATTTAAACAAAAAAAAATTCAGATTCAAATATCTAAAAAAAACGAAACTAAGAATTTTCTATATTATTCAAACGAACATATTTATATAACTTGAGGTTAATTATATCGCATGGTAACTAATCTTTTGCAACGTTCTTCTCCGTAATTTGTCAAAGTGACTTTTTTGAAAAAAAAAACAGGATCTAAATATTCACGTATGAAAAAAAAAAATCTAAACAGAGAATAACATTTGTAGTTATAGAAGAGATCTAAATATCTCAATAAAATTGCGTAGTTATTATAAGTATTTAAACAGATCTAAACAAAGAATGGATCTCAACATAGATCTAAACAGATTTTAAAAAGTTTTCACCTACGGAAAAAAATTGGCAATTTACAATTATTCAAATACACTACATCAATTTAAATTAGTATCAACGTGTGAATCCAGAGGGAAAAATATTGGATACGAAAAGAAAGTATAATCAATTTCAATCAAGCCCTTTTACCTTTTCCTCCTGAGCGATTCGTGCTGATAACGTGTTATAAAATAAAGTGAAAGGTGGAAGAGACAAAGATAAAAGAGAGAGTAAATTGGTGTTCTGTATTTCTTTCTCAACAATTGTTATAAGGCAAAAACAAATCTTCTAATTAATGCTATAGATCTCATACAATTAATAGGAATAATGAAAATGGACAATCAATATATAATTCCATTTATAACAGAATGGTAATTATCTAATTATATTTGATACAATGAATATATAATAATTAAAACACTTCTATTAGTCAGCTAAGATGGTTCTTCCATATTTTTAAAATAAATTTAGTTGTAGTTTCATGAGAGTACTACATTAAAAGAGCATGTTCTTTTTAAGGGAAGTCAATGACGATACGTGTACTAATCGACTATAATTTAAAATACTGCTTTCATTGACAATATTGGGTAGTATCGTAATTACAACATAGTACTTAGTATTATAATAGCATGGTGCTATTATAATTATAAGATGTATGACAGTAATATCACTTAACTAAAGTTTTCTATTTTGAGGAAGAAAAAATTTCAGCTAATCTATTTATTTTTGCATGATAGTATGTAATATATCAACCTAAAAAAATAGATCGCGCAACGCTCGAGATCCTACTATAGCAAAATTAGTGAAATCACACAAGAAAGGAATCTTTTTTCCTAAACAATTTGGAAAGAAAAACACAAAATCTTCAATTTGGAAGAAGAACCGCTCGAGGACAAATAAAGGCAAAGAAAGCCCAGGATGCAACAGTACGTGGAGGGGTATTTTAGCCATTACATTAATTTTCTATTTAAAATATGATTAAAATTAATGAAAAGGGTTTATGTCCAAACAAAATCAAATTAGAGCGAGTCATATCCGATTTTAAAGATTAAAGGTGTTTATATCCGAACAGGGAAGATTAGAGTGGTTTATATCCGATTTTGCCTTTAAAATAACATAACTGTATTTTGAAATGTATTTTTATATTTCCTGATATGCCATTCAACTCTTCTTCTATATTTCTCTTCATCCCGTCAATCTCCCATCCCATGCTCCCTATCCTCTACTGCTCTCCCTTTTTCATATCACGATGCCTCTCAATCTCACATGAACCTCCTTATTATGTTCTCTCAATCTCGTAGAAATCCTATTTGCAGTGATTCACATCTTGGGAAGGTGTCTAAACAAACAGTGCCATGTAACAATTTGGTGCCAGCAGTAGTTGATATTTTGGTTGAAATTTTCGGTGCAGTATCGATGGACATGAAAGACAATGAGGATGGATATGTTGCGAATTGATTATTTCTAATAATAAAGCAAAAAGAAAATTGAATTGAGTTGGTCTGGTACGGACAAATGCTCATCTGGTCATGGGTTCATGTTTGTGTTTTGAGTTGACTATAAATAACAAGCTCGGTCCAACATATCTCCTTCGTAAATCTTGGATGCACCTTATTCGTTAGCCTTGGAAAAAATTGGAATGTACAGCCAAGCAACAATTTCAATGGATTAATTAATTGGACATTTTAGTTATTGAATTGTAATGAAGTTGCTATCTTCAAGGACCTTGGTAGAAGCATTAAAATAAAGTTGTAGATAAAAGCTTAAAATGCATTTTTATTGTGTCGCACAAATTGCCGAGCATATTTTCTCTTGAGATAAAATTAGGTACTGACAATTATTGATTGGTTAACGTTTCATTACATAATTTGAGTTTAAGTACTTACATAACACAAAATACTCCAATTTCATTCGACATATACAAAACATGAAAAATTGATAAGCTAAATCAATTTTCATTCAAAGGCTAAAACATTAATAAACTAAACAATCACACAACAGACACACATTTCCTGATTAATACATACAAACATTAATGTTTCATTTCAGATCCCAACAAAATTGTCACATTCCTGATATGGAACCAGTGGTTTTTAGCACATAGAAGTACTGGTTTACCAGACCAGATACAAGAGAAATGCAAAATAAATAAAAAAATTACTTGTTTGTGGACAAAATTGAATACTAGAACTAATAATAAATGATAAAACGATAGGGTTTTTAACATAAGATTCTAGTTCCATTGTGGTTCCTCGGTGCTTGGTAACTTCCAGTAGAGAGAGTCCTCAATAGAACTTCTGCGAGATTGAGAGAGAACACAAGAGAGGTTTGTGTGAGGTTGAGAGACGCCGCAACAGGAAGAGGGGAGGCAGGAGAGGGTGTCCTGGAGTTCGGTAGCATTCGATGGTAGACGTCAGGATGAAGGAAAAAATGAGAATGAGAGTTGAAGGGTATATCAGAAAATATAAGAATACATCTCAGAATATAATTTTGTTATTTTAAAAATATAGGATGTGTTTGGATGGAGAAGAATAAGGTTTGGATAAGAATAAGGATCAAATTTCTTATTTTTGTGCAACGCAAACAACACAAGAATAAGAAATTTAGATCTTTATTTTTATACTAACAAAACTATGGTATAAGAATAAGGAATTTGGACAAGCATGCATTTCGATATTTCTTATTCTTATTCCTTATTAAACCATGTATAGATGCGGCAAATATCTAAGTATAATATATTTAGGGTGGCATTTTTCTAAGAATAAAGTTTGGGATTGTATTTCTCTAATTTTGTAATTTTGAAGCGACATGATCTAATTTTCCCTTTTTTTTTGTCTAACAGGGTTGTTCTCAAGTTGAGTAACATAATTTAAGATATTATAATTCTTCTCTATTTCCTTTTTGGACTAGTATTTCATTTCTTGTAAATCATATGATCGACACTATGAAAAAGCATGATATGCTCACACCAATTTTGTTCTAGACTTTTAAGCACACTATTACTATGACCCTAATAAGATTGTGAATTTTAAATGCACGAGACCTATAAAAAATAATACATTTGAATCACTACGGAAAAAAAAAATGGCTGGTTCAAAATGAGAACAAAAAATTGATACATTAGTTAAACACTATATATCTTTAATAAGATCACAATTTCAAAATTTAATTACAGAAATTATTAATAGATATATAAAATTGGAGGACTAAAATTCTAGCTTTATATATAAAAAAAATGAGTTCATACTTCACCTACATTGATATTTTTAGTGTATGTTTTTTTTGAAACAAGATGTTGGAGCAAATCAAGAGAACTAATTTGGCAGAGTTTATATAACCCACCTGCCAATATTTTCACTTTGGCCCACGGAAGGGACTAATATAAGCTGCTTTGATTCGTTAATCTCCAAATTGTGCAGTCTGATGATGAAGGGACAAACTCCAAAATAAATATTTAACGTAGCATAGGAATATTAGATATTTTATATATTTTTCTAAATCTCATAAAATTTAATCTGCATAATAGTTTAGTTTTTTAGTTGTTTGAAGGTTGTAAAAAATTATTTGTCTGTGAAAATTTATGAACTAACTCACATATACGTGAAAATTTAGTGTTATAAAATTTTATAATAATACACTTATAAATATTATAAATAATTCCCAAATCTCATAAGAAATTCTAAAAAATTCATATACACCAACTCTCATCATATTTAAAAAATTTTAAATATAATATATATGTATATATATATAGAGAATGGATTCAATCAAAGCGTTTTGACCGGAGTCTCAGTTAAACCCCGTCGGTTCTCAATTTTGAAAGTTCAAACGACCGATCCGAACCGTCAAATATGATCTCCATATTGAAATCTACTTGCCGACCAAAATTTTCATTTTTTTGAATTTTTTAAGTATTTTTTCGGATTTTCAAAAACAACAATTTTTGTAGGGTTCAGAACAAATTAGATTAACGATTTTTGAAAATCCGAAAAAAATACTTAAAAAATTCAAAAAAATGAAAATTTTGGTCGGCAAGGAGATTTCAATATGGAGATCATATTTGACGGTTCGGATCGGTCGTTTGAACTTTCAAAATTGAGATCTGACGGGGTTTAACTGAGACTCCGGTCAAAGCGTTTTGATTGAAGGCTTTCTCTATATATATATATTGCCGTACCCGTACTAGAGATTTTTGATAATTTTCAAATCGTCGTACCTGTGAAAACCCGTAAAAATTACAAAATAAAATTTAGCTTTAAAACTGATAGATAATTTCTAAACTAAATAAAATTAATAAGATTAATGACTGACTTGAAATTTACAGAAAATTTTCAGAAAATCATAATATAAAATGCTCTAAAATTGAAAATTTGATAATAATATTTAATTAAATTTCAAGCAAATAAATAAATGAAATTAACAAGGAATCTAATTTCAAGTTCACAAAATTTTCATAAATTAAAACTTAATTTAAAACTGTAGTCCACTGATCAATTAAGTCAGTAGGTAATTTTGTGTGTTTCTGAATCGTTGGATCTAGACTTCAAAATCTAGATTTTTCTGGTCCGTTGGATCGGTGCCGTTTTGACATCCAATCAAATCCATGAAATTGATTAGATTTTCTGAATTCAATTCTAATTTGGCTTTGGTGTCCACCGTCTTATCCTCTCTTCTCTTTTTCTCTTAAAAACCTCACCTCGTGAAACTCCGTCTCTCCCCCTCCCGAAATTATTTAATATAAAAATTCAGACACCAAAAAATTTAATAAAAGAATTATTTATTTATTTTTTTAATAAGAAGAAAGTTCCAACGCGTTTATAAACCGCGCCTCTCTCTCTCTCCTCTCGAACGCGTTTTATAAACGCGTTACAGGCCTTAAAACGCGTTTATAAAACGCGCTAGAAGCTGCAGTGATTGCGGCGAAAGTTTCTGACTTTGCGCGTTATTTTCTGATTTTACGCGTTTATAAAACGCGTAAGAGACCTTCTTACCTCTTTATAAAACACGTTCGAGAGATCTAATTTCCATATAAATACCCAACCTTCTGTCGTCCAAAATAAAAAAAAGGAAAAAAATCTGAAAAAAAGAAAAAAATGAGAGGAAAAGAAGAGTTAGATGGTGGAATGCAAAATAATATTAGTTGGTGCGAAACTAATAGCCATAAGGGTTGTATGCGGCACACTTATTCACTGATACAGAGTCGCACACAATCCTTATGGCTATTAATATTCCACCAACTTTAAAATAAAAACTTTCCTGTGGAATCTGTTATTACGTGTAGAGGATGGTTTGTTGGGCTGGGTCTACGAGCCATAACACCGCAGCCGGCATCATTGGATGAGAATCTGCATACATGCAGTCATCCTCATCCAAGTCTCAGAAAAAGAGAGGGTCAATATGACAATCAGTCGCCCGACTCTTGTCTATTAGTTGCGGTGATGTTTTCTCTTCCCACCCTTAGCAATGGATCTTCTACAATTTTTTTTTATGTGGTTCAAAATTTTAATATCATGTATTTTGTAATTTTTTTTGTTGTGTATTGTGTGGTTCAAAATTTTAATAAATTGTAATTTTTAATTTGTATTGTGTTTTTTATTATAATGTTTATTGAGTTGTAATGTCTAATATAATTTAAATAAATATTAAGTCTTTTAATATTAATATTTCGAATTTCACAATAAAAATGGAAAATGGATAAAATAAAAACTAAAATAAATTAGATAATAAAACTTACAACACATATACTACACGAATTAATACATATACTAAAACACGAATTAATACATATACTAAAACATAAAAGAAAACAGATAATAATAGAACACACAATAATAAAAACATCTAATTATAGAAAAAACCTAATTATAGAACACACAATAATAAAAACATCTAATTATAGAAAACCTAATTATAGAACACACAATAATAAAAACATCTAATTATAGAAAACCTAATTATAGAACACACAATAATAAAAACATCTAATTATAGAAAACCTAATAATCAGTCCAAATGATATATGTCATTTTCATTTAAAGGGTGATTTTCAAATCCAGGAGGACATGCCTGTTGCAAACGCAACCAAACGATTCCATCTCCACGTCGGACATGATATCCTCCATCCCTCTTAACTACATCCGTCCAATATTTCGGCCCTCTGACTTCAAAAACGTCGCGTTGAAAAACCTTCACGTAAAATTTGTCGGAAGGATAGTGCAAGTAGACGTGCCGAAGAATATCTCGTTTACTTATTCCTCCATCTCCTTGTAGAAGCACACCGGTACAAACATGACGTGGTTTAGTTGACATTATGTTTTCTCGGTTTCTTTTCTCTGCGTAATTTCTCTAAAGTTTTGGTTTTTGATTTCTGAATTTTCGACGTGAATTTGCGGAGAAGCAGGACTATTTATAGACTCAACCCTTCGTACGCGTTTATAAAACGCGTAATAAGGTTTGAGCGCGTTTTATAAACGCGTACGAAGGGCTAAGTTAATGGAATTCAATACTTTCGCAGGCTGTCAGTCTGTTTTACTGTTTTACCTGGACACCACCTTCGTACGCGTTTATAAAACGCGTTCGTAGGCCTCCAACGCGTTTTATAAACGCGTACAAAGGTGGTGTCCACTTTTTGAGCAGCGTGATACTGTGTTTGAGCAGCGTTTTATAGCGCGTTTTTTGAGCAGACCCCTATTCTAGCGCGTTTTATAAACGGTTAAATAATTGCCTATATATATCTCAATTCGTTCTCCTATTTCGTATCAAAAAATCACAAACAAAAGACGCGTAAAATCAGAAATTTGAGAAATGGAGAAGGATCAAAACAATAATAAGATGGGGGAGGAAACATCCAAGGTGGGAGAGGGAAAACCTAATGTGGGAGCAAAAAGGATCCCATTATACGGCCCTCCGAAGAGAAGGGCCGTCTCTGCTGTACGTCGTTTCCCTCCAGGATGTGGCAGGAGCCCTGATTTTAGTATGGGGGTTAAAATAGATGAGAGTTCTAGTGAGAATAAGGAGGAGGAGAAGAATAAAGACGTTAAGGAAGTGGAGAAAAATTAAAGTTTAATTGTGCTAGAATAATGAAATTTATGTATTTTATTTTCTATGAAATTTATGTTATTGTATGAATTTATGTTATTGTATGATTTTATGTTTTATCTATGTTTTAATATTTATAACTAATTAATATAAAAATTAAGAAAAAATTTCATTACAAAAACTCTCATTAATATGAAAACAACGATTTAAATTAATAACAATTTTCATTACAATAATTCTCATTAATATGAAAACAACGATTTGCGGAGACTCATGGACAGTTGCCCAATTCTGCGAGAGCCTTCGACAGTCGTCGAGTTCCTCCCTAATTGGGTCGGCAGAACTCTACCGCCCATTACCCATGATCGTAGGCAGCAGAGTGTTGGTCTACCTCAGATGATGATGAAGTTAGCGAGCTGTCCATCTGGGCCGACCTTCGTACATAATAACAGATTCCACCGGAAAATCTCTTATTACAATTTCGCACTTATTAACATTGAGAGGTGAGAATGAGAGAGGTGAGAATGAGAGATGAGAATGATATTCAGAGGTGAGAATGAGAGATGCGAGAATTGGGCGTTTTATAAAAAGGTAAAGCCTTTTAACGCGTTTTATAAAATGGTACAAAGCCTTTTAACGCGTTTTATAAAAGGGTACAAAGTCTTTTAACGCGTTTTATAAAAGGGTAAAGCCTTTTAGCGCGTTTTATAAAAGGGTAAACCCTTTTAGCGCGTTTTATAAAAGGGTAAAGCCTTTTAGCGCGTTTTATAAAAGGGTACAAAGCCTCTGAACGCGTTTTATAATAGGGTAAAGCCTTTTAGCGCGTTTTATAAAAGGGTACAAAGCCTTTTAGCACTACGAGTTAATTAACTGCTTCTCAACACTAAAAAGTTCAAGTGCCTGTCAATGCTAACACTATAGAGTACAAAGCCTTTTAGGATTAGGGCTTTTTGTAGATAACAAGAATGCATGTCTGTCAATGCTAACACTAAACCTTTCAACATTATATTATACGAGTTAATTGTAAAATTCTCTTACAATACATTCCATTACAATATATAAAATTACGACAACACTTAATCTTCAATTATTTCATTTTTTCTTCCTACCGAAAGACAGTATATTGCCAAATTTCCCCCCAAACAATCCTTTTCGTCCTCTCTCCCTTGATGTATTGCCTTGATCTGTTGGAAATCTAGCCGACTCACTTCTCATATTTCCAGATGCGACATCTCTTACCCGTGGATCAATGCTTATAGAATTTCTCTGTGGTTGTACAGATCCTTGGTCCTCCCGATTATTGTTGCTTCGTGGATCAACATGCAATGACATTCGTCCTAGTTGAATGGGTGTTTGACGAGTTCGAACCGTAAGTTCAGTACTCGCTGCCCTTCTTGGACTGTTGGCCCTTGTTGGTGGTCTACTGGTGTATCGACCGGATTGCAATGCGTCCATCGGATATGGCGGTTGGGGTGCTGCTTGTCGCGGTTGACTGGTTGAAGCTTCACCTTGATTTTTCTTTTTTGTTTTTCTTGTGGAACCTCCACCTTTCCTTCCTTCCATCCTATCCATCCACATCTCTGCACGAATGATTTTGCGCCTTCCTCGATTGACCAAACTCTTGTCGGGGACAATTATCGGACCTGTATAAACTGGCCACCCTTCCTCATCTTTGTAACAATGAAACCGACCTACTGACCAAATCATGTGCTGGTTTTGCATGCTATAGTGACCATCCACAAATTGATCTACATTGTAATTTGTCTCCCTGCAAACAGCAATGACATGTGCGCAAGGGATACCTGTCAATTGTGGTTTTTGGCACTCACATGTGGTTCGAGTGAAGGGCAATTGTACATCGGTTTGCTCCATGTCGGGTGGAATTTGAACTGTGTAATGGGAATAATCGTAGCCTACACCATCACGGTACTCCTCGCGAACTTTCACGCGAAATTCTCCAAGGTCCAATCTTAACACGAATGTGCTCATAAACTCCTCTGAGATTGAAACAAAAAGATGAAGTTAGTTCAAAATGGATTAAAATGAATGAATGAATTAAATTCTTTTTCTTTAAGTACTTACGTGATTTTCCATCATGCTTGATCAATTTATTCTTTACTCCTTCCGGCCATCTTTCTCCTAAACTCAACCTTTGAAGTGCTTCTTGTGTTCGCTTGTTCATCCAGTTGGCACATTTATACCACGTGCCTTCTATAAGTGCTGTCACTGGTAATCTTCTCTCTATTCTAAACACATTATTCAGACTCTCCGATCCATTACTCGTCATTATACCCCACCGATGCCCCTTGTCAAAACTCTGAGCCCATTTATATAGTTTTAGCCGCTCGTTGTTGTCATTTTCATTAATTTTACCACAATTTCTTAGGTACTGATAAGCTCTCAGGTTATTTTCCTTCAGAACTCCCCAATTCTCTCTAAAACGTCTAGGGTTTTTCTTGTTAGCAAGTCTACATTTGAAAAAGTTTTTCAAATCAGCATCTTGTGACCCGCCAGCCTCCTTCCATAAGTTTTCCGCAACATGCTGCATGCAGAACCGATGAATCGCTACTGCATGCGCACCTTGTGCCTTCCAACCGTAATCTACGGATGCAAATACCGCTTTTATTGCCTTATGACGGTCAGATATGACACAGTATCTAGTGTTCCGGCCTAAAACTTCCCATCTAACCCAAGACATAAACCATCCCCAAGTATCCTTATCTTCTTTTTCGCCCAATCCGAATGCAACCGGAATTAATCGATTTTCTGGATCATAACCACACACTGAGAACGATCTACCTTTGTATCGGCCCGATAAAAAACTAGCATCAATTGAGATAACAGGTCTGGCATATTTCATCGCTTCTATGCACGGACCAAAAGCCCAGGCTGCCATCTTGAAGACGCCAACGTTAGGATCGTTTGTAGGCCAAGAAACTATTGTGTATTTCGTTCCTGGGGTTGTCGCCTTCATTGCCTCCAGGAGGCGTGGAAGTTTATTGTAGGCCCCTTCCCAGGACCCAAACAATTGCTCCAACGCTCGCTCCCTCCCACGCCATAGTTTATTATAAGTCGGTTCAATACGTGGATATCTAGCCCTTATGAGGCTTCCTATGTCCTGGACACTTTTTCCCAAATTTTTTTTCAATTCATCCCTAACGTGTTCAGCAATGAGACTAGCTGTAAGGTTTGCGTGACCTTTTTGGCCCGGGGGTCTCGAACAAATATGCTCATTTGGATTGGTAGAGATCTTCCAATTTGTATTATAACTCTCACGTCTACCATACAATCGCCACTTACAATTCGGTTTTTGCATGCAAACCATTACAATTTTTTGTTTATTGCTAGTTTCCGTTCGAACTTCTCGATTTGTTTTGCATGAAACATCACATACAGCTAGAATTAATTGTTTTTTGGAACCGAATCGTTTATCAACAGCAAGTTCGCCTTGTGGCCCTAAACTACGCTCCGGCATACCAACATACTCAAACATGGAAATATCACACAATTCACTTACAGGATGGTGCAAGTCCGTCCTTCCTGAAACGTATGGCTGGTCCCAGTTTGAATAAAAAGGCACTTCTCTCTCGGAGAAGTCCTCCACATCGGTATATTCTTCTCCGGTAGGAAGGTCGGAGTAAGTCGCCGGACCCTCATCTTCATCACCATCAGCAACCTCGACTTCATCTCCTGATGTGTTATTGTCTTGCGTAGGAACGGACTGTTCGCCAGTGTATTGGTAAGGGGTGGATTGCTGGCCACACATAAGGTTTAAGGAAGTGTTTGGCTCACTGCTACCGGGCTCGTCAAGGGGTGTTAGGTTCAGATCTGGTCCCGTGCCATATACGGGGATGAAATCAACATGCAACTCAATAATCGGTAACCCTCTCGTCTCGAATGTCTCGTGGTAAAAAAGGCGTCATTGATCTTCAGAATTTACAGGAAGAAATAGCGATTCATATCTCCCATTTACAATTTCATTGTAACGACCATGGATATTCAGAGTGTACTGGGTTTCTAAAATCTGTAGCCTGCTGTATAATTCATTTCGAATTTCAGCAAATGTTGTATGCATACTACAACCGATGTGGAAGTAAGAAGCACCAAAAGTTGGACATTGGTTGACATATATTGTAATTGTAGACATTTTTGGATTTGATTGATAGGTTTTTAAATTGTAAGAGATAATCTGTTGTTGACGATTTAAATTCTGCGAGAATGTATAGTCTTATATAACTTCAAATAACGCGTTTATAAATTCACAAACTTATAGACAGAAATGACTAAAGTTCGATCGAAATGACTAAAGTTTGATCGAAGTGATAGAAGTTGGAATGTTCAGGCTTCTAGCGCGTTTTATAAACGAGTAACAAGCCTTCTAGCGCGTTTTATAAACGCGTTAATTGCGTTTTAACTATTCCGAAAGTTCAGGCTTCTAGCGCGTTTTATAAACGCGTTTTAAGGCCTGTAACGCGTTTATAAAACGCGTTCGAGAGGAGAGAGAGAGGCGCGGTTTATAAACGCGTTGGAACTTTCTTCTTATTAAAAAAAATAAATAATTCTTTGTATTAAATTTTTTTGTGTCTGAATTTTTATATTAAATAATTTCAGCTCCCCCTCTCTGGGAAGTGATCCGCACAACAACTAAGTTAGTCCCGAACAACATTTATACAATCTTCCGTCCAAAATACCCTCACATCAATTAAGAAATATATTATATTTATTTCCTAAATTTACTCTAATAACTTTTCTTTAATTTGTGCTTTCCTTAATCATATATCTTTCTATATATGTTTCACGCTAATGCTAAGCCTAAGAGAGAGCATAGATGTATTGTTGTTGTTTTAAATTTTTTGTTGCTTTTGTTTTGATTTCTATTTTACTCATCAAGACAACCTTTCGTGGATTAAGAAATTCTTACGTCACAATAAATAATTACTTAATTAGTTAATCACTTAATTGTGTAATATATGTTGTATTGTTGATTTGATTTTTGAAACATATTTTACAATTTTTTTAATGATAATTACTAATGTTCAATCACTTATGTGTTCTTTTTTAATGATAATTATTGCAAAACTAAAGCCGCATAATAAAAGTTGTTCCAAAAAAATAGTTAAAAGGTTGTTTGTCATGAGGGCACTATTGTCATTTATAAAAAGTTTTATTGTCCGGATCATTTTAATGTTGTCCGGATCATCACCCCATGGAAATCCTAGATCCCACAGCCACATCTTGAAAATATATCAAAGGTCAACTCAGATATATAACATGAGAACCTTTGCAACATGCGAAAACTTAATAATAAAAAATAAAATAAACTATGAACTTGGAATTATCCTGCCATTCTAGCTATAGAATTGGACTAGTAATATGATGAATGGAATAGAAATGTCAAGAGAGTAACAGACAAAATTATATAATTTAAGCATCATATAATAATACTTCAAAAGTCGTTAATTTGTGTACCATTCAAAGCTCGAACCATTTAATTAAGGTAAAATATACAATTAATATTATTATTTCTTGTTGGCATGATATTTACATTATCAAGATCATGATAATGAGGATATTTTCAAATTTAAAATTTACTTTGTACGAATTGCAAGATAAATAATTAACAAGTGATCTTTCCCCTTAATTATATATATACATACAGATTGACTGGACTAATTTTGTGAAGTGCATTATTTATTTATAAATCAATGCTAATTAAGAAGTTCAATGCAAATGACAATACAATTAAATAAGACAAAACTAAACAAAGAGAATTAAGTATATAATACAAAATAAATAAAATAGTGAAGCCGTTCTCCAACTCTTGCTTCCATCATTTCTTTGTTCATGTCCTAGTTACAATGTAGTTATTGTTTTGGCTTCAGGAAATTTTTTTTGAAAAAATGGTATAAAAAAAATAAAAATAATGTAGACGAAGAACTGGAAGTAATTAAGCTCCGGATTAAAAGTTATGTACATTCTTTTAAATAGAAATTAAATGAACTGAAAGCAAATTAAAATAAAACTTTTTTGGAACTTGACAACTTCAAAATGATCTGAAACTTTAAAATAATCAAAGATTATATAGTTATATATGAAATAAAAGCAGAAATTTATAAGACAGAACTCATCTCTCCCGCTGTATATCTATTATTCCTTTTCCTTTTCTCCCACTTTGGTGTGGGATCCACAGGTCAGGGTTATGAAAAAAAATTAGAAGACAAAACGGGGGGAACCACAGTATTGTCTATTTAAATACTAAAATTTGAGAGGTAATTTCGTTCCATCCGAGGGTGGATTGACTTGTGTCATAGTTTTTCCGGTCTTCATTTCTCCTTATTTTATTCTTTTTTTTTATTTTTTTTTGTTTGGTTGATAATAGGAAGCCAGGGAATCGTGTTTGAAAAACGCAGAAGACAGGGAGGTCACAACTGAACCGCTTCAAAGAAAAAAAAAAAAAAAACGATAAAAGGGTGGCAAAAAGTTGGAGAGGTACCAACTAATTAAAGTGTTCTGTACAAATGAGATTGAAATATATAGGATAGAATAGAAGAACTAGAAGGCAGAGCGCAGAGATACTCCAATTTTAAAGAAATAATTGTATTTTATCTCGATGGGTTATAGTGTAAATATCACCAGAAAATCAGAATGAAAATAATTTTATTTAACTTGATGGGTTATAGTGTAAATATCGCAAGTAAATTGGAATAAGTACTGCGTGGCAGCGTGGGTAATATTTGGGTGGCAGGATTTACTTCAACCCAACCCAAATATTACCCAATATATACACTGGCAGGATTGACGTTTCGATTAGAGAGTGGAGTCGGACGCTGCTTTCTGCACGCCTCAAAATAGCAAAGCACGCTAAATTTTATTAAATGACAGAAAAGCCCTTCCAGACTTTGAAGCGTGCATCCCTCTTTCCATTTAATGGCTCACAATCCAGCGTCTCTCCAGGCCTCTCACTCGATTTCGACCTCCTTTCAGCAAGGGCGTTGGCTCTGTATCTTCAATTTGTCGAGTTAAATTAGCATTTGGTACTATCTCCTTGGTACAATTTCAAATCAGCTTTTCCTGAAACCTATCTCCATGAAAAAGAGCACCATGTGCCAAAAAATAAAAGAGACCAGGGTATTTCCATCAATTAGTAACATTTTAGCGTGTCTTGCTAATCTGAAGCGTGCGGAAAGCAACGCTTGAAAATTAGCTTTCGGCGAACGCAGATAAAAATTGTTAGCGGCGAGGTTATCTGGGTGGATAGATTAACGCCAATGATTTTCAGGGTCGTGCTACCGACTCCAATGCTCCACTCTAATACTCAATATTCTAGTAGAGATTATAGGAATATGAACTGAGATCTATGCATGGTTGTTATTTGGAAGATCATTAATAGTTGTTCTGTCCATTTAGTATGTTATGCCGGCATTTATTTTCAACAGTTAAATAGATCGCTATTCCCATTGCATCGAATATTATTCTCCACTGTTTACCATATGTTTAAGACAATATTGTTAGAGTAGCAAAATGATGCACATTAATATTTAATTATTGATCTATTAAAGAAGCTGTGTACGTATCTTATCATATATTAAACTTAAAAACACATGTTTGCTCTAGTGTTTCAAATCATGTCATTTGAAACATTTCATCATGCATTTAAATGATTAGATTTTTTTTTTTGGGGGGGGGGGGGATGGAATGCTATCTACAGAAAATTCTAGTCAATGTAGATTTGTTTTGTCTCAATTTAGTCAATCTATGTGAACTATACCAGTGTTAAGAGAGGTGAAGCTATGATTATTTCATCTAAAAAACAATAAATATAATAACCATAACCACTAGAATGGAAACGTCACGAACTTTCTTACATATCAACTAAAACTAATTAAATATATATTTTTTGGAAAATTTTCAATTACTGTAAACTAATATTACTTTTAAGAGTAAATTTTTTTAGAGGTCCCTAAACTTTATGCATAGTCCAATTTTAGTCATTTAACTTTAATTTGTCCTTCTACAGCCACTAAACTTTGTACATTGTCCAATTTTGGTCACTCTGTCATCTCTCTGTTTAATTCCGTCTGTTTTAGTTGATTAAGATGCAAAATGAGGATCTGAATCAAATATGTAGTGGGTCCAGTTTGTCATCGGGTGATAAAACTAAAAAAAACTTGCTGCGTTCCTATCGGTAACACCTACGTAGGAACTATACCTCCTTCTTTCTCAGTCATTCCCACCTCTCGTATTTCTTTCATGTTGAGATAGCTTTTTTATAAGGCCAAGTCTACTGTCGCATCATTTTCATCTTCGATGCCTCCTCCGTTGTGATCCCTCCTCTTCCGTCGAAGTCATCTTCGTTCTCTTCTCCGATCCTCCCACGGTCCTACCTTTTCACCTCCATTCCCTAATCTCCTCTCTCTCCTGCAATCGCCACAAATCCCCCATCAATTTTGATGAAATGAATCTTCGAGAATTGGACCCTCAAACAAAAATTTAGAGAACTGCCAATAACAACAGGCTATTCACGTATCAGATTTTTAAGTGCAATATTTTCGTATCAGATTTTTAAGTGCAATATTTTTCAATACGCTTCTTTTAACCTCCTAATTCAAATCTTCATTACATCATACGAATCCCACTTAATTCAAAATATATTACACATTATGAACCTGTACTTGAAATCCAACTGAGCTAATTGCTGCTCTCTGTATTAATAGGATTAGTAATCAGACAAGGGGTGAAGATTGTTTTATTTTAATTTTCTCATCGTCAATATTAGAATGCTATGTTTCTAATTCTTTTTCAAATCCTAACAGTGAATATCTTCTCTTGCCATTATCAATATAAGTGTTGTACCGATTGAAGGAGAGGGATGACTGGAGGAGATAAGGGAAAGAAGGCGAAGAGGTGGGACTATAGGAGGCGAGAAGCGAAGGAATGATCAGAGAGGAGGCAGAGGAGAGAGATCGAAGAACAAAGTAAGAGGAGGGATTGCAGCGGAGTTGCACGCGGAGGAGGTAGCGAGGATTGAAGAAAGACAAAAGGTGGGATTTGACTGAGGAAGAAAGAAAATTTTTTTAGTTATATCGACCGTATGACAGGCGGGACCCACTACACACCTTTGATTCAGATTCGTATTTTGCACCATAATCGACTAAAACAGACGGAATTAAACGGAAAAATCACAGAGCGACTAAAATCGGACGATGTACAAAGTTTAGTGACTGTAGAAGGACAAATTAAAGTTGAGTGACTAAAATTGGACTATGCATAAAGTTTAGGGACCTCTGAACAAATTTACTCTACTTTTAACATTAAAATTTCCTTATTATCTATTGATGTATATCATATTTCTGACTACTATTGATCGCCAGTTTTAACATATATAGTTCATTTGAATTATGAGCTTAATTTAAATATTAAACAAAAACTTGAATAAATTAATTATTGAAATGTTGAAGGACATACTGAATATGTGGAAAGATACTTGATCATCCAGAGAGTCATTTTACTAGTCTCACTTCCGGCAGTACGTACTATGTAGTTATAGCAATTTATGTTTCAAATTATCCTTTTTTTTTTTACACTGTACATACATTTGATTCTTAACTCTTGTTAGACACTGTTTTTTTAGATATACTGGACAGAGACTGTCAAGTTTACAAACACTACTAAACAAACTAAAAAAGAAAAAAAGGAAGAACAAGAAGAGTACTACAGAACAGAAAAATAAGAGGTTGAACTAAACAGTAAAGGTTAGCAGAATTTCATAAAAAGTGTAGCTTCCTGCACAATCCAATCATGTAGAGCTTGTGAAGTTCTTGTAGTATCTCTGAAAATTCGACTGTTTCTTTCCTTCCAAAGAGTCCAAATAGCTGAACAAATGATGGTTTTAGACACTGTTACTTTGCTTATTCTTTGGTTCATCTCCAAGAACTTGTACGTATATAGTAATCCAGGAAAGACATTAGAAAAATCTCTCATGTTTTGGTATGAAAATCACCATTATTTGGATTTCTTCAGTTTTGATTAATTATATATTAGTGTTTAGAAGAACTGATATCCATTTGTATTTTTGTTGAATTGTATCAGCAATTTAAAGAAGAGAGTTCAAAAGGATGAAGTTTTCCTTAAAGAACAACATAACATTCTAGTAATATCAATGATATATGAATCGTAATTAGCATGTATAAACTTTCAAAAAAAAAAAAATTAGCATGTATAATCCAATCTTTTTGAATAGCACTTTATATGCAAAATTAGAATGTATAATCCAATCTTTTTAAATAAATGAAATATGAATCGTAATCTAGACAGAATAAAGAGTTTAAATATAGATTATTAGGATGGAATGACTTAGAATGAATACAGAAATGATTGAAATTGTCAAAATATGCTCAAAATTGCATAATTTGCAAGTTTTATGCGTAATTAGCATGTATAATCCAATCTTTTTGAATAAATAACATATAAATCGTATTCTAGACATAATAAAGAGTATAAATGTAGATTATCGTGATTAAATGACTTAGAATGAATCTAAAAACGATTGAAATGGTCAAATGTTGCTCGGAATTGCATTATTTGCACTTCCAGTTAATTATTTGCACTTTATATGCGTAATTAGCAAGTATAATCCAATATTTTTGAATAAATAACATATGAATCATATTCTAGACCGAATAAAGAGTTTAAATGTAGATTATTGTGTTCAAATGACTTAGAGTGAATCTAGAAACGATTGAAATGGTCAAATGATGCTCGAAATTGCATTATTTGCACTTCCAGTGAATTATTTCCACTTTATATGCATATTTAGCATGTGTAATCAAATTTTTTAGAATAAATAACATATGAATCGTATTCTAGACAGAGAGTCTAAATGTAGATTATTGTGATGAAATGACTTAGAATGAATCAAGAAACGATTGAATTGGTCAAATGATGCTCAGAATTGCATTATTTGCACTTTTGTGCATTATTTCCACTTTATTTACATAATTAACCTATATAATCCAATCTTTTTGAATAAATAACATATGAATCTTATTCTAGACAGAATAAAGAGTTTAAATGTAGATTATTGTGATGAAATGAATTAGAATGAATGCACAAACGATTGAAATGCTCAAATGATGCTCAGAATTGCATTATTTAATGCACTTTCTGGGCATTATTTGCATTTTATATGCGTATTTAGCGTGCATAATACAATCTTTTTTATTAAATAACATGTTGGAGTTATGTCCTAGAAGTCAATAATTTAATGACTTAATTATCAGTTTATGTTTTGGATGATAATTTATCATCTGTTCCTAGGTTTATTATTGACAGATTATTCAGGTTGAGGATCTGAATTGTAGATCTCTGTGGATCATTCTTTAGAATGACAATAATAAATCTAAACGGTCCATAATCTTGATAATTAACAAGGAACATTAATTATCATAAAAGATTAGTATGCAAGTTAAGTGATGATTAAGTTCTACTAATCATAGGTAAAGAGTTACCAACTTAGTTGCATATGTGTATGTTATGGAACATAGCACAGGACTTGACCCATCGAAATAAACATATGGATTGTGTTATGTGTCATTGTTTATTTCGTTGTGATTTTGGTTCTAAGTTTGAGATGTTTATCTTTTCCACATGAGGATAGGTTCAATAAATACTGTCTACCGCTGATTCCCGATAAGGGCTGCTATACGGACTTTATTTATGTTCTCTTGAATTGTGCGGGGAAAAGTTAATCATCAAGAAAACCGTATGTCCCTCATTAATTCACTTAGTGAGTGACGATATCTGTTTGGGCCCCTTGATGGAGATAGATTGTTTGCATGCAACTTTATACAATTATCTCTAGATCAAGAAACGTATAATCTGCAAGAATGACACATTCCTATCTTGGATTATACGATGATATCGTGCGACATAAGAATCAAAATAGAGAAACATATTTATTCTCTTATGCAGGATTGAAATATTGTAGCAGTACACTATTTATGCGAATTGGGAGTCATAACGTGTTGCTAGATACCGCTTATGATTATTGGAATTAAATAACGATTTAATTCCATGGCCAACATAGCATAAATCCTCAAAGGGTCACACAAATAGGACATTAATCACACAGTGCATTATTTATTTATTCACAGCAGTAGGTTCTGTGGAAATATGATAAGATTGATTAATTAATTATATACCGTTGCGAACCGTTATAATTAATTAAGTCAATGGATCATATAGAAATAAATTAATGCATTAACTAATCCTAAAATAATTATTAATGAGTTAATAATTAATTTAGTTCAACACTTATCAATATAAATGGTTATATTGATTAATTGGGCCGTTATTTAAATAGCAAATATATAGCCCAATTAAAGAGCAAAGTTGAGGGACCTTAATTATATGAATTAATGGTCCAAATGAAGGGGTTTAATGGCCCATAAAGGCCCATTTCGTGGCAGCCATTTATGGTGGTAGGTTGGATGACATAGTTGTAATTATGCAAGAGGTCAATTAGGTTTTGTGCTCTATATAAGGACCACTTATGAGAGCCTCCACCTAGACTTTTCTCTCTCATCTCTTCCTCCCATTCTAGGCCGCCACCTTCCTCTTCTCTCCCTCTCTTTTGCTCATGTGTTGAGCTATTTTCTCTCCACTAAATCAAGGTTGTTGATTGATGCAAGAGAGAAAACCATAGGGATTAGGCTTGTTCTTTGGGTATGCTAGCACGTACCTTGTAGAACGTGATTAATCCTCCTTGGTGGACTCGAGGGCGGTTACGAGACGTGGTGGAGACGGTGGAGAAGGCACGCCATCGATTCCCATGCCTTGGTCGAGCCCCGCGAATACGATTTCGCGGGAGGTATCGATTTCCCTTTTCTCTCTTTGTGTTAACTTGGCTTTTGTGCACGATTCGTTGTGTGTGTCGTTTCGATGGCTTAATTAACTTGTAATTAGCATAAAAATCGAAAATTACACATTAACTAACAGTGGTATCAGAGCACATGGTCGTACTTAAGCTATTTTGATACTTAATTAAGAGAAATTGGCTAATTAACGGATTAGTAGAGATGATGCGTTTGTTTGCTGTCTGGAAATGGTATTTTCTGTGTTATTTCGCGTTTTTGGATGTGATAAGTTCTCTGGAAGATCTTTTCATCTACATGAAAGTTGTAGATCTGTGGATTGTGATTCTTTTGTCGTTGGATTCACATTTTTGTGAATTAGTATGGATTTACTGTGAATAAAACGGCGACAGTGCGCAGAACCAGTTTTTGCTTGCACTGTCCTGTTTGAATGGCTTGAAAGATTTATATTTTGAATATAAGTACCAGTGTTCTATGGCTAGAAATAAAGAGGACTTGAAGCTCTTTCTGAGCATGTATAACTTGTTGCATGACTCGGATTAATTAGTGGGTTTTCAAGTATGAAAAGGAAGATCTTGTCAGATCCAGTTTGTTGAGCAAATCGATTGTTCTAATAAACTGTACCAACTGAGAACTCCTTTAAAAATTTTGTTTAAATGGAGTTGTTCTATTTTGAGTTAGGATTCCAGGAAAATTAATTTCGTAATTTTTCGTGGATGTTTGGACCTTCAACTAGGTTAAAACCTTTCGATTGACAGTCTGTCCCAGTACAGAATTTGTTGATTGTTTAGGCTGTAACTTAATATTATTGAACTAAACTTGGTTGTTTTTTTTTCATGAATGGATAGCCTGTAGTCTAAACAAGTTTTTCTATGTATATTGTATATATAAAAACTGGATAGAAGGTGGTCTAACAGACCAAATGGTTGAGAGGATAAGCTGAAAATCTCATAACGGTGTTTCGTGCACTTGTAAGAGATTTGTCTTTTTTGATTCTCCCAGATGGTTTACGATCTCTTCTTGAATTTTTTACTGGTAGTCACAACTTTGATAAGGAGCTTAAGTAATTTATTTGAGAATTTTTGGAGACCGAAAACTGTTGTTTTTGTTGGATTCCATTAGTTACGTTTTTTGATAAATTACTGTTTTTCTAAGTATTCAAACTAGTTGAATTTAATTAGAAAACTCCTTGTTTGATCTCCTTTCTGTTATGGGATGTTGAAAGAACTTTCTAAATGAATTTAAACAAGTTTGGTTGTTTAAAATTGAGGATTTGTACACGGAATTTACTTATAGCAAACGATACGCAAAGATGCTTGAAAATCGTTAATTGGAAACAAAGTTCTTGTATGTGCTAACTTTGTTTTGTAGGTGGATAGTGGGTTTAGTATGGCTCAAGACTCAATGCCTTGTGGTTGTAAATGAATGCATGTGTGAATGTTTGTAATGCGGCCTTTGGTGCCATTAATTAATTTTTGATTAATTTTTTATGTAACTTGTGAGGCTTGCATGCCCCTAAGGATAGGAAGGGAATAGGATGTTTTCACATGTATTTTGCACCTTTATTTTATATAGGATTTAGATCCTTATAGAATTTAGTGGGAGGGCAAGGATTAGATTAGTTTTGCTCCATGGACGATGTGGCGAAACTAATGCAAGCGGGAGCCATACAAACCCACAACTATGAGATGCTTATATGTGATTGCTTGTGATTGCTATGAATTGTCATAGGCTAGGTATGGGTGTATGCTTACACGACCACCAAACAAGTGTCATATGATTGATAGTCCCAACTAAAACTCGATTAAGTGAAATCGCCCTCCTTCTCTCTATCCCCTTCACGCCGATTGTCACTCATGGCGCGGTCCGCCCAAGCGGACGTCATGGTTGCCAATTCGGTAGTCGGGGTGCAAATAGCTAAGATTTGCAAGGAGCAAATAGTGAGAGGTTACTTTTCGATGGACCCAACTAGAGTTTGGACATCGGGGCGAAGTTTGTAAATATACTTAGATATTCACAAACCAAGAATCATATGGAACGATATGATTGGTTGGAGAACCTACCTTGTCTAATTAAGTAGGGTGACGTGCCATAGCAGGCTCTACTTGATGAAAACCGGGATCTTGGAAAACCAACTACATTTGGGACATTAAATAAATGTAGTGGGAGTTTTATTTGTTATAAATAAAACAATTGCATAAACTAATTGACCTTAAATTGATTTTGTTATAGATGTTAAAATTGTTAATTTTGTTGCGATCAATCTTTGAAAATGAACAAACTCGTTTCTAAAAGTATTCACTTAAAGAAGTAATACCGATTCCTAAGACACGATCTTAGCGAAGAGAAACTTGAGTATGTCAATTCCCAAAACTTTTCTCAAACTACCCGAACGTAGCAACGCGATGATTGATTGACTTTTGGCGAAAAGTTATTCAATAAAGAGTGTGGCTAATATCCTCATTTGAAAGTTCTAAGACCTTTGAATTAGAGAATTCATATGGACTAGATTTAACTCGTACGCTCTCATCCACTTACTCAAGAAAGTGTTCTTGGAGAAAGTAGATATTAACTCCATCATTTATGATCGAGTATAAAGAGTATGAGTTGACAAAGAGACTCTTCTTTTAAACATGAACGTTTCATTGGCTTACAAATCGAAAGATTTAAGTAGCTAATTGATAACTAGAGATATTGATCTCCGATATCAAGGATTATTGATATTGTCATACGATCTCTTTGAAATTATAAAGGATATAATGTTACCTTCTTCGCACACTTGTTGATGCAAAAAGGTAATTGGTTTAGTATTCAAGAAATACTTCGCCAAGGCATGAGTTGAAATTTCGAGACTCTTGATTGTGATTATGTATCACATGAGATGTTTCATTTGCCGTTTATTGGAGGCATTTGAAAGATTGTCCGAAATACCATGATTGTAATATTCTAATCCTAAAGTGTATTTGTCGTTCAAATATCTTACTATCTCTAATTTACACTAGTAACTTGATACTAGTACATATGCTCGCATTTAACGAAATGTGTTAGCAATGAAGAATAAGAGAATGTTCGAGAGATGTAAAGTAAACTCCGTATAGGAAATGACTTGTTCGTCTAAGTCATTACCATTGAATACGTAGAGTTATCTTTATTAAGAGTTTGTTTAGGAATTGAAGGTTGCATACCTTAATTCTAAAACCTCTCAAAAATATCTCCAATTCATATTTGATGAAATGGATGGTTATGTTTAATAAAAGACAAGTTCTTTTATTCTGAATTTGTTTATATGATTTCATGCATCTTGATTGAATTTGCTTGAAATAGATAAGCAAGTTTTGAATGACAAATAGGATACGTAAGACTTGACATAAAGTATTTGACTTTAATGTTATATATAACCGCTTAGTCACATACATAAACGAGAATCGCATTACGAGAGTCTTCGTAACGTAGAGCTCGTAATTCAATTCGATTTCAAATCGATTGATATGCGAATCATGTTTGTTAAATGACAAAAGCGCCTTTAACCTACGAAGGTTTAAGGACAAGTGTCTTGATTAGGACTTTTACATATCGATGTATAAAGACCAATAAGTACTTGTACGATGAAAGGTTTTTGATACTTTACTACTTAACCAACGATCATTGTAGATATTAACATATCTATTTGATAAGGTATAAGTATGAACCTTTTGACTAGTTCAAAGGAGTTCAAGTGTAAAGTTGAAAGACCGTTCAAGAGAAAGAAAGTCTTATAATTGATCATGGTAAATAGTTAAGTCACATGATTTGAAATATTATCTAAAGAGTATGAAAGTGGTTTCACAACTCGCTCCATGAGGAATAATATGTCCAAGAATGGAGGTATCGAACAATATTTCGTATAGTTCGATCGGTAATAAATCAAATTGACTTATTCGACTCGTATTAGGGAATTATGTTTGAGGACAATATTGTTTACACTGAATAATGTTCCATCAAAGTCTATTGGAGAAGATATCTTAGGAGATTTTGATCTCTAAGTATAATACTTCTCGAGATTTGGTGTTGAGAAGCTTATTTCAAGTATTATGGACTTGTAAGCTTAAACCAAATAAGACACTATATATTTGTAGGATGCTTTATATTAAAAGGCACTACTTCCACGAATATGATAAGAACAAAGTAGTTGCTGCTAATCATAATGTAGTCTTGATGAATTGAAATTCTCAAGAAGAAGTAGTGGGAGTAAAGTGAGCATTAAAATAGTTTATGCGTCACTACAAGAAGTACTCTTATGGGAAACTTGTCACTCCATACATGGTACTTAGTGGGAGTTGAGCGAAACTTCATTCACAAGTTGTTTTGAAAGAAGTTTAATAGTATGCTCCTTCTAATGAGGACTCAACCATCTCACGAGTTGATGATGTTTGAGAAACTCATGAAATATATGAGGAGTCAAGAACTCATTCAACAAATCGTTGTGGAAGTAGTTAATGAACCTCGAGTACCAATCCTACAAAAGATCAACGAGAGTTGATTTCCTAAGCCGCTTGGTGCATAGGTTGTCACAACATTCTCGTACTTAGCATATGAGAATCCGTTGATAAACAAGGAAACGATGGAACGATCCGATTCCACATATATGGTTTGAATTCATATGATCTTTAAATAAAATCCATGTATAACAACAAGGTATAGACCTTGGTTGATGTTCATGAAGGAGCAATCCATCAAGAACGTTTAGATCTTCAAAAGGAAAGATCGACATGGATAACAAATCGACTATGTACAAAGCGCGGCTTCTCGCTTTTAGCTATGTCTAAGTCGATGGCTAGTTGACTACGTACAAAGCACAACTTCTTGCTTGTGGCTATGTATAAGTCAATAAAGATCATTATAGCAATAGTTGTATTTCATATATGTCGATATATGGAAAAACACATAAAACCGCCTTCTTCGTATGAATGAAGGATGATGTTGTGCATTTGACACAAATCGAGGTTTTATGTATTGCTAAAAACATACGCATGCTTCAAGGATCCATAAATGGATTAAAGCAAGTGTTGTGGAGATTGGAATAAAAGTTTTGACAAGGAAGTCAAGGAGTTGAACTTCGTCAAAAGTATCTTGTATAAACAAGATATTCAGTGGGAGCATAATTGTATTACTTGTATTGTTCAAGATAACAATTCATTAAATTGGGAATAACATTAACATTAAGAAAATGAATATTGTCGAGATCTCTTTGGAGAATGCTTTCTCAAATGAGAACTTGGGCGAAATCACCTAATCCTAGGAAACAAAATATATAAAGATAGATTATGATGGATGTTAGGTTTGAGCAAATATGCATATATTGACGAAGTGTTCTAGAAACACGAAAGTTACACTCCAAGAAAGGATGTCTAACTATACGTCACATGGCATGACTTGAGTGTTTTAACTCGGTCTATTGCAACTCGATTCGAGAAAGTGCATGAAATAGTTCAAGCATTCCTTCATTATGAGTTTCATTGTGTACGCCATATTTATGCATATGCCCCAATGTGTAGTATCCAAAAGATATGACAAACAGTTGTCGAATGGATACAAGAGAGACACATTAGGACGATAGTCAAGGATATCCTCGAGTACCTTATGAGAAAGAGTGATATAATGTTTCATCTCTTAAAAGGAGCTCGTGTAAGTTAATTACACTAATGCTAGTTTTTCGAAAGATTGATATAATCACAGTTGAACTACGTATTTTGCTAAAAGGTGGTGTTGTAAATTTAGAAGGTGTTCTAAATGGAATATTACAACCGTTTCCGTCACCAAAGCAAAATACATAGCAACTTGTGAAGCAATAAAAGAAGTTTATTTCGGATCGATTTCTTAGTTGAGTTATTATGGTTCTAAGCATCTCGAACCATAACTTACTCCTAAGAGCCCAATGTTACATTGGAGATTCAAATATGATCTATAACGATATCACTTGATATCATATGATGGTGATCAAGAATATATATAGGAGTATATATATATATAGTCAAACAATTTTTGGATAGGTTCGCGAACACAGCGAACACTCTAGCACGACCTCTACCTTGAGCAGTATACGAGATGCAGTTATGCATCCATACGTGGTGGACGTATGAGTAACTAGCTATAAGCGTATTATTTATTTTGAGGTCCGAGACATGTATATATGTAGATATATGACATTGTTCTCAACTCTTCGTTGGCTAGAAGTCACTACTGATTGACTCTAGGCCAAGTGGGAGATTGTTGGAGTTATGTCCTAGAAGTCAATAATTTAATGACTTAATTATCAGTTTATGTTTTGGATGATAATTTATCATCTGTTCCTAGGTTTATTATTGACAGATTATTCAGGTTGAGGATCTGAATTGTAGATCTCTGTGGATCATTCTTTAGAATGACAATAATAAATCTAAACGGTCCATAATCTTGATAATTAACAAGGAACATTAATTATCATAAAAGATTAGTATGCAAGTTAAGTGATGATTAAGTTCTACTAATCATAGGTAAAGAGTTACCAACTTAGTTGCATATGTGTATGTTATGGAACATAGCACAGGACTTGACCCATCGAAATAAACATATGGATTGTGTTATGTGTCATTGTTTATTTCGTTGTGATTTTGGTTCTAAGTTTGAGATGTTTATCTTTTCCACATGAGGATAGGTTCAATAAATACTGTCTACCGCTGATTCCCGATAAGGGCTGCTATACGGACTTTATTTATGTTCTCTTGAATTGTGCGGGGAAAAGTTAATCATCAAGAAAACCGTATGTCCCTCATTAATTCACTTAGTGAGTGACGATATCTGTTTGGGCCCCTTGATGGAGATAGATTGTTTGCATGCAACTTTATACAATTATCTCTAGATCAAGAAACGTATAATCTGCAAGAATGACACATTCCTATCTTGGATTATACGATGATATCGTGCGACATAAGAATCAAAATAGAGAAACATATTTATTCTCTTATGCAGGATTGAAATATTGTAGCAGTACACTATTTATGCGAATTGGGAGTCATAACGTGTTGCTAGATACCGCTTATGATTATTGGAATTAAATAACGATTTAATTCCATGGCCAACATAGCATAAATCCTCAAAGGGTCACACAAATAGGACATTAATCACACAGTGCATTATTTATTTATTCACAGCAGTAGGTTCTGTGGAAATATGATAAGATTGATTAATTAATTATATACCGTTGCGAACCGTTATAATTAATTAAGTCAATGGATCATATAGAAATAAATTAATGCATTAACTAATCCTAAAATAATTATTAATGAGTTAATAATTAATTTAGTTCAACACTTATCAATATAAATGGTTATATTGATTAATTGGGCCGTTATTTAAATAGCAAATATATAGCCCAATTAAAGAGCAAAGTTGAGGGACCTTAATTATATGAATTAATGGTCCAAATGAAGGGATTTAATGGCCCATAAAGGCCCATTTCGTGGCAGCCATTTATGGTGGTAGGTTGGATGGCATAGTTGTAATTATGCAAGAGGTCAATTAGGTTTTGTGCTCTATATAAGGACCACTTATGAGAGCCTCCACCTAGACTTTTCTCTCTCCTCTCTTCCTCCCATTCTAGGCCGCCACCTTCCTCTTCTCTCCCTCTCTTTTGCTCATGTGTTGAGCTATTTTCTCTCCACTAAATCAAGGTTGTTGATTGATGCAAGAGAGAAAACCATAGGGATTAGGCTTGTTCTTTGGGTATGCTAGCACGTACCTTGTAGAACGTGATTAATCCTCCTTGGTGGACTCGAGGGCGGTTACGAGACGTGGTGGAGACGGTGGAGAAGGCACGCCATCGATTCCCATGCCTTGGTCGAGCCCCGCGAATACGATTTCGCGGGAGGTATCGATTTCCCCTTTTTCTCGTGTGTTTGAATAGCTTGTGTACTAGATCTTGTGTGTGCTATGTTTGCTTGGTTAATTAATTGGTAATTAGCATAAAAATGAAAATTAGCACACTTTCTAACATAACATATGTATCATATTCTAGATAGAATAAAGAGTTTAATTGTAGATTATTGTGATGAAATGATGAATCCAGAAATGATTCAATGGGTCAAATGATGCTCAGAATTACATTATTTGCACTTTATTATGCGTAATTAACATACATAATCCAATATTTTGAATAAATAACATATGAACCATATTCTAGACATAATAAATAGTTTAAACGTAGATTATCGTGATTAAATGACTTAGAATGAATCTAGAAACGGTTGAAATGGTCAAATGATGTTGGGAATTGCATTATTTGCACTTCTAGTGAATTATTTGCACTTTATATGAGTAATTAGCATGTATAATTCAATATTTTTAAATAAATAACATATGAATCACATTCTCGAGCAAATAAAGATTTTAACTGAAGATTATTGTGATCAAATAACTTAGAATGAATCAAGAAACTATTGAAATAGTCAAATGATGCTCAGAATTGCATTATTTGCACTTTATATGCGTATTTAGCATGTGAAATATTTTTAAATAAATAATATATGAAACATATTGTAGACAGAATAAAGAGTCTAAATGTAGATTATTGTGAAGAAATAACTTACAATGAATCAAGAAATGATTGAATTGGTCAAATGATGCTCAGAATTGCATTATTTGCACTTTATATGCGTAATTAACCAGTATAATCCAATCTTTTCGATTAAATAACATATAATCATATTCTATACAGAATAAAGAGTTTAAATATAGATTATTGTGATGAAATGACTTAGAATGAATCCAGAAATGATTGAATTGGTCAAATGATGTTTAGAATTGCATTATTTACACTTTATATGTATAATTAACATGAATAATCCAATCTTTTTAAATAAATAACATATGAATCACATTCTAGACACAATAAAGAGTTTCAATGTAGATTATTGTGATGAAATGATTTGGAATGAATTCAGAAACGATTGAAATGGTCAAATGATGTTCAGAATTGCCTTATTTGCACATTTTGTGCATTATTTGCTATTTATATGCGTAATTAGCTTGTATAATCCAATCTTTTTGAATAAATAACTTGTGAATCATATTCTAGACAAAATAAAAGGTTTAAAGGTAGATTATTGTGATGAAATGACCTAGAATGAATACAGAAACGATTGAAATATTCAAATGATGCTCGGAATTGTATTATTTGCACTTTCTGTGCATTATTTGTTATTTTTGTGCGTAATTAGTATGTATAATCATTTTTTTTGAATAAATAACATATTTATCATATTCTTGACAGAATAAAGAATTTAAATGTAGATTATTGTGATGCAATGACTTAGAATTAAACCAGAAACGATTGAAATGGTCCGAATTGCATTATTTGCACTTTTTGTGCATCACTTGCACTTTATATGCGTAATTAGCATGTATAATCCAATCTTTATGAACAAATAAAATATGAATCGTATTCTAGAAAGAATAATGAGTTTTAATGTAGATTATCGTGATGAAATGACATAAAATGAATTTAGAAACGATTGAAATGATCAAATGATGCTCAGAATTGCATCATTTGCATTTTCAGTGCATTATATGCAATTTATATGAGTAATTAGCATGTATAATCCAATCATTTCGAATAAATAATATATGAATCCAATTCTAGACAGAATAAAGAGTATAAATTTAGATTATTTGTATGAAATGACTTAGAATTAATCCAGAAACGATTGAAATGGCCAAATGATGCTCAGAATTGCATTATTAGCACTTTATATGCGCAATTAGCATGTATAATCCAATCTTTGTGATTAAATAACATAATAATTGTTATCTAGGCAGAATAAAGAGTTTAAATGTTGATTATTGTGATGAAATGACTTAGAATGAATCAAGAAACAATTGAAATGGTGAAATGATGCTCAGAATTGCATCATTTGCAATTTTTGTGCGTTATTTGCACTTTATATGCATAATTCGCATGTATAATCCAATATTTTGAATAAATAACATATAAATCATATTATAGACTGGATAAAGAGCTTAAATGTAGATTATTGTGATAAACTTAGAATGAATTTAGAAATTATTGAATTGGTCAAATGATGCTCAAAATTGCATTATTTGCACTTTCTATGTGTAATTAACATGAATAATCCAATCTTTTTGAATAAATAAAATATGAATCATATTCTAGACATAATAAAGAGTTTCAATGTAGATTATTATGATGAAATGATTTAGAATGAATCCAGAAACGATTAAAATGGTCAAATGATGTTCAGAATTGCCTTATTTGCACTTTTTGTACATTATTTGCACTTTTATAAGCGTAATTAGTTTGTATAATCTAATCTTTTTGAATAAATAAAATATGAATCGTATACTAGATAGAATAATTGTTTTGAAGGTAGATTATTATGATGAAATGACTTAGAATGAATCCAGAAACAATTGAAATGTTCAAATGATGCTCGGAATTGCATTATTTGCACTTTTTGTGCGTAATTAGCATGTATAATCAATTTTTTTAATATATAACATATGAATCATATTCTTGTCAGAATAAAAAATTTAAAAGTATATTATTGAGATGAAATGACTTAGAATTAAACCAGAAACGATTGAAATGGTCAAATAATGGTCCGAATTGTATTATTTGCACTTTTTGTGAATCACTTGCACTTTATAAGCGTAATTAGCTTGTATAATCCAATCTTTATAAACAAATAACATATGAATCGTATTCTAGACAGAATAATGTGTTTTAATGTAGATTATTGTGATGAAATGACTTAAAATGAATCTAGAAAAGATTGAAATGATCAAATAATGTTCAGAATTGCATTATTTGCATTTCTGTGCATTATTTGCAATTTATATGCGTAATTAGCATGTATAATCCAAACTTTTTGAATAAATAACATATGAATCATATTACAGACAGAATAAAGAGTATAAATTTAGATTATTGGTATAAAATGACTTAGAATGAATCCAAAAATGATTGAAATGGTCAAATGATGCTCAGAATTGCATTATTTGCACTTTATAAGCGTAATTAGCATGTATAATCCAATCTTTATGAATAAATTATATAATAATCGTATTCTAGGCAGAATAAAGAATTTAAATATAGATTATTGTGATAAAAATGACTTAGAATGAATCTAGAAACGATTGAAATTGTCAATTGATGCTCAGAATTGCATCATTTGCACTTTTTGTGCATTATTTGCATTTTATATGCGTAATTAGGTTGTATAATCCAATCTTTTTGAATAAATAACATATAAATCGATTGAAATGGTGAAATGATGGTCAGAATTACATCATCTGCACTTTATGTGCATTTTTTGCATTTTATATGTGTAATTTACATGTATAATCTAATCTTTTTGAATAAATAACATATGAATCATATTCTAGACAGAATAAAGGGATTAAATGTAGATTTATTGTGATGAAATGACTTAGAATGAATCCAGAAACGATTGAAATGGTCAAATGATGCTCAGATTTGCATTATTTGCACTTTATATCCGTAATTAGCATGTATAATCCAATCTTTTTGAATAAATAACATATTAATCGTATTGTAGACAGGATAAAGAGTTTAAATGTAGATTATTGTGATGCAATAACTTAGAATGATTCCAACATCGATTGAAATGGTCAAACGATGCTCAGAATTACATTATTTGCACTTTATATGCATAATTAGCATGTATAATCCAATCTTTTTGAATAAATAACATATGAATCGTATTCGGGGAAAAATAAAGAGTTTAAATAAAGATTATTGTGATTAAATGATTTAGAGTGAATCTAATAACAATTGAAATGATCAAATGATGCTAAAAATGGCATCATTTGTACTTTTTGTGCATTATTTGCACTTTATATGCGTAATTGTCATGTACAATCCAATCTTTCGAATAAATAACATATCAATCGTATTCTAGACGAAATAAAGAGTTTAAATTTAGATTATTGTGATGAAATAACTTAGAATGAATCCAGAAACGATTGAAATGGTCAAATGATTCTCAGAATTGCATTATTTGCACTTTATATGCGTAATTAGCATTTATAATCCAATCTTTTGGAATAAATAACATATGAATCGTATTCTAGACAGAATAAAGAGTTTAAATGTAGATTATTGTGAGGAAATGACTTAGAATGAATTCGAAAACAATTGAAAGGTAAAATGATGCTCAAAATTGAATTATTTGCAATTTGTATACGTAATTAGCATTTGTAATCCAATATTTTTGAATAAATAACATATGAATCGTATTCTAGGTAGAATAGGAATTTTAAATATAAATTATTGTAATGAAATAACTTAGAATGAAATCAGAAATAATTGAAATGGTCAAATGATGCTCAGAATTGCATTATCTGCAATTTATGTGCATTATTTGCAATGTATACGCGTAATTAGAATAAATGGCTTAAATGTAGATTATTGTGATGGAATAACTTTAAAGGAATCCAGAAATGATTGAAATGGCCAAATGATGCGTAGAATTGCATTATTTGCACTCTCTGTGCGTAACTAGCATGAATAATCTAATCTTTTAGAATAAATAACAACTGAATTGTATTCTAGACGGATTAAAAATTTTAAATGTAGATTATTGTGGTGAACTGACTTAGAATGAATCCAGAAACGATTAAAATAGCCAAATGATGCCCAGAATTGCATTATTTGCACTTTATATGCGTAATTAGCATATATAATCCAATCTTTTTGAATAAATAGGATATGTCGTGTTCTAGACAGAATATAGAGTTTAAATATTGATTATGTGATGAAATGGCATAGAATGAATCCAGAAACGATTAAAATGGTCAAATAATTATCAGAATTGCATTAATTACAATTTCTGCATTATTTATAATTTATAAGCGTAATTTGCTTGTATAATCCATTCTTTTTGAATAAATAACATATGAATCATATTCTAGTAAGAATAAAAAGTTTAAATGCAGATTAATGTGATGAAATGACTTAGAATGAATCCAGAAATGATTGAAATGGTCAAACGATGCTCAGAATTACATTATTTGCACTTTATATGCATAATTAGCATGTATAATCCAATCTTTTTGAATAAATAACATATTAATCGTATTGTAGACAGGATAAAGAGTTTAAATGTAGATTATTGTGATGCAATAACTTAGAATGATTCCAACATCGATTGAAATGGTCAAACGATGCTCAGAATTACATTATTTGCACTTTATATGCATAATTAGCATGTATAATCCAATCTTTTTGAATAAATAACATATGAATCATATTGTAGACAGGATAAAGTGTTTTAAATGTAGATTATTGTGATTCAATGACTTAGAATGAATCAAGAACGATTGAAATGGTCAAATGATGCTCAGAATTGCATTATTTGCACTTTCTGTGCATTATTTGCACTTTATATGCGTAATTAGCATGTATAATCCAATCTTTTTGAATAAACAACAGATGAATCATATTCTAGATAGAATAAAGAGTTTAAATGTAGATTGTTGTGATCAAATGACTTAGAATGAATCAAGAAACTATTGAAATAGTCAAATGATGCTCATAATGGCATTATTTGCACTTTATATGTGTATTTAGCATGTGTAATCAAATATTTTTGAATAAATTACATATGAATCGTATCTAGGCAGAATAAAGTTTAAATCAAGATTATTGTGATGAAATGACATAGAATGATTCTAGAAACGATTGAAATGATCAAATGATGCTCGGAATTGCATTATTTGCACTTTCTGTGCATTTTACGCACTTTATATGCGTAATTAGCATATATAATCCAATCTTTTTGAATAAATAACAAATGAATCATATTCTAGACATAATAAAGAATTCCAATGTAGATTATTATGTTGAAATGAGTTGGAATGAATCCAGAAACAATTGAAATGGTCAAATGATGCTCAGAATTGTATTATTTGTAATTTTTGTGCATTATTTGTACTTTATATGAGTAATTAGCATGTATAATCCATTCTTTTTGAATAAATAACATATGAATCATATTCTTGACAGAATAAAGAATTTAAATGTAGATTATTGTGATGCAATGACTTAGAATTAATCCAGAAACGATTGAAATGGTCAAATAATGGTCCGAATTGCATTATTTGCACTTTTTTTGCATTACTTGCACTTTATATGAGTAATTAGCATGTATAATCCAATATTTATGAATAAATAACATATGAATCATATGATAGACAGAATAATGAGTTTAAATGTAGATTAATGTGATGAAATGACTTAAAATGAATCTAGAAATGATTGAAATGATCAAATGATGCTCAGAATTGCATCATTTGCAGTTTTGTGCATTATTTGCACTTTATATGTGTAATTAGCATGCATAATCCAATCTTTTTGAATAAATAACATATGAATCGCATTCTAGATAGAATAAACAGTTTAAATTTAGATTATTATGTTGAAATGACTTAGATTGAATCTAGAAACGATTGAAATGGTCAAATGATGTTCAGAATTACATTATTTGCACTTTATATGCGTAATCAGCATGTATATTTCAATCTTTTTGAATAAATAAAATATTAATCTTATTGTAGACAGAATAAAGAGTTTAAATGAAGATTATTCTGATGAAATGACTTAGAATGAATTCAGAAAATATTGAAATGTTCAAATGATGCCCAAAATTGCATTATTTGCTATTTTTTTGCATTCTTTGCACTTTATATGCTTAATTAGCGTTTATAATCCAATCCACAAAATCTATTATAGAATCTCCACAAATGCAAAGAGTTTAATGTGCTGGTACAAAAAATATGGTGCACTTTATTATCTAATTCCAACAATTATTATCCACTTCATAGCAAAAGCCTTGAACCTAGTTATTGTCAAACACCACGACCAGATAGAACTGGCCCATACAACTTGTCCAATCGATTAAAGCTAAACCAAAACAAGTACATAGAATCAGTTGTGCAAATTGTGGAAGTTCAAGTTAGGGAGAAGTATAGCCAGAACTAATATTATCATCACGTTGGAAAGAAAGAGAATTAAAGCGTCTTTGCTGAATAGAGTATGCCAGACCGCCTTAATTCCCAACTTCGCCTTAATTCCCAACTTCATCTTTTTCCAGGGAACTTTCATTCCAATTGAGTGGACAAGGATCCAAATTCCAAATAGCAAGCGGATGGATCCTGTAGAAAGAATCAATACCTATAAAACAAACAAAGTTAGAATGTTTACAAGTGTTAAAACATTAATATAATATAATTACAATAAAATTATAACACTTACGTGTTCTTCAATCCCAACCGACTCATACATCCATAAAAATGTGTATGTTGATGCTAAGAATGAACTTGATGCATCTAAAACCCCACAATCCCAATTCCTAATAAAAGTAATGCCAATTATTGGAATTATTCCTGCAACAAAGTTCAGGATTTTTGGCATCAATAGGCATATTGCAGGGAGGTTCTTATAATCCCAGATGAAAGGTGCAAAGACACACAAATAAAGCATTCCATACGCTAGCAACACCTGAAATAATTCACATAACTTATTAGTAATAAAATGAACAGAAATTTCATTATATTAATTGTAGTTAATATGTTAGTGAAGTGTACCAGAAACAAGTTATAATGACTTTTGTTGTAATAGTAGTCGATCCGAACAGACATCGCCGACAGTAAAGCTCCCACTACAGCTACCCCAAAAGTTGCATCCATCCGGCCTTCATAATTCGTAAACCAGAAACCGGATAAACATTCAAAGAGAAGGCTAGCAGAATTGCACCAGGATTGAAATTTATTTTCGATAGGAAACCGACTGATAGAAATCCTACAAAAATGCAATATAGATTTTAATATATTTTTCTAGTTAGAATCATAATGTTTGTAGCTTGTACAGCTGTACTGCAATCTAGCTATTTTGACTAACTTATACTTGTACCGATACAAAAACTAAAGTATGTAAAATAATATCACTGGACATGTGGTAATTTGGTACAAAGAACAAGGTACATGCAAGTGCTGTGCTTAGGGATGATTGTATAAATGAACTTTTTTTTTCCAGACATCTAACAGATCAGCTAAAAAAGATTCAATGAGAGACATGTAGAAAAATTAATTAAAATAAATTTTATACCAGTTAATAATGGTATTGAAAAGGGCTAGGATGAAGCCTACTATAAGAACAAAATTCTCCATTTGGGGATCTGCTAAAAAAGAAGAAAATTCCCCATTTAGAATGGTTTCCAAAGCAAATAACTTGAAGGAGAAACTGAGAAAGAGTAAATTATAGTACATGGATATGTTTGTACTGCAAACATGCAAAAAACCAAATTATTTCAGACGTGCTGTTATTTTATTAGATAGAGGAAATAACAGCTATGTTTTGCATTAAAAGACTTAAATTTTTCAAATTGGCCCCTAAGCAATTATCAACCGGAATGGTAAGTCAAATAATTATGGCCAATCTAAGGGAAAATTATCAACATTATAAAGCTTTTTTCATGGTACCAATACAAAGTGATCTCACAAAATACAAAAAAAATCACCAAGTTCATAAAATCAACTAAAATTCTGAATCAATCCTAGAAATCCCCAATAAAGACCCAAAATTACCTGAAAGGATATATAAAATAACGACAACATTTATTGACTGAAACAACACTTGGGGTCCTAAGAAGTATACAATAAGTCCCTCCCAATAATACAAAATAGATGAGATATTTTTCCCATGTTTTTCGCAGAAATTTTTAGAGCAACAGGTTTTAGGCAGTATGTTCTTAAGTCCTATCACTTCCAATAAAGTAAAATTTTTGTAACCAATGCAAAACATTTTGCAAATGATCACAATTTGCAAAGTTATAGACAATTTTACTAACACATGAACCAAAATTTAACCACAAATTAATTTGATGTATCCGCAAGCAATTATTTGCAAAGTAGCATTTCATATAATAACCCAGTAAATGGAGGAATGCAATGATTCAGCAAATAAAGAAGAAAGAAAAAGAAAAAGAGAGGGGGGGGGGGGGATGAGGAACCCGGCAAGTGGTATGATAGGAGGCCAAAATGTGGGCTCTGGAAAAGCCTAATAAGAGGTTGCTGAAAATAAAGAAGAGAAAAGAAGTGAGCCCATGCAAATTCAAGGCCTAAAAACTGCAAATTCAAGGCCTAAAAACTCAAATGGTGGTTCAGATTCGGATTTAACCATACAAGATAGAAGATACAACACCACGCTAATGCACTGGATAATTGAGCTTAATCACTACTTAACAGTAGACTAATGGCATTAACATTAAGAAATAAATGGCTTAGATCTGATATGAGAATCCAGATAACCATACAAGATACAACACCACGCTAATGCACTGGATAATCGAGCCTAATCAATACATAACAGAATAACACTAGACTAATGGCATCAAGAAATAAATGGCATAGATCTGATATGAGAATCCAGATCTCATCGACCAAGGGCTCAGATCAACCCACGTTAACAAAGGGAAAAAAGATCGGGAAGTTGAATAAAGATACGATCTTTCCCTCCTAATTAACAAAACCGTAAAGTCAAGTGTGTCAGAGAAAAACTAACCTCACACGGCGTGGTCTGGTGAGAGCTCCGACCAGCGATCGAAGGTGCAATCAGATCGTCCCTCGGATGAAGTAAGTCCGATCAAGAACTGAAACCTCGCCAAGAAAAGTAGAAAACGAAGTCAGAAGATAAGAATGCAAAATTGGTGAGTTGTAAAGGAGGAATATCGAACTAATTGTGTATATATTGAGATCTAGAAAGCATCAATGAGATTAGTGAAGCATTATTTGAAAGAGAGAAAAGAAAGAGGATTCACCGCATAGGGAGAAGAGATGGCTAGCTCGGGAGGGAAGGAATGAAAAATGAGAGGTAACAGAGTATTTAAAGGAATCAGGGTGATCTCCCAGCCGTTGGATTGTGATGCTGAGAGAGCTCTCCACTCATGCTGAAGAGCATGATTCAAAAGAGTCTCTACAGCGTGCTAGAAGACAAAAGAATGTATTAAAAGTGATCCAAGTCTATGAACCGTCTTTGCTCAGCTCAGACCTCACTGATATCAGTGAGATATGCCATGGACCCAGTGCAGGTGTTATGCTATCTGAAACATTCGATTGAGACTTTGAAAGGCAGCAGCGGTCAAAGTAGCAAGGGCGTTGACCAATTAATTTTGACGTCTGATCCAAGTCGTAAAAATCTAAGAATTAACGGTTGCGATTGGATCCTAGCATATGGGAACCCGGCGTCGCGTTGCAAAGCTAGAACAAAAAAGGGACTTCTCTTGTTTGCACTCGGTGTAGAAATTGTTAATATACAATAAACTAATGTAAAGGAAGAGGCCGCTTCTTACTCTGTTACTCATGAAATGGTTCCTTCTTCTGGTGTAGTCCATGTGCATATATGATAAATTCAGTTAAGAACCTGATTCGAACATTGTAACGAGCCCGTTGAGAAAATCAGGAGGGAGAACTGAGTGGTCCCAATTCCCATACCCAGCCTCCCTAGTCCCAAGGTTAATATAATTTTTGAAAATATCTGATTAATTTTAACCTCTCAAGTCTCAACTGCCTGAACGACAAATAAGTAGTGGGACCCGCTTGTCAGAAGTCAATTGACTTTTTTTTTATTAATAATAAAAGTCGATTATCTCCGGAGAGGTAATTCACAACCAATTGATTCAACTGTGTAAATCATTTGAGGACAGAAAAATACCATTTTTTTTCCATATTGAACCATCATATCAAATATTAATATTAAACTATTAATATTAAATCACATATAAAATTGCAAGATTGTTAAAGCTAATTATGAGACAATTTATTTATTGTTGTGGGATTTAAATATAATCTATATATATATTTTTAAATGTACATGCAGCATTAAAAATATTATATATCCATGCATTATCTAATACAAATGCGAATTTATGTCTCCGGTCTTTTATTTAATAATAAACTCTGCTCTATATGACAGTGAGTCAGTGACGTCTGGTTATCCACCTAAAACGTCTTCTTTTTTTTTTTTAAACCTGATGTAAATATGTATTGGCGCATTAATTTTACCAAAGAGGAAGTTATAACTGCCCCCATGGCCCATGTGCAGGAAGCCTCCGGCCTACTGTGTCATTTCCCGTTGAATTGGATTGCAGATATGTTGACGGTGACGCAAAAATCATATATGAAGAGAAAAAAAATATTGGCTGATCTTAGAGAAATTCTGATTAAAATTGACATATACCACGACAGCTATTTTTTTTATCAAAAGTATGACCACAATAATTTTTTTTTTCAAAACTAGATTGCAATTCAAAGCATGAGCACAAACTTTATTATCATTTTTTTTTCGAAAAGAATATATATTAGATAACACTTGATAGAGTGGCTGCAAAGTTAGGCAAAGAAATATATTGTAATATACGTTTACTGCATACTATGTTTCTTTGTTGATGTATTTAATCAATTTTAGCATAATTACAAATTCTGAAATCACCAAAAACTAAAAAATAGTTTGCTCCAAATATGACATCAAATATGCGTATAGTTTGTTTGTGTAAACCCAAAGCGATACATCTAACTTTTAGCAAACAAAATTATTGAAAATCCATTAACAATCATTTAAGTTCCTATAGTGAAATCCAGTTTTATTCTTATTTTTTAATTATTACATATATTAACACTTAACAGATATCCTTAACATACAATTTATATAGCTAGGTTGCAACATTTTTTAAAAAATTCTAATACATTTTTATGTAAGCATGCAAAACTGCTTAAATGCATTTACAGAATATTATATTTACATCTTACGATGTATATAAGTAATCCTAGCATCATTTATTGTCATAAAATCTGTAACACTAAGAGGAATGTTAAAATACTATGCATAGCACGGATGGCCTTCGTGCTACGGATTTGTTCTTAAATATAATACTTCAAACAAATCGATTCAAACCGTTCATTATCTTCTTCATATTGAAACCTCATTAGAAACCAAATTTTACATTTTTAAAATTTTTTTACTTTTTTTCAGATTTTTGAAAATCTCTATTATTGAAGGGTCCAGAATTTATTAGATTAAGGATTTAAAAAAATCTGAGAAAAATAGTAAAAAATTCAAAAAAATATAAAATTTGGTTTCTAATGAGATTTCAATATGAAGAAAATAATGAACGGTTTGGATCGATATATTTAAATATTAAATTCAAAAACGAATCCATAACACGAAGGCCATCCGTACTATGCATAGCATTTTAGCAATCCTCGTAATACTAATTGATGTATTGCTATATTAATATATTTGTAATATAATTTAAAATATTGATGACAAAAATTGAACTTACAAAACATTACATGTTTTAAATTATAAATTATATCAAATATATATGACAGATTGATAGGAGAAGTATATTTCCAGGGTCCGTTGTATGCTTGAAATTATGGATATTTGATCAAATATATGGTGGGAACAGAGCGTAGAAAGAGGGAGATTACAAAATCTCTAGAAATCGCAACTATGATGTGCATGCGCCTCTCAAATCTACGCCAAAACGAGTCTTTCCTCTAAAATCATATTTTGTTCAAATTAATTTACAATCAAGTGGATTTCGTTTAGAACAATTGACCCGATTGCCCTTTCTTAACAATTAAGTTAAATTCAAAAAAGCATTGACCAGATGATGAATAACACAACCAATATAGAAAACTACATGCACGTTGAACCAAATTATTAGTGCAATGTTTTAGCTATACGAAAAGTAACTATAGTTAAATAAATTGCGTAATACTAGATTGGTAAGGTGGTAAAATCTAATTGAACTTTAACGGAAAAAGGAAAATCACAACAAAAGTGAAAATTTTGATCAATCCGGTGTACCGCCGGTCGTGCAAGTATGCACTGCATAGGTGATAGGTATCAGTATCAACGAAAATGCATCCTCTCCAGCCGCTTAAGCGACTGTATTGTGCAGCCGACTTCTTTTTCTTTAATATGTAAAAATTTTAAAATTCAAATCTGAATTCAAACCTTTGATCTTGTTTAATTTTACGGATGATGTGTTTTAATATAAGTTTTATAAATTTTAGAGTCGATTTAATACTTGATTAAGTGATCAAATTATGAACATATTAGAGTTAATCAGTATTAGTTAACTAGATTCGTTCATTTGATAGAAGGATTGAGTTATTTATTTGACGTTTAAAATAAGGCTTAATCTCAATGCCTTATTTTGGGTGAGAATGAAATGCTGACACCAAACATCTCTTTTTTTCCTTGTTTTAGAAAAAAAAAAGCATCTTATGTTGTAAATTCGTAGGTGCACGAGCACGAAGAAAATAATTTCACTGCATTTGAGAATTCTTGTTTGCGGTTGGTGCAATATTAGATAATATGCAATCAACTGGTGTGAAGCTATAAACGGAGCCGCTTTTCAGAAAAAAGTTATTGGTCGTCGTGTAGTCCTTGTTCATATATACTCATCAAATTGGAGCAGATTCGGACATTGTAAACGATTCCGTTAGGAAAATCAGAAGGGAGGAGAATCGAGTGGTCCCGCCCTTCCAAGAGTTAATAAGCTATATATTTTTTCGAAAATCTATGATTATTCTCGGTCCTCGGTGCACGAGCTCATAACCTTTCAACTGCCAGATCAACAAATAAGTAGTGGGACCCACTTGTCAGAAAACAATTAAACCTTTTTTTTACAATAATAATAACAAAAGTTAATTGACTCCGGAGAGGTAATTTACAAGCAGTTAATTTAACTGTCTCTGTTCTAAGTATCTAACAGTGTCGGAGTCCGTCAGTGGTTTGCATGTCCGGTTCACAGTAGACCACCAGAAAAGAAGGCGGGCCAAGAAGAAATCGGTCATACTGTCATAGACATTAAATCTGCCCTGACTATAAACCGGTTACATTCTACCTGAAAGTTTTTTTTTTCCCTTTTTGAGAAACACGAGAAAATATTCAAACAATTAATAGTTGTTGTATGTGGAGCCAATAAAAAAAATCTTTTATTCATATCAAACGACATAATTTAATTTTAATATCAATATATATAACAATCACATATAAAATTACAATGTTGTAACTATAGAGGTTAATAATGAGAAAGTTTGTTTACTTTTTATGGGTTTACAAACATACATACATAATATATATATAGAGGATTGCTAAACTGCTATGAATAACACGGATGCTTTTCGTGCTACGAATTTGTATCTATGTATGTATGTATATATAGAGTTAGCCATTCTCTCTCTCTCTCTCTCTCTCTCTCTCTCTCTCTATATATATATATATATATATATATATATATATATAGAGGATTGCTAAAATGCTATGCATAGCACAGATGACCTTCGTGCTACGGGTTCGTTCTTGAATTTCATACTTCAAACAACTGATCCAAACCGTTATTATCTTCTACATATTGAAATCTCATTACAAATCAAATTTTACATTTTTTAAAATTTTTTTACTATTTTTCTCATATTTTTGAAAATCACTGTTATTGAAGGGTCCAGAATTTATTAGATTAAGTATTTTAAAAAATATGAGAAAAATAGTAAACAAATTCAAAAAAATGTAAAATTCGGTTTCTAATGAGATTTCAATATGAAGAAGATAATGAACGTTTGGATCGGTTGTTTCAAGCATGAAATGCAAGAACGAATCCGTAGCACGAATGACATCCGTACTATGCATAGCATTTTAGCAATCCTCTATATATATATATATATATATATATATATATATATATATATATAGAGGAATGATATACTACACTCTGGAGTATTGAGCCCTCATACACTGATCTTTTATATCGTCAGATCGCTTTAAATTTCGTGCAAAGATGAGATCGAATGGATTGGATGAGAGCGCTGGGCTTCGCTTTTGTTTAATTTTTCCGTTCAGTGCCTGTTACTTCCCTCTCTGTCTTCCCTTTTTCTTCCGTTTGCAAAAAAAAAAAAGCATCTCCTACGCTCCCTCTCTCTCTGCGAAAGGAAAAAATTAAGGTCTCAACTCTCACTTCTGCGGCTCTGCCTCAGCACCTCACGGGAGGTCTCGATTTCCTTCACTACTTCAAAACCTCGCATCTTCAAGATAACCCTAGGCGGAGTATCTCTTTCTCGCGAGAAAGCCCTAGGTTGCTCTAGCTTTGTCTACGATACAAATCAGTGGTATTAGGTGCCTATGTCCTTTCGTTTCTGCTCAGTACTGTAATACTGTTCATTTTTTCATTTGTCTTTCCTTAGGTTTGCATCTTACTTTACTGGTACGTTTGTTAGCAAAATTTGAATTGGGTGGTACGAAAAATTATTTGTAAAATTAAGCAAGCTTGATTGGAAATTTGGTCTATATTGTAACAACCATGCTTTAATTTTATTTTGCCACGGTACTCACTTAGTACATATTAATCAACCACGGTACTCCAGAGTGTAGTATATCATTCCTCTATATATATATATATATATATATATATATATATAGAGGATTGCTAAAATGCTATGCATAGCACCGATGCCCTTCGTGCTACGGATTCGTTCTTGCATTTCATACTTCAAACTACCGATCCAAACCGTTCATTATTTTCTACATATTGAAATGTTATTAGAAATCAAATTTTATATATTTTTGAATTTATTTACTCTTTTTCTCAGATTTTTGAAAATCACTGTTATTGAAGGGTCCAGAATTTATTAGATTAAGTATTTTAAAAAATCTGAGAAAAAAAGTAAAAAAAATTCAGAAAAATGTAAAATTTGGTTTCTAATGAGATTTCAATATGAAGAAGATAATGAACAGTTTGGATCGGTTGTTTGAAGCATGAAATTCAATATGAGAAAGATAGTATTTTAGCAATCCTATATATATATATATATATATATATATATATATATGATTGCTAAAATGCTATTCATAGCACGGATGCCCTTCGTGCTACGTATTCATTTTTTAATTTCATGCTTTAAACAATCGATCCGAATCGTTCATTATCTTTCTCATATTGAAATCTCATTAGAAACCAAATTTTACATTTTTTTTTAATTTTTTTACTATTTTTCTCGTATTTTTGAAAATCCTTAATCTTATAAATTCTGGACCCTTCAATAATAGCGATTTTCAAAACTATGAGAAAAATAGTAAAAAAATTCAAAAAAATGTAAAATTTGGTTCTAATGAGATTTCAATATGAAGAAGATAATGAACGGTTTGGATCGGTTGTTTGAAGCATGAAATTCAAGAACTAATCCGTAGTACGAAGACCATCCGTGCTATGCATAGTATTTTAGCAATCCTCTCTATATATATATATATATATGGCTGTCAATATCGCTCCGTTTCGAACGTTTCCGTTTCGTTCCATCCGAAACAGAGCGGAAATGGATGGATTTTTGCTTCCATTTCAGCCAGCGGAACGGAAAACGAAATGGTTTGTGGTTTCGTTGAGCTGGACGGAACGGAAACGGAACGACCCATTTACGTTTCGTTAATTAACGTTAATTTACAGCGCATTAAAATTTCAGCCTATTCCGTAGCGTAAAATTCAGATGTTGCTCTAGCCACTCGTCTCTCTCCCGAGTATCGCCTCTCCTCTCGTCTCTCTCGCCTCCTTCCCTCCTCACCTCCGATCTGACCTGAGAGAGAGCTCTCTCGCCTCCTCCCACCTCATTATCTCCGATCTTCCTCCTCCCTTAGTTAAGCGGAACCCCACCGTGAAGACCCCTTTCTTTCTCCTCTCCGATAACCTCTCTCATCACAACCCCACAAACAGTCCTCATGCGGCATCCTCTCTTGCAAACACCTCTACTTTCAGCACCAGCCCCACAATCACAAAGAGGAGACCTCACCTCCCTCTCCTTCTCTCGAGTTCACTATTGACCCCACCGCCTCACCTCCTCTACCTCCTCTCGCTCACAACCTCACTTCCCTCTCCCTCTCTCGAGTTCACTGCCTTAACCCTCCTTTCACTCCACTCCCCTTTTTCTCACGCACACTCATTTTAACATGATCCGCATTACACTGATATGCTGACGAGTGACAAAGTAACAGCTTGTTAACATATTTATAATTAAAACACTGATATGGTTATATTTTAGTTTAATGTTTGTTATTTTCTTTCTTTTAATTTTGTTTTTGGAATAAAATTTTCAAGTTGTGATTTGCTGACAACGGTAACAATTTTTTTAACGTTACTTACGTTCTTCCGTATAAGAAAGACGGAACGTAAACATAACAAATTTCATTTTCGTTATAAATATGGAACATTAAACGGAAATTAAATGTGTTACGTGCTTTATCACGGAACATAAACGTAACTAAGCTTTTCCGTATCCGTTATTAACGTTTGATAGCCCTATATATATATATATATATATATATATATATATATAGATGATTGCTAAAATGCTATCCATAGTACGGATGCCCTTCGTGCTACGAATTCGTTCTTGAATTTCGTGCTTCAAACAACCGATCCAAACTGTTAATTATCTTCTTCATATTGAAATCTCATTAGAAACCAAATTTTATATTTTTCTGAATTTTTTTACTATTTTTCTCAGATTTTTTAAAAATCACTGTTATTGAAGGGTCCAGAATTTATTAGATTAAGTATTTTAAAAAATCTGAGAAAAAAGTAAAAATATTCAAAAAAAATGTAAAATTTTGTTTGTAATGAGATTTCAATATGAAGAAGACAATGAACGGTTTGGATCGGTTGTTTAAAGCATGAAATGCAAGAACGAATCCGTAGCACGACGGCCATCCGTGCTATGCATAGCATTTTAGCAATCCTCTATATATATATATATATATATATATATATATATATATATATATAGAGTTTTGTTATGGTGAGTTGCAACTCACCAAAGTATCCGTGAGTTGCAATCAAAATTGCTATATTTAGATCAAAATGATCGATCCAAATCGTCTAATATGATCTGCCTATTGAAATCTCCATACACACCAAATTTTATATGTTTTTTGAAAATTTTAAGTTTTTTTTTAAAATTTTATAATATCATTAATCTAATTAGTTCTGAACCGTTCAAAAATAGCAGTTTTAAAAATCCGAAAAAAATACTTATAAATTAAAAAAAAAATAAAATTTGGTCTGCATGGATATTTCAATAGGGAGATCGTATTAGATAGTTTGGATCGGTCATTCTGAACTAGATATAGCAGTTTTGATCGCAACTCACGGACCCTTTGGTGAGTTGCAACCTATGTTGCATAGGTACGAGTACGAGTACTGTACCCAGTACGGTACGGGTACGGCAGTATGAAAATTTAAAAAAATTTCCGGTACGGGTACGGCAATAAATATATAATTTTTTAATTTTTTTTTTAATTATGATGAGAGTTGGTAAATACGAAAAGTATTTTTTTAAATAAATATTATTGCACTATTAAAGATTTTTTTCGTTAATACAAATATCAGTATTAATGGTACTTATTTTCTTTATTTAAAAGTTCAAAGACTCCTACTGTAAGTCAAATATTCAAAAATTCCCATGTATGAAAAATATTTTAATATAATTGGGCTGGTAGTGTTTTTAGATTACAAATCTTATTGGGCCGCAATTATTCAAATTATACCTATATATAAAGTTAGACGATCTGTAAAAATCGTGCTATGAACAGTGCACTTTGTCAATTTCGGAAGGATTTTCTGGCCGAATTATCCGATGCGCTCGATTGGATCGGATTGTACGGTTGGATCTGCGTTTATTTCTCTTCCCTCTCACCGCTTGCCGCTACAGCCCAAACGCCATTCGCCAACACCTCACCCCAATCGCCTCTCACCTCAGCTCATTCGCTCTCAAGCTCTCTGCTCTCAATCGCCATCGTCTCAGGCTCTCAATCGCCATCGTCTCAGGCTCTCAGCTCCTAATCGCCTTTCAGGCGTCCATCTGTTACCTCTCCACCGCCACACTCTGTGTCGGATCGTCTTATGCTGCTCCTCCCTGACTGCCGTTCCCATCCAGTCTGTTCCTCTCATCTCCACCTTCGCCGTTGCTCACCCCAATCGCCTTTCACCTTAGCTACATCACTTCTCACTTCAGCCCAATCGCCGTCGCCTCAGTTCAATCACCACCGCGTCATCCTAATCGCCTCTCAAGTGTCCATCTGTTGCCTCTCCATAGCCGCACTCTGTGTCAGATCTTCTTCTGCTGCTCCTCCCTGACTGCCGTCCCCATCCAGTCTGTTTCTCGCACATAGATCTCAAGTCATTTTCTCATCTCATTCAACTTCAAGGGCCTCATCCAAATCCGATTTCTGAATCATAAAATACTGCTATGTAATTTTGTATTCGTGCTGTTTAAATCAGTAATAAATATCGTATTTGTTCCTTACTTTGAAGTATTAGTCGATTATTTAGGCGTCTGATTGAACATTCATTATTTACACCTTCAATTTTCTTTTTACGTGCTATATCATTAGTATCCAACTATCCATTGATTCATGCATTGTGATTTAGTGCAATAGTGTTGTTATTTGCTTCACTGGATATGGATTCGTTTGATATGAAAATAATTCCTACATATTTTGGTTCAATTTGGTTTACTGTGGATATGCTTGTCACAATGAGATCAGTAGATTTTTTTTTTCTAACAAATTGACAGCTGTTGTCAGTGTTAGCAAAGCCTTAAATCAAACAAACTTAATAAAGCCTTAAGTAGCTACTTCCTTCCTGAACCACTCAGAGTGCCAACATATGTGGGTTCATGTTACAGTTTTTGAAGATTCTGCTGTTGCATTCCGACCATATGCCCCAGAGCATTGTAACCAGGTAAACTAAGTAGGAACCATTGTTTTGAAATTGTTGCAATGATAGAAGTCTGGCACGAGTAGGAGCGGCATATATACAATATTTCTTTGCCAGGATATACTCAGACTCATAATTTCTATGAGATAAATCCTAATTGGTATTTTCTTTGTCTTTTTTTTATCCTAAATCAGATTGCCATATCGCCTAATCAAAGGAGAAATTTAAGATGAAAGAAGACTATTGAGGCTGATAACTGATTTGAAATGAACTTCAAAGAGTATTGTGGCGCTCTTGCATCATCCTAACTTCAGGATCAATCCTGTGCATGCCGAGCTTATTCTAAAAAGAAGATAAAGGAGAAGGCGATGATCAATTGCTCAAACACCATTGATAGCCAAGCTTATAGCCGCAAGGTATAATTCGTCTTCTCTCCTAATTCACTTTTTCTTCTTAAAACTTGCTTAGTTTTCATGGAAGTTTTGTTGTCAAAGGAAGGAAGATTTTAATAGTCAATATTAGTTTGTTATTTTCCTTCTCATGTTTCTAAATATATGGTTATTGTGAATAAAAAAAGTGTATTAAAAATATATATATTATTTTTGTCAGGGTTTTTGTGAATACCCCTGACAAAATAACAATATATTTATAATGCACCTGTTGTGTATAGATGACTCCTTCACAATTTGACAAGGTATATGTGAACTGTTAGTAATTAATCAACCAATTAGAATCATATCTTTGCTGAAAATCAATGACAAGTTATAAACTTCAGAGGGAATTAGAATCTTATTCCAAACAATGCTGGAGGGAATTGCAACAGAGGCATATCAAGTGTTCAATGAGCTTCAGAGCTGTTCCAAAACAAGATGGAAATCTTGCACAATTTACTTAAAAGCAATGACAAGTTATGAACATCTATTTGCCAATTTAAATTTTTAGTCAAACATATTACATATGTTGAGTTTCTTATGCATATCTACTATTTCTAACAAGTGCAGCATTAATGATATGGAAGGGGATAATGTGCATAACAGGATGTGAATCACCAATAGTGGTTGTTCTCACCGGTAGTATGGAGCCAGGATTTAAGCGGGTCAGTGAGTCCCTTCTGACATTCTATCTACAAGTAATTGTTCTCACCAACAAGTGCAGCATTAATAATATGGAAGGGGCTTATGTGCATAATGGTATGTGAATGACCAGCAGTGGTTGTTCTCACTGGTAGTAGGGAGCCAGGATTTAATAGGGTCAGTGAGTCCCTTCAAACATTATATCTACAAGATTTCTAATTTTTTACCTAATAGAGGAAAAAAAATTTAAAGAGAGTATACTATATGACATTTGTGCTTGAACTTGAGTTACCTTTTAAAATCATAAAGTACTGTTAAATTAATGGACTTTTAGACCTTTCACTTCTTAATTTATGCATTTGTAGTTCTATAGAGTTATTGTTAATTAAGCAAGTCCATGAACTTGAGTTGGGCTTTTAAAGTTTCTTTATTTATTTCAGGAAATTATAAAATTATTGCACATGAATAAGGAGCCAATTCCTGCGGAGAGATTGTTGTATATAATGTTGATGTAAGTTCTTCTGTTCCTATTCAATGTGAAATTTCTTTTTATCGCTAAAAATACTATAGTAAATTATCAAAAATTAAGTTAGATTGGCACTTAATCAAATTATCGAACTACCAATTGCTGGGACAAATTGTAAATTTGAATAATTTGCTTATATTTTATCTTTATTTTTCAATCTAGGGACGTGAGGGTCCTATGTTTCATCAGATCATAAAGGTATTTTTTCTGTCATTAAGTAGTTGGTATTAGAGCATTCGTTCAAGGAATATGTTCAATTTTAAAAGGAAAGAATAATTCTAGCATGCCTTTGCATTTCCAACAACAGATAATGGCTCATAGATGAGCAATTCTGCTGTAATTGTATAAAAACCAAAAGTGAAAGCTAAATTTCCAATATCAACCGTAAATGAATAAAATCGCAGCACTGGTCTAACAACAAAATTACATAGTGAGGTTTATTCAAACAAAACAAAATTAAAGAAATTATATAATAAGATATTATTAGTCATGGAAATAAATGATCAAGTTGACAATAAATGAATGATAAGATGTTGTACTGTTTCAGATACTTGAGAAGAGTTACCTGAAGGTTCTACTGGTCTAAGCTTCAAGAAGAGAACTGCTCTTTTGTTTTCTTCGCATTTTTCTATCTTAGTTTCTCACGACTGACTGCTATCTTTGTTTCTCACGACTTGGTTAGTCAGGGGAAAACCAGGCACTGAAGGTTCTCTTTTTAGTAAAATATCTTAATTTTCCTATTTGCCTATATTGTTTGCAATATTATTTTGCTGATATTTTCTGATAAAGGAAGGGCTTTTGAGAAAACTACTTCTGTTATTTTTAGATGTGAGGACCTGAAACTCCTTTGGTGGCCTTTGTTGGCAGGCCCCAGAGAGATTAAGAGCTACACTGGCGATAATTCATGATTTGTAAGGTAATTTATTCTCAATTAAAATAAGCGGTCATAAAAGAAGTAATAGTTGTCTGTTGTTCTGATTACATCTCAGCGGCTATTTACATCTATTTGACTCATACAAATTTTGTAGCGCAATTGTACTTTGAACTTCATTGGCATCTTGAAGTTGACTTCAAATTTCACTTTGTCAATCCAGCTAATCTGTTAGTTATAAGATCAACACAAAATTGGTACATTTACTATGTCAAGGTATTAGGGGACAAGTTCTAAAAGGAGCCTTTTTTCTATTTATACAACTCAGTTCATCAATGTAGCGTTGAAATTGCTAAGTTTTCAGGTTGTTGCTGAAAGTTCAAATATTGTTCTTTAGTAGGTGATGTAACTTTTCATAATATGAGTGTGCTTTAAACATCACACTTTGAACATTTATGGAAAAGTTCTGAGGTGTTGTTCCTATTTCCTAAATAGCTTTTATTTAAACTTTGCTTGTCTTAATTATGGCGTGTACAACATTGATTAATCCAGTTTTTTCACCAATTATTGAATTTAGGAAAATCTGTGAAGTGAAAGGCAGCAGAAAGAACTTAGCCATCCAACAAAGACAGATGTGGAGCATTCTTTGGGCCTCAACATGCTGGACAATTTGGAAACATCGATGCTCATTGGTTTTTAGTGACCATCAGCCTTCACTACGGAAGGTGCTATTGGATATAAAATCCAACGCAAGACTCTGGCTTCTCAATTAAACTTAGGGACTGTTTTATTTTTCTCATACTGTTAGCTTACTGTTAGCTTACTGGTATGTAAGGGGGGAGAGGGGGGTTCTCTCTTTTTTCTCTGGTTCCTTGTGTACAGTTGTAAACTTTCTTTTTTTAATTAATTAAAATCTGCCGTTGGCACTTTGCCAGCCGGCCTTAAAAAAAAACGAAAGGCAGCAGAAAGGTCAGCAGAGTGCTAATCTTAAAAATTCCAACAGAAAGGGCAAAGATGTTGTCTTGGGCTGAGATTTAAAAAAAAATGAATAAAGGAGCATTGGTGGAAGGCAAGATATGCAAGGAAGATTGACGAAGGACCAATTGCAGAGCATGAGGTTTTGGATTTGAGATTGAATGGCATTTGGGGCGACATTAGGGAATTGTTATTGGAATTGAGGAATATAGAGTATGTTGGTTTGAAATGGAGTTCTTTCACCGTGGCGATTTCATTAGACTTGATCTCTCTTCTTTGGGAAAATAAAGTACAGTACTTGAATTTGAGTTATAATTGGATTCAGTGTAATTTTTTTCTCATGAGAATCAGTGGTGATGTTTAGGAATTTGGAGCAACTGGATCTAGATTACCATGCATTGACTGGAGAGCTGTTGTATTTTGAACGTGTTGAAATACGGCTCTTAATCAATTGCTGCCCCAGTCAAATTATTGATAATTTTAGAGCTTATTTTTGTACCATTTCTATTTTTACAGATAATTTAGGTGATTATTTTTCAGTGGGTTGTTAAACATTGAAGTTCCACTATCTGATGGGTATGGGATTTGTCGACACGTTGTATTTTCTGGGCTAACTGTGAAAAAATAAATATGAGATGTTCAGTTAAAAGAAAAGATAAACTTTGGGTTATTGCAAAAGGTGGATCGAATCTAAATCCATTAAAACTTATATAAGAAATGCATTGTTTATATAAAATTACAATATATTGGTAGTTGTACACTTTTTTCTATAACGAGTTTTTCAACAATACATCCGTGCCTAATCAATTGAAACCCTATGAAAAAAAGAAAACAACTTACAAATAGCCCATATAGTAATAGATCCATCTTTATAGTTATTACTGTCTTTACTATCCTCATTAAAGTTATTACCGTCTTTACTATCCACCAAATGCCCCCTTGAGCTACTTCAACATAAAATACGGAAAACGGAAAATATTTGCCAAATATCTACACAAAACTTTATGGTGGTCGCGGCGAAGCCGCGACACCAAAGCAATCTAGTATTCCTCTATTATTAATATACTAGCAGCAGTGCCCGCTCAATGAGCGGACAAAGTTAAATATGTGAAAATATTATTTGACATAGATTTTTTATAACACTCTAAGTCCTCGATCTATGTTAGCTATTTAATTAGTCTGCAATTTCTTGCATTTTATATTCCTAATATTTATTAAGGTGTATTTTCAATTCTAGGCCTTATTTACGCATTCGCAAAAATAACTGATTCTAACAATTTCAATTAAGCCGTTGTACAGTACTGATCAAGTTTATGGTAACGCATGTATACTATTACACCATCTATTTTTCGGCAATCTCAGCTGTCGAAATCGATGAAGCTGGGTTCATTAGCATTGTGACGGAGAGTAGACCCATCAGTGGTGTTAGTTTGGACTGCGTTGTACTCTAATGGCGGGAGAACCAGGTGCTGACATGGCAGTACAGGGATCTGGTGTAGGAGCGGTACAAAAAGGTATAGATGGGACGTTCAATTTACTCGGGCTTGAAATTAGGGTGATTAATTAACGTCATTCTTATGTTTGACTTACAAACTGGAACTGAACTCATGGTAGTTGTGGACCGGTCATCAATAATTAGCATTATTCTTTAGTGTTCATTCATCTATTGCGCTTCTTATATCTAAATCCTTTTTTATGCTTTACGCTACTGAGATCAAAAGAAACTAATAAGGGTCTTGTATATGCTCAATTTAGAATTTCGAGTATTGACAATTTATCACTCCTGTGTTTCTCTTTTGGTGTACTGGACTTTGGGAAAACTGACGACATCAACTATGTACAACAGTTCCAAACTTCTATGTACTATTGATCTTCCTGGCTAAGCACATTTATGCATGACATCTCCACTGATCCATTTTACATTATTAACTGAGCAAAGAGACTTAGGCAATCTAAGTACACATATAATTTACAATTTTACACATACAATAATTATTAAGCTGTAACTTCCATTGGTCAATTAAAAAGAAAGTGCAAAACTAAAAGAGTCACCTACTTTTGCAAGTAAACCCACAAGTCTTACATTATTGCAAAATATTATTTACAAGAATTGTCAAGTCTCAAAATGATATTTTTTTTAGTATAAATATTTAACTTAAATTGTCTAACAGTAACACCTTACACTATGGTCCTGAACTTTCTTGAGAATCACAAAGGGGCAGTGAATATCATCAAATTGGTACATTAAAAGAACACCTATACCTAGCAATTAATCCTCTATATTTGTTTCACATCACAGATTTTACAATGTCAAGTGGTTTTAGCTATATTAACCAAGAAAGGCTCACACATTTCACATTATAGCACAATTTTCATTTACTGGCAATATTTAGCATCAGGTCAATGTCAAGGGTCAAGCTCATCCAAAGATGTTAATTGTTGTTTGCGTTTTACACTATGGCTCCTAATTTTTCACTTATTATAGCCTAGTTTTACACTGCTTACTTACAGATTATACACATGACAGGGACCCTCTTACCGCTGTAATTTCACATTTCAACCTCTCATTTATTTCACACTATAGGTCCTTCTGGCTCTTCAATAATTTCAATCATGCTATCTTACAAGCAAACCCCTTACCTTTGTTGTTTTTTGTTGAATTCTATAGTAGAGCCCGCAGCAACAATTACAAATTAGTACTTCTTTTTAATTTAGCCTGTTTAGAATTAATCTCCTCCAAGGTCAATTTTGATTGGAGAGTGCAAATCTCTGCATTAAACACATCCATATTCAGAAAATTATAAGTATAAATATTGACAATACTTGATATTTTCCATATACTCCCTCAACAATAGAATTTCTCTTCAAAAAGCTATAATGAAAGTAAACAAATTCTCTTAGAAGTATTATATGAACCAATATACCTCACTATCCCAAAGGATGAACGTTTTTCAATGCAAGATTTAGTTCTTGCCTTTTCAATTTTCAAAACCTTAAGAAATACAAAAATACTTTTGCCACTAATTCTATTGGCCCAGTTCATGTAATTCACCATATCATTTTGGATCTTGAAAATACAAAGGGTAACTGCATGAGATAATTCATTTCTTAAACTTGAAAAGCTGATTTATGGATTTCAGAGTTCAGTTCACAAATAGTCTACATCTCACAACTATGCAAAAGGTTAACTTTAATTAAATAATGTAATAGAGTAAAACTCACTTCTTCAGTCATTGACTTCCACTTATTCCCTCTGATCTGTTAATTACAAAAAGAATTCACAATGTAATTCAACTATCAGAGATCACATTTGAAAAAGAAATGAATTTGAACACGACCCAAGAAAAATGATATATCCAAGTATAATAAAAAGGATCCAGAAACATTTTCTGTTTCTGCAAAGCTTAAGGGGCAAATATGTCCAGAAAATTAGCTCTACAAAATGTTGTGTGAAACATTCCTTTCAATTGAAAAGTCGGTGTTCTCAGAAAATACCAAATCATACTTATTACCTTTATGAATTCACCTTTCAAGGTTACCAGCGAGGCGTTGTTAACCCTTAGCCTTGCCCATCAAAGCTGGCATCTTTTCTCGTATGCATGTATCTTGGGAGCTCTAGCACACATCACAAACTCATTTATCTGTGTTTTATTATTGTATTTCGTTAGGCAAGAGAAACTAACTGCGAACAGACAGATATATGAGATTACAAGTAATATTTCATAGCCTATTCACTCGCTGTTAACAGAAAAAGTATTATAGTAAAAATATCTTACACTTTCATCCATGAGATTATTATAGCCCGATTATATAGACAAGATTCCTCTGTATCACTCTGATGCAGCTAAGATGCTTTCTTGGATCTGCTGAAGTCTTTGGCTTCACCTTCTGAGGTTTATGCTTTTTCTCTGCATTTACCTCAGCCACCATACTACAAAACATCATGCATATAAAAGTCCCTAGTTGAAGGTTAACTTGAAGAATTTATCTAAATAGAAAAAGAACCTTTCACAGTTGGCAGCCATTTTGACAATTTTGATGCTTTGTCCACTTAACTCGGCCTTGTGCCTGCAAGGCAAAAATTAATATAGAAATAAACAAACATATATCAGTTTCATACACAAAAAAAAATACAGGAATTTTGAACAGTTCAGTGACGATCATATATCAGTTCCATGACGACAACAACAACCTCATGGCGATCAAGGAGGTGGAAGAAGTGGCAAGTAAGCTTCGCCTTGAAGATTGAGTAGGCTGCGATCTCCGTGCAGTGTGTGAAGACCATGTTGCCAAAGAAGGAGATGAGCTTTTTTTTATGTTTGGTGACCACCATGTGCGGAGGAAGCTCGATGCTGTAATTGGGACACAAAGAAAACAAATTTACAAGCCAATCAATGATCAATATATAGAAATCAAATAGAAAAAGAGAGATCACCAGAAAAAGAGGGGAAGAGGGCTCAGTCGGACAACCTCTATGCCCCATGGACACCTCTGCGACTGCTTGCTCACCAGCACCTTCAACCTTCGAGGTGAGAAGGTTGTAAGTTCGAGGGATAAGCATTGAGTGAAAGAGAGCACGATTTAGAGACGACGTTGATCTAGGTTTACCGAGAGATAAAGGACATCCATAAAATCAAGACGACAAACAACGCCGGAGATTGCGAAGATTTGAGATGAAGTTCCCCTGAGACAGGTGCCGTTCAAAGGAACAATGGAGAAAGAAAAGAAGCGTGGGGAGGGGGGCGGAAAGATAGAGTACACAACACGAAACTCTTAACTAATACTGTGCAAAATCGAAGCGAGACGGGGAAAAAAAGTAAAAAAATCATGGCAGATCACAGAGGAAAAAGGAAAGAAATCACGAGCGTAGCAGAGAAAAAATGGAAAAAATTAGTACCGTAGAAACCCTACAGAGATCTATTTTATTGCGCATTGTCTAACTTGGAAGGATATCGGCAGAGATCGATCGAAGAGGAAAGGATAAAGGAATATAAAAAATAATGAAATTTTAATGAAAAGTGCGAAAAAAAAGAAACGGAGAATCGAACCGGTTACGTTACAGCGCTAACTTGCGCGAGCGCAATATCGCTGGAGTAAAATGTTAACAGCTCTATACGAAAGATTTAAATCTTTTATCTCAGTATTAAATCTACACCACTGATCTGATCAAATCGAAAAAATGAACGGTCTATATCGCATTGGGTAAACAATTGTTTGCACCTTTGGACTCAAATTTGGATAGACCTTTAGACTGATGCTTTTATAAGTAGTAAAGATAAAGATAAAGATTTGGATGGTTGTAGCTGTTCAAGCGTCCGGTTTGCAGAGCGGAATCTTAGTCCCACACAAGTTTTCATAACATTCTTTAAAGTATTTATATATATAGCTATCCACGTAAAGTAGTTGTTCCTGTGCATCACTTGATCTGCTGTGGCTGGGTCTACGAATCCGAAGCCGCGTGCGTACCGCTGACCGTACCCCATCGGTCAAAATTAATAAAAATAAAAATACTAGGGTAAGCCACGTGGGCTGTTCGGTATGACCGGGTAAAAATTCTCTCTATATTATATGATTGCTATTGCTAAAAATGCTATTTTTGAATTTCATGCTTCAAACAATTGATTTAAATAATTCATTATTTTCTTCATATTGAAATCTCATTAGAAATCAAAATTTATATTTTTTTAAATTTTTTTTACTATTTTCTCAGATTTTTTAAAATCACTATTATTGAAGGGTCCAGAATTTATTAGATTAAGTATTTTAAAAAATTTGAGAAAAATAGTAAAGAAATTAAAAAAAATGTAAATTTTGGTTTCTAATGAGATTTCAATATGAAGAAGATAATGAACGGTTTGGATCGGTTGTTTGAAGCATGAAATTCAAGAACGAATCCGTAGTACGAAAGTCATCCGTACTATGCATAGTATTTTAGCAATTCTCTCTCTCTCCCTATATATATATATATATATTGAAATCTCCTAAGAAACAAAAATTTATAGTTTTTCGATTTTGTTTGCTATATATTATGATATTTGAAAAAACACCGTAAATGAATATTTCTGACCCTTCAATTTAAAAATAGCATAATATATAACAAAAAGATTAAAAATAAAATAAAATTTGGTCTTGAAGATATTTTTATATGGAGAACAATTATAACTGCTTGGATCAAATGTTTGAATTTCAGATTTTGAGAACAGACTCCAACATACGGGTTTGATCTGTATGTTGGAGTATACTTTAGCCAATCTATATATATATATATATATATATATATATATATATATATAGAGTTTAGCTACGGCGAGTCGCGACTCACGGACCCTCCGGTGAGTCGCGACAAAAACTCCTAGATCTAGATCAAAATAACCGATCCAAACCGTCCAATATAATCTTCCTATTGAAATCTCCTTGTAGACCAAATTTTTCATTTTTTCGAAATTTTTAAGTATTTTTTTGAAATTTTAGAAAATCGTTAATCTAATTGGTTCTGAACCATTCAAAAACATTAGTTTTTAAAAATCCGAAAAAAATACTTAAAAATTTCGAAAAAATAAAAAATTTGGTTTGCACAGAGATTTCAATACGGAGATCATGTTGGACGGTTTGGATCGGTCATTTTGATCTAGATCTAGGAGTTTTGGTCGCGACTCACCGGAGGGTCCGTGAGTCGCGACTCACCGTAGCTAAACTCTCTCTCTATATATATAGTTTTGCTATGGTGAGTTGCAACTCACCAAAGCGTCCGTGAGTCGCGCTCAAAATTTCAAAATTTAGTTCAAAATGACCGATTTAAACCGTCTAATACGATCTTCTTATTGAAATCTCCATGCACACCAAATTTTATATTTTTTCAAAATTTTTAAGTATATTTTGGAAAATTTAAAAAATCATTAATCTAATTAGTTCTGAAACGTTGAAAAACAACAGGTTTTAAAAATCCGAAATAAATACTTAAAATTTCGAAAAAATATAAAATTTGGTCTGCATGGAAATTTCAATAGGAAGATCGTATTAGACGATTTGAACCGGTTGTTTTAAATTTTTTAATTTTGAACGCGACTCTCGGACGCTTTGGTGAGTTGCAACTCACCATAGCAAAACTATAAGGTTCTAGTGCCACAAGTTTTTGGTGCCACAAATACCACAACTTCTCTTTTTCATTAATATTTTAAAATTTAAAATTAAATATTTGAATCTAAACTATTGAACTTATTCAATTTTAGGAGTGATGGATTTCTATATAATTTTTATAAATTTTGGAGTTTATTTGATATTCGGTCAAGAGCTAACACATGAATATATTAAAATTAATCTGTTATAATTAACAAGATTCGTTCATTTTTTGGCCTTTTGATCAAATATCAAATAAACTAAAAAATTTATAAAAATTATATAAAAATTCATCACTCGTAAAATTGAACAAGATCAACGGTTTGGATTCGAAAATTAAATTTTAAAATTTTAAAATATTAATAAAAAAGAGAAATTGTGGCATTTGTGGCACTAGAACCAAGCTCATATATATATTGTGATATCCAGTAATTTTGAAGTATGAAATTAATATTAAAATAAAGCCACTTTATCTAACGAGTATTATTAGGTAATGAAATTCTTATACATGAGCAAATATCATTAAGATATCCAATAAAATAACTTTATGATATGGTAATTAGATAATAAAATATTAAATTATGATAACTTAAAATGGAGTATTTAAAATATACAATTAAACTCGTACTTAAAGATATTAATTGACCAGGCGCGCAAAATAAGACCTACGACAATCTAGCTTTTTCACTGTTTAAATAATTAACATCCCAAAAATTGTAATTATAAACTTGATATTTGGATGAATTGGATCGTTGGATGAATTGGATCGTTGGTTCTCTTTGGTTTTATCCACCAGGATGCCAAATGTAACTCGGATTCTACCTCTGTTTCTTCATTTTGAGTTTCATCTGACCCCATTCATATTTATCCAACAAAGCTGCATTTATTTGAATCTTATCACTCATTTAACTTGGGATAACTATTTAGTTGGTGCATTATTTTAAGCCGAACTCCAAACATATATTACCTCTCCATATTTTATTTCCATTCAACCTTATCACTTCCACCGCCATAAAAATTTGTTCTTATCCTTGTTGACATGTGTTCTGTTCTAATTGGAACTCCTGACATCATGCTGATACCCCCTTGAAACTTGTATATATAAACCATCGAGCCTCTTTAGTTGAAACACATCATACCCAACAAATATACTCTCTTTTTCTCAATTGAAAACTGTGGTGACCGGTAAGAAGGAAAGTCAGGTGACGGTGAGGCTGATTGGGTTTCATTAGTCTTGTTGTTTGAGGTATTTCCCTCAATTAATTAATCATCCATGTTCTACTTTTTATTCAATTCGTGTGTTATGACCTCAATGTTATTTGATATCAGTTATCGGTTGGTTTACTAGTAAGAACCCATATAGATTGGTGAAGAAATGTTCATGAATTTCTTAATATTTATATCCAGTCACAGCTCCTGTATCTTAGGTATATTAGAAAAATTACTTTCAAAATCTATACATGGGTTTCTTAGTCAGACCCGTCATTTGCACCAGGCCCAACTTTCATTTAGATATCTATCATGGTCAAGTTACACAAGGAAAGTTAATCATACTAATAGTGTAAAGTCCAACTTAATTAGTTTACGTGATGAAATTAAATACATATATATATATATATATATATATATAGTAAGAAACATGGAGTTATGAAATTCAATAGGTACATATAATGTAAAAGATTTTAATGGCCGAGTAAACAAAAGGATGAGATAATTAGTTTGACAAATATGTCAAAGTTTAGTTGATATTTAATTCCTTCAATTTCTTATAGTTTATAACATTGTTTAGAAACTCAATTTATGATTTTATAACAAAAATCATATAGTATAATAATACGCTGCTTACTTTATAACAAATATTAAAGTAAGGTAGAATTTTTCATGAGATATTATTAAAAGTGTAATCTTTGTAATATTAAATATAAACATAATAAATGAAATCTTTGCATTTAGAATGGTCAACGAGAAACTTGTATAACCAGATGCTATCTGTAACTGACCGAATACACGTTTATTAAGGGTAAATAAAATAGAAAGTCATTTACACTTCTGTACTTAAAAGGAATAATAAATCATGTCTTTTCAAATAGTATCTCGTGAAACCAACTTGTGTCAAATTAGATTCTAATTAACATTTAGCAAAAATTCTACTAAACATCCAACATGAATTCTGTCACTCTGTCAGCATTGATCCATCAACTTAAATTAATCAGGTTAAATATATATTTCATTACAACTTAATTATATGGGAATTTATAAACAACCTACAATTAAATTAATTAATTTATTAACATATATATGCCACGTAGTAAGGTAAAATAATCATTTGGAACTAAATATCTTTATAACAAGTCACTAACGTAAACTATGCTAAAATATTATAAGAAATTTCAATAAATGAATAGAATATATATTTCAAAACAGAATTCCTCTCACCCCAATCATTAGGTCTGGTTTAACCCATCAGTAAACCTAGAACCAAAACCAAACGAATGTAGATAGATATTAGAGTATACTTTGACGTCTTAATCTAATCGTCAGGTCATCAGCTATAGCGACTCAAAACTATTCTGAGTACAAGACGATGATTGGAGATGATGACTCTATCAGCGTCTTGGAGATTAACTTCTCATGACTTGTCAATTTCAGGTGTGGATACCTTTTGAGATTTTATTATTCTTTTGATAGGAACTAGCAAATTTGATTATGAAATATAAAAGAGGCTTGGAATAACTGAAAATGGATGATGAAAGTGAAACAGAATAAGACCGAGTAGTTAGGTTGTTTTACCTGTGATTTTCATTATTGGGAGATTGCACCCCAGCTTAATGCCGGTGGTCTTCTTATAATAGCGATCACGGACAACGCATACTGATCTACTCTGCTATTCAGCCTCTAGGCGGATTAGCGGTCATTTGGTATATATATTTCTTTTGTTTGGACTGGCTGGAACCATTAGGTGTGTGGAAGCGGACTACCCCACGGAACTCCGCGGTAGTAACCCAGTACTGGTGTATACTAGCCCCCACTTAGTGCACGGTGGAGGGCAGGAGCAATTAGGGTCGAGTGTCTATACACTAGGTATACACTCGTGGGTAGGATCGAATAAGCACAGGTACAGTCAGGAAAGCACAATCTATTAAGGTGGACTTGGCGTGGGATTATTTTCCTAGGTCTAAGTAAGGACTGAGACATGCAAGGTGGATTTGGCACGGGAATTATTCCCGCAGGGTTGGAGTTATGTAAGGTGGATACTCTCGTATTATATTATCTGTTAGTCCTTAAGAAAACACACCGAATCACATTCATCTCTTTTCTTAAATAAAACAATGAAAAGTCTTCCAGACAGGATTGACATTAATTTATAAATTAAGTTCTAATCTTTTGAATAATTAAATCCCAAAATGGCTTGATTATATTACCACACTGAGTATTCACGTACTCATTCCACAAATTAATTTGTGGAGACAGGTTCATGCTTGGATGATGATAAAGACCTGACTTTAGAGACCACAAGCCGTTGCTGGTTGATGTCACGCTTCCGTGTTAAAGATAAACATGGTATTATTTTCGTGGTTTTATTTTTGTGATTTATTTGCTCCTGAGACATTGTTATATAGCCTTTCGTGTATACAACATCGTGTATGCACGTGGCGGGGTTGTCCTTCCCGAATTACGGCTTGGTTCGGGGTGTGACATCCTTCGGTGGTATCAGAGCATGATGATCACAAATACTTAACTTAGGTGAAAGCAACAAATTCCTTTCTAGTCTGAATTACGACACTCTCAAAAATAAATAAATAATTAGGTAATAATAATAATAATAACAATAATAAATTTCTTTAATTTGTGCAACAACACTAACTCGTGAAAAACAATGAATGTTTTAACATAAATATATGAACTGATGTTGTATTTAGGAGTCAAAATATTTTAGTTTATTAGAAGTCAATAGAAATAAAATATGATATCATTATCTTTTGATAAATACTCATTAGTATTGATGACTATATAATTATATTTTATAGATGACAATTGAATTATGATCCACATACGAGAGTAAATTAATTGAATAAGTTAACTTCTTAAAGATTGACTAGCCTAAATCTTGTACAGGATACTAGCTTACTATTTATATAATATACTTTTAATGTATACGTTGAATAAAAGTCTGTCTAAACTTAATTAAACAGTGGTTATTTCTTATAATCAAAATCTAACTACCTTAAAAAAAATTTCATTGAGATATCATCTATTAATATTTAGATACAAACAATTTAACTGATTTTGCCAATACAAGACTCATATTCGAATTTTTCATCACCAAATAAACACACAATAAATAAAATATATATACAAGTATACATAAGTACATCTTATTCATGATTGATATTTTATCTAAGTAGAGGTTATTCTAGTTAAAAATAAAATATTATTATAATAACTGAACTCTTTCAAAGGCAGAGAAAAATAATTCTTTTTATAAGTTATACAATAATAGAGATCAAAACTATTCTCAAATATATATCAAGTCTTAAAATTCTCAAATATTAATTAAGATGTCATTTTCTTAGTAGCTACAACAATATTTCCTAACTATAATAGTATCATTCTTATTCATAAGGATTAAAAAAATATATATATGGAATAATTACAAAATGATTTCGTATACATATGTAAAACCTTAAAACTATATATAATATATGGTGTCCCTTTTGGAAGAAAATATAACAAAGTTGTTATCCATATAATGGCATTACCATAATGCGCATAATTAGATCCAGTGATCTACACTAGTGAATTAGTAGTTAATAAAATAGGTGTCAGATTTTGATCGACCTATGAACAGTGCAAGTGTTTGATCTTTACTTGGTACCAGTTCGCTTGAACTCTGGAATCTGTTTACTAGTACCAGCACTAGTTGTTTCAGGAACTATTCCATAAATTTATGTTGGCATTTGGGTTTCCTTGCAAATCCCTTTGATAGGTCCAGATCTGAAGTGTTAGACCCGTTAACTCATTGCCAATTGCCCATTCCTCACTAAGTTCTGTTAAACGTTAAAGGCTGATTAATTTGAAACTTAAAAGCATATCTTCTTACTTAATCAAGTTTATTATAATTTGCAAAAAAAATAAATAAATAAATAAATAAATAAATTATGCTTAGATTAAAAATAACTATTAAAATTCATTACTTTTACGTGATGAACATTTAGCTACCAATTAATGATTAGCTTAAGTAATATTCCTATATATCGGCACCCCATGGATTAGTGGTTAGCAAATTCTTAATATTTCTAACATACTCATAGATGTTATATACTAGTGAAATTCATATGGTTTTGGAGAATTAAAGCATGCACAAAAATTCTTAACATATTAAAACCTAAATTGTATGGTAGTATTTTCTGTTTTAATTGACTATTGTTAGATACACATGAATAGTGAAATAAAATACAAACCATCATTTAAGCAATCAAACCAAAATATAGTTAAATATTAATTAAGGCAATTAATTTTTAACTACATCTTATTCACACTAAATATAAATAAAAAAAATGATCTCTTCATAATAAAACGAAACTGTACTAATTTTTTTTTTCAGAAACAAGAACTAGAATTGCAAAAACCATTAAAATGACAGTCAATATTACAACAAACTATATAATGGAATATTATTATGAAATAGTTAAATAACTTAATAAAAACATAACTTCCACCATAGGCAATGTATTTTCAATTAGTCTATTTAACGTATGGATTAAAGATATATTATTATCAAAATTTTGTTAACATTAGTAATAGAGAAGAAATAACATAATTTAAATCCATAATCCCAAGGCACTCTTAAAAAAAAATTCTATATCTTGATTAGTGAATTCTATTAAGCAATGCAAACAACACTTAAGACAGTTCAACGTCTAAATGATCATTAATTTTGATTACTGATCTAGTAGTACAAGAAATATTCTTTCCTCATTGACTGATCACCAATGAAGTAAAGAATAAGTCTTGACATTACAATTACCAATAACAATTAAGAAATAACAAAGAACAGACTAAATAACAAGGATTGAAATCAACACAGGCCAGCCCCCTGTTTTGATATTGATCCTAAAGATATGAAAAGTTATTCTTTTTCCTCTTTAACTGGCTATTAGAGCAGAAATTGATATACTTTGATATATCTAAACATAATATAATTAAGCTAACAAATAAATTATTAAAAAAAAATTTACTTGTGAAATTTCGAGGACGAAATTTTTATAAGAGGGGGAGAATGTGATATCCAGTAATTTTGAAGTATGAAATTAATATTAAAATAAAGCCACTTTATCTAACGAGTATTATTAGGTAATGAAATTCTTATACATGAGCAAATATCATTAAGATATCCAATAAAATAACTTTATGATATGGTAATTAGATAATAAAATATTAAATTATGATAACTTAAAATGGAGTATTTAAAATATACAATTAAACTCGTACTTAAAGATATTAATTGACCAGGCGCGCAAAATAAGACCTACGACAATCTAGCTTTTTCACTGTTTAAATAATTAACATCCCAAAAATTGTAATTATAAACTTGATATTTGGATGAATTGAATCGTTGGATGAATTGGATCGTTGGTTCTCTTTGGTTTTATCCACCAGGATGCCAAATGTAACTCGGATTCTACCTCTGTTTCTTCATTTTGAGTTTCATCTGACCCCATTCATATTTATCCAACAAAGCTGCATTTATTTGAATCTTATCACTCATTTAACTTGGGATAACTATTTAGTTGGTGCATTATTTTATGCCGAACTCCAAACATATATTACCTCTCCATATTTTATTTCCATTCAACCTTATCACTTCCACCGCCATAAAAATTTGTTCTTATCCTTGTTGAAAGTTGACATGTGTTCTGTTCTAATTGGAACTCCTGACATCATGCTGATACCCCCTTGAAACTTGTATATATAAACCATCGAGCCTCTTTAGTTGAAACACATCATACCCAACAAATATACTCTCTTTTTCTCAATTGAAAACTGTGGTGACCGGTAAGAAGGAAAGTCAGGTGACGGTGAGGCTGATTGGGTTTCATTAGTCTTGTTGTTTGAGGTATTTCCCTCAATTAATTAATCATCCATGTTCTACTTTTTATTCAATTCGTGTGTTATGACCTCAATGTTATTTGATATCAGTTATCGGTTGGTTTACTAGTAAGAACCCATATAGATTGGTGAAGAAATGTTCATGAATTTCTTAATATTTATATCCAGTCACAGCTCCTGTATCTTAGGTATATTAGAAAAATTACTTTCAAAATCTATACATGGGTTTCTTAGTCAGACCCGTCATTTGCACCAGGCCCAACTTTCATTTAGATATCTATCATGGTCAAGTTACACAAGGAAAGTTAATCATACTAATAGTGTAAAGTCCAACTTAATTAGTTTACGTGATGAAATTAAATACATATATATATATATATATATATATATAGTAAGAAACATGGAGTTATGAAATTCAATAGGTACATATAATGTAAAAGATTTTAATGGCCGAGTAAACAAAAGGATGAGATAATTAGTTTGACAAATATGTCAAAGTTTAGTTGATATTTAATTCCTTCAATTTCTTATAGTTTATAACATTGTTTAGAAACTCAATTTATGATTTTATAACAAAAATCATATAGTATAATAATACGCTGCTTACTTTATAACAAATATTAAAGTAAGGTAGAATTTTTCATGAGATATTATTAAAAGTGTAATCTTTGTAATATTAAATATAAACATAATAAATGAAATCTTTGCATTTAGAATGGTCAACGAGAAACTTGTATAACCAGATGCTATCTGTAACTGACCGAATACACGTTTATTAAGGGTAAATAAAATAGAAAGTCATTTACACTTCTGTACTTAAAAGGAATAATAAATCATGTCTTTTCAAATAGTATCTCGTGAAACCAACTTGTGTCAAATTAGATTCTAATTAACATTTAGCAAAAATTCTACTAAACATCCAACATGAATTCTGTCACTCTGTCAGCATTGATCCTTCAACTTAAATTAATCAGGTTAAATATATATTTCATTACAACTTAATTATATGGGAATTTATAAACAACCTACAATTAAATTAATTAATTTATTAACATATATATGCCACGTAGTAAGGTAAAATAATCATTTGGAACTAAATATCTTTATAACAAGTCACTAACGTAAACTATGCTAAAATATTATAAGAAATTTCAATAAATGAATAGAATATATATTTCAAAACAGAATTCCTCTCACCCCAATCATTAGGTCTGGTTTAACCCATCAGTAAACCTAGAACCAAAACCAAACGAATGTAGTGTGATAACCTTAAAAAAAAAAAAAAAAAAAAAAAAAAAAAAAAAAATAAAAAAATCGGAAATAAAAGGGGACCCAGCTCTCTCTCTCCCTCTTTTCTTTCGAACCAACAGAGAGGCTTGCGCCTCTCTTCTCTCCCAAACCGAGCCCCTCCCCTCAAACTCAATCCACCTCCATTTCTCCACCATTTCATCGGATCAAAGTACCCACACGTTCACCTCACTACCCTCTTGCAATATCTACCTTCGGATCGTCGATTGATGGCCTCTCCTCGTCGTATTTCTCGACGGAAGTTTTTCGGGAAATGGAGCGAACTCGTCGGTTTTGGCCGCCGTTCGACCTGGAGCACTCTGGGGTCCTCTCCATCGATTTCCAAGTGGTCTTGCAGAGTTCTTTCGAGGATTAAGTGGCGAAAATCGAGAAATGACGAATTCGACTCCTTTTGTCGCGTCGCCGGTCTTTGGCCGAAATTGAGTAAGTAACCTCTCTCCCTTTGTGTCTTGTTCTGTTTGCTTGACTGTACTTGACTGAGGCATGAAATATTTGAAATTGATTTGTGTTTGTGATGCCTTGAATTGAATGGTCGTTTGAGCTTTGTTGATCTGTTTGTGAGCCCGATTGAGGTTTTGTACTGCTTGGATTTGATCTGTTGTCGATTTGATGCCTCAAATGACTATGTGCTTAGCATCTGAACTGTTGTGAATGCTATTAGGTTTGATGCTTGTGTTGTTAGGGGTCTGATGTCTCAAATGTTCTATTAAATGGTCTGTTTAGTGGTTTAGAGAAATCCGTATCGATTTCGTGTTATTCCTTGGTAATCTATGGTACTTGTGTGTTGTTTAGCACTTGAGTTAATCGTTTAGGCTTACACCTTGTTGTGAGGCATGCACTCAATTTGTTATACTGCTCTGAAATCGCTATTTGAACTGTTGAGTCATTTGATTAAATGTTGAGTGTGTGCAATGCCTCTATTTGACCTGCTCCTACTTGTGTTTTGCTTGGGGCTTGATCTGATCTGTTAGGGATTTAAGGATGCTTGATTGAGGCTTTGTTTTGAACTGTTAAGTGTTGAATGTTTCTTTTAGGAATTTTGCTGCTATGAGTCTAATCAAAATTGTTAGATGTTATGCTTGATATTGGTTCAATCTAGTCTGTTTTGTCAATGGCTTGTTCAGTTGCTCGTTTGACTCTGTGAATGCTTGATTTAGGTTAATCTTCGATCTGTCAATTGAAAATCACTTCTGTTGGGTTTGTGCTTGTATGTTCCTTGTTTTTGTTGGCTGAATTTCCGAAATCAAAATTATTAAGTTGGATTTTGAGGAAATTAAGATTAGAATTAATTGAAGGCTTAAAATAATTATAACTTCGGTTTTGTAATTAAGTAAAAACTTAAGGTTATAATTTATTTTTATTAGAGTCAGAAAATCAAGTGTCAAGGTCGAGAAGAGTCAAAGAAACTGCTTGTGTACTTATTGATTGGATTATTTGGCTTGTCTTATGCTCTCGCTTGCTTTTGCTTTGGATTTGCCTAGCTATCAGGTACGGATTTCACTTGAGTTTTAATTATATGTGATATGTATTCTGATTATTGTTATTATTGTTATTATTGTTATTATTGTTATTATTATTATTATTATTAATATTATTATTATTATTATCATTATGCATTCTGAATTCATAATTGGAATTTTGCTTCATGAGATCATTTTGTGAAATTGTATATTGATGCATGATTGGAAAGTGGCATATTGAATGGTATCCGATTGAAATGTTAGAAAGTGACATATTGAATGGTATCCGATTGAAACGTGATTTGATTGAGGTAAGTACAACTTGTGTGGTTGAGATAGACACTCGTAATGTTTGGAGGTGGAGTCATGACCCATCCTACCAAGCACCGTGTAATAAGCGCTTATGTACCGGGACTCAGTAGGTCTAGTCTGGAATGGACCGGAGTGTGAGTGTTCCCAGCTTGCTTGTACATTTTGATGATTTAATTGATTGAAAATTATGTATGAATTGAATTGGCCGTTGGCATCCATCTATAGGGTGGTTCGCGGTATCTGAAGGAAATGACTGAAATGATTGACTTGTGATAAACCAGACTTGCATATTAGGTAATTGTCCAACCAAATGAGTCGGCTTTTGCTATACATTGATATTTGAATTGTTATGAAATTGATGCCGAGCTCACATTTCATATTGCATTGATTGAATTGATTTGACCTTGCTATTTCTATTGGAAACAAGTTATTAATTATTTGTTCAGGTAATTGAAATGATAATTGTCATATTTTGAATTCAAAGAAAAAAATTGATTTCTAAGAGTATTGAATTTATTTGTCTAATTGCATTGCTTGATTGAAAGTCTAGTTTTAATGTTATTGAAATAAAAAGAAATGAAATTTGATTTGGAATTGATTTGACTCAGTCTTGTATTTAGTTCCAACACATGATAATCAAAACTCAAGTGGCTGGAACTGAATACCGTACTGAGATAAAATTTATTTATCTCATTCCGTGCTTTTTGCATTGTTTTCCACTATTGGTTGTGGGTTCCAGGTTTCAGATCAAGTGCGGGACTGCAAGACGAGTAGCAAACCATTGGATATTGTGGTTAGTAATCCAAATATACCAGACCTTTATAGTATTTACGTTATATTTAAGTAAATAAATTATAAATTTCTAATTGATCGATATATTATTTGAATAGAATCAATATTAATTGGTAAATTAGGTATTAGTAAGCCTTGCGGGTGCAGCAGGCATCCGCGGCGGGCACTCCATCGTGTACTGTCCAGTTACAGTATTCGACGGGGTGTCACAGATGGTATCAGAGAATGGTTTAACAACCAAACCAGACTAATAGATTGCGTTAGAATGGGTACGTCTAAAGGGTTGTTTTGTTGGTAGGTTGATTTTCTTACTATTTGTGCTAGCAAAATAATATTTGTCTTGCTTAGTTATAAGTATTATAGGATACAGATGCTTTGTATTTGTATATATCTAATATATTAATTGTTTATAGTTGCTTGATTATTTTATATATGTGTTGTAATTTTAAAAGTTATGTTTAATAGGTTGTAACAATTTTTGTGGATGAAATTAATAGAGCTTATTTTCTAATGTTTGAAATGCAAAGTGATTTTGATAAGCACACAAAAAGTTGGTATGGCAAGTTAAAGGATTTTGTTTATTATAGTAAGCATGTTATATGTTATATTAATGCTAATTAGAATATTAAGGATTTCTGAATTTACTATAGTATGCACAAACTTTTGGAACTTATTTGAGTAAAGATTTTCTTATCTTTTGTTGGCACAAGGATCAAACAAGCTGACTGATCATCTGACTTGTTAATTGAATCTCAATAATATAAGAATTATTCTTACTTCCTTGACTGATCACCAAGGCAGTCAAGAATAATTTTGATATTACCGTGCTTCCTAAAAGATAAGAAAAGAACTGGATATTTCAAAATGTTACTAGTTACGAGAATTGAAAGATTTGTTTTTTTTAAATGATAACGTAAGAAGTGGTAGTATTTTCTGCTTGTAGTACTCTGTTATTTGAATTGTTATAATGTTATGATATGGAATTGTCTGAATTGAATATGGAATTGATTGACCGTTGGCAACCCTCTTTAGAGGTGATTCACGGTATCCGAATATCTGTAATCGCTGGTTGCTCTCAGAGGAAGAGACTCGCGATATCTGACTTTGAATTGATTGACTTGTAATTGTGACTTATGATTGTCATGCTTGCATTTAAGTACCGAGATTGGGCCGACATTCTTGTATTATCATTAGTATTTTAATTTTGAATTGAATAAAATGTCGGGCTGAGTTGCATTACATAAATCGATAATTGTTGCATAATATGTTTGTACTATTTGATTGTATTATTGATTGCATGATTGCTATGTACTTAGATAAATTTCGAGGTCGAAATTTTTTTATAAGGAGGGATGAATGTGATAACCTTAAAAAAAAAAAAAAAAAAAAAAAAAAAAAAAAAAAAAATCGGAAATAAAAGGGGACCCAGCTCTCTCTCTCCCTCTTTTCTTTCGAACCAACAGAGAGGCTTGCGCCTCTCTTCTCTCCCAAACCGAGCCCCTCCCCTCAAACTCAATCCACCTCCATTTCTCCACCATTTCATCGGATCAAAGTACCCACACGTTCACCTCACTACCCTCTTGCAATATCTACCTTCGGATCGTCGATTGATGGCCTCTCCTCGTCGTATTTCTCGACGGAAGTTTTTCGGGAAATGGAGCGAACTCGTCGGTTTTGGCCGCCGTTCGACCTGGAGCACTCTGGGGTCCTCTCCATCGATTTCCAAGTGGTCTTGCAGAGTTCTTTCGAGGATTAAGTGGCGAAAATCGAGAAATGACGAATTCGACTCCTTTTGTCGCGTCGCCGGTCTTTGGCCGAAATTGAGTAAGTAACCTCTCTCCCTTTGTGTCTTGTTCTGTTTGCTTGACTGTACTTGACTGAGGCATGAAATATTTGAAATTGATTTGTGTTTGTGATGCCTTGAATTGAATGGTCGTTTGAGCTTTGTTGATCTGTTTGTGAGCCCGATTGAGGTTTTGTACTGCTTGGATTTGATCTGTTGTCGATTTGATGCCTCAAATGACTATGTGCTTAGCATCTGAACTGTTGTGAATGCTATTAGGTTTGATGCTTGTGTTGTTAGGGGTCTGATGTCTCAAATGTTCTATTAAATGGTCTGTTTAGTGGTTTAGAGAAATCCGTATCGATTTCGTGTTATTCCTTGGTAATCTATGGTACTTGTGTGTTGTTTAGCACTTGAGTTAATCGTTTAGGCTTACACCTTGTTGTGAGGCATGCACTCAATTTGTTATACTGCTCTGAAATCGCTATTTGAACTGTTGAGTCATTTGATTAAATGTTGAGTGTGTGCAATGCCTCTATTTGACCTGCTCCTACTTGTGTTTTGCTTGGGGCTTGATCTGATCTGTTAGGGATTTAAGGATGCTTGATTGAGGCTTTGTTTTGAACTGTTAAGTGTTGAATGTTTCTTTTAGGAATTTTGCTGCTATGAGTCTAATCAAAATTGTTAGATGTTATGCTTGATATTGGTTCAATCTAGTCTGTTTTGTCAATGGCTTGTTCAGTTGCTCGTTTGACTCTGTGAATGCTTGATTTAGGTTAATCTTCGATCTGTCAATTGAAAATCACTTCTGTTGGGTTTGTGCTTGTATGTTCCTTGTTTTTGTTGGCTGAATTTCCGAAATCAAAATTATTAAGTTGGATTTTGAGGAAATTAAGATTAGAATTAATTGAAGGCTTAAAATAATTATAACTTCGGTTTTGTAATTAAGTAAGAACTTAAGGTTATAATTTATTTTTATTAGAGTCAGAAAATCAAGTGTCAAGGTCGAGAAGAGTCAAAGAAACTGCTTGTGTACTTATTGATTGGATTATTTGGCTTGTCTTATGCTCTCGCTTGCTTTTGCTTTGGATTTGCCTAGCTATCAGGTACGGATTTCACTTGAGTTTTAATTATATGTGATATGTATTCTGATTATTGTTATTATTGTTATTATTGTTATTATTGTTATTATTATTATTATTATTAATATTATTATTATTATTATCATTATGCATTCTGAATTCATAATTGGAATTTTGCTTCATGAGATCATTTTGTGAAATTGTATATTGATGCATGATTGGAAAGTGGCATATTGAATGGTATCCGATTGAAATGTTAGAAAGTGACATATTGAATGGTATCCGATTGAAACGTGATTTGATTGAGGTAAGTACAACTTGTGTGGTTGAGATAGACACTCGTAATGTTTGGAGGTGGAGTCATGACCCATCCTACCAAGCACCGTGTAATAAGCGCTTATGTACCGGGACTCAGTAGGTCTAGTCTGGAATGGACCGGAGTGTGAGTGTTCCCAGCTTGCTTGTACATTTTGATGATTTAATTGATTGAAAATTATGTATGAATTGAATTGGCCGTTGGCATCCATCTATAGGGTGGTTCGCGGTATCTGAAGGAAATGACTGAAATGATTGACTTGTGATAAACCAGACTTGCATATTAGGTAATTGTCCAACCAAATGAGTCGGCTTTTGCTATACATTGATATTTGAATTGTTATGAAATTGATGCCGAGCTCACATTTCATATTGCATTGATTGAATTGATTTGACCTTGCTATTTCTATTGGAAACAAGTTATTAATTATTTGTTCAGGTAATTGAAATGATAATTGTCATATTTTGAATTCAAAGAAAAAAATTGATTTCTAAGAGTATTGAATTTATTTGTCTAATTGCATTGCTTGATTGAAAGTCTAGTTTTAATGTTATTGAAATAAAAAGAAATGAAATTTGATTTGGAATTGATTTGACTCAGTCTTGTATTTAGTTCCAACACATGATAATCAAAACTCAAGTGGCTGGAACTGAATACCGTACTGAGATAAAATTTATTTATCTCATTCCGTGCTTTTTGCATTGTTTTCCACTATTGGTTGTGGGTTCCAGGTTTCAGATCAAGTGCGGGACTGCAAGACGAGTAGCAAACCATTGGATATTGTGGTTAGTAATCCAAATATACCAGACCTTTATAGTATTTACGTTATATTTAAGTAAATAAATTATAAATTTCTAATTGATCGATATATTATTTGAATAGAATCAATATTAATTGGTAAATTAGGTATTAGTAAGCCTTGCGGGTGCAGCAGGCATCCGCGGCGGGCACTCCATCGTGTACTGTCCAGTTACAGTATTCGACGGGGTGTCACATGTAGATAGATATTAGAGTATACTTTGACGTCTTAATCTAATCGTCAGGTCATCAGCTATAGCGACTCAAAACTATTCTGAGTACAAGACGATGATTGGAGATGATGACTCTATCAGCGTCTTGGAGATTAACTTCTCATGACTTGTCAATTTCAGGTGTGGATGCCTTTTGAGATTTTATTATTCTTTTGATAGGAACTAGCAAATTTGATTATGAAATATAAAAGAGGCTTGGAATAACTGAAAATGGATGATGAAAGTGAAACAGAATAAGACCGAGTAGTTAGGTTGTTTTACCTGTGATTTTCATTATTGGGAGATTGCACCCCAGCTTAATGCCGGTGGTCTTCTTATAATAGCGATCACGGGCAACGCATACTGATCTACTCTGCTATTCAGCCTCTAGGCGGATTAGCGGTCATTTGGTATATATATTTCTTTTGTTTGGACTGGCTGGAACCATTAGGTGTGTGGAAGCGGACTACCCCACGGAACTCCGCGGTAGTAACTCAGTACTGGTGTATACTAGCCCCCACTTAGTGCACGGTGGAGGGCAGGAGCAATTAGGGTCGAGTGTCTATACACTAGGTATACACTCGTGGGTAGGATCGAATAAGCACAGGTACAGTCAGGAAAGCACAATCTATTAAGGTGGACTTGGCGTGGGATTATTTTCCCAGGTCTAAGTAAGGACTGAGACATGCAAGGTGGATTTGGCACGGGAATTATTCCCGCAGGGTTGGAGTTATGTAAGGTGGATACTCTCGTATTATATTATATGTTAGTCCTTAAGAAAACACACCGAATCACATTCATCTCTTTTCTTGAATAAAACAATGAAAAGTCTTCCAGACAGGATTGACATTAATTTATAAATTAAGTTCTAATCTTTTGAATAATTAAATCCCAAAATGGCTTGATTATATTACCACACTGAGTATTCACGTACTCATTCCACAAATTAATTTGTGGAGACAGGTTCATGCTTGGCTGATGATAAAGACCTGACTTTAGAGACCACAAGCCGTTGCTGGTTGATGTCACGCTTCCGTGTTAAAGATAAACATGGTATTATTTTCGTGGTTTTATTTTTGTGATTTATTTGCTCCTGAGACACTGTTATATAGCCTTTCGTGTATACAACATCGTGTATGCACGTGGCGGGGTTGTCCTTCCCGAATTACGGCTTGGTTCGGGGTGTGACATATATATATATATATATGTATATATATATGTATATGTATATATATAGAGAGAGAGAGATGTGGACTAAAGTGTCATAGATGACAATACCATAGATGTCTTTTTTTTAAGATCCGAAATTTAATCGATCAATCCAAACAGTTCAAATTGAGCACCATATTGAAATATAATACGAGACCAAAATTTACATTTTTTTAAATATTTTTTGCTATTTATTTTGATATGTTCAAATTGGAGGGTCTGAAATACCTCAATTATAATGTTTTTTTAAAACATCATAATAAATAGCAGAAAATTCGAATAGAATGTAAAATTTGATCTCCAAGGGTATTTTAGTATGGTAAATAACTTGAACGGTTTGGATTGAGAATTTGAATTTTGAATCTCGAAAAATGACTCTATGGCACCGAACCCTCTATGTCATCTATGGCACGTTAGCCATTCTCTCTCTCTCTCTCTCTATATATATATATATATATATATAATATAATTATATATAGATTGGCTAAAGTATACTCCAGCATACAGATCAAAACTGTATGCTGAAGTCGTTTTTCAAAATCTAAAATTTAAACAGTCGATCCAAACTGTTCAAGTTTTTTTCCATATAAAAATATCCTTCAAGACCAAATTTTACATTTTTTTCGAATTTTTTTGCTATATATTATGCTATTTTCAAATTGAAGGATCATAAATACTCCTTTATAGTGTTTTTTGAAAATAGCATAATATATAACAAAAAATAAAAAAAATATGTAAATTTTGATTTTCTATGAGATTTTAATATGGAGAACAATTTGAATGGTTCGAATCGATTGTATGAATTTTAGATTTTGAAAAATTACTACAACATACGAACGATCTGTTGGAGTATACCTTAGCCAATCTCATTATATATATATATATATAAATGGATATGTAATAACGTTAAAATAATCATTATTATCGATGCATTGTTTTTTTTTAATATGGGAGATAATGCCCCCTGTATGATTCTATGTTCGTACATATATATTTGGGTATAGCTATAGCTGACGATCACCAAAAACTTTTCTCTTATCATTAAATAAAAAAAGCCTTTCGTTATTATTTAAAAAAAAACTTTTTTCTTGCGTGTTACTTTTCTGTAGTTTTTAACCTGATTTTAGGGCGCATCAATTTACCACAGCGGAAGCCAACTGCCTCCATGCGCTCTCTAGTTGTCATCTCCAGATAACCAGTAGACGATGAAGCCTTTGTATGAAAAGAAAAAATTATTGTATAACAAATAGGCATAGCACAAGCGCGATTATTATTATTTTTTTTATGAAAAAGTGAAAAAGAGTAGCACAAATTTAACTTCGTTTTCAAAACTATAGATTCTAATAATTCTTTTAACGTACGTAGCGCGTAAACAAAAATTAGTAAACCCTTCGGTCACAAAGAAGCATGTGTGAGGGTTTAACGGAGTTACAAAAAAAAAAAAAAATTGTGCGCGCAAATCCTTAACGATATATTCATTTACTTTATATGTAAACAAATATATTTTAATTCATTTACTGCAAACTGAGTAATTTTATTGATGCATTTAATCAAAATACTAACAACAATGCCCACTAATGTGTTGGCGGACTTTAATATATAAAAATGACAATATATTAAATTAGAGTTATACAATAGAAAAGATGAGCAAACAACACATTTTTACTGGATACAATATAAAGGTGGAAACATTAAGTTCACACAATTGCTCAACAATTTCTGCCTTCAGGATGCCATATCCTAATTAATCATATACCAAACTCAAAATTAGAGTAAACCGTAAAACCTAAAAATAAATCATAACAAACATTAGGCAACTATACATACTTTTACAATATAGAATACAATAAATACATGAGCACCAGATCTTGGAGATATATAGCCAAAATGACTTCTTTTCTACCTTTACAGTTGACACCATATTAAATCGCTTGATTAGAGTGCTTCAATTGTTTCGATGCCAGCTTGAATTTAACTGCGAAATTACAAAAAGGATCATGAATCCAAACTTGACCTATTCAAATTTTACTATAATGAAAGAACTTTCGGTCAGTACTAAATTTAACTTACAAAATTACTTGAGTACTAAAGCAAGAAAAATGAATATAAATATTGAAATACTGTACACACATATATAGAAAAAAAAATGAAAATGCTGACAAATCTAAATTGTATCCTCATTATATAACTGTACACATCATATCATTAGTAAATAGTAATCCTTATAATACTACTATGACATAAGAAAAAGTAAAGATGAAATAAATAAAAACATTCACAAAGTGAAAAAAGCTAAAATATATCATGGATCGTTGGTGTAGTTGCACTAATTTATTTTCAGCACCAAAGATAATAACATGATTTGTATAAAGAATTACAGTTTTATTTTGAAAATTCCATACATTTTAATACAGGTTTAGAATGAACGATGAAGCATTTATACTCACATAGAATGGAATGTAAGAATGCCTTCAATTGACTAAACCCATGGTAAATCTGGTGAACCCAGCCATTGCACCATGGACCGCACACTGAGCAAGAAGGGTGCAATACACATTTTCTGAGGCATTGCTAGGTATAGCTCGAATCATATATGTTGGATCTATAAGACATGAGAGAAAATTTCATTAATTTTGGTATTCTCACTATAATATATAGTTTGTACTAAATACTGCAATTGTGTTTTGAGAAGTTAACAATGTACTTCAGGTTCAGGGTCTTCTTTTTCTCAAAATGCTCCTGCAGGTAGGGATGAAAACGGAGCGGATAAAATCCGCTCCGATCCGTATCCGAATCCGAAAAATACGCGTAATATCCGAACCGTATCCGTATCCGAACATATCCGTATTCGTATCCGTATCCGTCAAAAAAATATGGATGCGGATATGGAAAGACCAATATCCGCTCTTTATCCGTATCCGACATGGATATTATCCGTATCCGATAAATATTAATCCGTTTATCCGTATCTTTAATGTCATAAGATGATTAATATAATATAATTACTTCTCTATATTAGAGAATACTTTTAATTAGATAATACTTAATTTTTATTAAATAAATTTCTTATAATAAATATTTTTATTTGGACTAGTAACATATAATTATTTTTACTTTCTATTAATTGAGACGATTATAAATGATAACAATACTGAAATTAATTTTTTTCTCTAATATTGACAAAATACTAACATAGATATGAGTATATTGAATATCATTATATTTATAGAAACTACTATTATAAATAAATAATAAAGATTAAAATGAAATCAGTATCCGACAAAATATATTCGTATTCGACTCCGTATCCGATAATATCCGAACCGTATTCGTATCCGTTTAATATCCGAACCGTATCCGTATCCGAATGCATTCGTATTCGTATCCGTATCCGGAAAAAAAATGCGGATGCGGATATGGGAAGACCAACATCCGCTCCGTATCCGATCCGTTTTCATCCCTACCTGCAGGGCCAAATTATTATTCAGACTTTCAGAGCTTAACTGAAAAAAGTTTCAAAAATTTCTGTGCCATGTGCTCGAAACTAACTGCTTCCCTCTTTGATCTAAAAGATATGCGAACAATTGAGATTAGACAAATAATGACTAAAAATGAAGCTTAGAATGCCATTTTGGCTAACAATTTAGTTTTCAAATCATAATATTCAGGGACCATTTGTTAATTACTCAATATGAAAAATTCACACACGCAACAAAGAGAAAATAATGCAAGTGAAACCTAAATATTATAAATACATATAGCTTACTGTATTCACCTAGATGAAACCTAAATTAGCACGTATAGCTTATCTGCATCAATTTCTTCCTTTCAGAACAATTAAGCACCAGAAATCCAAAAACAACACAAAACATGTATAATTCGCACTGATGAGATTGCAATTATAAATACATATAGCTTACTGTATTCACCTGGATGGAACCTAAATATTAGCACGTATAGCTTATCTGCATCAATTTCTTCCTTTTTGAATAATTAAGCACCAAAAATCCAAAAACAACAGAAAACATATGTAATCCGCACTGATGAGATTGCAATTATCAGAAACTTCAAATATACCTCCAGGCATGACACCGGTTCCTCCTACAAGGCCTGCAGGCTGCAGCAGTGTTGGCCACCAAATTTCCATAAAGATTTGGCGTTACCTGCCAAATCAGTAGAAAACTAGCATTCTAGCAACAATATCAGATTCCCAAATTTAATTTTAGGGTAAAACATATGTAGAGCTTAATACCTGCTGAATCTAATATTCCAGCTAGATAAAAAAGAGTACTGTGATCTTTCGAAACCTGAAACCATCTTATTCTTATGATCCAGCTATGTAAGTAAAGTATATACAAATTTAGTTCTGTGCCAGCAGAGGTGGGAATCACATAAAAGGTCGGTAGAGTGACAACTTCCGATCTAAACCGTTAGATCTAATCTCAACGGTTAATGGATCCCCGTGCATGTAACTCAGATTGATAGACCCGAAAAATCTTAACCGTCGACATTAGATCGAACGGCTAGGATCAAAAGTTGGCCCTCTACCAATCTCAAAAGGTTGGCAGAGGATACGGACCCGCAGAGGTGGACTGTGTGAGTGCAATGCAATCAATCTATTTAAGAACTTCATATTTAACAGGAAATTACAACAATATTAAGAACCTTTTCGTTTAGAAATTACAACAAAACAAGAAAGGTGTTAATTTGAATAAACAACTGCAATTGCAAAGTAAATTATTACGAAATTGAGTGGTTGAACCTTAGTAATTACTTCATTCAAACATGCAAGCTACTGCGCTGGTCATAAAATCCAACTTTGTAAATTATAACAAAAACAGGCGTAGCAGTACCAAAAAAAAAAAACCCTAGATCAGATAAACAAATGGAGAAAAAAAAAATCAAATAGAGAAGGATAATAAATAGAGGATGATTGAAGCAAAGGAAAGTTGTCGGCGATGGCAGTGGTTGGTGTGGACACCGGCACAATCGATCGATCGTGAGAGAGAGGGAGAGAGAGAGAGGAGTTGTAACCGTAGCAATGATTTGAACCCAGACCTAGATAAAAAAAAATAATAAATGCGCCAGGGGAGACTAATTAATTCCAACCCAACGCTTTCAAACAGAGAGTTGATTACCTCTTCATTTGGAGATATCATCTGATCCATATATCAAATAACTTTTAAACAATCAACCGCGTAGATTGTTCAGAATCTTCAATCAATGGTGTAGGTTGTTCAGACCAAGGTCGTACCATGAGATCTTTCACTGTTGCATTGGTGCTTTTATATAAGTATAAGTATAAGTATAGATTAGCATAATTAATTAGAAATTTTGAATCGTCAAAACTATTATAAATAAATTTCCTTCAAATATAATTAAAAAATTAAAGTATACAGAAAAGTTTGATTGTGCATGTGCATCAATATTTTAGTGAACAATAATGCGGAAATATTATTACAGCACACTGTATGTGCATTTCATACAAGCTTTTAGTCAATTTTTGTCTCAGAATTAACAAAATTTTCCTTTATTATCATAACCTCATTCATAACTCAGTCGTCTCATATTAAATTTCTTTTCTCTTGGTCCTGAGGTTCAGATTACATGATGTACACATATACATGAACTCATTTTGAGTAGTCATCTATTAGTTCATTGTCAAGTAATTTTACTAAATCAATTATTATCTAATTAAGTGACTTTCTTAATTTTCTGTCCGATTAATTTATTACTCACATCTCAAATTTACACAAGATAAATGGTTCCAAATAAAATATTGCGCACAGTAAATAATAGGAATCGGGTTCCGTTAAGACTCAAAGGTTTATGGGTAATGGATTCATATTCTCACCCGCTAAAATGATTTCGATTCGATTTTACTGTTACATCGATTTTATTTCTTAAAAGTTATTATTTAATAATTTAGGTTATTTCTGGATCTTATTTTTATAGTTTTATTTATTTCAAGATTATTAATGGAATTATACTAATTAAATGTAGTCTGGTATTTTTCTCGTATGTTACATATAACTAGATAGAAATATCATTCAAAATATTAAAACTATTAATAAATATATTTAAAGTACGTATATGGCCATTATAGATCTTTCAAAAAACGATATTGCGAACCCACTTATATAATTCCGATTATTTTTTAATATTTTAGTACAAGAATTATAAGTTCCTTCGGTAAATATACCATCTCAGCCATCGTTAAATATAAAGTGAACATATACAGTAAATAAGGTGAACATAATGATGATCTAAGTGAACACTTACAAATAAATAAGTATTGTCCTGACTTGTTCAGAAGTTTACATGCATATTCAACTTATTTTCATTGAACTTATTTGTTTGTATGTGTTCACTTAGATTGTCTACATGTTCACTTTGTTTGTTGTATATGTTCACTTTATATTAAGCGATGGCAGTGATGACAAAATTGCAGATGGCGGTAATCAATTTCTATTTTAGTATTATTTTTAACTTTTCAGCATAAATTAGGGAAGTTACAATTTAAATAAATAAATCCCTGAAACCTCATCTGTTAATGGGCCTCCATTCTCCCTGCGGACTGGACCTGCCGAAAAATTAAAAAATAATATTAAATTAATATAATATATTAAAAATAATATCAATATGATAACATTTTTTTAAATAGTATCACAAGATCGGAATTCCAGATTTCGACGGCAAGATCGAAATCTCGGATTCCGACCTTAACTAAGATCGGAATCCGAGATTCCGATCTTAGCTTTTTAATTTTTTCATATATTATTTATTTATTTATTTATTTAATTTATTAATTAGTTAAATAATTAGAAAAATAGATAATATATTGTAAAAATATGGAAAAAATCAGGAATAATTAAACTAAATTTTATATGTAATTTAGTATTTTTTGGGAATTTTTTTTTCTTTTATTAGTTTATTAATTAGTTAATTAATTAGAAAAATAGATAATATATTCTAAAAATATTGAAAAAATATAAAAAAATCAGGAATAATTAAACCAAATTATATATGTAATTTAGCATTTTTTTTGGGAAATTAAATTTATTTTCCTTTTAATTAATTTATTTAATTAAATACAAATTTAATTAATTTATTTAATTAAATACAAATTTAATTAATTTATTTAATTAAATACAAATTTAATTAATTTATTTAATTAAAAATGAATAATTAAGTATAAATTTTTAATTAATTTACATTAAAATTATAAATTTTTAAAGAACCATTTGATATGCGTTCCGGATGTCGTCCTCTGTATATATTATTTTCATATTATATATTAAACAATCATATCGAGTCTCATGATCAAGGAAGCACTTTATGGATTGCGTTAGAAAGGAATCACACGAGATTGATATTTTACTGAGACGGAGAAAAAAGACTAAATTCACTTGATTTACTGCATTTCTCTTTTTAATGATTAATTTTTTATTTTAAAAACTTTTTTAGTAGTTTAGAGTGGTTTTTAGGTTTGCAAACTTTCAAAGTGGATTTTGGAGATCCAGAGAGCGTTTTTTGGCTCCGAAAATGGTCGTTACGGGGTTCAGAGAGCGTTTTTTGGAGGTCCAGAGAGCGTTCTCGTCGCCAGCTTTCCGGATTGTGCTCGATCGCCCCAAACGGACCTTCCTATCGAAAGATATGCCTGTTTGAAGTTTTAATGTTCAAGTTATGCCTTTGTATCCCTGCAAATGCAGAAAGATTTAATAAAACTTTGAATATTCTGAAAGGATTATGCCTTTGTAACCCTGCAAATTCTGAAAATTTATAATCCTTTCTAAATAGTACGATTCATTTAATTAAATAAGTTATAAAAATTTATATTTTAATTAAATAATTCATTGAAATGAAAATAAATTTAATTTCCCAAAAAATACTAAATTACATATAAAATTTAATTTAATTATTCCTGATTTTTTCCATATTTTTTCAATATTTTTACAATATATTATCTATTTTTCTAATTATTTAAATAATTAATAAAATAAATAAATAAATAAATAATATATAAAAAATTTAAAAAGCTAAGATCGGAATCCGGGATTCCGATCTTAGCTAAAAAAATATTATTATATTGATATTATTTTTAATATATTATATTAATTTAATATTATTTTTAAATATTTCAGCTAGACCTGTCAAACATGGTCTTCACATGGTGAAAAAGCCCATTTCGTTTATCGGCTCACTAAGGAAATGATGCAATCTTGGCAGTTCATTAACTGTTGTTCCGTTCACCGTTTCGTTAAACAGACCTGTGTTATTTCATTCTAGTTTTCATTCCGTTTAGTATGCTGTTATCGAAACGCAACGAAATTATTTATCATTATTCGTTATGTTAATCCTTACGTAATGCAATAAAGGTAAATGAGTTCCGTTGACAGGTCTATTGTGGACCTACCTCTTGGGGCCGTTTGGTTCGCTTAGAAATTTGTTAAATTTGAAAAATTTCCTATTCTTAGGCATAAATTTATTGAGAAGTGTGTGATTTTGTGAAGAGTTTGGATTGTTTATAATAAATTTATGTCTTTGAATTGGAAAAATCCCAAATTCCTAACGCATCCAAACATCCCCTTGTTCTTTTCTTAATCAACAATTCAAAAATATATTTGCTCTAGTTGGTTTTTTGTAAATAAGTGTAAGTTTTTTTCCTTTTTTGAACAATTAATTAGTCCAATGTTTTAACTATACAGAAAGTATTTATAGTTAAATTGCGAACTAGATTGGCGAGGTGGTGATTGTACCCTCTGCATTAATGCTCTCAATTAAGTCAACTGAAATCTAATATATGCATATTAGTTTAAAATTAGGCAGATAAATTAATACACTGAGAGTACTTTTAGGCACTTTTGCAGTTTGCTTTTACTAATCCTGCACGAAAAAACATAAAAAAGCAGACTAAATAAGACCGATCAATTAAAATATATGGCCTTAAACTTCTGCTGGTGAATATCCGTCCTTCCATTGGTTCAGTTTTCTTTTCCTCCAAAAGGTACGCATATTAATTTGTTCCGTTTTACTCTTCTTCCTGTTAATTGTCAGAGTCCCTTTGTTTAATTGCTCTGATTCAGCCAATAATTTTTTTTCATTCAACTAGATAGTGACAGAATATTCAGATATTGATTCCGGATTTGAGACACATAGATTGATGGTAGTTGTAAACTGAACAAATTACCTGTTCTATCAATGGCTAATACAAAGCTAGCTTTAGCCATCAATGTATATACAAGATCTTTTCTATTAATTATTGAAATTAAAACATGTATGAACTGCATACTTTGACTTATGAATGATGATAGATGTAATCATTAATTAACGTGTTTGAAAATTAAAACATCAATTGCCAGGATCCGTAAATCATATAAAATAACAAAACCATGAATATAAAACTTACAAATTGAAGAGCATATTTCATTAATCGTTAGACCGAAGCGTTAGTATTGATCTTCTTTGAGTTTTCATCAGCCATAATGATGGACAACAATGGCGTTTTTTTCTTTTCTTTTCTGAATTTTCTTAATGGCAGAATTATGGAAAAAGTGTGCATTTAATTTTTCAGATTATAGAGTATTTATTTCTTAGGCAACCAAAGGGATCAAGTACAATGAATCTGGTCCATCAGAATTTCCATCAAATTATGATGCACCCTTTAGTTAATTATCTTAAATGAACTTGGCTCACACATTAATTATCATAGGCCACATTAAATATTTCAACATTCTCCCACTTGGCTTATGCTGAAAACATCATAATTAAGCACAAATTCAAAATTGGCCAACATCTTAAACCTTGTTTAGTTAGAAATACCAAACTAAACTAATACAATCAAAATAACTATTACTTTAATTTGACCCCCATTAATTACAGAAGTGATATTTCTTTCTAACAAATGGTTAATAAAATTCATTTGATCCACTTAAATAAATTTGCTTAAATTTAACATAATGCGCAACATAATCAATAAGCAAATTTCATTAATTCAAAGTCAAGTCATAATTTGAAGCTTCACATCATAACTTAATACATAATTCGATACAACAAAATCATAATTAGCAACCAAACCCGTGCAGTCACGTTATTACAAAAATAAGATAAGTGACCTTACAAAATGGCATAAAAATTCTACTTGCATAGTGGAAGATGACATTATAAACTACTCAGCACTCTTCCATAAAATTAATCATTATATATACAAGCACAAATAAATAACCTAATGTGAATTTCTTATTGACTAATAAAATACCATCAATGTACAAAATGAGAATGATAAATTACTCTCACTAACCCTGAGATATATACATTGATTTATAATATTTTTTTATAAATCCAAACTTGACCTCATCAAATTTGAGATATAATGTAGAAAAATTAGTATTTCATCATTGCTTCTTTTATTGATAATTGAAGCAGAATCTTTTCATAATGTCTGGTTTAATTTCAAAATACCAAGACAAATCTCAATTGGTTCTTTTCAAGTTGGAATAATTAGTTTTATTCAATGCTGTAAAATTCAAAAAAAATAAAGTGGTTAATAGTCGACTAATATTCACATGGCATAATAAAATTAAACTAAAATGAATAATAAAAATGCCAAATAATATTTCAATTTCGCAATAAGTTCTTCACATTTCCAATTTATATCACCGTTGGGCAGAAATAAATTGAAGATAATGAGACAATTCTATTTAATATACTATAATGTCAATTAAAATTGTTAAAATTGACATTTCTAATTTATTAAATGCGGACATAATAAATACACCACATAATATATAATTTCATAAACTATAATGACAATTAAAGTTGTTAAAAATTGACCATCATAGTTTATTAAATGTAAAAAATATTCGTTGTGATACATAAACTTGATATATCACACACTTTTTTTTTAATAAAATGTTAATTACAATTAAAGTTGTTCAAATTGATAATAACCAAGTTATTAAAAATAACTTAATATGTTTTAAATTAATTATATGCAATATTTATTACAAACTTTCGTTTGGATCGTTTGTATACATAGGTGCATACGCAACCATAAATCCAATGCAAATAGAAATGCACAATTAATATCTAACCGAATGCAAAAACTAAAGTGCATATATATATATATATATATATATATATATATATATATATATATATATATATATATATATATATATATTCAAATCATTTTGTGATCCCGGCCCGTAAATATCCATACAATATAATAATATGGATATAATACTTATTCATTTACATGCGTCATGCGTGCATGCTTTAAACATTAAGGCCCTGATCGGAACCAAAATTCTCCATTGGAATCGGAATTCTGATTCTCGTATCCGTACAATTTTCTGATCGGAACGAAGGAGAAAGCAAAAAGGAATCGGAGTTGGTGGGAGTTTTTGGCGTTGAAATCCCGTCGCCAAATTCTCTCCAAAACAAAGAAATTTGGTGGGATTTCGTCTCCGTGCTCGTGCGTCCCTTCGATCGGAACGACGGAGAGCCAAGATCAACTCCGCCCAAATTATTTTCACCCCTTCTTCTCCTCTTTCCGATCAGTGAAGGGAATTCGCGAAACCCTTTCTTCTCCGCTGAACTCCTTTCGACTCCTTTCTTTTCCGATTTGTTGAGCTTCCGATCAGGGCTTAAGTTCAATTTCTAATTTATTTGAACGCTTTAGGTTGTATTAAACACTTTGCTAGCTCGGATCACAAAATATTAATAGATATTACTTTCGTAAAACGTATCAGTTGAACTCGAGTTATACACATATTCTTCTAGATATACACAAGTATTACTTGGTTACTCAAAAATTCATCTAAACAAAACGCATCATGTTAGATAATTATGTGAACTTAAAGAAAGTAAATGGAGTTAACTTGTGCCAAATGATAAACTTTCTAGAAAAAATTAGAAATCTTTAGTATAACAAATTCATAATCATGGGAAGTACGATTATTGGAAGTTATAATCATGTCAAATTGATTTTAATAAGTGCATATGAAAAACTATAGATTAATTATATCCCAAAAATCAATGCTATGGTGCATCGCGATGTATTAAGGCTTTTGTACATCGCGACCATATTTGTCGATAGTTTTACAAATTGAAAATCTAACTAAACAAATTCAATCTATATATTGAAATCTCATTACAAACCAAATTTTATATTTTTTAGATTTTTTTTACTATTTTTTTCGATTTTTTTAAAACCTGCCATTTTTCGAATTACATTATTATTAATTGGTTTCCAAAAAAGAAAAGTTTTAGAAAATTCGAAAAAAATAGTAAAAAAATTTCAAAAAATATAAAATTTGGTTTGTAATGAGATTTCAATATGTAGATTGGATTAGTTTAATTAGATTTGTCAATTTATAAAACGGTTGACGGATAATGATCGCAATGTATAAAAACCTCAATACATCGGGATGCATCATAACATACCTGCAATAATCATATATATAATCGTATACGAGTAAATATATATAATATTCAAATAAAAATTACTATTAACGGAAACATGTCCAAAAATACAATAGCAAAAAATAACCATGATCTTTATTCGATTGCAAATCCGATCAAAATACGTTTCAACTAGGTTAGACAAATCATCTAATTAACCTAAACATCTTAATGATTTGTTTATCGGATTGCACTGACAAAAACTTCGTGAAATATTCCATTTAGTAATGAAATAATAATTAATGAAGTAACTTAGTTCCATCTACATAAATGGTTGAATAAATAAAACAAAATAAATGAATACAGTGTGCCTTTCTAATCACGGAACATGCAAATTTATACCGGTGTACATTTGAGAAAAAGGAAATTGTGGCACAAGGTTCGTACATAAGAGAGAGTAAATAAGTAATTTACCATTTACCAATCCTAAGAATATCTAATTTTAGACTAATAAATAATTAAATCCCATTATAACCATTTCATTAAAAGGAATAATAGAATCTCCATGAATAGTAACAAGCACATATAAAATTCAATATCAAGTGAAAACGCACCCTCATCCTTAATGAATTTAACCCGATCAAATAAAGTATCATAATTATCCCATCTAAAAGATTGAACATCCTTTATGTTTGTGTGCACGCATACATAGATGGAGTGAATAAATGAAATAAATAATCTCCGTCCTAAATTGCGCACAAAATAAACTAGGAATTTCAAAAGAGAAATACGAAAAGTTTCAATATTCTCATAAATTCAATCAAATACGAAAATTATTTTATATGATTTTACGATTGGCTTTGGTATCAAATGATAGATGTAATCATTAATTAACGTGTTTGAAAATTAAAACACCAATTTGCAGGATCCGTAAATCATATAAAATAACAAAATCATGAGTATAAAACTTATAAATTGAAGAATATACTTCATTAATCGTTAGGCGGAAGCGTTAATACTGATCTTTTTTTAGTTTTTCTCAGCCATAATGATGGTCAACAATGTCGTTTTTTTTCTTTTCTTTTCTGAATTTTCTTAATGGAAGGATTATGGGAAAGGGTGCCTTTAATTTTCAGATTATAGAGTATCCATTGCTAAGGCAATCAAAGTGATCAAGTACAATGAATCTGGTCCATCAGAATTTCCTTCAAATTATGATGCAATCTTTAGTTAATTATATTAAATAAACTTAGCTCACATATCATAGGCCGCATTAAATATTCTAACAAATGATTCATATTTTGTTTCGTTTTAGTTATATTTGAAATAAAAATAATTTGCACCTATATCCATAATATAAGTTTCAGAAAATCATGTCTTGGATTTGCACCATTCAACATGAATAAACTTAAAATACGCATTCTCAACATCATAACATCTTTAATCATATAAATGTAGTCTGCAAAAACTTCGCAGATTTATGAACCTTGAAGCCAACACCATGCCAACTACTAAAGAAACTGATCAAACAAACTTGTCAAGCCAACCAGACAAAGGTACATTAATTGGATCCATTCTTGGTTCGTATTATTCATTAATTTTTTAATTTGGTAATGTTCAGTTGCAAAAGAATTTTTATATATATAAATGCTAAACTCCTATACATATGAGGGATGTGGCCTGTCCAACACGATGGTATTCGCATATCAAATTTCAAACCACCGATCCAAACCGTTAGATTAAATCTTCATGTTGACAACTTGTACTAAACTAATTTTTACATTTTTTGTGAAAGTTTTTACTATTTATTTCATTAATTAAAAGAACGAAAGGAATGTTTAATAATTATTTAGATTACTCAGGCCGCAGGAGCTATTCCATTATGCTTAATTATAATTTTTTTAATTTATTTTATAGAGTCTGCCGAGAATGAAGCTGATACTACACGATCATGCTGTTGCATTTTGAAAGTTTCTTTTGCTATTTGGATATCAACCATCTCTGTTGTGAGCATTGTTTCTTTGCCTATAATTATATATTACTCTGGATACAAATCGTTGGATCAGGTAGCCTGGCGCTATCTTATTTCGATAATAGGAGTATCACTCTTTCTGTGGTGGCCGTGGACAACTGATGAGGCCGATCTAAATCTCAGGAAAGAGCTTTATAATTCATTTGTCATCCTAATCACACTACTCGTCTTCGCTTTGTGTATTTATCTTCTCAGGCTTATATTACCTTGGTATGCACTTACAGCAATAATTTTGATGGCAATTTTGTGGTCTATCCCTTCAGTTGTATTCGCGTATGGGTGGTATTGTATTGGACATGATCTACATATGCGGGTGCATAAAGCGAGAGTTTTGTTAAATGACAGAGTTCAACTGCGGTCTTCAATTTTGTGTGGCAAATAACATCGACTCAACAAAAGAGCATTCATTTCAGTGCACCGTTTGATTACTTTGACGAGGCCGTGAGCATTCATTTCATAATGGTGCCGCTGTAGTAGTAACAAACTTGTAATCATCGATCTGGTCAGCTTTTAGTACAAACAACTGCAGCCTCTGTCAATTTTTAAATAAAAAGAAAGAAAATTATGAGATTAACTATTGCTTTTCAAATTATCCCTGTTTTTTTTTTTTTTTTTGGATCTAGGTCGGATGGCAAAGTACCACAGCGAATTTTACTAAATCAATTATCCCTTTTTAATGCATTGATGGCTTTAATAACTGTATAATATAATGATATGACTTGTTGTCAAAATTGAATTTCCCTTCCAATTATCCATCTCTCTGATTTCATGTAAACGTTTTTCTGAGACAACGATATTCTGATTGATATGGAACATTTTTATCACTATTACATAATTAATTAAATTGAACGGAGTTTAAGAAAAAACAAAGAAATACTTCTGATCAATATATTATGCCCCGTGACTCAATTTTTCAATGCTGATGACTCGCCACACCCATTGTGTTTTATTCCAGCCACAGGATGTAAGTGGTCCAGAAGAATGAAGAAGAGCCCCTATAATGTTGCCTAAGTTAAATTAATACTAGGTGGGAAAGTGCGGCTTTGTCGTGTCTTAGCAAATTTTTTATATTTCAATTTTAAGACCCACTATTAATTTATCATTAATTCTAAATTGTGTGTGACAGATATATAAATGCAAAAGCAAAAATACCATAATTTTATTCTTTTGCTTGAACCACAGAGCAGTAAAACAATACAGGATTTATAAATATAGTAGAAAAACTAACATCATGGCCATTAATTCTGCAACTAAACAATGTACATATAAGGGTAAAATGAAGTACAAAATGTCTCAATTGACAATGCCACCAAAAGAATATATTTTACTTCAAACACAAACCAACCCATAGTAGCATAGTTCCTAAAAATCTGCCGCAATTTCATCCTGAGAGACTTGCGAGTCAAAGGACAATCTTGATATTTATGAAATTAACAATGCAAATGAATAATTCTCAATGTTAAATACATAAACCAAGACCATCTAATAATTTGTTACAACTCACAATCACTCGCTGATGAACCAATTAAGATCTCGTTTTTCTAATGTAAATGAGAGTAGAAATAACATGAAACAGGAATACACAACGATAAACTGAAAAAAAAATTATACCAAAATACTTAGATATTAACAATTGGATCTCTCTTCTCAGGGAAGCAATTAAAGCAATTATGTGACCTTTCCAGCGAAATTAGTTGCTACAATTGGAGTTGACCCCAATTCACCTGTTGAACCAAAAGTAAAATTGTTGAAGAGGAGGCAAAATGGTTTCTTTAGATCAGAACATCAAAGTCTGAATTTGAATTTTTTTTATCTGCATAACAATAAGAAATTTGTTAATATGAGATAAGATAATCAATTCTAGAATTCACTATCTGATGAGGATTTCCATTTAACATTGAAATCTGATAATTTCAATTGAACCATAAATGAAGTCAAATAATTTATCCTTTCATTAAGTTTCATATTGTGATAAAAATCAAGAAATAGCACTTCAGTTCCTACAAGACCAAATCATGTGTAAATAAAAATAACACGGATGAAATAGTAAAAGAAAAAATCGTCATTAAGTTTAATCATAATTTTATGTCTTTCTTTGGTCCAAGCGTTGTAGTAAGATTTAGCGGTTTAGGAGAGCCAAATCTTGAAGCCAGTATATTCCTAGCGTACCAGTATAGATCAATGCAACAATAGTTGAGGTTCAAACGATGACATAGAAAATCTACCAGCTTGATTAATTTTGAAAAATAGAAACACTCAGAAAAGAAGAATCTTAATTTTATCTAAGTAAGTAACGTAATAAGGATTGGTTGATACAAAAACGGCATTGATTTCCTCACAACTTGTACCCGTCTTTATTTTATCTTTTTCATGACAATATTTATGTTTGATTGATTTTATAGTTGTATGCTAAGAAACCTAAATACAATACACCAAAAATAAGATAAAATCGAGAATAACAGGAACAAAAAGGCATAAAGAAAATGCACATTACCAGAAAATGGGTTTCCTCATGTTGAACCGTTACTTGGAACTTCTCCCCTAAAATCTGTCTGGCTTGGTGCCGCATAATACCACCAAGGCATTCTTCGGCGACAGTCGTCTACTCCACCTCTGTACTGTTTGACCCTAAATTTTGATGCTATTTGATGGGATTTTAATAATTCCATAAATATCCAATAAATCAGATAAACCTTCAACCGACTACGAAAAATACCAAATAAACTCCAAAAATGCCACAAAATTACCCAAAAATTCCCTGAGATTTATAGGAAATTATGGAGGCATCAAAACCCCAAAAACATCAACCGAAACCTCCAATTTTGCATAAAACCCCCTAAAAATTCACAAAATAAATAAAATAAATAGGAGGGCTATTTGGCAAAATAAATGATACCACTGGGTTCTCCATATTTTTGGGAGGTTTCACACAAAATATCATACCAAAAAGACATCAGTAAAGGGTCCAAACAATTTATTTTGGATCAGCCAATTTGGAAATTCAATTAAAAGGAAAAAATGGAGGTGGCCAGTCGCCTGGAGAAATGGAGAGGAGCGAAGGCGCTGAGTTTTGAACCCCTTCCTTCAGAGAGTTTTGCGTGGGCCTGGTGCGTGCACCCATAGGTCATTTCGATGGGATTTCGTTGCGTTGGTCTATGTGAACCGAGAGTTGACGGAGGAAAAGAGGGGTCTCCTTCCCCAACTGACTCTCGTTAAAACCCAAGATAGAAAAAAAGATTTGGGGCCGTTTGGATCGTCCAAGGATTTTGGAGAATTTCATCTTCCTACCATAAATTTATTATAAACAATCTAAACTCTTCACAAAATTACACACTTTCCAATAAATTTATTCCTAGGAATTGCAACTTCCCCAAATTCTCCAACTTCCTAAGCGATCCAAACGGCCCCAAACAGAAGAGGAAGTTTTGGGGGGGGAGCGAATTGGAGGTTTTCTTTCAGAGAGAAATCGAAGGAGAAGAAATTGAAGCGAAATCGGAGAAGAAGAGGAACCAAGAAGCAAGACCAGAGGCAATCCGACGGTTCTCCATTGAAGATCGGAGCTCTGATAGAGAAAGAGTTAGGTTAGCTACTTGTAATAGGTGAGAGAGAGAAGCTTGAGTGTTGTTCTTGCGTTAGAAGAAAGGGAAGAGCAATTGTACTCTAAATTGATACAAGAAGGTAATAAACTTCAAACCTGATGTGATTTGATGAAGAATATGCGGAAGAATTGATCAATTATGTGCTTGATTTTGTAATTTCTCGTTGTTTCTCGATCCGATCTTCTTTTAATGAAATTGTGATGATTACTGATGAGATTATGCCCCGCTTTTCTGATTTCTGTGCATAGATTCGTAGTTTAAACAGTGAATTGACCTGATTGATGATAAAATTTAGGATTGCATAAAGAACTCGAACCAATTGTGCTAATCATGACACTTAGCTAGAACATTGATATGATCCGTTCTTGTCAGAATTGTAAACCAATCGCTTCTTATTTGAATCTTACATGCAAGCTTTAATCTTGAATGATCCAGGTCAATGATCAAATAAGATCTTGATTGTTACCATTGAGTACCCAAATATAACACTGGAAGTTCGTTTCTTTGATAAGTTACTTGAAATTGCATACTAGTTAAGTGTGAAAGCCTCCGTGGATTTAAATGTGACTCTAGACCAGCTAAATTAACTTTTTCTTGATAAACATAGTTTTGTGAGATGCAATGTCCTTGTTGATTATACCGATTTTTGCTCAAGTTTAATTAGGCTCAGATGCACTGTATACGAAAGCATATTTGTCTGTGGGTAAAAGAATTTCCATAACCAGTCAGTGTTGAGGTATTCATTTAGCAATGTCCATTGAATTTCATGATAATTTATTACCTTTTACCTCACATTACAAGATAGAACGCCGTTCTATCTCCCCTTGTTACCAACCATCAAAGTTTGACTGAGACGCCGTCTCATATAGTCAGATTTTGATGAGGATTAAAATTAAAATTAATACAAAAACAAGGGGAGGTGCTGCCAAATTTTCTTCAGGAATTATGCATAGGAATAAGCCAGTTTCTTAAGGTTTATTGTATAAAAATACAGAATTTTATATCCTAGTATTATTCCCTTTCTTTAATGTAATATGAAGTGACCCTCTTGCACAATTTATATGAAGTATTACTTGTTAATTGTTAATGGACCATTTGAACTAAGAATAGACAAGTGCATGACAGTGACATTTCAATGGGGTTCTGTATAGTATAGAAATTTACATAACTTGAGTGTTTAAGTATTAGGTTTTTACCTAGAATTAATACCTCTTTTACCTTTCTGAATACTTGTCATAAGAAATGTTTTTAAAAAAAAGAATGCTTTTCCCTAATGTTAAAAGTTCTGGACGTTTGATGTACACAGATCAATATCCCGAGAATTGCAATTAGTTATGTTTAGAACCAAAAACATATCTGAATGTTTCTTTTAATCTGTTTAAAAGTAATATAAATTGCATAGATTATAACAAGCCTGGAGATAATAAAGTTGGTCTGCAACCTTTGTAAAAAGAATGAAATGGAGGACCTTTATGTAAAGTTACTTCAATAATAGCATGGACAGCTGTAGCATGATATATGTAGCTGTATAAAGTTAATCTTCCCATTTTAGAAAGTTCATTAGCAAATAAAATAGCAAATAGAACTGCACTCTAGGGGTATTTTTGGAAACCATTTGAAAAACTCATGTTAAGCTATAAGCATCTCAATAAAAAAAACACAACCTGATGGTGTCTCTGTGCATGTAGTGTGGGGTATTTTTATCTAATTTTGTAATGTCTAAATGAGGTCCAGTTCCTTCACATCCTCAACTTTTACATTCTCATAATATGCTAAATCATGGTTAATGATAGATTCCGTTCCTAAAAAAAAAAAGGGTACATTTTGGAAGATCATAAGTAACATGAAGAGTGGTTTAGGTAGTCAGGATACAAACTAGATATAAAAATATATATTTCATTTTATACATCAAAAAGGTAAATGAATGTATATATGCTGCTATATTCAATTCTACCTTACTGACTAGTTTCTCTCTTTGTTACAACAGGTACTTACAAAAGATTTGAAGATTCTGACTTGGTTGCATGTAATAATAGGATTTGTGTAATAAGAATTTGACATAACATAAATTTGTAAACGCTTTAAGATGATTCAGGATTTTACCCTTCCTTTCCTAAGTTGCACGTGCAAAGTTTGACATAGGTTCTGTAATTTAGAAATGATATAAACATGTATATACTGATATTTGGTATTTATCCATATATGTCAGTGTTATATTGATATGGAAAAGTATCAAGCCCAGGTGGTACATAATCTTAGGTGCTTGCAATAACTATCCATTCTCAAGTGTGATATACCGGAATGTCAAAGTCTCAAGCTGATAATTGAATAGTAGTGTTGTACAATTGCACGTGTAGAAAAATGTACAAGCCTAATGAAATGCAAAGTCAAAAGTTACATCCGTTCCCATACCCAAACCTATCACTTCTTTGGACCGATACCAAGGAAACCTCACTGATACCAGTTCAATTAAATTGCTAATCTAAATTTGCTCCAGACCTCCTCTATACTGCACTTCCCTGTACCATTTTCCTTATCGTACCGGCCTGCTGTTACACCTGAACTGCTGCTCGTGTGTACTGACTTCATGTCAGAACCACTGTACCGATTCCCAAACCTCATATTCAATCATTGTACCAACCTTTCTTCTCACTGATTTTGAAATGCAATGTAGTTATCCATATTAAGCCAGATGACCATTGACACGAGAAGTAACACATGAACTCAGTACCCCTTTTACTGGTGCCGAAACTTGCCCCTAATGCAAATGCCACATAAGTGCCAATACCCTGCACCAATTTCATGTTATACCTATACTTTCATTGTGCTGAAATGACAAAGTGTGTTCAAGAGTTAATGATAAAACCATGTACCAATAAGTCCTCAGTTTATCTTCACTTACCTTCTACAACTGCCATGTCATTGTACCAACTTCTCCTTTCCGTACCAGCTTCGAAACCCAGCTCAACTATTCATACCAAATTCTCATTTGTTGACTCCAAAAGCCATAAGTGTGCTCAATAATTCCCTGTTGGTACCAAAATCCATTCTTGACGACACATGAAAGCCTAATCCCTGTATCTATTCCTTCATCAAACCTACTCAAAGTATTTTAGCATAATAAATGTCATACAAAATATCAAATACAATCAATTGTTTTATCAAAAGGATTTCAAAAATGAGATAGATAAAACACGAGTGGGAGTAAAACAAAAATGAATTTTAGAAAACTATTTCCAAACAAATATTTTCAAATAAATATTTTCAAAAGTAGGAATAAAAAAGAAAAGAAATTATTATTATTTTTTTTTAATAAGAAAAGAGAAAATATTAGGAACTTAAAGGAAGCGAAGACTTGAACCAAAAGCCAGAAGCCCCTAAAAGCCAAAAGCCCTTAAACCCAAATCCAAAACTAAAAAAATAGGAACTCCAAAACTTAAAGCCAAAATCCCTGAAATCCAAGTCCAAAAAAGCCAAAAAACCCTGAAACTTCAACCTAAAACCTAAAATACTGAAACTCAAATCCAGAAACTAAAAACACCAAAACCAAAAGACAAAGCCCATGAAATTCAAATCCAAAAAGATAGAAGCCTTGAAATCCAAATACCAAAAGCTAGAAACACCGAAATCCAAATTCAAAAAGTCAGAAACCCTGAAATCCGAATCTGAAATGTTAGAAGCCCTGAAATACAAGTTAAAAGCCAAATGCCAAAAAAAAAAAACATGAAACTCAAACCAAAGACAAACCCATGAAATCGAAACCGAAATCGAAACCTAAGCTTGTTCTCATAAGAAGACCGCCCAAGAGGTCCTGAGAACCGACCCTTATAAAGAAGACCGACTAAGATGGTCCCTAGGGTCGTTAAAGAACCAACTCTTATTAAGAAGACCGCCCAAGAGGTCCCTAGGGTTGTAAAAGAACTAATTTTCACAAGAAGGTCGTCCAAGAGGCCCCGAAAATTGTAAAACCTCATTTGTTCTCACAAGAAGACCGACTAAGATGGTCCCGAGAACCAACTCTTATTAAGAAGACCGCCCAAAAGGTCCCTAGGGTTATAAAAGAACCAACTTTCACAAGAAGATCGATGAAGATGATCCCGAAGGTTGTAAAATTCCTTGTTCTCACAAGAAGACCGCCCAAGAGGTCCCGAGAACCGACTCTTATTAAGAAGACCGACTAAGATGGTCCCTAGGGTCGTTAAAGAACCAACTCTTATTAAGAAGACCGCCCAAGAGGTCCCTAGGGTTGTAAAAGAACCAACTTTCACAAGAAGACCGCCCAAGAGGTCCCGAAGGTTGCAAAATCCCAATCCACTCTCACAAGAAGGCCAGCCGTTGCCCCGAGAGCTTACCAAATCTATCCCAAATAAAAAAATTCTCTCTCTAAGCGAAAACCATCATTCTAAACCAAGACCAAGCTTCTACACGCAAAAATCCTAAACCAAATCCGATTCGAATAGAACAAACAAACCTAACTAACCTTAGTCAATAATCAATTGGGTCCCGTCCATAAAGTCTGGTACCATCAATTGAATGATCAAATAGTCCTCAATTGGCTCCCGTCCGTTAAGTCTGGTACCATCAATTGAGTATGGTTTAAGTAAAAAAATAAGGCCCCACATGAACATAAATCATTTTAGACGATTTTCCTAGCCTATTGCATACAATTATTTAGATCCCTTAATCAGAGGTTCTCGTGAGCGATCACGAGGTAATTAACAATAGGGGCTTGCGCCTATTGGAAAGAAAGGACCCGCAAAATTAATAAACCCTTTTAAGAAGCGACTCTTGTTTTGGTTCTCTTGTTGTCAAGAGACACACAGAGATCGAACCTTAAGAGGGGTGAATCTAAGGCATTTTCCTTTCCTCGAGGGAACCCATTCCATCCTTTGAGAGAAATGACGAAAAAGCCCATACATGTACCTCACCTCATAGTGCGACAAAACAACCAGATTTTCTAACAATTCTACATCATCATCCTTGTCAGTGTTATCAACTGCACCAATACCAGTATAATTTGAGACATCTTTTTTTTTTGTCCTTATAATGACCACCATGCACTCGGATGATGTTGTAGTCCCATTACTATTTCAGAATAAGATATTGACATTTACCGAACCTTGGTTCCTCAGATGGTGAAATCTTCTTTGTTCTTTTTTCTTGCCTTATACTAAAGTTATTGGTACATGTGCTAGCAGGGGTAGCACTGGTTGTAGCATAGGTTCTTGCTGATAACATTAACAACAAAATAGTTAAACACTCTTTGTACAAAAAATCCTGAATGGTCAATACTTTAATAGTTCTCACATATACTAATGCAGAGAAAGTAATACATCTAACAATTCGTTCTTAATACAATTCTCATCATAAACATAAATTACAACAGCCACATTGACCAAAGAACATCTTCGCTTCAATCAACACAAACTCAAAAAACGATTCTGACATGGTATGATTTTAGCTGCTGTATTACTCAGTTCAAAAAGATAGATATTTTAGCACCTGAGGAAATAATCTCCCCAATTCTATCACCTGAGACCATTCTGTCTTGATTTTTTAGCATTACTTATCTAAATACTTGAGATTTGTGTGTCTAAATCAAACCCACATAGTGCTTTGTTGCTTTTTGATAGTATCGATCGTGTGATTTACTAGAAATCAACTAGTAGTCTTTTTCTAAAAAAAATAATTATAATATTTTTAAACTATTTACTCAACTTGAAAACAACACTATTGGGAAAAAAATATTACCATTAACCCAATAAACCCCTATCACTCTAATTTACTAAGTTGAACCGGAACCATTTAATATGTCTATGTACGGTAAATATTTATTTTGGAGTTTATTCCTACACCATTAGCATGATACAACTGCACAATTTGGAGAAAAAAGAATCGAAGCGAATTATATTAACTAGTCCCTTAGGTGGGCCAAATCATTTTTTTTTTTCGGCAGGTGGGTTAACTCTGTCAGATTCGGACTGGATGTGTTCAGTTTAAGTCGTGGACCAATTTGGATTACAAATTATTATTTCGGAGATAATTTCGTTCCCTCGAAATCCACCATTTTTCCTCTTTGAATGGCCTAAAAATTCAATTCTCCTAAATCTCGTTTCAATAAGGATTTGATTAGTAAAGCAGTTTATCCTGCAACGATTAGTGAGTACTGAGTATGAAGTATAAGAAAGAAAAGTTAATTAAAAGAACATGGAGATTTATAATGAAAGTGTAATTAATTTATTAGGGTACAGCTGGCCAGCCATGACTTCATGAATTCATGTTGTACAGATTGAGCATTTTGTAGGTAACGATCGCACAGAGAACAAAACTTTAATAATGAATTAATTAAGAAAATTGAAACTTCTTGCAAAGATTTCAGTTTGTACGGACTACTTGACTAGATTCCATAATGGCGGATCCATACAATAGTCAAGCACGGATACAAACAAATTATAGAAATATTTTATTTCTCAATTAATATTCAAATCTAGAGAAATTTAACATTAATAATACAATAAATTTATCAAACCTTTAAAGAAAACTGAATACATATTAAAAAAATTTAATGGTGAACATCAATCTAGACAAAAAAATTTAATGATAGGTACATACTGATTTCATGCAGGACCTGAGTATTTGACTGTGCTGTGTGCAAAACAAAAAAAAAATTCAATCTAGGCCCTCATGAGTCTTATAAATCAACTACCAATTCACGCACAACATGGTCACCCAGCCCCGGCTCTGACTCATTCCCGGGAGTGATTTTGGGTAGCGCTGTCAAACGAATGCCGTTTCACAAGAATATATGCAATGTGAAACTTCTCCAATTTAAGTTAGTGATGCTTATTACTATTCTTGATTTTTTTTTGCGGGAGTCATTTGATCCTATTATTGATGTTAAATCTAATCAAGATTTAATTCCTGCCATAGTTAATGGGTAAGCAACATTTATTTAACTTTGTTTAGACAGATTTACATTGCCTGGGTGTAATTACTGATTTGAATGATAAAATCCTAAACTATTTTTCTTTAATAGGATGTCTATATAGAAGGTCACCAAGATTACAGTGGGATGTATTGTGCTGTACTAAGTACTAACTATTGGATACTTCTTTTTTTTATCTGTTTCTATCTAAAATCGAATTCCAACTTTATTAGTGAATGAGATAATATGCGTAATCAATTTCAGATACTATTTTTCTGTCAATTAATCTATTCTAAATAATGAATGCTATAGAAATTTTATCGGTTATTTTGTTGGCATAAAATCATAATGTTTGTTCTGAATACAGGTCAAAGGTGGTGTCAGACTGTCAGCTGGTCTTTTGTGCGTCTTCGGAACCGATGCGGCTGATCTTCCTTTAGTAGCTACCCATTTTTCCGATTTTGATTCCAAATTTCCGTTAGTAGCTCCAAGGGCTTGTATATATTTTCTTTTAAACTAATTAACTTTCTTATTACCTATCTTATAGCATTTCTCCATTTTTCCGATTTTGATTCCAAATTTCCAACCCTTCAATCTGCTCTCACTAATAAGAGTATATACTCTAATCTTGTTTGCTAATGGTGGTTAGGGGTGGGTAACGTTGATAACAGAAACGAAATGGATCATTTCGTTTTCCATTCCGTTTTAGTAACGGTATGTACCAGACTGATTCGTTATTTGTTCCGTTTTGATGAAAAGTGACGGAACAGTTATATTTACACTGTATTTCACACATATAAATCATGAAATGCATTCCGTTTGCCATTCCGTTTGCGAAATGAAATAAATTTCCATTCCATTACATGTTCTATATGAACAGAATGGAACGATTCGCGACTTGACGGAATTGTGAGCCCACCCCTAATGGTGGTGAACTGGTGATAGGGATATGTTTAAGCACTATCATAACATATATTAATTTGCACAATTAGATCCGGATCCGGAAGAACTGTTGGCCAACAGTTCGCCGGATAGTGATCTGGACCGGATCGTTTGTTACAATGGCCGATGATGGGGCTATATAATCAGAGCACAGATAAATATAAATAGTCGCAGAAGATCCGACACAGAGGCAAATGCCCACGCGCTGTATGCAGTAGATGAGTGGAGTGTAGTGAAAGGCAAAAGGGCCGGGCCGAATTTCAAAGGACCGGACTTAACGGGGTTCGTATAAGGGCCGGACCAGACCAGATTTGAGAAAGGGCTTAAGAAGGACCGGATCAAATGGGTTTCTTTTTAAATCGGAAGTCCGACCCTTTGAAAACCCGGCCCTTCGAAGTCCTTGATCTTTCAAAGGGCCGGGCTCAAGGACCTAAAGGACTCAAAGGATTCCATATGACAATCGTTTTAAAATATTTAAGAATTAAGAATAATTTTTATTTTTTAAACATTATTATTGCAATTAAATTATACTTTCAATTTTTCCCTCCTCCTTAAACTCCGGGCTTGGGACCGGCTATGTTGTAATGACATAGGCGGAGTTAAAAAATTGGTTTTTTGGTTAGTATATCAATCAAAAAATAAAATAAATAAAAATTAAGAACGTTTAAAATTATTTAACATAAAAAGTGAGAAATATGTACGTACCTTTTTCTTTTTTTTTAAATTGACTCCATCGTTGAAAATCTAGAAATAAAACATAATTGTATTTTGGTTAGTACTAGATTAAAATAAAATAATTAAATTAAGTTATGTGTGAGAATATTACCTTCGATTAAAATAATCACTTAGAATATTGCGAATAATTCCACCAATTTTCTGGTTCTGGTGCTTCAAAATCACTTCCATCATCACTAGTGCCTTCTGTATCCAATCTAGAAGTTGCATTTTCTTCTTCAGTAGCATACATTTTTGACTTATCTTGTTGTCTATATTCAGCATCACACCAGTCTTTTAGGCATACAAGCGCCTCAAACATCTTATTTCCCAATTTATTGCGTCTATCAGTGAGCACCCTGTTGCATGCGCTGAAGCACGACTCTGATGGTACCGTGGATAGAGGAATGGCTAGTATATCCCGAGCTATGCATGAAATGGTCGGCCAAACCTTTTCATGTGCCTCCCAGTAAGTTAAAAGGTCAAAGTTTAGACTGTCAGCCTCTTCTGTTGAGATTGGATAACCCTCGTATTTCTTGAATTCATCATTTACTCTTTCGCTAGATGATGATCCAATCTCATTGGGTCGACGTCGGTGGATGGCCCGTAGAAGGCTACTCATGCCGCCTTGTCCTTGGGGTTCAGAAGATCGAGAAGTAGATGTAATTGAGGAGTTGTGATGCTCTGCATATATAGCAAACAACCTTTCTACTTTATCTCTAACATGACGTTCTTCATCGAAGGATGGTAACCCCATATTTGCATTGAAAGTTGCGATCATAGCATCCGTCATTGACACCTTATATCGGGGATCCAACACACTTCCAACTATTGCCAATGTCGGTATCTCTTCCCAATATTTTAAAAATTTTCCCCGCATTTGGGTCACTACTTCTGATAATATGGGGTGGTTTTCAAATGACCCTATGTTGTTATGATACCAATCAGAAATCATTACTAGCTGTACTAGCAAAGAGGATGAGGTGGGAGTATATGTGCATGATAGTCTTACCGTGGCCTCAAAAAACTTGGACAAAAAGGGTACCAAACGGTTTAAAATGTCCCATTCATAATCCTTTAACAAGTACTTTTGACCCTCATAAGTTGATTCCAATATACTTTCTATAGGACGTTTATGACCCATAGTACTTTTAAGGAGACGGTATGTTGAGTTCCATCTGGTCTCAGTATCCCATGGTATTTTTATTTTCCTAAAACCCATATGGTCACATTTCTCCCTGAATTCTTGTTTTTTTTTTTTGCCATGAGAATCAATATAGTTCAATCCATGCTTGTACTTGATAATTATTTCTTTCAATGCCGGAACATTAGTACCAGCAATAACAACTAAATTTAGTATATGGCATGCACATTTTTGGTGAAACAATTCACCATTCATGATCGGTGAAAGAGCTGTTTTAAAGAAGGGTATGGAGGCATTATTGTTACTTGCATTGTCAAAAGAAATTGAGATGACTCTATCTTTGATATGAAATTCTTTGAAAAGATCCAAGAGATGATTATAAATGGCCTCAGCCGTATGGGGACATGGTAAAACCCGAACAGACAATATTCTTTTTTGTAACATCCATTTTTCATCTATCCAGTGTGCCGTCAAACAAGAGTACGATAAATCGTGTTCCCCAGCTGTCCAAACATCAGATGTGACAGCCATCTTATTTTTAGATTTTTTAAAGAACTCTTGTAAATGAATCAAACGTTCTTTATACTGCTTTAGTATCTCACGTCGTACTCTTTTGTATGAAATTTTTTTATAATATGGTTGAAGAGCATGTTTAATCATGTCTTCTAATTTTCGACATTCTCCGAAGTTGAGAGGTTTTTCAGCATGAGCAATATACCTAGACATCCATTCTAGACCTTTTTTGAGATTGTAACTATAAAAGCCTGAACCATCTGGGTTAAGTTGGGTCTTTGCATTAGTCAGTACTCTTTCAGGTTCTTTACCCTCCTGTTCATGTTTTTCGGCATGCCTCTTAATATGACTAGAACCATTTGCAGTACTATAAGACAAGATGCTTCCACAATTTTTGACTAAGCAAATAGCCCGAATACAAAATCCATTATTGTCTTTTATTATTTGGTAGTATCTCCACCATGAAGCTTTATATTCTGGTACTCTAGGCCTTTTTATTTTTTTCCCTAAATGTGGGAAACATAATAATAGTATAAATACTTGAACATTAATCTCACATAAATTTAATTATATTAATATTAAAATAGAAATAGAAAAGTTATAAAAAAATAATTATAATACCTCTTAAATCAGGTTCAGTTCCTTCATGTTCAATCGTTGGAGGGGTTTCATCATTTGGTGCAGTCGGTGTGTTTCCTGGAACTTGCTGAGAATTCATTTGAGGTGTGACCTGAGTCAACACGCTAGGTGAAGCATTAGGTCGAGACATGGAATTTGTGGATGGTGGAATTTGGTTTGGGCAATGAGAAGAGACTCCATCGCCAGATGCATGAAAGAGATCCATTGTTTTCTTATTCCAATAGCTATAGTTTAATTTAAACTTTAGAAAAACAAATTTGACTAGTTTTCAAACAGAAATTTTAGCTAACAATGATAGAGATTGAGAGATCGTGAGTTGGATGAAAATGAAAGATATATGTACAGGAGTATATATAGACTTATAAAGTAACCGATATATGTTGGTCTTGGTGAATTTTGGAATCTGATGAAATCTAAAAACGATAGAAAATGAGAAATGTATGGAGTAACAAGATAACACTGACATGGTATAATATCTAATGAAATCTAATATTCTATGGAGTAAGAAGATATTGTCAGTCTGTCACCATATATATCCAGCGTTAACTTTATGTGCACAACTTTCGTACTCATATGAATTTAGAAACTGCAAAAAAAGATACAAACGAAATCAAAGGATACAACAGGTGGCAATCAAAGGATACTCATGCTCAAAGTATACTTATACGAAATCAAAGGTTTAATATTTATTCCATTTTTAATTGATGTAACTTATTCCACCGGCCCTTCCAAATAAAACGGACCGGACCGGACCGGACCAGGTCCTTTGGTACCCGTCCCATCGAAATCCGTCTTCGTCAAAAATTAAATCCGGCCCTTCCAAAGACCGGCCCTTCTAAGTCCTAGCCCGTTATAAATCCTTTAAAGGGCCGATCCGGTCCGGGTTATCACACGGTCTTCCGAAAGACGGGCCAAGAGCCAAGGACATTTGGCATATCACTAGTGGAGTGTGAAAATCAAAGTATCGAACACATGGTGGGCCCAACCTTTAATACTATATTTGAGTAAATGCTGAGTGGGTGGATTTCGTATTGGCTAAATCCGGGCACCAACATAACCTATTGCTTTCCTAAATAGAATTTTCAATTCTATTTGTTCTTCCATCCATTCCCTATCTAATAGTCCCATCAATTCTTAGTTTTACAGAAATTTAAATTTTTAAATTATTTGAGGACATTCCAAGCCTCGCTTCAACATGAAATATTATATATGTACTTAATAAATTATGGGTAATCTGATCTGATGGTATTAATTATAGCTTACAAAATATTTTACATAATTTTTGGAATCTCAATATATGTTTTGATGCAATTTTTCCATTCAATATTATGTATATAATTAAAAAATTATTAAGAATCCAGTGAGAATATTTTTTTTATCATGAACTTTCACCTTATTTTTACGTTTTACGAATTCCAAGAGAATGGTATTTTGGATAATAAAATAGAATGATATTTTTACGTTTTACGAATTCCACAAAATTTGAAAGCGAAAAAAAACTCAATGATATTTTCGCTTTCAAATTTTTATAGCACTGTTTTAATTATGTTATGTTATTTATGTAATTATCAAAATATCATTGAGTTTTTAAATTGTTTCACTCCCATTCTATTTTTTTTCGAAATTTACGTGCATCCTTTAGAATATTATATAAAAAATAATAATACCGATTAAGAAAATTTTATTATTGTATTTTATTTAATGTGCCTTTGTAAGAGAAAATTTAAAAAATTATATAGGATACGCAATCAATAAAAATAAAATTATCGCACATATTATTATAGGCTTTCAAATATCATACACAAGCTATTTTGCAAAAAAAAATTAATTATTCTATTTTGTTTGAAATTAAGTTTATTCTTAAGGGATTGTGTGCTATTATATATATATCATGCTAAACATTATAGCACAACGCAACTAATTGATATGATCCCTCGAATGGATAAAATGTACAAAAATAAATAAATAATAAAAAATAGATCGCGCAACACGCGAGATCCCCACTAGTTTGTATGCATGGAGAGGATGCTAATTGATTGACACAAATTTTTTGGAAAAATAAATTTATTAAACCTTAAAAAAACTGAACAGAAATATACCAATATAACAAAATTAAAAGTGAACATCAATCTAGGCCCTGATTGGCGAAATGATAGGTTCATACCGACTTAACGGGACATTTGGTTGTGAAGTAAGAAGTTGCATAAGTTAAAAATACCTCAGTGTTTATGTAGTGTTATGTAATAGATGTTTTGTTGTGTAGCAAGGATGAGTAATTTAATGCATGCATATATTCATGTAAAAATACTAAAATATCCTTAAATTTGAATTAGAATTATGTATTAATAATAGGTTGTGACCTAATTATTACTATGTATTTATAATAATTAAATCTTATTAATTACTAATTATTGTTAATTATTAATTATTATAAAAATAATTATTAATGATAATAATAAATTATTTTTATTATTATGAAATATTAATAATTACTTTTAATTAAATATTGTATATATTATTAATTATTTAATAATATAAATTATTATTTATTAATTAATTTTAATTAATTATTTAACTATTATTATTACTAAATCGTTATTATTATTTATTAATATTACATGTTAAACATTATTAATTATAATAATTAATCTTTGTTATTAATTATTTGTTAATTATTAAATATCATTATAAATTATTTCTAAAGGTATTGCTGGAAATAAATTAAAGGAACCGATGCATAATTTATGCAATCTCTTTTGATGTTATGCACCCTTAAAATCTTTTATGTAATGGATGTTTGATTACTTAAGGAAATGCACTCTCTAAATCACAAACAAACGGCCCTTATACAGGACGTGAGTATTTGACTGTCCTGTGCAAGACAAAATAAATTTCAAATATCTTTATAACCGTATTCCGTATACGACACAACATAGTGGGCCGAAAAGGCCTAGATCTCTGTTGCATTTGAGATTACTTTTAAGCCTAATTCAGGCCATGAATTAAAGACACCTAATGAGCCCTACAATTCAATTTTTATACTCAATTAGATTTAATGACAGTCAACCTGGCCTGCATAAATGCTACTTAAGGTGCGTTTGGATGCATTAAGAAGAATGAGGAAGAAGGGAAGAAAAAAATTATAAACAATCTAAACTCTTCACAAAATTACACACTTCCCAATATTTCTTCCCACTTCTTCCCTTCTTCCCTTCTTCCCACACCTATCCAAACGGTAGAACAAGGTATTCTCATGAATCTCAGCGGATGCGGATCGGATAACTTTGGACCTATGCATGAATCAGATGACAGAATTTTCTTTCTTTTCTTTTTTCTTTTATTCGTCTGTAAGCATCGCACGCACACACAACTTCATATATCTGACGGGATGGGACTCGAACTCTGCACTTCCGTGGGACGACAAAACCTTATTTACAGACTATTATTGATGACTAGATTATAAATCTTATTTTTCGAAGAACAACATAATCGTCATTATTATTACATATAGATAAGATTATAAAGTGCAAAATCAGTAGCGATAATTAAAAATTATATATAACAACAACAACAATAAAATAATATAATAGTGGGAAAATATCAAAGAATTAAAATAATAAAAATACTAATATCAAACACATTTGACGATGTATCCATTAAATTTGATCGCATTTACATGACCAATCTGATTATCTCATTGTGATCTCCATATAATAAAAAATTACATGAGAAACCAACAAAAAAAAAAAATTTCCAATTATTTTTAGATTTGTAGAAATTCAATAGATCAAAGGATTTTAAACTATCTAATAACAATATTTTCTACAAATCTAATAAAATTAGTAAAAAAAAATAAAAAATTTGTTTCTGACAAGGTTTCAATATGAAGATTGTATCGTGAGGCTTGAATCAATCAATTATAATTCATAAATTGAGAATCAATTGTGTTAGACTCTAATCTTTCTCTAATATATATAATAACAATAAAGAAAAATATTAATGGAGATATAAGAAATACAAGTAAATTAAAATAATAAAAAGTACGATTGCAATTAAAAATGTTGGTTGTACCGGCAAGATTACGAGACACGATTAATGATTTTTTTTTAAGATAAATTGGAGGTCTAAGCCACCCAACTTATTTTTAAATTAAATTAAATGTCTATAAAAGACCCCCAAGCCGGGTTTCAAACTTGCGACATTTCACTAAAAGAGTCAAGGTGCATTGCTCTTTGCCACTAGACCAAGAGCTGGTTTTCGAGACATGATTAATGATTGACCATCAATCTTGAGCATGTTAGGCTTACGATGGCCCTACTTAATAAATTGAAGGATTAATTGCTGGTAACATGGAATGATGTTTACGAATTACGCCTCCTGAGGAAAAACGTCTAGTATGGTTTAGGTCGGTTCCATCAAGAAGACATGAAATTTAGTACGATATTTTTTAAAATGTAAATGAAATTTTTTATGCTTATAAAAACGAGGTAAAACATTACAGCCTCTTTCAAAACGGAGTTGGCGACTGCTTTGAATATGTAATAGAATAAAAATCAGCTTGTGAAATGCTTTTCTATTAGACAATGCAATTCGGTCCCCTGCTCTGCTTGGGTACAATCTTTTTTAAAAAATAATAAAAAATCAACATGTGAAATATATAGTATATAGATAATATAACGCACCCTTCAATTAGTTAATTGCTCAATTTCACAGTACAGCGTTGCTAAGAGCGTATTAACTTAATTTATTAAATGGTTCAGTAACTTCTTTGTTGAAAAATAAAATAGGGGCGACTCCACATATATTATGTATCAAGATTGCTGTTTTACAGAAGGAAAAATTTTACATATAAAAGCCGGAAAAAAAAAATTCTGAAGCCAAAAAGGTTCAAAGAAGTTTTGAAACACATAAAATTAAAGAACGTTTATCCTTGGACATGATTAAGGCACCTAACACAAGCACGAAGGTGATTAAGGTATCCAACGCGTGATTAGATCAATTACGTACGTACGCCATATATTACATGTAACATTTGACATGTTAGGACTTAGGAGTTCTATTGGTTGGTGATAACCATGCACTCATTCATCTGCTCCACATTGTTGAAAAGACCGTCAAAGGTTTGGTGGTCAGTTTTCTCTTTCCAGCTTTTAATTTATTGACCAATTGGTCCATTTAATTACTAGAGCCCTGTTTGGATAGTTAGGAATAAGGGCTATTCTAGACTAAATAGTTATTCGGGACTAAGAAACCATCCAAACAGTCCAGGATTAAGAGCTTATTCTTAATCAGACTAAGATTAGTTAATCCGACATTTTGTTAGAATAAGAGTTGAGATTAGAAAAAAAAGCTCATTATTTATTCTTTCCTCATCCAAACAAAAAGTCTTAATCTGAGATTAAACTTATTCTTAAGAATTTAGGATTAAGAATCTTAATCCTGAATAGCTAATCCTATCCTTAATCTCATACGATCCAAACAGAGCCTAGGAAATTATATGCAAAAAATTGTTTGGTAAAGGGCCACTATGGAGGTCCAATAGCACACTACATATTAGTGACTTTCATTTAATATTTGTTAGACTGCCTACAGCAGTTTCCAAGCAAAGACACTCTTGAGAAACTTATTATAATTAAACTTTTTAATTAGTATCTGGGATTGTTGTTGTTCTTTCTCAGTTTCTCCTATTAAAATCATCATCATTATGTTTTTAAGTATGTGGAAGAGGATTCTCCTAATCTTATTTAGGCAATTTAAAATAGAATGGACAGGATATACTCACAGTATAAATGTCCATTAAATAGCATCATCAGATCTATTATACCTCACATTTTAAATGAAAAGATCTAAATAAAAAAAAAACATAGAGAAAGTATGGTCCTACAGATTTAATTGCAGATTTTGGCGCCTTTCCTTGGGAGCAGAGGAATCTGATGAACCTTGAGACTTTTGACTATCCAACTAATTAATGAGCATGCATGACAGAGCAGTTAAATTAATTTTAATATTAAGCTGTAAAGTTTAAATATATCAAATCCAATAAAGTTAATTTAAATATATAACAAAATAACCAATCTAGATTTATTCCGAGAAACATGGAGTCAGAGTTTTGAAATCTATAATATTATTTTTCATAAATAATACAACAGTCCCTAACTTGTTTAGACATAATTATAATTGTGATATCCTACCATTTGTCTGGTCCCGTCCTAATCTAGCTCCATAAATAAATCTGAGATTAAATAAAGTGGGATAGTTGTTTTCGTGAATTATGATGGCTACGGCAACGAGATGTGGTTGGTTCGTACAATTAAGTGTGATTTAGGCATTTAGCCTCAAACGTGCGACCGAAATCACCGAATACAAATCAATCTAAATTCTAAACTGATTCAGTGATTTTAAAGGAACAGAATAGTCAACAAGTCAAAAAGATACATAGTCTTACTCTTACGTAATAAATGATACAAGCGAGCGTAACATATGAGGTCAACAAGTCAAAAGGATACATAGTCTTACGTAATAAATGATACTAGCAAGCGTAACATATGAGGTCAACACGACAACACGTTCAGAATCAGAGTCAAACGTGCTATTATTTTTCTTCTATGATTCTTTAGACTGAGCCGAATGATACAAATAGGCAGCCTTGCAATATACCTAATTTATTGTTAATATACTCCCTTTAGCAATTATTGCAACACCATTTAAATGGAATAACATGTACATTCCGAAGTGGTGACAATCCGAATCAATGATTCATGCCACCGACAAAAACAAGATTTCTTGTACTGTTGCACAAATGTTCATAAGGAAAGAAAATACAAAAACAGATTCCTTAATTTGTTTCCAGAATTTGCTGTTAATTTGTAATTTTGACAAATCTCGCATGTTAAGACTGTAATAAAATAACGCGCCGATAAAATTTTACAATACAAACATAATTATAGGATTTTTTTTCAAAAAGTATAATTATAGGGTTTTGAAGGCAGATACCAAGCGAACTAAGAGAGAGAGAGGTGTAACAGGATTTTTTCGCTCCACTGATGCATTGGTACAGCAAATCTTCGTCGACTGGGAAACACTGCACACACAGTGTTAACTTAAGTCTTTTGGTAGATTTTGCTGTTTTTTTTTCAGTTTTTTTGTTTGATTCTTTTTTTGCTTTTAATTAGCCGCTGGCTAATTGCTGTAATTAACGTTTTATTTCAATAAAAAGATGAAGACTTGATTTCCATTTTTTCCTCAAAAATAAAAAAGAAAACGAGGAATGATAATTGTCTGCAATTTTGTCATACTTGCCATCATTTAAACAAAATGAATACATAAAACAGACAAAGTGACCATATATATGATTAAAAGTGAACATATACAAACAACTAAGTTGTCTCATTCTTTTTTCTGATTTTTATATGCATATTCAATTTATTTTTATTGAACTTATTTATTTGTATGTGTTTATTTTGATCATTTATTTGTTCATTTTGTCTGTTTTATATATTTATTTTGTTCGAACGATAGCAAAACTGCATAATGTTACTTAAAAAATGAAGCAAATTATAATAAAGTGGCATTTTTTATTATTGGCTCAAAATAATAGCATAAATGGCACCTTTATCTGTACATGTCAATGAGAGTACGAGACAAACAGCTAACTGCGGCTACAAGCATGGCGCCGCTTGCCATTGGGTGTTTCAGTTTGGTGTTTTCTATGAATAAAACTAGACTACAATTCCTACTCTCAAAAAAATAATAATAATAACTATAATACCTGGAAAAAAATTTGTTATTTTTTTCACCGGGCGATTCAGCAATTGGCTAAAGAAAACACGTGTTTTGCAACTTCCAATCGAAAACACTCTTTTGGCATTGAGTGGTTGAGTCAACTCCAAATTAAATCTTGCAAGTGATTTCTGATGTATTCTGATTGGATTGACAGAGATATACGAATAATTTGATTCTCTTGACTGAGATTTTTGAAACACAAGTCAGGTAATTAAATTTCATGACAATTACTTGGTAATAATTGAGAGCGATCCACATTGACTCTTCTTGACTCGTGATTCGCACCTGTGACTTCCATGGGAACCTGAAGAGAGAATACAATCTCTTCACATTTTCGGTGAAATTGTTGTTATTTTATTGACTTCCAAATCAACGAGTGCACAATAATAATTTCTGATTTCTAAATTTAATTTGCGGACACAGGGTACTGTGTAAGTTATTACTTAGATAAAGAAGATACAAGTCTAAGAAATTGAACAAAAAAAAATGAAATTGTTTGAATTATATAATTCAACAAAAATAGAAATTAAACAATTTTTTATATTATTTTCAATTATGACCAAAATCTGAAGGTGTTGTAATATAATTTAGATTTGTAAAAGGCATTTTAGAATCCTAAAGAATCATTTGAAGATCCAAAATCTTACTCCAATATTTTAACAGGTTCTAATTATTTTCAATCTATTTAATTTTTTTCATGATTATGCACTTTCTTTTATTTCAAAAAGTGAAAATTTTCAGTTTTTTCCTTTGAGTACGTAACCAATGAATAAAAGCCTTCAAGCCATGGTGAAGAAAAATTAGAATTACAAAGTTCAAAATTTGTTGTTTTATTTGAGTTTGATGAGACTTGCATCATCAAACCATCCATCAACTTGTCAAGGGTGAGAATAGAAAAACCAACGAATAAATTAGAGGAAGTGATATGTGAACAAAAAATGACGAGGGATGGCACCAACAAAATTCGAAAATAAGATATAAGAGAGTTTATACTTTGTTTTGGACCCAATCAAACACAAAATAAAAATTTGTTGTAGATTTATTCCCTATTCCTCCGTAGAAAAAAAATAAAGTGGCATAAGAAAATTCATAATATTATTCAATTCACTCTAATTTTATACTCAATACATCATCCAAACTACATTAGACGATAAATATAAACATTGATCTCTATGAAAAAGTTATATCCTCACTCTATCTTTTCCTTTCTCCTCTACTATTGCTTATCCTTATTTATGCCTGTGCAACCAAACACGCAAATAAATCGGATCGTCCGGCGGTGATTTATTGATTAATTATTCAGTTTCATTGAATAAATTCAGTTGGGATTCTTGTAGCGGGTATGAAATTATGTGCGTTTGAGAGGAAGGATTCACATCACAGAGATTACATGACCAAGATGCAGAGAAACAAGCACCAAAGGCAAAGCATTTTTATGCGTGGGACCCACTACCTTCCTCTGTAGTCTGTACATTTCTTCCGCTGGCAAACTGAATGTTGCCAAAACACCAAAAAAAAAAAAAAAACTGAATGTTGCCAGAAGGATGTGTTGTGGATCGCATTCAATTCTAGAAAAGCGGTGACCTTTTTTACGAATTCTAAACTGTGAGATTAGTCTCTAACGGTGAGATCTTTTTATGTAATGTCACCATTACTGCAGCACATCATGAACAAAACACTTTAGCCTGTTTCTTTTTTTTTTTTTTTTTTTGCAGTTTGGTCCCTCTATACCTAACTGAAAAGAAAGTTTAAAATCCTACGGGATGTTTAACTTTCAAAAAAAAAAGAAAGTTTAAAAACCTAGTAGGGCATTAAAATTAAAATTGAAATGTGTAGGTCCGATGTTGTAAATGTCAGATTGCGCTAAATTTCTTGCCAAAAGCTATGTTTTTTTTTTTGCTGATCAGAATTAATTCCAATATTTTATATGCTTTATTTTCAATTCTATCCCGTAATTAAATTGTTTCCAAAACCGTTATATTTTAATTGTATAGTATGAAATAATGAAAACCTAAATTTTCACGTAATTTATATCGGTTGTTGCAATGGACCAAATTTATTATTTCCCCTCTCGCTTTCTCTCGATCGTATGTCGAATGGAAAACCGCTGTAAAGAAGATGTTCTTTGCATGCTTAACAAAGTATTATTACGCATGAAATAAATCGTTTTTTTTTTCAGCAGTGAAGCACAGTGACCAAGCATAGTGTACATTTTGTATCTGATTTATCTCATAGCAATACATTGTGAAAAGTTTTGCGACTATTTTTTTATTCCTCAAATGCATGCATCACATATGCGCCGGACTAAATAATTTATATATTTCAATAATTTTTTTAGAAAATCATATATTTCAATAATTGCATTATAAAGGCTTAACACGATCCCAACTATTTGATCATTTGCATCCCAGTTGTATATTAATTAGACATATATATATATATATAGAGAGAGAGTTTAGCTACGGTGAGTCGCGACCAAAACTCCTAGATCTAGATCCAAATGATCGATCCAAACCGTCCAATATGATCTCCCTATTGAAATCTCCGTGCAAATCAAATTTTTTATTTTTTCGAAAATTTTAAGTATTTTTTCGGATTTTTAAAAACTGATGTTTTTGAATGGTTCAGAACCAATTAGATTAATGATTTTCTAAAATTTCAAAAAAAAAATACTTAAAAATTTCGAAAAAATAAAAAAATTTGGTCTACATGGAGATTTCAATAGGGAGATCATATTGGACGGTTTGGATCGGTCATTTTGATCTAGATCTAGGAGTTTTGGTCGCGACTCACCGGAGGGTCCGTGAGTCGCGACTCACCGTAGCTAAACTCTATATATATATATACTATTATAATAGTTACAGCATTAATTGTCGGGTACATAAAATATAAAAAAAGTTTTAAATGAGCGCCACTAATTAAAATTGAAGATGAATGGCATAATTGAATACAATATAATGTGCTTAAAATTCATAGTAAAATACTGACGTGACGGATAAAAATATGTATATATACAAGCTTGTATTGGTTAATTTATATCTCATGCTTTCAATGTACTTTCTCTGAATTATATGCATATATTGGATTTTTTATAAGCATTTACCTTTTTTTTTTCTTTAACGCTAACATTCCTGAAGTATACAGCACTACTGGATTGCACATATAGTTGCCGTATAGCGAACATTATGATATTGCAAAATACGTAATATATAGATTATTACACAATGTAAATGGTACGATAATTTTGAATTGAGGAACTAAAAGATAGGTAAGCATAATGTTTCTGCAATATAATAACCCGTGCATATGATTGATTCTACTTCTTTATGACATATTTAAATTATCCTCACGCTTGTTGAAGTTTTTTAATTCGTTCTTTTTATCATTTTTTTTTCCTTTTAACATGTGAACATTATTTTGATTCAGTTCATTAATAAAGACGTTGACTAGACCAGTCCAATATTCCACGTAGAATCAACTCAGGCTCAGGTGGACTATGGTCTGGAAGAATTATTTTAAAAATAAGTCACGTTTCCATTTTATCTTGGTTTGACTTATGACTCTTACATTCGAGTGTGCGGGACCTAACTGGTTCCCTACATAAAAAATCTGCAGTCTCCAGGCGATGATGCAGCGAGGGATGAAATGGAACGGAAGAGTATGGAAGAATTGGGGAAAGAAAAAAATAGGTAAAAAATTCGTTTTTACTTGCTCCGCCTTCGTTTGGATGGTTGAGAAAAAGTAGGAAGAACAAAGAAGGGAAGAAAAAAAATTATAAACAATTCAAACTCTTCACAAAATTGCACACTTCCCAATATTTCTTCTCACTTCTTCTCTTCTTCCCTTCTTCCCACACCTATCCAAACGGAGCCTCCAGTACGATACATAGGGGACATGAAGAAATATAGAAGTTGGACATAAAATGACTATTTTACCTTTAGCAAATTATTTTACGTTTGTTGGCGCTGAGTTTTTAAGGATATTTCAGTCATTGCACAAAGTTTATATACCTCATCTACACTCCAATTTTGAGGGTAATGAATTTGCTGATTTTAATGGAACAAACTTACTTCTTGTACCATTCCATTCCTTTATGGAATAATACACGAGCGAGTAAACATTTCTTTTTCACCTAACCTTCCATTTCGTCCCCTCCAAAATAAGGACCTGGAACTGCACAGCCTAAGACTCCAGTTATTCTCTGCATTTTTTTTTTTTTTTTGGGATAAACCAGATAGAGACTACGTACAAAGAAAGGCAAAGAAAAGTGGAAAAAGAAAAACCACCACTACACCTACCAAAACTAAATAGCTAAATCTAACAATTTCTCATAAAAAAGTGTAACCTCTGTCACAATCCAGTCATGTATAGCTCCCAATAACCTGCCTTGTTAAATTCAAGGATGGAAAATTGTTGAATGCCTGTCTCTTTTTAGATTAAATGTGTCGCTATTACCAATTTCAGATGTTAAAATGCTGAAATTTATTACATAATCCGAGTTGAGACTAGGAGAAAATATAACACTATGTGGTTTATAACAGATGAAAATGTTACAGGACCGGGATACTGGCAAGACATGTAATCATCTCTAAAAAAATAGTAGAGATGATTATCTTTCTTTTCTAGTATTTTACCTGCGGGTATATTCACAAAAAAAAAAATTGATAGTCATCTCCATTTTCTCTCATGCATTGTTTATTTTATGCAAGTAACAAAGCTTATGTTTAATCTTATTATTTAGATGGGATACACCAATTAAAATTAGGTTTGTTTTGTTAATTTTAGATTATTAATTTTACTATTAGTTTAAGAAAGCACAAAAATAGAGTTGAAAATAAGAAATTCATCATAATACCTCAGGTCCTCAACACTTCAGCTACGAGTTTAGTTGGGGAAAAAAAATGAAAGCAATGAATATAACTTGTCATTTTTATTGCAATATAATAACAATCAAGGAAACGGGGGAAAAAAAACTGTTCTGTTTTATGGACTACAACATTCATGATGGGGTTGTTTGGATTCCTCAAGAAATTTGAAGAATTTCATCTTCCTACCATAAATTTATTATAAACAATCCAAACTCTTCACAAAATTGCCCCCATTTAAGGATTTTTTTTTGCAACTCCCCATTTAAGGATTTTAAACATCAAAAACGGTCTTACTAATTTTAATAACAACCCTTTGTGAGAAATAAGTCAAATAACACATTCGGAACTGACCCGTCACCCGCCCATCGTTTGGCCAATCATGGGAGTTTCCCGAATTAAAACAATTCAATTAGGTCAGTAGAAAATTTAAATGGAAGTTATCCGTTCAAAATTCACTTTTTTTGACCAAGAATTTATAGCGCATATGAAATTTTTAGAAAGGAAAAGATCATAGGTGGTAGGTACAACACAAACTACAGTAAAACAATTTTTTTTCATGTATATGTAAACTCGCGTGTTTGGAAACTTACGTATTTAGTAGATGTGGAGTGAATAAGAAATAAAAAATTTAGATTTATTTATATTTTTTTATTCATTGATGTGTTTAATTAGTTTGTATTTGAATAAGTCTATTCACGAATAAGCTATATGCGTGAAGTCAAACAATACAGTATGAACTTTGAATTTATTTAGATGCTTATTCATATTCTAACAAAAATCTAGAATATGAATAAGCATATACTTTATTCACTCCACATCCAAATTAATAAACACCCGAATAAGTACAATTTTTTATTCATGTGAATAGAGCTTATTCCTTATTCATCTTATTCAAAGGGAAAACCAAACACATCTAACTCGCCTTATTAATAAATGTAGTAACTCAGCCTACTCCAAAGTGCAACAAGATGTTGATTGGATAAGGAATATGAATGAAGATTTAGAAATTTGTACTTATTCATATTTTTGGGTTTTGTTAGAATACGAATAAGCACCGAATAAGTTCAAATTTTTTATTCATGTATTTTTATGATTCCACGTGAAAAAAAAATTTGAAGCTTATTTTTTATTCAGCATGCATCCAAACACTTATTAGAGAACAAAAGAAAATTCATGTCGCAAATGGCAATTAATAGTTGGTGTTTCAATGACAGTTTATGTGAATCTCCTAAACACATTATTAGATTTTCTGTGTATAACAAAGAAAATTTTATCACGTTGAAGAATAATTAACCAGCTTCTTGTCGAGATTTGAATTAACATTTGTAGCTTTTATCAGACAATATGAAGGTCAATTTTTATGCATCGCCAAACCAGGAAAGTGAGGCAAAAAAAAAAAAAAGAAATTTAGTAAAAGTAAAGAGTCCGATTTTTTTTAAAAAAATCTGTAAAGAGTACGATTCTATTGATTTGAACGAACCGCAACTCTAATTTCAGTTTAATTTTTTATTTTTGAAAGAATGGGAGTTGAAGAACTTCTATGAAGAATATGAGTTTATTTTCTTTTTGAAGTTTTGCGTTAGAAAATAAGTAAATTTCATACATTATTTTTTAATTTTTTTTTAGAAAAACTTAAATTAATTAACCTCCCTACCATTGAGATATATCGCATTCAAATCAAGCAAAGATATATTCATTTATATCCTTTCGATCATTGAAACCCTGTTTTGATGTTCTCCCTTTCGGGATCAATTATCTTGCAATTTGAGTTCGGCATACGCTCTTTTAGGTTTTTTATTTTTTCAAATAAAATCTGCGTGTATCTTCCATTAGAGGTGGCAAATATTGCAAGTAGACGTAGACGTAGCGTTTTTAGATGTTTTTACACTAGTTCAATATTGCACAACATGAGCGTTTTTAGATGTTTTTACACTAGTTCAATATTGCAAATATTGCAAATATCTTCCATTATCTTGCAAGTAGACGTAGACGTAGCGTTTTTAGATGTTTTTACACTAGTTCAATATTTTAGCTATCTTCCATTAGAGGTGGCAAATATTGACTGATTCGAAATATCCATACAACCCATCTGATATATAATTCATTTGGCACGAACAATTTTAAAAATAAAAGTATTATCTCGAACCAACACTGATCGGGCTTTCTCCAACCTAATCATAACTTGACAATTCTTTAAAGTCGATCTAATTTTCGCTCCTCTCTTACAAATCACACGTAGATCTAAGTATAACAGTGTTTGCTGCCGCACAGTTGCTTTCACAAAATCGATAAATTTTGTACTTAACCGACTTTTCAAATCAAAAGAAATTCCTAACTACCCACTAAAATCTCCAAGAGGTGTTTGGATAATTACTTGCTAGATCACCAACCTCATATCTAGCCAAATGTACAACATGAGCTGATAACTCGCGCTTTTTTCCACGTTGAAAGATAGTTTTATTTTTTTCCCCAACCATATCAGATTTTTTTTCTTTTCTAATAAGAGTATATCTTATTGATAGATAACAATGTAAGTTATTAAATTTAGGGTGTGTTTGGATGAGCATGGAATAAGAAATTTCGGTATGCGTGCTTATTCTTATTCTTGTGCAACCCAAATAACACAAGAATAAGGAATTTAGACCCTTATTCTTATACTAACAAAACCATAATATAAGAATAAAAAATTTGGATAAACACGCATATCGAAATTTCTTATTCTTATTTCTTATTCCATTCTCATCCAAATAAGATACATGTCAAATGTGAACTTCCAAATGTACAGCATGTTTAAGATCAAATTTCTTTTGTACCATAGGCATGTCAAACGTGAATTCAATTCTCTCCTTTTGTACCAAAAATGTATTCCCATACATTGTTCTGAATTCCTGAGGAAGTCATAAAATTTTGTCAAAAGCAGCAAATCTTTCTCCGAGCGCTAAATTACAACTGTCGCGACATAAAATGTTCCCAGGGTACACAATAGTCCTAAATAAAACCCATTAACCAAAGAGGGAAGCAAAAGAAAAATACAAGGAAAGAGATAAGTGAAAATTAATAACTTGACACATGTATTCAGTCCCACCAACCTCGCCCAGCAGTCGCCACCACCTTAGTTCCCTCTCCTCGAATGCCACGTGTCACTCTCTGAACCCGTCTCCCTGACCAAATCCAACGGCACACATTTCCTCTCAACTAACACACCTCTACCCACCATTTCTCCATCCCCTCTATTTAAGACCCTGCCTCCCCTTTCCCTCTCCTCAGGGAAAAATTTCTACCAAAATTTGTAGAGAAAAATTTCTCCCTTTCAAACCAAACTCACACCCAACAAACCCTAACAAACCAATCCAATGAAGAACGACAATGCAAATGGGTTTTGTACTGCAGATCCACTGAACTGGCGTATGGCGGCCGAGGAGCTGTCCGGAAGCCACTTAGACGAGGTGAAGAAGATGGTCAACGATTTCCGGTCACCTAAGGTGAAGCTAGAAGGAGCAAGCCTCAAAATTGCTCAGGTGGCTGCCGTGGCAGCTGGACCCACTGTTCGGGTTGCGCTTGATGATGAAGCACGTGGCAGGGTCAAGGCAAGCAGTGACTGGATGATGGACCGCTTGAACCGCGGTATCGATGTCTATGGTGTGACAACGGGCTTTGGCGCCACATCTCACCGACGTACTCAGCAGTGTGAGAGTCTTCAGAATGAGCTAATCAGGTACTATTAATTACTATTGTCAAATTCTGCCTTTTGAAAGTATCTTCTTTCTTGTCGTGTTGCCGGTTTTGTCGTGTTGTCGATCCGAAAACAACGGTTGCGGAATAACGGCTGTGTGAGTTATTAGGGACAGATTTATCGGATTTGGGATATAATAGCTCAACGGCTTTATCCGGTCTAATCAGGGCGATCTGAGTCAAATGCCGGTTAGCATGAAAAGCTGTCATGCCGGCAAGTTGGATCCTTTAACGGGTTCTTTTTATTCTCTTCTTATGGGAATAAACTGGCAAGGGATCATCGTTCATATATTGCTAACTTTGGTAATTCGGTGTTAGTCGCATACTCGCATGAGAGAAGGAAACTGAAGAGTAGATGGATAGATGCATTTACTCAATTGGCATTTTCTCATAACAACACGAAAGGATGCACATCCGTGTTGTTTTTAAATGACTATAATAATTTTATAGTTTACGCTTCTTTTGTTTTTTGTAAACAGACTACGTATTAAAAGTAATGTCTTGCTTTATCTTTTTAAATAAAACAAACAAGAACAGGAGTTTTGGGAAAGTTTAATATGCATTGCATAGGGTTTTTTATGCACCACAGATTTTTTCGGGAGTATTTTTATAAATTAACAAATCTAATTTAACCAATCTAATCTACATATTGAAATCTCATGGGAAACAAAATTTTATAATTTTTGAGATTTTATTACTATTTTTTTATTTTCTAAAATATGTCATTTTAGGAATATTGTAAATAGTATAACATTCTAAAAATGACATGTTTTAAAAAATTCGAAAAAATAGTAATAAAATCTAAAAAAATTATAAAATTTGGTTTGCTATGAGATTTTAATATTTAGATTAGATTGGTTAAATTAGATTTGTCAATTTATAAAAATACTTTAAAAAAAGTCTGTGGTGCATAAAAAGCTCTATGCACTATAGTGCATATTAAACTTTCTTATATATATAGGAGCTCAAACGTGCTCTTTGTTAATTACAGCAAGTGATTACAAATTAAATTAATTAATATAGAAATAAATTACTAAAAAGTTATTATTTACTAAGCGCACAGAATTTTTCTAATCCTATATATGCCAACCAAACAAGTAGGATCAAAGAGGAGTTAATCTGTCTTTTTTTACTCAACTTGTTTATCAATGGCAAAGGAGTAAATTTACTGGGAGACTAGAAACTGTTTTATGACCGTAATAAATTTCCTAATAAAGAACCATATCTTTTAGTTAAAAAAATTATATGTACTTTTTTTATAGAGATGAACCTTGTTGACCTGGATCCGACCCGTACAAACATTAGTGGGTATCTACAAATCTCCAAGTATATAAATATATTTGTAGATATACTTTTCAGTTCTTATATGCTCTGAGCAGACAAAAATATGTTACTGTTACAAGTTCATTAAAGGCGCGCACTGAAATCACCAGAAAGAACAGAGCAAAATCATGCATGTGGAAATTTTAATTATACTCTATATATAAGGTCACAAGTCCCCTTCGTTGTATGGTCCGGCCTTAAACACGCCTTTCAGTGGAAGTGTTGTGTTCATGGTCTTATTTATCAAATTTTAATTATGCTATTTTTTATTTTTATTTTTTTGGCATGATCGCTGTCACCCAGACAAGATGTACGATTCCAGTGAGGCATCACAATTCACAGACAGTTCAACATAACTAGCTTTGCATTTAAATCCCATAATTAATCAATCAAACCTGGATCTATTGTAGTGTTCGTCTGTTGCTATATGTATAGTACTTCATAAAACATGGTACTTGCCATCAAATTTGCCATATTTAGTCGAAATATCTGACAATATTTCTCTATGTTTCAGGTTCTTAAATGCTGGTATCTTCGGCCGTGATGCGAACAACAGGCTTCCTTCCCCTGCTGTCCGTGCAGCCATGCTGGTGCGCATCAACACTCTTTTGCAGGGCTACTCTGGTATCCGGTTCGAGATCCTCGAATCCATGGCTGCATTTCTCAACTCAGGTGTAACCCCTTGCCTCCTACTCCGCGGCACTATCACTGCCTCTGGTGACCTGGTTCCACTATCCTACATTGCTGGTCTCCTCACCGGACGCCCCAATGCCTCTGCCACTGGCCCTGATGGGAAAACTCTGACTGCTGCTGAGGCGTTCAAAGTTGCCGGCATCCCTCACAACTTTTTTGACTTGCAACCAAAGGAGGGTCTTGCACTTGTCAATGGTACAGCCGTCGGCTCAGGTCTGGCATCAATGGTTTTGTATGAGGCAAACATCCTTGCAGTTCTTGCTGAGGTGTTATCAGCAATATTCTGCGAGGTGATGCAGGGAAAGCCAGAGTTTACGGATCACTTAACCCATAAATTAAAGCACCATCCTGGCCAAATTGAGGCAGCTGCTATTATGGAGCATATTTTAGAGGGAAGCTCATATATGAAGATGGCGGCGGAAGTGCACGAGCTGGACCCTCTGCAAAAGCCAAAGCAGGACAGATATGCACTCCGTACATCGCCTCAGTGGCTCGGGCCCCAAGTTGAAGTCATTAGGCAAGCAACTAAATCGATCGAGCGGGAGATCAACTCAGTAAATGACAACCCTCTCATTGATGTGTCCCGAGACCTTGCGCTTCATGGAGGCAACTTCCAGGGGACACCAATTGGGGTCTCAATGGACAATGCTAGGTTGGCAATAGCTGCCATTGGTAAACTGATGTTTGCTCAGTTCTCAGAATTGGTGAACGATTTTTACAACAATGGACTTCCATCCAATCTCTCAGGCGGGCGCAACCCGAGCTTGGATTATGGCTTCAAGGGTGCGGAAATTGCCATGGCCTCATACTGCTCCGAACTTCAGTTCCTCGGAAATCCAGTCACCAACCATGTGCAGAGTGCCGAGCAGCATAATCAGGACGTGAACTCACTCGGGTTAATCTCTTCACGCAAGACCGCCGAGGCAATTGAGATACTGAAACTGATGAGCTCAACATACATGATTGCTCTGTGTCAGGCAATCGATCTCAGGCACTTGGAGGAGAATCTCAAGAACACAGTTAAAAACACTGTGGTGCAAGTCTCCAAGACGAAGATGTTGATTGATCAAATAGGTGTACTCCAGGACACTCGATTTGGCGAAAAAGAGTTGATGCAAGTCATTGATCGTGAATATGTTTTTAGCTATGCCGATGACCCCTGCAGCCCGAACTACCCATTGACCCAGAAGCTGAGGCAGACAATGGTTGAATACGCATTGCGCAATGGAGAGTATGAATTGAATCCTGCCACTTCTATTTTTCATAGGATTGCAGATTTTGAGGAGATGCTGAGGGAACTGCTGCCTAAGGAAATGGAGGCGACATGGGTTGCATGGGAGAATGGCAAGTCAGAGATACCAAACAGAATTAAGGAGTGTCGCTCATACTCCTTGTACCAATTTGTGAGAGAGGAGTTGGGTGCTGGGTACCTGACCGGTGAGAAGACTAGGTCACCAGGTGAAGAGTGTGAGAAGGTGTTTATGGCTATCAATGAGGGTAAGTTGATAGACCCATTGCTTGAATGTCTCAAGGAGTGGAATGGTGAACCTCTCCCTATTAGCTAAAAGATCAGGAGAAAACATAGAAAAAAGGGGTTGGGGTTAATTTAGTTAATAATTGTTGATTTTTATTTTCTTCTTTGTACTTTTATTTTGTTGGTTCTTTTAGAAATTGTGCTATCTGTTAGTGTGGGTCTAAAGAGCTTGTATTTAAGTGACAAAAAGGAGTAATAAAACAGTAGATGTGAGACTTCTGCTCTAATCTGTGCTCTGTTTTGCTTCTGTGTGCGCCTTTCTAACATGTTACTAGTTTACTGATGAAAATTGATTGACCAATGATTAGTCCGGCCTATATTTAAATCCAAACAAGGATGAAGTTCAAGATTCTGAGAAGGGTTCTATATATTTCGTCATTATAATCATCATCCTACTCGAATAGAGATAGGTTAGTCATCTTTCTTAGTTTGAACTATTATCCCTCATATCCTCTTTGTGTGGGTCGGATAGCATGTAGCGGTAGGTACAGCAAGATATGGCACTGTGAATCAGGACCGTGCAATTTCTTGTTGTAAATTGACTAATTTGCATTCTGCATCAACTTATCTGTATGCAATAATGTCGGCTTCAAGCACTCGGCATCAACTTATCTGTATGTCTTGTCCAAATTTCCCTCCTATCCATACATTAGTGCTAAAAATAGGTCAAATAATATTTTATTTTCATGAGCGTGGACAAAATTTTCTCTATTAGGTGGGGACGTGACGTTTCAAGGGTTTAATATCTACATGTGCTAAGCTCGGACTTCTTTGTTTCATTTTTGAGTTCTTTGTGTCATCCTTTTTTTTAAATAAAAAAAAACTAGTTACATGTATGATATCAGTATGGTGCGAACAAGGAAAATTAAGTATTTGAAGGAAAAAAGTTAAATTAGAAGCAACATTTGACACAGATTAAGGAAGTGGATGGAGATGAATGGAGAAAATTAGACAAGTATTCTTGTTGTTTCTTCAAATATTTTTCTTCTTGATTTGGAGGGTAATAAACTTAATATTTCTTGATTGATCATTCATTACCTTACTTTTTTCTTCCTAATTCAGGATCACTTGCACATTATAAGTCCTGTCTCGAAAGGATGAAGGATATAGGATTTTCAAAGTTCTCTAATAATTTTTTAAACTGTAGACTCACCTTAAACTTGTACTACTTGTCAAACTGTTTGTACTATGTAGTCCACTACTGACTGAACTTTCAATATTAATTGCTACTTTTTGTATAGTTCTTTTTAAATTATAAAGAGATTGTCGCCAACAGAATGTGCATGTAGATATAGTGATATACTGTTATTCTGCTGGTTGAGTCCACTGCACCAAAAACCTCTAGGTTGTTTCATCTGGCAGGTCTGCTCATTTAGTCTCAAGAAAGTGACACAATTGTTCTCATATAATATGGAGCCAGAAGCATGACTGGCTATCTAATCTGTCGTTAGCTCCGAGATTGTACTCATGACCAAACATCCTCATGAGAGTAGGCATGTGTTTAACTTTGAAAAATGACCAATTAAAACTTTGCTTGGCAGTCTATTTCTTAAGCTGTATAATAATATGAAGTTATGAACAGCGACCATCCCTGCTTTTTGTGAAAGCATAACTAACTCATAATCAACTCTGAGAGACCACTCAACCTGTCAAGCAAGAGATGGTTATCTTATCTGCATAGCTTGCATCAATTCCTCCAGCAAGATTTACATGATACATTTTTTTAAGTAGTTCTGTGTACTATATGCCAAAGAATTCTTTTCAAGGAGATGTCATATTATTATTTCAAGGACATATATCGTTGTTATGTCAGCAAACAATACACAGGAAACAATGAAGAATTAAAGTGACAGGCAGAAGGGTTTTTAAGAGCAATCAGAAAGCGCAGATTGAATTGATTTTAGCCTAAATTACCTGTACAAAACTTTTAATGATTAGAAGTTCAGATTTCAGAACTAATTGACAATATGTCAATTCTTTTTAGCATATTTGGCAAGGAGGAGCTTTCAAACCTTCACACCATCTACACTCCAAAATTTGGAAGCCATGAAGGACTCCAAGTCATCTCCAATAAGATGTAGTTTAGATTCTCCATTTGTGCATATGATGGTAGTTGTTATTTCTAAGGTCCAAGGGGACATTTATGTATGTTGTCTTAATGGAGAGTTGCATGCCCCCAAAGAAAAAGTCAATTGAGGGGGCCAGAGAGTGCCTTTTATGGGGTTTTCTACCAAACCAAGCTCCAACAACAAGGTTTGTTATATGGTCACCAACTAATCGTAGTTGAATTTCCAGCCAAGCAACCAGAGGTTTCCCTCTCGTAGCTTATTGATGTTAGCATTCCTTTCCTACTCATATTTAATCTTTTTATTTTTAAATAACTAAAATCTTATAGAAGTTAGATACTGTCTGATGCAGTGATGTGCATCCATAATTGTTGTTTATACTTGACTGATGTACGTAACATCATGGCTCCGTTTGGATGGGTGCAAAAATAAGGGAATAGCTTCTTCCTACTTCCAAATTTATTATAAACAATCCAAACTCTTCACAAAGTTAGACACTTCCCAATACTTCTTCCCTTATTCTTCTTATTCGCACACCATCCAAATGGAGCCATAAGAAGATCAAAATAAAAAAAAAATCCTGAATTTATTAAATTGTTTGTCCGTTTATTCCAACTAAGCTAGATAAATGTCTCCATCGTTCATTAAAATTAAGAGAAGATGGCCCGCTCAATAATCTTCAGGGAGTTTGAATAGGTCAAATAAAAAATAAACAATTAAAAAACAAGTACAACACCAACCCTTGGGTGCTTGTCTGATGATGACTAAATAAAACATTTTATATATAGTGTATGAATAAATATATACTAAGTATCCGTGTCATCATAATTACAAAAAATAATTATTACATATATGTCAACATGAAATACTTCTCCAACATGGCCATTAATGTGGCCTCTATGTAATTTTTTACCAGAACCATTTAAGTATCAGCAAAAATTTTCGAAAGCAAAATGAAAAGTAGTTCAAGAATCACTCATAGATTTTGCTCTTTCTTTTTCTAAACAACACACGATGAAACCTGTGTATCGGTGCCATAACAAATACATTGCAGCTGCCTGGCTAGTAGGGATGAAAACGGATCAGATAAAATCTGCTCCGATCCGTATCAAAATCCGGAAAATAGCAGATATTAATATCCAAATCCGTTCGGATACAGACGCACATACAGATTTTTTTTAAAACAGATTCGGATGCGGATGTGGGGACGTATATTGGTGCAGATATGGATATGAATCCGGATAGGGCTGAAAACAAATCGGATAAACTCTGATCCGATCCGCATCCGTATCCAAAAAATAGTAGATTCGAATATTAATATCCATATCTGAACGGATTTTGTACTCTGCATAAAAAATCTTCTGGTGGTAAAGAGAAAAATTAAGGGAGGAACTGACAATTGCAACGATTCAAGTTCAAATAAAAGGAAGCAGGTAGACAAAAAACCTCCATAGATTTTTGGAAGTAGGAAAAAATCCATGCTTATCTGTGCAAACTCAGTTTCGTACAAACTTATCTGTGCAGCACTCAGGAGGACTGGACAGTGCTAGTTGCATGACGAATTAATGATGTTGTTTGTTGAATATATCCATCAATCCATGCTTTATTTGTTATTGTGGCTACTTGGCATGGTAATTCTTCCTTTGTATGTCCAAAGCCAATCTTTTTCCATGCACTGGAAGGCTCATTTTTTAGTTCCCATTGTCTAAACTTCGGGGCGTTTGGATCGCTTAGGAATAAGAGAAATAGTCTCTTTTTATTAGACAAAAATTTATTCCTAACTATTCAAACTCTTCACAAAGTTGCACACTTTTCAATATTTTCCGCCTAAAAATAGACTATTCCTCTTATTCCTAAGCGATCCAAACGGCCCTAATGATTTGTCAGTATCCAATACATAGCTGAACCATGTTTTATGCATTACATTGGTCCACACTTGCCATTTCATATGAAAATTATCAAAAGGCACCAACTCTTCAACCTTATGTTGACAACAATAAAATACAGACACTTGATCATTGAAAAATCTAGTTTATTTGTTGGTTCCATCAACTTGGGGCATGCTTAAGCAAACAAGCATTTTGGATCGACAACTGAACATTAAAAATGAACAAAATATAGCTATCTATTTACCAAATCACAGTCGTACACACAAGCAAACATTAAAAAAATTCAAAAATAGCTATCAAAAGTTTCGTAAGAGCAGGCTAGTGCTGAATCTACCTCTACATTGCCTTTGCTTCTGTTACTTTTTACATTTCCAAAATTAACTCTGGGTATGTGTCGGGACCATTGTCATACTGATATTTATGAAACAAACACCTTTGGATGCAATAAAGATGTGGGGAAAAAAATTCTACTGAGACTACAAATAGCTACAACTGCTCAGGTGAACTAATTCCAACCAAACAAGAAGGAAATAGGGGGAAAAAAAAAAAAGAAAGAAAAGGAAGGCAACTGAATCATTTCCACATCTAAAAATCCAATATGTCACCGGTTGGAGATCAGAAAAGTTATCTTCTATGTTTTGTGCATTATGACCTGAAAAGGAGAGAGACAAGAGTTAGGTGCTAAAGTAGGATCAAATTAATTGTGTTGGTGAATTTGGATACATACAAGCAAAACATGCACATGAATTGATACAAGTGCCTTTCAGAATGGAAGAACTAATAAAGAAATGAAAAATAAATTGGGTTCTTGCTGAGGTACAAGCAATCTTTTGAAGAAAATTCAGGTAATTGGAAACACAGTACCGGTACTAAGTATAAAGCAACAGTCCTCTATAGCACAAAAGTTATAACGGGTTGTCGGTTCATATTTAACAGTTGCAAAAACAACCCGAAACAGCCCCCAACATCAATTAAACCCTAAGTCAGCTCAAGAATATCAAGCACAAGCCCCTTCTTTTCAGCAATTTATTTCAAATGTGATTTTTTTCTTATAAAAACAATAGTGGGGTTGGATGCACCAACATGAGTTGATCATGAAAATCTCCATAAATAGTTTTCATTAAGTTTGAATAATTCCTCTAGTCTAAAATTACCTTAGCTTTCTACTGATATTTAAGCAAAGACTAACATTAGCAATTAAGGGTGAAAATCCATAGGGGATAGGTTGCTAACTAGTTACTTCACCAAAATACTACAGCATTTGATCTTTCAGTTCAGATATAACTACTTATGGAAAGACCAAATTAAGAAAATCAAAAGAATTTAATTCTACAATGTTTCTTTATCCATCCATTGAAGGTAATTAGAAGCTACAATACTCTTTAGCAACAGCTTAAGAAAAAGGTTTATATTTTACAGTTAAAAGAACAACCTGAAACTGCCCCCACATCAACTAAACCCTAACTCACCACAAGAAACTTACACAAAAAATCTTTCTTCTCAGAAATTTCCACAAAAATGTGTTTTTTTTCTTCCAACTAACTAATATTGGTATTAGATCCATTGGCAGGTGGCAATCTTGAAAATATCCATAAATAGAATCCAATTAAATTCAAATGATTCCTCCAGTCTAGAACTTACTTGACTGTCTACTGATAAGTAAGCAAAGACTAATATTAGCAGTTACCATTAAATTCCAAAGGTGATACATTGCTAACAAGTAACAATTTCAACAAAGAACTACCCCATTCGATCTTTCAGTTCATATATCTCGAATGACCAAAATCAAAAATAAAAAAGAACCAATTCTACGATTTTCTTTATGGATCCAACTGAAGTACAATTGTCAGATATTAACTTACCAATTGAGAGATCAAACAACTACTTTTTCTTGCTTCTCTGGCTTTTGTTATCAGTAGCCAGCCTATAGATCCAGTACCCCTAGTTCCACACAAAAGAAACACAAAAGAATCAACAAAACTAGAAAAAGTGAAATGAAAAGATGACGAATGAGGTTTGATTTGGGAGGAGGAGGTGCTTGAAAGTACCAAGGCGAGGACGTGAGCGGCGATGAGGAGGACGACGAGAAAAGGGACGAGATCGAGAACCCATGGCCGAGGGATCGGCTGAGCTCCGCGCGCCATGGATGGATGATGGATCTCACTCCAGAGAGAGATCGAAGGAGAGATTTGCGCTACGCCTAGTGTTAAATTGAGGAATGTGTTTCAATGGGCTTCGGCCCATTTAAGTACTCATTAACTTATGGGCTTTTCTGTAGTTAAGAGATTTGGTTTCTGAACAAAATTGGTGTTTATGAAGTTGCAAGTCAAATTGTAGATGTCTATTAAGGATTAACACAGTGTTTGGATTGAAGGGAACGGGTGGGAAGGGACGGTAAGGAACGGAAATTTTTCGATTTCACGTGTTTGGATGGCGAGGGGAATTTAATAGCGTGGAAAATGGTTTCCCTCGTACAGTTCCCTTCCAATGTAAATTCATTCTCCTCCGATTTGGAGTAGAAAGGAGGGAAAGAAAAATCGTGCGCAAACATTCTCTGTCAAAAAGACAGTGATGCCCTCTGCCCTTTTTAGAGCGAGTTCTTTCTCTCTCACTGAGTTGCCTTTTCCATCTTCCTATATTACTTCACTAGTTCTATTTTCTATGTTAGAGTACTCCGTGAGTGTTCAAACTCCTCCAAAATTATGACTTTAATCCCAAATTAAGTTGATTTTTTATCAATTGAATCCAACAAAGACGAATTTAACAAAAGACGCTCACAAAGGGAGAGTTGTTTAATGAAATTGCATTTGGGTTGAAGAAAGAGAAAGGATAGGAGTATAAATGCAAAGATGTTGTTTTGTAAGTTTGTTTAATTTATTGCAAAGGCTGAATGCAAAGATTGTTGGGTACAATTCTGGTATAATGCCAGTGTTAGTAACAAAGTATGATTTTGGAATCCAATTTTATCTTGCAATTCTGATTTTGCATCGCAAGCATTGATCATGTGCTAAGAAACTTGCCATTATGTGGGATCAGCCAATTTAAACATTTTTTTAGATAAACTCTGGGCATTGTATAAAATATTCGAAATATCTCTTGATAGGAATCAATAATAGTAGCTCTTATTCAAAGTAAACAACTGTATTACACTTTTATCAGCGCATTTTCAGTTTGCATCAAGGGTAAAAAAGTCAATCATATTATTTTACCTTTGTTAAATTACTTGAACCAAACACAAAAAAAAGAAAGAAGAGAATTAAATTTTCCTTTCCCCTTCAAACATAATCCAAACAGAAAAATAATTTTTTTTTCCTTCCCATTCCTTCCCTCTCTATGTTTTCCTTCCCTTTCCCCGCCCTCCCTCTTAACCAAACAGAGTGTAAAGAGAGACCCGCTGAACTGTAGTTGTACCTGTACGTGTAACTGTTGAATTTGTTCACTCTTTTTATTTCTTATTCAGAAATGTACACTCTCTGGGATAAATTTCAACAGAAATAATAAGGAGAAACAGTAAAAGCAGCAGTTCAGAGCCAAGGATCTATTGGAAATGTATGGAATAATTTGTACAGGAAACCGGGCATACAAAAGAGTACATTCTATAAAGAAAGAGATTTATAATCTGAGCTGGAGTCAACACAGAGCAAGCATTTAAAGCAAAAGCAGACGACTATCAACCAATGATTAAAATACCCTACCGGACCGGCCGGTTCAACCGGGTAAATCGGGAACCGGACCCTGGAACGGTAGAGTTAAGTCTAAAAACCGGAAGGTTGAAGAACCGGGAAAAACCGGATGAAAAAGGGTAAAACCGGGTAAGTATGTGTATCGTACCGGCCGATTTATTACTTTTTTTATGGATTCAAACTTTCAAACCTTAACCATTCAAATCGAACCTCACGCGTCTCAGCCTGTCAGTCTCAGGCCACGACCACGTGAACGGAAAATGTAAAACGACAAGCATACTTTTTCTTTCTCAAGTATCTCCATTTAATTATTGAGAGCACGTCCATTTATCCAAGTAAAAACATTGTTAACGTTGGTTGATAACTTGATGGGCTGCACAAAAATGAACTTCAATTCTTCAAACTGGTTGACGAAATGGAGAAGATAAGATTTCTTTTAATCCTAGTGCAAAGTGTCTAGGAATTCATTAGGAAACAAAGGAGCGGTGGGGCACATCAACATTAATTCATTTTATTTCGAATGGAAAGCAATAAATAAATGCCAATTTAATCATTTTCGTATCTTCAATGAACCAACAATATGTTCCAGAATTTAATTATGTATATATATTTAAAATGTTTTATTAATGAAATTTTTATATATTTAAATAATTATGTAACGTCATTCGGTTTTTCGAACCGGTTCAACCGGTAAAATCAATAAACCCCGTACCAGTAGCTCGGCCGGTTCGATCACCGGTACGGTATTTAAAACATTGCTATCAACACAACATTTTATAGACACGTCAGTATTTTCCTTTTCTTTTTTTAATTACAAAACATGGTTAACGCACAACAAAATTAACCAAGCCTCTAGTTTGGGAAAGTTACTAATGGAGTTTGCTTTCCTCTAGGGGGGAAAAACAAAAGAAAAACACTTCCCAATAGGTCAAACTACAAACTGCATATCTATGGGTTAGATCTAAACGTTTCTGAAATTTGCTATAGGTATTGACAGGGATGAAGGTCTCATCTGGTTCAATAAGGGGAGCCCTGGATGGCGAACACCTCCGAAACCAGATCCACCAATTGGGCCATGGGCCAGAGTAGAGTGCATTAGAGTTGGTTGATTCAGAAAATATTGGGGGTTTTGCATTGGAAGCGCAGGTCTTTGCCCGGAAAGAGGGGCAAAGGTTGCCAGAGGTTGCCTTATTTGAGAAGTGATGTATGGATTTGGGAGCAGTCCATAATTTGACGAGGATAGCAGTGGCTGTGCATCGAATGGTGGGGCAGGTCTTAAAATGGGATTTGGGTTAAACTGCAGATGAGATGATTGGCAAAATTGCTCCAGACCTTCAATGCCTACATAGTCAAGTAAAAACAATAAATAAATAAATAGTAAAGGCTTCTTTTGCAAAATTTGACAAAGAAGTTTTAGAAACTTTGTGAACAAATAACACATAATATCTGTCAACTTGCACTAAAGCACCTTTCTTTAAGGTTTTCTTTCACAACACTAATAATTACAAGAATGTAATGAAAAATACACTTGGTAGCCACTACTAAGTTTTTCTAAAAAAAATGTAATGAAAATGAGTGCCCTAAATAATTGCATCTTAGCCCCTACTCAGGCAAGCCTATTGTTCTGTCCTCTATAAGAGAGCATCGCTTGCCATTCAGGTTGCCATTCTGGTACTAAAATGTTGTAAATTTGTACAAAAACAATTTGCTTGTTTTCTTGATCCGATGTAAATTTAAACAGTTGCATTAGATAATAACTCAATAAAAAAAAATATCACAGTGTATAGATTACCATGGATGGGAAGCTGGCCAGTTAAATTGGGACTTTTGAACATGTCCTGGAAATCCTTGGCAAGTGTCAGGTTCATGCACACCTTTTGATATACCGTGTTGAGGTGGGCCCTATGACCAGACAACTGTGCATCTGCGTCTACTTCCATCTGATGGTACTTTCTTCTTGTATTATCCAACTCCCTTTCATACTCGGCTCTCAGCCTTGCAATCTGTAAAAAATAACGAGAAGGAATCAAGATATTAGCTATTTGTATAGTAACTTGGGAGACAACACCTTTCCTGTTTTTTATAATAACTGTCATTCAATCATAAGATGGCAAAAAAAAATAACAACAGCATTACAAGGCGAAAAGGTACAAATTGCATCAAATATTCACACTTTTGTCAGTTTAGGACCATGTTAGTAAATTCAAAGCTGTAGCAGGCTTCTTCCCGTAGGTAGTACCAGCTCAATACAAACATCTCGTTTTTAGGCGCAATTGGTTAGTCTGTTTGATTTGGTTTTGTTCCCAAAGATAGTTGCCTGTTGCACCACCTTATAAATTGTAACTAAGTGAAGCGTCAAATGTAATAATTCTACTTGTCAGAATGATGTCATATTGAGTATTTTTGCAAATTCACAGAAATATTGTAATAATAAAATAAAATACTAATAGTAATAGTAATAATAAGTGGAAATAGGATATAGAAGACCTTTTCATTGTGCCTCTCAGTAAGCACCTTTTGTGCATTCCTCACTGCAGTCAGCTCATTCTGCAACGGGTCGACATTTGTACCATGCCGCACCAATTGAAGAAGCTGAGCTGATATATCCCCATCTGTTGTGGGTATTTGTGTGGCTGATTGTTCAACAGGAGCTTCATTTTGATTGACCAATTGGGCTTCAGCGATATTGTTTCGTCCTGGGCTAAGACTTAGATTTGTAGGGGTGGTAACATTGCTACCATATGGCAAGTTGATAGCTGGGTTCTACAATTAAAGACAAGAGAAACATGTCACAGGCATGACCAAAAATATAAAAAAAAATAATAAAATAAAAAAAGGAATGCTATAAAGTAGATGTCACGTCTCAACACCACCAGGCTATCTAACAATTCCATCATCTATATATCATAGAGGATGGATAAACTTGATAAGTCTAAGTGAAAATTTTGATGACCATAAAAAAAAATTTCAAAATTTATATTCCAAGTTTCCAACATTATAACCATGACTATATGGTGCATATACTTGACACAAGGAAATTATAAGGTTTAATGCCTGTTTAATTGTTCATCAAACTATTGAATTTTCAACTGTCTGAAATTAATGCATTACCAATGGGAGCATAAATATTATAGAGTTAGAGGCCTGAGGCTCCTAAAGGATAAAATCCAAAATAACAGTTCTCACGGGTAAATGAATCTAACAGTACTTTAAAATAGACCAGGAAATGAATAGATTCTAAAATTAAATTTCATATTTCTTAGCAAATTAACTTATTTTCTGTACGGCTCATCTGCAATTAACAGCTTTGAATGAAAAAGTGCTATTCAGTAATGTTTTATTTTTATTAATTTTATTATTATTATTTTATTAGCTCTCCTCCTACCTTCATTCCAAAATCTTATTTTATGCTTAACTCATCAAATTAGATCAAAAGACAAAGATCCTCCTGATAAAATATGGGGCAGGAATAGTAAAGGATGTTACAATAAGTTATAAACAAACCTAACATCCTGAGCTTTTCATTGTTATTTTGAAAAAATAAACAAAATCTCCTGGTTTCATGTAAATCCATCATCAGTGATAGCTCTATATGCAAACATAGTGAGTAAAATAGAGGCACTTGCCAACAACAACAAAAAAGAAAATCGAAACAGAAAAACGGAGGGATATAAAACCAAAATAAATTCATCATTTCGCCTACATTTACATACCATATGACCTCATTTCAATTATTTTTTTTCCCTTGTCAAATAAAATTAGTATATTACCTGGCACACTTGAGATCTTGTAATAGGATGAGGAGTACGATCAGTATCTACAATTTGATCACTGCGCACATTTCTTGGCAGAGAGTTGGTATCTGAGATAGTATTCTGCATGTTTGCCACAGCCAAGCCAATTGAAACAGTATCTGTGCATACTGGTTCATGTTCCTGTAAGATCACCTCTTCACACACAACATTAGAGTTACTTATAATCACCTGCGAAGGATCAGGGTTAAGGTTTTGTGCAAGTGTCTCAGGTGCACCCATTGCTGTCCCATTGCACCCCCTTTCATTCTTCTCTCCGGACATCTCTTCATCCTCAAAATTAGAGCTTGTTGAGCTTACAGATGGGGGTTTAGTGATATCAACAGGTTCAACGCCTATTGCATCTAATACATTATCATTACTATGAGAAACCTCGGCCATCATATGATCAGACTCCATTCGTGCCTCCAGTAAAGTTTCTGAACCTGAACACCCTTCATCCTCTACTATATGATCAGAAACCTCAGCCATTATATGATCAGACTCCACTCGTGCCTCCAGTAAAGTTTCTGAACCTGAACACCCTTCATCCTCTACTACATCCAAATGCATGTCATTGCTAGGACAACTTCTGTTTTGCATAAGCACATCTTCCATTTCTGACCAATAGTCGAAACTTTCCATCTTAAACCCCATAGCAGGGAGGGGTATTTCACAAATCGACTCTTCCAGAGTACCTTCTCTCGCCTTCTCGAGCCACTGCTCTTTCAAATTTTCCTCTTTCTTTCTGGCCTCAATTAGCATTACTCTGAATGTTCGATGTTGGCCTTTCATGTGCTTGTCAAACTTATCGCGTAAAATTTCAAAATCTTGAATCGAGAGCTTCCCAGAGCAATTTAACTCAAATTCTAACTCATGCAACTTTTTCAGAAGTTTGAATTTTTTAAGCTCAAGATCTTGCAAGGAGAGGAGCTCCCTGGATCTTTTACTATAAACCTCTTCAACATGTCTAGCCAAAGATTTTTCTCTAGGGCCTTTTGCATGATCTTTGACAGAGTTGATTTCTTCTGACTCTCTCTCTTCATGACAACACTGTAAAATCACTTTCGTTTTAGCATGTTTTTCAACACACACTTTCTCTCTGACTGTTGTTTCTTTGGAGGGAGGCACCTCTATGACTGTGGTGACATGCTGATCCCATTTCGGGGCCCCGTGTGAAGGGCATTCTTCCTCTCTTATCTCCCCTTCTTCTAAATCATCAAAATAAGCAGGGCAGTTCAGGACATGCACTATATTTTCTTCATCTCCTTTTGCATATGAAGGGCATTCTTCCTCTCTTATCTCCCCTTCTTCTAAATCATCGAAATAAGCAGGGCAGTTCAGGACATGCACCACATTTTCTCTGTCTCCTTTTTCCTCCGTTATCTCGATTTCTTCCATATCATCAAAATATGAAGGGGAATTTTGGAAATGCAGAGTATTCTCTTCTTCTACTTCTCTTATTTCTCCCTCTTCAAGCTCATCATCTAAAACAAATTCTACGGTGGTATTTCTGTCCACCAAAGCCATCTCAATTCAATTCCAAGTATCTGAGGAAAGAAAAACTTTCCATAAGAAAACCATATATTAAGTATAATTAAAATAATTATATACAAGCACTGAAGAATAACATATCAAAAAAGTGTCTTACATTTTCCTATTCTATAACAGATTGGCTCACAATCATCTCTATAATATGTTTTGCATAAATAGGAATTCAAGGTGTGCAGAAACCAGGATTCTAAAGGGAATTATGGCAGAGAAAACAAGGCAAATATGTACCAAAGAATGCGAGGAAATAAAGCAACAGAGAAAAGAAGCATTTGTGCACACATTTTTTGTCCATGCACCATTCATGTGTGTATACCGACATACATTGAATCTTATACTAAAAAATAGGGATAAGCATTAATACGAGATTGGCAATTCCACTTTTTTGCTCAGAATTAAATATTCTCAAAATATTATGTGCAATACACACAGAAAGTAACGAGCACCTCGTCTAAGTATTTGAGACCTCAGCAAGGGGGATTCTAATCAGGGGCTCAATTTGAACTAATACCCAAACATTTCTACAACTGCTGGCCAAAAAAGTGACAGCCTCATATATATGGTGTAGATGAAACCAAATTGAGAGCAACAAAGGTACCAAAACCGAAAACCAGACAATTAAACACCTCACTAAGCCTTACCACAAAAAGTTTATATAAAACGCCTTTACAACTGAAGATTAGACCAATAGATGTCTAATCTCCATTCTGTGTTTGCTATTACTTATTACAAGCAGATCAATTAGTCCCTAATCAAACAAAAATAAATCCTCCAATACTACCTCGTTTCTTACCAGATCAAAAGGAGGTGAAAATTCTGACATAAAGAGCAAGAAGCTCCATCTTTCGCTTACAGAATTTGTACGCGTATCAGAAAGGTTCGAGGGATTAAGATACAAACATAGGGATATTCATGTTTAGGGTTTAACAAATTAGATAGGGTTTATGGTTTATACAACGCGCCATACACAAATTACTCCACTTTTCTTGTTATCTCACACCATTAAACAAACAAATACTTCCAAGGATTAGACGGATAAACAACTTAAAACAACAATTATACAGGTTCATACGCAAACTAAAGAATACAATATCTCAATTCTTACCAAGAAAAGAGAGAAACCTCGAGGAAGACAGCTGGAAAGATGATTTCTTTAGCTCGCAAAAAGGATCAACTGAGACTGGAGAGAGAGAAAAACAAAAAAAAAAAAGGTCCGGACTTGAATGGTTTATGAAAACTAGTGAGTAAAACAAAAGGGAAATATTACTGGAAACAGAAAAGACAGGCCGTGAGTGTGAGAGAGAGAAGGAGAAGAGAGGTGAATTTCTCTCTCTTTAGCTCTTGTATAGGGGTGTAAGGTGACAAGGTAGAGTGTACAGAGGAAGTTACAGAAACAGACAAAGTAGTAGTGATCGTGGAAGTTACCATTTTGCCCCCACGATTCATTGTTGTTTTCGTAACGTCTGAGGCATAATTTATGGGTTCTTTTTGTAAACGTGATTATGAAAATATTTTTGAGTGGCATAATTTATGGTTAATTCCTTTTATACAAATCAAAATTTTACCTAGATAATATTCTTTGTTGTTGAAGACTTGAAGTGGTAATCTCTATGGGTCATAATTCTTGTTGCATCTTTTTTCTTTCAAATTTAAGAATATATTGAGAAAATCATTTGGACGCTAATTAAACGATGATATTGAAAATATATTTAAGAAAGTTGACACGTGGCAGATTCACTTGAGACACCTGCGCCCCCACGTCAACGTGCCAATCTCTTTCCTATTACCCTTTTTGCGTCCCTTCTCTCCCCCTCATTTATTTAATTATGTTACCCCATATTATCCCATTAACGCATCTCTTAATTTCTCTCGACCCAATTTCAAAATTGTTTACAAGAAACCTTCCTTCCTTATCATTATCATGTACCTCGATTCGATCTCTAGGTCAAGACAAACTTGCAGGTTACCGCCTTTATGTGGCCTGTCATACATGCCATTAATTACGATTGGCCTTGTCATCTCGGTGACTTATTCACCATCATACAATAATCGTTAAGGGGCCGTTTGGATCGCTTAGGAAGTTGGGGAATTTGGGGAAGTTGCAATTCCTAGAAATAAATTTATTGGGAAGTGTGTAATTTTGTGAAGAGTTTGGATTGTTTATAATAAATTTATGGTAGTAAGATGAAATTCCTCAAAATCCCCGTGGGATCCAAACGGCCCCTAAATCTTTAAATATAAAATATGTACACAGTATACTCCACACCATAAACATATGACACTAGAACCTTTCTCTTTATTATACTAAATATAGTTTTGTAATGTCGTCAATTTTTTTTATGTGATCCAATAGTATCCGTATCATATTGGCAAATATACTATAGGGTGCGTTTGGATCGTTGGAAGAAAGAAGAAGAAGAAGGAAGAAGAAAAAAAAATTATAAACAATCCAAACTCTTCACAAAGTTACACACTTTTCAATACTTCTTCCCACTTCTTCCCACTTCTTCCCTTCTTCCCACACCTATCCAAACGCACCCATAGTCTTTTATTTTTAATCTTGGATCATGTATATGCAAAAACATAAAAATACATTATTGTGATTATCCAAATGACATGTCAAACAAATCATGATTCATATAATCAGCGAGTGTTAAAATCCTTTGTCACATGTGAAAAATTAAGCCATCACGCTTGACCTCGTTTCGAAATTGTAAAGCCGTATATAATGACAAATAGGGTATTGTAAATGTGTCGTGTCGTGTCAAGTTAAATACATGCATGTTAGAGTTCGTGTCATGCTGTGTTGGCATGCGTTAATATTTTTAGCAAGTCGTTTCGTGTCGTGTCAAATGAAAAAAATTGGTTGATATGACTCGCATTATGGCACAACACGTCTAAAACGACGTGCTCAATATGTCAAGTAATATTAGAATTTATTTACTAAAAATTTATTAAAAATATTTAAATAATTTTTAAAATAGAAAATATAATAAATTATTGAAATTTCGTATATTTAAATAAAAATAATGATTGAATACAAAGATTATGATCAAAAGTTATTAAATTTATAATATAAACTCAATATAATTTAATACATTTTAAATAATAATAAATTTTATTGTGTCAATTCGTGCCACGTGTCGTGTCACATGTCAACTCGTGTCGTGTTAAGACGTGTTAATGTCTGAAAATGTCCAACACGACAGAATTTGAAACGACACGCCGGCACGCACGTGTCATGCTAATTCTATAAACGTATCGTGTCAACACGAGTGTGTGTCGTACCAATACGCTCGTGTCGTGTATGTTTGGAGAATACTAATGACAAATGACTTATTCTTTTTTTTTTAGTGGAAACAAGTATGAAAAGAACCCCACCACCTCCCATTAAAGTTTAAACTAGAAAGCAGAAGTTTACATAATATGAAGTTGATCTCTCTCACTCCTCTACCCGGCCCTCACACTCGGAAAAGAAAAAAACTAACCCTGATCGATACCCTCAGACCTGATTAACGTAGTAAACGGATAACGGAATGGGGTGTTCCGTTTACCGTTCCGTTAACGAAACAAAATGGATTTCGTTACCGTTTACCGTTCCACTTACTAAACGAAATGATTTCGCTAAACGGCATGTACAAAAACACGTTAAAACACGTTAAACTGTTTCATTTCATGTTCCGTTTACCGTTTCATTAAGGAAACGAAACAAATATCTGTACCGTTTACCGTTCCGTTTCAGCAAACGGAACGGCATAACGTTTTTTTTTTTCCGTTGGCAGTCCTAGATACCCTGCACTTCTCGATGAATGACTTGATTACTCCGGGAATATTTTATTATTTTATGCAAAGAAGTACACAGACCTAAAAATGTATACTCTTTAATTGTCATCCAATCGCAAAATGGAAATTAAAAACAGTGGACTATAAGCTAGGACGTTCGAGGCTCAATATAATGTACCATGCCTTGTAAATTTGTAATTGTAAAGTTGTACTTAATGGATCGCATATATTGACTCTTGTTGGGTAAGTCAAAAAGAATTTATGTGCAGTAAATATCACCCGCGTGATTCACTCAATCACTCTTAGTTGGACAAGTCAAAAAGTTCTTCTATTTCATTTTGACTGAAGTTAATGCATAATTTACACTTCACATAAATATTGTTGGCATTTATTAATACATTGCTGATGCTTTTATGTGTTAAGAACTTTATTAATAGAAAATATACTTATAGAAGTCCGTCTTTAAACAAGATACAAGAATTTTTCTTATTTGTTAAAAACTTAAAATTAATACTCGCACAAGCAAAATTCAATAATTAAAATATTTTTATATTCCAGCACATCAGTTGAAATTTTCTGTCTATAAGCTTTACCTCAAAATTTTGAAATCAATCATGAGATCATTTTCATTAGATCTAAATCATATTGTGCGTTCAGTTTCATCTTCTTTATAGCATCCACCTTGGTCAATTTTTATGCTGAATTGAATATCCTACGTGCAAGCTGCCATGAAAGAAGGCTAAAAAACAAAATAATTAGAAATCATGGAGCAGAAAGATGTTAGAGTGGCTCAGATTCACTGGTTATATGCAAGGGATGTATTTTTGGGCCTGGCTGCCTTTGAAACTGTAGGAAATAAAATTAACAACTTCATTTTAATAAGAATGTACGATCTTATCCTAAATCATTATCAATTTGCAAGCACAAAAATCTCAAGAAAGTAATTTTCTTCCTTTATAATCTTCGGTATGTAAAAGATGTGCAAGCATCCAAATGCAAAAAAAAAAGAGTAGAGAAATGCATGAGATAACAATTGGTCACTAACTACAATTGTTGGACTCTTTCAATGCAAAACAAACAAACTCCTCAACAAAAAATAATGCCAAAAAGGAGCAAAATCTTTAAAGGTACAAACCTTACCTCTTTAATTTTTTTCCCCTCTTCTACGGCTACGGTATCTCAAAACAGGTGTGCAAGCCTCTCTCCATCAGCTTCTTTGTTACATCATCGGCAATAGATATGAAATTGATAGTCAAAATCTAGAGCAAAACTATGAAAAAAACCAAAAATTGAAGGCAAATGAAATGCTTTACTGAGCAAGCAGTGCAGGGTAAAAGGAGAATCATCTGTGCATAAATCGAAGAGCCACCTAATCCACCGCAGCGCCCACCAGCCATGAGCCAGCGCGGAGGGCCACCAGGAAAAGGAACAAATCCAAAACACCAAGGGTGTGTTTGGTTCCGCTCATTAACAGCCTGTTCGCGAACAGCGACTGTTCGCACGAACCAAACAACACGCGAACAGCGACAAACGCGAACAAATCCCTCTGTTCGTGATTCGCCGATTTTCACGAACTTCTCTTTTGCCTTGGCTGTTCGTGGGCCTGTTCATGGGCCGCCTGTTCATCCCTTGTTCACGTTCTTACCAAACACACCCCAAGGGGTCGTTTGGCAACATCAAAGTTTAGTGGGATCAAGGATTAAAGTTAGCATTTTGGGATTAGTGTTTGAGGTTAAAGTTAATAAAAGTTAGTACTAACTTAAGGTTAGTAATTGTTGTTTGGCATTATAAGTTAAAGTTAGTGATCAAAGTGAATGCATTCAATTATAACATTCATTTTAATCTAGACATTTTAGGATTCGAAAATTTTAAATCTTGATATTTTAAAAATTTGAGGTGAAAATTAAAATTTTAAATTTTAAAATTTGAAACTTTGAAAAATTGAAATTTTGAAATTTGAAATTTGAATTTGGAATTTTGAAATTTCGAAATTTAAAATTTGGAATTTGAAATTTTAAAATTTGAAATTTTAAATTTTGAAATTTTGAAATTTTAAATTTTTAAATTTTGAAATTTGAAATTTGAAATTTTGAAATTTGAAATTTTGAAATTTGCAATTTGAAATTTTGAAATTTTAAATTTTGAAATTTGAAATATGAAATTTTGAAATTTTAAAGTTTCTTCTCAAGGTTTTTCTCTTTAAATACGATATGAAGTTTTTTTTTGTGTTTGAGAAAAGCTTAAATATATGGCCAAGTTAGGAAAGTAGTGCTAATCCCGTTGACCCCAATGTTGTTTGGCGATGCAAGACATGTAAGTTAGCTCGTTGACCCAAAAGTCAAGCTAAACTTGGCACTACCAAACGAGCCCCAAGAGCACAGAAACACCAAAGCTTCAAATTTAATTGAACAAAATGAAAAAGGAAAGCCTGAAAACTAATCTGCTGAAATTGGGGAAAACCCTAAAATCCCAAAACTTTCATCCAAGAAGATGGGAAATCATCAAAGGGGCCGTTTGGATCGTTTAGGAATTTGGAGAATTTGGAAAAGTTGCAATTTCTAGGAATAAATTTATTGGGAAGTGTGTAACTTTGTGAAGAGTTTGGATTGTTTATAATAAATTTGTGGTAGGAAGATGAAATTCCCCAAATTCCTTGGGGAATCCAAACAGCTCCAAAGAGACAATGAGAAAGATGCAAAGAGAACAGTTTTCTTCGGGAATTGCTTCCTATAGTCCTAATTTTTGGAGATTCACTCTCTTTGGACGAAAATGCCCCTTATATTTCCATCCGGATATGAATTGAGAGTTGTAAATTAAAGAAATTCGAGAGGTATTTTCGTCTAAAATGGAGTGGATTTCAAAAACTAGGGAGTGTAGGAAGCAATTCCCGTTTTCTTCGTACAAAGCCCATGCCTTCAGCTTTGACTCTCCAACTAACGGCTGAGATCAACAGATAAAAAACCAACCGCTCAGATCAGTTACTGTAGTTAGCACAGTAAAAATGCTCCCACGCTCAACGGCGCAAGTCAGGCGTGCCGAGTCTTATATATTTCTAATCTAAATCTAAAATACTTCAATTTCAATTCGGGAGGTTACTGTTCAATTATCTGAGCCCTTCGTTTTCTCCTCTGCGCCGATCCATCGCATCTCCATCGTCCGTTTTCCACTTGTGCTTTTTGCTGGGAATTTTCTGATTTTCTGTTCGTCATTCTCTTTGCCTGATTGTGTGTCTCCTTCCCCTCATGAGTTCTTCCCTAGGGCTCCTGTTATCTCATTTCTAGCCCCTTTCTCTTTCATCGGTGCAGTGGATCCGCATTCCCTCTTTCCGATGGCGAGCCACGCCCCTCCTGTACCTTCCCGTCATTCCAACATGTACGGCCTAATTCAGGCGCCTTATGGGGTCTCCAGAAGCCTCTCCACGCCACTGTTGCTCTGGGGAGGTCTCCGCTTGCTTTCTCGCGCTGTTTCTTCCCTTCTTCTGCTCTGTTTGTTTCCGACGAAGGCATCTTTTGCCGATTGCTTTTCCCCTTCTTTGTTCCTTCTCTTTTTGTGTCTTGCTCTTAGTTTCTTCCAGTATGTGTCTCTTTTTCTCTTTTTTTGGCTCAGTTATGCTTCTTCTGATCTTCAAAAATGTCTTCTCCTTTTCGTCTGCAGGTTTCGTCTCTTTGCTCCTGCTTTGCACAGCTCCTGCACAGCTCTTCTCATTGCTTCGCCAGCTACAGCTCTCCAGGTATGTTTTCTTTTTATTTTTTTCCCTCTTTTGGTTTTCTTCCTTGGATGTTCTTTATTTTTCCTGCTGTTCTGTGTGGCAAAAAAAATCCTGATGTCTGCAGTCAGTTTTTCTCCTTCCTACTGTCTGTACTCAGTTTTTCTCCTGTTCTGTGTCGCAAAAGAGTGATGATGGCTCCAGATGTGCCTCGCTGAACCTCTTTGTTGGTTATTCCTTCATACATTGACCAGCTTAGATAGTGCATGAGATAGATCAATCGCCAGCAAAACAATTTCTTAGTTTTCTCATGCTCCATATTGGTGGATCGGGAAGTTTTTTTGCTATCAGATGATAGTTTTGCGCTTCTATTTTTCTGCTTGGAACATTATTCTTTTTTTTTCCATTTTCCTATCAGATAACAGTCCTCTTTCTTTTCTTCTGTTTTTTTTTCCTCTTCAGAGTCAGAAATTGTCTCTGGTCAACAAAGAAGTCTGCCTCAATTGACTATATCAGCAGTCCTTTCTCATCCTGTTTTTTTGGGTTGTTTTTCTTTTCTGTGCCAGCAGTGTTGTTTCATTTTGTGCCTCTTTACACTTTCACAAGAAAAAATAATAAAGGGGGTGTATTCTGTTTATGCATCATAGTAGGAACTTGCTTTCCGTCGGCAGACTCTCCTCCTGAACTATATGAGGCTGGTCATGCATTGTCTTTTCTTTCCTTATTTGTTGTTTCTTTTTCATTTTGTCTGCACATCCTCCTATTTCATTGCTCTGTATTTTTCTTTTTTCCCTTATGTTTCTTTGCATTATATTTTTGCCTTATGATCTTCAATTTTCTATTTTGCAGGTTCTTCCTCTTCTTTTTCTGCACCTTCTTCTTCTCTGCCCTGCTCCTCACTGCTTGCTGTTCTTCTTCTCTGCGCTGCTCCTCATTGCTTACTGGGTATGTTCTTTCTCTCATCATCTTCTTAATTATTCATTGCTGTAATTTGCAGTGTTTAGTACATTGTCAGATTTTTTTTTGTTCTGCTCCACTAGCTATCAGTTTTAGTCCTTCGCTTCAGAAAAGAAGCATCATCAGAAAGAAGCTATTAGTTTTAGTCCTTTGCCAGTGTAGCATGCGTACTTCGATTTATTAGAGAACATTCGGTGCTTTTTTTCTCTGCTCACTGAGTATTCAGCTGTCACATGTTGTGTACATGTGGTTTATATTTATATTATTTTTTTTACTGTATGCATTTAGTTCTTTTCTTGCATGGCTCGCAAGAAGAGGTCTCGCTCCTCTACTCAGGTAGCATCATCGTCTACTCAGGATGCTACATCTTCGTCTCCTCTTTTGGGTTGGTTCCTTCTCTGTCACCTTCTCCGCTCGCCTCTCTCTTTTCTTTTTCTCTTTCTTTCTCCTCATTCTTTTGTTCCATCTATCTATTCTTACATCGGATAACTCTGCTAGCTTTCTCAGTTTCTTTCGGTCTCCTCCATCTATTTATTTCTTCTGTTCTTTATTTCTGTTGCACCTGTGTTGCAATCGGCTTCTCTATATCGGATCACTGTTCTGGATATTTCTATCAACTGTGCCGTGCACATGATGCTGTCTGTCAATGCGATTGTTGTCGTTCTAAATCGGTATCTTCGTGTCTTTCTTTCATCGCAGCCTGTCCTGCGCAGCGGCACAGGCCTGGCCCACGAGGAAGGATTCATGTCCTTCAAGCTGATCAACCAGTTCCTCCGCCTTCTACTCCATCTAACTCTTGCTTCCCCCCACCTTCTGCTCCATCTATTTCTGGCCCTTCTCTTCAGCAATATTGTTCCTCTTTGGGTCTGTCATCTTATCTTTCTCATCTCAGTTCTTTTTTCTTATTCGCATTAACCCTATTCAATTTTTAGTGCTTTTTTCTCTTTCTGTTCTTATTCTTTTCTTCTGCTTTCCGCATCTATTCTAGGACCCGTACCAGTCCTGCTTGATTTTGGAAATCCCGATCAGGTCTGTCCTGATTGCCATGCCCTATTCTGGTATCAGGAAAGGTCCAAATCTGCATCGACTGCTGCAGGTCCAGTATATACACTTTGTTGTCGCAAAGGTAGGGTTTCGCTCAAGTCCTATTGAAGACCCACCTGAGCCACTACGTACATTACTCGATCCATCTGCTGGTCCTGACTCTACCCACTTCCATTCAGCTATAAGAACTTACAACTCCATGTTTGCTTTCTCTTCGATGGGTGTCAGAATAGACCAGCAGATCAATAGAAATACCGGTCCATATGTATTTCGCGTGTCTGGCCAGGTCTGTCACCGCATAGGGTCTTTGACACCTCCAGATGGTCAGCGGCCTGCATATGCTCAGCTCTATTTTTATGACACAACAAATGAAGTTCAGAACAGAATTGCATCAGTTCCGAATGGTTGTCTCACGAATAGCCCGCGCGAGCATATAGTTATGCAGCTGAATGATATGCTCTATGAGCACAACATCATTGCTCAAGGGTTCAGAACTGCTAGGGATCGTATCGGTTCTGCAACTGGTCATGACTTTTCTCTGCGCATAGCTTCCTCACGCAATCAGCAGGGACCGCAGTATACTGCGCCTGTTGCAGATGAAGTGATTGGCTTGGTCGTGGGTGATTTTACTGACATTTCTTGTAGGAGAGATATCATCATTCATTCTCGATCTGGCCAGTTACAGCGCATCAATCCTCTCCACCCGAAGTACTTTGCTCTCCAATATCCTCTTTTGCTTCCAAGAGGAGAGGACAGCTTCACAGAAGATATAGAGTATGACACCTCAGCTGCAAGTTCATCTGATGTGCAAAGATCTCACATCACAATGCTTGAGTACTATCGGTACAGGCTGCATTTTCGCACTGATGAGAGCCCCACATTGTTTAGGTCTGGCAGGCTCTTTCAGCAAATTTGCGTTGATATGTATGCATGTATTGAAGATGCTCGGCTTACTTATCTCTATCATAATCAAGATAGTCTTCGTATGGACTCTATACAGAACATAAGGGATGCTGTTTTACAAGGAGACATGTTTGGTTACCAAGTAGGCAAACGTTTCATTCTCCCTGCATCATTTATGGGTGGGCCGCGGTACCTTTTTCAGAACTATCAAGATGCTCTTGCAGTCTGCAGGTCTCTTGGCCCACCTCATTTATTCATTACGTTCACATGCAATCCTGCATGGCGCGAAATCCGTCGAAATCTTATGCCTGGGCAGCAGGCAAGTGACAGGCATGATCTCACGTGCAGAGTTTTCAGGATGAAACTTCAAGAGATGATCAAAGATATCAAAGAACGGAGCTGTTTCGGTGCTGTAGCAGCATGTCGGTCCCTATCTTTCTTACCTCTTCTTTCAGTCGTTATTGCTGCAACATTCTCTGCACAGTTCTTTCTTTCCCCTTTTTTTGTCTTCGTACCTCTTCCATTACTTAACTGCCTTTCTTTTTCCCGTCTGTAGTGATCTACACGGTTGAGTTCCAGAAGAGGGGTCTTCCTCATATCCATATTGTGGTCTGGCTAGCTGATAGAACTGCTCTCTCCAATGGATCTGGTATTGATTCTATTATATCAGCTGAACTGCCTGATCCATCGGTTGATCCAGAGGGCTATGCGGTTGTTTCGCTCTTTATGATGCATGGGCCGTGTGGAAAGGCGCGTCCTAGCTCCCCGTGCATGGAAAACGGAAAATGCAAGAAGTTTTTTCCAAAGGATTTTGCTGAGAATACTGTTCTCACTCATGATGAATTTGTTCAGTATAGAAGGAGGAACCATGGAATCACAGTTGAAAAAAATGGTTCTATCCTAGACAATCGCCATGTTGTCCCTCATAATATCAAAATGTTGCTTAGATATGATGCTCATATCAATGTTGAGCGTTGCCATTCCTCTTCAATGGTCAAGTATCTTTTTAAGTATATTTCAAAAGGTCATGACCGTGCGATGGTAACAATTCAGCGTTCCACTGATGCTCCATCCACATCATCTCATCAGCCTGAAACAGCACAGACTGCGGTCGATGAGATACGTCATTATCTTGATTGTAGATATTTGACACCGCCTGAGGCGATATGGCGTATTTTCTCATTTGATATTCATTACAGCTATCCATCAGTTGAGAGACTTCCTGTGCATTTGCTTTCTTAGAACAATGTTGTTTTTAGTGATTTCCAGGAGTTAGATGAGATAGCAGACAATGACTCCTTTGGATTCACCAAACTGATGGCTTGGTTTGAGCTCAATAAGAAGGATGAGCTCGCAAGAACTCTCACTTATATTGAGATACCATCAAAATTCACATGGAAACAGGATGAAAAATCATGGGCACGCCGCAAGCAAAACAGGAAGCGACTTGCAAGAATGTTATTTGTCCATCAAAAATGCTGGTGAGTTGTATTATCTGCGCATGTTGCTCAATATTGTGCGTGGCCCTACATCATTTGAGGATATTAGAACAATAAATGGTGTTCTCTATTCAACTTACCAACAAGCTTGCAATGCTCTAGGTTTGCTTGATGATGACAATGAGTGGTTGTACACGCTGCAAGAGGCAGCTGTTACAGCATCTGCGCAGCAAGTGCGCAGACTCTTTGTCGATATTCTCCTATACTCAGAGGTCACAGATCCAGCTGAGCTGTGGAATGCATGCTGGCGATTGATGGGCGATGACATCTTATACAATATACGATCATGGTGCAGACTTCCTCAATTCAATTGCAGTGATGCAATGTTAAAGGATCATATACTATATGAATTAGAGGACATATTGATCAGCCGCGGATCTTCACTCGAATCTGTCAAAATTCCTCAACCAATTGAGCAGAGACTGTATGAAACAAATAACACATTATTGGCTCAGCAATTATCATACAATACTGTTGAATTGCGGGAGCAAGCACCCGTCTTGCTTGCCAGTCTCAATTCTGAACAAAGACATATCCTTGACCTCATTCTGTTGTCTATCCAGAATAGACAAGGCAAGCAATTCTTTGTTTATGGACCTGGTGGAACAGGCAAGACACATCTATGGTCTGCACTGACAGCTAAGCTCCGATCAGAGGGCAAGATTGTTCTAACAGTAGCATCTTCTGGTCTGTCATCACTCCTTCTACAAGGAGGCGTGACAGCATATTCACGGTTCAAGATACCAATTGAACTGACAGAAAAATCAACCTGTGATGTAAAAAAAAACAGCCAACTAGCAAGACTCATAACGAGTGCTTCACTCATTATATGGGATGAAGCGCCAATGAGCAACAGACCGTGCTTTGAAGCACTAGATAGAACAATGAGAGATCTCTTGGCTTCCACAGATCCATCATTAGTTCATGCACACTTTTGGTGGAATTACAATGGTGCTTGGTGGAGACTTTAGACAGATATTGCCAGTTGTCCCTCAAGGTTCTAGGCATGATACAATAGGCGCATCAGTTGTTCGTTCTCCTCTATGGGACCGATTTGTGGTGCTGCGCTTGACACAGAATATGCGACTCATGCGTTGCAGGGATGATCCCGCAGAAGCAACAAGAATCGCAGAGTTTGCTTCATGGCTTCTTGCGGTTGGAGATGGAAATCTCCATGCAGTGCCTCTTGATGATGCTGGGATGCCCGAATGGATAAAGATACCAGATCAATTTTTGATCGACTATGATAGTGATGACCAACAAGCGATCATAGATGAAATCTATCCAAACCTGCATGCCTCACAGATATATGATGATTATCTCCGGCAGCGTGCGATACTCGCACCAAAAAATAATCTGGTTGATTCATTGAATGAGAAAATCCTGTCTCAGCTCCCTGGACAATTATTTCAGTACTATAGTTCTAATACAGCTGCTAGCAAAGATAAAATAGATGATGAACTACGCGGTACCTACCCAGATGAATATTTGCAGAATATAACCTCTGGTGGTTTGCCCTCGCATTGCCTTGCTCTCAAAATTGGTGTTCCTGTCATGTTATTACGCAATATCAACCAACCTAATGGGCTTTGCAATGGCACCAGGATGATTATTACTGAATGTGCCGATAGATATCTCAAGGCACGTATCATTACCGGCAGCTCTATAGGACAGGAAGTCTACATTCCTAGAATAGTCTTTATCCATGAAGATGGCAACCTGCCGTTCAATCTTAGGAGGAAACAGTTCCCTATTCGCATTTGTTATGCAATGACAATAAACAAGAGCCAAGGCCAGTCACTAGATAAAGTCGGTGTTTATCTACCAGAGCCAGTTTTTGCTCATGGGCAGCTCTATGTTGCATTATCAAGAACAACTTCTCCTGATGGACTCAAAATACTCATATCTAATACAGGCAATGCACCTCCAGGCTACACAAAGAATATTGTCTATAAAGAAATCTATTCAGAATTAGGTAACCAACAATGACTATCATCTTCTCCTCCCTGATTTTACATAAAAACTGCTCCCATAATTTAGTACTCTATCTCAACTCCTTTTTTTCCTATTGTTTTTTTGCTGATTTTATTCCTAATGTGCTATCCTTTTTTTTTAATCTTCATTGCTTTCAATTATCTGCAGACCAACATGTTGGACCTGGTGAAGATCTCAGATCTCCCTAATAGGCCTCACTCAGTCAGAATACAAGTCAGAATAATCAGAGTCTGGGCTGCAAAAGGCCCAGATAATCCAGCCATCTGGTATTATGCAGCTATTATAATGGACAAACATGTATGGTTCTGTACTTCTTATTTACTCCATATTATGCACATATTGTAGCTTATTTCAGTTATTGATAGTGATTTATGTCAACATCTATCACTCCAGAACGGTGTTATAGAAGCCAGGATACCGAAGGATCAGCACCAGCGACTCTCAAGGTTATTAGAGGAAGGCCGTCTCTGTGAAATTGCAAAATTCTCTGTGAAGGCTGCTCCCAGACAGTACCATGCTGTCAAAGGAGATCATATCATCTCCTTTACAAGACAAACTACTATCACACCACTTGCTGCTGCTAGCCTAGCAATACCAATGCATTACTTTGATATTCAACGATTGGATGCTGTGGGTACTGAAATCACAGACACCAATAAAATGATAGGTATTTATTGGACCATTTTTAGGCCTATTGTACATTGTCTTTCATTACCGCTTTTTTTGACACCTTGCCTTGCTTTCTTTGGTGCTGTTTAATTCCAGATGTCATTGGCAGGATTGCTGGATTTAGTCCTGTTAGACCCGATACCGAGGCAGACCAGCGAAAGCCTGCACAGATGATCTACCTAGCAGATGAAAGGTCCTCCTGCACACGATATATTTTTTCTCCATTACTATACATGCTATTCAATATCTTCTCCTTATCTATCTTTCGTTCCACTAATATATCTCAAACATTGTCTTTTATCTTTGCAATCTGTAGAGGTTATATGCTTGAGGTCACGCTGTGGAGGCAGTTCCTCCCGTTATTTGATACAGAAAGACTTCATGAAGAATCGAAAAATGCTCGTGTTATTATTATCTGTGCTGCGGTTCAGATTAATGAATGGGATGGTTAGTTCTTTTTTCTGTTATAGATATCTGCTCTTCCGCGAAATTCATCTCATAAAAATTGTGCAAGTACAAATAGATTTTCCAAGTAAAATAGTACAAAACGTATCTTCCTCACTGATGTACATATCATGATAACTCATTTTATTTAGCCGCTCATCAATTCTGCCTATGCAGATATCTATAATGTGAAAGCCATCAGTTCAACAAGGTTCTATTTTGACAAAACTATTCCAGAAATCGCACGCTTTGCTGCAAGGTATGTGATGCCTCCACAAATTACCCTCCTTACATTGCGTGATAAAAAAATATTTACCACAGAGCACATTTTTTCCATGCAGTTTACCACCAGACTTGCCACCAATCATACTCGACACTGAAGGTCCACCATATGATGGGGCACAAGTTAGAAGGGTTGTCCAACAGATTGAACAGCTTGACCCGCAAGCAATCACGATTGCAGAATTTCTGGCTATTCCAGTTACCACGTACTCCATAAGGATATTCCTATTTGTCAAACCAATTATATCTACTTCTGTTCTTCGAGTTAACAAAAAAATCGCCACTTGCACCCAACATGATATACACAGAAAATAACTCAGAGGACACTGTTGTGGCAATCGTTGCTCTGTGCTTTCAAATTGCTCAGTTCAATTATCTGATGCCACTCTCCTTTGCAGGACACTCTGTATAAATGTGTTGCGTCAATTACTGATCTCATCAACAGATATGAATGGCACTACGACGCATGCAAAAAATGCACAAGTAGGTTAAGTAATAAGTACTGCTACAGATGCGCTGTACGCAGGGATGACTTTATCGATTGGTACGTATATACACTATATTAATAAATTAATTCTTAGCTTGTATTGAACTTATTTGCAAAATTCTTTTTTATTATTTCTGATAAGTCATTGTGTATGCTTCTATAAATAGATGGAAAAAGAAAAAAATATATTGTTTTTGCAAGGTGTTAATTTATGTCACGATTTATGTGATCATGGAACAAGCATCAAATGATGACTATTTTTCATCATTAGTCATTCACCAATCTGATTTTCAAAACGAAATTCCATTGAAATTAAAGCCATTAACAAAGGGAAAACAAAAAATGCACGATGATCCAAGGTAAAACACAAACCTATTCTCATCGGTCATTCTTTAAGCAATGGGAACTATTAGAAGGGAAAGAAGGCAGAGCAAGTGTCAGTAGCATTTCAGTCTTAAATTTTATAAATTAGATTTTCACAATTATTATATTATTTAAATTGGCCAAAAAGGTGAATGGCTATAATAATCATGATTTGAGGGGTATATGACCAATATTAGAGAATAGAAGGGTATATGACTAATTACAGAAAATTTGGAGGATACATGGCTGATTTTCCCAATAAATAAATACACACACACAAAAATACATCTGTGTTCAAATTGACCATGAAATTTTAAAAAATAAATTCTGCCCTGCTGTCCTCATCGTATCTATCTTATTTGGACAGGTACAAACTTGAGCTTTGAGTGAAAGATCAGACAGGAACAGCAGTCTTCACAGCGCTTGGAAAAGTCGCAAAAATTATTATTGGTGCTGACGTCAAAGCGATGGTCAAAGAGCAGGACACAACAGATGATGATGCGCCAAAACAAATCCTAGAAATTATTGGAAAAGCATATCAATTCACTGTTCTTCCAAAGGAATCAACAAAATTTGAAGGCGTCAGAATGAACACTATTATCCGTGTAGATGCAGTCCCTCCAAGAAGCACACTCTTTATCCAAACTGACCATCAGGATCTGCCTCCTCCGCTTGCCCACCCAACAGGAGCAACAACAAGGTAAGCCATGCTCTATTCAACAATGCACAAAATCTATCCTTAATATTTGTGTAGTGCATCAGCACTCCCATGCTATATTTGCATATATATTCTCATAATTATCTCGATGATATTCCATTGTTGTTGCAGCAAAGCTCTCTCTGATGACATTATCTCACTTGGGCCAGCTCAGTCACCGCAACAACTGCCAGGATCCACCCCTTCTACACCACCTCCGCCACTGAACATCACCACTCCAGTCACAGACAAGCATCAACCCTCACCAGATACAAAAGGGTTCTTTTATTTAATTATTCAATTTACTTATCTTGTATTTACTTTGTTACTCATCATTTCACAAAAATATACCTCTTTGGCCAAAAAAAAATAGAAAAACACAGCAAATTAAATACATGTATCGTTTAGTAAAGAGTGCTCATCTCATGCAGCAAAGAACCTGCACATCAGGAACAACACAATCCACCATCCAGCACTGTTAGGAAGAGACTCTTTTCAGAAACAGAAACAATCAACCTGAAAAGGTAAACATTTGTCACCAACAATAGTTTTGCTCTTCTATTTTTCATTCACTCATCCAGTCTCTCACACAGATATTATTGCCAATAAAATGTCTTTTTTTAGTGAGGAACCTGCTCAGCACACACCTCTGACAATGCATGGGCCACACGGTGCTCCTGATGAAACTACAAAGGAATCGTTGTCACCTGAATCTGTTGAGTTCACTCTGCACAAAACTCAATCCAGGTACTAAACAAAACAAGAACATTTCATTTTATGGCGTCATTTCATGTTATCAAACATTTAACTCCATGACAAAAATATGTTAATTGCAGCCATGCTCCTTAGGAGCTCCCGCTCATCGAAAGAAAAATCATATTTTGTGTGTATAGTTTCATCGCCGCGGATCTCAGCTCAGTTAGTCATATTTTGTTGTTAGTACTCCATAGGCGCCTCTTTTGTGTCTTTGATCCTGTGTTAGTCTTTCTTCCTGTCATGCAAAAAAAAAAAAGAAACTATTCTGCTCCAGAGAAATAGACTTCTATTGATCCTCCTCTGATGAAATTATAGGAGATCAACTGGTCAGGATGGTACACTTCTCAACATCCTCTTCATCATTTCTATACCCAGTTGATCTTCTATAATGGTTTACAGCTAAACTGCCTTGAACTATTATCAGATTAGATACTCAACTGTTTGTGTATGTATTTATATGCGAAAATCTATGTTTACTACATGTCTTTCTTTCTTCGCTCGCATTCCCTTGCACAATAAAAATATTACACGGTACACTGCATATCTTTCTTTCTTTCTTCGCACGCATTGTGAGCACTGCACTTACCCTCATCAAATTTGGACCACCCAGCAAAAATTAGATACCTCATGATGAAATACTTCCATCAATATTGCAAGTATCTTAGATTAATCATACATCGCGCGAAGCGCGATGAGGAAGCTAGTTCTAATTCTAATTTCTAATTCGGGCCGAAATTAACAATTTACGGAATGGCCCTTCGATTTGTAGCGGGTCCGCTCACCATGGCAAGCGGCTCTTTTGCAGTGGGCCTACGGGGAAACGTCCTACGAGCAGCCATTATTTAGGTATGACCGTATGAGGTTTTCTTTTTTTCCTTTCCATTTGTTCATTAATTATGTCGTCTTTTTTCGGATAAAAATTAGTTGAAATTAATGTTAAAAAACATTTTATTCTGCAGGCTGCAGTACCACAAGCAATTACGTCCTTCGTTTATGATCGCGAGTACGGCCTTCATGCTGAAGTACTCAGCACATCGTAAGTTCGCTAAATTAATAGGAAAAAAGGATTTGATTATTTTCTCAATATTCTATTAATCTGATACGTATTAGTAATTTTGCAGGGTAATTTTCGGCATGATAGTATCGCTGCCGATACTGATAGTCTATTATCTAGTTCTTGATAAAATTTAACTATTATCTATAATGCTTAAAGTTCGGGTTGAACAGTAATAATATTTGAAAACTTAAAGAACAACACAGAAAGACACAGTATTTAACGTAATTCAGTTTGAAATCGTACCTACATCCACACGCACGCACACCGTCACTTTTTTTTCTTTTCAATAATAATGGAGTACAAGAGAGGATTGGGGAAGAAGATAGGTCAGAAAGAAAGAAAGAGGCGTCTCCTTTATAATAGGTAGGCTAAATTTTCTTTTTATTACATTTCCATGTATGCATAATAATAAATAAAAAAAAGAAAATTCAGAAGGTCCAACTCGAACCGAGTTCAGGCCAACTCGAACCGAGCCAAAGAAACATGGTTCAACTCGGTCCGAGTTCAGACCAACTCGGACCGAGCCAAACACCTCCTTTCCTCCTAACTTGGACCGAGCCAAACACCTCCAAGCCTTACGCATTAGAATCGTAATTCAACAATATCTTTTTTTTTAGCAAAAAATTGAGATCAGGTCTCCATCTTTTTATTATAAAGAACGTATATAAAAAAATGTACAAAGCTTAGCCAGTGGCTAACCAAATAAAAAACGAAAAAAAGAAAGAAAAAGGAGCGTAAATAAAAGCAAAAAGAAAGAAAAATAAAAATAAAATTAAGCTAGAGCGGATTGGTCAGACTCTGACTCTGAGCGTCTCCCACTCGAAGAAGGTTTGTTCTACCAGAGAGATAGGCGAGCGGACGAGTTCTGAGAAAACTCTGTTACACCTCTCTCTCCAAACAATGAAACAAAGAATACTCATGATCTCTCGATGCTCCATTGGGATTGATGCGTCTACTAAGAACTGTGGGTTTGAGGTGAACTGCAAGCCTGTTAAGCTAGGTGAGAAGTTCACAGCCAGATGTAAAACTTCATTGAATAAACTACATCTGTTGAACATATGGTGAACTGTTTCCTCGTCAGATGCACAGAGAACACAAAAGCTGGGGAGTTGCCAACCTCTTATCTTAAGGTTGTCTATCGTTGCAATTTTATTTAGACTCATCTGCCATGCAAAAATTTTCATGCGGGGTGGAATGTGCAATTTCCACAGCGGGAACAGGCATGAACTGATTTTTGGAAACTCCCTCAAAAAACAGTACAGAGAGTGCACTGAGAATTGGCCATTGCTATTTAAATTCCACCTGAATCTATCTGTGGTTGTTGACACAACTATTGAGCGTAGGGAGGTCTTTAGCAACCGCAATTGTTCCGAAGCTGTAAGGGAGGTAAGGGTCGATGTTCTGAAGAGAAGGTTTGTATTGGGCCAATAAGCTAAGAACTGCGAGAGGGTTAAATCCGGGTCTATTGCAAAGCTGTAGAGATCTTGTAGTTTATATTTCAAAATTCCTAGTCCCCAATTGTGTGTCCAGAACAAAATATTTTTACCATCACCCGGCACAGCTGTGATCAAGGAAACAAGCAAGGAGGCAATAGTTTGAAATTCTTTCTGAAGTGGGCTGAAGATTGGAACTAAGGAGATATTATTATGCTGCAATGCTGCAGCCAGAGAGCCCCAAAGATTGTGTTGGTAGGAGGTCCATATCCACATGTGCTTTGCAAGTAAGGCCGTGTTCATGTCTTGTAAGTTGATTACACCCAGGCCTCCTTGTTTTTTTGGAGTGCAGATGGTATCCCAGGGAACCATGACAAGTCTTTTCCGATGATTTGAGTTTCCATTCCAGAAAAAGTTACAGCGAATCCTGTCAATCTCCTGTACTACCCATTTAGGAATTCGAAAAACAGACATGAAATAGAGCGGTATTGAAGTGAGGCAAGAATTTATCAGCACTAAACGACCCGCTGAAGAAAGGAAAGGTGCTTTCCAAGAACTCAACCTTTTCTTTAATTTGTCAATTAACGGTAGGTAACTCTGTTTCGTCAGCTTCTTATCTAATAAAGGCAGGCCAAGGTATCTGATCGGAAAGACCCCAGTCCTGCATCCCATGTCTCGTGCCAAAGAATCAACCACTTCTTCGTTGGAAGGAGTAATCAACATGTCTGATTTATTTGCATTTAGTGATAAACCCGAAATGAACTGAAAGGCCAGCAAAATCATTCTTAAGAACCGAACTTGCTGTGAGCAAGGCTTGAAAAAAATTATTGAATCGTCCGCATAAAACAAAGCTGGCTGCATATGGTTAAAAGGTAAGGATAGGGCACCAGATCCCGCTAGTGTTTTGAGCCATCTCGAAAGGAAGTCGAAAGCAACTATAAATAAGTAGGGTGAGAGAGGGTCACCTTGCCTAACCCCGCGCTTCAAGATTATATGTCGTCCAGCTATTCCATTGACAATTATCCTTGAATTCCCTTGGAGTATACAATCCGCGATCCAATTAACAAAAGTACTTGGCAAGCCAATTGCCGACAAAACCTTTTGTATGAAGCTCCAGTTTAATGTGTCAAAGGCCTTGTGCAAGTCAGCTTTCAGCACTCCAATCTGAACCTTTTCCTTGTTCGCAAACTGTATCACTTGTTGCGCATAAAGAAAATTCTCTAGGATGCTTCGTCCAGGGACGAAACCCGTTTGTTGCTGAGTCACAATCTGTTCGATAAACGGAGTGAAGCGTGAAGCCAGAATTTTTGACAACAGTCTTTGCATAGAATGAATTATGCTGATCGGTCTAAAGTCAGTAGTCGAAGACGGAGCATCAACCTTTGGAACGAGGGCAATAAAAGAAGAGTTCAGCGGGCTCAAAGATCGAGAAGAAAGAGCATTGTTTAAAGTACGAGAAATGTCGGGTAGCATTTCTTCTAAGAAGAATTTGTAGAACTCCCCAGTAAAACCATCTGGACCAGGAGACTTATTTGATGGCCAGTTTAGAATGGCATGTCTTATTTCTCTATCCGAAATCGGTTCTGTCAATTATGCCGGGAACGAGCAGCTGCTAGGGTACAACATCGACCACTCAATACTCTCTAACATACCCGAGTCAACAGAATCCTTACCCATCAGCGAGCAGAAGAAGGTATGAAAAGCCCTGGATTTCCTGCTATGATCACAAACGCTCTCTCCATCCCATAGAATCGACTCAATAAAATTTCTTCTTTTTCCTGCCGAGGCTATCGCATGAAAGTAGGAGTTATTTCGATCCCCCTTGAGCCTCCACGTAGTAGCTGAACGTTGCCTCCATCTAGTCTCATCCCAGTCTGCTAAGACCGAAAATCTTCTTTTCAGAAGGGCTCTTATTAGGACCTCTAGCTCAGAAAGAGTCCTACCTTCTGCAATACGATCAATCCAAGCTAGATGATCCCTGATGAATTGCAATTGTGAGTCAAGTGTCGAAATCCTTCCTTTTTTCCATCTAGAAAAAAGCCTCGTGAGGCCAGCCAGCTTGTTATTGAAACTGATCGGACAATCTGCGGTTTCTTCCGAGAGCCAGAAATTTAACACCAGGTCTGTAAACTCCGGAATTTTGAGAAAGAAATTTTCAACTCGAAAGATGTTCGTCGGCTGGAATCTAACTCCGAAGGAGCACAGCAAAGGACAATGATCCGAAGAGGTGTTTGGTAAAGCTTTTTGAAAAATATTGGGGTAAGAGTCAGCAAATGATTGATTCAAGAGGAAGCGATCCAGTCGTGCCATCGAGGGATTAGGCCTTAAATTTGATCAAGTGTAAATTCTTCCTTCTAAATCCAGATCAAGGAGCAGTAGTTCATCAACAAGAGCAGCAAAATCTGCCGTTCCACACTGGTTATATAGCGGGTTAGTTCGCTCTTCAGGTTGCAAGGTCAAATTAAAGTCGCCGCAAAGCAGCCACGGCATGTTGATCTCTGGACACAAACTTCTTAACTCCCTAAGAAAGACATCCCTGTCAATTTGGTTTGAAGGACCATAGACATTTGTAAGCCGAAATTTAGAGCCATCCTTTCTGACGATGAAGTCCACTGTAAGGTGAAATGCAGAAGCCATAGAGTTTTCGGCCACCAGTTGATCAGAGTTCCAAGCCGTCAGAATTCCTCCCCTTGTATGTTGCGCGTCCACAGTAAGGAATTGACTGAACCTTCTTCCACATGATTCAAAGATGATCGGCAGAGTGGTTTGTGCTAGTTTTGTTTCTTGGTAGCAGATGATGCTCGGTTTTTCAAGCTTCGGTGTTTGTTTTATAGCAATTCTTTTCTCTTTTTCGTTCATGCCTCGGACGTTCCAGCAGAGTATTTTAAGGTTTGAGGTCATTGTAACAGTTTGGTGAGAGCACCACAAGGAAAGACAGGAAGAGAAGGAAGGAACAGGGAATGAAAAAGAGAAGAAAACTTATTTTTATTAATCCCAATCTACTGAGTCTTATAGAATGACTCAAACATGATAGAATTAATTTTATTCCCACTAAACAGATTTTTAAGGAAAAGCTAATCATGAAAACATAATCAAAGAAGCTTCCATGTTCAAACACAAGGCTTAGAGGCCTGGAATGATGCAAGCATTAGAAAGCTTTGCTTGCAGGTCCTGTGTAAGCTCAATTCCTGCAGCTAGAAGGACTGCCTCAGCTTGCTCAACAGTGATAGGAGTGGTTTCTTTGAGGTAGTCCAGATTAACAGCAGCAGAAACGCTTTTCCTCTTTTTTTTCAGCTTGAAGTCCGTGACTTTGTATTTGTTCTTCTGTGCTTTTTGCAGGCTGGTACGGTATGGACCACTGCTCTTCATCCTTAGTCTTTCACTTCTTCTAGTCTCACTAGTTGATCCCTGGGAGGTTGGGTTCAGCACACTGTCAATCTCCTCAGCATTTGTATCCGAAGGAACTGCAGAGAACAAAGGGGTGCCAAAGAGGTTTTCCTCAATTTGTTCTAGGCCATCTTTGTTCAGTTGCGGTGGTGTGGGTGGAGGCAGGAGAAAGTTTGATTTCTCCGCATTGGTGACAGAAAGTGATAGCTTCATTCCTTGAACACTTTGTAGGTTTGTCAAATCCACAAACCGTATGCAAGAGTTATTATGAAAGATTAAAGGATTGTTTCCCTTCCAGTCACATTTTAAACATGAGTTATTTGTGCTTTGACCAGTAGCGTTCCTAGTCGGAGAAATGATCTGCACCATTGAAGAACTGGCCGAGTCCCCATTTTCCGGGAAGTCATCTTCTCCATGGAAAGAGGAGGGTGGAGACGGAGGTTGCTCAGGCATAAACCACGGTCTTCCTGGTCCCAAGTGTGGGGCCGGTTGGAAGTCTCTGATGCGCATGTAACCCTCAACTGTGACAGAAGCTAGCTTGACATAAGGATCATCCGAGATTACCAACCATTTAGGTATCGTGGTAGGGTGCCCACACTTAATCAACATTCGAACATACTGGAAGTTACCAGCAGAAAAATGTGGAGCAATCTCCACAGGCGCTCCAAAGCCAGAGACCATCTGACAGAGATCAGCATGGTTCCAAAAATGCAGTTGATGAGCTGCGATTTTGATTTTTGCCCAAAAGACAGGAGGCTCGCGCTGAGTGCCTATCCTGGTTGTCCATCTGTCAAAATCCAACTCAAAATTTCCAAAGCGGAGGGGGCTGTGGGCACAGATGTGATTACGCCTGCAGGCAGTGGGGCAAATCACAATGTAATTGGTGAGAGTTGGATCAACCGGGAATACATGGTAATCTGCATCCCTTCCTCCAAATCTACGTGCTAACTCCTGACTCAAAATAGAATCAAAATTTTGGCCCGGAGCACCCTGAGTTACAGAAACAACAGCAGTTCTGTAAAGGCTTTCATTTTCAGATCTAAGATTATCTCTCCTCGGGAAGAAAACCGACAGTGAATTGAGACGATAATCTTCAAATTCCTTTGCCGAAAAGAAAGGCAGGAATTGCCAGTCTTGAGGTGCCTCCATTGTTTGAGCAGGGTAAAGAGGAGAGAGTTCTGGCTGTGGGTTCAAGATTCTAGAGTTGGTATCAAATTGAGTACTCATGGACGTGCTATAAGTAGTGGTGATGGAGGGGGGTTCAGTAGGGAAAAAAATTTGTAAGGATTTATCAAGAATATCAGAATCTGAATGTTCCTTTTGTGGAGCAAAATCTTCTTTGACAGAAGATTCTTTTTCAGGAATTTCAGGGGTATGCAAAAAAATTTATTTCCTTCTTCTCCAAAATCTTTTCGAGGTATACTTTCTTCTTTATCGAGTGAGTTACGGGGCAAGAGATGGCACTGGGATAACCTGTGCCCTTTTCTTTTGCAACCCCAGCATCTGCTGGCAAGATTGCAATGGATCTTCAAATGACCTTTTCTGAGGCAATTAAAGCATTTCCTATTTTTTCTGAACTCGCAGATCTTTGTAGCCTGTATTTCCTGGATGTTGTCTGAATCAAGTTTCCTTTTCCTAGCTTTATCCTTTTTCGAAACAACCTCAGTCCAATTTTCAGAATCTGGTTTGCTGGCAGATTTCTGAAAATCAGATTGCTGAAGATAACTTTCCACAAAATTAATAGTGGCTAGAGAAAAGGGAGGACGAGTAGGGATCAAAGGTTCAAGTCGTGACTTAACATGATTTTTCATTGCTTCTGATCTATCCCAATGCGATTTGGTAGCAGATCTAGCAATTTCCACTTTTCTATCGACCTGAGGAGCTTTATCCTTTCCAAGGCCAGATGCAATGGTTTGAAAAATCTTTTCCAAAGGGATAGTTGTAGCCACCTTAAAGGAGGAGGAAGGTTGAGGCATATCTGAATTTTTATTTGATCTAAAATCAAAATTGGTTCCGGCGGTGTTCTGAGGAGGTCCTTTGATCTCAGGCTTGAGTACAGCATGAAAGTACTCGGAGAAGGACGAGAAGGTAGCAGTGGGTTGCTGTAAGGTAGCAGTGGAACCAGGCTTGTTGTTTGATCCGAATTCAAAAAAGGTTTTGGCGGTTTTTGGGATCTGAGGTTTGAGGATGGTGTGGAAGTATTCAGAGAATGAGGAGACGACGGTAGTTTCTTCCTGTCATGGTTGCCTATGGGCCTTCTTCGCCTGAGATATTGCCCTTGATGGCGAGTTGAGAATCGCCTGAGAGATCGCCATCCCCGTCGCTCGCCTTTTCGCCTCACCTAACGAAGCACTCCCCTCTCCTCCTCAGGTAATTCAACAATATCTTATACAGATTTAAAAGTTGTATGTGAATTACGATTCTGGTGACCAAAAATATTGCACACAATGTATATTATTTGCACCGTCGATACATCAAAATTCATTATTCATACACAATTCATCGAGGACAATAACTGTTATGACACAAAAGTCCAAAAAATTATCAGAACTGAGATTCTGTTAGATTATGAATTATATGATCAAGAAATAAAATAAAATTAATTAATGTAACAGTAAAATCTGACGGGATGTCTGATCTAAGAACATGAAAAATGATTTAAAAATTTGTTATTTGTTATCTGAATATGATTTCAAAATTAGTTAAATTAATTAATTTAAGTTTTCCTTCCTTGTCATGTTAGCCAACTCATGTGCCTGTGCCTCTCTTCTTGCATGATGTAAGGTGGCTCCTCTATTACACCTATCCATTTTATCCATTTTTCTGATAATTCTTGCCACCTCTGTTGTAGCTCCGCGATGGTATGTCTGTGTCATCAGCTTGGTTGATTGCCATTGCCAAATTGAGGCAATCGGTAAAAAAATTGCACCCTTTCATCTATAGGGAGACTGATGTAGCGATACACATATGCAGTGGTGAAGCTAGAAATTTGTGTCAGCAGGGTCCGTAAATTTTTTTTCTGAAAAATATATATGATGTAAAGTCTAATATAGACATAGTATAATAATAATTCTTAAATAAACAACTCTAAAATAATGTTAGATAAAAAAGTCATGAAAAATCAAATATATATTATAATAACAATAGAAAATCTAAAATAATATTTAATGTACAAGATAAAGGCAACAAAAAATATACAACAATTTCGTATGAATTTTTATTTTTTCATAATTTTGCAAAATAAGTTCTTTAGAAATCTCATTAAGCACTTATTTTTCTTTATTTTAATGGTAGTTTTTATATAATATCCGAGTTGTATTTTTCATCTTTTATGGCAGCTTTTATTTATAATGTTCTAAAGTTCACATAATATTATATAGACGAATCATGTAATGCGCGAGATTCGCGCTGGTATATATATGCTACAAGTAATTTTTAATCCAAATATTTCATTATATTCTAAGTTTTGTCTTAATAAGATTCATTGGGTAGGAGGGAACAAGACGATTAGCCAGGAACAAATGCTACATGGTCCCTATGCGATTTTTTAGGTGTCGTTATGCAATTCAAAACAAACACAATATGTCCAGCTGGGTCCTTCAAATTTTTGAAATGGGTCCCTAACTTGTTGTGTATTTTTTTTAATTACAAACAACTATAATATGAAGTTAATTTTTTTTTGAGGTGGGTCAAAATGCATGTAGCTTCGCCCCTGCACATACGTGATTGCATTTGCCAATGCTATGGCCTCTGCCTGGAACACATCATGTACAGTAAAACTATGCATACCTACTGAGTGCAATTCGGATTCGCTGTTGCGCGACATGTGCCGTAGCGCGCGTACGAGCCGTTTGATCTTGATCGGACGGTTCATTTTTTACAGCCTATCAATCTAGGTTACATGCACGGGGCTCCCTTATCTATTGGATCTTGATCAGACGGCTCAGGTGGCGCGCTACACCATATGTCGCGCGCCACAGGATTTCATTTCTACTGAGTGTAACTTACCTTTGTGATACATGACATAAGCACAGCCTGCTTTAGTGGAGGTTTCCCAGGAAGCATCCACCATCATTCGCCATCCTTGCTGATTGACCTTATTATCTCTGATCGTTAAAAACTTAAAATTAATACTCGCATAAGCAAAATTCAATAATTAAAATGCTTTTATATTCTATTTAGGTTTTCTTTTCTTATTTTTTGAGTTGTACTTTTAACAATCAACATTACTCTTTTTTTTTAATCAATCAATTTTTTTTTATAAGTTACATGCAATCGAACCGATTGAACCTCTGAATCTTTTTTCTTTTTTTGGATAATCAAACAAAACTGTCGAACCTGATTGTCCCAATAATTATGCAAAAGATTATTTTAAACATACCCGTAAAAAAATATTATTTTTTAAACATAAATTGAAGGTCAAGCCTTCCAATTTACTTTTAAATTAAATATTCATAAAGGATCCCTATCAGGTTCAAACAACCAAAATCGATATAAACCTCAATTATTTTATATTCTATTTTGGTTTCTTTTCTTATTTTTTGAGTTATACATTTAACAACAACATTATTCTTTTTGGGATCAATCATTCTTTTTATATGTTACATGAAATCAAACTGATTGAACCTTTGAATATTTTTTTTTGTGGATAACCAATCAAAACGGTTGACAGTTGATTGTCCCAATAATATGCAAAACTTTATTTTAAACATTCCCGTAAAAAAATCATTTTTTATTGTTATGTTGTTAGGATAAACTGGGGTCAAGTCTTCGAACTTGTTTTTAAATCAAATGTTCATAAAAAGACCCTATTTGATTCAAACAAACAAAAATCGATACTTAAATTATTTTTATATTATCTTTAGATTTCTTTTCTTATTTTTTCGAGTTATACATTTTAACATTACCTTTTCTGAATCACATATTTTTTTTTATAAGTTATCTGCAATTGAACCGATTGATCTTTTTTATGTGGATAATTAATAAATATTAGCTTTATTTTTTAAATAAATTGGATATCAAGCCGTCAAACTTATTTTTAAATCAAATGTTTATAATGGCCCTAGCCATGTGTTTGAACCTGTAATTTTTCTCAAGATGAATTGTTTTTTGCCACTAGACCAAGAGTTGATTGTTCATTTTTATTTTTATTGAAACGTTATAGATAGTTTTGGTTAAAAAAATAAAAAAATAATAAAAAACAGTATTATTGCTCAATTTCTTTTCCCAAAAGATCAAAATTTAATACTTGTATTCCCAGACCAAACTTATGAATTTGAAAATAATAAAAATTGTTCAGGACAACAAAAGCGATGAAATGCCACATTTTTAACCCAAATAATTTCCATGAATAAAATATAAAATGCAATCGCGAGATGTTTCGGTAAAAAAAAATACGGTGTTTCGAAAATCGTAAAAATTGTTTGGGGCACAACAAAAAGTGATGAAATATCACATTTTTAACCAAAATAGATTCCATCAATAAAATATAAAATACAATTAATGAAATAATCGAGAGATATTTTGGTAAAATAAATACGGTGTTTCATCATTTTTGGGTTTCCGGTCAATTACTTTTTTTTTTCGCATTTTGATTAGAAAAAACCAACGATTTCAATAACAAATGGAATCAAAATTTAATATTTACAGCAAAGACCATATCATCTTAATCCTTATATACAAAAAGTTTAGATTTCAGTTTCTTCAATTAAAAATAAACAAGGAAACAATCATCATAAGTGTATAAAAAATATTCTGATCGCGGTGCAATACAGCTGGGAATGTTAAATTATAAAAATACAGTTTGAAATGTGTACTATAGAAGACCCGTACGATCCTTTAAAATAAATAAATAAAATAAAATCTTGTTTTCTGTCACGGGCCTTGTCGTGCTCTGATCTGACCGGAAGTAACCATGACCCATGAGCTAAGAACCATAGCGGATCCAGACGGACCAGACCAAACGCACCGACTCATGCACCCTCCTTAGCCTCCTACCAACCCCCATAACGAAACTCCACCTCCTCATTATCTCCAAAAGAAACATAACATGTAGCGAGGCACTGGAATCGGGATCCACAAAGCTTTATTTACATCTATATTAATATGAATCCATTTGAAATGACCCGCCACAGGGAATGTGTTTTGTACCTTGGCGCAGCGTAATTGTGTTTTATCTAAATCTTTATATTTTTAGGGTGTGTTTGGATGAGCCGGAAATAGAGAATAGGAATAAGGAATTTCGGTTTACGTGCTTATCCTTATTCCTTATTCCTATACCATGGTTTTATTAGTATAGGAATAAGGGCTCTTATTCCTTATTCTTGTGTTGTTTGGGTTGCACAAGAATAAGAATAAGCACGTAAATCGAAATTCCTTATTCCTATTTCTTATTCCCGGCCTTTCCAAACACACCCTAAGGTTGGTAGAGTGACAACTTCAGATCTAAATCGTTAGATCTAATCTCAACGGTTAAGAAAGTTTCGTGCATGTAACTTAAATTGATAGGCCCAAAAAATATTAACTGTCGAGATTAGATCGAACGGTTCGGATCAAGAGTTGGCCTTCTACCAACCTCAAAAGGTTTGCAGAGGATACTGACCCGGCTGCGGGTGGGGTTGGTAAACGAATGGGACTGTTGTTCCACTAATTTAAACGTCTCCAGTTTCATGAATTGTGTCAGGAAGTATTATGTTCATTTAGCAACAGCTTATTTTCATAATTTAAATTATTTTGGTAACTTAAATAAAAACATATAACTCTAAAAACTATGCTATGTGTGTACTATTTTAACGATGTATTAGGAGTTGTTAATTTCTAGCTATTGAAAAATTAAAATCAATTAATAAAGGGTAAAATTATGCACCGAATCTCATAATTTTTATACACATGATTTTTGGGATCATTAATTCGCTATTATAATGTTAGATTTCATATTTAAACCTTTTTTTTTGTACAAGTCATTAAAATGCAGTTACCTACTTAGCTTCATTCATGGTTTAACAATTACGACGAATAAATCCAACAATGAATCACTATAATGACATTTTTTTGTTAAATTATTTTTCTGGTTTTATAATTTTCAAATTACAAATAGAACATCTTTATAGTTAACAACATCATATAACATCGGCTCCGTTTGGATAGGTATGGGAAGAAGGGAATAAGAGAAGAAGTGGGAAGAAGTATTGGGAATTGTGTAACTTTGTGAAGAGTTTGGATTGTTTATAATAAATTTCTTCCTTCTTCCTTTTTCCTATATCCAAACGGTGCCATCATTATATAATATATACCAATTTATTTTTTATTGTTACAAATTCTAAATAATACAGTAAACTAATACTTATAAGCACTATAAAGTTTATAGTAAAAAAATAAAATAAAATTTTGCGGATACGCAACATGATCTCAAACAAAAGTACAAACACCATTATTCATTGATAATCAAAATCAATTAAATCGCCCCATGTCAACACTACAATCATCCTTTTTTATATTTATATCCAATATGATTTTTCTAGAAAGCATAACTGTCGGAAGATCCATAAAATGATTAAAAATAGTTACATTATCAACATGCTTAATTCTAAAGTGCTCTCTCCTTATTATCAACTCTGGACATCTCCTGTTTCCCCAAAATAGAGAAGATCCGTACCTACTTCACCTCCTTCTCTGTAGCAGCTTATAAATAGAAAATTGAGAGAAAAAAAAGGCAGAAAAATCTCTCACCCTCCTCAGCCTCTTTTCGCTAAACCTCTTCTCACTGAGCTCAGATCTCTCGCTATCTCTCTACCAAAGGAGCAACAATGGTGAGCGAGGGAATTCTCCTCGGCATGGGCAATCCCCTTCTCGACATCTCCTCTCCCGTCGACGAGGAATTCCTTAAGAAGTATTTCTCTCTTTCTTTATTTTGAGTTGTTTCTATTGCGTTTAGCTGCTTAGGTTTCAGATCTCGTTGTAGTATAAGTTTAAATGAAGTGTTTTTTTGATCCAGCTGTTAGATCTAATGCTATATGCTAATTGTTGAAGTACGAACTAATCAGTCGTAAGAAATGAAAAAGGATTGCTCTAATAGGGCGAAGTGTTGAATTCTTGATTTTATTTGGACTTTTTCATCGTTGAATCAGTCTTAAAGGATGTCAAATCCACGACTTTGAGTATTTATTTGATTTTTTCACTGCACTTTGTTGAATTGACCAGTATTTCTGTTTATACTGGTATAACTGATAGTTAAGGTAATTTTTAGGCTGGACAGAAAATCAGTAAAAGGAGTGTAAAAAGTAATGGTGCTTTGCGTGTTCCGTTAAATCTGTGTGAAAACTTTGTATTCCAAAGCATGCTTGGCAGGGTGAGTTGGAAAAGTTGTTTGGTTGCCTTCTGAACAAAGTGGAGTACTGATCTTGGCATATTTCCTTTAATATAAATTATTTTAGTTGTGTGACATGATAGTCAACTATTCTCACAGTTTGTTTGGCCTATGTTTCTGCCGAGCAAAAGTCTTTTTTGTTGACTTTCTATGAGAGAAAAAATAGTCCTAAGCAAAGTCCCAATTTTACTTGGACTCTTTGACCCCTAGTAATTATTTATTTAAGTTAGATTCTCTAAAGCCTTGTTTCACTGTCTTTTTTTATTGGCAAACCAATAATACTCTTCTGCATTAAAGTTCTTTATTGAAAACAAGTTAAGTTATGTCTTGTTAATTGAATTCCTTATCAGTGTCATAGATTCATAGCTCATAAATTTGGCATAAAGGTTGAAAGTTTCTAATTATTTCCTTCGTCTTATTGCTTGTAGATATGAAATTCAGCTGAACAATGCAATAATTGCTGACGAGAAGCATTTGCCGATGTAAGCCATTTTTATTATATTTTGGGGTGTGTTTGAATACACGGTTGAATAATGAATAAAAATAAGGAATCTCGGAATGCGTGCTTGTCCAAATTCCTTATTCTTATACCATGGTTTTGTTAGAATATGGATAAGGGCCCAAATTCCTTATTCCTTGGTTGTTTGGGTTGCACAAGAATAAGGAATTTGGGGCTTATTCTTCTCCGGATCCTTATTCTTGCGCATCCGAATGTTTTTCTATTTTACAAACTGCTAAGCTAAACTTCTGCTTCCAGCTCCAAAAAGAATGAATGAACAGAGAATTGAATATACTTGTCAATTCGTTAATTTCTGAATATTTTGTGAATTTTTAGGTACGATGAATTGGCAGCCAAACCAACTGTTGAATACATTGCTGGTGGTAAGTATCTTATATTTACTTTTATTCTGGTATACCCTAAAAATTTGAATTATGATTTTTGATTATTGCTGTTTTTTATGTTTCTTATACAGGTGCCACTCAAAATACCATAAGGGTTGCACAGGCAAGCTTTAAATTTGATGACGGAAGGAAAATGTTCAATTGCAATATTACTGTTTCCTTTAATCTGAATGATCTCTTTTTAACTTTTGCAGTGGATGCTACAAACTCCTGGTGCTACAAGTTACATGGGTTCCATTGGAAAAGACAAATACGGGGAGGAAATGAAGAAAAATGCTCAAGCTTATGGAGTTAATGTATAAAAGTTTCTCTGTAATGTCAAAAACCTTTCTCCCTTTTAAACATGCCAATGCGTCTTTTATGATTTACTTTTATTATCCTTAGGCTCACTACTACGAGGTTGACGTCCCAACCGGGACATGTGCTGTCTGTGTTACTGGTGGAGAAAGGTTGGTTCTTTTGTATTGAGTTTAATTTGATACTGGAAATTCTGTTATACCTATATAATGTATGCTATTATTCTCCATCAGGTCACTTGTTGCAAATCTAGCTGCTGCAAACCACTATAAACCTGAGCATTTAACCAGACCGGAGAACTGGGCACTTGGTATCAAATTCTATTCTCTATTTTTTAGCTTTTCTTTCTTTTTTAAAAGAAAATCCATAAAATTATTTCTTATGTCACTTTTGCTACAACAGTTGAGAAAGCCAAATACATTTACATTGCTGGATTTTTCCTGACGGTGTCCCCTGAATCTATCATGCTTGTTGCTGAACATGCTGCCAAAAACAATAAGGTACTGTTTGTTGTTTTTATTGATTTTATGTTATTTCTAACACTATCACTTACTAATTTTATTGGAAGATGGTTTCTAAATGATGAATATATTGTAGGTTTTTTCGATGAATCTTTCTGCTACATTTATTTGCGAATTCTACACCAAGGCTCAGAATGATGCTCTCAAGTAAGTACTATTGTTTGGTTCTTACATTTTCCATGCCACATGAGGAACCTATACAGTTAGGTTTAGTGTATATATAGAATTGAGTCAAACCAGCCAACTATGGCACTGCCAATTGGTACTGAAATTTATTTGGTTTATTTTGCATTCTGTCAGATTCTGCGACTACATTTTTGGAAATGAGACTGAAGCAAAGAAATATGCAGAAGTACACAAGTGGGAGGTGATAACCCTTTCCCTTTCCCAAATGTAATTAGTTTAAAAAGAAGCAGAATAATTTGTTTGAATATTTGGTGAAACATAAAAAAACTAGTTATCCTAAATTTCAGTTTGATTTTAAAATATTATAACATTTTGACCCCTGTTCCAGTTTTGATTATAAAGTGCATGAAAGTCTCTGTTGTAACTTGTAAGTGACTCAAATTTGGGTGATTCAAAAATGCATACATAGGACTGAAAGATATAGCGACTTCAAGGACTATAACACACTGAAATGTAGTTTAATCAAACAATTCACATGATAGAAAGAAAATGAATGTTAAAGAACTGTGAAACTATGCAGACAGGGAATGTGGAAGAGATTGCACTCAAGCTGGCGGCTCTGTTGAAAGAGTCCGGCAGAAAAACTGCCGTCATCACACAAGGAGCTGACCCTGTCATAGTTGCCCATGATGGAAAGGTCAGTTTTTCCAATAAAAAGAACAACCTCATTTTTTGCTGCTTTTTAATATTACTTATCAAACCATGGTATATGAGAAGGAAAGGAATCTTCTGACAATGGATTTATTTGACAATCTTGACAGCATTTCTCAAATCAATATATAAAGCCATCATAGAATATAAACTTTAGATGTGTTATCGGACATAAATTGTTTACCTATAAAATTCAATGCTATTTTGTGTAAAACATGTAATAAATGTCGTGACCTTTATATACATGATATGATATGTTTATCGTGCAGATCACACATAAAGTGTTGTATTGCAAATTTTATCATCAGTTGTGAAGATTGATTGAATTGTCAAGTTGCAAAATTATTAATGAATTCTAACCAATACCAAAATACCACATACATCCTTCCTGACGAGAAATAGCTTATATACAATTCTCTAGAAATATTATGGCATAATCTTCTAATCTGAGTTCCACAAAGTTCAGCAAACATGCCATCATTTATACCTAACTTGACGGTTTTGTTTGGGCATCTTTGCATAAATGGGGAAGATAGCACTGAGTGGGGGATAGAAATGATATTTGTTTGTTTGTATTGATTGATATTTTTGTATGGGGCACGGTGTTTGTGAAATTGTCGTAGATAAATATTTGCTAAAATGCATTATTCGGGGAATTTGATTAAATTTCTAATTATGTTATGGTTGTTTAAATTACAGGTGACGAAATACCCTGTAATTCTGTTGCCGCAGGAGAAGATTGTTGACACAAACGGTGCTGGTATGACTTTACAACCCTCCCTCTTCCCCCACTCCCAAACAACCTAATTGATCTTAATTTTGTGAGAACTAATTTCAATATTGACGAATAACTACTGTGATGGTTTTAATTATGAACCAGTAAATACATTTTAAGTTGTAATTCTAGAATTAAGATTTATGGTCAACAATTTGTGTAGGTGATGCATTCGTCGGAGGATTCTTGTCGCAGCTGGTGCAAGAGAAGAGCATGGAGGAGTGTGTCAGAGCTGGCTGCTATGCTGCCAATGTTATCATCCAACGTTCTGGATGCACCTATCCCGAGAAGCCTGATTTCAACTAAATCGGAGTCATTTCTACCTATATAAAGGATGGGCTACTGCATCAGTCAGCAGTTTGATTAAAAAATTTCACAAATTGGGTGTTATCTGTTATCTTATGGAATTCTTAATATCCTCGGGGTTGCTACGATTGCACCCATTTTTCTTAATTATTCTGAGGGATATTATGCCCTCTGCTTAGAGGTGTCTGGTGTTATGAATTTTGCATTAATAATTTTTAATGAATAATTTAATTTTTGAGTATTTATTATTTTTTTTTTCGTATTGAGTTACTGGGTCTGGAGTTCTGGTGCTTCTGTGAGAATTTCTGAAATAAATGTAATTTGACTGCAGTTAGCAATTGCTTGTGTAGTCATAAGATCTCCAATTCACGTTCATTGGTGATGGTGATGGGGATGTTCAACATTAATTTGTGTCTCATTAGCTCAATCCTTCCTAGACCCTAGTCGCTTTTGGATTTTAGATGACTGGACAGGTGGGCCCTCTTCAAAAAGGGGGTCGATAGAAGCCAGTTGAATTAACATTACTGTTATTTGGTATCATTTATCAGTTGTGGATGCACCGTCAAATGAAAATCGCAAATATCATGTGCACAGTGCTAGCAATATATGGTCTAAATGAGATCTCTTTTAACTGGACAGTTAGGACACAGTACTGTTTAAAATTTGGCACCGTCCTATGACAGCATCACAGAATCACAGATGGATTTGATCATACGAACTTATCTTCTTGTATCAGCAATTCAACACCCTTCTTTATGCACTGGTGAACATCTCTGTACCATTTAATGTTGCGGTACGATTGCTCAAAATTCTGTCCAAACTATTAATCAAGCCATACAAATCAAAACACTTGGAAGGATGATAGAAGCGGGCCTATAAGACTCCATATCACTGCAAACGCATGTCCACGAATGCAGCAGTTGGTACAGCTCTACAGTCCAGTACCACAGTACCAGCTGTGTCGTACGGCGTTAATAAAATTTGTACGAAAAAAGATGAATGTAGGGGTACATATGTTTAGGCGTTCTCAAAACAGAAGGGGAGAAAAAGACAGAAGAAAGACGAAAAGGATATGTTTTACAACTTTTAACAGCTGTGAATTCCATACAGCTTCTTTTCTCCAAATTCCAATAGTTACTTCGAATGGTATTGGTGGCATCAATTTTCGCCTACAGAATTCGATACACATGTTAAAATTTTCCTAAAGCGCTGAAAATTTCATATGCTAACTAATTTAGAACATCATATAAAATGTTTAAAACATTCTTAAACTATATCAAAATACGACATTGATTATCAAACATATGATTTTGTCAAAAGAGTACAGTGTTCTTAATTGTCAAATTATGTGTAGCATTTTGTCAGAAAATATGATGCATTAAACATATATTCCAGAGAAACTAATAAGATTGATTATTAACTTGGTCTGGATTATTAATATTTATTTCAAAATTTTGTATAAGCATTTCTCCACTAAATTAGCACTGTTATATTTTTATAGTTTGCATTGTATGTTAAGTCTAAAAATGTTGGTGAAAGAGCCGAACATTTAGTGAGCCGAACATTAAGTACATCAATTTTATTAAAATTTTCAAATTGGTATCGTTTGGGCATGTGTAGTGAAAGAGCCTAGTGCCAGCCAACATGGGCAACAACCGCCTTCCACTCTAGAAACAAGACATTTACATGAATAAAGAGCAAAACTTACAGCTAGTAAATCATAGGTAAAAAACCTTTTGTTGGATTCTCTCAAATTAATTACAATTTTAGGGGAAGAAATTAGTCTTTAGATCGATATTAACGGTTTGGTATCATGTTTCTGTCTTCTTTAAAATTCTGTTTAGACTCTGGTACTGAAAATGCTGAGTAATGACATATGTGGTCCCCTGTGTAGAATTAGATGGAAAATTCTAACAGGAGCTAAATTGTGTCTTACCATTATATTCAACCGTATTTCTGTATCGAAAATAACAACCCTATAAATATATTATTTTCATCACCATGACTTCCCTGCTAAATACCACTGTTGTATATTAAATGCTGCAGCTGGCATGTTTTTTTGTGCCACAGTAGGAGTACATGCATGTACATGTGCGCGCATCACAATTATTACTTGTGTACAAGGTAAGTAATGAAACTGATTTTTGCAAAAATAATTGATAGGCTGATAGCTGAGAAAATAGAAACTTAGCTACAAATAGACACATGTAGCAAAACATGTTCATGATGCAAAGAGGGAAAAAGGAACTACACATTAGTTACTATCTAAGTATTATACAATTTATCTCCATTAGCTACTCGCAATCACTCTAAAGTGATGCATGCACTGCAATTGCAATAGCCAAATCTAGCTTTTATTACAATTGAACTACTGTCAAAGTTTGCAGCATCCCAGGAGAAACTGCTCTTGCTCCTTGTCCAGGTAACAAATCACACCTAGAAACACATCTTCGTCGCATGGAATGCAAATCCCTGAGCCGCCAGAGAAACCGTATTCCTTGTGTGCAAGCTCGAGCAGCTCCTGGAACAACGGATGCTCGAGGAATGAAATCCTGATCACGTATCGAATCAGTTGTTCTCCTACATAGACCACCATGTGGCCCTTCGGCACGTCCTTTGGAATAGGATCGCCGACCTTTTTGTTGTTGATGTTTTGGTATGTGGCGGTGGAGGAAGCTGTGCCGGGTTCCTGGCCCAGCTTCCTCCACATCCTTTGGAAGAACTTCCCTGAGAATAATTTCCTTTGCATTTTCATGTATTTTGTTGTGTTTTGGACAGGTATGGAGTGTGGCAAGGAGGAATGGGTTATATATATGTTAGTAGAGCTCAACATTGGTTGGTCTGCATTCCAAGTGAAGAATGGAGTTGTCCCTTTCTTTGCTACTATGTTATAAAATAATTAATTAAAACCTCTTATAACAATTAAATAAAATGAAAAGTCAAAGTTTCACATATATAGAGAGCTCCATTGACAAATAAAGTTTGCATCTGTCGATACTAAGGATCTTCTTTTTTTAATTCATTTAGAAGCTGACGACACATCAAAAGTTCTGAGAAGAGATATACTAATATATGATAATGAACAAGGATCAAACTATATCATCACCGTCATATACGATTAAGGTTGATTTTGTCATGTACTATGTATACTGAATTATTCATGAAATTTCAATATGATAGAGCCACGAAAAAACTTATACATCATTTATTTATGTATGTTTATTTATTATATTCTTTCCTGATTCTATCATAACAGTTGAGTTAAGAATGCTTATAAATTTTTTATTTTTTTTTAAAAAAATAAAGCAATTACTCCATTATTTTGGACAATGGAGAAGATATCTTCTTGTGTACAAAGTGTAGGGGTGACTTGTTAACGACTCTTGGCCCATGTTAAGGGCTGCATGGAAGAAAGAAAAAGTCCATAAATTAAGCTATATATTATGTACAAGACAATTATGCTTATGTACGTGCATTTGCATAGCTAGCTAGACTGCACTGTGTAATAAATAGAGGCAGTGCTATGATTTGTTGAAAGAGATTCAATGGGAGATACTATTTTCTATGCTACCCAAATTACGTCGTACTTGCCAGTATGGCAGGGGTACATGCCAAGGAATACGTAGATACTACTCTACTTGTATTGCAATAGACGGACCTGATTCAATCCATCGTTGAATGGACGAATGGGATTTCAGCTGCAGGATGTTTTTTTTTTTTTTGAATTACCAGCTGCAGGATGTTTAACTACACCTCGAGAAACTAAAAAGGTCTACAGATTCAAGCATCTCTCCGGGAGAGTGAAGGATAAGGTATCAAAATTGAAAATTCATTAAAAGGGTGATGATATCAATTTCTTACATCTTTTGGAGGCAACTGTGTAATGAGTCGAAATCTTACATCTTTCTATTAAGTATTTCAAATAATCTGCATTTTCTCCTCTCAAAATCCTTGTCTACAATTATCATTGTCAGTGCAATGAACTTGTAACACGTCTCATGAAAAAACATAATTCAATAGCTGAAATTCACAATTAAAAAAAAAGAAAAGAAATTGTGTTGTAGTCTTGTAGTGTGTGAAAAATATTAAGGAAATGACCCCAAAACCAACATATTTTGGCACAATGACTTGCCACAGGATTTATAATGGAGAGAGAGAAATAGAGAAACTAGAGTTGAGAGAGGTGGATGGGATTCATTCATTGGATTGGGTGCTCCATTCAATTCAGTTCTTTAGGGAGAAGACGGCACTGTAGGTTGTAGCTAGGGAGGCTATACCAAGACTTGGCATGGTTTCAATCTGCTACAATTCTTGCCTTTTAATAGTTGGGTCCTGTTATTCCTATCTAACCGTCTGATCTGAAAACTACGGATCTGATATTCACAATTGATGGTGTTTTGTCTTATAGGGGAGGGTTTATCAGGAGCAGGACCACTGTTGACTAATCCACATTGAGCCGTTGGATCAAAATCAGATAGTCAGACTTTCTACTATTTTTCTGTTTTATTTGAGGAATAATGGAGAGAGAATTTTCAGAATTATGATTGGTGCCACGTAATTGCTTGCAATGTAATATTCTTTTTGCTTTTTTTATTTGGATGTACTATATATATAAAATTGTTCAAAAGAGAAGTAAAATTACAAGAGCAATTAATTATTTTATGTGAAATTAAGTGAACTTTATTTCCCTTTTTCTACTTTTTGCAGTCTACAAAACTTATCGTATAAATATGATATCTACATGATACAATACCTTAAAAAAGCCTTGTTTTGTTTGTTTACATGATTTGAGGGTTCAGGTTCAGTCCTATGTTTTCGACACGTTACATACAAACTATAAGATTTACTAAGCTAAATATTTCATTTTTTATTAAATAAATCTTCAAAAAAATGCATGGGTAGCATCTATTAGTATTTTCGTTTTCTGCTGAAAACGAAATTTTGTATGCGTTGCATTACGTTCTGTTTACGGCAAGTGTTGCAGTAATGGTAGTCAGAAATGATGTCCTAGCATGTATTTTTCGAAAGTTTGACAGCGTGATGTACTTGCGTGTACATGTTATATATTTCTGGCCATTCAATCAAATTGGCTATCTTACAAATACAAGTATTCAAATTCTTCATGCGGCCCATACTGCCGTACGAGCATATAAATTTCTAGAACCACAACTATAATACCTCAGATTATCTTCTTATTCCCCTTTGCTACCCTACCCATCCCATGGTACTTCCAAAAAAGGAATTGAATCGGTACAACCGTATCGTACTACGTCAGTATGGCACGGTACCACTAATGGAAGCGATGCGACATGCGAGTGCGACGTGTATGGTGCAAAATAGGGAAATTGTGGTTTGTGAAGTACATATTTGTACGATCCAATAGAATGAATCCTGTTAAAGTAAGGCTTTAGTTGTGGTCCTGAATTATGTCTTTTCTGGGTGCTCAAAATAGTTTGGGCCTTTAATCCAAAATGAAAGTTTGGGCCGTTTCACGAGATATTCTTTGAAAGAAATTTATGCGGTCTAAGTGAGATCAGTTTGTACTTTGTAGTTAGGGGGTGAAAACGGCACCTGTTTTAATCGCTACTAGGTGGGGAAACTCGGCTTCGCCGCGCCTTAATGGATTTTTTGTATTTAAATTTTAAAAACCACCAATAATTTGTCATTAAGTCTAACTTGTGTGCAACAGACATATAAGTGCAAAAACAAAATGCCATAATTTTTCTTTTCAAGTGAGCTGTAAAAAATTAAGTACAAAATTTCTGTTGAATGAAATTGCCTATAGTCGATTGCCAGAAAACAAACTTTGCATCTCATTCAATATATGACACAAAAGTCAACATATGTAAAAGCATTACTGTTTCCATTTAATATCATACATCATTTTAATTTAGTTGGAATACAGTTCCATTAATAAACTCATCTCTAAGTAATGAAGGGGCTGTTAATATTGTCTTTACCATAAAATCTTATGATAAACCTAGTGGTTCATAACTGCAGTGTAAAAAAAAAAAAGAACAAAAATAAAATATTAAAATATTCCACAATATTGATCACATATCTCGATCAAAGAAAATGGAGAACCAAGTAAACAATAGTACAAAAACTTGGGATGATTCATTTATTTTAGTGCATTAGATTAGCTTTCAATAAGAACACATCAGAATTAAAACTTCCTGAAAAAAATGTAGAAAAAAATCCAATAAACCAACTACTACCTCCAAATATAATGCTCAGCTGGACATAGATCCTTATCCCACCTTGTAGTATCCTTATTTCTGTAAGTCTTGCCAATGTGGAGTCCAACTCATGACCGAGCAGACAGACCTTCATCTGGATCATTTAATCAGCGAAGACTTTAAGCCCCGATTCGTCAGGTTTAACTTTATTAACACCCTTGGTTTAGTTTTGAGCCAGAATAGGTCTCCAATGTATGCTCTTGCAAGCGAAATCAAAACCATAATGTTAAATTTTGAACTGACTATTGAATTTATTATAGTTGACAAAATGAAACCAACATGAAGAATGCAAAATCAAGTAATGTAAGCATTGCACATTTTTCTTCTTCTTTCGTGGAAGCAGTTAAATATACTATCTAATTGCTATAATGAATTAATCCCCAATTAATCATAGAAATTATTCACATCACAATCATCGCACAAATATATTCTAGAAAAGAGACGTTTTAGAATTGGCCATACCAAATGTGTGATAGCATCCTCCTGAGTGTCGCTTCGACTTTCTCCAAGGCAAAGATATATGGATAAATATAGGTCTAGATTGCCGATGACATCCTTAGTTGCAATTCCTTCCCTTATGATGGCTGATGCGACTTTCGACAGTGGCGGCTATGGCAAAGCACCGTTCAGTGAGAGAGATAGGTACATGGTGACGGAAGCTATGAAAGACTGATCTCTATGGAGTCGTTGTACCAAGGAGAGCACAACCGACCTTTGGATGACCCAAAAATGGAGAAAAAAATATCAATTCACCTTATGCCAGTTAGAAAAAATATCAACAAAAATACCTCTGAGAATATAAAATATAGATCAGAAAATATAGATCGTAATAAGACAATTGCAAAGTACAAAGTATATGTAGGCATAACTAAAATATAAGACCAAAAGCTGATAACATTCTGTATTATTACAAATTTTAATGGTTTTCATATAAAAGTCAAATGCAATGACTTGCAATGGAGGTCTCAGAAATTAATATCGATGGAGTTATATCAGATATGCACATGAGATGGAACCGATATGGGATCACAAACCCTTCATTCCTCTATATGATGCATAAATATTACAAAAAATTGATCAGTAATTAATGACAAAATCTAAATTGAATTAAAAATATATATATTACTATAAGTTTTTGCATGATATACAAAGAGAAGGTTATTATACTGCAATCAAACAATGACACATTAAATCCTGTAATTAGCCCAAAAAGTTTACCACAGATTGCAATTAATATGCGATCTCAGATTTGAAAGAAATTTCATAAGCAATTGGGCCTCAAATATAAAAATTATTATATACAACCACACTTTAGAACTATCATAACAACCAGCACATACCAAACAGATGTGAAATTGAGACTCTTGTATAATCTAAAATTAATCAAATATCAATAAAAAGATGTTGCATTTAAAACCTATGATGTACCTGGACAACACGCTCCTCAAAGTCATCAACGGGATTAGTAACAATCAAATTGTCGAACTCGAGGACGAAATCCATAGAAATTGTCGCCAACTCGCTGAGGTGGGTCCCGCCACAGAAGGCTGGCTCGTAGAGGCGCTCGAATCCCTTGGCGATCTCCTCCTCCGTCTCGTATAGAAACCTTCTTGCTTTTGCTCTTGCGATTGATCTTGCTCTTGCGCTTGGTGTTCGGGAAATATTATTTCGACAGTTGCGGTGATCCTTCTTCGTTGGTTTCTCTGGAAAGAGAAGAAACACCAGGAAGAAGGAAGAAGAGGCGGAGCATCGGGAGGTTGGGCGGTGCGAATGAGGGTATGGGGGTGTGGCGTGGTCGGCGAAAGAGGAAAAGGAAGTTGGCTAAAAAGAGGGGGAAAATTAGCAGAGGAAGGGCTGGAGGTGAGGCAGGAAGTCGGGGGAGGAGGCGGCGACAACGATGTGTTGGAGCAGAGAGGAAAGAGAGGCGTCAGTTTTTTCTGTTGTCGATCAGAGAGAAAGGAGCAAAAGAGAAGAGAAGGAAGAAGAGACGCGAAAGAAATTGATTAACGGATCAGATAGATTGATCGATCGCGAAAAAAAATAGAGGGCTCAGATGCCGTGTCGCTGGCAGAAAAAAAAACGGGCTACGACACCCACGGGTTTTAATTAATACTATAGATTTCGTTTTATTTCGTCTGAAACGAAATGAAATGGTTGAAAATTTTGATTGTGTTTCAAAAACGAAACGATGAAACGGTTTCGTCCACTTGTACATCACGAAAATTTTGTTGATTTCGATGTTTCTTCCAAAACGAAACGGTTAATGAAATTGATAGTCAATTTCGTCAACGAATGGAAACGGTTAACGAAACACTCTAATTTCGTTACCGTTTTGCAGTTATGTAGGTATATTTGTAGTTACGCTAAGTATATAAACGTGATCTTTAAAGGTTTAAGTTTAATTATTTTAATTTTTTAAAAATTTAAATTTCAAATATATACAAGATGATCGTATTGAATTTTTTATTTAAAAAATAAATGAAAAATAATTATGTGCTACTTGGTGGCACTCTAAAACCGGAACACCGTAACGAGAAATGCATCACCATATAATCTTTTTTATAAATTTTAAAGTTCATTTGATACTCTATCAAAATATTATAACATGTTTGTTAATCATCATAAATTATTATAACATGTTTATTTTGTTTTTGTCATCTTGAACAAATAAAGTTAAAAAAATATATATTATATTGTTTGAAGTTTTATTAATGATTGGAATAGACTTGGACAATCCCACATTATGAGCAGGCATGCGTAGGAAAACTTGAGCATAGACAAGTATTATATTTTAAAAGGAAGGACAGAGTATGAACTTGACAAATAGCCGGAGTATGATCAATTTTCATCCCTGTCACAGTATCACTTCATTCCAGTCGGACTTATTTTTCCCTTGATAAATAGCTTTTCACTGAGAAGTAAAAGAAAAAAGAAAAGAAAAAGGTGTCAACTCCTCAATTATAGGCTAACCCAATCATCCCACAGGCCACAGCACCGGAGACAACTTTTTAATGAAAAGGCCCATTGCCTTGTCAAAAGGTCTCTTTGGGGCTGTGCACCAATTTGAGGTTCATCATTATGTAATGGCAGTATGGGTTAACTAAATCGAGTTGGAGATATTATATTATATGATACATATTAGGGATAAATTAATCAATTATATTCCATGGAAGTTTTGTCTATGATCATATAGTTTACCACCACTTGTTTCTATTATTTACAATTTTATAAAGACGTTTTGAGTGAAATGTATTTTGGAAAAATTTGAAGAAATTAAGGGGAAAAAAAGTAGTTTTTACTTTTTAGGGGTTATAAAAGTCTATCATAGAAGCAAAAGCAGCTTTTAAGAAGAAAATCAGAGCTAATTACTTTCCATCAACATCTAAACCAAAAAATAAAAAGTGAAAAAAGTGAATAAATGGCGGGAAAAAAAAGGGAGAAAAGAGGAGGTTGGGAGGGAGGGCGAGAGAGAGAGAGAGGCAGTGCGTTCATTCCATACCCACTAAAAGGAATGAAATCGTTGCTGACAATATAATTACTTACCAAAGTCGTCTATATTCAATACACTTTGTATAATCTTATAACTGCATATATAATAATTTAAAGCTGAGGATATCTGTTGATTGGCTTCTATGTTGCACGCAGTGAAGGTTGATTCGAGAAACTAAAGTACCAAATTGGGGATATCATTAATTTGGTTTTATTTGGTATAATTACTCAGCACATTTGTTTTCTTCTTTTTCTTTTTTCTTTGTAATTGGGTACATGACAAGGAATGCCATAACCATACTCATTTCTTGAGACGTGGAGAATCCATTTAGCACCATCTTTCCTTTTTCATAATAGATAATAACTAATAGAGATAAACAAAGAAGGGTTTCCCATGACTAATTCGTGGATAAACAGAAGTATAAACCTTTGATTAGGAATATACTATTGCATATGTTAATTATGATTTGTTTCCAACATATGTTCGAAAGAGTATTAATTTATAACGGATCTATGCTGTAATTTGCCTTAAACAATGCAAATGAATGAGAGATTGCGTTTCTCGTAATTTTCCTTTTTATTTTGTATTTTTCTCTGTGTCAGGGATTCTACCTCCGAGGCTTTGAGCACAATAATAAACACTAAACACAGATGTAGTCACTTTTACACAAAACGTCTCCAACTCGCACCCAATGGAAATATAAGGAATGGGGCATTATGTAGTGGTGAAATAAATATTGCTTTGTCACTAATTCATACATTTTCTTAATCAATTTCAATCAAGGTTATGCAACTGAGATTTAATTATTAGCAACTGACAAGCAAATTAAGGATCATGTCCTTGTAAAGCGTTTCAAATACTCTACTACGGATGTATAAAGATTTTCAACTGGACAAGCAAATTCTAAAGCTGTGCATTAGATTTTGAAACTAATTAAGGGTGCGTTTGGATCGTTGGAAGAAAGAAGAAGAAGAAGGAAGAAGAAGAAAAAAAATTATAAACAATCAAAACTCTTCACAAAGTTACATACTTCCCAATACTTTTTCTCACTTCTTCCCTTCTTCCCACACCTATCCAAACGCATCCTTGGGCATACCAAATTTCAAGCCAGCCGTAGCACTGTAGCAGTCACGTTTCTGTGGGATAGGTTATCTTGACAAATCTGATAACTGCTTAAATAGGTTATCAATTAAATCATCTGTAGTTGTTTATTGTTTAATACTTTAAATAGCTTAGAAAATTAAATATATGTCAAATTTTATACTATATTGGTTGATAAATAGTTTTTAAATATTATCAAATTTAAAAGATAGTATATATTAACTATGAGAATGGATCCGTATGGTGCTTTGAAAGCACAGATGGTCGGTGCTTTGGCGATCGGTCCTTCAGTTTAGAGTTTCAAATGAGAAGTTGAAATATCATTTAACGTGTTTTCCATATTGAAAATCATTTTTTTTATGACTTTTAGAAAACTGTTGTTATTGAACGATCCAAATCCTTTTGACTAACATATTGATTAAAAATTATTAAAATTTAAAAATAGATAAAATAAAATATTTAGTTTCAGCAAGAGACTTCAACATGTAGATCGAATCTACATAATGGTTCGGATTGGATCATTTGAAACTTGCAAAATCGAAATCCAAGGCCAAACACACGAAGGATCTGTGCTTTAAAAAGCACAATACATTCTCATCAACTATAAATGACATATTTATAATCTTTTATTTAAAATTATCTTAATATTATTAAAAGATGAGCTCATGCCTTACGCATGAATGTTTGATAGGAAGCAAGATTGCAAGAACAGCAAGTATAGTCATATCTGTAAGTCAAGGTATCAATTATAGGTCGAAGTTTGTACCAAATAGATGCGAATTTTTTCAAACTCTACTTTCAAATTTGATGACTCTTGAGTATTGACAGCCGAAGTCTATTATGGACTTTGCAGTTGATCCTTTTTCCTATGAACCGGGGTAAATGAACAAACATTTCAGAGAAAATTAATCAGCTTATAATTTACGACTAAATTGCGATATTGTATACTAAAATATTATCTCGTTAACTTTTCTATATTTGCAACTTAATCATACATACATCCCCTGAAGTTTTAAACAGAACAGATAATTCAGAAGGGATGGTGTTATAACTATATTTGTATCTATATTTATAAACGAAGATGAATGCAAATGAGTATATTAGAAGGATATCAAAATTCAGAAGGGAATACATCCTAAATAAATATGGATGTAGCAGATATATAATCGACAAATATATACATGATAAAACTAACAAATAGATAAGTATTTTACTATGATAAACTACTCATTGAATTTTGAAAACAGTTTAGAAAACTACCACTTTAGATATAATCATTTACTATATATGTAATTAACAAAAATAATACATCTTAATTCTTAAATGATATTTTATGTTGACATCACTTTAATAACCTTTCGGCACTTGAGGAGTTGTATTTGTAGCTTTTTAACGAAGAAAAAGGGCACTTGATATCTCTCTGGTACTCAATTTGCACAACGAAGATTCAAGTATGATATATATCTTTACCAAAAGTAAAGGCTTTTGTGTTTAGTTATAGCTCATTTATTTGCCACAATAAAAATATTGCCAGCCTATGTTTAATGCTTTATTACTTCAATTTAAAAAGTGTAGGATCTCTGCCTATATCTTTGTCGGTAACAATACCCAATATACCAGTGCCATTCTTCCAAAACGTTTTAAAACCAAATTAACAGCACAATGATAAGTATTATTTTATTGAGATATTATTCAGAATTAGTTAGTATATATTGAGAACGGACAAAGTTGGTAAAAGAAAATCCGCAAATGAGGAAAATTTTTTAAATAGGGACATAATTATAACTATATAATGTATAGGAAATTGTCGCAAAAATAGATATTACTTTATGAGTTAAACTAATACATAACGAATATACACAATTATAAATTACTTTACAAAGGAAAATTTTTTCTTTATAAATATTAGTTTTTTTCAAACAATTTAAGAAGGGTTTAATTTATATTTGGGCGTTTTAAACATGCAACATACTATTAAAGAGAGGTGATTTCAAATTTAAAAGTGGTAAATGCTAATTATGATATTTCTTACAGAATCTTTTATTTGTAAATAAAATAAATGATCCAAATATTCAACATCTGTGCTAATTAAAAAGAGGATAATAGTAATTAGTAGCCATTTATATGGGATAAAAACATCAAGTAACTACTAGCCCCTCCACCATCCCACTTTTCCTCTGTCGTTGGGTGCGTTTGGATAGGTGTGGGAAGAAGTGAAGAAGGGAAGAAGTGGGGAGAAGTATTGGGAAGTGTGTAACTTTGTGAATAGTTTGGATTGTTTATAATTTTTTTTCTTCCCATCTTCCTTCTTCCTCTTCTTCTTCTCTCATCCAAACATTATAAACAAATAAGTTAAAATACATTGTTTGGATGAGAGAAGAAGAAGAGAAGAAGGTTCTTTAATTAGTTAAAATACATTGCGCTGTTTAATTATTGAAGAACCTTCTTCCCACATCTGTGCTAAAAATTGAAGGTTCTTTAATTAGTTAAAATACATTGCGCTGTCTTCCATTTCTTTAAAACTATTAAGTTAACACACAGAAAAATTACGAAAAAAAAATATCACTAACAAAGTTACAATTTAAAAACAATGTTTGGTTTACTTTAATAATTAAAATGTCGGATACCAACTCCGGCATATTGAATTTCTTTTCTTTGATACACTCAACTACTATACTACTGTCCTAACAAATCAGTTTCAACATCAACTGCAAAATTTAAATATAAATTTCAAAGCCGACAAAAAAAGTGTTTAAACAAATTAAAGTATTCAAATATAGAAAAAATAAAAAAGAGAAAACATAAGTGGAAGCAAAAATTAAACATGTTGGGAGCTAGATTCAACTGACGTTTCATGTAATAATATAATAAAGAATGTCACAAATAAAAAAATATAAGTTGCCAAAACTAAATTTTGTTTAAAAATTTATAACAAGGACCTTTCCTCGTATTACAATATATTAAATAAATATATTGAGAAAGTTTAATATGCAATATAGTGTATAGAACGTTCTATACATCGCGGATTTTTTCGAGGATATTTTTATAAATTGATAAATCTAATTTAACCAATCTAATCTACATATTGAAATCTCATAGCAAACCAATTTTTACATTTTTTGAGATTTTATTACTATTTTTTTCGAATTTTTTAAAACATGCCATTTTTGGAATATTGTAAATAGTATAACATTCTAAAAATGGCATGTTTTAAAAAATTCGAAAAAAATAGTAATAAAATCTCAAAAATTATAAAATTTAGTTTGCTATGAGATTTCAATATGTAGATTAGCTTGGTTAAATTTGATTTGTCAATTTATAAAAATATCCCCGAAAAAGTTCGTGGTGCATATAACGACTTTCTCTATGGCACCGTTTGGATGCGTTGAGAATAAGGTAGGAAGAAGGAAGAATGGAAGAAATTTATCGGGAAGGGGTAAATTTATTGGAAAGTGTGTAACTTTTGTGAAGAGTTTGGATGATTAGAAATAAATTTATTGGTAAAAAGTGGTTATTCCTTATTCCTTATTCCGGGAAAAAGCCATCCAAACGGAGCCTATATTAAATTGACTTCATTTCATGGTTTCGCTCGCCTGCAGATTTCGCTTGGAAAATTTCTCTTGAATCACCATTTTAGTATCTCTAATTAAAATATAAATATAAAACAGCCAAGCACACAAGCGTGGAGTGTTGGGCCACTATTTTTTTTTTTTTAATTACGTCGCTTAAGTCAAACCAATTAGCAAACAATGTTTTGGATGGCTTATGTTTTTCACTAAAATTAAGGTTTAACATGTTGTAAAGAGGAAAACACTCTAATAATACTTAAATGTTATTACAAAAACTAAGTCCACTTGCAGCGTATAAGAAATAAGCTGGTTTGAAAACGATGTGTACATGCACTTTTTTTTTTTTTGTCAATTACAGCGAAAGATGGAATTAAACGTGCATGATGTGAAAGTATTTTATAAAAGTCGTAAGTAATTTATACTTCTATGGCGCTTTGGTGCATCCAAAATATAAATTCGGGTACAAAAATAATTTATGTTAATGATAACAAAATTTCTAATCTTAAAAAAACTTAGAAAAAGTTGGAATTTGAAATCCAATATTACAAACTTGATTACATAGCATTACAATCATGACAATAAAACACGACATTATCGAACAATAGTTAAATCTTACGAAATAATTGATACACTATCTACATATATTTATTATACCCATAAAAATATTTTTTAGCATTAACATTTTCAATTACTAATCATTTTATTAAAATAAATTATTTTATTATTTTTTTTTCGAAGACTTGACAGAAGCTGTCAAGGTGAAAATAAATTATTGTTAATAAGTAATTTAAACATCATGTACGTCCCAACCAACCATTCGGTGCATGTAAACCATGTCTTGTTCACTCTTTTCCTTAATTAAAAGCGAAGGATTCCTGCAGGCCCACATTTGCCACTTGGCAGGCCATTATCCCCGTTCTATTTGATAATTACACGAACCTATCGGATCGATACCTTATCAGCCATTAAAACCTTATCGTTTTGAACTGGACATCTCCTTACCTACCACAACTTCTCTTTACTCCGCCATACCATTTCTCTCCAGTTCGTCCCCACCGAAGACGTACGACAAAAGGAGGTCACATGGCATTGTCTCCTGCACGCACCTGTAGTCCTCTTATCATTCGCATTCGCTTTTTTTTTTTTTATTAAAGTTCGCTTGCTTTAAAGGTCCGGCATCGGGTGGCGCCATCTGATTCGGTTTCTCTTTATTTCATGTACTTGTCCGTCCGGAAGTGGTCCCCACCGAACCAACCGTAACGCACTAAAACACCACACAATGACTTCATCCTCAGTATCATTTATGTAACGGGTTAGTCTACAGAATAAATATTGACCCGCATCACATTAGTTTGATGATTTGGTATGTGTAATTCAAAGATTCCTTCGGGAAGCGCCTAACTATCGTGGCCTCATACCACCTTATCTGGAAGACGCCGTTAAAGGGGAACGTCGCAAATCAGAGCCGTCCATATCGTGACACCAGATGGAATTATTGGCGAAGTCGACGGCTGAGATCACGGGACACTTGTCCCCCATATTTCCTATCCAAATTTAGACCTAAACAAAATACTCTCTCTCTCTTGACCCCACCCGTGATAAGTGCACTCACCCCACTACCTAACAGAATTACTTAATTCTAATTCACGCAAAGAATTTGACTAATTTGCCCCTGTTTTGTCGTCACTTATTGACTCCCAAAGTAGGCTATTTCAGTCAAGGAAACCGATCGGTCGTTAGAAAATCGTGAACCCTCGGATAAAAAACGCGACCCTCCATCAACCGTCCACGTGGAATCGAATATTCCTAGTTTGAAACGCCTGATGAACCTTTGCCTATATAATAACTAGTGAGCTAGCCTAGAAAAGTTAGGAAACAAAACAAAACGAAACTACTTGAGACTTCTAAATTGCAAAAGCAAAAACGATTAGGCGAAGGTTTTGAGGCGCCATGAGCGACGAGTTGAGGCGATTGTACGAGGTCGGAGCGGAGATCGGCCGAGGGAGGTTTGGCGTGGTGTACCATGCCAAGTCGCGGTTCACGGGGGAGCTGTGCGCCGTGAAGTCGGTCGACAAAACCCTCCTCGCCGACTCTCTCGACAGGGAGTGCGCCGAGTTGGAAGGGAAACTGGGTCAACTCGCGGCGGCCGGAAACGACGGCGTGGTACAGGTGCATGAGGTTTTCGAGGACCAGAACTGGATCCATGTCGTAATGGAGCTCTGTGATGGACCCGATCTGCTTGAGTGGATCCAGATCCGACAAGGAACGCCCGTTTCCGAACCGGAGGCGGCCGTCGTGATGGGGTCGCTCATGCAATCGCTCGCCACGTGTCACCGTCGTGGGGTGGCGCATAGAGATATCAAACCCGATAACCTACTCTTTGACGCCGAGGGCAAGGTCCGATTGGCCGATTTCGGATCGGCTGGTTCGTTCAGCGATGGAAGGTAAACTAAAATAGCATATAAATTAAGTTATATAGTTATTATTTGTTATTCCATAAATAGAAAAAGATTTGGTCTTTTACTTGCAAGTTCAATTTTGGCAAAAATTTGTGCATGATTTGAGAAATTAATTTTTTGTACAGGTACATGCAAGGGATTGTTGGGACGCCATATTATGTGGCGCCGGAGGTGTTAAGGGGAGAGGAATATGGGGAGAAGGTGGATGTGTGGAGCGCCGGGGTGGTGCTGTATGTAATGCTGGCGGGTGGGTTTCCTCCTTTCGGTGGAGATAGCGCACAAGAGGTGTTTGAGTCGGTGCTTCGTGGCAACCTCCGGTTTCCGTCAAGATTGTTTGCGGGGGTGTCGCCTCTCGCCAAGGATCTGTTGCGGCGAATGATCTGCCGAGAGGTTTCTAGACGGTTCTCTGCTGAACAAGTACTAAGTGAGTCACTTTCCTTAATTTTTTTGTTCTATTTTTGAATAAATTTATTTTCTTTTTATGTCTTTCTATGTCTGGTTTGTTTCCCATGGCATATGTTTTGTTCAGAGAAAAAGCTTGTTTTTTCACTATTTAGGGATGCTGTACTTGAAAACATGCTGAGGAGAAGAGCAATTTTGGGTTCTTCTCTTAAGATGTGTGGTGTTGTTCGGGCGTTCAATTGTCTCATTTTGGAAGATCAATTTGCGGGGTGATGATGAAATATTGAAATGTAATTTTAGTTATCTAGAAGAAGAATTGTCGACCATATTTGCTTTTGTTCTAATAATCAATTTGGTGATCAAAACAGGGCATCCATGGATTGTCAGTGGAGGTGGAGTGAGACCAGTAGATGCATAGATGAAACATGACCATATAAACTAATAAGCAAATAACGCATGAATAGATGAAGAATATGGCCTTCATGAGACTACCATATTACGTTCTAGTGGGGATCTACATTTTTTTTTCTCCCGCTATTTTTGTCAAATTAGCTTTGTGTGCTTTGTAAATAGTGTTTGGTGTAAGATAACAGAGTTATTAGTATGTGCGGCTTGAGACCTGAGAGCCTGAGTTTAGAGAGAGAAAAGAGAGATTGCTTTTTCTCTTTGCTGTCTTTTTCATGTTTTCTCTCTTTAGGCTTTTATCAGTCGTTTTCTTCCGTAGGAGTAATGAACTGATGTAAATAAATTTCGGATAATGAGTAATTTTGATTATGATATATGAGCACGTTGTTAAAAAAATTTCACTTCATCGTTATCAATGTTGACATTTATTAAAAATGAAATTTATATTTTAAATTCATCGTGTTATATACACGATCTATAGTTCTATACTTGATCTTAATTTATTTTGAATGGCGTTTTACAAATTAAAAAAATGAAACCTAAACTATATAAAATTTGATCAATATTGTTTATATATCCGACGACATAAACTTAAAATATTTTTTAATAAGGTTGAAATTGAAATCGATTGGAAAATATATTAGCATCATATAAATCTTGTTAGATAGATCTGCAGATTATTTAGACAGTATAGCGATGCAATAAGTTGTTAAAGAAAGCAAAAGTACAACAAATTATGCAAACACAAGGTAGTTGGCAAGAATATTTTTTATGCCAATTTATATTTGCCTAATCTCAATTTGACGAGTTTAAGATGCAAAGTAAAGAATGATGTTTGCTTTCCAACATGTGAAGATAAAATATATACTAGGTGGGGAAACGCGGCTTCGCCGCGCCTTAATGGATTTTTTGTATTTAAATTTTAAAAACCACCAATAATTTGTCATTAAGTCTAACTTGTGTGCAACAGACATATAAGTGCAAAAACAAAATGCCATAATTTTTCTTTTCAAGTGAGCTGTAAAAAATTAAGTACAAAATTTCTGTTGAATGAAATTGCCTATAGTCGATTGCCAGAAAACAAACTTTGCATCTCATTCAATATATGACACAAAAGTCAACATATGTAAAAGCATTACTGTTTCCATTTAATATCATACATCATTTTAATTTAGTTGGAATACAGTTCCATTAATAAACTCATCTCTAAGTAATGAAGGGGCTGTTAATATTGTCTTTACCATAAAATCTTATGATAAACCTAGTGGTTCATAACTGCAGTGTAAAAAAAAAAAAGAACAAAAATAAAATATTAAAATATTCCACAATATTGATCACATATCTCGATCAAAGAAAATGGAGAACCAAGTAAACAATAGTACAAAAACTTGGGATGATTCATTTATTTTAGTGCATTAGATTAGCTTTCAATAAGAACACATCAGAATTAAAACTTCCTGAAAAAAATGTAGAAAAAAATCCAATAAACCAACTACTACCTCCAAATATAATGCTCAGCTGGACATAGATCCTTATCCCACCTTGTAGTATCCTTATTTCTGTAAGTCTTGCCAATGTGGAGTCCAACTCATGACCGAGCAGACAGACCTTCATCTGGATCATTTAATCAGCGAAGACTTTAAGCCCCGATTCGTCAGGTTTAACTTTATTAACACCCTTGGTTTAGTTTTGAGCCAGAATAGGTCTCCAATGTATGCTCTTGCAAGCGAAATCAAAACCATAATGTTAAATTTTGAACTGACTATTGAATTTATTATAGTTGACAAAATGAAACCAACATGAAGAATGCAAAATCAAGTAATGTAAGCATTGCACATTTTTCTTCTTCTTTCGTGGAAGCAGTTAAATATACTATCTAATTGCTATAATGAATTAATCCCCAATTAATCATAGAAATTATTCACATCACAATCATCACACAAATATATTCTAGAAAAGAGACGTTTTAGAATTGGCCATACCAAATGTGTGATAGCATCCTCCTGAGTGTCGCTTCGACTTTCTCCAAGGCAAAGATATATGGATAAATATAGGTCTAGATTGCCGATGACATCCTTAGTTGCAATTCCTTCCCTTATGATGGCTGATGCGACTTTCGACAGTGGCGGCTATGGCAAAGCACCGTTCAGTGAGAGAGATAGGTACATGGTGACGGAAGCTATGAAAGACTGATCTCTATGGAGTCGTTGTACCAAGGAGAGCACAACCGACCTTTGGATGACCCAAAAATGGAGAAAAAAATATCAATTCACCTTATGCCAGTTAGAAAAAATATCAACAAAAATACCTCTGAGAATATAAAATATAGATCAGAAAATATAGATCGTAATAAGACAATTGCAAAGTACAAAGTATATGTAGGCATAACTAAAATATAAGACCAAAAGCTGATAACATTCTGTATTATTACAAATTTTAATGGTTTTCATATAAAAGTCAAATGCAATGACTTGCAATGGAGGTCTCAGAAATTAATATCGATGGAGTTATATCAGATATGCACATGAGATGGAACCGATATGGGATCACAAACCCTTCATTCCTCTATATGATGCATAAATATTACAAAAAATTGATCAGTAATTAATGACAAAATCTAAATTGAATTAAAAATATATATATTACTATAAGTTTTTGCATGATATACAAAGAGAAGGTTATTATACTGCAATCAAACAATGACACATTAAATCCTGTAATTAGCCCAAAAAGTTTACCACAGATTGCAATTAATATGCGATCTCAGATTTGAAAGAAATTTCATAAGCAATTGGGCCTCAAATATAAAAATTATTATATACAACCACACTTTAGAACTATCATAACAACCAGCACATACCAAACAGATGTGAAATTGAGACTCTTGTATAATCTAAAATTAATCAAATATCAATAAAAAGATGTTGCATTTAAAACCTATGATGTACCTGGACAACACGCTCCTCAAAGTCATCAACGGGATTAGTAACAATCAAATTGTCGAACTCGAGGACGAAATCCATAGAAATTGTCGCCGACTCGCTGAGGTGGGTCCCGCCACAGAAGGCTGGCTCGTAGAGGCGCTCGAATCCCTTGGCGATCTCCTCCTCCGTCTCGTATAGAAACCTTCTTGCTTTTGCTCTTGCGATTGATCTTGCTCTTGCGCTTGGTGTTCGGGAAATATTATTTCGACAGTTGCGGTGATCCTTCTTCGTTGGTTTCTCTGGAAAGAGAAGAAACACCAGGAAGAAGGAAGAAGAGGCGGAGCATCGGGAGGTTGGGCGGTGCGAATGAGGGTATGGGGGTGTGGCGTGGTCGGCGAAAGAGGAAAAGGAAGTTGGCTAAAAAGAGGGGGAAAATTAGCAGAGGAAGGGCTGGAGGTGAGGCAGGAAGTCGGGGGAGGAGGCGGCGACAACGATGTGTTGGAGCAGAGAGGAAAGAGAGGCGTCAGTTTTTTCTGTTGTCGATCAGAGAGAAAGGAGCAAAAGAGAAGAGAAGGAAGAAGAGACGCGAAAGAAATTGATTAACGGATCAGATAGATTGATCGATCGCGAAAAAAAATAGAGGGCTCAGATGCCGTGTCGCTGGCAGAAAAAAAAACGGGCTACGACACCCACGGGTTTTAATTAATACTATAGATGAGACAAAAATACAAGAGGTTGTTATAATCACAATTTGCTAAATTTTTTTTTAGTTTGTTTTTTGTTTTGCCAGACTAAGTTACGTCATGCGGAGATTCTTTTTGTACGGAAATAAAATTTTCTTTATTATAGAAGGTTTCTTTTTGCTAAAGGGAACATTTAGGTGAAATTGAAAAGGATGTTTCTACCCTTGGAAACTTTTCTTGTTATGAACGTGTAAAATGGTACATTTCGTAAATTGGTTGGTATATTCCCAGTTTATTCCCTGGTCATCCTGTCTCATTGGAAGTCTATTATTGGTTTGCTCTTTGTTCTTTTACCCTTTTATACGCGTTTGGAGCATCTATGATATTGGGTATAACCTTTTTTATCATCCAATCAATTTATAAACAGATTAGTTTTAAGACATCAGTCAGTTTTAAGATTTATTGTTGGACGATAAATTTAATTTCTGTTGTCTCAAATACTTAATAAATGGTATTTGATAGAAGAATAAAGTTATGGCACCACTTTTTTTTTTGGTCAAGATAGTATACTTTTAAAGTATCTGATTTTAAATCAAAAGTTATTTTTATCAACATTGTAATCGTCAAAAATTTCGAAAAAATGTAGCTTATTATGAACGCGATGTATAGGCAAAATTGCACGCACGTGGGGGAAAAAATAAATATCTTGATCTAATAAAAATGCGGAATATCAAATGAAATTTTCTGGTAATGAGATTATTTGCCGACAGAATAACCAAATTTGGTACGAGTTTTGTTTTATCATTTTGCGTGTAGGAGTGAAAAGATACAAATTCGAGACTAGAAAGTAGTGTTTACCAAACGGGGCGGGGCGGGGCGGGGCGGTCAAACCCGCGGCGGTCCACGGGTTAGGACGGGGCGGGTTAGGACGGTCCACGGGTTAAGACGGGGCGGGTTAGGACGGTCCATCTTAGAAATCTTGGTCCTAACCCTTCTTAAACCCGCCCCATGTAACCCGCACGGGTTATGACGGTCCGGTCCGGTCCGGTCTGCGGGTTTTTATTTATTTTATTATTACTATTTTTTTATTTTTCTTTAGTATTAAACTACATATATAATCACTATAACGTTTTTTTGCTGTTTTTTTTGTGTGTTATTTTTTCAATACTTTTTTTGTTTTTTCAATATTTTTTTCTGTCTTTTATTTTTCGTTAATTACTTTTATTTTTTTACTTTTACGTTTTTCCTTTATTTTTTTTACTTATCTTTTCTGTTTTTATTTTTTTTGTTTTCTTATATTTGATTTGTAATTTTTTTTATTAGATGAAAAATTTGAATATAATTATATAAAGTTACCCTCCTTCTTTTTTTCGGGATTAGCACGGATTTTAGACGGGTTGACGGGGCGGGGCGGTTCGGTCCACGGGTTAAGACGGGGCGGGTTAACACGGGTAGTTTTAGAAAGGGCGGCCCAAACCCGTGGAAGACCCGCCCCGTTCTAACCCTTCGGTCCATCGCGGTCCATGGACGGTCCGGGGCGGTCCGGTCCATGGGGCGGATTTGGGGCGGGGCGGGTTCGACCCGGCGGATTTTTGGTAAACACTACTAGAAAGTGATAAGCTATCACACAATATTTTCAAGGGCTCCGTTTGGATGGCTTCTTTCCGGAATAAGGAATAAGGAATAACCACTTTTTACCAATAAATTTATTTCTAACCATCCAAATTCTTCACAAAAGTTACACACTTCCCAATAAATTTACCCTTTCTCAATAAATTTTTTCCCTTCTTCCTTTTTCCTACCTTATTCTCAACGCATCCAAAGGAGCCAAGATTCAAAAATATGAAGCATATTATACAATATTCCGATCCGCTAAATTAGCCAAATTTAAAATCCAAGTCAAAAGTTCCCACTCAATTTTACTTTTGACTCATCAATTCGAGAGGGTTCGTGGGGCAACAAGCATGTGATCATATCTGCAACCAATGTGCCTTGTGAAATTACCATGTAAATAAAGATTTAATAATGAAGTTATATCATATCAGTCAGAGGTATTTAATAGCAGCTGCAAAAGTCACTACACCCAAAATAAAATTCATTGATGAAATTCCGATCATGACCAGTTCCTGTATTTGCAATACCTGGCGAGCTAGCTTGTGAATGTAATTACATGGGTTCATTTTTTAAAAAATTTCAGTAATTAATAATTATCTCAAGATTATGAGCATTGTACTGTCATGTACCACATGTGGTAATTTTGGGAGAGGAGGGTGGTATTATGGTATGAGATTAAAGAAATAACAGAAGTGACAAACAGAAGTTGCACTTTTTGTCCCTCTATTTGATTTCAATTCTTTCTCAAATCCTCTCCATTACCTCAAATTATCCAAAACCAGAACCATAATCAAGATCATTACATATACTGTTGGAATATGATGTCGCAAAAGATCGTATTCGGGATCAGATACATTGCGTGGACAGACATGGGTTGCCACATAAGATCGTGTACTGCATCAAATGCATGGCACCGACAAAAAATGACAATTCTGACCTTATTTGGAAGCATCTCAGAGAAGAGGAAAAAATCATTGAAGATATTTCAAAAAATGAAAGAATATGCACAAGGAAGGCAATGATTGATTATTGAGAATCTGATTAGATTATCTGAAGATGTGTTTAGATATTCTTCTATTTCTTTTCTGATTGTGTCTTGGGAAAGAAGTTATTGTTTTCCTATTTATTCATCTCATCTCCTTGTGTTATATCAACTCAGATTATTCAAAAAATAATAAAAAATGTGTGGAGGACGTAGGTGTTAGGAACTCAAGTCCTTGTGCAATTTTAAATTTTTATTAACGTTTAATAAGCATTTAACTATTGCAAATAACGGATCTAGTCAAACAAACGGTTTAACATTTAAATCAAGACGTGTAGGAGGTTACCTCTTCTAGTATCGTAACTAGAAGGCTCGAATCCTTTGCGTAGGAGTCGGTGGTGTGCTCGTCTCCACCACCAAGTCGTCGGCAACCACCTCGAGTCCACCAAAGAGATTAACCACCTTCTCCACCTCTTGTGCTAGCAAGAAGGAGAAAATAGCTAATCCTTTGTTGCTTGCCTTTCTTTCAATTAATCTCTATTAAATAAAGATGGCTAACACTCAACACATGAGCACCTAATGAATGCAAGGAAGAAAAAAAGCCATTTTTCTTTTCTGCCATATATTTTTTAAGGCGGCGGCCATGGAAAAAATGAAAAGCACGGAAAAAAATTTTCTTAGGGTTTTTTTTTTATTTGCCGAAATTTTTCTTCCTTTTAATACTTCATTTCTTTTTTCCCTAATTTAAATGTAACTAATTACATTTAAATGGCCAGCCCCTAATGGTCATAAATGGGCTAATTAGTCCAACTAATTATGCTGCCATTTAACACATATTAAATCTTATATTTAATGGACTTTTTAATTGCATTCCATTGGGCTCATTTAGACTTGATAAATTATGTCTACTTATTTAATATAATTCTCATGACTATATTAAATATTGTTGAACAAGAATAATTATTAACTCATTAATAATTATTTTAGAATTAGCATGTACATTAAAATATTTCTATATGATCTTTTTGATTTAATTAATTATAACGGTTCGCAACGGTATATAATTAATTAATCAAACCATCATATTTTCACAGTACTTACTACTGTGAATAAATAATTAATGCACTATATGGTTAAAGTCCTATTTGTGTGACCCTTTGAGGATTTATGCTATGTTGGCCATGGAAAATAAATCACCATTTATTTCCAATAATCATAAGCGGTATCTAGCAACACGTTATGATTCCCAATTCGCATAAATAAATACTATACCAATATAGTACTTCAATCCTGCATAAGAAAATAATATCGTATTGTTTTTTATTCTTATGTCACATGATATCCTTGTATAATCCAAGATAGGAATGTGTCATTCTTGCAGATTATACGTTTCTTGATCTAGAGATGATTGCATAAGTTGCTAGCAAACAATCCATCTCCATCAAGGGGCCCAGTAGATATCATTGCTCATTAGGTGTACTAACGAGGGACATACGGTATCTTGATGACCAGTTTCTCCCCGCACAATTCAAGAGAACATAAATAAAGTCCGTATAGCAGCCTTTATCAGGAATCAGCGTTAGACGATATTTATTGAACCTATCCTCATGTGGAGAAACTGAACCATCTCAAACTCAGAATCAAACACTTATGAAATAAATAATGACACGTAACACAATCCATATATTTATTTCATTGGGTCATGTCCTGTGCTATGTTCCAGTAACATACACATATGCAATTAAGTTGGTAACTCCTTACCCATGATTTGTAGAACTTAATCATCACTTAACTTGCATACTAGTCTTATCTGATAATTAATGTTTCTTGTTAATTATCAAGACTATGGACTCTTTAGAGATATTATTGTCATTCTAACGAATGATCTACAGAGATCTACAATTCAGATCCTCGACCTGAATGATCTGTCAATAATAATCTCTAGGAACAAATGATCAATCATCATCAATAACATAAACTAATATAATAGTCACCAACTGATTGGCATCTAGGACATATCTCTAACAGTAGGCACCGAGTTGGTGCTGAACCTTGTTAAATCTTGTACCTATTTTTATTTGTGTGCTTGATTGATTTTTGAGTTTATTGTATCGACACTTTCACGGGGCACGTTCGTGTGCAGATGACACTTGGACCGTGCCTCCCTCAACCGACCTGATGAAGAAATTATTCCGCTGCAACGACCGACGATATTTTAACATGGTATCAGAGTCAGGTTCGTTCCTCGTTTATCGTCATCGAGTGTTTGGGAACTTGTGATTGCGTTAAGATCAGGTTGATAAGCCATGCTGGCCGTTGAAGAGTAAAACTTACGGAGTGCGAATCTATCTTCACCATAATTAAAATTTTGTTTCGCATGGATGTGATGAAGTTTTCAAAATTTTAGTTTGTGCTCATTTCTGGTTGGTCCTTGAGAACAAATCAACCATAAGTTATCTTGAACAAAATATTTTCAAATTATTCTCTCGCTAATACTGAAAATAATTAAAGAAAATCTAGTAGATAAAGTGAAATTATATATAAATATATATATTTTTTATTAAGATTAATTCAACGGTAACAAGTTAGAACAGGTGGCGTGCTACACGTATTCCATCTGTCGAGGACGCCTCAGAAATTCAGACGAGTTTTCAAACTTTTTAGTACAGAAAATGGTACGGATGAAGACAAAACTCGTGGTGTCAAGTTGTCTTCGTCAAAATTCGTGTTGGTGCTGGTTGTGGCCCTCGTGGGTGCTTGGGTGGGCTGGTAGTTAATTTGTCAACAAACATCACATGTATGGTAGGTCCCGTTTATGGTGATTGTTCTCATCCAGAACATGGTGCAAAATATCGCACCAAGGAATTGTCATGTTAGCAGAAACTATATCTTAGATAAAAAATTACACCGAATATTTTGAGTGCGAAATAAATACGATAAATTAACGGTTTAAAACTCTAAAGTTTGTTTGCTTATATATTGTAATGATACTCAGGAGCCGAGTCATTCGGAGTGGAAAATTTGCCCCACCAGACAACTCAAAATAGTTATAAAGGTACACTTTTGGGATTATATATACATTGAAAATTACTTATAAATTATATATATTTTTTCATATGTAAAAACTATAACCCTAATCAAAATATTTTTTTAACACGAAATTTCATTTCATTAGAAATTTTCTGATCAAAATTAACGGATTTTGTGTCATTTGATTGGACTTTCAATGATCAAGGCCCGTGTGTTTGTAACTCTACGCTTACAACATCACATGCATTGTTTTGGGTGCAGAACAGATTTCTATACATATTTATATTGGAATATTAATATTAATTAATAAACTGTTGAACATATCATGAGAAGGAAATAAATTCCTGGAACTTCAAAAATGCACATGTAAAAAATTTGCAACTTTAATGATCGACCATTTATCATTTTGATTTGATTCTTCAACTTGAACAAAATATATTCGATTTATAAAAGATTTATTATAAGATAAGCTTAAGAGAAGTGTTATATACGCACATATATGCCCTTGAATGATACTTTATTAAAAGCTAGGAACTTATGATAAGAAAACTTAATTATTAAAATAAGTGATCAAGACATTTGGTGGGGACGCAATAAGCAAAATAACATGATAATACCATAACTATCAAATATTTTGAGGCGCTCCATTTCCGGCGTTTCCGGTTTCTAAACCAAAAGATGACAACTTAACAAACCTTTAGGTACGCTCACGTGACGGTGTCTCCTAAACGCCAACTTGGTATGGTTTTACATCTCCATCCCTCTCCACTTCCAATTCCAAAGGCCCTGTTTGTTTCCGCCTTAAGAGGCTGCATAACTAGTTATGCAACCTTTAAGCAACCAAACACCTGAGGCGTAAGGAGCCGTAAGGTGCAGTAACTTATTACACCTCTTTAGATTGCATAAGTTACGCACCTGATCCGTCTAATTTTTTTTCCGACACTACCCTCCAATTAATTCTCTCTCACCCGTCTCAACTGTCTCCTCTCTCTCATTTTATGGTAGTGGCTTCTGGCTTCTTATCCCTTTCTCAAACCCTAGCCGCACCACACCGTACCCAGATCTATAGCTGTGAGAAAAGAATAGAAAGGACGGTAATCTCAAAGTCGTGTAGTTCAGGTTTGTTCTCGCAATCAACGAAATTTCTTTTTAGTTCGTAAGATAGCTAATTGGTAAAATTGAAATTAGCGAAATTTCTTTTTGTTCTCACAATCAACGGAATTTCTTTTTAGTGGCTTCTTATGATTTTTCTAATTGGTAATCTGAAAGCCTGTTCTCGCAATCAGCGAAATTAGAATCCTAATATAATTGGTAATCTGAAAGCTTATTCTTCTCCGTTGGGAAATATGGCCTGAAATTAGAAGCTTAATCTTTGTCGTTGGCAAAATTAGAAGCCTTACCCATGATAATTGCATGTACCCTTTTTTTATCTCTTTAAATTTAAATTCTTCTCCGTTGAGCTGTCTGTGTTGGATATCAAAAATTGATTTGTTCTATTTGGGGTAATTGATGAACGGCTAGGTATAAATTGAGGGAATTAGATTAAGGCATAAAAAAAATTGATTTTCTTGTAGCTGTCGGGGTCTTTTATTATCAATAAAGTATGTTTAGATTAAATTGCATGTCAATAATCTGATAAATTAACATGGTACTTGCATGTACAAGTAAATTGGAAACGAAAATTTGATTTTCTTACTGTTGTTGGTAACTGCATTCAAATAATGAATAGATAAGCTTATGTTTATGTGATTTGCTAATAATATTTGGTACTTTATTTTTCTTTTGTCTACAGGTCTTAATCGTCTCCCTCAACATTATCTTCTCTGTCAGGTATTATTTGCACTAAAGAGTTAGATATAATTCATTGTTGCACTGCATGATTTTTGAGTTGCATATTATTATGGGTTCAAATGTACAATACAGATAGAAATTAGTAATGGATCTAGGTGATGTCCAAAACCAACCCAACAATGTGAGAGCACAGAGAAATCGGCGGCCGAATTGGTCTCCACTCTCCAGAGCAAACAACACTCATGTTGGACATGTTGGACTAGTAAATAATCTTATGCTGTTGAACAGCTTTTGGTATTTATCTCTATGTAGTTTTTATTTTTTTTACCATTAACTGCTTTGTATCAGTTTTTACCAGCAAGTTCGGCAATAGTTTTTAGGAAGGGGCTGTTTTTATAGCTAAGGGAGGAGCTTTCGATTTTAACTCATCTTTGTACTAAAAAAGACATTTGTATTTGTACTCTTTTCCGATTTTAATTAATGTTGAGCCCAAAGGCAGTTCATCAAAAAAAAAAAAAATCTTATGCTGTTGAACTATAATTAATAATTGTGTGAATTATATAATGTATGTTCTAAATTGTTATGTGAACTATTTGTAGTTGTTGGTAATGTGTGGATTATATAATTGTTGTGTGAACTATTTGTAGCTGTCGAACTAGAATTATCAAGAGAACTATTTGTTGTGTGGATTATTTCCTCAAGTTTACAATTTGTTTATCTATAGCGTTGAGATACACAAATATAGTAGTTGTTGGTAAAAAAAGTAAAAAGTGGGTGAGTTATGTAATTTTCCAGAGTTATTTTCAAACGTGTTCATGGCCAGATTGAATGCACAAACATAACGTTGCAGCAGAGTTATTATTTATGACTGACCATGCACGAATATAGTGAGCGGCAGAGCAATCAGAAAAGAAAAAGGAATAAATTACATGACTCAACATGAGGGACATTTTAGTCTTTTCATATAAATTTATGTATGCATTAAGTTATGCATCCTTACTACACAACCAAACATCAATTACCTAACACGCCTTAAATATTTAGGCATCCTTAAGTTATGCACCTCCTTACTACACAACCAAACGCATCCAAAGTCCACAGTTTTGGAAATTGGAACAATTCCTCCCATAATTTGATATAAGGGCCATGATAACATGATAGCTTGGCAGAGGAATCACATGGTGGGGGACAGCTTTTGGTTGGAGGAATCAACTAATTATTGCCTCAGCCTCAGGATAGGAAATGGAGAATTGTGTCATATCTGATATCCACTTAGGGGGCGTTTGTTTGCGTAGTAAAGAGTTGCATAACTTAAGGATGCCTAAGTGTTTATGTAGTGTTATGTAATAGATGTTTGGTTGTGTAGTAAGGATGACTAACTTAATGCATGCATATATTCATGTCAAAAGACTAAAATGCCCTTAAATTTGAATTAGTATTATGTATTATATGTTATGACCTAATTATTGTTAATTATTAATTATTAATGATGATAATAAATCATTTTTACTATTATGAAATATTAATAATTACTTTTAATTAAATATTATAAATATTATTATTTATTTTATAATAAAAATTATTATTGATTAATTATCTTCAATTAATTATCTTCAATTAATTATTATTAATAATTAATAATTAATATTACTTGTTAAATATTATTAATTATAAAAATTAATCTTTTTTATTAATTATGATTTTTTAATAATTATTGTTACTTATTAAGTATTATTATTTATTAATTAATATTAATTAATTTTTAATTTTTAATTATTATAGAAATTAATTATTAATGATAATAAGAAATAATTTTGTTATTATGAAATATTATTAATTATTTTTAATTAAATATTATAAATATTATTAATTATTTAATAATAAATCAATATTGTTTGTTAATTATTATTATTACTTGTTATATATTATTATTTATTAATTATAATAATTAATATTTATTACTAATTATGATTTTTAATAGTTATATTACTTATTAAATATTATTATTTATTAATTATTATAGATTATTAAATATAATTATTAATTATTTCTAAGGGGTATTGTTGGAAAAAAAATTAAAGGGGACCAATGCATAACTTATGCAACCTATTTAGGTTGCATAACTTATGTACCCTTAAGGCATCTTATGTAAGAGGTGTTTGGTGACTTAAGGATACATAACTTAAGTTATGCACCCTTTAAGTCACAAACAAACGCCCCCTTAATTATTAGTCTGTGCTAGTGAACCGCGGCTACTAGTAGTACACTGCTCATTGCTCATCGATATTCTTATCCCCACATCCCCACCAAAACTATTGATTAGCAAATAATAAGAATAAATGATAGTCTATTTTACAATTATATATGCATAGGGTGCAGTAATAATAATATTAATAAGTAGTTATATCTATTTTATAGACAATACTAAATTATACATAATAATGCCAAGAAGTTGTACTAGCTTGAAGATTGTTTATTTAATATTAATACTACTACTACTTGTAATTATTATATTGTTATTTTAAAGGAGAAAGGAATGGGGTTGGGGGTAATCATATTTATTTGATAAATTAAAGGTACGGAGCATGATCTAGATTCTTTAATCTGTTAATCACTCGATATCCTATCAACTCCGGATGGAATCAAAATCTACTCATTTCGTTCGGCATATCCTTATAGGATATGTTTGATCCTGGATTACTTATTGGATTAACCATGCATTAACTAGTGCCAATTAAGCTTGGATTAATTGTATATTAAAAACTTGATTAATATAATAAGACAATAAAAAGTAATACATTTATATGAGGAACCGGATTCTTTTTTAATTGAAAAAAACTACAAAAACGACCGGAATGGTTTATAAAAATTTCGTAATATTTAGAATCATAAAAAAATTATAAAAAAAAGGTTCAAGGTGCCAACCAGTTGGGCCTTAAAGTTGTCTCCAATGTTATCTAGTAGTGAATTTTCTTTTATTTCAATTTTAATTTATTTTGCTGTCTAACGGTAATTGGGCCTTGTCTATTTATTTCTTATTTGCTTCACAATAGCATCGGAGAGGAATGCATCATCCATGACCCTGATAACACTTATTTATCATACCGTCACAACCTCACCAGATGAGTGCGTTACATAATGATCTATTATCTCAATCAATTGTTAGGATGTCCCACAAAGGAACACGCCGCACACACAAACATATCCAATATGAACTAATGAAGTATGCACTAAATACATTTGTCTGGCCTAGCTTGGTCCAATTAGGCCTCTTTAGCCCATGATTTGAATCCCAAAACTCCTTGTTTCTCGACTAAACTAGGCTAGGCCTATATTATAATTTCTGATTGGGCTTACAAATAAAAAGAAATTTGATGAAAAGAAAAGACTACAAGCTCTCAAGTCTCAAGATAAGCGAACCTTTTTCCTTCTTCGCGCCGCTCGTAGCGTTTTCTTCACTGAGACTTCCATGGATTCTCTACTGGTAAATATTTTCGGTAATTTCTGTAAACAAACGGTTCTTTCTCATATTAGAGTTTGCTTACACTTTCTCTTTTCTGGTAACTGCAGAAAAAAGTTAAACCAGTTCAGGTAAAGGAGAAAGAGGCGCCTAGTTTCTGGTTAGAAATCTCTGATTCTGTCTCGCAACGCTGTAGCTTCGATCATGATGGTCGCCTCAGCGTATTTTCACATCTAAGAAAACCTTTTTCATTTGCCTGACCTATTGAGTGAGTTCATTGCACTTCAGTAATTTTTGTAATTGTTTTGTGGGTTACTCGAATTGTAGGTCAATGTATTGAAAGATACAAGACCCTTGCATCAGAGAGTGGTAGAGTCGTTTTTGAACAAATTCTTTCCTTCTGGTTACCCATACAGGTACATGTAACATGTACTAATTTATACTTTTCCAATTAAAAAAATGTTACAATGCTCCACAGGTGTGTTAACATGTCATGAAAAATGAATTATAGTGTGAATGAGGGGTACTTGACTTACACCCAATTTCGGGCTCTCCAGCATTTCTCCAGTGCTGCCTTATCTGTTCTTTCTACTCAGGTCAGTTTATCTTTACAAATGCGAAAATTGATTGATATACTTTTTACCCTTTTACTATTTTGGTCTCTCTAACAGCCAATTGGGCTCTGGTTCAGTCTCTGTTATTTGCTGCAGGTTTGAGACCGACACCTGCGCAAGCTACCGCCGTCAGCTGGGTAAGCATATAAATGGAATTGTAATATTCATCTCTTGGATTCATGATATTTGCTTGTCTCCTGTAATTTTTCTCTGGTACATGTAGATACTGAAAGATGGTATGCAACATGCGGGAAAACTCATATGTAGTAGCATGGGTGCACGAATGGATTCGGAGCCTAAGACATGGCGTATACTTGGTATACTATCTACTTACTGGTACATGATTATACTGGTTGTGATCCATAGTGCTGTATTTCAGCTTCTTGAATCTCATTTGTTCATCACTCCTTTGATATAGATAAATTGTTTGTTTTTTGCGGGTGTGACCTATTTAAAGTTGATTATAAAATATAATCAATGCTGCATGTCTCTTCTCTTCTCTTTGGATGTTTTGCTTATAATAATGTTGCTTAAGGACTCTCTCTGAATTTGCTTTATAGCCGATGTGCTATATGACATTGGTACTGGGTTGGAGGTTATTTCTCCATTATGCCCTCAGCTTTTTCTTGAAATGGCTGGCCTGGGAAATTTTGCCAAGGTAAACATTTTTGTTTCTTATTTCAATTTTTCCTTTTGATTATGTTCAGCATTTAGTGGGGTTGTTGTGAGTAATTTTTATCATTATTTTTCTTGTAGTATTTCTCAATATAGAACCTATCTTCCTGTTGAGCTGATTTATTTGAGCATCAAAAAGTACTGCTTCAAACAAAGTCAAGTTATGCAAACATCTCTCTTTTAGAAGACCTTACAGGATTTGATATTGGAGGGATAGATCTTAAAATTGACAAGTGATTGGAACAAAAGTGCAAAATTGAAATTTTGAATTTTCAGAAAAGTGAATGTAATAAATTTTAATATCACCATGTTCTAAGGGGATGGCGGTGGTGGCAGCTAGAGCAACAAGGCTACCTATCTATTCATCTTTTGCAAAAGAGGGAAACCTGAGTGACTTATTTGCAAAAGGAGAGGCCATATCTACCCTTTTTAATGTGCTTGGTATTGGTGCTGGTATTCAGCTCGCATCTACTGTTTGCTCGACCATGCAGGGCAAGGTATGTTAGCCATGGTGCATGGTGCATGTCAACGTACAATTATACTGTTGAGGTTTTTAGATTCCAATGCTATCGATCCTGAACCATCCTAAGCACTCTGAAGTCAGACACTATAGACAAATTTCATGAATATATATCGAACTTTACAGGTAAAGGTCAGACTGGTAGAAACTTTTCAGTTACAGGGTTAATTTTATATTAGCTGTGTTTTATAGCACCATAAAATGATACAAATTTTGCACTCTCTTAAGTGATATTTACATATAGGTGGTACAGTGAAAATTTTGTTATTTAGAGCATATATGCAAACAGTCATTAGAGAAGCACCACTGTGACACTATCAATAAGCTCACCTTTTTTATTTTATTTTTTATTTTTACACTTGTTTAGATGATTGTGGGGCCTTTTCTTTCAGCCTTGCATATATATGGCGTAACACAAGAGATGAGAGCTACACCTGTGAACACACTCAATCCCCAACGGACTGCCCTGATTGTTGCTGATTTCATCAAGGTACAGTACAAAAAGTGTGTGAAAAATATGACCAGATCATTGTCAATATTAAAATCCAAAGAGAAACGTGGGCTCAGGTTAGTATGCAGTCAAGCAGCTCTGGGTATTGATTTGGGGTTAATTGTTGATATTTGTTGGAACAGTTGTGGGTAATTAACGCACAATTTGTGGAATTCACCTTGTTGGAACAGTTAGTTGAGACTATATTAGATAATGTGAAGCTAATGATGCAATGAGGTTAATTGAGACTATTGGTTTAAATGAAGCTCAATTGCACAAATGAGTGCTAAGTGGGGCATCAATATTAATTTGGTTTAATTTAATTTTTAGACTATGATCCTTCTGGCAATGACATTCCATTACTTCATACTACTTGCTTTTCTGTTGATCAGAGAGGTAATGTCTCGAGCCCAGCTGACTTGCGGTACCATGAGGACCTACTCTTCTCTGACAGGTTAATAGAAGAAGCTGGGAATGTAAAAGTTGGTAAACCCCTTCGTGAGAGCTTAAACCCTAAGAGCCTTAAAAATTTGAAAGAAGTCCTTTCCAATGAAAAATTTCTCATAAACCGAAGAGGTAAGAAGACTTACTTGGTACTGGAGGTGAATGCAACCGGAGAAGATGCGCTGAGGGGCTGGCTTGTGGCAGCATTTGCTGCTGAAATGGACAAGTCCGGTGCTTCTAGTCTAGAAAATGAAATTTTGCATGAGGCCCATGGAAAGATGGAAAAGGTTTTCCCATCCTTCCTTTCTCAAGTAAAGAATAGAGGATGGCATACAGACCAATTTTTGGATGGAAATAGGATACGATATTCATACTAAACATATTTAATGTATGAAGATGAGAAAATTCGTAAGAATGCATTTTTGTTTGATTTTTGCATTGAGCGTACAGGATTATTGATACATGAATTAAGAAGCATGGAAGCTTGTGTATTAGGCAGCAGGACTCAACTCTTTTTTCTTTTTTTCTTTTTTTTCTTTATAATGATGGAGAAAATTGACAAGTCCCTCTGCATTTGTATTCTGTTCGCCTTTTGAATTCAAGACTGCTTAAAATCCATCATAATAGCTGATTTAGTTGGGTTCAAACATTGTATTATTTAGAAACCATAATTTGTGAAGCTAGAAAGTCTTATAGTTTACTACCTTTTTGGGTGCACAAAATAGCATTTTACTATCCTTAAAGAAAATAGAGGTACAATTTGTAAACAGTTTCTTGCAAAGAAAATTCTAATAATTCAATTTTTTATTATTGTTTTTTTTTTTTTGGAGAATGAAAGGATCAAAGGATAGTCCCTCAGAAGAGGATTGCTACGGATTCATTAGAATTTCGTGCTACAGATTCATTTTTGAATTTCATGCTTCAAACAATCGACCCAAACCATTCATTATCTTCTTCATATTAAAATCTCATTAGAAACCAAATTTTACATTTTTTTGAATTTTTTTGCTATTTTTCTCAGATTTTTTAAAATACTTAATCTAATAAATTCTAGATCCTTCAATAACAGTGATTTTCAAAAATCTTAAACAAATAGTAAAAAAATTATATATAAAATTTAGTTTCTAATAAGATTTCAATATGTAGAAGATAATGAACGGTTTCGATCGGTTGTTTGAAGCATGAAATGCAAGAACGAATCCGTAGCACGAAGGCCATCCGTGCTATGCGTAGCATTTTAGCAATCCTCTGTACAAGAAATCTCCAACAAAATTTTGAATATACGACCTCAAAATGCCTTGCTTTTTATTTTATTATTAACTTTTTATTGTTATCTTGAGTCAATGTTACTACTTACTAGTGAATGTGGTCTACTGAAGACCACATGGCATTTAAGAAAAAAAAAAGCAAGTCTGATGTTTAACTATAAAGCAGTCTACTAGCTGATAATAAAGAAAGCAAAAGGAAAATGTACAAAAATGGCGTCAGTGGAATTTCTTTCTAATTGGAATGCGCAAAGAAATATGTGGTGAATAATCATTTTCATAGAAGACTGTCAAGATGTTGTTAAAAAAGTGAAAGGAGACTTCATAAAAGCGTGGAATTCTAATTTCCAAGTCAAAAAATAGCATTGATGTTGGAGGCCGAAATTACCGTGACCTTAACGATGTCTTGCATTTCCTCTTTTGTGATAGTAAAGTTTTATTAGTAAAAGGAGATCGACGATCGAGTAATATCAAAGGAAAGTTGGATTGATCAAAGCACGCGGTCATTCTCAATTTCTTTTGATTATTTCAAAAGGTCATGATTTTGTACTGGTGTTCAATGAAATTTAGCGCCGCAACCTGAACTACTATTCTTTCCCTTTTTTTTTAGTTGAAATATGGTCGGAATTTCCAACCTCGGATGCTAAGTTTGGGCCTGGGACTATCTTTCGATTTCTCAAATATGAGTAATTTAACTGTTTGATTGATTCCACAGGATATAATACCAAGTGAAATATATTTGAAAACTTATGAGACAAAAAATGTTGAAAAAAAATAAATATTGTTATCTGACATTATCTTAAGAATCTTCTTTTTTTCGTTTTAGAAAATAGATAAAAACATAAAATAAAAAATAAATAGTAGCGTGCCTTCATTCATATGATAAGATGATCTAGTAACGTGATCTCAGTTTTTCTTTACTATTTTATTAACCATTCTTAAAATCAGAATTAATATGCTAACTTTATAAATCCAACTCATGATCTATACGTATCCACAAAAGTTGTCCAGTTCTACGAGACTGTTTCATTAAAAAAAAAAAAACACTCTCTCACTCTCTCTCTCCCCCAAAAGAAAAAGGTATTACCGTATTACCTTTTACAGACTTTATACTCTTCTTTGGATTGATGTATTTCTTTTTTTACTATTCTAGCTAGCTTCCTTCTTGTTGCCGGATATAAAATGAATATATAGACTTGTCTCGCACCTTTCGGCTGCCCTCCCGGGTTGATGGATGACGGTGTCCGTTTACGGCGGACTGAGGGTGGAAAAAGCATGCGGATCAGATACCTCTCGCGGGCCTTAAGGTCACGATACGGCTGTCTCCTTTACGGGTGAGACAACTGTACGGCCTTAATGCTTCCCACGAGAGTTTATTATTTGGGGTTTCGTCAGTTATTCCAGTAGGCGCAAGCCCCTACTGTTAATTACCTCTGACATGGTCGAGAGAACCTCTAGATCTGGAAACTCAAAGGGATATCGGTGGATTCTATGTCTTTAAACAGCTAGGGAATTGTCTAACACAATTAGCGTTTACGGGGGGCTAAAAGACTTGTTCTATTTTTGGTGTTTTGAGGTTTTTTAGTTTTTTTGTTGTTTTGGGGTTATTCTTCTTTTCTTTTTAGTTTTTTTAGGGTTATTTCTCTTTTTTTTGTTGTTTCCTGACATATCAATGGATTTGATCGCAGGACGGTTGGTTCCATGCCCTTGGTTTTGAAGTTGCCTTGGTAGATGTTGGGTTGTTGCCTTTGCAGAGGTTTCGGCTCGATGCCCTTCAATTGGTGTGGGCCTGGTGTTCTCTATTTGATTTGGACCCTTGATTGCTGGAAGTTATCTCGATTTTCGGGTTCTGATGTGAGGAATTTGAATTCTTGCCACTTCAGTTGATAATATGAGGAAATTGTGAGGAATTTAGGATTCGAGGATACGAGGAACTTGAGTTAGGCTCCTGTTTGGATTCTGATGACTTGGAGAGATTTCGCAGAGACCCTGTTCAGGTCTGAGCTTCGGGGAAAAAAGTTCAATGTGTTTGGCTTTAAGGCTCATTTTTGGGAATTTTGGGTTGGTCATTTTCCTGAGAACGGGTGAATGACTCGATACCAGTCGGCGACGGTAATATCGGCCATTCTATCTGTTATCATCATGTCCCTGATTATTGTTTCTGATAACAGTCTAACGCCTGACTGTAGAGGGCGTTATTGAGGTGCGCGGGTGTCACTTGAGACAGAACCACTCTGGCAGTCTCGCACATCGAGGTTATACTCATCCGTTGGCGTAGAGTATATGGCGGACATCTTGATCACCTGATCAAGATATCGTGGTCTGGCCCCCACTGAGAGTTGATGTGCCTCGACGTCGTCGGTAAGCACTTCGGTAGCCAACCGAAAATTTGGGGTGGATGCCAGTAAGATGCAGAGTTAGCCGCCCGTCAGAGATACGAGCGTGATGCTTGGAATTGGGGTGGAGAAAATACAGTATGCACCTGGTTGCCAGCCAGGTGGGTCTGGTTAGAGGGTAGATGACTCGGTGATCAATCGAATCATTGGAAAGGTCCATCTGATTGCCAGTCAGATGTCGGTAACTTGGTTCCTGGTTTCTGGCTAGGATGTCAAGTTGGTTGGAAACATCGGGCCTTGGCGTATTGATGTTCTGAGGATTCAGCACGTGCCTTGGCTTGTTCTATACTGAATCCCGATTATGCGCGAGGGGCGGCTCCCCAGATCAAATTCTTCGTTGACCTGACCAGCCTTAAGAGCATTATGATTTGGGTGTTGACTGTTCAAATCGTCTCCTACCGACAACTTGGTGGTCGCAGATTTCCCAAGCTGCTTTCATGAGGGCGATATGAAGTTCATATTTAAAAGGGGGATTCAAGTAGTCATCCAGAACTGGATTATATGTTTGGCCGGACGCCAGAATCGGGAGGGGCCAGTGACTTGTTCAAATTGTCTCCTGAGGTTGGTTCATGGGTCATGACATATCCGGATTATCTCATGAGGTCAGTTTGAGGCTTGTCTCTGAAGAGGGGACTCGTGTAGCTACCCAAGGTTGGTTGATATGTTTGGCTGGGCGCCAGAGTCTCGAAAGGTGGTCCATCAGGTTGTGGTTCTGAAAGACGAAGATTGGTGTGTTGGAGTTTTTAAGAAGAACTCCTGAGTTATTCCCTTGGGATATCCCTGTTGCGGATCTATTCAATTAAAGTTTTTGAATATCAGGGGTTGTTGGGTGGATCTTGTCCCTATCGCAAAACTATCCGAGTCTTGCTGCTTGAATAGCCAGGGTTTATGGTATCTGAAATGGTTCCTCAGGTCATCCCAGACGGCCGGTTTAATGTTCTTTTTAGTCGGGTGGTTATCCAAATCGAATCCACTGGCAATTCGGGTAACCGGGGTCGAAAGGTTTTGGCTTAGATGCTCAGAACTTTAACTTTGCATCGTTCTTAATTTCATCTTCCCAAATGAAATGTTGGCCTTAGCTTTCTTTTTGGTTGCTCTCAGATTGAGGTCACTTGACCGCATTGGCAAAACACGATCAGTATGTGTGTGTAGTCTTAATTCGACCTTTTTCGTTTACGACCAAAGGTTGTTTGTTTTGTTATGTTTCCGCTAGGTTGGGTAGGACTGTTCCTCGGTTGTTTGGTTCCAATCTTGTCAGGACTTGGTTTCTCCGGGGTTCAGTGTTGTTTTGGTGTTGGTTTTGGGTTTATCCCTTTGTTTTGGTGAGCCTTGGTTGGTCTGTTCCTTGGGTAATAGGGTACCAGTCTTGTCAGGATCTGGGTTACTCGTGGTACAAGACTATTCATTTTTTGTTCTGGGTATTCCAGTGTTGGAGTTTTTGTTGATTGGTGCACCTTGTTAAGTTGGTCTGTTCCTCGGCTAATAGGTTCTGGCCTCGTCAGGCTCTGGGTCTACCGGGGTACAGGGTTGTTTCTGTTGGAATTGGATTATTCCTATTTTCTGAAAAGGGATTTTGAGTCCCTAATCGGGTTCTCAACATTGAACTGAATTCTTTTAGGTTTTGGTGGTCGTCAGAGTTGGTCATGGAGTTTCAGAGTTTTGCCTGATTCAGATTGAGTTTCTTTAGGGATTGGTATATTGGCTTTACTGGATTTTGAGTTTCGGTTCGGCATTAAAGTATTGTTCATCCCTTCATCAGTTTGATCTGAAAGGTTTAGGGTGTGTGGTTTCCTGGTTTTGGCAGTGGTCTCAGTGTAGCTATGGTACCAAGTATGTCATCTGTTAGGTTTCGGCAATAATCCTTGATACCGTTGAGTTCCTTATATTTTTCTGGGTTCACAGGAATTTTCCATGTAATTTTCTGAGTTTCCTGTGATTTTTAATGGTTTTTTCAAGGTTTCTGCTGAGATGGCAAGTTGTGGTTGACCATTTAAAAGATTAAAAATGGTTTGGTTCTGATTCTGGTGATGATTTCAGCAGAATTAAATTCCTTGTAATATTCTGAGTTTATAGGAATTTTTCTCATATTTTTCTGGATTTCCTAGGATTTTTGGTGGATTTTGGAAGTTTTCTGGGTTTTAGGATAATCCTGGAAATGACGTGGCGATCTCTGATTGGTCAGGTTCTGGATTCTCCTTTTTAATTGTTCTGAACTGGTTTCGGCATGGTTTAGATCAGGGTTATGGTATGGTTAAATTTCTCATAATTTTTCGAATCCATGGAAATCAGATTTGTATTTTTCAGAGTTACGGTTGATTTTCTATGGATTTTCGAGGGTTCCCAGCAATATGATTGGTCCAGATGATCAAAGGAGGACACGCGTCATAATCTTATTGGTCCAATTCAATGTGCAAAGGGAATGAGCGCTATTTTGGTGTCATTTAACAGAGGGGACAGGTGTCAACAAATGGTTGGATGATGCTTCTTGCCAGTGACTCGCTGCGCGTGAGTGCCACAGAAAATCTCAAGGCACGGGACGGGTTTTTAAGGAAACGAGTTTCCCCACCCATGGGCTGGGTTTTTGGTGGACCAGTGTCTTTTCTTAACCCGAGGGACCCACTGTCAGTCAGTCATTGCCTCATACAACGAATTCACGTAAACCCCAGACATAACAGAGGTCTCCTTCTTTGTCTTTCCCTCTCCTATTCGAGTTATCGAGCGTTGTTTCGCCATGACCACTTAATTGACCAATCTGAGTGATCATCTGCTTCAAGGAGGAGGTTTGTGAGGATCGTGAGAGCCTTCTGATGGCATGGGGTCTGTTTTTCAAGCGTATGGACCTTCTCGTTGGTACAATTGGGTTCTGTCTTTCGGTTAGGGTTCAGATGGAGTTCAACGGCAATTGTGCTTCTCCAGTGGTTCTAACTCCAAATTGGATAGCCAAGGAACATCGTAATGCCCCAAAAACGCTTGGTATACGATCAATTTGGCGAATGATGGCCTCCGGCATGGTGCATTGTCTTGACATGGTTCTGGCATGTCGGTAATGATAAGCCATCAATTGAGTCAATAGAAGCTGCTGACAGAGAATTCCGCCTCAACTTGATTTCAACCACAAAAGTGAGCGTTTCTTCCATTGACTTGTGATCTTGTTGTTTTCGATAAGAGTCTGGGGGTTGGTTTGTAAGTTTGTCAATCTATCCCTGAGTATATCTACCCTCTTGATTGGATTACCATGGCTAGATACCAAACGGTTTGATTGTGACTGCACCTTGGCATGATTTGTTCTAGGTATCATTGGACATGGCAATTGCTTTTGCTGTGTGATATACCATCAACCTGGTTCATCTACTCATGGCACAGATTCTAGCAATAGGGTTTATGACTGTAAATTCACAACAAGGCACTGAGAGGAAGGCAAGCAGAGAACTGAGGGATCTGTTGCTGACATGAAGATAAATGATATGGCTCTTAGCGGCATGTAGTGAAAGCACTGTTTAGGGAAAGGTTGGGTATGGTGGAGGTTTGTTTTTTTGGTAATCATAGACCAACAAAAATTAGGTAGTATAACAGTTCATGAGGCTTGGTTTTGACAAGGTAAGAGAGGGGATTTAGAGGTTTCAATGGCTGTTGTAGGGATGTGAGATGGGGAGAGTAATTGAGGTGGTTTGATGACAGTTATTGGGGCTGGGTTTAGGCAACATATGGGTGTAGTTGAGGCTGTTTACTGAGGGATTAGGGGGTTGGTGAAATTTGGAATCATGATAATGAGGTTTTAGCCTGGTATTGGCAAGACAAGAAGGGGGTATGGCTGAGGTTAATGGCAGCTGTAAAGGGGTAATTCTGGGCTACATTTGAATATGGTTGAGAGTTTTTTTTGGGTAGTTAGGGGCTTGGCAGGAATTGGGCAGCATGTCATCTAGATAAGCAAGTTTTAGCATTGCATAGGATGAGGCTTGGCCATGACTTAGGTAGTGAGGTAATGGGGCTGATGAGGTTGATGAAGGTACACCATTTGAGTGCTTATTCTCACTCAAAAGGGTTTCATTCCAGGGAGCTTATTCTCTCCCTGGATGGTCTTCACAAGGCATGCCTCAGAGAGCTTATTCTCTCTCTGAGATGGCTTCAATCCAGAGAGCTTATTCTCTCTCTGGATAATCTTCACGGCTTGAGGCATTAAGAGGTACCTGCTGTCCTTGACAATCCATTGATATGTTGTGTCTGTTTTTTTTATTAAGCTTTGTTATTTATACAGTAGGAAAAGAAAGGGAAGAGAAAGAAAGAAGCAAACAAGTCTAATGAAGTGCTGGGGCAAAAAAGAAAGAGAAAAAAAGGGTGTAAAAGAAATATAGAAAGAGCAAATTATGTATATTACACTAACAATCATATGTCTTGATCTCTATGGACAAAGAGACCAAGACACTTATTTAAACTTACATTTTTGTGGTTTCAACAAACACTAAGTCTTACTATTCTTCTCTTACACTGGTTACAGGATTGTGATTGTTTCCTCTCTATTCCTAGGTGCTCAACACATGAGCTGTGCAGTGCAAGTGTGAAGAGTTTTAAGATGCTATGTAAAGGGGGATCAAACTGGCTTCTCTCTGTGTGTTCTTCTCTCTTCTCTCCCTTTTTTTTTTGTATGGAGAGCTGAGGGTCTTTTATATAGGAAATGGGGGTTTGGAGCTGTAGTAGTTTTAATGGACAAAAATGCCCTTGAGGGCATACTTGACTTTTCACAGCAATTGCCACTGTGGCATTTACTGCCCCACCAACAAGGTAGCTGCTCTCTTACTCCTTTATCATTTTTCTTTACTCAATCTTTTCCTTTCTGACGCTTAAGCTTGGTTCTGCGACTATCCAACATCCTTGATTCACTAATTACTTTCAAACCAGGCACATCAATTTCTTCTTTTCTTGGCTGCATTGAAGTCATCAGCAAAGGTAGAGTGATGCAACTCATTTCCTCACTCTCTCTTCTTTGCATAGAGATTGTAATTCGTCTGCCATGATGCTCATTTTCATTTGATCCTATAATGGCAACACTTCAATATTTCTGGTTCACAAAGCATTTATAGGTGTCTTACTTCCTTCTTGTCCTTTTTCCTTTCTTTAGCAAAGCATTTCTTTTTCTTAACACATCTTGTACAAGGAATATTGTTCAGAAACACACATCATCCTCAAAAGGGTTTTAAAGCAATGCATACTCCTGTATAGGTTTTAGTGTCCTTGTCACACAATTACAGCCATGTTATGTTTGTTTCATCACAGTTACCTATTCCTCTTCCTATTGTCACCCCTTTCCTTCCATCTGCATTAAACATTACTGTCCTATGACAAGTGGGTCCCACACCTTTGTCATTTATTATCAAAAAGCAATCATGCCCTATGATGCAGTGATGGAAAAAAATAATTGCTCTTGAGCTGTTCAGAATTATTGGTAACAAGGGATAAAACAAGGAATATCATGAGGCTGACAGGTGGGGCTGCATCACAGTATTGTTTTCCCAGAAAGAGATGGCGTGTGGGGGCCTAATAGTCAGAGAGGAAGAGGGACATTTTTGCCTTATGCTTGCGTGTGGTGAAGCCGATACAGAAGAGGAGAAAAAAAGATGAATTGAAAGCCTTCAATCAGCAGTCATCATCTGTCTGACCAGTGGGCCCTGATTGTCACTGAGAAGAAAAAAATGGATGGGGTTCAACTATCTGCATTAATGATCATGGGCTGCCATTTATCATGTGGGGCCCACCTGAAGAGTGGGGTCAGATGGTCAGAGGGAGATGGTTTGAGGCATAAGTGCCTTCGCTGATTGCCATCGTATCATTGCAAACTGATTGCCAGCCCCTAGTTTGACAAGCTATTAAGCCAATTAAGGCAGAGATCATGACAATTGATGAGATGTTGCCATGCTTGCTGCTTCTATGACATGTGGGGTTGCAATCGAGTGGGCTCAGGTGATCAATTTGGCACTCAATCGTATGACCTGGGTTCGAAGGATTGGTGGATCAATGCCTCCCGTCGAGAGTTAAGGATGGAGAATGACAGGTGGGACCCGCTCGTCAGGCCATTGGCGCGTCACTCGTGCGGAATTTAAATCCCAGAAAAGAGGGGGAGGCGACGAAGGTATACTGTGGCTCGGGTCTGTGTGCACGAAGAGAAGGGGAAGATTCTGACAGTGGGCCCCACTCAGGAAAATAAAAAGGAGAACGGGCCGAGGCTGAGATGGGCTGCTGCGGGCTCCCTTTTTTTATTTTTGCGTTTCTAAACGGGCTGTCCGACTGGGCCGGCATTTCCAATTGGTTTTGTATTAATAAAATTTTATATTATTAACAAAATAAAAATTTCATTAATAAAAATAAAATTTTGTTAAAACATGATTCTGCAATCTGCTAAGGTTCTGTGGTACTGCCTTTCGATCACATGGCTGTGTCCCCTGCTAGTCTCGTGAATTTTCATATATCTTATTCCATGTATTCCTGGATGGGTCCCTTACAATTCCTTGCGTCAATCCGTTTATCTCTCAAATTATGGATTTAATCATATGGTAGCATATCACGGCAATTTTTAGGGTCAAACAAGACTATACAATTCTGGTGACGTTAGGAATAACGATATGAAGTTCATGGTCTCTAATTTTCTTAATTAGTTAAAAGTATAAATTTATAAAAAAAAAGGTAAATTATGACTATGAACGATTTGCATCCGGAAAATGAAAATGATCTTACATGCATAGTCTTTGCTGGATGGAGACAACCCAATTTTCCCCCATTGAGATTGTCAATCAATTGCCCTGAACAAGAAATAATAATAATAATAATCTGATTATTGTCATTTTGAAAAAGGGAAAAGAAATCGCTAAAATCAACTGAAAGTTTTCCAAAATTTAAACTTGTTATTTTAGCGTATGCATTACACATGTAAGTATATGTTATTTGACTTTATTTAAACATGTCAAGCAATTTCTCATGAAAAGTGACGAAAATTATGATTAATTGGATTTGTCAGTACGCATTATAAAGTACATTAGTGTGCATTTTACAATAAGTTGGCGTGCATTATATGGTGTGTATGGAAAATTATATTAAAGATATTTATGTAAAGTAAATTCATATAGAAGGTAGGTTTTCAAATTTTTTTTTAAAAAAAAGATGCTCCTAGCACAAATTTCAGAGAATGTATTTTTTTTTCTTAAATTATGTGGCTATGATGTTATTTAAAAAAAATATATAGTTGGTTTGGTTAAAAATTTATACACGGGTGTGTTTGGATGAGCCGGGAATAGAGAATAGGAATAAGGAATTTCGATTTGCGTGCTTATTTTTATTCTTTATTCTTATACAATGGTTTTGTTAGTATAGGAATAAGGACCCTTATTCCTTATTCTTATGTTGTTTGGGTTACACAAGAATAAAAATAAGCACGCAAATCGAAATTCCTTATTCCTATTCTCTATTCCTGACCTTTCCAAACACACTGAAATAAAGAGAGTCAAAACGTGCAACTCTGGTGTGTTTGGATACATTGGGAATAATATAAATGAATCATTTTAACTTGCACAATTCTTGGATAATGAGAGATATGATCGAAAAGATAATAACAGTCCGTTATGGATCACTTGATGGCAATTTTTTTTACGGTCGTAACAGATTCAACTCAGTATTTGATTCATACACAATTTGGCAATTTCAATATTTATACTAATTTAATTAACAAATACGACGATTGACACGGTCTCATTATAATAAAATTTTAAATTATAAATTTGTTACATATTGTATCCCTTGACGCCGGCAGCCTAATTAAGAGAAGATACAAATTAAAGCTAAGTTACCATTTCAGCTTTTATCACAACTTTTCCCAAGGTCATCTTAAAGCGAATATACAAAGTAAGTTAATTAAGATATGCCTACTAATTGAGTTGGATAAGTTGACATGACATGTGTTTGCTTCTTTGTGGATGATGATGCAAAGCATTAACATGGAACGAAAGGGTTGCTGCTAATCCAGCCTTAAATTAAGAATTAAGAAGAGAGCATAAAGTAAGCACGTTCTAATTTTTGTTTTAGCTTTATATATATCGTATTAAGATTTGCTTCGCCCACAAATCTTGTAAAGATCCTACAAAAATCCTAATCGTCGGATAATGGCCTTATCTTAACTAATGCTGCATGAGTCAAAACTAATTTTTTTCGGCTGAGCTAGCTGTACACAGTGCAAGTCAATTTTCATTGATTTAAGAATATCAATTTCAACCTTCACATATTTTTTTAAGTAAGCAGATTATATAATAATAATAATAATAATAATAATAATAGTAATAATAATAAAAAATAATTATATGTTATAAATGGAATTATATATTGATTGTCCATTTTCATTATTCCTATTAATTGTATGAGATCTATAGCATTAATTAGAAGATTTGTTTTTGGCTTATAAATAGAGTATGCAAGTTGTATACTGTAATTCAATTATTAGAGAATAAGAATTACATAGCACCACTTTACTCTCTCTTTTATCTTTGTCTCTTCCACCTTTCACTTTATTTTACAACACGTTATCAGCACGAATCGCTCGGAAGGAAAAGGTAAAAGGGTTTTATTGAAATTGATATATATTTCTTTTCTACTTATCCATTTTATTTTCGTATCCAATATTCTTTTTCTCTCTGGAATCACAAACAGTACGTTGGTACTAATTGAATTTGATGTAGTGTATTTTGAATATTTGCAAATATTATTTCCGTAGCTAGGTATATATATGTTTAGATCTTTTTTTTGAGAACCTGAAGTTTTTTTTTCGATCTGTTTAAAAAACCTGAAGTTTTTTTTGTGCATTGAACAATGAAACGGGTTATTGACCCGTAGACAATAACAGAGAGAGGGTTGAGTTTTATCTCTCAATAACTAGAAGTTATAATCAAATGAAGTTATTATAATCAAATTGATGAGAATAACCCGAAGTTATTCTTCTAATTGTGTAGTCAAATTTTTTTAATAACCAGAAGTTATTGAATATTATAACCTGAAGTTATAATCATATGAATTGTATTTATTTTATTTTCATTCATTATGTTATAGTTTTTTTTTATTTATTTATTTATTTTTTTTCATGACCTGAAGTTATGACATTAATAACCTGAAGTTATCTGTGCTTTGTTTTCGTAGTACACATGGCAAATCTTACAAAACTTGACTTTGCTGCTCTTGAACTTTCGGGCAAGAATTTTCTCCCATGGACCCTTGATGCCGAAATACATCTTACGGCAAATGGTTTGCAAGAAACCATTAAGGATGAAAATAAAGCCTCCCTGCAGGACTGTGCTAAAGCTATGATTTTTCTTCGTCACCACCTTCATGAAGATTTGAAAAATGAATATTTAACAGTGAAAAAACCATTAGAACTCTGGAAGAGTTTGAAAGAAAGATTTGACCATCAAAAATATGTTTTATTACCAAAAGCTCGTTATGAATGGATTCATTTAAGGTTACAAGATTATAAATCTGTTGCAGAATACAATTCTGCAATGTTTCGGATAACCTCCGAACTTAAATTATGTGGTGAACCTATTAAAGAAGAAGACATGTTAGAGAAAACATTTTCCACATTTCATGCCTCAAATTTGCTCCTGCAGCAGCAATATCGAGAGCGTGGTTTTAAGAAATACTCTGAATTAGTATCATGTCTCCTAGTTGCAGAACAAAATAATGAGCTTCTAATGAAAAATCACCAAGCACGACCCACTGGTTCAACTCCATTCCCTGAAGCGAATGCAATATCATCTAATAGAGGACGCGGTCGTGGCCGTAAGAATTTTTATGGACGCGGCCGTGGTCGTGGGCGTGGTCGCAGCTATACTTGGCGACGTGATGGTCAAAACAATAAACCAAATGAAAATAATATGGTGAAAAATGATAAAGCAAAACGTCATGAAAATATTTGCTATCGATGTGGCATGACAAATCACTGGTCTCGTACCTGTCGTACACCCAAGCATCTAGTATTGCTCTATCAAGCTTCGATCAAGAAAAAGGAGAAAAATCTAGAAGTTAATTTGGCTGAAAATAATCATGAGAATGGATTCCAAACAGATACACATCTGGATGTATCGGATTTCTTCAATAATATTGATGAAGAAATAAGTGCCATGAAAGAAAATTAGAATTTTCGTTTTTTTTAATATATGCGAATAAATTAGAGATGTTTTATTTAATTAGTTTAATTCCCTTCTATTTTTTTTTTCATGTACGGTATATTTTGTATGCGGAATAAAAATTATTAGCTGTTTGTTTATTTATTTATTTATTTATTATTTATTTTTCCTCTGGCATTGCTTGTTTGGCATGTACAGCCCGATGAACCAAAAAGGGTAATAAGAAAAAAAAAGGGTAACAATAGAAATGTAAGTCTTAACGGGAATAAATTTTTATTTTTTTTCTCTGGTACGGTAATGAAAGTCAATAAAGTTCCTTTTTTTTATTTTACGTGAATACCAAAAGCCTGTTTCATTTTTCTTTTATTTATTTTATTTTATTTATTTTATTTTAAGGAAATGACTGACGCAATGATAAGTAAAGAAGATTCATGTTTAGTAGACAGCGGAACTACAAATACAATATTGAAAAGTAAGAAATACTTTTTGCAATTGCATCTCGGTGAGACTAATATCCAAACTATTTCTGGCTCAAGTAATATTATTGAAGGTTCCGGAAGAGCTTGTATTTTGTTACCTAAAGGAACAAAATTAATAATAGATGATGCATTATATTCAAGTAGAAGAAACCTACTAAGTTTTAAAGATATTCGAAAAAATGGTTATCATATTGAAACTATGAATGAGAAAAATTGCGAATATCTTCATATCATATCTATTAAAAATGGCCAGAAAAATATTATGGAGAAATTACAAGCATTATCAAATGGACTATATGGTACATATATAAGTACAATAGAATCAAATATGGTGACTAACCAGAAGTTAGTTGATCCAAAATTATTTACATTATGGCATGATAGATTGGGTCATCCAGGAAATATAATGATGAGGAGAATAATTGAAAGTGCAAACGGACATCCCCTAAAGGACCTGAAGATCCTGTTATCAAAAGAATTGACATGCCAAGCATGCTCTCTTGGAAAGCTAATTACTAGACCATCTCCAAATAAAGTTGGACCTGAAGCTCCACCATTTTTAGAACGAATTCAAGGAGATATATGTGGACCTATTACACCATCATGTGGACCATTTAGATATTTTATGGTTTTAATTGATGCATCAACACGTTGGTCACATGTGTGTTTGTTAGCAACAAGAAATGTTGCATTTGCTAGATTATTAGCACAAATTATCCAATTGAGAGCTAATTTTCCGGATTATCAAATTAAAAGAATCCGACTTGATAATGCAGGAGAATTTACATCCCAAGCTTTTAATGATTATTGCATGTCTATTGGGATTACTGTAGAGCATTCAGTGGCACATGTTCATACACAAAACGGTCTAGCAGAATCATTGATTAAAAGGTTACAATTAATAGCTAGACCATTAATTATGAAATCTAGTTTACCATCTTCTGCATGGGGACATGCCATATTACATGCTGCAGCACTAATCATTGATTAAAAGGTTACAATTAATAGCTAGACCATTAATTATGAAATCTAGTTTACCATCTTCTGCATGGGGACATGCCATATTACATGCTGCAGCACTAATTAGATTAAGACCAACTGCTGATCATAAATATTCCCCGTTACAATTGGTCTCCGGAAGAGAACCAAATTTGTCTCATTTAAAGGTATTTGGTTGTGCAATATATGTTCCAATTTCTCCTCCACAACGCACAAAAATGGGACCTCAAAGAAGGTTGGGAATTTATATTGGTTTTAACACTCCTTCCATTGTCAAATATTTAGAACCATTAACAGGAGATGTTTTTACAGCAAGATTTGCTGATTGTCATTTTGATGAATCAATATTCCCAAATTTAGGGGAAGGAAAACAAAAACTGGATAGACAAGTGACATGGAATTCATCGTTGTCTTATCTTGATCCTAGAAGTGGTCAATGTGAACTTGAAGTTCAAAAGATTATAAACTTGCAAAGAATTGCAAATGAATTACCTGATGCATTCACAGATATAAATAGAGTCACTAAATCACATATTCCAGCTATAAATGCACCTGCTCGAATAGATATTACAAAATTATCAAATGAATCTCATGAACGTAGAAAACGTGGAAGACCAATTGGTTCTAAGGATGTAAATCCACGAAAAAGAAAAGAGCAGAATAAAGCAGTTGGTACAACCTCAGAAGAGGTTTACAAAGTTCCTGAAGAAACTAAATCTCCAGAAGAGATTAATAAAGTTCTAGAAGAAACTAAAATCTTTGAAGAGATTAAGAAAGTTCCAGAAGAAACCGAAGTACCAAATGATTATGAGATTTCTATAAATTATGTGAAAAATAATACAACATTGAATAGGAATAAAACTCAAGTTGATGAAATTTTTGCATTCGCTGTAGCTAGTGATGTTATAAGCGAAGAAGAGAATGTGCCAAAAACCATAGAAGAATGTAGAAAAAGAAATGATTGGACTAAATGGAAAGATGCTGTACAAGCTTAATTAAATTCGCTTGATAAACGACAAGTATTTGGACCAGTAGTCCAGACGCCCAAACATGTTAACCCTGTAGGTTACAAATGGGTATTTGTCATTAAAAGAAATGAGAAAAATGAGATCGTGAGATATAAAGCAAGACTAGTGGCACAAGGGTTTACACAAATATATGGAATTGATTATGAAGAAACGTATTCACCTGTAGTGGATGCGACAACTCTCAGATTTTTAATAGGTCTCACAGTCACAGAAAATCTTAAAATGCAACTTATGGATGTTGTCACAGCTTATCTATATGGTTCACTTGATAGTGACATATATATGAAAATTCCCGAAGGATTAAAAATGCCTGAAGCATATAAATCAAAACCTAGAGAAATGTACTCCATAAAGTTGAAAAAATCTTTATACGGACTAAAACAATCAGGTCGAATGTGGTATAATCGACTTAGTGAATATCTTTTAAAAGAAGGATATAAGAATAATGCAATTAGTCCGTGTGTTTTTATTAAAAAATTAAATTTTGGTTTTGCAATCGTTGCAGTGTATGTTGATGATTTAAACATTATAGGATCTCCTGAAGAGATTGAAAATACTGCAAAATTGTTGAAAAAGGAGTTTGAAATGAAAGACCTTGGTGTAACTAAATTTTGTCTCGGTCTGCAGATCGAGCATTTAAAGAATGGAATATTTATCCATCAGTCAAATTATATTGAAAAATTACTAAAGAAATTTAATATGGATAAAGCTCATCCTTTGAAAATACCAATGGTCGTACGATCGTTAAATATAGAAAATGATCCTTTTCGCCCCCAAGAAAATGATGAAGAAGTACTTGGTCCTGAAGTGCCATACTTAAGTGCAATAGGAGCATTATTATATCTTGCAAATAATACCAGACCTGATATTTCATTTGCTGTAAATTTACTATCAAGATATAGTTCCAAACCAACCCGAAGACATTGGAATGGAATTAAAGATATTTTTCGCTATCTTTGCGGAACTCGAGATATGGGGCTATACTATGAAAAGGATATAAAATCTAATCTAGTTGGATATGCAGATGCAGGATATTTATCAGACCCGCATAAAGCACGATCTCAATCAGGATACATATTTACTTATAGTGGAGCTGCGATTTCATGGCGATCGACAAAACAAACTCTAACGGCTACATCATCAAATCATGCTGAACTAATTGCTCTCTATGAAGCGAGTCGAGAATGTGTTTCATTGAGATCAATAATTCAAAATATTCAAGAAGAATGTGGGCTTCAAAACATTAAGGAAAATCCTACTCCAATATATGAAGATAATGCAGCTTGTATAGCACAAATTAAAGAAGGATATATCAAAGGAGACCGAACTAAGCACATTGCGCCGAAGTTCTTCTCGGCACATGATCTACAAAAGGATGGTATAATAGATGTTCAAAAAATTCAATCATGCAACAACTTAGCCGATCTATTCACGAAGTCTTTGCCAACAAGAATTTTTGAACAACTCAGAAAGAAGATAGGTCTACACCGACTGAATGATGTCCAATAATATCAAAATGAGGGGAAGCATTATACACGCTGTACTCTTTTTCCCTTATCCAAGTTTTTATCCCAATGGGTTTTGCTTGGTAAGGTTTTTAATGAGGCAGTATAAATATCCAGAAGTATCATATTAATATTGATCCAGAAGTATCATATTACTAGTGTATAATGAAAGATGAACAAAGGGGAAGTGTTATAAATGGAATTATATATTGATTGTCCATTTTCATTATTCCTATTAATTGTATGAGATCTATAGCATTAATTAGAAGATTTGTTTTTGGCTTATAAATAGAGGATGCAAGTTGTATACTGTAATTCAATTATTAGAGAATAAGAATTACATAGCACCACTTTACTCTCTCTTTTATCTTTGTCTCTTCCACCTTTCACTTTATTTTACAACATTATACTTATAATAATTATTTTTATTCTTGATTAATTATTAACAAAAAAATATGGTGGAAATCCTATAATTGTATTTTTGAGATATCACACATAATATTTCATGCTGATTGTATCACAGAAGTTAAGAAACTTCTTCAGTTCTTCGTGATTGTTCCGAAAATAATTTGCTAATGGTTGTAAGGTTTAGTAATAGGATATATTAATCTATTTTTCATGTTACTCTCACTTGAATGCAAGAATATATATGTGTTGTTTTCTCAAGATTGGGAAAAAAAATTACTTGAATTTTGTTCTTGTTCTTATTTCTTAGGGAAATAAATTGGGTTATGTTTGAACATTTGTTAGGTTATATTTTAAAACATGCCCACGATAATATTTGCAGAAAGTGTGGACAGTGATTTTAAAAAATCTGAGAAAAATAGTAAAAAATTTTAAAAAATGTAAAATTTGATTTCTAATGAGATTTCAATATGTAGAAGATAATGAACGGATTGGATCGGTTGTTTGTAGCATAAAATGCAAGAATGGATCCGTAGCACGAAAGCAATCCGTGCTATGCATAGCATTTTAGCAATCCTCTATATATATATATATATATATATATATATTCTTTTATCAAGTGTTGGAATAAAGTAATTGTCCGACTAAATACTTGAAGGAATGGCAACGTGTATAAAAAATATTTTTATTATATTTGTAGGCATAATGGGCCGAGTTTGCTTCCAAAACCAGGGCCTACCATATTAAGATTCCGAGTTATCATTGCATATACTGACAGCAAAAAGTGCCCATTACAAATGTGCCTAGTTAGGAGCAGGTTATGCTAATGATTTGGAGATAATAATTGTAATCTTCTTATATTTAATATATTGAAACCTCTCTCAATACTTAGCAAATGTTTATAATTTTAGTTATTTTTTAAAAAAAAAAACACTTAAGAAAGCCAAGGTCGAAATTTATTCAACAAAAATAAAATAAAATAAAATAAAATAACATAAAATAATAATATCGAACTTAGACAATTGTAACCATTACTAGGGCTGTCAATATTCCGTTCCGCTCACGTGTTCCGTTCCGTTCCGTTCCGTCTGAATGGAACGTTAAATGAAATAGAAAATCAATTTCGTTTCTGAAAACGGAACGGAAACAGAAATGAAAAAAACGAACGGAACGTAAACGGAACACGAAAATGGACGGAATTCCACTGAAATCAATGGTAAATAAAGGACGGAACGTTAAACGGAATGGAATTTTGTTACGTTTGACGAAACGGAACGTTAAACGGAATCAATTTCTGTTCCGTCGACTGAAACAGAACGGAAGCGGAACATGTCTGTTCCGTCTTCCGTTTCAACGTTTGACACCTCTAACCATTACCACTCCATAGCCCTACAACACAAACACAAGATCATCCTTATAATCCACAAAAAAAAAAAACATCTATAATATGAGCAAAACAAAACACAAGGTCCCATGAAAAAAATAGCCACTAGCAAGGAACCAAAAAGAGATTACCTAGCAAGATTATTTCGTCCGTCCGTATATATTTTTATCACTCTGTTTTTTTTACCACTTAAAAAGGTGATTATGGTAAGGAGGACAAAGGATTATATATCCTTCTTAGAGAGTTGCTTGAGCTTATGGAGTTATGGCCTATGGGTAGGGATGAAAACGTATCGGATTTTATCCGCTCCGATTCGCATTCGTATCCGAAAAATGGCGGATTCGGATGTTAATATCCGCATCCGAACGGATACGGATGCGAATGTGGGAACAGAAATTGATGCGGATACGGATAAAAATCCGGATCCGCTAATATTTGCTAAACGAATATCCGCATCCGTAGAGTTTTCTTCAAAAATTGTATGTCTAAACCTGGGAATCGAACCCAAGTGGTTACCATAACCATGCAATGGCTTAACCACCAGACCAAGGCGTTGTTATTGTAAAAGTTGTTTGGTGTATTAATATATACAATTCCAAGAAATATAATTTGGAAGTTTGATTCGTGTTATTATAGGTTATAAATAATGATTAAATAATAATATTAATAATTAAATTTATACATATTGTATATTTGTATGGCATCTGTTTTTAATAAACGACTAATCTATGAAGGCTGAAGTTATTTCAATTTAAATTTAATTAAATTTTATTGATAATTTTAAATTAATTTATTGGGATTAAAACGTTTAATTTTAATTCATTTAGTAAGATTAACTTTCATAAAATAAATGCTCTTTGGCTCAAACTATGAAAAATAATAGATATTAATTTGTATGCACTACTATCGATTTTGACGAAATACTAACATAGACACTGAATATATTGATCATCATTATATTTACAAAATTGCTATTGTAAATAAATAAAAAAGATTAAAATGCAATCCGTATCCGACAAAATATATTCGTATTCGACTCCGTATCCGTTAATATCCGAACCGTATTCGTATCCGCTTAATATCCGAACCGTATCCGTATCCGAACACATCCGTATTCGTATCCGTATCCGAAAAAGAAATATGAATACGGATATGAGAAGACCAACATCCGCTCCGTATCCGATCCGTTTTCATCCCTACCTATGGGTATTCTTTGTTAATGAAAAATTGCATTATTGTTCTGTATGAGATCTGCTGTATATTGTTCGTCATGCATATGTCAAGATAAAAGTCTCTAGGGAATTTTTTTTTTTTTTTGTGTGAAAGTTCTCTAGGGAACTTTTGCAAGCATGCGTCATGCATATGTCAAGATAAAATTCTCTAGGGATTTTTTTTTTTTTGTGTGAAAGTTCTCTGGGAAACTTTTGCAAGCATGGTCGGACGTGTGCTATAGTCTAACAGGGTTTACACGTGCATGGTACAGTCAAACTACAATAGTTAAATGGAGCACAAAATAAAAAATCAGTGTGTATAGCTTGATTACATGGCCATACATGATCAGAAGATATGCTTTCCGACCGACTTAATTGGGGATTAAAGTGTGTATATATATACTAAAATATATCATAATACGGTAGTGCGCTGAAGATTTAATAGGACCCATGGTATCTACTAAAGTCTAAAGATAATAAAAAAGATAGTAATTCAGATGTCGATTATAATTCAAGATTGAAAGTTATTATGCATAAAATTAATAAGCTTATAAGCATATTCCTGTTGAAAGGCTTTTGAAATTGATGTAAAGTCATTGTATTTATTGGCATTTTTATCAACTTAAATTTTTGTCGTTTCGGGTCATTGTAACATAAATAAATTATTAATGGCGCGATCATGTTTTAAAGCAGGGTTCATTGAAGCGAAAAAGTATATTAATTGATTCTGTCTGGTTCAATAATTGCACAAGCAAAGTTAGACTTTTGCATAATACGACGAATCGTTGATTTCGTAATGTCGTCGGCAAGGAAAATGAATTATATATGGTGCCAAACATTCCCAAAACAATATGAAAATCTGTACAGTTTCATATATTTCATGCCGTACAGTGGGTTCCACGAAGAACGATGGAGACAAAAAATATAATGTAACATATTTAAGTCGTCCGATATATAATTTAATCAAACCATCACCATTAGGGCCTCGGTTATCACTTTTATTTTCACGCAGGAATTTGTTTCAGTAAAAATTTTTGATCAAAATAACATGAATACAACTCAAATTTCACACAACCTCAATTACGTACTATGATTTTTTTATGTATTTTTCAAGCTTTGAAATTTCGGTTTTTTCAGTATGACGGTCCAGGTCTCCATGTTATTCCGGTGTTATTTCGATGTTATAACAGTGATATAACGGTGTAGTGTTTTTTTCAAAGTTTGACACACATCAATTCTATAACTATCAATTTATATGTTTATACATCTCCAATACTTCATACAAATAGCATACGGCCATACCAAATTTAATATATAGTTCAATATTGAGTAGCAGTAGCAGCTTGTACCAATTTAACAATAGTTCAATATTGAATACACAATTCAACAATAGTTCCAATAACAGCTTGTTATTTCGCCGAAATAACTAAAATAACGCGTTATATCGCCGAAATAACTGAAATAACGCGTTACGTCATTTTCTCAATTAAGACTGTAACGTTCATGCGGTTTGATATAGAATACCGCTATTTCTGTTATTTCGCCGTTATTTCGCAGAAATTTAGAAGCTTGGTATTTTTAAATTATTGTAAATAAATAAAATGCAAATAATTAATTGATCTTATTATCTTTTAGAACAGAACTTAATCAAAATTTAGACATAAAACTAAATTTATTAAGTACTAGATATTATATAAATAATAATATAATTACATTGGAGTTATTTCGAATGGAACTCGAAATAATTTTGGACTCCAATTCGACCGAGCCACGAACTTTTGAACCAAGGCATTCGACATTGGATCAACTCCTTGATTAAGGACTGGAGGACCACATGCCGCAACCTGCGTACATGCTTCCTGTTGCTTCAGGTAACTCGCAACACAGCAGTTTGTATAATGAGGTACACGAAAGACCAGTACAATCCTTTCCAAATCTGAACCGTCGATATGATCCAAACGGCTAGATATTGGCATATTGCGCACTTTTTTTTATTTATTTATTTTTCAATGCTAGCCTCGTGTGGAGGCGTTATTCACTTCGATTTGGTGTGACATCATAATGTGAAAAAGGAAATGTAGTCTTATACTTCACATCCATAGGATATATATATAGAGTTTAGCTACGGTGAGTCGCGACTCACGGACCCTCCGGTGAGTCGCGACCAAAACTCCTAGATCTAGATCAAAATGACCGACCCAAACCGTCCAATATGATCTCCCTATTGAAATCTCCATGTAGACCAAATTTTTCATTTTTTCAAAATTTTTAAGTATTTGTTTCGGATTTTTAAAAACTGGTGTTTTTGAATGGTTCAGAACCAATTAGATTAACGATTTTCTAAAATTTCAAAAAAATACTTAAAAATTTCGAAAAAATGAAAAATTCGGTCTACATGGAGATTTCAATAGGGAGATCATATTGGACGGTTTGGATCGATCATTTTGATCTAGATCTAGGAGTTTTGGTCGCGACTCACCGGAGGGTCCGTGAGTTGCGACTCACCGTAGCTAAACTCTATATATATATATATATATATATATATATATATATATATATATATATATTTTGATTTAAACTGCCCGTAGGTTCACATCCATAGGATAGACCATAACAACGTCACTACCACCCGTCGCATGTTTCGATGCACCTATCATATGTCGATTTCCTATGCAGGAAGGCTTGATGAATCTGGAATTCATAGTTTACTGATGTTTTGAAAATCGGACCGGACCGGCCGGTTCGACCATGAACCGGACCCTAGTTCGGTCCAATCTGAGCCAGATTTTTTGGCTGTTAGAGAACCACAACGAACGGTCTGGTTTTCATTTCTACAAGTTTTTAAATATTTTTCATTTGGTTCAATAAAATTTTCAAAAAATGTCACAGGGAGGGATTGAACTTGAGATGTCTTGAATAAAAATGAGATGCTCTACCACTAGGCCATTTGATTTTGATTTAAACAAATGAATATTTAATTTATATAAACTATATGGTAATGATGACGTCATCTGGTTCATTCTACCGGTTCGACCGGTCGAACCAATTGTACCATTGAACCGATGGCTTCTCCGGTTTGATGTCCGCATCCGTTGTTTACATCATGCACTAATCTTGACGATAAATCGACTGCAGAGCATTAATATCGGAACGCGCTTTTCTTTATAGATATTTATAGACTCTTTTTATTATTTATTACTTTTCTTTAAGACAATGAACATTCAAAACATGAATGCAACATGGGCCTTTAAAGTTTAAATACTGTTAATGGAAATTTAAAATCGATTTCAAAATGAAAACTATTGATCCATTTAATAAGATAATCATTTATGTTCCTAGATTTAACTTTCCATTCCTTTATAAAATTAAGATTTGTGTGCTCAAACATAAAATATTTGAAAGAGATAAGAACAAATATGTTGTAACGTAATTAAAAATTATACTATATATTTTTCACTGTTAAACTTAAAGGAGTCCAACATTAAACAATAAGAGTTAAATTTGAATGACTGGTCAAACCTATTGATTTTGTTCAAAACAGTCAAAGCAAAGAAATAAGGGTTCAATGGGTTTCATATATTGGAAACGAATGATATGAATAAATCCCACGTGAGGCAGGCGATTTATAACTAGAACACCATACTCGATAATATATGACTAGTCAACATACTCCATTTATTTATTTTTTTTATCCTCAATAAAAATAAATGAAAAATATTTTATTTTATCGAATGATTCGTGCTAGATGACTAGATCAAATTAAATTATTTCTTTCGTTTCCCTCAACTTTTGTCCTCTAGCTAGTGAATTTGGATTCCTTAACCAGATACTGTCATTTACCCGTATACTTGAAACATATTAACGATAACTAAAATATATTTTTTAATTATGTTTTACTTTCAGCTTTAGTTCTAAAATCTTTTATAACAAAATTTTTAAAATTGAAACAACAAAATAACCAATATATGAAATTAATATTACTTTAATACATACATTTGAAAACGAGGTGATAAGGATCATCTCCAGCGACACTTCATTAATAACAGACGCGTTTTCTAAAAAATGAAAAAAGTTTCTCATCCCCATCCAGCGATGTCTCATCCCCTCTGTCCCTCTGTTCCCTCTATCCCTCTGTTTTCCTCCCTTACTCTCACATTAACTACAACTACAACAATTACTAATACTAACTACAACAGTTAGTATCCGAACTACAACATTTACTCATATTAACTTCAACAGTTAGTATCCGAACTATAACTACAATAATTACTACTACTAACTACAACAGTTAGTATCCGAACTACAACAATTACTCATATTAGCTTCAACAGTTAATATCCGAGCTACACTTTCAACAATTTAAATATGCCAACTTCAAATATTATCTTCAACATTTACATATGCCAACTTCAACAATTACGACATTAGCTTCAATATTTATGAATATTAATTTCAACAGTTATGAAGTGTGTGAGAAGGGGAAGGGGAGGGTGGGGGAGGAGGGGGAGGGCAGGGGGGAGCGTACGCGGGAGGGGTGGGGTGGGGGGGGGGGTGGAGAGCGTACGCATGAGGGATGGGGTGGGGGGGAGCAGTCGCTCTGGCGCTCATCCTCTCATCCCCTGGACTTCCGAAAATGGAAGAGACATTTCAAACGCGGTTTTTAAAAATGGAAAAAAATAACTCATCCGTAAAAGATGATGGGGATGATAGAAAAGCTGGGATGATCCTAAGCAATTCCGATTTGAAAACGTAAGATATTTCGATTTTTACTTTATTAAGAAAATGACTTAGAAGTAACGGTTGTCCAAAACTTATTCAGATATGCATAATCTTAGTCAATTAAATTTCTCAAAAAATAACATAACTTTTAGTGGTTGTATAAAAAAAGTTATGTAAATCACATCTTGCGGTTTATGTAATTCTAAATCTAATTAAATTAAATTTTAAATGTAACGACATGTTAAAAATGAATAGTTTTGCACAGACATTTTAAATGTAACGACATATATATCAAATAATCACAACTTGCGGTTTATATAATTTCTGTGCTGTGCATAAAAGTACGCGTTGCAACGACCATCATTTCCTGCAATTTTTTATTTGTCAACCTCCTGGAAACATAAAGGATATATGAAAAGTATATGGAAATATAAAGGATATTCGAAAAGTATATAAAAAAAATATCGATCCATGAGAGACGACATATGCATACGCAATTATTGACCTATACTTCGTCGTTACTTGGTCCAATTCAAACCATTGGTCTTCAAATACCTATTTCAGTATTTCCTCGAAATATCGTCATGCTGTTATTTTTCTTTGCCAATTGGGGATCCATTCTGAGTATTACTATTAATCTATTATTGAATGAACATGACGCATTCATTTAATATTTTTAATTTCGTGCTGTTAAATATCAACATTTATCAAATAATCAACTAAATATTCTGTGACAGATACTATTTATTACTTTTTTTTTATCCTAAAAAAAAAAGAACAGGGCGAAGCCCCTATCTTTTAAATAAGTGAGAGTCATCATTTAATGTGAGCTCTGTATCATTTTCCTACAAATTAATACAAATCTTTTGGGCCAATGATCAGAAGATCATATGACATATCAGAATTCTCAATTCTCTCAATATTAATTATGAGAATGTGAGTTATCTAATATTTGATCTGAACAAATCACTTTAGTGATGAAGAATACATGCTTAGTAATAAACAAAGTTCATAAACAAATGTTTGAGAACAAATTATTCATTTTTATTCACCTCACTTCCAAACACATCATAAAAATTTTAAAAAATTCTTACAAGATTGCTTCCTTCAAGAAAACATAGTGTCCTCTCATTGTGCGATTCCAAATTTCTGGCTTCCCTCGAGAAATTTTAGAAAACCGTAGCATCACACCAAATCCATAATGATTGAAAGTTTGAAACAAACGAGTTACTATTAAGGCATCTCGAGTGACCGCAACATAAGCTCTCCGTTTGGATGCGTTGAGAATAAGGTAGGAAGAAGGAAGAATGAAAGAAATTTATTGGAAATGGGTAAATTTATTGGGAAGTGTGTAACTTTTGTGAAGAGTTTGGATGGTTAGAAATAAATTTATTGGTAAAAAGTGGTTATTCCTTATTCCTTATTCCGGGAAGAAGCCATCCAAACGGAGCTCTTAGGAGAGGATATCCAGTTGATACACAATCCGGATTCGCTGTTGCGCGACACGTGCTGTAGCACGCGCACGAGCCGTCTGATATTGATCGGACGGTTCATTTTTTACGTGCCTATCAATCTAGGTTACATACACGGAGCTCCCTTGTCCATTAGATCTTGATCAGATGGTTCAGGTGGCGCGCTACACCATATGTCGCGCGCCACATGATTTCATTTCAATTGATACATTATATGGTGCTCTGTATCAAAGTTACGACCTTTGCCTTCCATTTCTTTTAATTTATGATATTTAAGGCTCCGTTTGGATGCGTTGAGAATAAGGTAGGAAGAAGAAAGAAGGGAATAAATTTATGGGAAAATTTTTTCTGTACCCCTCAAAATTGAGGAAATACAGAATTTGTCCTCCGAAAGTTCAAACTCCTGATTATGCCCCCCCCGAAATTTGGGACGCCTTCTTTATTTGCACCTCTGCCATATTTTCTAATATAAAAAAAATTAAAATAATAAAATTGAAAATTTCGGACCTTTTTACCCCTGATCGAATCTAGACCCAGACTGACTAAACCCATTCGATCATACTAAACCAATTCGCTCTCTCACACACACCAGAAAACCCATTCGCTCTCTCACGCAAGAACCCTAGTTCCTCTCTCTGCCCTCTTCTCTCGATCAAACCTGGAGAGAACTTTCAATGGCCTAAACCCTATATCTTCTGGATCGATCAAACGAGAACCCCACCTCTCCACTCAATTGGAGAAGAAAATCTCTTCTCTAAACCCAACCTTCCTCCGTTGCTCCTCCGTCGCCTCCGTCACCTCCGTCGCACTCTCCACCATGCATCCTCGTTCGAGCAGATCAGAAACCCTATCTCATTCAGTTGCGTCGAGCATCGGGCCCCAGACAAGTGGAAAGGAACGTTTGCCGCTCGTGCCATACCCGGCTGTGGTGTCGCCGTAAAGAGGTTTGTGAGTAGAACAGAAGGCAATCCAGGAAGACCTTTCTATAAATGTGTAAACATGGTATTATTTTTCTATATGTAGCATTTGATCTCGATTTTGTTATTGATTTGGGTCTTTAATTAACTTAATTTTTAGTTCTAGATTACAGTGCACTGCTTACTGTACTTTGTTGATTTTGATATTTGAGTTTGAGTTTGAGTTATTTGGGTCTTTAATTAACTAGTTCTATATGTACTAAACTTTGCTTACTGTGAAAATCAAATAAAAAGTAGTAGGCTTTGATAACAAGACGTTAGTGTTCAATGTCATAATCATTCTGAACCGCTCAGAATCATTTTCTTCTACAAATGCAACAGTGAGTGGTTCTAGTTCTAGGTAGTACTGACCAATGAGTTATGCATATGGTAGAAGATTTCGAGTACTACTAACCAACATTTAAGTTATGACCAATTGACCAATTGAGGGAAATATTAGTATTGACCAACAATGAGTGGTTATATTCTACAAATGTTATCTGATTCTGATATTCTTTTCTTGGGTCTTTTCTTTTTTTTTTCCCTAAAGGATTTCCAGGTGCAATTTCTGGAAGTGGAAAAACGAATATTTGGTTTATCTAACAAAATGCAAATGTTGTTATACCATCTATCGAATCTGAGCTAGTTCAGCTTGTTGGTACATTGGAATCTCAATTGGTCAAATTGAGAGATGAATTGTTGAAGAAATGTGAAGATGATGGCAATTTGAAGCACTTTTTTTGCATCATTGGATAACATTAAACTGCATAATCATATATATGTGAGTATTGCTCTGTTAGTTGTGGTGATTGGTCTTTTAACTGTACTTATAGGAATTCACAAGTAGTTTCCTTTCTTTTCTTTTGTTTGGGAATTTTGGTTTGGATTAAATTCAGTGAATGTATCTGTTTCAATTCAGTGAATGTAACTCTATCCTATGTTTATGTTGTGTTAAAATTTCTTGCTACAATTCTTGGTTCATTGATTATGTTACTAAAATGTAAAAATGTGTAAATATACTGTAATGGTTAACAAGGAACCATGATTCTTCTCAACTTAAAAACACAGTTTGTACAAACAACAGACCAGAAAACAACATATCTATCTCTGGCAAAACAACGCAGTTTGTACAAATTCTATCTCTGGCAAAATAGTAGGGTATTTTGATGTACATGACAGACAACCACTTGAAAACAACATATCCCATTACCATTATAATATAACGAGACAAAATTAACACAAGGGTTTTACACATAATAATAAACAAAACAGAATCTACAAAGGCAAAACATCTCTGGCAGCCACTTGCAAGACTGTTTACATACCCAGAATGAACAAAGATCTCTGGCGCACCTTATTTTGCACCTTATTTTACATACCCAGAATGCTATTAGGGTCTCTGGCAGCCACTTGCAAGACTGTTTGCAGCCACGAGCATCTAATATCTAGGCTAAACAGTATAGTACAAAAAATAGCATTACAAGCATCCATAAAAAAATACAAAATACAATACAAATTCAAGCATCTGGACATACTACAATTAATAGCTAAGCATTACAGCATCCATCAAATGTATTTACTTTTCTCAAATTAGACCCTAATAGCATTCTTACAAAAAATGATTCCAGCACAAAATGATGCTTCTCTCAAATCAACCCTGCTTCTCAGATGGAGCACGTACTACTTTTTTAACTGTCACTCTCTTTCTGCCACTTTTTTTAACTTCTCTCAAATCCTCCATATTTCAAAAATATTAGAGGGCAGTAAGAAATTTCAGAACTTGCTATGCATTGTATTATACAATAATCAATTTCAGAACTTGCTACAGTAAGCAATATACTAACAGATTGAGATATATTGTAAAATACACTAACAGATTGACATGCAATTTCAGTCATATGTTATAAGCAATTTCAGCAATTTCAGCCATGTTATAAGGAATTTCAGCAATGAATATAAGCAATTTCAACCATGTTATAAGCAATTTCAGCAATCACTATAAGCAATTTCAGCCATGTTATAAGCAATATTTCAGCAAATTCAGCCATGTTATAAGCAATTTCAGCAATGAATATAAGCAATTTCAGCCATATTATAAGCAATTTCAGTAATGGCAGCATAAACATAACAACACAATAAGCACCTTAAAATTTCCCTTTAATTTTTTATGCAGCCTGACAGCATAAACGTAATACCATTGGAAATTTTTGTTTATAATAAAATATGAAATTCTAATAAAGTAATAATTGAACAGTGTTGAAATTCTTATGTGTAAGTCTAATATGTCCATTTACAGATGTGAAAAAAGGCATTACTTCAAAAAAAAAAAAAATTTCATTCATACTTCTGAAAGAGGATCTTGTAAAACCAAAAGAAAAATTGTTGGGGGCTGATTTAGAAAAAGTTCTCTGCTGGATGCTTGAATAATTAAGAAGAACCATGTACGAGTTTTAATTTTTCTTTTTGCGTTCTACATGGCATAGAACGATTTGACCTGTCATACAAAATAAGGATAACACAAAACGAAAAATAAAAAAAGAAATTGATCAAAGACGAACCTGATTTGTGCGACGGAGACAGATTCCATACGAGGGAAGAGCACCAATTTGTGCGAGAGAGAGAAAAACCAGCGATTGTGCCAGAGAGAAACAATGGAAATACAGAGAGAAGCGATTCATGCCAGAGAGCAGCCTAACGGAGGTTTGTGCACGATTTAGGGAGAGGATAAGAGAGAAAGGATTGTGTTTGTGTTTTGATCGGTTTACCATTGAAGCTTTTCTCCTGGTGATTTGATCGAGAGGAGAGGAGAAAAGGTCCGAAATATAGTTCAACTAGGGTTCTGGCGCGTGAGAGAGCGAAGGGGGTCTGGATCGAATGAGTTTGGATTCGATCAGGGTTCTGGCGCGTGAGAGAGCGAAGGGGGTCTGGATCGAATGAGTTTTGATTCGATCAGGGGTAAAAAGGTCCGAAATTTTCAGTTTTATTATTTTAATCTTTTTTATATTAGAAAATATGGTAGAGGGGCAAATAGAGAAGGCGTCCCAAATTCGGAGGGGCATAATTAAGAGTTTGAACTTTCGGAGGGCAAATTCTGTATTTCCTCAGTTTTGAGGGGTACAGAAAAAATTTTCCCTAAATTTATTGGGAAGGGATAAATTTATTGGGAAATGTGTAACTTTTGTGAAAAGTTTGGATGGTTAGAAATAAATATATTGATAAAAAGTGGTTATTACTTATTCCTTATTCTGGAAAGAAGCCATCCAAACGGAGCCTAATATATTTTTTTTGAAGAAGTTCTCATTACTTTTCAAAACGGAAAGCATGGAACCGCGCCAAGAAAAAGAGCGAGCAAGTGTGAAAGCGCCTATGTAATAATGTAAACTGTGGCAAACTTTGAAAATTACATTTTATTTTTTGGGAGAGTGAAACTTTGAAATTCGTATAGAAATCGAATCGATACATTTGTTTTGTATTTTACGAAAAGATGACATTTTAACATTTTTTTTGTAAATGAAATAAACCTCCAAAAAATAGAGCTCAACTTGAACCCAAAAAAAAAGAAAAAAAAAAAGAGAGCTCCACTTGGAATCTTCATCTACTCCCGCGTGGGACCGTCCAACACAGTCTACGAACCGTTCGATCTGATCTGAACGGTTCGAACCTACCAATCAGGTTACATGCACGGAGCTTCCTTTGTCATTAATATTAAATTACACGGCTCACAGCACTGCGCTGGACAGTCCCGCGCGGGACGGGATTTCATTTCCTCCACTTGTGCTCTGGACCCTTTCTCTCTGACCTATAAAACGAAGTTCAAGAGGATAACATATTTCTAAGTCCAAATTCAACGCACGTTGCTTGACCGTACTGTTCCCACCGATTTATTTTATTATTTTAATTTCTTCTTTGGAATCAACAAATTAATCATTATAAATTTCAGAAACTTTTGTTGCTATAAATTTAACCCTTCAAAAATAAAATACCTCTTTGTGGATATATATTTTTTTTGTCCTTTGAAGTTAATTAAGCACGAGATGATTAAATTACTTTTAAATACATGAATTTGTAACAATTCTAGCGTTTGCATTTTAATTGAACTGTACGTGCAAATTATTATTATATTATTATGTATTCGGTATTCGCGTGTGTGACCATTATCCTCTTCAGGTTTTGTTAAAACCTACAGTGTAGTCATTTGTCCCGGACCGTCTAATCTAATTTTGACGCACAGATTTTACGGGCCATACGAATCTTGACGAGTCCGATATTAATCACGGAGAATTCATCGTTGATCGAACGGCCATAAATACAAAAATTGCACTGCAGGTTTTATAAAAACATGCAGAGGATTTTGTCCCATGTGCGTGGGTGTGTACAGTTTTGGATAGATGTATTTAGGCCCTTTTAATTTTATGTTTTTACAATTTCTGAAACTGCATGCACGCATAAAAAAAAATAAATAAAATTTTGTGCAGTCTCTTAACACAAGTTTTTCTATGTAATATATATAGTTTTAATTTTAGTAACAAAAATATTGTGTTGGGAAACATATGCTAAGTTTTTAGACGAAGTCTTATATGTTCTTTCATCACAAAAGATTGTACTCTCGTTATTTATCCTGCTTATATCTTCTTGCTTCATCAATTAAAAAGGAAAGAAGTATATTAATCTTAGTAAATTATATTCAGAAACATTAAAATTTCGAACTCAAACAATCAAAATAAAATTTGAAGAAAAATGATAATTAAAATTCCATAGTTGTTATTGTGGGCCGTTTGGATCGCTTAGGAATAAGAGGAATAGCCTATTCCTAGACGGAAAATAATAGAAAGTGTGTAATTTTGTGAAGAGTTTGAATGGTTAGGAATAAATTTCCGTTCGGAATTTGCTATTCTTACTTATTCCTTACCCATCCAAACAACCCCTAGTTCTTTTTTTATTCCGAGTTCTTCATTTATATGGAAGAATTTCTAATATATATATTTTTTGATGAAGGAAGAATTTCTGCTAGATTCTACTTCTTATATAAACGAGAATAATCTGAATAGGTAATTTAAAGTGACATATATTATATAATTACATAAATGCATGTCTCCAATCATGTAAAAACTAAAAAGTCGAGCCATTCGACATATTGCCTTGATCCGCTCAAATACGACCTTCGGATGGTTTGCTTGAATAGATCTTGATTCTTGACCCAATGACCCCCATCGAAAGCAATTAATTAATTTAATTATAACGATAACTTGAATCGGCTCGATCTTCACTTCTCCAGTCTCCAATTCAGACGATCCGATATTCAGATTCCATCTAATTTTAATATTTGAGTCACTAAAGGCAGTGCCGACGAACCGCCTAAGTAATTATTAATTAATGATAATAAAAAACTAGATAAATAAGGAGATGATGGTTCTAGTGCCACAATATTTTTTGGCACTATAAATGCCACACAATTTCTCTTTTTAATTAATATTTTAAAATTCAAAATATTTAATTGTAAAATCTCAACTGTTGAACTTGTTCAATTTAATGAGAAATGTATGTTTATATAATTTTTATAAATTTTGGAGTTTATTTGATATTCAATCAACATGTCAACACTAGAACGTATTAGAATTAATATGTTATAGTTACCAATATTCTTTCATTTTTTGACCTCTTCATCAAACATCAAATAAACTCTACAATTAATAAAAATTATATAGAAATGTATCGCTAGATAAATTAAACAAGATTAACGGTTTGGATTTAAAAATTAAATTTTGAATGAAATATTAGTGAAAAAGAGAAGTTATGACATTTATCCATAATGTAAATAATTTAAGGTGTGTGTATATATATGGAAAATTAGATCTGTGTCACTCTAAAATTGTAAATTTCAAAAAATGCTACCTCAAAATTGACTCTCAGAAAACTGCCACTCTAAATCAATTTTATTCATATATTCGACACAAAAATACTAATTTTTTTTAAAATTTCTTTTGTATTTACTAATTTGCCCTTCATCTTCTTATTTTGATCTTCTCTCCGATGAAATTTTAGAGAGATAAAAATATACTTTATTGTGTTTTTAATTCATCATCAAACTGATGGAATTTAAGAAAATCGATTTCATACATTAGATAGACCTCCTTTATTTTTGTGAATTTTCTCGTTGATTCATCATCTCATCTCCTTTATTTTCTATTCTATATCAACAAAATCCATCACGTGCTTATGTTGGGAAAGTATCAAACAGACTAATATTAAGTTATTGTTATCCAGTTATTCTATACCATTCATTTTTTTTATTCATATTTTTTATCAATGAAACAACAAAAATCCGCAAACTGTTATCAATTTAGTTCTTCTAAACTTCTCGATCGAAATTTAAGCATAATTTTTTTCTTGGTGTAAATCGGATAAAATTAGGTTAAATCAAATAAAATCAAAGAGGAAAGAGGCGTTAATTTGTATCTTTTACAGGATATATAAATAGACATCTTTTAGGTTTTACATCAATCAAGCCGGTACGTTTATAAATTTTATCATCGGCAAAGAAGGGATAAGAGACGAAGAACATAGGCTCCGTTTGGATAGGTGTGGGAAGAAGGGAAGAAGGAAAAAAGTATTGGAAAGTGTGTAACTTTGTGAATAGTTTGGATTGTTTATAATTTATTTTTTCTCTTCTTTCTTTTTCCTACCTTCTTCTCAACGCATCCAAACGGTACCATAGAAAGGAAAGGTAAAGAACAAGAGGAAGGGCAAATTAATAAATACAAAAATTTATCTTAAAATACAGTTTATTGTGGCAAAATATATGAATAAAATGGATTTCTTAGAGGCATTTTTCTAAGATTCAAATTTAAAATTAAATTTTCTAATTTTGTAATTTTATAGTGACATAAATCTAAATTATCTCTTTTTTCCCCTTTTTTAAAAAAAATGTTAGTATTTTTGCAGTCATACTGAAAGTTGGCGAAGGTAGAAAATTATAGAGTACTAACATGGAGAACTATTGATATATATAATTTACTACTTTTTTAAAAAAAAAAAACTCAGTAACTTTGTGTCAACCAGATAACAGGCCACGTAACTGAAATTCTCCTTAATAATTTTTTCTTTGAGGAAAAAAATCTACTTAATCTAAAACCTTGGGAAATAAACTTCATGACAGAAGAAAAAAAATAGCACATGGTCTAAAATTGTACTAGCTTGTACGTTCTACCGCAACGGGCGAAAGGCGAAAGATATAGCCACAAGCATTCGTTTCCAACTCAAAACATTTAAAGAGCAAGTTTGATACTCAAGCATAGAGCCGCCTTGTTATTGGCTATTGCTACCTAGCTAATTGCTAGTTCAATTTTATTAGAGAGGTTCTTATCTCAACGACTGAATCAATTAAGACCCTGATCAAAATTCCATTTTTTAAACATGGGATTTCATTTCGTTGGAATATTCATGATAAAAATGAACGGATTTGATGTCATTTGATTGCAATTTTCATATAATTAGATCCACCGAAATTCTGTAAAATCAATTGAATTGAAATGAAATCAAATTAAATCCCGTGTAAAAAACATTTTGATCAGAGCCTAATACTATTAATTAGAGCAAGAGGCCAGAAAATTAATCTGTAGTTTATTTTGCTATAGGCGGACGGCGGAGTTCCAGTTTTTTACGTACTTGCCATTATGCAGTATGCACACATGATTATTGTTGCATTGCTGTTTTTTTGTCTCTATATGCTAAGTGCCGGTGCACATTATACTTGTGTACAAATATTCTTACTAGACAGAGTCTTAACAACGCTGAAAGAATAAGGTCATAACAACAAAATTCATCTTCTTAAGAGTTAATTATTATTACAACTTATTTGCAAATTGTGTGTAAATCTTCAATAATAAGCAAACTACCGACATGTATGATGAAAGATTTTTAATAATTTGCATGACTGGGACAAATGAGCAAACTTGTGTACTTGAAACTAATACTCAATCAACCATCATTAAGGTTGAAGAATTCATAGCTGAATGGTTCAGTACGTGCCCCCACTAGAGTAGTGTAAAAGAGAAGCTCCGCTCTAATTGGATGGGGTCTTACTCTGGCCTAAACTGTTGATTAGGACGGTAATATATAATTTACTGAATCAGTTTCACAATTACTTGAAATTTATCATAGAAAAGTACCCATTAACTTTTGACATGGACCTCCTCAATTAATGACTAAATCTTTTGTCAAACAGTCTTAATCAAATGTAGGATTTTTGTGTGGTGCTAGTTTAGTAGCTCTTTATGCGGTGAAGACAGTAAATATTATGGTTTTCGCACTGATCATGCGTACGTATTGCATTTGAGGAAAGATTAATTAATTAATTTTTCTATGAGAAAAGTAATAAATAACGACTTCAAAGCGTGTAGTTTTAGTAGATATGTAAAAACTTTTCGTATGTCCATTTGATCTTTTATTTTGAAAAGAAAATGCTTACTAAAACGTTAAAAAATATAGAAATTAATATTTTTTTATTATTTAAATCAATTTTGTTATCAAAGTAATTTAGCATTATATTGAAAAATTAGAAAATTTTTACATTTAAATTTGAATATTAGATAGATTGCCAAATAAATTTAGAATTAATTTAAATTTGATAGACGCTAGCTATATTTAATTGATGGAAACCACATCTACAATTTTAATCTTTTAGTTTGAACAAGATTTTATTTTCAAGATATAAAATTTATAAGAACTGTAATAGTTGAGCACAATAAAATTATTTATAAAAACATAAAAACAGTGAAACCAATTTTTGAAAACTTTTCAATGTATGTAAGTATATGGACTAGAGATACGTTTTTACAAATCAAAAGTGCAAGAATAGTACTATTTGAATAGTAAGAATTATTTTCGCATTTTCAGCAATTAATGTGAAAGTGTTATGATGTGGTTATTCCAAATGTGGATAGAAGAGTATTTTTTTTTTTTTTTTTACTATTTGAAGAGTCAATGTATCAGTTCGATAAAACTTTAATTAATGGTTGTGTTTGGATTGGAGTGGGAAGAAAAGAATAAGGAAAGAAGGGTCCAAATTTATTATTAAACAATCCAAACTCTTCACAAAGTTACACACTTCCCAATACTTTTTCCCACACCTCATCCAAACGGAGCCAATAAGAAAAATGTTATGTGCGCTTTTTCTCTCCCCCCTCCTCTTTCTCCTTCTTTCTTTTTTTTTTTTACTGTTTACTATCCACATCGGAATAGTATGTTGTCAAACGCAACCACATATCCCGGTTGGGACTAATATTTGTGGGGCCGTTTGGATCGCTTAGGAATAAGAGGAATTTTCTATTACTAGGCATAAAGTATTGGAAAGTGTGTAATTTTGTAAAGAGGTTGAATTGTTTATAATAAATTTATGTCTACGAATAGCAAATTCTTCCTATTCCCATGTGATCCAAACAACCCCTCTAAGATTTTCCGTTTTGTTGTGAAGTAATTTTCTGTTTTGCAAGTGATTACAGAAGTTGGATTAGCATGACGATTATAGTTTATACTATGGAATCTCTTTTTTCACATTCACTAAGAATCCGAAATATGTACACTCCACAAATTGTCTGATTGTACATAGCATGTAATATGATGTGATGAGATCATCAAATAAATTTATAAATTTATTACACTATATATATATCTTTAGTTTATTTAATTTATGATGAAAGGTACCAATTCTGGAGCTTCCTTAACTATATTTTAAGAAAATAAGGTTCTTTAATTAGCCTAAAGTATTTATGCATGACAACCATATGACTTGTTTCTTTTATGGTCCTTTTTTGGGTCCCATGAGATATAATGATTTAGTCGTAACAATATAATAAGACAGAACCGCTTGGCCACAAAAGTTCAGACCACCTCTTGAGGCGTCGCCTCTTTCTTAGAAGGTAGCTTAAATTGACTTGTGCTTACTCCTTTTACATCACGTTTTTATTTTTCTTCTCTTTAAATAGGGCCTCCATCTCTCATTGTCTGCAAATAATAAGCTCCCTCTTCTACTTCAAGAGAGAGTAAGGCAATTAAACAGATCTAAAGAAACAAACAAAAGAAGAGCATACAAAGAAAAGGATTAATTTCTTCACAGTCAAGAGAGTTCATTAATCACTAGTACTTCATAACTTACAAATTCAAGATGGTGAGAGCTCCTTGCTGTGAGAAAATGGGGCTAAAGAAGGGTCCTTGGACTCCAGAAGAAGATCAGATATTGATATCTCACATAGAGAGATATGGCCATAGCAATTGGCGCGCTCTGCCGAAGCAAGCCGGTAAGCTCACGTTATGAGCCAGAGCGAATGAATCCATATACAATTATAGCTGCAGATGCTAAGCTTTTGGAAAACAATTACTAAGATCTTCCTTTTGTTCTTTGGAATTACAGGATTGTTGAGGTGTGGTAAGAGTTGCAGGCTGAGGTGGATTAATTACCTTCGGCCAGATATTAAGAGAGGCAACTTTACAAGAGAAGAGGAGGAGACTATTATCAAGCTGCATGAAATGCTTGGCAACAGGTACAAATCTGATGTTTTCTTGTGTTAATACTTTGACGGAAATAACCATGTATATAGTTGGAAAAAAGTATTAAAAACGGCTTTTACTGGTTCGTTTCATCGTTTGTAACAGTGAAAGGAAAAATTGATTAATAATTTAAGTTTTCAAAATTCCAAAAATTACTATATTCTTTCTAGAGGCAAACTTTATCGTCTTATGTCACATGCACACGGAAACTCCAGCCGTCTAGCGCCCACAGTTATAAGCTAACATTTTAAATGGCATACATGCCATGTGGGGAAATAATTTTTTTAATTTATGATTTTTATATTGTATGGCTGTATAAGGTTTTATTAAAATCTATAAAAGATTCCACGAACTAAATTGCTTTTTAAACAGACAACATGGTTCGCACCTTTTATAGACAATAATATCTACTAAAAAAATTTTAAATATAATTTCTCATTTTAATTCTTACAAAAGTTTCCTTTCACTCTGATCAATATTTACATACCATCATTTTTTCTTGTTTTAAATAAATAAGCTCTAATGAACACTCAACTTGTTTTTTTGCATAGGTGGTCAGCAATTGCAGCTAAGTTGCCAGGGAGAACAGACAACGAAATAAAGAATGTATGGCACACACATTTGAAGAAGCGGCTGCTAACAAAAGATACAATTCAGAATTCAAACATCAAAATTAAGGCAAAATCCATGAAAAGAAACCGAGACATCGATTTACGGCCGATTTCGCCAGCTCAATCACCGAGCGAGTTCTCTTCAGTGACCGAAACATCTTCAGGGGAGAATACTGATTCATACGGTGCTAGTTTCGTAAAGGAAGAGAGCTTTACTTCAGAAGAATTCCCAATAATTGATGAGAGCTTTTGGTCAGAAGATGTATCAATGGATAATGGCAATGAGCTTAATTATACTGTGCCGGCTGATGCCTCGTTCGATGCATTGATCAGTGAGCCGGCTGGCATGTTGTGTTCCTCCAATGGTGATGACATGGATTTTTGGTTGAGAGTTTTCATTGAAGCAGGAGAGATGAATGATTTGCCACAAATTTGAAATTTTAGGACCAATAAGAAATTAACTTCACATTCTTTTTTTTTCCTCTTCTTTGTTTAAATTGCATTGGGGTGGAATTTTGGATGACATATATATAAGAGATAAGTTAGAGAAAAAAGGAATCCATTAGGGGCAAAGACAAAAGGAAACTCGTAGCTATGAACTAACAATTTGTTTTGTTCTTTGACCCTATCGTTGTTTGTATAGAGAAGAAAAATGATTTATTATATCTCTCATAAAAATATATACGTTAGACATTCTTTTGATTTTAAACAGTCCAAGCCCCTTTAGCTTTGTTTTGCTGGATTAAGGAAATTTTCAAATAGTCCATTGCATTCTCCATAGATGGCATAATACTGCACCAAGCATGGGTTTTAATTAGGCCCTGATCAAAATGGTTTTTTCATGAGATTTCAATTCAATTCAATTGATTTCATATGATTTCGTAGGATTTTGTTGGATCTAATTACATAGAAATTCTAACCAAATGACACCAAATCCGTTCATTTTGATCAAGAATTTTCCAACGAAATAAAATGAAATGAAATCCCATGTTAAAATCATGAGATTTTGATCAGGGCCTTAGTTTTAGCGACCCTATATAAGCTTCATTTATCTTTTGATACCAGCAATATTTTTACTATGTTTTAATTAAAACTAAAAATCAGGTGGAGTAACAAAATGAAATTTTATGGAAATAAATAGATCGCAAATTTCAGAGTAATAGCAACAATACATAAAATGTTAGAAAAAAAATGGGGCTTTAGAAAGTGGAAAATAATTAAACTGTACTATCGGTTATGACTTCATAAGGTAACTTCAAAGTGTTAAACGAAAATTCCCAATAATTTGCGGTTCCTTTGGCAATCAATAAAAATATAGGGGCCTATTACAAATTTCATTGCAAAATACAGCCTCTTGCAATTTTTTAACAAAAATTGTAGACAAAAATGGCTATCTTGGTCAACTGTTCTGTGCGTTGCCACTGTCAAAGTGATTGACAAATGCCAATTGCCTACGAAATGTATGAGGTAACATGAATAATTAACCCAAATATTACTGTTCCGACAAGTAAAATAGATATTTCCCTTTTGTGCTAGTATAGATTGTACTTTTTAATACAACTAGTACAAAATTTGATAATAACTGTACTCTTTCTGAATATATTTGAACTTTGCTTGATCCGGTAGTGGTATCATACCGGACCAATTAAGATACAATAATTATTATTTTATTATAGGCTCCGTTTCGATGGGTGCAAAAATAAGGGAATAGCTTCTTTCTACTTTCAAATTTATTGTAAACAATCTAAACTCTTCACAAAGACTCCGTTTGGATGATATGGGAATAAGAGGAATAAGAAAAGAAGTATTAGGAAATGTGTAACTTTGTGAAGAGTTTGAATTGTTTATAATAAATTTGGGAGTAGGAAGAAGCTATTTCCTTATTCCCACTCCCATCCAAACGGAGCCAAAGTTAGACTCTTCACAATTCTTCTTCCTTTATTTCTCTTATTCCCACACAAGATTTTAAAATGCGATTTATGCGGTTTAGCGGTTGAGTGGTGATTTAGCGTTTATCGGTGATAAAACGAAAAAAAACGGTGATATAACGATAAAACAATTGTGCGATGTGAACAAAAATCTTGATAAAACGGCGATAAAACAGAAAAAAGGAGTTTTTTAAAAGTTTGTTCCCACAGCATCCAAACGGAGCCAGATATATTATTTTAACTGTACTCTTGCATTGCTTCCTATATATAACTCACATATGACATATTAAAAAAGTAAATAACGACACGTTATTCGTATCCGTTTGGATGGTGTGGGAATAAGAGGAATAAGGAAAGAAGTATTGGGAAGTGTGTAACTTTGTGAAGAGTTTAGATTGTTTATAATAAATTTAAGCCTAGAAAGAAGCTATTTCTTTATTCCCATGCTCATCCAAACACAGCCATATAGAAAATAATGTCATTGAAATATAGCATCTTTGATATCAGTGTAGAATTAGGCAGTTCAAACCCGATTTCAAATTTTTCTTAAAAATAAACAATCAAACTATAGTATGGAACGCTTGATTCTAATCAAACAAATTCACATGGATTTATAATAATGACACAATTGTTATCACTGTAACAATATTAGCGAATACAAATTCATTAAATAATGTCTCCAATTTTATGCTGTCCACATAGCATTTTTAATTTTCTACCTGAAAGATTAGTGGGTTAATCAGTCCATCAATGTTATTGTGAAAATGATATCATTTTTTTAATTAACAGATCGAATAATGGGATATGAACTCGCCTGGGCGTTGCTTTTCAACTTTTATGCAGGTCTAGTGGATTGGAACTTCGAAAGTGGACATAATAATATATATATATTTTTTTGTTTTTAAGTCTACAAAGCAAGTCCATTGATTTCAAACTAGGGATACGGGGGCCATTCAGAGCATTTAAATGATATAAATCTCCACCAAAGGCTCATACCTATTATGTAAATCATGACATCTCATCCCCTAAAGGAGCTAGCTAAACTAATTTTGTATCAAATATATTGAATTTTGAATCAAAATTACATATTCATGATTTAATCCAAATTTGAACTATGAGCTTAAAGAAAAATAAATTTACCTACCTCAATAATTCTGATCATATGAACCCCAAGTAAATAAAACAATATTTTTACCTCGAAGATTACATGTACACTATTATAATTTTTTTAAAAATACACTTTTACAATAAATACTTTGAAGATCATGGAAATTTAATGCTATCCTAATTTCTTTTTTTTTTAAGTCATAGATTTTTTCAATAAAAAATTAAACCCATTTAAACATTTTATTTTTATTGTGAACGCATTTGAAATTTCCTTTCTGAAAATTCTGTTGCTATGTTATAAAACAATTGAAAATATTGCAACTAATTATGGAAATACTAGTGAAAATTCTTTCAATTGTTTTATAACAACTGAAAATTCTGTTCCTTTCAATTGTTTTATAACAATTGAAAATTCTTTTGCTTTGCAGAGGCTTCCAAAAATTATGCTGACATACTAGTGGCCAGTAAGGGTGCATTGTGTGTCTAAATAAGGACTCGTGGACTAAGTGGAGACGCCAGCGGTCTTTTGCATTGACATTTGTGGTACAAAAGTCAAGGTAAAAGAAAACAGTTGCTTCTGATCGCATGCAATATGTAGTTGTTAATTGTGTGATGCTCAACAATCTAAACCGTTTATTTCAGATCGGACTCCATAGACCCCCTTGCATTTGAATGGGATCAAATATACAAATTCTTTATATACTATTGGAGAGGATCCCTCACAGCAATCACTCCTTTTAAACTCTTCACTCGCATGCTTATCTTGTTTTGATTTACTAATTCAGAAAATAAAATTGCTATATTCCCCAATGATTAATCTAATAAATTGGAAATTTTTACCACTGACCACTCATCTTTACGTTGTGCATTTCAAATAATTCTGATCAGTGCCAACTTGTAAGTTGTAAATAAGTATCTCAATGTAAGTTTTCTTGGCAAGCACTTTGCTTAATTTTGACTCCGTTTGGATGCGTTGAGAATAAAATAGAAAGAAGGAAGAAGAGAAGAAATTTATTGAGAAGTGGTAAATTTATTGGGAAGTGTGTAACTTTTGTAAAGAGTTTGGATGGTTAAAAATAAATTTATTGGTAAAAAGTGATTATTCCTTATTTCTTATTTCGGAAAGAAGGCATCCAAACGGAGTTAATGGATATTCCTACATTTAACATATTAGGCGAACTTAAAGTGACATGACAATAAATTGAAGCAACTTTCATATTTTTTTTGTTTTTGAAAAATCGACAAGAGCAATAAGAAAAAGGTCGACGATCGATCTAGTCTGAGACGTGACATAAGAAATCAACCGTTATATTCCTTTGTATAACATCTTCCACCAAAGTCGTCAAAAAGGAAAAGAAGGAATATAATTAAGCTACTTTATTGAAGCAATTCATCTATATAGACTTTCTCTGAGTCCATATTTGCAGCCTGTTGTTCAACTCGTGCACACTTTTACTTTAGGGTGCGTTTGGATAGGTGTGGGAAGAAGGGAAGAAGGGAAGAAATGGGAAGAAGTATTGGGAAGTGTGTAACTTTGTGAAGAGTTTGGATTGTTTATAATTTTTTTTTCTTCTTCTTCCTTCTTCTTCTTCTTTCTTCCAACGATCCAAACGCACCCTAGTTCTCTTATAGACAGTTTGCTCGGCTGGTTGTCTCTATATTAAGAATTAAGATCGGCAAATTGTAATTAAGTTATCGCTAACCAAATTCAGATTGTCTAATTTGGTCTAACACACTTTAGAGATGTCAGGATTACTGGTTCTTAACATTAGTAAGTTCAGGACAGTGTCCATCTTTAATTTTCAATATCGAAATTATTTTCTTTTAAATTTTGTAAGATTCAAACAATGTCGTTAACATACAATTTGTTTAGACTTAAAAAAAAATCTATACTAATTATTTTTTCTATCTTCAATTTAATATTCATACTAATCCAACTATGCAGTTCGTTGTTGTATAATATTCACATCCACATAGATCTTTAATTCTAGCCCAATCAGATTATGACAAAACTTTAGAAAGATCATACAGGTTGTTGTCATAAGATGAAGAGTACTTATAATAGTTGGAACAAATCTAAGTAGAATTAATGTAATTTAAGTGCGCATATGTAGTAATTATTTATGCAATTAATTAAGGTCCATTGTTAAAGCACCAATTAAACATGTGCATGAAGAAAAAATAAAGTTAAAAGCCGCTAAACTGTCAAACTCATGCATATCAAATAATCACAATCTCCTTCCAAATAGAAAGTGGGCTTAGCTAGAAAGCACTTAAAGGTCATAATAATAATTAGCATTTGCAAGGCCACGGTTGTACCTATCATCTCCACAGGTATTCAGTACTCTCTCCGGATCTATCCATGTGTACACAATCTAAAAAGCAGCCGCCGCCAAAGCAAGAGAAGGTGCTGTTCACCTAGCCATACACAATATGATATATGATATGAATGTTTTGTCTCGTTGTACCGTCACTATTATTCTATTAATATTTAATATATTCATTCATAGAAAACTCTTTTTTTTTTTTTTACGTTCAGTACATTTCATTCAAATTTTAAAATGCACGGATCAAATTGAACTTTATCATACCGGCGATTTTTTAATGGGCATTTTTTTTTTAGAATCTTATCCGTTCACTGTAGATACAAACTATCAATTACAGAGTGTTGAATGTAAACTTAATTTAAAGTAGTCAAAAGAACCAATTAGTAGAAATATCTCGAATTTTCTTTAGTCTAAAGATCTAAATTAAAGGAGATTCATAATAAAAGGTTTTAAAATGCGTTTTTTCGATTTAATGGATCAGAGTTAACTAGATGTACTTAGGAGGCGTTTAGTTATGTTCTCCTAGACATAAAATCAAAAAATCGCATTAGATCGAAAAAACGCCTCCTAAGTACATCTAGGTATAGAATATTTAAATACCATGTAATATTTTTTATTAGATGGCAGAGCCGCTTATCGTGCTGTTTGGTTCGGAATACCGTTATTTCTGATAAAACGGCAATATATAAAACGTCAAAATTTAAAATTTAAAAGCTTGATTTTGACATAAACAGACGTTTTGAAAACTTGAAAGTAATATTGTGTTATGCAAAAGAAAAATAAAGTATTTGACTATTGAGTGATTAATTGGATCTACGTACAATGAACGGAGAAGATTATAATCTCATCCGTTCATTCTTCTTCTTTTTTTTTTAACGATTTTTTCAATTGTGAGATCTTGTTTAGGCAAATCGAGGCCTCTTCCAAGAGCATTTTAGAACTCGATGCGGGCCGAATGTTACACTCCATGCGGCCCAACATGTTTCTACATTATCAGTCAATTAAATGGGCATTTGATATTTCTCTGGGAATATTTCCATTGGACCTTTTTTAGAACTCAATTTTATCATCGCTTGACATCGCTAAACATAAAATAGACAAGATAAATATATATAATGATTAAAGTGAACACTTACAAATAAATAAGTTTAATAAAAATAAATTGAATATGTTTATAAAAATCTGAACATGACAACACTTTTTTATTTGTAAGTGTTCATTTTAGTCATCTATATGTTAACTTGTCTATTTTATGTGTTCACTTTATATTTAACGATGGTAAGTGATGACAAAACTGCAGATGAAAGTTACCATTTTGTTTAAAAGTTCTTTTTGACATTTCATTGTTTATCCCCTTTTTTGATATATTTTAATTGGTAGCCTCTCTTTGAATGCCCTTATACAGCACATGTCAGAACCCGGCTGTTCCGTATTAACCACACAAGTGTCCGGCGCCGTCCCAGCTAGCCCAAAGCCATTACAGGGAGGGAGTTTAGTTCTCAATCAAGGACAGATGCAGATTAAAGCATTTGCAAGTGGGTATCTGTTTTGTTATTTGAAGAGAGAGAGTTGTGATAAAATTTTCAGAGACGAGTACAAAGATCCTGACAGATTAAGTGAGGCCCTCTCCTTAATGCCAATGTAATTGGTTTATATATATATTTTTTAAGATAAATTAGGGGTCTAAGCCACCCAAAATGTAGTTGGTTTATTTAAGGGCTTGCTCCAGAAAGAGTAAACACGGACTAAGGTAAGGAAGAGTAAGTCCACTATCTTGCTCCCATTTTAATTTCTGGGTGAACCAAAGAACGTGGAAGGAAACCAGATTTCCTTGCCCCCAAAATCGGGGTGTAACCAAGAGAACCTACAATCAAATTTTTTCTACCGAAAATATCCTTGTCTTTTAATTCACAAAATTCAATCTCAATTTAAACAGAAGGGCAATATTGTCCATCTCTAAATTAGATAGGAGATTACAACCATTAACCCTACACATGCATTTTGAAATCTGGAGCAAGGTATATGTATTTTCCTACACTTCCTTCATCTTCTTTTCCATACTCTTCCTTTCCTTAGTCCAAGTTTACTCCTTCCGGAGTAGGCCCTAAGGCTCCGTTTGGATGCGTTGAGAATAAGGTAGGAAAAAGGAAGAAGGGAAGAAATTTATTGGGAAGGGATAAATTTATTGAGAAGTGTGTAACTTTTGTGAAGAGTTTGGATAGTTAGAAATAAATTTATTGGTAAATTAAAAGTGGTTATTCCTTATTCCTTATTCCGGGAAGAAGCCATCCAAACGGAGCCTAAGGGAAGAAGGGAAGAAGGAAAAAAAAGGGAAAAAATTTATTATAAACAATCTAAACTTTTCACAAAATTACACACTTCCTAATACTTCTTCCCTTCTTCCCACACCTCATTCAAACGGAGCCTAAGTTTTTTTTTTTTTTTTAGTTTCAATCTTTTCTTTCATTTTTGTTTTTGACAGCTGAACACAAAGATCCGAATTCTTATTCACTACTCATCATATATATTATGTTCAAGTTATTCATCTATCTATGTCAAAATTCTTACTTATTATGAACTTTTTTTTAGATTTTTAGACTTAAAAATCCTAGAAATTTGTACTAATTGGTTCTTTTGGCTACATTAAATTAAATTCAACACCATGTAGTTGTCTAAAATTCATTGAATTGTGTTTGGAAAGTTGACAGTGTTCACTTCAGATTAGACGGTCCAGATGACAACATAGACGTGATTCAAGTTTAGTCATGAGCTGTATTGTGCTTATCAGGGTTCTAGATGGATCATACCAATAAATTAACAGGTCCTTGAAACTGTTATTGTTTCTGCTTATATCATGGGATAATTAGCAATTCCGTTGTTTCTTTTCTTTTCTCCACGGAGTATAGCAACCATTTGAAACATGCTAATTTTAACCGACAGCATCATCTTCATCAAATATTTTCATTCATACTAGAAGCATTACAAAAAAAGAAAACAACCACGATTGCCTTAAATTAGTATATACAATTGAAAAAAAAGATAACACAATTGCTTTAGATATATACAACTGATCGAAAGAGGACACAAACCAATCCAAATAATCATATTCCCACAAATGAAGAAAAAGAAAAGGGCAAAAACCTCACAAACAAAATGCAGAAAACCAATATATAACAAATTTCACACTCAAACACCTCTGGCGAGCATCTTTTGATATTCCTTGAATGATCGTTGCCTCTGCAGCCTCATATCCTCTTTAAACTTATTAATAAATATCTCTGCTCTAATATCCACCTCTGCCATCTCCCATACTGGCACTGCGCCTCTAGTATTCAATCCAAAGGCATTACTATCATCAGATGTCATACAATTGTTGTAACAATAGCCTTTTGTTTCACCTTTCTTTATCAGATTTTTCTTCATCTCATGAGAAGTCACCTCTCCAACTTCAACGGTTGTTGGCTCTACTGGTTGCATGTACAAATCATCTACATAAACATGTCGGTGTTCTCTCTTTACATGAGCAAACCTTGATCTCTTTCCACCAAGTACAGTTTTGAATCTCTTGAGAGATTTTGAGCGTTTGAATCTGTAGAAATTTGAGTGGAGAGAGGAAGCGAAATTTCTCCAAAGCTTTTGGGCTTGGAGTATATATTTATTTGGATTTTTACGTGGCATGAAATGGGAAAGAAATGGATTTGTTTAATGGTTCTTGTGGAAGAAGGCAGATAATGTGAGGGGATGAGGTGGGTGAATTTATATGCTTTTGGGTATTGATTGATAGAAAAGATTTGCCGTTTGGGGTCAGTCAATTTTTATATATTTTTTTTAATTTTTGTTAGATTTCTCTTTCGGCATATGCTGTGTAAAACTTACGCTAAGTATTTGATCTTACAGTGGGCAAGTTGGGTCCTCATTTACTCGGCAAAGTCTTCAAATTTAAGTACTAAACTTGCTGATAATCATATTAGACTAAGGTTGATAAGGGTGTGAACCTCATCTAAGCTACTAGATGCATATATGATCCTGTTTTATTTTCAAGCCAATGAAGCCATATTTGACAAAAAGCAGGGAATCACTTAGAGGCTTTGTGCTGACGAGGTATCAAATGTTGCAATTTCTTTGCACCTACGGTGTGAGTTTGGTTTCTCTCCATTTCGAACAAAAGCAGCACATATGATTCAATGAGCTGAATACATGGCAATATGAGATGATTCAGCAATGCAAATGACGAGACATTCACAAAAAAATATTAAAACTTGTTGTCCCTAATTTAAAGGTCTAGAGGGGGTGAATAGGCACAAAAACAAAGTTCTAAACCGGTATGGTCAATATTTGATTCAATTCAAATTTGTTCTAACAAAACACAATTAAAGCACAAGCAATTCACAATTCAAGAAAGGTAAAGAGAGAAGAGAAGAAATGACACGCGATGTATTACGGAGTTCCGACCCGCTAGGAAGTGCTAGCCTTAGTCGTACGTCTCCGGGAGTTTCGCAACCTCGAAATGGGCGCGCTCCGTTCAATTCCACACGAACGGGACTACAAATTCGAACCAAATCACCTTGTTACAAACACTCTCAAGGTGGATTGGCCTAACTCGATTAAACAATCTCAAACACTCAAAGGATTGAGGCTCTAACCAAATCACTCAACAAATCTAGCAATTAACACTAGTGGATTGGTTTTGCACACTCTAGTCTCAATGATTTTGCTAAAATAATGCTCAAACACAAGAGAGAGTAATGTCTAACTGGTTGGAGCTCAAAAGGGAGGAGCTTCAAAGGTTTCAAAAGTGTCTAAACAGTTCCAAGAGGCCCCATATATATAAAGGGCGCCAACAGCTCCAAAAACCAGTCAAAACAGACTCTGGCGTTATACAACGCTATATGCCGTTGTACAACGCCAAAATAGCCGTTGAAAAATCAAACGGTCACAGACAATAACGTTGTGAGTTGTCAGAGCGTTGTGTAACGCTGTATCGCGTTGCACAACGCTTCAGCAAAAATCCAAAGCAGAGGCTCGACAGTTCCGTTGGAACTTGTCAGAGCGTTGTGTAACGCTAGGTAGCGTTGCACAACGAAGTCAAGAAGAGAAACAAGGCAGAACTGACAAACTCAAACAATATTGTCAGAACGTCATACGACGCTGACTGCCGTCACACAACGGCGCCGTTGCACAACGCTATTCAGCGTTGCACTACGCGTCCAGAGCGATTGAGCGAAGTCTGAGCGAAGTTTAGAGCGTTACACAACGCTACAATGCATGGAACATGGCAGCATGCATGCAGCATCGATGCAGATCGATGTCTGAGCAATGCAGAGACGCCTGTTTCATACTGCGTTGTACAACGCTGAGTAGCGTTACACAACGTAGGAGTGGAAATGTTGTGTAACGTTACTTAGCGTTGCACAACGTTCTGACAAGGGGAAACAAGGATTTAACAGGTTTAAAAGCAAATGAACTAACGTTGCACAACGCTACTGAGCGTTGTGTAACGCTGTTCCAACCTTGTCAGAGATTTTGCAATTTTAGAGCGAATTAAACGCTGCGTTGTGTAACGGCAACTGGCGTTGCATGACGCTGGACAGAAAAACTGAGCATTTTACCAGCAAATTGATTGAGATTAGTTTGGAGTTTAATTAAACCTTAATTACTGACTCTATCTAGACCAAAGCAATCTCTTGAAGCTCCAAACTAAGTGCCACACTTGCTTTAATCCATTCTTCAATAAATCTAGCTATAAAGCACTAAAAAGAGATATTAGTTTAAGGGTTTCGGTGTTGTTTTGCAAATCGGCAAATCGAGAGAAAATGTTTAACCAATAATCTCCCCCTTTTGCCAAGTTGCAAAACAACACCTAAGGTACATTTGGGACTTGATACAACAAGGCGGAAAAACCCAAATTACCTAATTCTCCCCCTTTTTGCAATTAGGGAAAAGAATACCCAAAACGCCCTTGAAGACAAACCATAAGAATCCTCCCCCTTTCGAAAAGAATTTGGCCACTAAGTTCATTTGAGTAGGGGTATCTAACAAGGTTTAACGAGGGCATAAACTAACAATTATAGACCATGCATGCATATTAAAAAAAGAGAGCTAAAAACGAAGCCATTTATCACAACATAATTCATTAAAAACATAACATCATTCATGCAACATCCATAAAACAAAACAAATCCATTTAGCACAAACTTAAACATTCAAAACACCGAGAAATCACAAAAGAGAGAAGAGAAGAAATGACACGCGATGTATTACGGAGTTCCGACCCGCTAGGAAGTGCTAGCCTTAGTCGTACGTCTCCGGGAGTTTCGCAACCTCGAAATGGACGCGCTCCGTTCAATTCCACACGAACGGGACTACAAATTCGAACCAAATCACCTTGTTACAAACACTCTCAAGGTGGATTGGCCTAACTCGATTAAACAATCTCAAACACTCAAAGGATTGAGGCTCTAACCAAATCACTCAACAAATCTAGCAATTAACACTAGTGGATTGGTTTTGCACACTCTAATCTCAATGATTTTGCTAAAATAATGCTCAAACGCAAGAGAGAGTAATGTCTAACTGGTTGGAGCTCAAAAGGGAGGAGTTTCAAAGGTTTCAAAAGTGTCTAAACAGTTCCAAGAGGCCCCATATATATAGAGGGCGCCAACAGCTCCAAAAACCAGTCAAAACAGACTCTAGCGTTATACAACGCTATATGCCGTTGTACAACGCCAAAATAGCCGTTGAAAAATCAAACGGTCACAGACAATAACGTTGTGAGTTGTCAGAGCGTTGTGTAACGCTGTATCGCGTTGCACAACGCTTCAGCAAAAATCCAAAGCAGAGGCTCGACAGTTCCGTTGGAACTTGTCAGAGCGTTGTGTAACGCTAGGTAGCGTTGCACAACGAAGTCAAGAAGAGAAACAAGGCAGAACTGACAAACTCAAACAATATTGTCAGAACGTCATACGACGCTGACTGCCGTCACACAACGGCGCCGTTGCACAACGCTATTCAGCGTTGCACTACGCGTCCAGAGCGATTGAGCGAAGTCTGAGCGAAGTTTAGAGCGTTACACAACGCTACAATGCATGGAACATGGCAGCATGCATGCAGCATCGATGCAGATCGATGTCTGAGCAATGCAGAGACGCCTGTTTCATACTGCGTTGTACAACGCTGAGTAGCGTTACACAACGTAGGAGTGGAAATGTTGTGTAACGTTACTTAGCGTTGCACAACGTTCTGACAAGGGGAAACAAGGATTTAACAGGTTTAAAAGCAAATGAACTAACGTTGCACAACGCTACTGAGCGTTGTGTAACGCTGTTCCAACCTTGTCAGAGATTTTGCAATTTTAGAGCGAATTAAACGCTGCGTTGTGTAACGGCAACTGGCGTTGCATGACGCTGGACAGAAAAACTGAGCATTTTACCAGCAAATTGATTGAGATTAGTTTGGAGTTTAATTAAACCTTAATTACTGACTCTATCTAGACCAAAGCAATCTCTTGAAGCTCCAAACTAAGTGCCACACTTGCTTTAATCCATTCTTCAATAAATCTAGCTATAAAGCACTAAAAAGAGATGTTAGTTTAAGGGTTTCGGTGTTGTTTTGCAAATCGACAAATCGAGAGAAAATGTTTAACCAACAAAACTTATGCATCCAATAAATTCGAAAATAATAATATACAAAGAACATGAAATATATCTCCGTTTCTGTTAATTACCGAGCCCTGATTATTGTTTTCTTCCTAAAAAAAATTTAAAAAAGAAGTTCGTTCATGGACAGAATGGAGAGCAACAAATCTCCCCAACTTTAAGGATTTTCCCTCACCACCTTTTCTATTATTCTTCCTGTTTGGAATAGGACGGCACGAAAATAGGAATCTCCCGTGCAACTTGGAAGAAAAAGAATTCTCCAATTTCTTACAAAGTTTGTGGATAAATAGGAATATGCCACCCCTGCTTCCAAGAAATCAACAAACTCGTCCTCTTTTGTACATACCATTTTTCCCTTTTTAAGTTTGCGTCATTTTAAAGCTTTAATCTTCACAAGTTGGTTTTAGTGATCCATTCTGGACCGGAGAAGTGATATTGGGTCAATCTTTCTAGACACACTTCTGCCGAAATTTAAAAAAATAATACTAAATTAATATAATATATTAAAAATAATATCAATATAATAATATTTTTTAAATAGTATCACGAGATCGGAATCCCAGATTCCGAAAGCAAGATCGGATTCCTGGATTCCGATCTTAGCTTTTTAATTTTTTTATATATTATTTATTTATTTATTTAATTTATTAATTAGTTAAATAATTAGAAAAATAGATTATATATTGTAAAAATATTGAAAAAATATGGAAAAAATCAGGAATAATTAAACTAAATTTTATATGTAATTTAGTATTTTATGGGAAATTTTTTCCCCTTTTATTAGTTTATTAATTAGTTAATTAATTAGAAAAATAGATAATATATTCTAAAATATTGAAAAAATCAGCAATAATTAAACAAAATTTTATATGTAATTTAGTACTTTTTTTGGAAAATTAAATTTATTTAATTAAATATAAATTTATTTAATTTATTTAATTAAAAAATGAATAATTAAGTATAAATTTTTAATTAATTTAAATTAAAATTATAAATTTTTAAACAACCATTTGATATGCGTCCCGGATGTCGTCCTCTGTATATATTATTTTCATATTATATATTAAACAATAATATCGAGTCTCATTATCAAGGAAGCACTTTCTGGATTGCGTTAGAAAGGAATCACAAGAGATTGATGTTTTACTGAGACGGAGAAGAAAGACTAAATTCACTTGATTTACTGCATTTCTCTTTTTAATGATTAATTTATAATTTTAAAAACATTTTTAGTAGTTTAGAGTGGTTTTAGGTTTGCATTTCAAAGTGGATTTTGGAGGTCCAGAGAGTGTTTTTTGGCTTCAAAAATGGTCGTTACGGGGTTTCACCACGATAACATGTGTAGATTTCGTCTCCAGCTTTCCGAAATGTCCTCGTTTGCGCCAAACGGACCTTCCTATCAAAAGTTATGCCTGTTTAAAGTTTTAATGTTCAAATTATGCCTTTATATCCCTGCAAATGCAGAAAGGATTAATAAAACTTTGAACATTCTGAAAGGATTATGCCTTTGTATCCCTGCAAATTCTGAAAATTTATAATCCTTTCTAAATGGTACAATTCATTTAATTAAATAAGTTATAATAATTTATATTTTAATTAAATAAATTTAATTTCTCCAAAAAATACTAAATTACATATAAAATTTAATTTAATTATTCTTGATTTTTTCCATATTTTTTCAATATTTTTCCAATATATTATCTATTTTTATAATTATTTAACTAATTAATAAATTAAATAAATAAATAAATAATATATAAAAAAATTAAAAAGCTAAGATCGGAATCTCGGATTCCGATCTTAGCTAAGGTCGGAATCCGGGATTCCGAGCTTAGCTAAGATTGGAATCCAAGAATCCGATCTTGCGTTCGGAATCTGGGATTCCGATCTTGCGTTCGGAATCTGGGATTCCGATCTCGTGATACTATTTAAAGAAATATTATTATATTGATATTATTTTTAATATATTATATTAATTTAATACTATTTTTAAATTTTTCGGCACACTTCTGTGGGTAGATTTTACCTGGTTAGATTCACATTAGCCTGCACTTCTGTGGTATATTTTATCTGGTTAGATTCACATTAGCCTGGTCGGATTTCATATTTTTATAGTGTTGCAATCACAAGAAAGCCAATAGGTTTATGTATCTTTGTATTTTCTTTTCGGCTCCGTTTGGATGCAAGAAGAAGAAGAGGAAGAAGGAAGAAGGGAAGAAAAAAAATTATAAACAATCCAAACTCTTCACAAAGTTACACACTTCCCAATACTTCTTCCCACTTCTTCCCTTCTTCCCACATCTATCCAAACAGAGCCTTCAAGTTTGCCATCTCTTGTTGTGGTTTTTTCTAAAAGTTATGTTTACTCACCCTTTTCCTTTCTAGTAATTATTAGGCTATAATAAAAGAAAGGAATATAGGAATGTAACTGATCTATAAATAAGACCTTCCATAAATCTTAAATAAAAAGGCTAACATGGGACCTACTTTCAAAAAATAAAGTCACATCCTCTGTATGGTTGTAATAATACCAAACTGTGACACAATCTGAAACATTCCTCTGTAATAATATCATACTGTGACACAAAAATGAATTCGCATCTACAGTATCTGTATGCTTGTATTAATGTCATACTGTGCACAAATCTTATAATACCCCTCTTAAACCACATCAAAGCCATGTACATCGATTGATTAGGAAATTCAGAATGTGTACCATAGTTGTGGTGCCAAAGAAATAAAACCATAGTATATCAGAAACTGATTCTGATTTTGCAAGCCCAGTTAAATAAGCAAGCTAACTCACAAACTCCGAATAGAAATCTACAGCCCATGGAATGAGGGGCCAAAACCCAACACATTTTCAGGCGGATTTTGTGAAGTGAATAGTTAAAAATAGGTAGTCCTCATAACTTGATTGTTTTCCAACAATTTTTACACCTTGAAATGAAAAGTTTATTAAGCACACATTAAATTTTACCTTTGTCAGAAATTTGATATAATTAATTAAACTGAAAATGAAGTTTACAGGCAGAACAAGGAAATGTCCATCCAATACTGGGCATAGTTAAATCAACAACTTTCCAAGGGGAAAGCTGCAGAAAATTCATAGAAGTATACATGTTTTCAGATTTAATTGACCTGGACAGTGCCAAAAAGAAACCTCGAATACAAATTGCTTTCGGGTTTACTGACCAAACCATCCAATTCAATCAAATGACTCCTAGATGCTAGCCAGCATACATACACTGATACGTCCACTAGTAGGTTAAAGTACCTAAAGTCTTTCATTTTCTTAGTTAAGGAGGTTCAATTTGGTCATTTGAAGGGTAGTACTATCAGTGTAGTACAGTCCTACCATTCAAACTTTACCAAGTAAACAGAATGACAGATCACAGGAACTTTCTGATCCACTAAATAAACTGCTACACTAGTCACACGGAGAGTGACTATGATTGATTACAAAATGTGGAACTAAATTAGCCTATTTTCAAGTGCAGGATAGGTTTGCCTGTTCAAATTGCCCGGCCTGGGCTGCTGCTGCCTCCTCTGAGACCAATGCTTGAAGCAAAAGGACCTTCACCTATTATAAATAAAAAAAAAACTAGGCAATTATTTGTAATCCAAAAATTAAAGCTTCATTTTTAGTTAACTGCTAGAGTTGAATCAAACTAGAAAAAATCTATTAAGAATTACAGAAATTTCTTTTACCAGAAAACTTTATTTTTAATGGAGGGCACAAATGGAAAAATCTCAGAGAACAAAATACTTGACTCACAAGGTCTAGTTCTTAGCCTTGTCAATTTTACAAGTTGGTTCGAACAAATTTGGATAATATGACAATTATTCTGGTACTGAATTTACTATTAACATTAATAAATTAAAACTCAAAGGTGCCAAATTTTCACAGTACCTCCCAGGAATCATATGGAAAGCCATCTCTTGCATAAGCATTAAGCAATGCTGCACTAGCATGCTTGACAAGTTTAGCAAATGCGCTGCCACCTACATCATCATTCCTCTGTGTGGCATCCAGCAGGGTCAAACTCGGTTCATACCTTTCCAGAACCCGTGACCCGAACACCTTTGAAATTGCGGCTTCCTTTGGTACTATGTTAGGCCATGCCTCTGACCCACTACTCCAGTATCTGAACAACACAAAAAATTATCACTTAATTCAACTGTAAAATTTAAATTACCCCTGTGCTCATACCTCTAATTTAACCCCATCAAGAAAATTACCCAATATCAACATCTTCCAAGTTTTAAATTAGAACATTTGAACACTATCATGACTATAAAAAGATCTATCTATCCATCTATAACTATAAAAGTTCTTAGAAGAAAAGTAACAAACTAAGAGAGAGAAGAAAAAGCTTACTGGGGAGTGCATCTGCCTTCTGCTCGGGTGTAGAGATACCCAGGCCAACCCACCTCTGAAGTTTTCGAATGGATCTCTCCAGTTCTTGTTTTCTTCTCTCCTCCACTAAACCCTACTGCCCCACTCCACAATGCAAGGCAGCATAGCAAACAAAAAGTGGCAGCAGAACTCATCTCCCTCTCTCACACGCTCACTGTTCTTCACTCTCAGTTACAAGTTAGAAGTCGGAACTTAGAAGAGACCTCATTTTGAAAGCGACACTGTTCCTCTTTTGGTGAAAAGACCAAATTACCCAGGACTTGGGCTTCGCAATTCGTAAATTATTCTAAATTGAATTAATTTTCAGATCCGAAATATAAATCAGATCTGATGTGCATTCCTGATTTGAGGGAAGTGTGTCACATTTAATAAAGACCGTCCGATAGTGACTGAACGTCTCAACTTGCAAATAGAGATTTAAAATGTCTGATCTTTCGCCACCGATCACTGGATTTTAGTTTTCATGTTTTCAAATTTTATTTTTTATATCTTTCTCTGATATAATTTATTTTCACCATGAATGGTACGGTACAGCATTTGCTATGTGTCGTCGGATCTGTATTTGTCTTGGGATGTATGTTTTTCTATATCGTGCTTCGTGTGGCACTTTTTGTTGCTGCTCAAAAAAAAAAAAAAAAGAGAAAGAAAAATGGCCATATCTAGTTCAGCAGCTTTTGAGGAACTTTTTATGTGGTCCTCTGCCAATTGTAAAAGATATCAATTTTTTTTTCCTTTTCTTTTGGAGCACACTTTACTAATGTCTGCCGGCTTTTTATCCTTTTGAACAAACACAACATTCGATAAAAGTGATATGTTTTGATTGTTTATATATGGCAAAACTACCCTCTTTCAAAACAACCAAAATCAGGCTATCTATTCTATGGAAAAAAAGAACAATAAATAAATTAGGCTATAGAAACACGCATATCGTTGCAGTGTAGTTAACGAAGAAACATTGTGTTTTTTTTTTAAAAAAAAAACGAAGAAACATTAAAAAAAATGTATATTTTTCCAAAAAAAAATACAAATATCAAACATTCTAATTTGAAATTTAATAAAATATTTTAGTCATATTTTGATTAAACGATCCTAGTTTAAACTATTTTTAAATTTAAAAGAACCATATAAACCATGAAAGTATCTCTTTGACGTCCTTATATCAAACTTCCTGTAAACATGCCATCGGATAAGAAGAAATTATTACTTTTTTTTTTTTGAAGCCAACAAATCTTTCTGTTTAACTTTTAATTTCATCTTATTTTGTAATATCTTTCTTTTTTTCATTTCAATAAAAACCTAAGCTTTCTTTAGTGCTATCAACGGGATCGTGTTGCTCATGCGTTTACACGGTTGAGGATTTCAATTAATCAATTCGTGGGTTCCTTATTTAATGTTTTATTTATATTTATTAAATATTAATTAGTACTTGCACTAGTTTGGACTGAGTGTGTGATTACAATAAATGAGAAGTTAATGGCCTCCTTAACATTACGAGCGAATAACTATTTGTATGAATTTGTGCTGGACAGTGGGGAAACCACGTGATACGAAATAATTTGCGGTGTTCTATTAAACTTACAAATTTCTTCATGTTTACAAAACATTTTAAATCAAATTGTTCTTGCATAAGTCAGCTTTCATTTATTTTCATTTTAAACTCGTAAACTGTAAAGAAACGCCCCAGATACAGTCATACATTGACACGATGATTTATATATCACATAAATAAAACATGATTAATCTGAATAATGTTTTTATCTTTGAGATTCTGGATAATCTTTGACCGACTTTGCGTGGTAACTGGTAAGTGTTTCTTTTTGAAATTTAACTGTCAGAGTTGCACAACTTGTAGAGAGAGAGAGAAATTGCGGAATGTCTTGGGCCTGGATTTGAGGTTAGCATATTTTTGGGATGAATGTACAAACTGGGCTACAATTTTTATGCTAAAAGATTTTCTGGCCTATGAAGTCTATTATAAATAGGTCTGAAAACGACGACCGTTTCGACCGTCTTTTCGTTTCGTTCCGTCTAAAACGAAACAAAACGGTTAAAGATTTTGGTTGCGTTTTAAAAATGAAACGGTTAATGCAAGTATGAAATTGTTTCGTCCATATGTAGTTTCGTGATTTCGATTGTTTCGTTCAAAATGAAACGATTAACGCAAATGATAATAAGTTTCGTGTCCAAAATGCAACGATCAACGCAACAGTTCAGTTGTGTGCTCGTTTTACACGTTATGCACCCCTAATTACAAATTTATAATGTACTCATCTGGCATCGAGGTTGCTCTGCTTAGGCAATTTCTAAAAAAAAAATCGAAAATTTAAAACGATGAACACAATTGCGTTTCGTTTACTTATGATATGTATTTAAATTTTATAGGAATGTAAGTATGAACTCGACCAAGAAATGATTTGTTTTAGTTACATTAGTCCGACTCAACTTGGTCGCATATTGTTATGATTGCAAACAATTAAGAAATCAAGGGAAACACTTCAATATAGCGTATATATACTCATATATTTTTCATTATACGGTCCCAGTATAACCATTTCTGTGTTATATGTACAAGATATAAAGCTATAATTCTCTTTATGATGCAACAAGCTAGAAAGGAAAATTATCAATTTATTGTTAAATGAAATAGATAAAATTGTCGAAATGCATTTTCTGAAATTAATATAGGAATATTCCTGTCTCTTTTTTCATGCACTAACAAAGTTCTTACTTTTAGGACTTCAATGATTGTAGTATCAATGGGTGCGTTTGGATGAGAGAAGAAGAAGAGGAAGAAAGAAGATGGGAAGAAAAAAAATTATAAACAATCCAAACTCTTCACAAAGTTACACACTTCCCAATACTTCTTCCCACTTCTTCCCTTCTTCCCTTCTTCCCACACCTATCCAAACGCACCCAATGATGATTAAATAATCTTGCAGTGTGTCGACTGGGTGAGACTTTGAGAGATGACTTAAAACTTTGACTAGGAGCCTATGATCTACATGACTACATTGATGGAATGCTCTCAAGAAAACATGGACATAATTCGCAATTCCGCAATTCACATAACCCACTAATATGATCCGCTTGATCCTATTGGTGACGAAGGTACCTCACTACATTCATCCGAACATATCTCACTACCTTTACCCGAACATATCTCACTACCCTCACCCGAAGGTACTTCACCCGAGGATGTCTCACTACCCAAACCCGAAGGTGCTTCACCCGAACATATCTCACTACCCTCCCCCGAAGATACTTCACCCGAATGTGTTTCACCCGAGTTTGACTCAGATTCCGACGTAGATTTACTTTAGGACATTATTATATTTGTAATTTTCATATTTTCTTTCTATTTCTGCAAATTTCCATTTTAGGTTACTATTTCTGAAATGTATTAGATTGGGTCCCAAGACACCGCCTCCCTATATAAAGGGGTGCTTGTCATTGTAAACAGTTTAGTTGATTAATTAATGAAATTTCCCTTTGGGCTCTTTGAGTTCCACTTTGCTATTTAGCATTTCTTTGTGTTTTTCAATTCCACTAAACCATTTATCGCCGGCCTCCACTGGCGGACCGGTGATTTGAGACGAGCGTCGTCGTCAAGTGGTATCAGAGCCAGGTTCCGACAATCCACCTTCGCGCTTGCGTGAAGCTGTATCCCCAACATTCGCCGCCGTCGCCGATCGCTGCGATCTAATCATTCCAACCACCCTCAATTTCCATCTTTTCGCCGGAATCCATGGCTGATCCTAACATCATCGCTCTTCTCGAACGAATGCAGAAGAGTCAAGAAACCCTACTTCAGCGTATGGATGATAACGTCGCCGCGCGTCATACAGAACTGATTACAACACTCATGGGACGATTAAACCCTAATGACGAAAGAGGAGGGGGTCGCAACCCCAATCCCAACCCCAACAATCTTGAAAACCGAGACCGAAACAACACCCGAGATCGTAACTGGGAAGGAGGTCTCCGAATTGAGATTCCTGACTTTACTGGGAGTCTTAAACCCGAGGAGTTCCTAGACTGGACGCACACGGTAGAAGAGGTCTTTGAGTTGAAAGAAGTTCCCCCTGAGAAGCGTGTGCCCTTAGTTACTATCCGATTTCGAGATCGAGCAGCCGCCTGGTGGCAAAACTTTAAATATCGTCGTTATCTCGACAACCTTCCACCTCTAAATGACTGGGACGCACTCAAACGCGAGATGAACCGAGAATTCCTACCTCTCAACTATCGACAGACACTGTTCAGGCAGTTTCAGTCACTCAGGCAGGGACCGAGGAGTGTTGATGAATATACCCTCGAGTTCTATCAGCTGGAAGCTCGTAACCAGCTGAATGAGATCGAAGATCAACGAGTTGCTCGATTCCTGCATGGACTTCGCGGCTCGATTCAAGATGTGCTTGCTGTGCAGACCTTCAACAATGTCTCCGATGCCCAATCCAAGGCGAAGGCAGTAGAGCAACAACAAGCTCGAAGTCGTAGTTTGCCTCCGAGACATGTGCCAACCGCGGGTCGAACTCAATCTGAGGCAACAAGAACTGTCATTCCATCAGAAAATCCGAGCACTTACCCGTCCCGCAACACACCTCCCTTGTCAAATCCGAACATCCCCTCAGACAATCGTAAAGCGAACATTCGTTGTCATAGGTGTCACTCTCTTGGACACTATGCCAATGAGTGTCCTAAATCTCGAGTTCAGTACGCTGCTGATCAAGATGATTATTTCGAGGATGAAGAGGGATATGTTGCAGCTGATGAAGATGTCTACGAGGCTAGTCCCGAGGATGTCGGAGGAGAGAGCCTAGTTTCCAGACGGTTATGTCTTGCACCACCCACCAAGGAGAATTGGAAAATGCACGACATTTTCAAAACTCAGTGCTCTATCCAAGGAAAGAAGTGCAACATAATCATTGACTCTGGAAGTTGGGAGAACATAATCTCCGAAGAAGCTGTGAAGAAGTTGAACCTCGCGACTACACCACACCCTCACCTCTATAAGCTCGGATGGGTTAACAAGGACGCTGAGATTATGGTTAACAGACGATGTCAAGTCGAGTTTTCAATCGGCCCGAACTATTCCACCACTGTTCGAGCAGATGTCGTTCCGATGGATGCATCGCACCTCATCCTTGGGCGACCATGACAATTTGACAATCATGCCGTGTATGATGGTCGCAAGAATCTCTACTCAGTCCAGTTGGGAGACAAGAAGGTACACATTTTACCTCTGCAAAAAGATTTCTCTAACACAGGAAAAACGATATTTTGTGTGTCCACAGATGAGTTTGAGACCGAACTTGAAACTGAGAGAATGTGTTGGATCGTGGCCTCGACCTCATTCACAGAACACGAGCCTAGCGAACTGCCACGAGGACTGGTTGAGCCAATCCTAGCCACATACAGAGATGTTCTGGGAGAGCTTCCTGATGGACTCCCACCTCTCCGGGACATACAACACCAAATCGACTTGGTGCCAGGGTCGAGTCTTCCTAACAGAGCTCATTATCGAATGTCCCCAGATCAACACGAAGAGCTACGTCGACAAGTGCAAAAATTGCTTGACAAGGGTTTTGTGCGAGAGAGCATAAGCCCGTGTGCTGTTCCAGCGCTACTCGTTCCGAAGAAAGATGGCACGTTCCGAATGTGTGTGGATAGTCGAGCCATCAACCGAATCACAATCAAGTACCGATTTCCCATTCCAAGACTCGAGGACATGCTCGATCAACTAAGCGGAGCTACGGTCTTCTCAAAGGTCGATTTTAAGAGCGGGTACCACCAAATTCGTATCAAACCTGGAGACGAATGGAAGACAGCCTTCAAGACTAAGGACAGACTATTCGAGTGGGTTGTCATGCCCTTTGGCTTGTCAAATGCTCCAAGCACTTTCATGAGAGTGATGAATCAAGTACTCCGCCCCTTTCTCAACAAATTTGTGGTGGTATACTTCGATGATATCCTTATCTACAGCCGGAACAAGACCGAGCACTTGCACCACCTACGCGAAGTGCTTGAGACACTTCGAGCGAACCAACTATTCGCCAATCCAGCGAAGTGTTCGTGGATGGTTCCGAGCCTCACCTTCTTAGGTTTTATCATCTCGGGCAAAGGAATGAGTCCAGATGATAGCAAGGTAGAAGCCATCCGCAACTGCCCAAGCCCAACTAACATAGGGGAGGTTCGCTCATTTCTTGGTTTCGTTGGTTTCTACCGGAGGTTCATTAAAGGTTTCGGCTCAATCACCTCACCAATCACTGACTTACTCAAAGCGAAAGACTTCGCTTGGAATGAAAAGGCTCAGAAAGCATTTGAACAGCTCAAAAGTGTGCTCACTAACGCTCCTGTGCTATCTTTGTCGAACTTTGATAAAGTGTTCGAAGTTGAGTGTGATGCCTCCTTCACTGGCATTGGAGCTGTCTTATCTCAGGAGAAGAGGCCAATTGCTTACTTCAGTGAGAAGATTGGTGGGCCACGAGTGAATTACTCGGTCTACGATGTTGAACTCTATGTCATTGTTGGGGCCCTCCAACACTGGCGACATTACCTCCTCCCCAAGGAATTTCTCCTCTACACTGACCATCAAGCCCTGAAGTTCTTACAAGATCAAAACAAACTGAGTTCTCGTCATGCCAAGTGGTTCATCATGTTACAAGAATACACCTTCACCACCGTGTCAATTTGATGTCGGCAATGAAGAATGTGGTTCTCGGGTTCGAAGAGCTACCTCGCGAGATTAGAGAAGATGCTGAGTTCGGACCCATAGTTGAAGCAGTGGAGTTGAAGACCCGACATGATTATCTTATTCACAATGGGTACCTCTTCTTTGGAAACTCGCTGTGTATTCCGAACACCTCACTCCGATTTTTCATAGTTCAAGAGTTGCACAAGCAAGGACATTTTGGAGCTGAGAAAACATTTCGCTTGATTCGAGGGAAGTTCTTCTGGCCGAACATGTCAAAAGATATCAAACTATTTGTGAAGCGTTGCCAAGTGTGCCAAGCTGCTAAGGGAACCGACACCAACCAAGGCCTATACACACCTCTGCCTATTCCAACAGCACCTTGGAAAGACATATCGATGGACTTTGTCGTGGGTTTACCAACAACCAAAAAGAAAAATGATAGCATCTTTGTGGTTGTAGATCGGTTCAGCAAGATGGCCATCTTCGCGGCTTGCAAAACAACAATTGATGCGCGAAAAGTTGCCGAACTGTTCTTCGTCGAGGTCCTACGCCATCATGGACTACCGAGTTCCATAGTTTCTGACCGAGATGTGAAGTTCATGAGTATATTTTGGAAGGAATTATGGTCTTGTCTTGGAACCGAGCTGAAGTTTAGCTCCACATGCCATCCACAGACAAACGGACAGACTGAAGCGGTGAACAGGAGTCTCGCGAATATGTTGCGAGCTCAAGTGACCTCATTTGGAACCTGGGATACTCTCCTGCCAACAATTGCTCTGTCAACCGCTCTTCGCAATTTGCTCCTTTCTACGTGCTCTACGGATACATTCCCCGAGGTCCTCTCGACCTGTTACCAGTGGACGTTCCAAGCAAAGGTCCGAGAGATGCAACTTCTCGTGTCCGAGATCTACAAGAGATTCATGCTCAAGTTCACCAGAATTTAAAGGCAGCTTATGAAAAGTACAAAGCCTACGAGGATAAAAGGCGCCGACAAGCACAATTCGAGGTGGGAGAGCTTGTGTGGGTCTATCTGAGCAAAGATCGCTATCCGCGAGGTGAATACAATAAACTTACACGTCGCAAGTTCGGACCCTATCCAATCCTGGAAAAGTTCGGGGAGAATGCCTACAGAATCATGTTGCCCGAGGATATGCACATCTCGGACGTATTTAATGTTCGTCATCTTCACAAGTACTATGGTGAAAATACAAGCTTGAGGTCAAGCTTTTCTCAACCCGGGGAGCATGACGAAGGTACCTCACTACCTTCATCCGAACATATCTCACTACCTTCACCCGAACATATCTCACTACCCTCACCCGAAGATACTTCACCCGAGGATGTCTCACTACCCTCGCCCGAAGGTGCTTCACCCGAACATATCTCACTACCCTCCCCCGAAGATACTTCACCCGAATGTGTTTCACCCGAGTTTGACTCAGATTCCGACGTAGATTTACTTTAGGACATTATTATATTTGTAATTTTCATATTTTCTTTCTATTTCCGCAAATTTTCTTTTTAGGTTACTATTTCTGAAATGTATTAGATTGGGTCCCAAGGCACCACCTCCCTATATAAAGGGGTGCTTGTCATTGTAAACAGTTTAGTTGATTAATTAATGAAATTTCCCTTTGGGCTCTTTGAGTTCCACTTTGCTATTTAGCATTTCTTTGTGTTTATAATTTCACTAAACCATTTATCGCCGGCCTCCACTGGCGGACCGGTGATTTGGGACGAGCGTTGTCGTCAATTGGATTCAGAACGATAGATTCAATTGTCAAAATTGTCATCCGTATCATTCTAATTTAAAAACGAAAAACACGCTCAGTCAAAAAAAAAAAAAACACTCCAACATTTTTTGTCCTCCCCTCTGTTCCATTTATACGTAATAAATTAAACGTTTATACTTAATAAATTGAGCATGTATATTTAATGAATTGAACAATTATACCTACTAAACTGGAAAAATGAAAATATGCTTCTGGCCTCTTATTTCACAGTTCCAACAAGACTAGGGGCAGAAACAGAAAATGTTTTAGTTGATCCAGATCGATTCTTGACCTCTTCTAATTGCTTCATGCATTGTTGTCCGGTTCGTGACCCTTTCCTTTTTCTCATGTGCTGAACTGAATTTTGAAAAACTGAACATTTATAATGAATAAACTGAACATTTATGCTTACAACATTTAATAGGCCGAACAACTTAACATTTATGCTTATAACATTTTAATAAACTGAACATTTATATTTAAAAAACTAAACATTTATATTTAATAAACTAAACATTTATACTTGGAAAACTGAACATTTATGTTTACAATATTTAATGAACTGAACATTTATGTTTATAATATTGTAATAGCTAGATTGAGGGTGTGATTGGTAAGATGGCGAACAAGGGATGAACAATAGCCCACGAACAGCCAAGACATATGTGAAGTATGTGAAAATCGGCGAACCACGAACAAGGGGGTTGTTCGCATTTTTTGTTGTTCGCGTGTTGTTTGGTTCGCACGAATAGTCGTTGTTCGCGAACAAGCTGTTCGTGAGCAGAACCAAACACACCTTGAATGTCATACTTAATAAACTGAACATTTGTACAAACGATAATGAACATTTATGTGCTGGATCTAATGATGCGAAATAGAAAGAGTTGCGAATTGCTAGGTGGAAGACGCTGGATGGATGCACTAAAATGAAGAGTGGAATTATACAGGATGATACCGTAAGTAAAATTTCGGACTAAAATATAAACCACGAAGAAACCATCACCTCAACTGCATGAAAATGGGCAGAATGTCTGCACAATTCATACAAATGTAAGGTTAAAAGGAGTTATGTCTTGTAATTTTAATTAGAAACATGTTATTGATGTCATGGTGACATGAATACAATATTGCATCTTTTCATAGCGTTCATGTTGTATAAACAGATACAACAGATGGATGCATATATTGATATATACTTATTTTTACTTATAAATTTTTATTTCTCACGTGGTGTAATTTTTCTGAGTCTTTCTTTCTTTTTTTTTTTACTTTATAGTTTAATAGTTTATACTCTTGAAAACTTTTTATTCATTAATTAATATATTTGCTGGTGTAGCAATCATCACCTAGCTAGCTTCCAAAAGTAAGTAAGTGAGTGGGTCTGCATGTTCTCTTCCACTGCAAAAGAACTAATAATAGTGAGTAGTCGACTAAACAAGTCAAGGACGTGTAGAACAATAATTGAAAGGTATAGCTGGAACAGTTGACTAAGTCAATCCTCAGTTAGGTCTTGCCTCATTTCCTGTCTGATTGAGGGCATGCAATGTCACTTTGTCTCATTCACGTTTAATAAAGGGGACATGCAAATATATGCAAGATCTAGATAACTGATGTGATATGGCGAGTGCAAGTGTGCAACCGTTTCTTACGCTGTTGACCGAGGACCTTAATGCAGTCTGTGTCTGAGTGCCAGCGAGCTTTTCATATACTTCAACATATATAACCTATTATTGGAATTTCGAAATTTATTTTTAGCACCACCGACCTTAAATGCAAATATATGTGTACTTTGTGAGCAGACACTAAAAAAAGATGTCTTTACGTAGACTTCATAGCTAGACTTTTTTTATTTATATTGATTATTGTTCTATTGCTAGATTTATTTGATGCATTAAATCTAGCAATTTTTTTAGCAAGAATTAAAAATCTAGCAAGTTATTTTTGATAGACTTTTCGAATCTTGTAATATCTAATGTAGCAACAATAAATTGCTAGACTTTTTTAAATTGCTACACTAGATATTACAAGATTAGAAAAGTCTAGCAAAAATAAATTGCTAGATTTTTAAGGAGATATTAATAGAAAATTGTGTCTTGCTAAAAAAATTCTAGATTTAGTACATCAATTGGATCTAGCAATAAAAAAAATAAATCTAGCAATAGATCAATGTCCAACATAAATAAAAAAATCTAGCAATAAAAATCTATGTAAAAATCATCTTTCTTATAGTGAGAACGAAAATATTTCCTTGGAAGATAAAAAAATGACCAAATTTCAATTTACAAACGACAGTCCAGGGGTCCCTTGGCCTGCTGGTTTTGTAAATAAATTTTCATTTATTTATAATATTTGGTATCATGAAAACTTATTTTATTTTACCATTTATTTTTCCGTAATTCGGTTGTAGCTAGAGGAGGCCAAGGCAAAAACACCAAGCGCTTTTATCTGGGTTTCTACATAAAAGCATATATATTATCAAATTTGCATAAAATATGAGCAACTTCAAATAAACCATAACAAATAAATATATTAAATACGGGACTCTTTTAACAAAAAAAGTGTTATCAAGTGTTTCAAAGAAAAAAAAAAAGTAGGAGAATAAACGATACAGATCCGATGCAGATTTGGACGGGATAATTTTTTGATCTTTTTCAGATTTGTAAAGTTTCTTCAATTTCCAGTTTGGGTTTCCTGCCACAAATCATGAAATATCAAAATCATATGCGCGCTATTGAATAAACAGGAGAAATTAGTTGACACATTGCTTTCATCATTAAAATTGAGTTGTACTTTCTCCCGTACAAGCGGACAACATATTGAATTATTGACTTACTCAATATAGATGTCCTTCCGTTCATCTTGGTTGCTTGATATCTATTCCTGACTACTATAAAATCATTCCGAAGATCAAGATACCAAGCCAACATAAACAATAAGACAAATCCCACATCAAAAAATATTTAGATACGATAATCCAATGGCATGGTTAGTGTTTGTATTTCTCTCTCTCATACCTTATCTTTCTATTTCGTGCTTCGTGTGGCACGCTTTGTTGCTGTTAAAAAAAAATGACCCATATGTAGTTCAGCAGCTCTTGAGGAACCTTTGATGTGGTCCTCTGCCAATTGTAAGACTGTGTTTGGATGGTGGGAAGTGGGAAGAAGGAATAAGGAATTTTTTTCAATAAATTTATTCCTAACCATTCAAATTCTTCACAAAAGTTACACACTTCCCAATAAATTTACCCCTTCCCAATAATTTTCTTCCCTTCTTCCTTCTTCCTACCTTATTCTCAACACATCCAAACGGAGCCTAAAAGATATCAATTTTTTTCCTTTTCTATTGGAGCACACTTTACCAATGTCTGCCGGCTTTTCACATAAAATTCCATAAAAGTAATATTTTTTATTGTTTATATTACCCTCTTTCAAAACTACCAAAATCAGGCTATCTATTCTATGGGAAAAAAAAAAGAACAATAAATAAATGAATTTTTTTTAAGGATGAATTAGGCTATAAAAACACGCATATCGTTGCTAAGAGTTGCACGACTTGTAGTTGTAGAGAGAGAGAGAGAGAGTCAGAGAGAGCGGAGATATTTCGGAAAGTCTTGGGCCTGGATTTGGGGTTAGCAGAATTTTGGGCTGAATTTATAAACTGGGCTATAATTTTTATGCTGAAAACTTTTCTGGCCTATGATGAAGTCTATTATGTACTAAAGAATCGAAAATTTAAAATGATTAACATAATTACGTTTCGTTAGTTTACTTATGACATGTATATATATTTTACAGGAATTTAAGTATGTGAACTCGACCAAGAAATGATTTGTTTTAGTTACATTAGTCTGACTCAACACGGTCGCATAGTGTGATGAATACAAACAATTAGGAAACCAAGGGAAACACTTCAATATAGTGTATACTCGTATATTTTTCATTACATGGTCAGTATAGCCATTCAAGTGTTCTATGTACGTACAAGATATAAAGTTATAAATCTCTTTATGCATGATGCAACAATCTAGAAAGGAATTATCAATTTATTGTTTAAATGAAAATAGATACAATTCTCGAAATGCACTTTCTGAAATTATAGGAATATTATTCCTGTCTCATTTTTCATGCATTCACAAAGTTCTTACTTTTAGGACTTCAATGATTGTAGTATCAATGATGATTATAAAATCTTGCAGCGTCGACTGGGTGAGACTTTGGAGAGATGACTTGGACTTTGACTAGCTAAAAGCCAATGATCTACATTGATGAAATGCTCCCAAGAAACCATGGACTTAATTCGCAATTCGCCAATTCACATCACGAGAATGCATATATTGATTAGAAAACATGTTATTGATGTCATGGTGACACATGAATAAAATGCATCTTTCCATAGCGTTCATGTTGTGTACAAACAGATGGATGCATATATTGATATACTTGTTTTTACTTATAATTTTTATTTCTCACGTGGTGTATTTTTTCTGAGTTTTTTTTTATTTTATACTCTTGAAAACTTTTTATTCATTAATATATTTACTGGTATAGCAATCATCACCTAGCTTCCGAAAAGAAGTGAAGTTAGTGGGTCTGCAAGTTCTCTTCCACAGTAAAATTAGAGCAGAGTGGTCGACTAATCAAGTCAATAAGGTCGTGTACATAGGGTGTCAACGATATGATTTTTAACGTTATGCCGTTTCGTTAACACTTAGTGAAACGGTAAATGGCACTGAAATTTGTTTCGGTAAATAAACGAAACGGCAAACAGAAAAGACTGGTAATTCCGTATATAAATGGAACGTTAAACGGTATAGGCCATTCCGTTTTCGTTATCTCGTTTTGTTCCGTGTAAAATTTTATGGGTATAGAATTTTATAGATAACAGAGGAGAGGGATAGATTGCGGAGGAGTCGAGGGGTCGAAGAATCGAAGTAGATATTCAGGGGTGCGCCGCTACCTTTTCCCAACCACTCGACTACTCGAGTACTTTCCTTTCTTCTCCTTGTTTCCCTCTCTCTCTCTCGAAACCCTAAGTGTGGCCGTCACCTCAGAGTTTGTTCCCTCACGCTCACCGAGTCACCTCTCTTCTTACTGGCTCTGTCTCTCTCCTTTGCACGCCTTGATCAATAAATCTCATATCTGTTCTCTCTTATTCTCTCGAGACCCTAAACCTAGTCAGATCTAGCAAGCTGGTAGGTGACAGGTCCCGATTTTTTGTCGATCCATTGCTGTTTTTCAGAAATCTCGTAGCTTAAGAGGCTGAGATAAGGTATTAAGGTTATCATTTCGTATCTGAGAGATCTGAGAGAACGGCGACGAGATCGACTGTCAGAACCATGTTGCCACCAGCAATGATGACCTTTTCCTGGCTATTTTATATAATACGAAGAAGAGAACATAAGAGAAAAAAAGGAAGAGAGACAGTCACTCAGTCAGACAGAGAGAAAGAAAAAGGGGGGAAAAAGAAGGAAAAAAGGAGAGTTGAAGAATAACAACTGAACGTTTATTTGAGGTAAAATCTAACTACTAAATTAGAATTTTTTTTTAGTTTCAAATTTATGTTGTTTTTTTTCAGTATCTGAATTTTTTTTTCTTGTCTATACATGAGTTCAAGCAATCAAGCAAGGTTTCGATGGAGAGAGTAGATGAACCATCACCATCAAATCTCGATTTTTCTGAGCCCGATATTTGTGATGATGAGTATGTTTTTTTAACTTGGCTATTTTGAATTTGTGATGACTCTGTCAGTTGCATACTTGATACTAGTGATACACTGACACTTTGAATTTGTGATGACTCTGTCAGTTGCTTAAATTAGAACTGATGTTGAACTGATAGAACTAATGTTGCATACTCGATATTTTGAATTTGTGATGACTCTGTCAGTTGCTTAAATTAGAACTGATGTTGAACTGATAGAACTGATAGAACTGATACTACTCTTGATTCTGTCAGTTGCATACTTGCATGCTTAAATTAGAATTGATGTTGAACTGATAGAACTGATACTACTCTTGATACTAGTCTTGATAGAACTGATAGAACTGATACTACTCTTGATAGAACTGATAGAACTGATACTACTCTTGATTCTGTCAGTTGCTTAAATTAGAATTGATGTTGAAATGATAGCACTGATAGAACTGATACTACTCTTGATTCTGTCAGTTGCATACTTGCATGCTTAAATTGGATCTGATGTTGAACTGATAGAACTGATACTACACTGATACTACTCTTGATTCTGTCAGTTGCATACTTGCATGCTTAAATTGGATCTGATGTTGAACTGATACTACACTGATACTACTCTTGATTCTGTCAGTTGCATACTTGCATGTTTAAATTGGATCTGATGTTGAACTGATAGAACTGATATTACTCTTGATACTAGTGATACACAGATACTACTCTTGACTCTGTCAGTTGCATACTTGCATGCTTAAATTATAACTGATGTTGAACTGATAGAACTGATATTGCATACTTGCATGCTTAAATTAGAACTGATAGATGTTTGTTGTTAGCATGGGTCCTGGGTTACATTTTGAGACCCCGGAAGAAATTGAAAGAATACAGGCACAGGCTGATGCCCCTCAGGACCCTGAGCAAGATGGTGGTAAAACACCAGCTTGTGATGATGAAGGAGAAATTACTAAAAAGAGGAAAACTAGAAAAACTACCTCTGAAATTTGGAAACATTTCACAAGGGGACCCACTCAAGAAGATGATAGCTATGAGGCCACTTGCAAATATTGTGGTATCAAGTATTTGCAAGGCCAACAAAGGGGCACAAGCTCCATGAGGAATCACATCAACAAAAAGTGCAAAAAATTTCCTAGAAATAACCGTCAGACTTTGCAAAAAATGTTGCAAGCTGCCAAAACAGCAGGTACAAATCCTTATGTTAGAAATCCTTATGTTATTTGTTTAAATTCTTGGTTGATTTTTTTTATATGCTAACTTAATATTTTTTAAATAAAATAGAAGGGGCAAAAATTCTTCCATGGGTTTTTGATCAGATGAAGTGTAGAAAGGGTTTGGCAAAGATGGTAATTGCCCATGAATATCCCTTTAAGATGGTAACCCACTTCTTCTTTAAGGCCTTCCTTAGTGACTTGCAACCTTCTTTCAAGGTTCCATCAAGGAACACCCTAAGGTCAGATTACATTAAGATCTATGAAGAAGAACAAGTTAACTTGTATGAACAATTTGGCAACATTAGTTGTAGATTCAGTTTTACTACTGATTTGTGGACCAACAAGGGTAGAGATAGAGGTTTCATGGCAATTACATGTCATTTCATTGATGAAAGTTGGATTTTGAGAAAAAGGATCATCTCATTTGTTCCTTTGCCAAGCCCACATACCGGTAAAAACATAGCTGAAGCACTTTATGATAAATTGGTCTTATGGAACTTAGATAAAAGGGCATTTTGTGTTGTTCTTGATAATGCCTCTTCCAATGACGCTTGTATTAATCATCTTTTGGACACAACATCCTTGAAAGATGACTTACCGGTTGATGGTAACATTTTCCACCAGAGGTGTGATTGTCACATCTTAAATCTAATTGTCCAAGATGGACTGAATATTTTGAAAGATGAGGTAACAGCTGTACGCGATACGATGAAGTATATTCGTCACTCGCAAAGTAGAATGGAGAAATTCAAGCTAGCTTGCTCTCAGGTCCAATTAATTTAGCCATTTATTTGTGTATTTTCTTAATATTTTAATCTTCCATCCAACTAACAAAATTATTTTTTCTTTATTTCAGACCCAAGTTTCATACAAGAAACCAGCATGGGATGTTCCTACAAGATGGAACTCCACATATTTGATGTTGGAGCTGGCCATGGAGCTCAAACCAGCCTTATGTAGGTATGCTAGCCTTGATAAGAGGTACAATCTAAACCCAAGTGGTATTAAATGGGAGACAGTGAAACTTTTAGCTGCTCACTTGAAGGTTTTTTATGATGCCACATTGAAATTGAGTGGAACCAAGAATCCTACATTAAACCTCTTCTTCACTGAGTTCTGTGATGTTTATCTTACCATTAAAAATATGGGTAGTAGTCCATACCCCTTTATTGTCCAGATGGGGGCTGAAATGCTCACTAAGTTTAATAAGTATTGGACGATTGGAAATTCTCTATTGGCAATAGCTTGTGTGTTTGATCCAAGATGCAAGCTTCTAGTTGTTGAGTACTACATGAAACAAGTGTCCCCTCAAGATTGTGATAGTTTTATTGCCTCTTTGAAACAATGCATGAAAGCATTATTCATAGAGTATGAGGAAGAAAATGCAAATGCTCCATCTGGACAGAACCCAACTGACATGACAAAGAGGTACAACAACTTAATTTTATTTTGGTTCAGCCTTTGTAATTATTTTTTTTATACTTTTTTAACTTGTAACATACACTAAACATTAACAGGCAGAAGAATGCACATGCATCAACTAGTGTTGACAATAGAAAGGCTGCACTCAAAGATTATATAAAAGAAATGAGAAACTCTGAACCCTCAAAATCAGAGTTAGATGACTACTTAGGTGATGATCTTTTCTCAATTGCTAAAAAGTTTATTTGTTTATTATTAATATTTAATCTTTATGTATGTTATGAAAATAGGTAGTGAGCTTGATGCAGCAGCTGTAGATGAGGAGTTTGACATCCTAGCTTGGTGGAAATTGAAAGTTCCCAAGTATCCAATATTGTCTAAAATGGCCAGGGACATCTTGGCTGTCCCGATATCGACAGTAGCATCTGAAGCTACCTTTAGCACAAGTGGTAGAGTACTAAGTCCTGTTAGGAGCTCTCTTAATGATGAGAGCATTGAAGCTCTAATTTGTGCGCAGGATTGGTTGAGGGGATCAATTACTGGTGAAGATTTCTTATTTTTTATCAACAGTAGCATCAATTGAAGTTTTATAAAAAAAATTACTTACATGTTTGATGTTTTTTTTTTTCAGAAAATGGTGAATATTTTGGTGTTCCTCTATGGAACACTGATGAAAACTGTGGCAATGAGGAATGAGACTTTGGCAGAGGTATGCTGTATGCTCCTCATGTCTTGAGTGATGATGCACTGTTTGTTCTTTTGATGTAGTAAATGCATGCAAGTCTTATATGTTGCTTAGTGAAACTATGATGTTTTTGAGCTTGGGTTTATCATCTTTGGCTCCTCAGATCTCAAACCATGATCTTCAATGATGATACTTTTGGTTTTTCTTTTTGAGTCATTGGCTGAGATTGGTATGCCTGAGAAGAGAGTTTGAGATCTGGGTGAGCTTAGATGAAATTATGCATGTTTGGGTTCTTTTGATGTATGGAATTGTTTTTATGCATGTTTAGTTATTTGGTTGTAAACAAGCTATTACTGGTATTGTTTTTATGCATGTTTGGGTTGTTTTGATGTATGGAATTTTATGCATGTTTGTTATTTTGCTGGATGAAACAATATTGTATGGAATTTGTGCATTTTTATCATGTAATTGTGTCAATTTTTTTATACATTAAATTTTGATGTACTGTGTGGCAACGATTTAAACGTTAAATCGTTTTGCCGTTAAATTTAAACGAAACGATAAGTGGCATTCAATTTTCTGCCGTCTCCTAAACGAAACGATATGTGGCATTCTGGGTGTGCTGTTTAATTATACGTAACGTTAACGATAACACCCCTTTCCGTGCTCGTTAACCACGTTAGGCACCCCTACGTGTACAACAATAATTGAAAGGTATGCCGGTATAGTTGACTAAGTCAATTCTCAGTTATGTTTTGCCTCATTGCCTGCCTGTCTGATTGAGGACAATATCACTCGTCTCATTCACGTTTTAAGTCTACTAAATATTTCCACGCTCAAATTGAAGGGGAACATGCAACTATATGCAAGATCTAGCTAACTGAATGTGATATGCCGAGTGCAAACCGTTTCTTACGCTGTTGACCGAGGACCTTAAATGCAGTCTCTGTGTGTGTGTGCGCGCTGGCGCGCTTTTCCACATACATTAATTTAACCAATTATTGGAATTTCGAATTGTATTTTTAGCACCACCGACCTTAAATGCAAATGTATTATGTATATTGACTTCGGTTTGTGAGCAGAACGAAAATATTTCCTTGGAAGATAAAGAAAAATGACAAAATTTCAATCTACAAACGACAGAGTCCAGGGGTCCCTTGGCCTGCTGGTTTTGTAAATAAATTTTCCTTTATTTATAAAATTAGGTATCATGAATATTTTATTTTATTTTATTTTTTTACCATTTTTTTTCCGTAATTTGGTTGTAGCTAGAGGAGGCCAAGGCAAACACGCCTTAAGTAGTACTTTATCTGGGTTTATATGCAATGTTTAACTCTGCATTATGTGCCACAAAACTATTTTCTGCAAAACATCCAATATTTAAGTTAAATTAAGAATGGAGTGAACGCGCATTAGAGAGCAACTATCACGAGAATGTATATATTTAAAGTTTTAAGAAAGGAGTGGATGTGGATTAGAGAGAAACTATCACGAGAATATTTGATTGAAGACGACTCTATTGAAATAAACAATTTATCACTATCAAGTAACACTACTATTAATATTTGAGTAGTAATCATGTATTTCGGGGGGAAAAAATAAAAAGAGGGAAAAATAAAATTCAGAACCCATGCAGATTTCGACGAGATAATGTTCCTTTCAGATCACCCATGGAAAGTTTCTTCTATTTCCAGTGTGGGTTAATACCACAAATTATGAAATATCAAAGGGGCCGTTTGGATCGCTTAGGAATAAGAGGAATAGCCGATATTCAATTATATGCTATTGAATAAACAGGAGAAATCAATTGACGAAGTTGAGTTGTACTTTCTCCCATACAAGTAGGGCTGTCAAACGTGCACAACGTACACGGTAAGAAGTCTTCTTACGTTTTCGTTCCGTCTGAATGCACGGAAGTATGAGTAATTTCGCTTAACGTTCCGTAATTGTAACGTAAATGAAAAATTTTCCGTTTAATGTTCCGTCTATTTTCAACGGAAAAACGGAATAACGTCTCAAGTACCAGAAAAGTAAAAAATTTGTTTGAATCTCACAAAATACAACAATTACAAGATAAGATATAGCTCACAAAATACAATAATTTTCAAATTAAAATATAGCTCACAAAACACATTCAAATTCATAAATATTCCCTGCATATATTTGCCACATTTCTTTGTACCCAGTAACCCCATGTCTTCTTTGGCTGGTCCACTTGAAAAGTCTCAACAATTTTCCAATGCTACAGCCTACAAAAACCAAAAATCAAAATAGAAGCAAAAAATAATTCAGTAATCACAAATCCAAGTCTCACAACTCAAAACTTGTGGAGAAAACTAATCAAACAAATTAGATATGACAAGTGGCTAACAAAATGTTTCAAGAACCAACAAAATGGCCATGCAATCTCAATACCCACTTTTTATTTGAAGGTTTCAGAAAGGCAACAGTGCATAAGATCTCAGCCGAAATATGATGATAATTGTTTTGAAATAATTACAGTGAATTAACAATTTGGGAATAATTTGCATCATAGAAAAAACGCACTGTCAAATAAATACCAAACAAATATTCACACAAAAAAGAGGATTCAAGACTAGTATACTAGATAAAAGATTTACAGAAGAAAAACAAAAATTCAATTAATTATTCGTGACACTAAATTAAACCCAGCATCTGCTATAATAACCAAAGACACTGCAAAAGCAACTGCTATATTTCAGAGCCATCAAAATTTACAAGAGGGAAAAGGAAAGAAAGAAAGAAAACGATAACAAAAAATAAAATATCATCCCCATAATAATCAAACAAACCATGATAATCGACCAACTGAAGACTTGATCTTGCAAGTTGTAACCCCCTTCTCTTCCCAGAAAGAAAGGAAGAAAAAAAAGTACCTTTTTAAGTTTTAGCAAAAGGAGCTAGCTAGAGCCGGACTTCAAGCTCCAAAAAAACGGAAATTAAATATTCCCATGAGATCCACCCAGCTTTTCTTCTTTTCACCTCCACCACTCACCGCTCCACCTCGAGAGAGAGAGAGAGGAGGAGGAGGAGGAGGTCTGGTGCTTTGGTGCGAGTGGAGAGGACAGCCCTAGTGAGAAGGAAGAGGCGATCTAGACGAGAGCGAGAGGACGAGGGGGGGATGTTCTTGGTGGGGTTCAGATGGAGCTCGAGTGAGAAGAATAGGGAGACGAGAGCAGGAGAAGAGATGTGTGGAAGAGGTTGGAGGTGTAGCCATGGCAGTCGGTTGTGAGAACAGGAGAGAGGGAGATGCAATCGATGCAAATCGAGAGAGAAAAGATAGAGAGGAGCGGCGGGAGTCGTATCCTCTGCCGACCTTTAAAAGGTCAGCAGAGGGCTGACGTTTTGATTTAGCCGTCCGATTGCAATCCAAGGATAAGAATCTATGTTCTAAAAGATGCGCTAAAATTTCTCCGTTCCGTCTTATTCATTACCTCTCCCCTCCGTTATTTCCTTTGTTCCCCTCCGTTTCTCTCTTCTGAGAAGACCTAGATCCGACAACTTGGAACTCCTCCGCATTTCTCTCTCTTTCGATCTCGATCTCGATCCTTCTGTACGCGAGAGCAAAACCACCGAGAGGGAGTGAGCGGGCGAGATACTGACGCCAGCCACGTTTATGGCACCGGAGAGAGAAAGGTGTGGAGCATGACGGGTGGGCCCTACTACTTCTTCGTCCACTGGCGACGCAACATCGCCATCGTCTTCAGCAGAATCGTGCTCGTGTGCTTTTCGTTGGCATGAAATCTGCTGGTTGGAGAGGAGGAGATCAGCACTGATCCTATTGTCGAATTGCTGACTTCAGCAACCGAGGAGGGCCGGAAGGTCGCCAGAAACGGGGCCAGACTTTCATGGCCATTTATCGGCGTGTGAGATTAGTTTGTCAGTGTTTTGAATGAGTCATGTTGTGTTGTTGTTCCATTTATCTTTTTTTTTTATTTATTGAAGTAGATAGGACATGTTGATATAAAATCAGCTCCAATTACTGAGTTGGCTTTCTGTATCGATTATATTGTACTGTAGTTTGAGTTGACAAATACAATAGCTGGGTTTCAATTTGTAGATGGCTACAAATGTGAATCAAATTTTATTTATTGCGATTTGCAATTATTGTTTGTTTTCTATGATAATCATCCAATTCTCATGTGAGAATATATAATCTTTTTGGCAAATGGAAAAATGTCAGAACCATTTTCTGCCAAGCATATGTTGCTCTTCCCTCATTTTTGTTTATGCAATTTTACTTTAAAGAGTCGATACTTCTTGCAAATTAGAGCAATAAAAAGATAAAGTGATACTACAACAATATTCTTGCAATTAGTACTGTTTCACTTTGCTAAATTGATTCTGATTATACCAAAACAAAAATATTCTAGAATATCACAGTTGTTCAAAATTTACTAGAGAACCTTAAAAGCTTATACAATTAATGCTAGAATTACTGAACCAAATCATAAAAGAAAAAAAATTGCTTAATGGCACAAAATATTAAACAACATTAAAATATTATACTCTATACCAAGTAAACAAGTCTTCGGCAATGCTCACATGCGTGGCTTGCATCTTAGTTGATCTGAATATATTTCATTTTAGCAATCAACTTCTTGCAATAGCAGGTGTCTCATCATACTTTAGCATTAGGGTCAAATATCAGTGTAATTAGGGCCCACCTGTCATGCTCCACACCTTTCTCCTGAAATCTCCGGTGCCATAGACGTGGCTGGTGTCAGTTTCTCGCTCGCTCGTTCCCTCTCGGTGTTTTTGCTCTCGGCCTCTGGCGTACAGATGCGGAGGAGGTGTCGGAATCGGATCTAGGTCTTTTCAGAAGAGCGAAACAGAGGGGACACAAGAAATAAGAAAATAACGGAGGGGAGAGGCAATGAATAAGACGGAACGGAGAAATTTCAGCGCATCTTTTAGAATAGAGATTCTTACCCTTGGATTGTAATCGGACCATTGGATCAAAACGTCAGCCCTCTGCTGACCTTTAAAGGTCAGCAGAGGATACGACTCCAGGAGCGGCGCCGCTTCTAGGTTATGCATGCTTCTAGAAAGGAGAACATCGAATATGGGCTACAAATTGATGGGCTGGACGAAATAACGTTAAATAACGAAACGTAAATGGGCTGTTCCGTTTACGTTTCGTCCATTTCAACGAAACGACAATCCATTCCGTTACCGTTCCATATGCTGAAACGTAACCCAAATCTCTTTCATTTCCGTTCCGTTTCGGACGGAACGAAACGTAAACGTCCGAAACGGTACGAAATTGACAGCCCTACATACAAGCGGACAACATATTGACTTGACTCATTTGAGGTCCTTCCATTCATCTTGGTTGCTTGACATCTATTCCTGACTACTATAAAATTATTCGGAAGATCAAGCTAAGACTAACCCCACATCAAAAAATATTTAGATACGATTCAATCCAATGGCATGGTTATTGTTTGTATTTCTCTCTCTCGTACCTTATATCTTTCAGTTGCAGAAGGCCTAGCAGTGGCAAAGCCTGACTGCAGAACAAAATGTTGTGATGTCGATGTACCGTACCCATTCGGCATTGACCCGGGTTGTTTCCTAGAAGGATTTCACCTCAACTGTTCGAAAAATGCAACAGATGGCCCTTACATGCTCCGCTACGGTAACATTGAGGTGCTGGAAATCTTGTTGGCAACCGGTCAAGCAAGAATGGACAACCATATCTCCTGGCAGTGCTACGACGTCAAAACAAATAATATCACTACGTTTATATGGCAAAAGAACTTCATGTCGACACAATACGTAATCTCACCCCAAAATAAGTTTGTAACAATTGGATGTGACACGCTTGCGTACAACACCATGTTTGATCACAAATATGATGAGTACCGAACAGCATGTGGGTCAAACTGTTACAGTCAAGCGAGCCTAGCCAACGGTTCATGCTCTGGCATCGGTTGTTGTGAATCTCCTATTCCACCAGGTATTCAATATTCGAGTGTTTCATTTGATAAAAACTTTAACAGTTCATCTGTGGCAAACTTCAGCCGCTGCAGCTATGCTGTAGTAATGGAGGCAGACAACTTCACATTCAGTACTACCTTTGTTACTGGATACAATTTCTGGGACAAATACAATGGGCGGGCGCCTATTTTGATCGATTGGTCCATTGGAAATGAAACTTATTGTGAGGCAGCCAGCAAAGGGAGCAATTATGCTTGTGTTAGCTCTAACAGCGTCTGCATCAACAAACAAAATGGTATGGGATACATTTGTAGTTGTTCAGAAGGGTACGAAGGCAATCCATATCTAAACAATGGGTGCCAAGGTAACTTCCATTTATTTTTCTCTTTTTATTACATTATTTTCACTAAGAGTTAAATTTTTCAACTTTAATTTTTGGAGCAAGATTTGTGTACTTCGCCTACATCACGCTACATTAATTTTTTCCATGCATAAACTGGAATTTTGTCTACATTTTGCATCCAGTGATGTGTAATATCAACACCTCCATCATTATTTGGATTAGCAATATCCGCACATTATCAGAAAATTATAATTGTTGTTTTTGTGATAGAAGTGGTTTAGGCCTTTGTATTTTATAAACTCTAGGGTCGACTTTGATTTACGAAAAACGTCTCGTGGCTTTTGTAAATGACTTGTTCCGGTTTTGGATTTTTGGATATTAAATTTGACTATTTTGACTTGTTAATTTCTATTAGATAAAAAGATGGGAAGACTTCCCTAACTTTATATTGAGTTTGCATTGTGTACCCTTTCATCAGTTTGGGTCATTTTCACACTTCTTGCCTCGTGTGGGGTAAGTAGGGCCGGTATGTCCAGTGTCCAACGTACCTATACGGGAGAAGATAACACAAACCATAGTAAGTTGCACCCTTCCATCAACCATGGGATCAGTGAGGGTAGATGTTGCTATTGTTACAATTAGGCCCCGATCAAAATCAATTTTTCAAGTAGGAATTAGATTTGAAATTCATATGATATTGAAATCCTCTTATCAGAATTTAATAAAAAGTTAGATTTCATTTCATTTGATTTGATTTTGTGGAAAAATTTAACAACATTGAAATGTTGAATTGAAATTTGGTCAGATTTCGCAAGAGGAAATATAATTTAATTGGAAAAGACCTTAATATCCCTCCTCTCCATCAAATAGATAAGAATAACATAGTCTTTTTTTTTTTAAGAATTCAAATCAATTCTTCTTATATTTGTTTTGATCATGGATTTCAATAAAAAATAATTCCAATCAATTTTAATCCAACGGAAAAAAAAAAACTCATGTCTACACATCATTTTGATCAGGGCCTTAGTGTGCTTTGTATGATGAAATTACAATCGTTTCAATGTAAAAATACTTGTTTATAATATTTGGGCTTTTCATGCCCAATTCATAGTGTTGGTTTGACCACATAAAAGTCTCGTAATTTCTCCTCTTGTTCCTTGAATGGCGTAGACTTTGTTTTTTGGATTATAGTGCAGAGAGTAAAGAGTTTAAATTTTCTGAGAGATTGAGATAGCATGAGATTGGGTTTAAGAGGTTGAAAGATGGTTTATTTTATCAATTGCGCACACAAATTTTTTTTTTTTGTCCGCTTAAATAGTGATGGTTTAAGGGGTTGAATAAGGTCTTCCTAGTGCGGTGCAATTTTATATAATTCGTCATGTTTTTGGTGTAATGCAAGTTTCTTAATAATTATAAGGTGGTGGGATTTTGGTGGTTGTAGTTTAAAAAAAGTAGTTATTAAATGATTTATTGGTTGGTTGTACGACAGCTAGCTGCACAGGTGTTCCGAAAGTTGTGAAAGTAACCCTTTATAATTAAGCTTTATAACTTTAGCACTTAATTCCTCGATTTAATGAATAACAAATGTTTTTTTTTCTCCTGACAGACATAAATGAGTGTGTGTATTATTCAACATGTGCGGCTTCAGAGATTTGTGAGAACATTCCAGGATCTTTTAAATGTTTATGTCCTCCAGGAACACATCGCAAAACTGACAATACGGGAGAATGTTACAAAATAGAGAATACTTCACTGCGGGTGAAGTTGGTTGTAGGTACTATGTAATTCTACTCTTTCACAACGAATTGAATATAGTTGAATTTTAAAATTTCGGCTCATTTAGTACTAAGCACATTTTTACCATTTAAAATTTATAGGCACTAGTGTCGGCCTTGCGGTTGCACTAATTTTGAGCGGTTTACTGTATCTTGTACTGGAGAGAAGAAAAATTGCAACCATCAAGGATAAATACTTTCAGCAGTATGGAGGTCATTTGTTGTATCATGAGATGAAGTCCAAACAGGGATTCGCTTTTACAATATTCAAGGAAGAAGAATTGAAAGAGGCAACCAACAATTTTGATGCCAAAAATATACTAGGGGAAGGAGGCAATGGAACCGTATATAAAGGTACTCTTAAAAGTAATGTAGATGTGGCAATCAAAAGATGCAAGACAATTAATGAGAGGCAAAAGAAAGAATTTGGTAAAGAGATTTTAATTCTTTCTCAAATCAACCATAAAAATATTGTTAGAATCCTTGGTTGTTGTTTAGAGGTAGAGATTCCAATTCTGGTTTATGAATTCATTCCCAAAGGAACTCTATTTGACCTCATCCATTCATACCGTCCTTCGGGTATCTCATTGAGCATTCGTCTGAAAATTGCTCAAGAGGCTGCTGATGCACTTTCTTATTTGCACTCGTGGGCATCGCCTCCTATTGTACACCGTGATGTAAAATCTTCTAACATACTTTTGGATGAGAATTTTATGGCCAAAGTGTCTGATTTTGGAGCTTCAGTTCTGGCATCATCAGGCCAAGATCAATTTGTGACGCTTGTCCAAGGGACTCGTGGTTATTTAGATCCAGAATACATGCAGACAGGTCAATTAACAGTAAAAAGTGATGTGTATAGCTTTGGAGTGATTCTCTTAGAGCTTCTAACTCGTCGAAAAGCATTCTACTTGGATGGAGAGGAAGAGAGAAGCCTATCGTCAACCTTTTTGTCCGCTATGAAAGAAACCAGACTCGAGGAAATTTTGGATGACCAAATTATGGATGTAGAGAGCATGAACCTGATCTTGCTGAGCTAGCTAGAGAATGCTTGAATATGGAAGGAGAAAGAAGACCTGAGATGAGAGAAGTTGCTGAAGCTCTAGATAGGTTGAGAAAAACCATGAAGCATCCTTGGGTGCAGGATAACCCCGAGGAGACAGAGAGCCTACTTGGTGAACCCTCAAACAATAAAGAGGTTGAAATGACTTCATACCATAGTATGGAAGAAAGGGCTATGCTTGCTATGGGGTCCGGACGTTAATTATTCAGGTTATACTACATATTTGTCTATTATATTTTTCCTTTTTATTTAATCAAGACGTTGTTTTGTGTGTATATATATGAGGTAGATGGAGCACCTCTATGTGTTAATTTTACTGTTTTACTTTTTTTTTTTCTTTTTCACGTCTTTGTGTGAGTGTTGAGGTAGAATGACATCTTCTGTGTATGCTATTTTTATAATCCAATAATGTGAACATCGTTCTTGTTTATGGCTCCGTTTGGATAAGATGTAGGAAGAAGGGAAGAAGTGAGAAAAAGTATTGGAAAGTGTGTAATTTTGTGAAGAGTTTGGATTGTTTATAATAAATTTATTTTTTTATTCCCTTTTTCTCAAATGGAATTCAAACGGAGCCTATAAGATTTAAACATAATATGAGAAAGAAAAGTTTATTGTTATTTTTTTGGGGTTTTAAATGTGTTAAATGTCGTTCCCATGATACCATGTAATTTTTTTTTTTTGTGTAAAATGACATTACGGCAGGTTCCGACTCAGAATTTTTTTTAATAATATATTATTATTATTATTATTATTTTGGATTCGACCAGAAGGCTTTAAAAATCAGCCATGATACCACCAAAAGCGGAACCAATATAACCAATCTACGGCTCACAACTATGGCATTGGACAGAGCTAGATGTTTCATCATTGTCAGTTTGGCACAAGCAAAATCATACCAAAAAAAAAAAACCACAACCAACAAACCCAAGAAATTGCATCTCCCGGGCACAATTGGTGGCATTACCTAGGATGCCATTAGCACAAAGAAAAAGACGAAGCAACAAAACTCATAAAAATCAGCTGTACTACAAAGAACTGACCAGAGCCTCCGTTTGGATGATTGAGAAGAAATAGGAAGAAGAAAGAAGAAAAGAAAAAAAATTATAAACAATCTAAACTCTTTACAAAATAAAACACTTTCCAATACTTCTTCCCACTCCTTCCCTTCTTCCCACACCTATTCAAACGGAGCCAGAGAGCCATGAAAAAAAATACAAAAGTTGCCAATTCTCCAACGACCAAGATAATAGGTGTGAATCAGTCGGTCGAATTCCATATCCCCTCTTCTTCTAAGCTTCCATCTCTCTCTCAGGTGTAGCAGATTGAGCCGAAACCTCAGCCAACGCGACAAATCAGCAAAGAAAAAAAAATGAAAAATAAATCGCGATGGCTAGCTGCAAACCTGCAGTGTGTTGGGCGTAGGGGTGAAAATGATCACCGTTTCGACCGTTCTTTCGTTTCGAAACGAAACGGTTAAGATTTTTTTTTTTGCGTTTTATAAACGAAACGGTTAACGAAAGCTTAGAACAGTTTCGTCCATGTGTATTTTCGTAGTATTTTTGTAATTTCGACCGTTTCGTCCAAAACGAAACGGTTAATGCAAATGGGTGATAAATTTCGTTTTAAAATGAAACGGTTAACGAAATCGACCGTTTTCGTGGTCGTTTTAGACGTTATGCAGCCATAGTTGGGCGGGAAAAAAAAAAAAGGCGAAGATGCAAATGAGAGGATCCAGGCCCAGCTAAAACATTAAACATATCCTCAATCTGCTCTCTTTCCTCTTCGATTAAAAAGGTCCAACTTAATATTTAAATTTTCGTCTTAGGTTTGAGTCCAAATTATAAACTGTTGCAGTAGGCCCAAAAACGATATTAAAAAAACAAATATATTTGACAAAAGTTCATATGATTTTAATGGTCCAGTTAAACAATTCTAGAGTCCAACCAAAATTACTGTAATTTCTGTTTTAAACAAATAATAATTGTTAATCAGAAATTATAACAGGAATTATAAGTGTCATCGGCAAATATATCATCCCAGCCATCGCTAAATACAAAGTGAACATATATAGTAAATAAGGTGAACATATAGACGATCTAAGTGAACACTTACAAACAAATAAGTGTTGTCATCACTTGTTCAGAAGTTTACATGCATATTCAACTTATTTTCATTGAACTTATTTGTTTGTATGTGTTCACTTAGATCGTCTATATGTTCACTTTGTTTACTTTATATGTTCACTTTATATTTAGCGATTGCAGGGATGACAAAACTAGAGATGACAGTAATCAATTTCCCTCTAATTATGTCATCCCTGTCATCGTTAAATATAAATTGAACACATACAACAAGCAAAATCAACATATAGACTATTAAAGTGAACACTTACAAACAAATAAGTATTGTCATCTCTTGTTCAGAATTTTATATGCACATTCAACTTATTTTTATTGAACTTATCTTTTTGTATGTGGTCACTTTGATCACTACATATGTTCATCTTATCTATTTTAAGTGTTTACTTTATGTTTTGCGATGGTAGGGATGACAAAAATGCAGATGGCGGTAATCAATTTCCATTGTCAATCTTTCCCAACATAATAATTGAATTCTTAATTCGGGTGCCAGAAAATAAAATATTTGGCATAGTTACCATAGGGCTACAAAACGGTTGAAGAGGTGACGAAAATAAAAAAGAATTAAGAACGATACCAGACACAACATTTATTTTATTTTTTTTTTTGAAAAAAAAATAACGAACACATGAAAGAAAAAGACAGGAATTTTTTTTTTTTTTTGAAGAAAAAAAAAATAGGAAGTTGCTGTCCAACAGAACAAAATTCATGTCCCCACACATTAACATTTTTTGGATCCACAGTTTCCCACATTTTGAGGACTCTAGAATGAATAATATCTTAAATACTCTAATTATTTGTTAAAAAAAAAACTGCCATGAACAATTTACTGCTACCTCCAAATAAAAGAATACCTTGTACATTCCTAAATATATCTTCAAAAAACCAAATAAAGAGAAAAAAGGCATCTGCACTTTCCCTGTAGATGAGTGAGAACTAATGGGAAATCTAATCAAAATAATATATAAAAGTTAACCTTCTCATATTGTCCAAAGTAAGCTCATCGTTGAACCTTTTCGATGAATCAGATTTGTTTCCCTTGTTTGAACCAACTGGACGGAGGCCCGTATCTATCTCTGAATTCGTTTCGATAGTGTGATTGCACAACTGCAAATCCTATGATCATCTCGTCACTTTGCCACTAATCGGACGACTCCTTGATATTCAGTGAGTGCCGGGATAATTGCGCGTGTGATTGCAATAATGCTCCCTTAATTTGTTTTCAAGTTAAAATTCAATAATGACGATTTGGAATATTTACATTAGAGACATACGGAACAAATTGGTGAGATTTCATCAGAATTTTTACTCTGATAGTCAGGTTATGACACCTAATATCCATAACTAATCATCACATCTTGGGAGCGTTTGGATAGGTGTGGGAAGAAGGGAAGAAGTGGGAAGAAGTATTGGGAAGTATGTAACTTTGTGAAGAATTTGGATTGTTTATAATTTTTTCTCTTCTTCTTCCTTCTTTTTTTTTTTTTTCAACGATCCAAACGCACCCCTTAAAAATTAAATCTAGTTCGTTCTTTTTTATTTTATTTTTGGTAAATCTAAGCAACTCAAAATGGCTATGCAATATACGTATAACTGAACATCAGCAGGGACAAATGTAATAGAACGAATGGAGAATTAAGATAGAAGAAAAAGAAGAGAGATACAGGAGAGAAGGTTTCTAATCCGAATTCATGTATCCAGTAATATCCATTCGCCCCTTTTGGTTCGTGCGCCAGAAAGAGAGAACGAAAACCTAGATGAGATGGAATGATGGCCTTCGACTATTCAATTTTCGATTATTAAAAAGTGAAGTTTATTAGTTTAGACCCTGTCGTGGGGCAAAATCGCTGAGGGGCATTTGGATCGCTTAAGAATTGGGGGAATTGGGGGAATTTGTTATTCCTAGATATAAATTGAAAAAGTATGTAATTTTGTGAAGAGTTTAGATTGTTTATATTAAAATTTATGTCCGGAATTGTTTATTTCCGGAATTTGGGATGCATCCAAACGACCCCTGAGATATTAAGTGGAACAGAAGAGAAAAAACTGGATCCGAATCCGCTGTAGCGCAGGACAGCGTGTAGCGCGCGTACGAGCCGTCTGATCTTGATCGAACGGTTTATTTTTTACGGACCTATCAATCTAGGTTACATGCACGAAACTTTCTTGTCCATTAAATCTTGATCAGACGGTTAGAATACCACGCTACACAGTGTGCCGCGCGGCACCAGATCTGAATTCATCAAGCGATGGACAGCGTGGAGAGAGAAAAAGGGAACAGCAGGAGCGAAGAGTGGGATTGATGGTACGGTCCGTACGGAGGAGTTTGACGTAGGAGAGAGAGGCAAACAGCGGCTCAGATCAACTACGGAAAATAAACGTACAGGATGAGAGAACTGTGCTTACTACAGTTCCCACGTGCACAGGAAGTCGTTCCATATATATGTCTAAATCTAAGTATTCTAATATAGAGTTCATTACAAGTCAAAGTCAAGGTCGAGGTTGATAGGTATGGCATTAATTCCAAGCCGCGAAAATTGCGGGAGGCGGTGAATCTGGGAAATGCTTTGGCAACTAATTTTTTTTCTCCCAACAACATAACTTTTTGTCTAAATATCTAAGCCTCTATTTGGATGCGTTGAAAACAGTAGAAAAAATAAAGAGGGAAGAAAAAAAATTATAAATAATCTAAACTTTTTACAAAATTACACACTTTTCAATACTTCTTCTCACTTCTTCTCTTCTTCCCACACCTATCCAAACGGAGCCTAAGTTATCCTTAACATCAATTAAGATTTATTACTTTAGCTAATTTATTTCTTTTATTGTGCTTTTCTTTTTTTTTATTTTCTGCTAAAAAGACAATAATATTCTCCTCTTGAGATTTTTTACCGTTGCTCTCTCACATATGATTATGCACTAAAAATTTATATAATAATCGTTGAATTAACCAAATAGTTATATATACTGCTTTCATTTTAATATACTTTTTACACCTCTTTTCTTTGTTTGTTCTAGAGCCTTAAAACTTTTAAAAAATTTATACTCTTTCAACTATGAAAAAATAATCTTCAAAATTATGAAACCAGGAAGTAGCTTAGAAATAAGGTAATGAGTTTGATAGAATTCAAAATTCATAGAAGAAAGGAGAGAATGACAGCCGAAATTATTTTATATAAAAATTTATACTCAAAAAATTTTAATATACAGAATTATTAATTTTTTTTTAATAAGAAGAAAGTTCCAACGCGTTTCAGAAGCGAGTATTTGAATTCCCCTCCGTACGCGTTTATAAAACGCGCTCCAGGGCTTTCAACGCATTTTATAAACGCGTACGAAGAAGAGATGCTGTCCACTTTTCTCTCGTTTGTCAGAGCTTCGTACGCGTTTATAAAACGCGTTGAAAGCCCTGGAGCGCACTTTATAAACGCGTTCGAAGGTGTATTATTTAATTTTTAGAAAAAAAGTACAAGCATGCTCTGATAAAGACTGCAAAAGACATGACAAGATTTGATTTTACAATGTCATTTTTGAACTACTGAAATTATTTATAAAAGCAGCCATTGTTGAATTAGAATGCACAAACACCCACTACCTCCTTCTTGTTAAAACCTTCAGTACAATGGACAAAGGAAATAGCTCTAACTCAAATAATGATGTTCCAAACTATCAAAAAGCAACCCGCATTGAGTATTGGCCAACTTTCTACCATTACCCTGCCAATAGAAATCAACCAGAAAACGGAGAATACGAGGCAATTTGTCGCTCTTGTTATCGCACTTTGAAATACAACATCCATGAAGACACGACTGAAGAGGGAGACGTGCTCGAGTTAAAAATACACTACCAATGGCACATTAATGGTGGGCCGGAAAGGGAACAGAAGGAGTACCAGGAGCGGCGATGGCGGGAACACGAAAAGAATCTGAACCGAGAAAGGCGATATGACTGGTACAAAAAATATTACACAGAACCTCAACCCATCCCCCAACAATAACCGAAACCCTACCTCTCGTGTGAACCTGTCACACCCCAAACCAAGCCGCAATTTGGGGAGGACAACCCCGCCACGTATGCACACTCTGTTGTGCACACGTAAGGCTATAAAACAGTGTCACAGAAACAAATAATCACAAATAGATAATCACATAACAAGGCATTGTTTGTTCATACAATAAAAAGGGCTGGTAAAAATATACAGATATCAAAATTTCCATCCATCATACAAACAAAGTAATAATGCACAGCGGAAAGTGACTATCCCATCTCGGCTTGATCTTCTGGTAAAACCTCCTCTGCTAAGTCTGCCAAACCTGAACCTGCTCCACAAGCAATTATGTGGGCTGAGTACGCGAATACTCAGTGGTGGTAATAGATGGAGCCTATCCAAACTATCAATCTCTAGACTAGAATATAAAATTATGTTGGATGTAATTATAAAACTTGCAATCTTTTAATTTTCAACTTGATATAAAATCCATATTGTGCAACATGTGTAAATCATGTATTTATGTCTAACCAACCATGCCATAACCAACCATGCCATCATGCAAAGTGAAGCAAAATTGTGAGTAACTGCTAACATGTAATGTACCACACAGGCACTAAGCTTATTTGCACCACTGACAGGCGCATAAGGGTAAACATATAAACATCTCACAATACTAATGACATGAACCACGCCTAACCTGACATCTACCCGTCCCACCTACTACCTGTGCACTGGCGTAGGACTAGTAATCACGGATCCGAGAATACGTCAATCTAAGGGACATAACTCCTGTAAAAGTAGTGTCTACAAACTAGGCGGATAACACCATCTGTGTTCAAGTTGTTCAGTCATTTCCAACCAACCATAATAAATCATGAATCAAACCATATGTCATGCAAAGTTCTATCCAAGTAGAGATTCGCTAGTCTTTGCAAACCGTGCGATCAATACTTGATGTTTTAAAGAAACTATTAATAGATCACACTATTGCTAATTAAGCTTATACATATGTGCATCAAGTTTATCAATATGGGAAGTATTTCAAAATCATGCAAGATATCTTTTCAAAACAATTATGCATGCAATAGTTATTCTAATCTAAAGAATATCAAATCCGAAAGGCAACCACACTAGTCGTAAAAAGACAATCCACACCTGGAAAAGTCAAAGACGGAGCGACTGCTCCTCAGGGTGGTCGATGGAGTTCTGACCAGCTCCTGCAGTCTCGTGCTCAGGATAGAAATTGTCTATCGGTCCAGAGAAGTCCTGTGGAGCACCTGACGAACGAAACTCAAACGTCAAGATCTATTCTAACGATCTATCCCATTCTGGTTATTGGTGTACTAAACCATACTTAAAAACTAGACATTTACGAAGGAATTCAGATTAGGATTTAAGATAAGTTAGACTAAAGATTTCTGAAAAGGGATTCTGTTTTAAAATATATTAGTTTAAGTAGTTAATTTCTAGAAACAAATTGACGAAGTCCTGTTTGAAACTAGTTGTGTAGAAATGATGACCTAAGAGACATTTTTAGAAATGTTTTGCTATAGTTTGTTTTATAAAATCATTGTGTAGAAAAGTTTGATTTAAAAGTATTACGATTACTTTCAGCATTAATTTACTAAACTTTGATTTATAAATCAATGTGAAAACGTTGTGACGAATCCTACAAGTCTTAACTACACGATAAATAGACGCGTCACATTTGTTTGGTTTGGAAAAACAGTTAACAAGTTCAATCAATTTTTTAACCGTGTTTTAATCAAGTATGAAATTATTCTAATTTAATTTTCTAAAAACAACTTTAGAATTAAAAGAAAATAAGAAAATAAACTCAAGTTAATTGATTTGGGTTTGGGATCATATATTGTCCGATTATATCATAGTATCTGTAAAGTATTATTTTGCGGACATTTTAATCATCTCCCATTTAAAAGCCAACACTTAAAATTTCGAATCCGACTTAATTGTTTCTCGGCCAAAAGCATTTATGTCAATATCAAACTATTCATTTCAAGCTATCAAATAGTTCTAGTTTTATTTATCTCAAATCCAACTTAATTAAATCCATCGTTAGACTTCATCAAAACAGAAACATAAATTGGGCCACGCAAGAACAACACTACATAGCCCACAAAGAAAAATTCCACACGGATCAAGACAGAGGAGCAAGCCAAACAGAATCAGGCCTGACGGGCCCAAAGGAGGAACACACGGCCCATACGGAAGAAAGGATCGAAGCGGATCCGGAAACAATGGGTTTCGGGGATCAAATCCGAAACCCAACAGAGAAAACACAGTCCGACCCAATAACACAGAAACTTTACTCAAAAGACCCTGAATTTAACATATTTTCTTAAAAATTACCTAACGGACCCTAATAACAGTTTTTATTACAAATATATTATAATATAGTTCAAATATATTTACGAAAAGATCCCTGACAGCAAAAACACTTTACACAGAGGTCCCTGGACAGGTTTTTTTTTTACATGTACCAGACTGGTACAAGGCCTGAACCAGCCCTGTACCGTGAACCAGAGGCATCAAACAGCTCACACAAAGCTCATAAGAGCCTCACAACCAAAGGATACGCCTAACAATCACACAAAGTAACCAAGAATCACACAGACACCATAAATTAAGAAGGAAACACAGAATTGACACCAAATACTCTTAAGATTCCAACTTAACAAACATCCTCAACAGATCAACAACATGCATGCAAGCCATGTGACTCACAGAAACAATTCCTCATAAGGATGTAAGACAAAAGCACAGATCAGATATTCGACTTTTGAGAGCAATTACATACAATCGATTTTTCACCTCTCAACATAGCATAGAAACACATTTCAAACTGAGGCATCAAACAACATCACGGATCAATTCTAAGCATCAAAACGCCTCAATCAATACATACAAGCAAGCTAATAGAATCACAGAAGTGAAGGGGAGAGAAGTTACCAAACCGAGAGAGGGATAGGAAGCAAATGGTTCGGCACAGCACAGCACCTCGCCTCACTGCCAGCACCACCACCTAGCCTCGTCGATCACCGCCGTCTCCACCCCAGTCGCTAGCCTCCACCTCTCCCTTTCTCTCTTCCTTTCTCTTTTCTGTTCTTATCTTTGAAATAGAGTCTGAGCAGAGAGAGAGAGGAGAGGGGTGGCTTATATGGGATGGGAATGGAGAGGAGGGGTCGAGCTGCTGAGGTGGCAGAGGGAGAGAGGGCAAGATGGATGGTGCCAGGGTTTTGGTCAAATGGATTCCCTCGGTTTGAGAGATTTTAGAGGGGGGGGGGGGGTCTTGCATCAGGTGGGGGCTCCAGTTCGATTGGAGGAGAGGAGAAGATGGGGAAAGAGAGGGGACCAGGCGACACTCTGTCGAAAAAGGAGAAGGCTCGAGTGGGGGCATGGCTCTCAGCCAATAGCCAGAGAGGGAGAGAGTGGGGGGAGAAGGAGGTAGAGTGGGGTCGAGTGCTTCTGTCAGAAGCGAGAGAGAGAGGGGTCCAAGCGGACTGGTCGAGGGACCACGCGAGATCGCCAATGGCGTATCGAGAGAGAAGAGAAGGAGAAAAGAAGGGGTGGGGCGGTTCTGTCGGAGGAAAGGAGGGAGAGGGAAGAGATAAAGGAAAGGAACACGAGATGATCAGACGGTTGAGATTAATCAGGATTTTCTAAACTCCATCAAACGGTCCAGAACAAAGGAATATTAGGAAATTGATAACAACAGTAGTAGGGAATGGATTTTAACACCAATTTCAACTCATAATAATTTATAAAAATAGGTATTTGAATTTCTATAATGTAAACTAGATTTTTGAGTAATATTGTACATGGCCGAAAATAAATTTTTAAATCGGATTCGTAACGCAATTGACTTCTAAATTTATAGGAATTGATTATCCGCTAATTAACTGAGTTTGATTTTTAGTATTATTATTTTATATTTATTTGCTTGCTTGAAGATTTTTAATTAATTAATATATATATATATATATATATATTTATTTTTTTATTTTTTTTGGGTTTTCACATCCTACCCCCCTTAAAAGACGTTTCGTCCTCGAAACAAAAAACTAACCTGAAGAGTCGGGACGACAAATGCACTGGCAGCAAGTCCTAGTTGCAGGGTCCTCCTGGCCAACTGTTGCATGAACTCGAGCTGTGTCTTGTCCAAACTGACCACCGTGCTTCAGATGTCCTCGTCTGTCCCTATGGTGCACAATAGGTCCCTTACAGGCACGCCCTGGATTTACTTCTCCATCACCAACCATTCCACTAGGAAGAGGCTTACGTGGTTGACTGCTTCCTTTTAACTCTGAGTTGTTGAAAGGTCGACAAATTGCGGCAAGCCGAATGGCAGAGATAGAAAAAGAAGAAACCGAAGCGGCTTTTTGGAACGAAGCCGCTCAATTCGTTGACAACAGTGTTCCGAGTAATCAACAAGAAGATGATGCTGCTTTTTGGAACGAAGTCGCTCAGTTCGCTGACAACACTGGTGCGAGTAATCAACAACAACCGAATGATGAAGATGAGCAACCATGATGGGATGAAATTCTACAACATGTAGATAGTCAAAATCTCTAAATATTTATATGATTGTAATATTTATGTGTTTTATTATTATGGTTGTTAATGTACTTTAGTTGGAATTGTTAATGCAATGTTTTATTTTTATGGTTGTTTTTTATTTTCCTTTATTTTTTGTAGTGCTTTGCACTATAAGTTGTGGTTTTAATGTGTTGACGTTCAATGGATAAAAGTTGTTGTTTGGAGTATTTCATTCATTGGCGTTTCAATACATAAACGTTTATGTTTCAAGTAGTGCTTTGCACTCTGAAATTCTAAGTCATAATAATACACAAGTCAATCATCACAAGTCATAATAAGCAATCCAATAAATACACAAGTCAATCACAAGTCATAAACGAAAAATAGTCAATCATCATCAGTAATACACAAGTCAATCACAGTCCATAAACGAAAAATAAACGATCCGTCCATCATTAGTAATACACAAGTCCATAAACAAAAAAGAACTGTCATCATCAGTAATAAAATCAGTCCATCATCATAACTAACGCCGCCGCCTCCTTCTAGGTCCTGAAGGTGAAAATCTGTCAATCACCCTCACCACACGCCTATCTCGTATGGCCGGGGCAGTAACATCTCCCGAGTCAGTGGAGTCCGTATCCCCATCGTCCTCCTCCTGGCGGTCCTCCTGCTGGTCCTGCTGAGCCTCCTGCTGTATGGGCCCAAACTCAACATGCTACCCAGCATCCTGAGGAGTCGCTATAGGGACATAATCATCCTCCTCATCTCCGGCCGTCCGCAGTAAAGTGCTGAACGAGTCTGTCCCTCCCATACTACCCAACGGAGTGCCAAATGATGGAATAGAAGAAGGCGTGGGCACTGACGGAACAGTAAATGCAGGAAAAGAGGAAGGCATACCAAATGGTGCAAAGGAGTACGGTGGAGGATCTTGAGGCTGGAAAATGCCAGTGGGATCCTGAGAAATGCCAGCAAACTGTGAGGTCGATGCTGATGCACTATGCATGGATGGAGTAGGACCTGAGGCTGGAAACTGAGTAGGAAAGAACGTGTGTGGCCCTAAAATATCATCTAATCGCCCGGTATTCAGTCGACCATCCTATAATATTAAAAAAAAACAATGTCAATATAAATAAATTAGTATCTAAAATTGAAACTTGCATATGAACGAATACTAACCGCATGCATCAGATCCTCCGCCTGAAAGTCTGTGGGTACAGTAAGACGTGCAGAAGAAGACTCGTCCCCAGAATCTGGTATGTCCTCGATATTTGTTGGAAGTCCTCGCTGCTCCAACAAATCCTCCAACCTGTAATTTATAAATTATTGAATTTAAAATGCAAAAACGCAATCAAAAAATTAAATTATTTAAAATTACCTCAAAGGGATGGAAGCATCATGCAACTGCGAACGACAGTTGGCGAGAATTGTCTTTCCCACCCTTCTGCACCCCTTCTTCACAACCAGTCCCAATGCATGAATTGCATTCTTCAGCGCAGAGTTGCCCTGCAATTTACGAGAATAATGACATATTGCACAATTCCATTTACCAATCATACATTCCATATTTAAAAAATTAAGATGTACCGTATTGCGAAGTCTGGACCCCATGTTTGTGTACTGCCTCTGAGCAAGAGGCAGCTGCTGAGTGCGCTGGAGACGTGCCTCAGCATCCTCTCGTGGCGTGGGTCTCTCGGAGGCACCGTATCGCCAAAACCATCGGAAGTACCGCAGCGTATCAGTAGCACTCCAGGATCGAGTCTCCAGCTGGCGTGCCTGTAATGCCTCGTCAGTCCACTCAGCATGTGCACTCGCAAAAATAGTAGCAAAATCTGGGCGATCTCGATAGGTACCGTGCTGGAAACCCAGCAGGTTCTCTGTCACGTCCCAACTCTGTTAAAATAAACACGTTAGTTCTTTACTCTAATTAAATTGAAGTTGATCGTATGATAAATCGAAAAAATATAGCAAACGTACCACAGGTAGTGGAGGAGGAGTAAACTGGTACAGTCCAAACTGATGCCTACAACGGTCGGGGTAGTAGTAGGCAACAATGTGGTAAAAAATCAGCGGCAACCGAACATGCTCCGCTATGGAACCAACATGTGCTACCCGTGGCATGACAGCCCTGTCGAGTACGTACGGAAATCAGTTGACGTCTTCAACGTTCAACACGGCTAGGTAGTCCCGTGCGTTCTCCACTGCCCCGCGGTGCTGGCTCCGTGAGAAAGACCGAGCTTCGCCCCATTTCCTGAAAATTTTGAAGGTTAGGATTGATGTGTTGTAATTTGCATAAAATTATTGAAACATTATTATAAGTTATTACCTGCCAAACGGCACACATGAATCTAGGTTAGGCTGTCCTAATCCACCGATAGGAGCAACCTCTGGGCGACAAACAGGGAGGTATGACCATGCCCAAAACAATAGTAGCATCCAAGGTCCCGTCACAACCTTGAAACGCATGGAGGCACGGTCCAGAGCACGATATAGACAAGCAAGCGTGGCACCTCCCCAATTGAAGTCCGGAACTTCATTCAAATTGCCCTGCATTTAAATTAAACAACGCATTCAAACTCAATTCGAGAACATTGAAAACAATAATAACCATGCAAACAATTTTGCTATAATAATTGTGCTATAATAATATTAGTCTTGCTATAATAATTTATATTTTTTTTAAATAACAAAATTAAATTGTTGGTTAATTGTGCTCTATTTTTTTTAAATAATAAAATTAAATTGCTGGTAAACAAATAAAAAAATTATTTAAGTTAAGAAAATTATACCGATACAAGCTCCAAATAGTATGCTGGGACGGAATTCTGAGAAATATCTGGAAACATCAACGTCCCAAATAACTCTAGAGCAACTGCACGCGTGTATCGGTCTAACTCCTTATCATCAGCACCTGCCTGTGGCGCCACACCGCAATTTTGTCGCAACCATTTCAACTTGATGTTGTTGCCCACAACAACATCGCCCCTGCATTGTACAAATTTAAAATAATCAATACAAGTAAACAATGCATATACTGAATAGCAAAAAATCAATATTGCACTTTATTTTTTTCACTTACTCCCTGCTCCTCCTTTCTCTGTGCCAGTCTCCCAAATCTTCATGAGGATAAAGATTTGCACGAATCTTTTCCTCCCAGGGCCCTCTCGTATTCGACCTAACTGGAATGCCCGTCGAGCGCAAACCATATAAGAAGGCAACATCCTGGTAACAATTACAAAATACGTTAAATTCGTGTCATGTTAATATTGCAATTCGTGTCATGTTAAGTCAAAATTTTATGTTAGAATTAATTGTGAAAATTAATACGAAAATTATATTAAAAAAATTTAATATCAAGTTTAAATAAATTACCTGTAGAGTAACGGTCATCTCTCTAACGGGAAAATGGAAAGTATGCGTCTCCGGATGCCAAAACTCGACCATTGCCTTCAGTAATGGCATGTCGACGTTGACATGCTTCACCTTCGTAATGTGACTGAGCCCCAGTTTGATCAGCCATCCCTCAATCCGATCGTCCACCTTAATCGTTCGCTTGTGCGATCTCGTCTCCAAATGTGTTTCACGCTGCATTAACACGAAACATAAACTGTTGTATTAAAAATACAATTTATAAGCATTTACAATAAATACAATTTATTAGATTGAACATAAAAAATATTATAAACATTTACAATAAATACAATTTATAATACAATTTATAATAAGCATTTAATACAATTTATTAGATTGAACATAAAAATTTATAATAAACCTCATTTTCAATTAATTTTTTAATACAATTTATAATAAGCATTTAATACAATTTATAAGTCTATTAAGAAATCTAAATTATTAAATAAAAAAAATATAAATTAACATAAAACAATCTATTACCTCCTCAAAAGACAAACCAACGAGATGCTCGTTATCCGTAACAAACAAAACCTGTTGGTTTTCTGCGTTGGCCGGTTGCACAGGTGGAATGACATTTTGCGCGCTCGGACGGGCTGCGCGACGCCTACGTCTTTTTGGCCGAGGCTGGGTGGAGGCTGCTTCGGTGGAGGGTGCTTCGGTGGGAGGTGGTGAAGCACCAGAAGGACCAACCTCATCTTCTGCTGAACTCATCTGATTCAAATAATATAAGAACAACAATTTAAAACAACAATGAATTTAATATTTTTTCAATAATCAAAACGAACAAAACAAAAATTATTTTTCTATGTAATTGACATTTTCACAATAATTACTGATCAATAATCAAATAATTTTATCATAATATGTTAAAATTTTTCATGCACCATAATTTACGCCAATAAATTTATACATAATTTTCAATATACGATTCTAGTTATTTGAAACTATGTTAATTTGCACCATAATTTTTCTATATAAATTTCTTTTTATTTCAACAATTTACTAACTAATTCCATTTCAACAATTTACTAACTAATTCCATTTATACATAATTATCATAATTATCATCATGCATAAATTAATAACAATTATCAACAATTTCATCAATTATCATCATGCATTGATTATCAACAATTTAATCAATTTTCAATAATTCCACAATTTCATCAATTATCATCCATTATAAATAAATAATTGATCAATTAACTAATTCAATTATGAACAATTCCACAATTTAATCAATTATCAACAATTCCATCACAATTTCATCAATTAACATCAATTATCAACAATTCCACAATTTCATCCAAAATACAATTATCAACAATTATCACTATTTCACAATTATCAACAATTTCATCTAAACCCTAAACCCCTAAACCCCTAATTATCCACAATTTCAAATACAAAATACAAAATGCAATACCTCGCTGTCGCAAGTTCGTCGCTGTCGCTGCCGCTGCCGCTTCCGCTGCCTTCTCCTCTTCTCTTTCTCTCGCGGCCGCTGCCTTCTCCTATTCTCTTTCTCTCGCGGCTGCCGCTGCTTCCTCTTCTTCTCGCCCTGGCCTGGATTCCCTTCTCTCCTTCTCTCTTTCTCTCTTTCTCTCTTTCTCTGGCGAATGAAAGGATGGCGAATAGAAAAAAAATGAAACGGCTAACTCGATTTTGAAAGAGACGACCTTCGTACGCGTTTATGAAACGCGCTCCAGGACTCCCAACGCGTTTCTTAAATGCGTACGAAGGCCTGACTCGTCTCAAAAGGCGTAACGGAAGGCTTGAATTTATTCCACTTCGTACGCGTTTATAAAACGCGTTCGGAGATTTGGAGCGCGTTTTATAAACGCGTACGGAGGGGAATTCAAATACTCGCTTCTGAAACGCGTTGGAACTTTCTTTTTATTAAAAAAAAATAAAATAATTCTGTATATTAAAATTTTTTGAGTATAAATTTTTATATAAAATAATTTCGGGAATGACAGACAAGATTTAGTGGGAGAAATATCAATGAATTTGCTTAATTTGAGAAGGCCGATTTTGTTCATTTGAAAAAAAATTATGTTGTTCGCGATAAAAACTATGTTGTCCAAAGCACCTCTCAAATCTCAATAACTTATAATAGTCAAGTAACCGATAAGTTTTGATCAATAATAACATATAAGAACCCCATTTTTTTTTTTCCATTGATGACATCATGACAACCAAACACAAAAGTCTGGCTCTTCAGTTTAAAATATCTACTATTTTCCATGCTCAAATTGGAGGAGGAAATGGAAATATATGCAAGATCCAGCTAAGTGATGACGTGACCAGGGCTGTCAAAAGTTTAAGATGGAACGGAAATCCATCATTTCGTTTCCATTCCGTTTCAAAATACAAAACAGAAAATTATTTCATTTCCGTTCTATTTCGTTAAACGGAACGGAAATTTCACTTCCACATTTATTTTACATTGAAATTTCTCATTTCAGCGTTCCGTTTTCGTTTCCGTTTCTGAAAATGAAACAACTTTTCCTTCCACTTATGTTCCGTTTCGAACGGAACGAAACGAAAACGTGCGAAACGGTGGTATATTGACAGCCCTAGGCGTGACCCGAGCATGAACAGTTTTGTAAGCTGTTGACTAGAGCTATCAATTTCATTCCGTTTCGCACGTTTTAGTTTCGTTCCGTCCAAACGGAATAGAGAACGAAAGTGAAAATGAGTTTCGTTTTTGAAAACGGAACGAAAACGAAACAGAAATTTATAAATATTATTGGAACAGAACACGAAAATGGACTGAGATAAATAAAAAATGAAAGACTAAACAGTAAACGAAACTGTTTTTTGTTTCATTTAACGAAACGAAAGAGAAACAAAACACATATCTATTTCATTAGCCGGAATGGAATGGAAATAAAATTGTTGTCTTCCGTGCTATTTATGTACGCTTGGCAGCGCTAATGTTCACCATGCATGGACTTTAATATGTGGTCCTTGGAATAATGGGTGCGTTTGGATAGGTGTGGGAAGAAAGAAAGAAGGAAAGAAGTGGAAAGAAGTATTGGGAAGTGTGTAACTTTGTGAAGAGTTTGGATTGTTTATAATTTTTTTCTTCTTCTTCTTCTTTCTTCTTCTTCTTCTTTCTTCCAACAATCCAAACGCATCCAATATGCGTACTTTAATATGTGATCTTTGGAATTTGCGGACTTTAATATGTGGTCTTTATTGGCTTGACCATGGACTTTAAAATATAAAAAAATATATAGTTGGATTAAGTGAAATTTCGAAATAATATCTTAAAATTTAATCAAAAAATGATCAGGAAAAAACTTGCACAACAAAAAAAGTAAAATAAATAAATAAATAAATCAGTTTATTTCTTGAAGTATATACCAATTAATAAAGTATATCGAAAAATATATTTGTATGATATAAATACAAATAATAATAATCTTAAGATGTATCAAGCAAAAACTTGTAATAAAATACTTCAAATTCCGATAAGAGATGAAATCAATTAAAAAAAATTAGAAAATTTTAAAGTTTATTAAAAGTGAAAAAATCACATCACTATTTATTTTATAATTTCTTAAGTGTATTAATTAAAAGGTAATGCAACAATGATTATCAACTAATGCAAGTTGTTGCTTTTTGATAGAAAAAATCGTTGCTTTCTAAAATTTCTTTTTTTTTTTTTGGATGAAGGATCCGTATCCTCTGGAGTTTGGCCTAATAGTTGCTCTGCAATTCTTTATCACAACCGTCCGATTTAATTTGGACAGTTAAGATTTTTGAGCTGTATGGATATGATATTAATCACGGGCATTCATTATTGATCGGACAGTTGTGATTTCGTAGAGAGGATATCGTTCCGGGGTTGAAGCCCATTGATATCGCCACTGGTGCCTTGCCAGGTCAAACAATCTCGGTGCATTGATGTTGATTTATTATTTGCTTTCCTATTTATATGAGGTTTGCTTTAGTTAATGAGCATAATCAATAAGCCAAGAGTATAACAGAAGTAGCTTAGCGAACTACCATGGCTTGGCTTCTTCTATTCCACCTTTTTATAACACTGCTATCAGTTCCCTATTCAATTGCCGAAGCAACCCAATCACTCGGTTGCCAAACAACATGTGGCGATGTCAATATCCCATATCCTTTTGGAATAGGCCAGGGCTGCGCGTTATCCAAAGAATTTGAGCTCAACTGTACAAATAAGAATGGCACTTACAAGGCTTTTATTTCTGATGTGGAAGTGATCAATATCTCACTGTTTCAAGGCCAAGCTCGGGTGAAAAACTGGATTTCTTGGCAGTGTTACAACAGCACGGCCAATGAAATTTCCGACTATTATTGGGGGGAGCTCAATTTTACCACAACACCATTTAGGTTCTCAAGTACCCAGAATAAGTTCACAGCAATTTGTGCTCAAACACTAGCTTATTTCTACCTTCAAAACGGCAAGCCTATCTGGTATAGAACAGGGTGCGTCTCTGTGTGCTTAAGTATGCAGGGACTAGTTAATGGTTCTTGTTCAGGCATTGGTTGCTGTCAGACTGCTATTCCTCTTGGGATGAACTATTACACAGTCCGCTTTGATGGTAATTTCAACAGTTCTGATGTCTCAAGCTTCAGTCCCTGCAGCTATGCAGTGCTTATTGATACAGACAGCTTCAATTTTACCACCACATATATCACAACTACCAACTTCTGGTACGATAACAATGGCCAAGTTCCTGCTGTCGTGGATTGGTCCATAGGCAATGAGAACTGCAAGGTGGCTCAACAAAACAAGACCAGCTATGCATGTGTTAGCAGCAATAGCAAATGCATCGACTCAACTAATGGTCCAGGCTATTTCTGCAACTGTAACGAGGGTTATGAAGGAAACCCGTATCTCCTTGGTGGGTGCAAAGGTAACTTTATATTTTTATTTTGTATTTCGAAATTAGTACAATGATTGGTTGCTATAGTCTACATATTGTCAATATCATGTCCTCTGCTATCTTAGGATTTTATGAATCTTTTTTCAGTCCTTCTAATTGTCTGGGAAGTTTAATCTGGTATGGTGCTTAGTTTACCACTAGAACTGACATCTAACACACAGGTATTAGTCAGTAAGGTCTGATGTACAGTATTGACATCTGGTTCTCTACGAATCTATCTTTATTTCTTTCCGTGCAAAGCTGGAGGTGTCAAACTTGTTGGTACTGTTGGATTCAATCCAATTGAATGAGGTTTCAGCCATTATGATCCAAATTGTTCTAAATTCGAAGTCATTAAATCCTTTCGAGTCCATGAAATTCTCGGTTCATGCACACTGGAGATTTAATTGGGCTTGAATGGGCACAACTCTTTCATATATACAAATATTCAGGTTTGGTATATGATTAGGATTAGTTGTTGATTTTGGTGCTAATGTTTATTTTAGTAATTTGACATTAAATTGTCATATACGATAGGGTTAGTTGTTGATTCACATCAATCTATTGTGAGACAACAACTTTTATATCTTTTGGGATCAGGAGGACTAGTGGACGGATAGGTCCTGTTAATTAAGTCAAGGAAAAAAAAAATATGCCAGTAAAGATTTAATTTAGGGACAGAATTTGTAACCACATCATTTTGGACTTGGAACATTACAATTTAGGAAGCTATTAGAAGAACAGGGTTCAAAGTAGTTACTATCATTCTTTTATCTGCGGTGTTGTTACTGGTACATGTTGTCAGATTTGGACTTGCAGCCATTGTGAAGAACCTTGGTTGATTATCACAACCCACCAAAACTGTTCTTCCTATCTAATGCAGAGACTAATTTCATTTTGTTTACTATTATCTTTTTTTCCCCTGGCAGATATAGATGAATGTCTAAATAAATCAACATGTTCTGGTATCTGTACAAATATACCAGGGTCATTCATATGTTCATGTCCTCGAGGTAAGCATCAGGTTGGTAACAACACTGGAGATTGTTACAACAACTCGAGAATTCCACTGTGGGTCAAGCTGCTTATAGGTAATGTTCTCATTAATTACTGTGTCACCATGAATAATATTAAAAAAATGTACTAATTTGTTCCTTAGAACTAATTCCTTAATTGCTTGTTTACCTTTCAGGTATTTGTGTTTGCATCGTGGTTGTACTTATTTTGAGCGGTTTCATTTATTTGGTACATGAAAGAAAAAAAATTGCAACAATGAAGGAAAAGTACTTTCGAGAGTATGGAGGCCAGTTATTGTATGAAGAGATGAAGTCCAAACAGGGCTTCACTTTTACAATATTCAAGGAAGAAGAACTGAAGGAGGCTACCAATGATTTTGATGCCAAAAGTATACTTGGAGAAGGAGGCAATGGCGCTGTATATAAAGGAACACTTGCAAATAATGAAGATGTGGCAATCAAAAGATGCAAGACATTTGATGAGAGGCAAAAGAAAGAATTTGGTAAGGAGATTCTAATTCTTTCACAAATTAACCACAAAAATATTGTTAGAATTCTTGGGTGTTGTCTAGAGGTAGAGATACCTATTCTGGTTTATGAGTTCATTCCGAGGGGAACTCTATTTGACCTCATCCATTCATACCATACTTCACACTTCTCATTGAGCACTCGTCTCAGAATTGCTCAAGAGGCTGCTGAAGCACTCACATATCTGCACTCCTGGGCATCTCCTCCTATCGTTCATCGTGACGTAAAATCTTCAAACATACTCTTGGATGAAAATTTTATGGCTAAAGTGTCTGATTTTGGAGCTTCGGTTTTAGCACCATCAGACCAAGATCAATTTGCTACACTAGTGCAAGGAACTCGTGGTTACTTAGATCCTGAGTACATGCAAACAGGCCAATTGACAGTCAAAAGTGATGTGTATAGTTTTGGTATGGTTCTTATAGAGCTTCTAACCCGTAAAAAAGCATTCTACTGGGATGGAGCCGAAGAGAGATGTCTGTCATCAGCTTTTCTGTCCTGTATGAAGGCGAACAAACTCGGGGACATTTTGGATGAACAAATTCTCAATGAAGATAGTATGGATCTGATTAATAGTGTTGCTGAGTTAGCTAGAGAATGCTTAAATATGGAAGGAGAAAAGAGACCTGAAATGAGGGAAGTTGCTGAAACTATCGATAGATTGAGAAAAACCATGAAGCATCCTTGGGTGAATGAAAATCCAGAGGAGATAGAGAGCCTCCTTTGTAAACCCTCAACTAATAAGGAATTGGATATGACTTCATATCATAGTTTGGAAGAAAAGGCAATGCTAGCTATAGAGTCTGGACGGTGATTCTGCATATTTCTATACACTTTATTTATCGTTTTGTTTTTCAATTATGATTTTCTTGTATTTATTTTCTATTTTTAATATGTTTGAGTGACAGAGTGTTTTAGTTATATTTGCATTGGAAAAATGTGTCGACAGTCCTTATATATAAGTAGTACAATGTCTGGATATCAATATTAATCTTGACCGTAAAACATATGAAACGGTAATACGATATGATGCCTAAATTATCTTATGTAAATCGCAGTTTTGTCATCACTTGTTATCGCTTGAATAAAATGAACATATAAAATAGACAAAATGAACATTTAAATAATCAAAATGAACACGTACAAGCAATTAAGTTCAATAAAAATAAGTTAAATATGCATATAAAAATAAAATTTAACTCATCATTAAATAAAGTGAATATATATATAAACAATCTGAATATAAAAATGAATAAAGTGAACAAATACAAACGTGATTGTACAAGATGACGTGTGGAGAAGTGGTAGACAATAATTTCCAACAAATAATCCCAGTCAATGAATCCTAGTGATAGTTCAAAATTTCTTGGCCCTTGGTCCGTCCTTTGGAAAACCATCCTAAAATCCGGAACGGACCGGCCCTTCAAAGGACTTTTCGATGGACAAGGATTTAGAAGGGCCGGGTCTAATTTTTCTTCAAAGACGGATGTTGAAGGACCGAGTTTTGAAGGGCCGGATCCGACCTAATCATTCAATAGTAGTGACTATTTGATCATAATAGAACGATATAGATTAAAAAATTATTAAAAAAAATTAAATGTTGGTATTATTTTAGGACTAGAAGGGCCAATGACCTATAAGGGTCGGATTTTCGAAGGGCCGGTCTCGTGTTTCAAAAAACAAACCCGTCTAACCCGTCCCATTTCGATCCTTTTTCTTAACCCGGTCCGATCCAGCTCTTCTACCAAATCCGTCAAGTCCGGTCCTATGAAATCCGACCCGGTCCTTTTGCCTTTCACTAATGAATCCAAATACGATTGGGCTAGTTTCCTCACCGTGTATATGAGTATATCAGAGAACTTGGGCCTGGGTAAATTTTTTCTAGTTGCATTACTCTATTGACAACATTTTTTTAGTCCAATTTTGAGGAAGGCCTAAATACACTTTTAACTTGGTTGGTAATCGGGCTTTTAAAAGCAGGAATTATAAGTGTCATCGGCAAATATACCATCCCAGCCATCGCTGCTATGTGTTACAAATGTTCAGTTTAATAATAAGAAGTGTTCAGTTTAATGCGCCGGAATCGTGCTAGAGTTAGAGTCGCGCGTGGTCAAGAGGTGCGCTAGGAGGCAGGGGTAGAATAGGAAAAAATTTAATTTGAACCGGATCGGTTCATTTCCAATTCTATTTTTTACATGTATTTTTTGTCCGGTTCGTAACCCCTTCGCTTGGTTTTTTTTCTTATAACAGTTGTATTTCTGTTGCAACTAATTGAACATTTATATTTATTAAACTGAACATTCGTACATATTAAACTGAACATTCGTACTTACTAAACTAAAAATTTATACTTAATAAAATAAACATGTTTGCTCATAACATTTATATTTTCTGTTGCAACTAACTGAACAATTATACTCAATTAATTGAACATTTGTATTGACCAAACTGAACTTTTGACAAAAAAAAAAAAATCAAAATGAACATATTTGATCTAGCGAACACTTATAAAATAGTGAAAAATTCTACTACAAAGTGAACATTTGTACATATTAAAGTGAACACTTATAAAAACTAACTGAACAAAAAATACGCGCTGGGTGAGTAGAGGGATCAGAGCGCTAGTTGAGGGGCTGTGCAGAGCGATGGCTCGGATGACACAGAGTATGATGGCAGTAATCAATTTCCTTTTAAAAGTGTATATGGAAAAAGTGCAGATGGTTGGTCTGCGTTGCTACACTTGATTCTTTTCGAAAATTAAAATACCATCGCTGTCATCGTAAGTGAAGCGCTTTCCTCATCAAGTGCATTCTTTTCTTATCCAGTACATTTTATTTCGTAAATGTTCGGTAGGATAAGTATAAATATTTCGTTATTTGAGTATAAATATTCAGTTAGTTGCAATAAAAAAATATAAATGTTATAAGAAAAAATATTCATTTTATTAAGTATAAATGTTTAGTTTACTAAGTACAAATGTTCAGTTGGGTAAGTACAAATGTTCTATTAATTTAGTATAAATGTTCAGTTAATTATAATTAAAAATATAAATATTATAAGCAAAAATATTCATTTGGATAAGTATAAATGTTTAGATTAGTAAGAACAAATGTTCAGTTTATTAAGTATTACTTTTTAGTTTTTTTAATAGGTGCACTAGCAAGCGAAAGGTTCACGAACCGGACAAAAAAATATATGAAAAAAATTATTAAAAGGGATCGTGAACCGATCCGGTTCAAATAATTTTTTTTCCGACTCTGCCCCTGGCGCGTCTCTCTACAAAATTGATGGTGCGATTCTATATAATAAAATCATTAGCTGACACATTTAACTGAACACTTTTGACTATTAAACTGAACACATTTGGTTATTAAACTAAACATTTGTTACAAACACATGCTAGTAACGCGAGACTCACACGCGCACGCCCTCTGTTCAGTGATGGCGCGCGATGGTTTCTTTAGCGATCACACTCATCATAGCTGATTCTTTTTTGGTGTTTTTTTTTTTTTGAAATTTTGGTTTAAATGCCTGAGGCATTTTTTTTCCGTTGATTGAATGTAGGAATTTTTTTCCTTTACTTCGTTTCGGAAATAAATGAGAACTGATCAGTATGTAATATTATAACATTTCTATATATAATAGGTACATTATAACTTAATATATAAAATCTTAACAGACAATGACAGAAACATGTTCAAGCAGTTTTTTCCCTTTAAGACCCTTCTCCAAATATCTAGGATAATGCAAATTAAGAACTTAAAGGTTCTAACCCAAGGAATCAAGGACAGATGAAAATAATTATGCTGTCAGCTGTTATTAGATCGAATCCAAAATGTCTAATTGAGATTAGAACCACAAAGAAGGGACCAATGCAATTTTTATATTTTATTTTTCTAACATAGCCACACAGGCAACTTAATTTCTAAATCACTGCGGCAATGCTACATGCATGGCTGAAGAATTGATGTATATAATTCGATATATATATTAACACCATACTGAATGAATCTTAATTAATTTAATTCATTTTGATTTTTAAATGGACAATATTTATTTTACAAACCGAACTAACACTAAAAACAAAATTCACAGACAAATTAATAGCACAAGTCCAGTAGATCCTTTAAAATTCACAGATAGTCCCTAGCTGACACAGTACTTGTACGTAGTAAGGCTTTTAGTAAGCCACAGCTACAAAATAATAACATCCCCACTACAAATACTTCAGCTAGACGATTTCCAAAGTAATTTATAAGCACTGAAGTTAACTTATGTATCGTTAAAATAATGAACCAATAATTTTCATGCTTGCACTTTTCTTTATATATACTTGCTACTCGTGTCCTGCCAGCTTTTCTGGGTCCGTATCCTCTACTAACTTTTTGAGGTTGGTAGAGTGCCAACGTTTGATCCGAGCCGTTAGATCTAATCTCGACGGTTAAAATTTTTCGGGCCTATCAATCTAGGTTACATACACGGGGCTCTCTTAACCATTGAAATTAGATCTAACAGTTTAGATCAAAGGTCGACACACTACCAATCTAGGTTCCAGCTTTTCTATGTGCCTTTAACTTATGTATTGGCAGTATATCGTTCAATATTAACCTGTTAAGGCGCGGAAAGAACTTATATTAAATTTTATTGTAGACAACTGTACAAAATACATAACTTGTACTAGTGATACATAAATTTCAGTTTAAATATCTAAAAAGTTGAAATTTTATTTAAATATGAAATTCATTTAATTATGAACTAGATATGCTAGCCCAGCGTTAAAGGACGTACCTCAGATAATAATTGTTCTGAATTTAATTTTATTACTAATTTGATGTGTAAGTCAGATAATCAAGCTTTTAAATTTTTCCGAAATAATGTCGTTATAACTGAAATAACAGATTTTTAGAACAAAACGCATAATGCTACAATAATCAAGTACAAAGTAACTGTAGCGTTGTATTTCTAAAAAAATGACGATATAACTGAATTTTTTTTTGTATTTGGTGGCGTAAAAACGGATGGATCATTCAACTTGCCAAGAAAAAAAATTTAATTGAATACAAATCCAAACCAAACTCTAATTTGTTTAGTTTTTAAAATTTTGATTTTTTACTTGTTAATTTTTTATATTTTAAATTTATAAGTAATCGATAAGATAGGCCAGTTGTACATAAGCTTTTTTTTATATACTATTTTTTCCCGGTCATATAGCCGATATAACACTGAATCGCTAAATCAATTCTGTACAGTTTTACCACAAAAATCGCATTTTAAAACCTTGCAGATAATATATTCTGACTCGATTTGTAAGTCATAAAAGATCTATGTTGTTGTTAGAAATATATAGCATAACTATTGGAGGAACTGATTTCTACAAAATCTCAGTAGGTTAATTAAGTTAATACCCTTTTGTATGTGCTTATTTTTAGTTTATCTTTTATCAGTAAAAAGAAAATATCGGGCTATGCTGTTGATTTTATAATGAAAATGCGTTTCTACAAGTGAATGTATCCATGAATGATAGGGCTATGCTATTTACTTAACGTTGGTTGATTAATTAATAGTGACAGGACTATATATATTATTGATTTATTTAATAATAATTTTAATTAACACTAAAATATATTAATAATGAGAAACTGTTTTTGCAGAGATTGAAATATATATACGTTGACAAAAACAAAGATGAGAAAGGGTTGGCTCGACAGGAATGGCAATAGGAAAATTTGATTTATTTGAAGTCAGAAAGTACATATATATGTTTTTATTCAAATGTGTAGTTCGATTTTAGCCGATCTGACAATTCATACATTTTATTCAAGAATAATAAGAAATGCAATAAAAAATTAGATTATGAAATTAATTAGTTTCAACCTTTTTCGACTGCATAAAAAAAATTTTAATGTATGCTGTTGGCCTACTTTCGCTGAAACATTTCAGATAAGATGAGCTTAAGCATAAGAAAATGAATAAAATGTGATCTTAATCTTTATATTATCAGGAGGAAAACGCCGTCGGTCGTTGGAAAAAAGGATTGAATCAACTAAAGAAGTCCAATAAAAGTCTTCCGAATACACTTATTTAGCCTACCATCCATCATCCATGCTGTGTAAGATCCGTGTCCAGCAGGAGTTCCTCTACATAGCGAACGAACTGATTTTTTTTTTTTTTCGTGTTTATCCAAGGAGTTAAATGATAATTTCGCTCAAAAGTAACTCTGGTCAGTTTGCTGCGTCAGGTCCTCAACTCTTATCTTACTATCCGGCCAGTATCCACCAACAAGGCTCTGACTCAGCATTCACAAAAGCTGCTGTCTGTCCCGTCTTGGTGCTTTACTACTAGTTATTAGTACATATTCTTTCCCAAAAAAAGAAAAACGAGTTACTAGTAAATAGTTAAATACACTAGTATTAAAAAAAAAATGCACCAACTTTTTTTTATTGGATGTGAACTTGTTGTGATATGACTTTTGTATAACAAGTTCTTCAGTTCTACTGCCGTGTCCAGGTTGTACCTGCGCGCGCAGCATAGGCATTCATTTGTGGATTTAACTTAAGTAGAGTTATAGATATATTGATAACTTTATTTTATGAGATAATAACGATTAAATACTTATAAAAAATTAAAAATACCTTTTAACTATATATATGATAAACTGTATATAAAATTCCATACAATATAACAAGTTCGTTAATCATAGAATCAAGTGTCGAACTATTAATTTTTTAAAACTACTGAAAATTATCAATCACATTTAAAAATATCAAATTTTATACGCAATCTATCTAAATTATAAACTGGAAATCGATAATTATAAAAATTTTAAATTTGTTACCCGTTTGATCAATTATCGCATTTGTCAAATAATTATGTTCTTAGCATATTTTATCTATTTAAATTAGATATGTACCGTCGTCATCATATACTTGGGGTGCGTTTGGATGAGAGAAGAAGAAGAAGAAGAAGGAAGATGGGAAGAAAAAAAATTATAAACAATTCAAACTCTTCACAAAGTTACACACTTCCCAATACTTCTTCCCACTTCTTCCCTTCTTCCCTTCTTCCCACACCTATCCAAACGCACCCTTGGATATGAATCGACCAGTCCAACATGCATACTTGAGAGAGTCAGAGAGATCACATCAACCATTTTTGTAAGAAAGTAAGTTGAAGTTCCAACATCATGGTTTAATCAACCTGTAAGGACACTAATTTCCAAGTCAAAGTCAGAGCTACTATTGGATGGCCGTTGAGCCGTTGATCCGGGCAACACTCAACATGATCGGCACAACATATTTTTTAAAAATTGCCAATACTACCCTCATATGTATAACAATCTTTATCTTTTTTCCTCGTTCTTTCTTTAAAAATAATTCCTTTTCAGGCTAGAGGAGTTTTAATATTCTACTTGTCAACCAAAAATTACTATTTTACTTAGTTTTTGAATTACCTTTATTTCAAATATTTCTATTTAAATAGTAATATGAATGAAGAAAAGATGTATAAAATTATTTTTTTTTCATTTGTAACTATTATGCCATGTAAAATATCATACATTCTTATGATCTTTGAGAAAATAAAATGTCTAATATAACATAAAATAATAACACCAAAGATATTGGATAATTAAACCAAATATATGTTTCTGCAATGAAAATTTATTATATTTTAGTATCAACGGAAGCTCATTTGATGGAACGAATAATTTTTAATAAGGAAAGCACAATTAAAGAAAGCTATTATGATAAATATTAGAGAATTAAATATATATAATGGAATTTCCCAATCTTTAATTTATAGATGATGGGGGTATTTTTGTCTATAACACTTAATAGATGTTGTTCGGATCATTTTGATTGTTGCCCGGGTCAACTCCCCTATTGGATAGGCAAAACCAAATTCTCATTAAACACCATAAATGCAGTCACAATTAACGTAACAAAGTTTGGTTTGTTTATAGATGGGTCGTAATTTCAAGAGATGAATTCAATTTTGCATAACTAAAAATAAATAAGACTTTTCAAATTGTAATAAGTACAAAAATAAATAAAGTTAAATTTTCAAAGTATCATTTAAACAGTTAAAATTTTTGTCTAATTAACTTTGATCGGATTACTCAAATATTTTCATATTTATCTTTTTTTTTTGTTATAAGATGGGTAAAGCGTGCTTTCTAATTTATTTTCAAATTTAATATCTAAAAAAGAACCCTTCACTGCAACCTTCATATTTATCTTGTTATTTAATCATGTTAAAAACTTTTTTTCAGCGGAGTTTAAATATTTTTTCGTTTTGATGGGAATTAATTGTGCATCTTCTTTTCATTAATTGTTCCTTTTTCAAATGACTTGAAAGCGAGAAAGGTCTCTTATAGCGTCAGCGCTTCCTTATCTAAGTAGGAACCTCTTTATATTCTTAATTATGATCTTATCTGGCATAAATTAAAGAAAAGAAAGAATGGGTCTTATAGGCTCCGTTTTGATAAGGTGTGAAAAAAAGAGAAGAAGTATTGGAAAGTGTGTAATTTTGTGAAAAGTTTGGATTATTTATAATAATTTTATATACTTATTCTCTTTCTTCCCACATTTTATCCAAACGGAACCGTAGTGTCAGTGTTTCCTTAGTGTTTGTCACAACTTGCAAGCTGGCGCCGGGGCGCCTAGGAAAATGATAATTTATTACTAATTGGAGCCGCCAAATTGTGCAATGCATCTGATTACGTGTTGGTAATTATTAATTAATTAAACGAACGGTCAAATCAGTTTCTCAAATGCACAATCAATTAAAGGACCGTTTGGATTGCTTAGTAATTTGAAGAATTTTTTATTCCTAGGTATAAATTTATTGGGAAATGTGTAACTTTGTGAAGAGTTTGGATTGTTTATAATAAATTTATGCCTAGAAATTAGAAATTCTCCAAATTTCCCAAATTCCTACTTTCATCCAAACAGCCCCTAAAAAAGGAGAGTATTGGCAGCCCCTGCCAATCGTTCTTAAAAAAAAAATAATTAAAAGAGGCAAGTGGGTGCTATATGGCATAGTAATGATATATGATACAGCGGAGATTAAAAAATTATATTTTAAATAAAAGTAGAATTGAAACTTTAGTTTGAAGCAGTGTTTTCAATAGATATCGGTATCTCAACCGATCTGGTGACTAAAATTCGATATTTCTCGATATTTTTCGAAATTTTTTGGTATTTTCTCTTACAGAATTGAATACTGATGTTTTGGTCACTATTTCTATACTGGATATTATTGAAATTTTCTTATAGGCAATAGGGTATTGAAACACTGGTTGAAGATACGTCCGAGTAAGAAGTATGTGCCAACAATTTTATAATTTTATAAAAGGACAACATGAAAAATAAATAAATGTCTTGTTCAATGTGCAGTTGTCTTGTCCTAGGTGAATTCTGCAGCGAGGCTCTATACTTAGTATATTTTAAAAATTGAAATTATTTTGAACAATCTCATTTAGCATCTTTCGTCCTATTCCAGCGTTCTCTCATTCCTTTTCCTTCCGTGTTTTCGTTCATTCCAGCGCCTCCTTTCTTTTCTCTTCCGTGTTTTCTTTCATCGTAGTACCTCACACCTTCCTCTCCGTTCCGCATCTCTCACTCTCTCAGCGCGCTATCTCCATTTCCACCAATCTCAGCACCATCTCTCCTTTCTCTCATCCAGATTATTTTTTCCTTCCTTCTCTCTTCTCTCTCCTGACTAGCCATCTAAATCTCCGGCGATGCATCGGCAATCTCAGTACCATCTTCCTTATCTCTTCCCCTCTCTAGATCATTCACTCCTTCCTTTTGCTTCTCTCTCCCGACTCACCATCCAGATCTCCAACTTTCTCCATTTTTCTTTCTTCCTTCGCTCTAAATTCTATGTTTTTATTCCTAAAATTATTATTATAAGAAAATAACTAATAAGTGTAAATGTTTAGTTTGTTATAATAAATGATCATCCTTTAAGCGCATTTATTAGATAAAATAAGATATCATCGTATAAGTATAAATGACCATGCCATTATAATAAAAAATCATCTTGTAAGTTTATTAGATATAATAAATGATATCTTATAAGTATAAATGTTTAGTTTGATGTAATAAGAGATTATTTTATTAGTGCATTTATTAGATATAATAAGTGATCAAATTGTAAGTATAAATGTTTAGTTAGTTGTAAAAATGTTCATCTTAATATAAGTGTATGGAGTGCAGATAAGAGCAAGATAAGAGTTAAGGGACAGAGAAAAAGAGGACGAGTGAAACACATCATTAACAAAGGATATCAGAGGAGAGGAAGGAAAGCACGTGAGACAAAGTAGAGGAGAGATGAGAACATAATTTAGAGGGGAGGGAGGTGTTGGCACCAAAAGAGAAAAAGTGCTCTCAGCGTCTTTTTCGTTTTTGGGCTGGAATGAGATGGATGACAATCCTGAAAATTACACTTATCATTTCGTTTAAAAACTAATATATAATTATTGATTTTGTAAAAAAAAATTGAAATTTGTGATTGAATATTTTCAATGATAAAATACACGTATATTGGATTAACCTGAGCGAACTATTCAAATGAACAATTAAAAAATTACCGACCCAAATATATTTTACAGAAAAAATAAAAGAATTCAATTTTACATGACAAATATATTTTGAATATGGATATAATTTATAAAAAGTCTCAGAGTAAACTTTGATGTGACATGTCTACATTATTTTCTTTATTGAGCTTTAACATGAAAATAATTTAATTTTAATATCATTGTAGAAATAAAGATGTTATCCTGTAATGTTAACTTTTTTTTTATTTTGGGTTAGAACTTTTCTATATATTACAATTAATGGAGCAAATTACATATTTTATTCTAATTTTTTTCATTATATCTTATTGTTAGTTATGTTTATATGTTTTCTTTAATTATTGAAATACGCGAAATTCATAAACCAAATGTCCAAAGAAAGTACAAATTGAACACGGTATCAAATCATGGTTGGTCAATCATAAAATGTAAAAAAAAAAAAAACCTGACTATTCCAAATTATACTGAGAACAGAGAAAAACCTATTTAGAGTTTTTTTTAATTTGGTCCCAAAAGTATTGCATCAACATCAATAGTTTCGTTTATTTTAATTTTTGTTGGATCAATCATTCAAAATTACCACTATTTGGCGATGATACATTAGGCAATCCGAATCATGTGGCGCGCGACACAGCATGCAGCGCGTCACACGGACCGTCCGATCAAATCTGGACGGGTTACATTTTTTCGAGCCTTACAATCTGTTACATGCACGGAGCTCCCTCATCCATTGAGATTTGATCGGACGGCCTGTGGTGCGCTGCACGCTGTGTCGCGCGCCACATGATTTGGATTTTACATTAGGCGCAAAGAACTCTCTCAGTTCATGTTTGAATGAAGCATAAGCGATGAATAAAATATTTATTCTTCACTTAAGGTCTTTCATATGAATATTTACATTGTCGGGCATAAAATAATTTTTCTTATTCGATGCGATATTTATTATTATCATATTTTTTCATTTTTTTCTTTTACAAAATATGAACTAATAGTAAAAAAACTTTTCTAATTTGGGTCAAAAAATACGGATGAAATTTAATTTATTAAATTCAATGCAGCACTAACGGCGAAATATTTCAGAGTTAAAAATGAAAAACAGCTCAATTGGAGATATCTGGAGACCATTCTCCTAATTTGCACAAAGGGACCATAAAAGAAAAAAAACAGAATTGAATATGTGTTTAGGGGTGTCAAATGTGCGAAACGGAAGCGGAATTAGTATGTTTCGTTTATGTTCCGTTCTAGCTAACGTAACTCAATTCTATTTCGTTAAATCGTAAAATAGAACGATTTTTCGTTTCATTAGCTGATCCGTTCAACATTTTTTATTGATTTCAGTCCAATTTTCATTGATTTCACTCAGTTTACCAGAATCCATTCTGTTTTTAGAAATAAAACTGAAAACTTTTCCGTTAGCTGTTCTATTCGGACGAAACGAAATGAAAACGTACGAAATGACACACTTTTTGACATACGTGTTATTGTGTTATTTGGAATTTGTTTGTCACCAAATTACAGTTCCGCACTACAGCTCCGCGCCAAAAGTAGGTCACACTATCTTACAGGCCTTTGTTACCCTTCGCGTGATTCTCTCGTCGCTTTCATGAGCCGTCTAGTTGGGAACGAAATGAAAAGCAAAAAAGAAAAGGAAAACAAAATTAACAAGCAAAGAGTGGGAGGAAAAAAAACAAATAGAGCAGCTATAAATGTGGGATTAGGCAACAAAGAGTGAACAACCGAGAGGCACGCTGCTATTTTGAGCCAGTACAGTGGGGATAGGGTTTTAGGCCTTTAGCCAAAGGACAAAACTCACTTCTCTATCTCTTCGCCTGATTCTATTCCCTTCCATTTCTCATCTCTCTAGGATTCGATTTCTCCGAAGTTGATAAGAAACGAAGTTGGTCTTGCGAGAGACAACCCTTATATCAGGTTCGGATTTAATTCCTTTTTTCTTGTTTCGAATTTTTATGTTGCAACTTGAATTTTGATTGTCTTGCATTGTTATGAAATATTGGGTTGGTTTTGTAGAATTTTTGAGTTTCGTAAAAGGTCTCTTGTTGGGTTAAATTGGTCTTATGAGAGGATTTCATGGCCTAATTTTGAAAAGATTTGAGAGCCTACAAGATAACAGTTTTGATCACTGAAGCAATTATCTGATTTAACTTTTTGAGACCAGATTGTATGTATGTATTATATTTCTAGCCTTTCCTTATTGTGAACTGAGATTCGGTGTTATCAGCTGAAACATGATGATGACAAGATTCACAAGATGGGTTGGTTTTGTGAACAGAAACAAGATTGTGGAATCATCAAAAAACGAAACAAGGTTGTGGATTGGATTATTATCAGTCTATATTCTATATTGCTGTGTTATGAATTTCTGTGTGGGTGCATTCTGTGGGGGAACCAGATCCTCTGGTCGGCGATCGTTTTAGATCTGGGCCGTCTGATTTAATCTTAATGGCTATGGATGCCCCGTGCTAGTACCACGATTGATAGGCCCGAAAAAATGTTAACCGTTGAGATTAAATCAGACGGTCCAGATCGAAAACGACCAGGTGGTCGTTCGTAAAAAACGACCAGAGGATCTGACTCCGTGGGGCGCTTGGGAATTGGGATGGTTTGCTTATTTCGACAAGGGAACTGGGTAAATAGACATGGTTGGTACATGTTTGGGTAATTGTGGGGCTTGGGCCTTCGGTTTAAAGGATTCAAAAGGGAACTAAATGTAGCCCATAACAAGAGCCCAGTAATTTTTATTGTGGCTGAAGTGCCACCCCATTTTTTATAATCAGGAAATGCTGCTACCAAGTGTTGGTCATCTTTTTCCAACTACCCAAATAGTAGTCAAACTTTCTCAAGTTAACACCATTATCCAAAAAATTTTTTTACTTGCTATGAGGTTTTGTCATCATTATCCAAAAGTAAATTTTCAATTGGTAACTAACTTTTTTAAAATTGTGCCGAATTTGATATATAATGTTTCTAACTGATAAAAGACATGTCTTTCGATTTCATTCATATATCGACTTTGACATCAGTTGTCATGGTCGTCAAAATAAATTGGTTGTCAGTATATGAATTCCTTCTTTGTCAACCTCATCATATATTCTTTATCATGACATTGACTCCACAGTTTCAGGAGAAAAACATACCAAGTTAAAATGGTGGCAAGAGTAGTTGATCTCCGATCTGACACTGTCACAAAACCTAATGAGGCTATGCGATCTGCTATGGCTGTTGCTGATGTAGATGACGATGTGCTGGGGTTTGACCCAACTGCACAGAAGCTTGAGATGGAAGTTGCCAGTATAATGCATAAGGATGCTGCTCTTTTTGTACCATCTGGAACCATGGCAAATTTAATTTCGGTCATGGTTCATTGTGAGGTTAGGGGAAGCGAGGTTATTTTAGGGGATAACTCACATATACATGTTTATGAGAATGGTGGTATAAGTACAATTGGTGGCATACATGCAAAAACATTGCCTAATAATGTTGATGGTACAATGGATATTGAGAAAATTGTTAAGGCTATAAGGGGGACAGATGGGGAGTTGTATTATCCTACTACTCGGCTGATTTGTTTGGAGAATACACATGCCAAGTGAGTAATCTTTTGAATATTGATGTGTATACCAAATTATAGCAGTCACTGTTTCAGTTCTATTGGATTATTCTAATGAACTTAGGCCTGAATGATTTATGGTATGCTCAAGACTTTTCACATAGTACCAAACAAAACTGGTATTGATTGATACATAATACTCTGAAGTGGGAAAAGACATTGCCTGTTCACATGATACATTCCAACTACCATTATGTTACAATAAAACTAAAATTAGTATTAATAAAAAGTTAATTTATACCTGTTAACCTTTGTCACACTATCCATAGCTGTGGTGGAAGATGCTTATCAGTAGAATACATTGATAAGGTGGGTGCAGTTGCTAAGGAATATGGCATTAAATTGCATATTGATGGTGCACGCATTTTTAATGCTTCTGTTGTAAGTACCTTTAAGTACAACTATATATATTCCTTTTATTGATCTTGGGGTTAATTTAGATTTAATTTGTTTTGTTCTATTATATGTCAGGCATTAGGCGTTCCTGTCCATAGGCTTGTACAAGAAGCTGACTCTGTTTCGGTACAATTATTATTTTAATTTAATTAATAAGCAATTTTTTGTTTCTCTTAAGTTTCACAAGTATTAAACTTAAAACATTTCAGGTGTGCTTATCCAAAGGGCTAGGTGCTCCTGTTGGGTCAGTTATAGTGGGCTCAAAGGACTTCATAACCAAGGTAATTAAGCATCATCAACTGTTGAAGCCTCAGTGCTTCGGTGGTCTGTTTTCAAAATTTTTCAAATTTTGATAATCATTCCTCTTTCAGGCAAAAAGGCTTAGAAAGACATTAGGTGGTGGGATGAGACAGGTGGGGGTTCTCTGTGCAGCAGCTTATGTTTAAGGGACAATGTGCCTAAACTTTCTGATGATCATAGAAGAGCTAAAATGTTAGCAGGTAACTAAATTTCTCACAAACATTTGCTGATATTACTCAATGATTTTTGTACTTTGTTGTTTTCTTCTCTCTCATTATTTATCATTTGTTTGTTTTTTTTTTTTGTTTTTTGTTTGTTTTTTTTTTTTTTGTAGAGGGACTTCAGAAAGTGGAGCACTTCAGTGTCGATTTAAGCTCTGTTGAATCCAACATGGTTCGTAGATTTCTGAAAGCAAGTGGATATTTTGAAAATTGTTCCCATTTTTTTTGAATTTGAAATGAATTCTTCTTTGCAGGTATTCTTTAATATAAAGGAGACCTCCAAAATATCACCTGATAGGCTTTGTGAAGTTTTACAAGAGCGGGGTGTGCTTGCCATGCCAGCTAGCTCAACTAGGTTGTAGTCCATTACTTTTTGTTTATGCAATTTAATTTCTTTTTTATGTTTTGAATTGTGGGATAAAACATAAGCAGTCTTTACCCTTTTACGTTCACAATTGACTGAGAAATGACCTGATTTTGCCCCTCGTATGCACTACTGCTTTACTGTTATTGTACCACTGTTACTGACTGGTACAGTAACGGACCAAGTGTACCTGTGAGGGAGTTTTAGGCGGAACAAGATGTTGTATCATTTTCGGTAGTTGCATTTTTTTCCAACTTTATATAGCAGAGTTTAATTTTTTGTTAAGACTAATGTAACTGCATTAATTTCTTTCAGTGTTCGACTTGTTCTCCATTACCAAATTTCTGATAGTGACATCCAGTTTTCTTTGACATCCATCAAGGTAACAAACTATTTGAATTTGTCTCAACTTTTTTGCAAAAAGCACTTTTTTCTTTTCCTTGTTTAACATTTTAATTTGCATCATTTTCTAGGGGGCTGTTGAACAGATTCTGACTGATGGCACTAAAAATGGTGCAATTGTGCAAAATATGCTAAGTGTCGCACAAACGGTCGCAGTGTGAAACGAACGTAACATGCCGTTCCTTTGAATTCCTGTGGATTAGTTAGAAGTGTGAGGATGGGTGCTAAGATAACTAGTTGTCAGTCTGAAATAAATATGTCATATATTAGATTTCTTTCAACTCATAAATGATGTACCAACTAAAACTTTGCAGAAGTTGTTCTTTACACTGTTTGTGTGTCCCCTGTTGATCAAAGACCAAAAAAACATAATCGGAAGCCAAAATTAAAAGATAAATCTTATCTCATAGTAATAATAAGTAGAAGTTGAAAGATTTATGGAGCACTGCTGCATGTGCCCTGATGTGCCCCTTAGAACAGTAGAAAAGGCGAAAACAGACATAGGGATTAGGAAGTAGTCAAGAATCTAGGGAGAAAATTCGTCATTATAATTATTAAAACCTTAAATGAACATTAACAACAAATTGGCCGCCTGAGTCATTTAGTCAAGATCCAAGGACAAATCAATCAATGTTGGGACTAAATCGAGTTTAATTGCACTATTTCAAATGTTGCAACATTACCACTTTTCCTCGCACCATTTGGGATGGCACTATTCTTACATACCAACTTAAACAGTACCTTTTTTTTTTAATAATTCAAACAGACCTTCGCAATAAAACTGAAAGTCATTAATGTAAAGATATAATTCGAACAACCTTTTTCTCAATTTTAGTTAAAGAGACACGTTCTCTTTCGCATTACAATATACAAGTTATTTAAAAAAAAATAAATAAAAATAAAAATAAAAATACAAGTTCTCTATTTTTGGTGGCTGAAAATAGGATCTGGGAGATTTATTTTTCTTTTTCTTTTTATATGAAAGAGGTCGATATGGTTCTTATAGTTGATAAACGGCTTTTGATTTCTGGGTGTCTATCATCCGAATTCAGTGAATTTGAAGGGGACAAAAAGAAAAAAAAAAATTGGTAGAAAATTGATGCTTTGACAGCACTGGGACAGTGTAATATCTGAAATAGATGTTGTATTTGTTGACCAAGAGTTATCTGTTCAACAATCAAACAGTTGTGGAAGTCCTTGATTGCTCAGCTCGGTTGCAGGCTTGCAGCAGTATAGTCTAATGAATAAAAGCTATCCAATGGGAAAGGCACAATTCAACATCAGACCTGGACAGAAACATGAAACCCGTAAACTTACGATTATCAGGCGATATCATATCACCCCTTTGAATCCTATATTGCAGCCTTGATTTTTTTTCATACTCTGCTTCTTTTATATGGCTATAATATTGGTCTCTGTGTTTTATCCCACATTCTTATCACCCCTTTGATTTTTTTTAATACTCTTCTTCTTTTATAAATCGATGGCGCGTTAGATCATATTGGAGATTTCAATAGAGAGATCATATTGGACGGTTTGAATTGAATATTTTGAATTAGATCTAGGAGTTTTGATCGTAACTCACCGACCCTTTGGTGAGTTGCAACTAAATCAGAAAATAAAATTCTCAACAACATTGAACTTCTTTACTTCAGGATGTAATTTGTTTTTTAAAATCTTGTAACCATCAAAATTCTGCTAAGGACTGCATGGAACATTGCCGATTTGTGTTTAAATTTTGGGACGAACTTATTATCACAACCTTTTTCTTACAAGTTTTTTTTTTCACTTGGATATTTAAAGTTTTAAACCCCTTTGTAGTGTGTACCTGCCTTTGGTGCTGGTTTCTTTCAATAGTTGGCTACTCATCGGCTCTGTTTGGATGCAAGAAGAAGGAGGAAGAAGGAAGATGGAAGAAAAAAAAATTATAAACAATCCAAACTCTTCATAAAGTTACACACTTCCCAATACTTCTTCTCACTTCTTCCCTTCTTCCCTTCTTCCCACACCTATCCAAACGGAGCCATCTTGATGCTTTTTGACAAACAAAGCTCCCAATTAGACATTATCACAAAACCAAATGGAGAGGTGTGAGTCGTCATTTTGGGACATGATGTGGTGAAAATGTGATCTGGACTGACGCAATCGCACGAATTAACTCAAGTGGAAATGGTCAAGTTAATGCAATGAGAAACAGGCTTTTATCATTCCGAAAAGTAGCATAATTATAACTTACGTAGTTTTATTTTTAACAATATTTGAAAATAAACATTTCATTTTCACTAGTATTTTGGAATATATAGATTTAGACTTAGCTAGATGGAATTTTAAAGTTGGTAGTCTATCGATTAACCCAGCATATATGCTTTCTAAGTACTGATTTGCAAACATGTTAATTTACATTAGTTTTCCCTTCGTTATTAAAATTCTATTATTTTACGTACTAATCTGTATTTATTGGGGAAAATAAAAAGAAGGTACTTCTAAAGGAAAGCATAGAGACTATATATATATATCATTTAATATATTAATCCCCGCAATGAGATCCGGATCCGAAACAACTGTGAGTAAACAGTTGTTCGAACAGTAACTGAATCTGGATCGTTCATCTCTTTCTACGGATCCTGGCCGCTCGATTGATTTGGGCTCCTCCGTTCGATCTTTTACTTACAGCGCTCTGGACACGTCGCTCCGTACGAGAGTAGTTTCCTTTCTCCAATTCTCCATCAGTCCAGTTCCTCTTTCATTCAATTCACAATTCCTCTCTTTTCTTCGCCTCTCCCGGCACACCTCCCAAGGAAAGAGAAATAGTTGTTCGTTACTGCTTTTCCTTCTCCGATCATGGCAGCCTCCGAAATCAGCTCGCAACACAAGTGTCATGGATGAGAAGATCGGTGTATCCTCTTTCATTTGAGTACCATTTCTCTTTGCTTTCTTCTTGATATGCATATGCTCCTGTACGGAGGTATTTGATTTCTCTTATTTTCTCTTGCTTTCAGCCTTTCCCTTCCTCTCTTGCTCCGTGTTTAGATTTTTTCCATGGCGATGAAAACAGGAGACTTTCTATTCGAAGCTCCGGATCTAGGTTTTCTTTGATTGAGTAGGTAGAGAGGTACTATGCCAGTTCTTCGTTATAAAAACTTTCACTTTTTTTTCTGATTTTTCGTAATTATTATCTGGTTTTTCTCTTTTGTCTGCACAAACATGCCCATGCGTGGCCTTGCTGAGGAGCATCTATCAGATGTATGTTAATAGCCTCTTGCTTTTATTAAGGTTTGATTTTGTCCCTTAATTGTCTTATTTTTGGGGGGCCTTTTGGGATTCTTATGGTTGCTTGATTTTCACAAATTGGTTCCTCTCAGTTTTGTATGACTCGAGAATGGTGTGTACAGTGACACTGCTTTGCTTATTTTGTGCGTTAGAATAAATTTAGGTAATGTGAGATAGTGAAGCCTCTTCAGAAAATCAGTTTATTATTATATTAATTTCTCAAAAGATGATGGTAGAAGGCTGTTAGGGAAGAAAAGTATTACATCTTCAAATTTATGCAATTTGTAGTCTGGTGGTAAAATTACATTCTAAGGAGTTTGATTGGGACTTTTTTTTTAAACTGCTGAATGACCTTCTGCACTTTGTCGAACACAAGATTGTTTCAATAAGACATGACAACTCATATGAATCTATTTTTGATGAAATTGAATCTGTTTATGATGACAAATCATTTAGGTAAATAATAAGTGTTTGCTTATAAGTTGAACGATTTTCCTGAAAAATGACATTAATTATATGATAGGGCTGCATATTTAGTTATGTTCCTCAAAGATTGACGATTTTGTTCATGCTTTCTCTTTCCATCTTAATTGCAGGTCCTGCATAGTATGTTAATTTCATTTTCAGCAACTACATTGACCTATATTAACTTCCATTTCTCTGAGATTTATGATTTACACTTTATACCGTGATTTTGGTAAATAGCCAAATTGTGAGGTAAAATTTGAAATGCTAATAAAAGTTATTTCTGTATATTTTCACACTGGCAATTTTGTTTGCACACTTAACAAATTGCATACATTTTCTCCCACGAATTCAGTTAGCTCAGTTTTTACATGTACGAGTTGACAATGAATCTACAGAGATTAAAGAAAAGGCCACCGAATTCATTCCTTTTATGCCATTTTCTAATTTCTATTTCTTATAGATTAAAGAAATATACTAAAATAAAATGTAACCATGATTTTATATCATTACAGGTGATGCCATTCATATCCAACAGAAAAAAAGAGGTCTGATGGCATCAATGCAAAGTAGGAGCAAAGGAAAGCATCAAAATCTAGGTAACAGTTTTTGTTGTTTGCTTTTGAGATGAGTGGAGACTGGAGAGAGGAAGTATTTAGGTTTGTAAAAAAATTTAGAATTCACTTCAAATTCTACATATTGTAGGTTTTTGACAACAAGGTCAAAATTAGTACCGTACTGGATTGATTTAGTTGATGGAGTTGTTTTTCCATATCTGTTAGGGCACAATTAGTTTGGATATGCTATTAAAGGCCAGTCTCCCTCTGCCCAACTGCCGACTATGTTTTCGTACTGTCTTTTATGCGCCTACGAAATTCTTTGTTTCCAGCCACTTCCTGCCTACTGCTCTTTTCCTTATTCGCACCAGGTTGGATTTACTGTTCTCTGCTTCTTCTTCTCAGCATTTTCTTTTTCTTTTTTCTAGTACACCATTTTTTGGCCTATTTTGATGTTCACTGCTTCCATTTTTCTGTGATCACAGGCTATTCCGCGTAAGTTGCTGCTTCTCCCGTTCGTAGGTAATGGTGATAACCTTATAATATACAGTTGCAGAGTTCTTTCATTTTCCATTGTCCACATATGTATATTTAATGATCTGGTGTTGTGCCAGACTCCATAATCATTGTTGTTGTGTGTGTTTTTTTTTCTTTACAATAGATAGACTACTTTATTGATTGAACTTGCTTTTGGGTCATGTGCCTGCAGTAATAGATGGATTTTTAATTTTATTATGGTTCCGCCTGATCTGTGGTGTGAACAACATGTGTTTGGTTGCTTTTAAAAAAAAACAAATAACCTTCTTTATTTACTGGCCAGTACATCAGTGCACAATCTGATAGGAGAAAGCAAACTTAAATCAAGAGGAGACAAATGTGTTGACAAAGAACACAAGTGTGTGTTGGGGAACAACAAATGATGATTTTAAGCCAACTATTGTTTCTTACGTACAAAAAATATGATTGCAGTACACAAGGTGTGCACTACTGTTTTATTGTCAGTTTTCCCTCTTTTGTGTAGTATAGTTTTTTTTTTTATATCACGTCATTCGATTTTTTCAGTTTGTACTTACCAATCCCTGCATGCTTTATTGTAGAATCTCGCTGGCAGATCTTTCGTGTTGCCTCCGGCTTTCGTTTGTTCTTGCATTCTGTGCTGTGATCCGATTTGGGCCATCCTATTCCTTTTATTCTGTGAGCGATATCTTATTTGTTTTATTTAGATTGATTGTTTAGTATGGTTTTTCTGTGTGTTTGTATTGGACTTACATTATCCTATCAGTGATTCACATGTTATCGATATGTAAACTTTATTTTTAATTTTAATTTGTATTTTTTCTGTTATTACTGCTATAAAATTAGTTTCGAACACATGTTCATTTCAATTTTCTCTTTAGTTCATTATTGATCAGGAGTAGCCAATAAGGAAGTCAACGCATGCATAAGGGATTCAGTACTGACGGGATGGAATATAATCCCTCTTCAGACAACACCACCGTTGAGCAATATAATAGTTTCTTTCATGCTGTTGAAGGAGGATGGACGAACAACTTTCAAATCTAGCTAGCTGCAGTTTAGTAACAATAACGACAGCTGATACAAGAAAGAAAATCTAGACAACAAAAGCAAATTTGAAATTAGCATGAGGGTACCCTCATAGATACCAGTTTTTTATTCTATCAACTGTGTGGATTAACCTCTAAATGCTGCAAAAACCTAACCAACAATTGTAGCTTTATTGCAATTAAGCAGTATATAATTGGTCGTGTCTAGATATCTCCATCCAATAAATGAATTAGTTGTATTTTGATTTGTCTCTAGTCTTGATGCAGATCTCAGAGTCGGCGCCTCATCTGAAACTGGATATGAGTGCAGATCTTGAAGCCCTTCATGGTGCCTAATCTTAACATCTGGACCTGATTTACAACACCATTTCTATGTTAAGTTTCACCACATGTAAGTTTATGATCAAATTATCTAAATGAAACATAACATATTTCTAAAGAACAACAAGTAAATTATAGTTCACTACTAGATATTACCAATCTACAGACATCGAGAAATATTCAATCTAAATTTTAAAAGTAATTATGATTCGCTACTGGATATTGCCTAAGCATTGACAGATATTCACGAGCAGAACATTTACATGCATCGAAAAAATTTTGGGGATGTTTACTTATTTTCCTATAATAAATGATTACAATCTTTTTTCCTTTTTTTCCTTTCTCCTACAGAATCACGGTTAGAATGCTTTTGAGATATGCCATTTAATCATTTCCGGTTGTAGATAAGCTAATCATGCAAATAGTTAATACATTGTCAAAACTATGTTTCTGTGCATTAAGTTCAAATTAATTAAAAATCATATGAGGTTCTGATTATGAGTTGGAGGTTATTTGACAAAAATTATATTGGAATTAAGTTTACGTTAATTTGATTCTTATATTTTAAGTTGCAGGCTTGAAGGTTTTATTTGTTCTTTACCACATCTGTGAAGGCAAACGAGAGGCCAGTCATAGTAACAAGAACGATGACATTATTGTTAGAAAAAGGTCCTTTCAGTTTTTCATTTTTAGAAAAAGGTTCAAACAAGATCAATCACTTTGAGTAGAAACCAAAGTATATTTTCTGCCGCCTCTTTTTGTTTGGAAAAAAAGTAACCTCATGGTTACCATTTCATTACATATGAAAATCAATGTATGTACAAAAACAAAATGCAAAGAAATAGCCACACTATACCTGACCACTGCCCCTTATTCAAAACTAAAACCCAAACTGTACCAATCAATCTGTACCAGTCTAACTGTACCAGCTAAGTAAACTAAACTAGCTTTGTATTCCATGTGATTTCCTATAAAGGCCTGCACAAATGGCAATCCATTGAACGATGACCTATCAGATCCATATTTAAAGTTTCCAAAACGACCCTAAAAGACCAAAAAATCCCAAAAGAGTCCAATTATGTTGGCTTTTGAAAATAGTAAAATATTCATGTGTATTGACAGTCCTTTTAATAAATAACAAAATAATATGATAAGTCCTTTCATCTGTGTTTGATCTTAATTTCATCAATTGTGTTAATGACTAAATTTGGATGAAATCATAAGCTTATTTATGTTGAAAGTGTGCATGTTGCAATTACTTTACTAAACTGATTAGTTTGGATTGATCACGTGGTTGTTTAAATGCATTAAGCCTGAAATTCCTGGTCTAACTTGGTTTTTCATTTTTTACCACTGTTAGTTTGGACAGCTAAGTGTAAAGGTCCTTTCAATTATGTTTGATCTTCTTACGTCGACCTGGAATTGGAGCCTGGAGGGTACAAAGACTGGACATATAAATAATCTGATGTAACTGATAGGTGCAAAGTGCAAACGTAAAAAATAAAGCTAATTATCTGACTTGGTTCTCAAATATGGTTAGGACGCATTTCGATTTCTAATTTTTCTTTATAACTTTCTTAGCCAATTTATTGTCATAAACCGGTATACTTATACTGATAACATGAAGTATGCTTATTTACAGTTCAATTTTAAGCTGCATGGTATGCCTTTCAATTAATCTAATATGAAGTATGCTTATATATATATTTTTCTATTTCTTATAGTTGCTTGGTTTTAAAATTTGGATTTTGCTCTGTTTCCTGTGATTCTAATAGACGATCGTGCCTTTCAAATAGGTCGCGCAACGCGCGACGCAACCACTAGTATATATGAAGATCTGGGATAACATATATATACATCACTTTTGAATTTTTGGATGACAAAATTAACATTTTCTAGGTGCATGTTTTATTTTACTTTCCTGAGAACCAGAATTATGCCACCAAAAAAAAAAAAAAATCAGGTGCATATTGATTGGCACCAGTTCATACATATAATATAGATTACGGACTAGTCCAAAACCCCTTCTCTCGTCGAGGTCGTTGTAGGAATATAATGCCAAAGGAAAATGGTATCCGAAATTGGATGTATGATATGGGCAAATAGGGATTGTGTTATATAAGATCGTGTCCTAGATCAAATGCATGACACAGATAAAAAATGACAGTTCTGATCTAATTTGGAGGTATCTCAAAGAAAAGAAAAGAATTTTTGAAGATATCTCGAGAAGAGGAAATAATATACACAAGAAATTAGGTAATGATTGATTGATGAGAATATGGTTTGATTATCTAAAGATCGATGTATTTAGATATTATTATGTTTCTTATTTGATTGTATCTTGTTGGGGAAGATGTTTATTTTTTTTTTCTATTTTTCATCTTCTCTCCTTGTGTTGTATCAACTAAGACATTTACAGAAAATAATAAAAAAAATAATGTGCATCTGTGTGGAGAATGTAGGCACCGAGTTAGTGCTGAACTTCAGTAAATATCATGTTCACTATCATTTGTGTGATTTTATTTATTTCTGAGTTCACAGTATCAAGATCCTAAGGGGGTATGGTTCTAAGTAGACGCACTTGGATCGTGCCTTCCCATATCCAACTTGACGAAGAAATTATTCTGCTGTGACGGCTGACGAATACTTAATGACGCCTCTTCGAAAAAGAAAAACAAAAGCAAACAAATAAAAAAATATACTAAACCTAACACTACAATGAGTAGGGAGAGGCTTAGGCCTCTCCTCCGCTACAACGTCTTTAAGGTTCCGTTTGGATGGCTTCTTTCCGGAATAAGAAATAAGGAATAATCAATTTTTACCAATAAATTTATTTCTAACCATCCAAACTCTTCACAAAAGTTACACACTTTCCAATAAATTTACCACTTCCCAATAAATTTTTTCTCTTCTTCCTTCTTCCTACCTTATTCTCAACGCATCCAAACGGAGCCTAAGATTTTCGCTATCATTTTTTCTTGTCACTTCATTTGTTCTGTTAGTATTTACTCTCTTAATTTGTTATTCTCATCTTCTCTCTTCTTTTCGTTTTCAATGATTTACTAAGTCATGTTACATACCGTCTTTCTACTCCTTTTTTATTCTCAACATTTTCTCTTCTTCTCTACTATATATTTTCTGACTTCTCTCTTTTTTACCCTTCTTTGTTGATATTCTCTCGTTTTCTTCCATAGACGGTTTAATAAATATATCATTCGTGATTATATTATAATTTAGTGGCTGCTTTTTCAAGTTTCATAACAACCACGAAATGAATATCCTTATCCGATGCTGAAGTGATATTAAGAACAAAAAGTCTATGGAGAAGTAGATATTTCATATTAGAAGTTTTTCGAATCTTCATTTTTTTTCTTTTTATTTTATTTTAATTTTCAATAATTATGTGTTGTAATTATAGTTTATTTGATTTTGTGTGTTTTATGTGTTTATTAATAAGTTAGATCGTTTGGATAGATATTGTGTGTTGTCCTAGATTAAAGAAGTGTATATGGATATGTAATATTTGATGTAAGATTTTTTGGGCCGTTTGGATCGCAAAGCATAAAGTATTGGGAAGTGTGTAATTTTGTGAAGAGTTTGGATTGTTTATAATAAATTTATGCTTAAAAATAAAATTTTTTTTAAATTTCCACTTGATCCAAACGGGGCTACAGGGCTTTTACCTAAAACAAAAGAAAAAAAAATTACGGACTATATCAGTTTGCAGTTCAGTTACCAGTTTTATGTCCTGTACTGTTTACGACAGGTGAGTTATTCTTTTACTTCGGTAATTAATTTCTATTAAATGGGCCTGTCAAGAAGACAGTCTCTTTGTGGGTTGGGCTTAGGTATGTTTTTCCTCATGTATTAATTGTCGTATTAATTGCACTACATATTACATTTTTTTTCTGCTTGAAGCTTGTTCTTTAATACCACTTGCAGATAAAGACGCCTAGTACGTTTGACTGGCACCAAGATGATGCATTAATAGACCTCGTCTGGTGTTTTATAAAAATAGTTAAAATGGTACTGATTTTGATAGCTCCTCGTTCCATTGTTACCTTAAAAAAATTTAACTAGAGAGAAGAGATGCAGGAACTTCTGTTTCCTTCTGACATTCATGTGATGGGAGTGTAATTAATTAGTTGTAAATTAGGCTACTGTAATTGTAGATATGAGGAACTGAGGATATATGTACAATATGAAAGTCCTAATTATGTGAAAATTATTTTACTTTTCATCTTTCTTTTTACTTTGAGAATGTCACATGTGATGTGAGCAAATACACAAACGATGTTAATCCACTGATATTTGGAGGGCTGTGTCTTCTTCAGTTCAAGGAAAAACAGAGTATTTGTCTTCAAAAGTTTGGGAATGATAAAGTCAGTACTGTTGTGCAACAGTACGGATGATAAGTCCGGTACACTTAAAGCACACCTCTATCGTGTTTCTTTGGTAAATTATGGTACGTTGGTGACTATATATCCCTTTATTTGTAATAAACATATTGTGGTTCGAGATCTTACATATTTCGTATCTAATTCAGTATTAAATATGCAAGTCGTATCCAACAAAGTACGAAATATCATCTAAAAAGTGCAGCGTAATGCCTTACCAGCCAGTGGCCAAAATTTGATATTTCCCAAAATTTTCGGTATTTTGTCTCGTTTTACTTTATACCGCCGTCTCAGCTGCTGTTCTAGTTCCAGTATTACTGGAATTTTTAGGTATCCAGTACGGTATTAAAAACATTGAATAATGTTGGACATTTAATTATCGTGGATAACTATATATATCAAAAATAACAAATAAATGAGCATGAATATGTGAATAGAAAAATTGGTAGGTGGATATACAAATTAGAAAGAGGTCCTGATAGGTAGAAAAAAGATAACCAGATCTGACCGGAGTAAATCATTCATCTTGCATAATGACCGGATCTTGGAATAAATTCCAGTAGACCTAATCTAAAACATTTTTTGGGTTATTACTTTAGGCATTATTAAAAACATGCAATAAGATGCGGTCATCATATGATATGTGATCACGTTCAGTCACCGCGTGGCTATATTTTTTTTCCATTTTTTTACAAACTTTTAATGTGACTTAAAATTAAAAAATATTTATTAATTAATTTTAAGAAGAAAAATATGGCATTTTTATTTTTTCAATCGTACGTCATTTCAACATCCAGACGGAAAAATAAATAAATAACAGTGATCCTTGCAGAAAGATCTGATATATTCAACATGAAAATTCATTCATTTAAAGTTTTAAACCAATTTAACTGAAAAGTTTCAAATAGTAAAAAACTGTTTGTTTATTGAATAATTTAGTATTATGATAAACTTTTAGGATCCAAATTTTTAATCTCATAAAAATAATACTAATGTTGTTACCTTGTGCTCGGCGACAAATTAAATAAGAGAACGGAATTATAAGGCTAAACAAGAGTATATAAAATCAACCGGCTTCTAACTTTCCTATAGGCATGTGGCGTCCGTGATAGGCATGACACTACATGTGGTTTTCAAACTGGTGCCACAGTTTCTAATTGTACTGATTAAACTGTTATTTGTACAATCATGATAATCACCTAAATAATTGCTTTTAGAAAAAGCCAAAAGATTAGTTAATCATATATGATCAATTATTGAGGCGATCGAGCTACAGTTTCTATATATGTTCCATAATCAATGCTATAACATCTTATGAAAAATGTAATGAACTAACAAAGAAAGCCATAATCGAAAAAATATATTAGTCTATATGTTAACGCAATCCTCGGGACCTACCACAATCTGGGTCAAGAGACATACTGCAATTTTTTTTAATACGATATTAAAATGAAAACGGAAAGAATCAAATATGTTTATAACTGCGAAATGTCTCAATCTCTATCCCTCCTCCGGCTATCGCTATGAATATGATGAAATTGGATGAAAGCATGAAGAACTTGATAGAACAACACTATATTGGTCTTCGTCAATCTTGCAGTGAGAACAACAAAATCAATGTCTCAATCTCAACTTGATGGTGTACACAGAGATTGCTTAGCCTTGACTTGTTCCCTTGAAAAATTTCTTAATTCTCTCTCTCTCACTTGCTCTATTTCGGTTTAGAACTAAGAAATAACACTCCACACATACTATTCCATCATAACAGTATATATAAAGGGTTCAAAATTGCTCAAAAAACGCATATCAAAGGACTCAACCAAAGAGTGCAATGATCACAATGTTTTGTCCAAATGCACTGTATCTTTCACCATTCTACTTTCAGACAGACCGGTCTGAACTTCATTGAGAGTACGGATCTAGAACGACCAATCCTATACTGATACTCTGAAACGATCCATTCTTTCAGACAGTATACTACAACAATACATTAAGCTTGCTTGTAGTGAATATTCTCTCTAGCATGATTTCGAATCGGAATCGGAATCGGTGGGAGGTGATCCGATTTTGATGGTTTTCGAACTAAATTTTTTCAAGATAAATTGGGGGTCTAAGCCACCTAATTTATTTTTTAAATTATATGTCTACAAAAAACTCAACGGTCGGGTTTCAAACCTGTCATTTTTCACTCAAGGTGCATTGTTCTTTACCACTAAATCAAGAACTAATTGTTTTCGAACAGAATCGGTTAAGTTTTATCATTAATGGCTTCCACAAGATGAAGGGGGCCTGGAGAAAGTCTGCCAGAGGAGGCTTGAGGCGAGGAAGACACGACGGAGGCCGGTGGGATGGGCGATGAGGTGGTCGACGCTCTCTCGTTGGGTGGTTTAGTCCCTTTGCTTCAGCGCACAAGAAGAGGGGAGGGTGCTGGTGAGATCGGGCAAGAAGCAAAGGAGAAGGAGAAGAGTCCGAAATGAACCTGTCCATTGCACTTCTATTATTTGATTTTTCATTCAACTTCCAAGATTTTCAGAGATTAATTTTAATTTTAAAATAAAATAAATCTTGTTCTGAGAAATGATCTAAGAATTAAAAAAAAGTAAATGTTCTGCTTTAAGGAGGTGTTTGGTTAGGGAATAACAAAGCAGAAAATCATTTTATGCCACTTTATGTAGCCAAACACATCTGAAATAACGCGACACAAGCGGCAGAAGTTATAACATCAAATATGGTGGTATAACTTACGGAAGTGGGTCCCACGACCAAGAAAATAAATAAAAAATAAAAATAGCAGCTATCCTCCCATTACTACCTTCATCTAATATCCTCATCTACCAGGCGTAACTTTCTCATCAACCACATTTATTTATCACAATCCTCTCCACTGTTTATATCTCCTCCTAACCCTAGCCGCACAAGAAGTGAAATTGGTGAAACAGAGAAGCATCGCAACAATACATCTCTCTTCACATTAAGGTTAGATCTGATCTTTTTGAGCTTGTTCTTCGAAATAGTTGCTTCATAAGTTAATTAAACTTTTGTATTGGCAACGTTTGCTACAATGTGTACATATATTTTTTTTTATTATCATGAATTATCTAAAAAGGAAGTTAGATCTGAATGAAAATTTTCATATTGATGTTTGCATAGATATCTGTTATGTATAATTTTGAGTTGAAACGAAAATTGAGATGTAGAAATTAGTTTTCTTGTAATGTGTTGCATTTGAGGGTTTTAAGTTTGTATGCCATTACTTTATTATTGTATGTTTTATTTTTAATTGTCTTATGTTGTTGGATTTTTAATGTGTTGCATTTGTGTGTATCGACTATTAATTTGTGTATGAACTATTTAGATCAACTTATGAGTAAACTTGATGATTGTGTATGAACTATTTGCCTCAGCTTATGAGTAAATTTTGTAATCTGTGGATTTTAGTTTATGTAAATAAGTTGTTTTCTTTTTTTTTTTCTTTGATAGCACGTAGGATTTCATTCAGTCAAATTAGTTATTCTATAAAGGGTTACATGGAATATCAAAAGTAAAATCAATACCAGTATCAAATTTGTTATGCGCCTTCATCTTGATGTAGGGTATTTTAGTCTTTTGATATATACATTTATGTATAAATATAAGTTAATCTTTCTTCCTCCTTATTCCATAAACAAACATCCATTACATAACTTGGCATAAGTACTTATACCTCCTTAACTTATGTAATCACATATTCTCCAACCAAACGCCTCCTAAGATGTATCTTATGCAATAAGGTATTTCAACAAAAGTATTTTTTTATCAAAATTTTATTTGATTAATCATGAATTGCAATTTAATCAGTTTTCGGATTTAATTTTCCAAAAAAAAATTAAGATGTAATGGCCGATCAATAATCATATTATTTTATTTTTTTGTTTATTTTTTTCTTCTAATAATTAATTTATTCTTTTTTAAAAGAAATTATTTTCTAATTGTTTTCTTATTTTTAAAGGATTTAAAAATAATTTTTTTGAAAATCCGAATTTTCAATCTGATTAAGCCGATTTTTTCGATTCGACTCCTGGATCAAAAGTCCGATTTCGATTTTGATTTTCAAAACCATGCTCTCTGGTACTCCCTCCAAGTGTCATGAGGCCGTTCGTGTTGGAAAACCGTCTAATTCGCAGGGTATCTTTGATGGATACTTTTGTAAAGATGAGATCTTAATGCGTACGAGGACCACATGCATTCTGATGCATCCATTCGTGCAATTTCGGTCTCCTCTGTAAAACTTTCAACACCATGACCGATATAGTAATCACATGTGCAAACATGAAACTTTTGTTTATTCTAATATTCGTCCCCGTTTTGTACTGAAGTAATTGGAAAAGGTACCAGCTGAGGCCTTCATTTACACTATAACTTTAAACAACGCATATTAAAAATTAGTTAATATCTCTATATATTTTAAAAGTTACAAAAGGTTTATTACAATACAACAATTATTTACATAGATCTTTATTAGATTCTTTTCATATATATTGTGGAGCGATATTTTGAATCTTGTGAAATAATCGAAATAAGATAAGTTTTAAATTAGACAAGTATCACACTAGTATAGATATACTGTTTTCTTAATCAAATTTTTGCTTAATCATTATTCACTTTTGTAAAATTCCACATTGAAGGACCAAGTGTTTGGACCGATTCTTGACATGAATGAGCTTGCTCTCCAATTTGATTAACCTCGAAAGATGTTTGATGCGGGGTGATATCCCATGGATCAAGAAAGGGGTGTCACATAAAATGTTATTTCTCTATGGACTTTTTCTCATATTATTATTTATTTATTTATTTTGGACTTTATTTAATTTGTGTGTTGCAATTGTTTTCCGTCATCTTATGAGGTTGTTTGTTTCATGAGCAAAACATAAGGGGAGATAATAAAGGGACATTTGGTATACCATATGTCGATACCTATATGGTTCCGTTTGGATAGGCGTGGGAAGAAGGAAAGAAGTATTGGGAAGTGTGTAATTTTGTGAAGAATTTGGATTGTTTATAATTTTTTATCTTCCCTTCTTCTTTCTTTCTACTTCTTCTCAACGCATCCAAACAGAGACTATGGTCATGGATAGTATCTCCGTCTCCACCAATAAAGATGTTCGGATTTCACTGTAGGTTGAGTCGCGTAAAGAAAATCCAAATCGGCAAATTCAGATTTCACTAGTAGAGTTGCCTGTACTTGTGTTAGAATTCATTATAACAATATTCTTGACAACAAACCGAGGTCATACAACTGACCGAGTGAGTGACCCTACTAGGCTATGATGTCACACCACTATAACATCAGAAAAATTTCGTAAAACTGACAAAGTCGTGCACTACAACAAAAAATATTATTAATACCGGATCATTAGTATCGGTTTTTAAGAAAACCGGTACTAATAATAAATCATGACAATTTCGTAATTGTCAGATTTATTATTTAGTACCGGTTTTTTAAAAAACCGGTACTAAAAATCGTTTGAAAAAAATATTTTTAATTTAGTACCGGTTTTTTATAAAAAATCGGTAATAATTAATTGAAAGAATAAAAAACCGATTTTTTATAAAGGTTTGAAAGAACAAAAAAAGACCGTTTTAAATTTAGTACCGGTTTTTTATAAAAAGTCGGTACTAAAAATCAATTATTTAGTACCGGTTTTTTATAAAAACCGGTACTAAAGGTTTGAAAGAATAAAAAAAACCGATTTAAATTTAGTACCAATTTTTTATAAAAAATATGTACTAAATTTAAAACGGTTTTCACCAATTTCACCAATTATTTCATATAATTAATTCGTACAACAGAAAATGCTCAAATAATTTAATTTATGAATTAACCTAATTAAAAAAAGAATTAGTATTAATTTAGAAAAAAAACAGAAAGTAAAAAAAACCGGTACTAAAATTAATTTAAAAAAATCGAAAATTTTAATTCATTTAGTACCGATTTTTTTTTTTATAAAAAACCGATACTAAAATTAATTAAAATTTAAATCAATTTTAGTACCGATTTTTTATAAAAAACCGGTAGTAAAAATCAATTTAATTTTTTAAAAATAAAATGCCGCCAAAACCAATATAAGATGCCTCTCTCTGCGTGAAAATTTTTCTAAGTCCAGAACCTAGCAGCTGCCTCCTATCTCTCATCTCTTCCTCTTCCTCTTGATATACTCTCCACTGCCTCTCCTCTCTCTCCACGTTGCCTCTCCGGTCCCTCTCGATCCACTGTATTGCCCTCCTTCTCCACCGCCTCTCTCTCTCACTCGACTCGACTGTGCCATTCTCTCATTACTCTTTCTTTCTCGACGCGACTTCGCCACCTCTACGACGAGTAAGGAACCTCATTCTCTCACTGCTGATGGATTTTGGTTAAATATTTGTGTTAAATGGTTAAATCCAACAAATTAAGATTAATTTTTGTTAATGAATTTTGAAATTGGGTTGATACCCAAGATTTTTATAATTGAAATTGGGTTAAAAAATCTGAAATTTGTATAATTTGGTTAAAATCCGAAAATTTTATTAATTTTGTTAATTATTATTTATTTTATTGTGTATGTAAATTATTTGTATAATATATAGATTTTGAATTTTTGTTAATTTGAAAAAAAAAGAGCGCTAGTTTATTTTTTTTTTGTTTTTACAATGATTTTTAGTACCGATTATTAGCCTAAAAACCAGTACTAAAAATAGTAAATATAAAAAAAAATGGCGAGGATCTTTAGTACCGGTTTTTAACTAATAACCGGTACTAAAGATCTCCGCTTTTTTTTCCATGAATTCCAGCGCGTTTTTAGTACCGGTTTTTAATTATCTTTGGCACCTCTATTATTAGTACCGCTTGAAAACCGGTACTAATAATTAATATTTAACCTGTACTAATGAAAAAAATGGCGTAGTGGTGGTACATTACCGAAGTCGGACAAGGTTATGGCGAAGTTGTGGAAAGGTTATAGCGAAGTTATGACGATATCATGGCGAGAAGTATTAAGGACAGAGAAGTTGTCTTAGGCTGTGTTTGGATGTGGTGTGGGAAGAAAGGAAGAAGGAAATAAGAGAATAAATTTATTATAAACAATCCAAACTCTTCATAAAGTTACACACTTTTCAATACTTCTTTTCACTTCTTCCCTTCTTCCATTCTTTCCACATCTTATCCAAACGGAGCCTTAGGGAGATGTCCTCCTCCGATATATATCTAATACCACACAATCCATATGGCAGATACCACAGAAGATCGAGAGGCTGACATCATATAGGTTTAGCTATAAATAGGTTCCCCTCCAATAGGGAGGGGTTGAGAATACAAAATGATGTATGCCACTCTTGTAAATTAAGAGATCAATAAAGCTTTCTATTTTTTTTACCTTTTTCTCTGTCTTTAATTATTCATCTTTTTTTTTTGTTGATTTACCACTTAGCTAGCTTTTGGATTATTAGCGGTATATTAGCGGAAACAGTGGTGCATTTCATAATTTTGGCGATATATATAGCATTAGTATTTTAGACATATTTTTCATGTACAGATTTTGATTAATGTGATTTAAAGTTTTATGGAAAATTTACAAAATAAGATACAATTTTTATATTTTCAAATAAAAAAAAATTATGGTCAAGCATGCATAGAAATGAACATCATTTTTGTTGGCATTTATTAGTTGTATGAAAACATTTTACTATCCTGAAAAATATATAATTTTTTTATTTTAGATTAAATTAAACTTTCAAAATATACATGTGTAGATCTAGAACCATAGCAACCACCATGGTGATGAACCCTGTCCACAATTCAAATTTTTGTGGAGAAGTGTATAGTATTTGAAAAGACCGTTACAAGAAATGTCTGTAAGCATTTAAACATATTATTATTATGTCATTTAATTTTTTAACGGATACTAGAAACACAAAGTACAAATGATCAGCATCTCCTATTTCAAAAATAGAAAACAAGGCATTGCTATTAGCATGCGCTGTTCATGAAAAGCTAGCTAGCATGAACAAGTGGAAACATGAGTGCAAGTGTAATCAAGAGATACGTACGTAACATGAACAGTGGCACCAAGTTGACAAAATACACATGTCCGTTCCTTTTTGCGGGTAGCAGTGAAGTTTTTTGTCTAGCGCAAATGTCTTGCAACATAAAGCAATAATTTTAATAGACGAGGCCGAAACCCATAATATTTTATTGACCATAACCAGGTCCCTCCCAAGATTCCTTTGAAAGAGTGTCACATTTTTGTGTGTGCCTTTTGGCGGAAAATTTTTATCAAAGACAAAAATATCCTCCATATTTTTAAAAATAACAAAGGAGCACAAATATTTTTAAAATTAGCACAGTTATAACGGCAATAGCATTGCCGCTATAGCCCAACCTTATAGTGGTAATTCTACTGCCGCTATAGGATCTAAATGACTAAAATATTAAAAAAATAAAAATTTTTCTTATAGCGGCAATTGTTTTGCTGCTATAGAATTTTGCCTTTTTTTTTTGGTTCGTTGGTCACTTGTTTTTTTTTCGATTTTTTTTGTTGCTTTTACTTTTTCCCTACTTTATTATGGCATCAATAATTACAAACGAATTTTGGATTTTTTTTACTATAGCATCTAGAAATTTGCTTTGAATTAAATTCAATAAATTAGAGGTTAAATTAATGAACCACCTTTAGATTTATTACAAGAATAACATCTATATATTGCATATAGAGTTCTCTAATCGTGCGTGTCGTGTCGTGTCGTGTCAAACACAATCGTCGTGTTGGAGTCTTATGTCGTGTCTTGTTGACACGAATTACTTTTTTAATCGTGTCGTGTTGTGCTAAATGGTGAAGGGAGCTAACACAATACTTTGGCACGACACGACTAACACTTCGTCGTGTCGTGTCATGTTGGCACATCGTGGTAACTGTGTCAGATTATTTTATTATTTTTAAAATAAAAATATAAAAAAATTAAAAGTTTAGGAAAAAATTTTACTGAACCGTAATAATCTATTATTTGATTAAGTTTAAAACTTTTAATTAATATTTTTTATAATAAATACTAATTAGATAAGAACAATATGAGTCTAAGGTAAATAATATGATGTAGTATTATAAATTGGATTTGAATTATTTATTTTGTTTAAATAATCAATATTAATAATTAAATTTTTGTTGATGTTTCGTGTCAGTTCATGTTTGTGTCGTGTTGCGTGTCTAATCGTGTTGTGCTAAATCGTGTCAATTTTTTAAATCTTCCAACACGACACGATTATGACACGACACGATGACACGACGCGCACGCGTGTTAGCATAACACAACATGACACGAGTATGGAAATGGCACGACATCATCATGTGATCGTATCGTGTCGTATTGGAAGTTTTAAAAAATTGGCACGATTTGACACAACACGATTAGACACGCAACACGACACAAACACGAATTTACACAACACATCCACACAAATTTAATTATTAATATTGATTATTTAAACAAAATTAATAATTTAAATCCAATTTATAATAGTATATTATATTATTTACCATCTAGGACTCATATTGCTCTTATCTAATTATTATTTATTATAAAAACTATTAATAAAAAGTTTTAAACTTGATCAAATAATAAATTATTATGGTTCAGTAAATTTTTTTCCTTAACTTTTAATTTTTTTAATATTTTTTTATTTTCAAAATAATAAAATAACCTGACACGGCTATCACAATGTGCCAACACGACATGACGTGTTAATCGTGTCGTGTTAGCTACTTTCACCATTTTTCACGACACGACACAATTAAAAAAGTAATTCGTGTCAACATGACACGACACGAGACTCCGACACGACACGACACGCATGATTGGAGAACCATATATACAATATATAGATGTTATTTTTGTGATAAATCTAAAAGTGGTTCGTTAATTTAACCTCCAATTTATTGAAATTATAAATTTGTAACTATTTGATGCTATAATGAAAAAAAAATAAAACAAAAAAAAACGAAAGTGACTTGCGGACAAAAAAAAAAACCAAATTTCATAGCGGCAAAATTATTGCCGCTATAAGAACATTTTTTATTATTTTTTTAATATTTTAGTCATTTCAGATCCTATAGCGGCAGTAGAATTACTACTATAAGGTTGAACTATAGCGGCAATGCTATTGTCGTTATAACTGTGCTCATTTTAAAAATGTTTGCGCTTCTTTGTTCTTTTAAAAAATATGAAGAGTATTTTTGTCTTTCATAGAAATTTCCCCCTTTTCGCTATTGCTTTCAACTTGTATAGCAAACATAGCTCAAAAAAAAAAAAAAAAAAATTAACAGCACGATTTGAATCTTACGGTTCGGATCCGAAATTTTAAATCACCTAACATTAAAAGTTCAACTAAAAACAACAAAGTACGGATCAACCAATCAGTTGTCGATCAAATTGGACTATTAACACAGTCTCGCTTTTCTAGTAAAAAAAAAAAAACAGCATATGCGTGCGGACCCATATGTTTTATGCATGCATTTCTACCTTTAGTGTTGAGAATTAATTTGTCCGCTGACGGATTTAGAAAAAAATATTTAGGTGGGACTGAGTGCTCCAATGAATTATTTGATTGAACGGTTTCTCTTTTTTTGTTCTTCGATCAGCCCCATCTTTGAGTGCTCTAATGACAGAAAAAATTCGCTGAAACTAAAGAGGGACTCCAGAGGCTCGACAGCAGTAGGTGGGACTAGAGCCCCACCCGCCCCAGTGGTGGATCCGCCCCTTTAATTTTATTGTCTCCATTTCTAGAGTATCCTAATTTCCAATAGAAAATTGGATATAACCCCTCAAATCTTACTGATTTGGATATATATAACCCCTATAATTTTTTAAATTAGAAATAACCCCCATAATCAAGCTACTTTTGGATATAAAATCTTTTCATTTATTTAAACAACATTTTAAATGAAAAATGTCAGTTTTTATTATGTGTGACCAAAATATCCTTCATCTTCCTCCTCTATGAAACTCTCACCTCATGACTACAGGCGTCAAACGTGGTAAAAAATCACTGAAACAACATGTGCCATTACCGTTCCATATATATAAAAAGAATAAAAATCAACCATGCCACTTATCGTTCCGTTTATTAAACGAAACATATTTATGTTCCATCAACCGTTCCACTTACTATTTTCTATTGAAATATCCAATTTCAGTATTTCATTTATTGATAACGGTATAAACAACTAAGTCACATACCGTTTCGTTAAGAATATTGTACAATTTCTGATGCCATTTATCGTTCCATTTCGGTTAAACGAAACCGCATAACGGTAAATGGCGTACCGTTCACAGCCCTACTCATGACTTATGTTTCCCGTTTGTTAGCTCCGAAGACCATTTGCAAAGGTGCAATTAAATAGCCTAATTTCTAAGCTCCGTAAATGGTCATGAGGTGCTTCGAATTAAGAACTCTGCAAATAAATAGCTCAAACAAAGGTTTGCATTTACAAAAAAAAATTGTAATTATAGAAATTTTATTTGGATCAATTACGAAGGTGCTTGGAACTCTGTACTAGGCCTTGATGGATGATGGTGCATCTTTCTCATCCAAATTGGAAAATTTCATAATAAATGAAATGAAAAGAACGGATGAAAATTAAGGGGCTGTCGAACTACATCTCAGCACAAAAGTCTTTACGTAACAATTCCTAATGCATCTCAGTCCTTCGCTGATTAAACATGGAATATTGCAGATTTCGTGAAAATGAAATGGTGATCAAAATATATGCAATTAGTCATAACATATGGGAAGGAGGTACGACCAGGGTCTCAGGAAGGGTAATTTAGTCATACACTTTAAACATTAAAAACTTTTATTTAAAATAGGGTTAAATATTGTTTAAATAAATGAAAAGGGTTTATATCTGGTGATAATTTGATTATGGAGTAATTTCCAATTTGAAGATTGTAGGGGTAATATCCACGTGAGCAAGATTTGAGGGGTTATATCTAATTTTTCCTTTCCAATACTTTGATTCCATGTCATATTAGAACCATGACTTCTTCCATGTAATTTAAATAGATGCTACTTATAATTTAGACAAAAATACTAACTACGTAAGTTTGTATAGGAGATAGTAGTATGCTTTGATACCACTATTAGAAAAGAGTATTCTTAATACCATTGTTGAGAATATTTAAGTGGGTTTGAGTGGAAACAAGATTAATTCTAGGTGGATTAATGATAATTGAGTGTCTTTAATTGTTGGGGTTCGATGTAGTATACGGAGAAGAGAAGAGACACACGTTCATGCTTAAATTGATTCTTATTGATTTCTTGTTAATTATGGTTACAAGTTTTCTCTTATTTGGTAGTTGTCATAGTGGCATGGTATAAATATTTATAGTAGTCTTATGAACTTTCTAAATCTATATAAAATATCCAAACATTTTTCCATGTCGTCCATAGATATTTCTAGATTTAGTTATTTTCCATGCATATATCTAGACTCAATATATTTCTACGAGAAATGCTAGTGTCCAATACAATTATTCTCGCTTTTAAAATTTCAAACAGTTGATCCAAACCATTCAATATATTCTTTACATTGTAAACTTATATGGAACCAATTTTTATATATATATTTTTTTTTACCATTTTAGGGTATTTTAGAAAATTCATGATATAAAAATTTTGGATCGTCCAATAACAACGATTTTCTGAAATACCAAAAGATATTAAAAAAATATAAATTTTATTATTATTCTTTTTGTAAGTTTTCAATATGGAGCACATATTGAATTGTTTGGATCGAACATTTGAAATTTAAAACATGAGAACGGTTGTGTTGGACAGACCCTATATGCCCCATATATTGGACTAGCATTTTTCTATTCCCTAATTATAATGTTAATCTAATTTTCATTTGTTATCTTTAAAATTTCATACCTTTGAGGGTAATATTAATTAGTGGAAAACATTGATTTTTTTGTTTATAATTTTTTTTTGCCATCTAATTTATTTTAAGTTAAAAATATTCGGTACTTGAACCTTTACTTCTTAAAGATCAGTTAGTGTTGTTAAATAATTTAAAGAAATTGTACTATGTTGTTTTTTTCTTCGAATTTGCACCATCTGAGTTCAAATTTAATAGAGTGATAAACAAAACATATACAAGAAAAGAACATCTCATGTTTTTGTCATAAGAAGCATATTCTTGCCTTAGCTCTCGCTTTCGGTGATGAGTATAAAAATTCAATAGTCAGAAATATTCACTTTACTTGATATACAATTTTTTCTTGCTGCCTATTGAAACGAAGCTGAAACAACACCGATATTTAGTTATATAAGTTTATTTTTAATTATATTTTAAAATTGTTCTAAAAATTCTGCATAATTTTATCCACTCAATAAAGAACCAGAATGAGCTTATTATATGGTCCATGCGGACTCCAGTTGGGCAGCACGTACGGGAGAGGATCGGTAGTAACAAGAAACTTGATCTAGGTATGACCTGTTCTTGAAATGTTTGAGTTACTTCGGATTATTCATGAGCAAAACTAATCAGAGAGGATGACCCACCAGCACCTGATACAGAGAGCGCTATCTGTTTCTGTTCAGGTACAACAAACACAGTCTCCTATTTGACCAACAAACAGTTGCCTAGTTAGCAACATATATGCTGTAAATATAATATGTTATCCCTTCAAACTTTCCGCAAGTCATGTGGAAAATTTTACCATATATACCGGCAGTAATAAAGTTTACTACGTCGATTTATTTTCATTTCTCAGGGAGTTTGGTGCCAAAAGGATAGACTAACATTATTATGGAGTATGAACTGACTTGGGATTTCATAGTACGTATACGGCCGTGAGAAAACTGCTATATATGAAGCCTGATGAAACAATCATAAAGATTTTTTTACGAGTTAAGCAACATTAATTTAATATTATTAGATTAATTAATCAAACTGAGGTAGTTTGAAAAAAAAATATATATTTATGTAATATAGATAATTAACAACAGAGTAAGTACTTTATTTTGAAACCCAAATGTTTACATTTTTGTATTAATTTAACTATTTGAAATAACTAAGGTAAAGGAATTTCGTTTATGAAATAATATACTTCAATATTTCACTTTCCTTTACAATTTAAACAAATGTATATAACAGGATGATCCTAAAAAGAAAAACATGATTTGCAATTATTCCCATTGACGGCACTGTAGATCCCATCTATACGTTTTGTGAGTCTCGAATACTATACACTAAAAGGAAAAAAATTATAGATTTCCATTACTGAATTTCAATAAAAAAATTTATTTTGTAATGGTTATCATGTACAGAATAAATTAAACGAGTCTCCAGTACACTAAAAATTACCATATAACTCCACATGATATCTTGGATATTGATCAAGAATATAGGCTTAAAGAAAATTTGCTTCATTCTATTGCTCATATCCTGTCTTGCTCTTAACTAAAAACTCTTCATCTCCTAATTAACTTTTCCATTCAATTTTAGTATTTTCTAATTCTTTCTTTAAAAAAACAAAGATAGTTATGCAAAGTTCTAACTAACAGCTAGTAACACGCAAGGAAATATTAGTGGAGCAAAAACGTACTAAGATATTAGAAAATAAATATTAGAACATTTCTTTGATGATTTGGGAAGAACTGGAGATAGAAATTGTGTAGTCTCGTTTTTAATATTCATGTAGTATATATTTATCTCTCTAATAGAAGTTGCAAGTGCAAAGTTCTTATTTAGAATCAAGCATATATGCACCGTGACTTGTTCGTTATTTCACATCATTATGTGGTTTTGCGTACAACAACATACAAGAAAGAAGATGTAAGCAAAAGAGTGGACATCATTCATCAAATTCATTAAGGCTTTAATACAAAATATTTTCATGCGGAATTTTATTCAATTTTCATTTGATAAAAATTGAACTTTTCAGAATTTCATTGGATTTAATAACGTATAGAAATCCAATGAAATGAAATTAAACCGTTTATTTTGATAAAAAAATATTTCCAACTAAATAAATTTCGTGTGAAAAAAATGTGATTATATTGTAATCAGGGACCCAAATAAATTGTGGGGCAACAGAGGCAAGAGCTTTTAAAGCTGTACATCTTATTAATTACCTTTATAAGAAATTAACTGAAGCCGACCGCACTAATCCTCTCTAAAATCTTTGTTTCTTCACATAACTAAAATAATTACGTGTGTTTTGTTTCTTGAAAAGAATTAAAGATTTATCTTCTTACTATAGTGTTTAAACTCTTTGCTGTGACTTAAAATTTTCTAGGAATTTACCCTTTAAAATAAATCAGAACAATTGCGCGCTTTCTTTAGAAAAAAATGGAAAAAAATTCGTGTCATTTTTAAGCCAAACCTTCGACTACTTAATCCTTAAAACAAAAAATGTTACTCGTGAATCCTAACGTCCAATCAGCATCTCTGGCATGTCGAATTCGAACAATACTTTCTGAGCTCGTTGGAGAATAGTTGAAATGGAATATATAGTATTAAAATATATAGCTTGCTATTATTTGATTGAAAACTATTTTAATGTGAATAGAAGGTTTGAAATACCATTCAAGCTTATAAACCGAACAGACAACTATTATATATCAAAACATATATTAATCGGTGGATATAAATCCGACTCCGAAACAACTGTGCGCGTACAGTTGTTGGAACAGTAACCGATCATGTCCGTTCAATCTTCGCTCATGGATCTTGATCGTCCGATTAAAACCCTCTCTCCGTCGGATGGCTTTCTTCTAGAGAGATCCTCAATAGGTTTCCCCATGTGCCTCCGTACAAGGCCAGCTGTTTGTTTACTTTGGTCTTTCTCTCTCCATCAGTCCACGTCCCTTGATTCATTTCTCAGTTCCTTTTTTCTCCGTCTATCCATGCACAGCTTCCGAAGAAAGAGAAATAGTTGTTCATTACTACTTTTACTTCTCCGATCATGGCAGCCTCCGAAATCAGCTCACAACACGATTGTCGTAAATGAATAGATCGGTCCATCCTCTTTCATTTGAGTACCATTTCTCTTAGCCAGGCGATCTTGTGTTTTAGCTGTTGCGACTGAACCCAAATGAGTCCTCACTGTAAGAGACTAACTCAAATTCAATCTAATTTTGTTTTTTTTTCCTTTGATTTTGAACACCTGTTTGTTATGTGCCTTATCAAGCAAGTGTTTTTCTCCCTTTTAGTTTCTTTTCTTTTAACACAAAAATCTGGACTTTCTTCTCATGCCTTCATTCATGTGATTTTCTCTTCTGATTCCAGGATTCCTTTTCACCAGTATAATATGGAATTAGTAGCTCCAAGTTAGTTTTGATGCTGCTCAGATCTTTCTGGTAAACGCTTCTGGTAGATTTTTTTTTGTTCCACTGTACAATAAGTAATAAGAATGGGGTATTTAGTTCTTAATTTGTTTTGCACAGCTTTGATGGGCGCATCTTAACTGCACAATAAGTAATAAGAAATTTTTGCAATTTCCCGTTGTTTAGTTGTTGCTCTTCTTTCAGTTTCTTCTACTCACACAATTTATTCCTTGCGAAATCTTGCATTTTCGTAGGTTTCATGGTCTGCAAATTTGGCTGCTTACGCTTTTGCTCTTTGGAGTAAGCTATTCTCCTCAGCTGGTGCTGCTCTCTAAGGTCATTTCTCAGCGATTAAGATCTTACTAAATTGTTCCTTTTTGTGTGTGTTTATATCGTCAAGACCTCTGTTGTCTCTTCATGTGTAGAATTGCATTGACATAGATAGTATTAGTCAAGGTTACATGGAAGTAGTATTGTAACTTTAAATAAGAACATTGTACCTCTATTTCTATAAAATAAAGATGATCTTCTTTACAATAGAAAATGATTTTTTAGTACCAAGTAGCAACTAAGATAGAATATTCATGTGTACGATTGCATTGGCATAGATTGATATTTACAGAATTTGGTGTTGCAATGGCCAAAGGCTATTATACTATCTTTTCGTTCTTTCCTCATTTTGATTAATTGATGTTACATTGACGAGATGAAAAATGAGATGGTCCATAGGCTTTATACTAACTTTTTCCTTGTATTTTATTCGTAGCAAATCCAGCGTGCAAGAGATGGTGAACAAATGCATTATTATTTCCGTTTGATTTACCGTGTGAAAGAACATTATACTGAACCAGACACAACCTAACACTCCATGATTCATCAAAAATTGATACTGACCTGCAGTTTGGATGGCTAAACCTTCACATTATTACATTTTTTGGTTCTAAACCTTCAGACCTGCATGTGATGGCTATTGATCTGAACATTAGGTCACTTTGGAGTTTGGATTTGGAGAGGTTCTTTAGTTGGGTTCAGATTTCGCAACTTATACTATGGAATTAGTTACTAATAAGGACAGACAATGGTCGGCAGTTGCCACCAACATCCATATATTCTTCATCTGATATTACATAATACATATAGCTGGCTAAGCTCCATGTTGTGAAACGTTTCCTTACAAAATTGGTACAATCTAGAATTTTGAACAAAACGATAGATATAGGGCTTATTATGCCAGCAACAAATGCTGAAACTCAGGCAAGCTTAGTTCAGGTACTGAATAATGTATAATGTAGCAAGTACCCTTCGTGCTTTTGTTTTTTTCTTTTTTTATCAATTTTTGGTCATGAAATTGCTTCGATTGATAACCAAATTGCTCATTTTGACCATTTGTTAAAGAGCTCACATATATAAATTATCGCTCTCTAACACAGCTAATAAAAATAATTATCTATACATTACTACTTTAATACTAAACTGACTGCAGATTGTTCTAAACAATAGATCGCGCAACGCGCGAGATCCCCACTAGTTATATTTTTGTTTGAAAAAATAATATATATAAAATAATAATAAGCATTATTAAATATTTTATTATGTTATCATTTATTATATCATTTTTTTTGTGAGGGCCTGTTTGAATTTGAAGTGGAGACATTTCCAAACAGACCGTTTAGTGACGATTTAATTAAAATTTGAATTTAGCATACTAATCTAACTATTCTAGTCTTTAGGCTATGTTTGGATCGTATGAGAATAAAAGTAAGATTAGTTATTCAGGATTTAAATTGTTAGTCTCAAATTCTTAAGAATAAGCTTAATCTCAGAATAAAAATTTTTGTTTGGATGATGTAGGAATAAAAATGAGCTTTATCTTTGACCGTTAACAAACCAAAATTTTAATCTCACTTTTTATTCTAACATCTAGTCAGATCAACTAATCTTACTCTGATTCGGAATAAGCCCTTAATCCTAGACTGTTTTGATTGTCTCTTAATCCAGATTAGCTATTTAGTCCAGAATAGTTCTTATTCATGACTATCCAAATGGAGCCATAAGTATTGTAATTTACTAAATTAACCCTCACGTCAATGCCAAAGTTATTTTGTCTTTATTTTCTGTTTTTCATAATAGATAAAGGACCCATTCCTCTCAAAAATTACGAAAGATTTCAAAGTCACTTCATCATGACTGTGTGCTTCCTCGTTCATTGAATACCTGTTAGTTAACTCCTAAGGTTAATTAACTTTTACCATGTTATAATTCATGCTCCGACCTTCCCCCACTCAGGTTAATTTAACTTTACCTCCTGTCCAATCAATTTTCAAGTCGCTGTCTCAACTTTCTCTATTCACCAAAAGGCTCTTAATAGTACCGTCTTCTCTTTCTGTATCCCCTCTCTTCGAAACAATAGTACCATCTTTCCCCTTTTTAGGCCAAACAATCCCTCCGCCAACATACAAGAATTCCTCTGAAAGTAGAAGCATGTAAACCTTTCATACCAACCAGATCCTTTTATTCCTACAGTAAGCATCTCTCTCGCAATTTATTTTTTTTTCTATTGCTTCGGCCTTTTCTCATTTTATCCACGTGAAGTGCACAAATCTCGGCTTATATTTTTCATTTTCTTTCTTATGGGATTTCATTGTTTTTAGCTCAAGGGGTGTCTATATATTTCCATAAAAAAGTTGAGTAGAAATTCGTATTTACCTTCTTAACTTAAGATAGATCTAGCTACTAGGACAACAGTTAAGAATTAAGATGACGCCGCCACCGAAATAATTACACATCAACCATTAGTACCTGAGCATATATGTAATCATTTAGCATTCAAATTCACAATAAAGACCCAAAACAAAATAAATATTTCAATCAAATTATGTAGGTTAATTTCCCTCGAAATGGACAGCCCTCATGATTCACACAGCAGCCCAGCATCGCCATCTGCAGCTGGTACTGGGGCCTCAGCATCTGGTTCGTCATCATCAGTTTCTTCACCTAGTCGATACGAGTCACAGAAGCGTCGTGACTGGAACACCTTTGGCCAGTACCTGAGAAATAGGAGGCCACCCCTCAGCCTGGCTCAGTGTGGTGGGGCTCATGTGCTTGAGTTCTTACGGTATCTTGATCAATTTGGTAAAACGAAGGTATAAAATCTTTTATAATTGCCCTATTTCAAAACATATATAGAAATTGACAATTTTTCTTTCTTGGAAACATAGACAATTAGAAATAAAGCGACCATGATTATAAGTTATGTTCTTCTGCTTTTATCTTTGTTGAGGGAAGGAGAAAGCAGAGAGCCCGCTGTGTTTCACAGATTCTCAAAGAAAATAACAGAAATACAATAACAAGGCGTATCAAACTTCATTAACATTCCTTGAAAATAGTACATATTCGGATCAGCATCTTTTTGTAAAACTAAAAACCCAATTCCATAGAGGAAATAATAGAATTTTACTCCATGTGTTTAATTTTCTTCTCCAATTTTTTTCTCACCTTATTATACTATTCATATTTTTGTTTGTAACCCATTTCTGTACTCGCTGCGCTCTGGACTCTATTTTTCAGGAATTTGAATTAACTTAGTAAGTTATTCTGCTGGAAGTTTAACCTAAAAATAAACAAAGTAAAAAGGAAAAAATGGTGTGAAGTAGATTATGTCTTTTCAACTTTCATTTTCTGCGGGCATTCAATCATGCAGCTCTCAATTCTCATTGCAACAGGTGCACACGCAGGGATGTCCATTTTTCGGTCACCCCAATCCACCAGCACCGTGCCCTTGCCCGTTAAGGCAAGCATGGGGCAGCCTTGATGCACTTGTTGGCCGACTGCGTGCTGCATATGAGGAGAATGGGGGACGACCAGAGTCTAACCCATTTGGCGATCGATCGGTTCGGCTCTATCTTCGTGAGGTCAGAGAGCACCAGGCACGGGCCCGAGGTGTCAGCTATGAGAAGAAGAAGCGCAAGAAGACGCAAAACCAGACGGATCAGATGTCACCTCCACCAGGTTCTTCTTAAGATGAGATCTCATGTATGACTAATAAATGTGAGAAGATGGAGTTTCTTGTTTGGCATCTCTATATTACTCTCATTTAATGTCTCGTTTGTCAGTAGTTAGCTAATTAGGCTTATTAAATCAATATTATTTGAGAGGTATATTTTATGTGGGGTATTACGATTTTCTGTTGTATTGCATCGTATGTCACTAGTATTCATTTTTCTCTCATATAGAGTGCAGATTAAGACTAGGAAATCATTTTGTATGGTTTCTATATTTATCCTTCAGGAAAAAAAAAAGAAGGAGAACTTGTAGGAAAGGCTTTAAAAGTTCTTTCTAAGAAACCATTTATTATTCCTACTCCTTAGTGAATGACCGTATATTATGGGATAAACTGTGTTAGTGTTCGATGGCAGACAGCGTAGGGGGAGAGAGAGAGAGAGAGAGAGAGAGAGGAGGTAAAAAGGGAATAATAACTATGAGTGCACTGTACTTTGAAACTGAGAATGAGATCTATTCAGTCAGTCCTTGTTAGATTTTCTTTCTTGATGTGCGCTCAAACTAAAGACTGTAGATCCGTGATCTCATCAGCTTGAGTCAATGGCAGGCTTTTATGGATTCTCTTTCGTTTCTTTTTATGGTACTAAATGTCTCCAGAGATACCATTACCGCCTCATAGTATTTGTCAGCGCTAGCGGTACCTAGACACAGTATAATTTAGCTCATCACCTAGCTCTTGTAAAATAAGATTTAGACAAAAATTAATGTAGCAAATACCAGTATTATAATATTATGAGATTCCAAGAAAAACAATAATGTGCTATAAGAAATTATTGTCATATTTCTTCTTAATAGCTGGTAGCTACTCTACTAGGTCATTAAGTCGTTACTACTGATTATATATAAAACAACGTAGTACTACTACCTATATATATACATATCCTAGGCCTTCTCATTAGTAGGAGATAGACTACAAATTAAAGTATTCGTCCAACTTATGTAATTACTATTGTAAGATCTCAAATAAAAGCAGTATATTATTTATAACAGATATCGCTGCCTTGATCTGGTCAACTTTATTTTATTTTTCTATATGTCTCCAAACGTATTTTTTCCCCTAATTTTGTCCTTAATAAGAAATAAACTCTAAATTTCTTATTCATGTGAAATCAAACAACATATGAATAAAAAATTTTAACTCATTCGGATATTTATTCATATTCTAACAAAAATCTAGAATATGAATAAATTCTTTTAATTCAAATTTTTTATTCACTCCACAATTCCACATCCAAACAAGTGAATTCAAGCTCTATGGATATATTTCCCAAAAAAGAAAAAAAAAAAAAAAGAACACGTCGATCGGCTATATATAGAAGCACCTTACGTCCTTACCCATACGTAGTATATCAGTGTAAGGATTTTCAAGCCTCCTTGCTCGAAAGATTTGCTAGAGTTGTTAGTGCCCAAGTACTGTCATGTACTGCTCTCCAAAATCAAATAACTCAAAATCACCAAGAGTCCCTGGTATTTTTAAAAACAACAACTGCTCTCCAAAAATAAAAATAAGTTTCGGATTTTTTTCAAATTTAGGGAATATTAGCACAATAGTTAACGTTTAATACTACTTTGAAATATTTTTGAATGAAAGATTAAATAACGGATAGTGGTCATTTATCGGCCGCTACATGATCACAGCGAGTATATACAAATGTATTTATTTATTACATCATATACATATATTAAATTAAAAATTAAATATCATATTATATTATATGCATGTTATAATAGTTAAATTTAACATATACATTTTACGATCTATTATTGCAATAGACAAATCTCATTGTACATAATATTACATCAAGTAAGTTGGAATTTATATGTCAAAAATATGTTCGTAATACTAATTTTATACTAGCAAGTAATAAACTGTGTCACTATATTTCTCTAAAATACCATTATAATATTGCTAATATTTACTATTATAGTCACCATAAGAAATAAAAGACCAAAAATAAATACTTTTTTAATAAATATTACAATATACCAACAAATACCGCAATAGCGACACTTTAGTTTAGCGTCATAACGGTCAACCAAATCGTATCGCTATAACGACGCTATTGCGATCCATAGTGTTGTTATTTAAATCACTGTTTTCAACAACAACTGCTCTCCATCTTTTACTATGAAATATTTTGAATTCCAAACTTTTGAGTTTCTCATGCTCAGTACGTAACTCTCTAAAATTCTCTAATTAAACATTTTGACTATCTGACAATTACATATTTAATATCCCCTCCAAATTAGTTTGCTAAATTCTCTTTTTTTTCCTTAACTTTTGTAACGGAACTTATGATTTGTTCATGTTAAATTTCTTTATCAGAAAATGTATCTTAGTTTTCTACAAATACTGCATAATTTTTAAATGGATATTTTCTCATAGTTGTCCTCTCCGTTTGGATGCGTTGAGAAGAAGTAGGAAGAAGGAAGAAGGGAAGAAAAAAAATTATAAACAATTCAAAATTTTCACAAAGTTACATACTTTCCAATACTTCTTCACTTCTTCTCTTCTTCTCAAGCTAGCACGTGCCTTCTCCCATGCTGCTTGCCTGCTTTGATGGTCGAAAGTTGTGGTTATGTCTTCCCGTACCACAGTTGAACTTTTTATTCATAAGCAGTTCTAATTAATTAGCTTCTTCATGGTCTTCAGCTCTTCTCCGGTGACTTTCTTGTCATGTGTCATTGGTTCTCTCTTGGCATAAATTGTATAGGATTTGTAATACAGGTTATTGCTTCCACCGTCATCATCCACTAATTCTCGAAAGATCATTGACATAACTCAATCAAGCTGATTGTAACATCAACAATTCATTGCATCTCTAATATGCTCCAAAAAAAGTCATAGACTATCTTCACATATGTCCAACAAATCTTTTATTGACCCGTAAAAAACGATCGAATCTCAATTTTGGAAATTAGCACGACCGATCCGAACTGCTCAATTTGTTCTTCATAATGAAATATTCTTGGAGATCAAATTTTATATTTTTTTAAAAAATTTTTTTACTATTCATTTTAGATTTTAGAAAATCTTCAATCTAATTAATTTTAGACCCTTCAATTTTAAAAAATCTGGAAAAAAAATAGTTCAAAAAATTTTGAAAAAAAATATTAAATTTGGCCTGTAAGAATATTTCAATATGAAAATCATATTGGACGGTTCGAATTGGTAATTTGAAATTTCAATAGTTGAGTCTAGAATCGTGTTTGACGTCAAACGAGTTTGATTCTATAGTATTACTCATGAAACATAAATTCATCACTCCTTTCACTTATAAACAATGATTACTTGTCGTAATTTATTTGCAATTTTTATCTCTCTTATTTTCTCCAAATTTTATAATATATAGTCCAAATACTAATAATATTTTCAATTATGAAAACTAAAATATTTTAAAATCATCTTATAATCAATTCTTCGTACGGCTATATATATATATATATATATATATATATATATATATATATATATATATATATCAATATATATGTTCACTAATATGAACTTACTCTATTTTCTTTCCTTACTCAACTACATCCCATGGTCTCTTGATTAATTCAGTCGCATTGCAGGATCCCTCCTCTCTCTAATCATTGCATATGAATGATTTACAGGACCAAACCCACCTACGGCTACGAGGATGACATGATTTTTACCAGTGATGATATACATGATATTGAATTTGAAGCCATCAAAAATTATGACAAGCAAATTAGAGATGTTATTAAGGTATTCTTTATTTATTTTCTAATGTCAGATATTTTACAATGTTAATATGCACCAACATAATAATATCTTTAATTTGATTTAGACAAAATAACAGACGAAGCTGGAACCCTAGCTAGGTTATTATTTGATTCTAATTTTTAACTTAACTTCAAACAGAGTAATAATTATTAAAGTCAATATCATTGGAATTGTATATTCTACTGGATTGTATTCTAAACTAACATCATCTACACTTTGAATCCGATGCAAACCAGTGAAGCATCATTCTGATCATTTCTGCACTATTAAACTGTCACATCCCATGCTGGCTAGCAATCAAGCTACTTTTTCTTACGAACAATTAATTTTGTTTCTTATTGAGAAATATATAGTTGACAAACTGCAAACTAGATTGCATTAATTGATATGAAATTCATAAAAGAGTTCCTGTTGGAATATATATACAGAACTAAGAGTGCACGTTGAAAGATATAAAATCAGAGATGAGATCAGTAGAAAATTAAAAATCTAAAACCTAATATGTAACGACTGTAAAATTTGGCTGTTCGGGTAGACATGGCCTAATTAATAAAGTTGGAACAAAAGATAAAATATTGATCATATAGCGTCATGGTATAGATAATATTGCTGATGCATATATATAGGTTGATCTGCACGGATAATTTAAGAAGAGGAGTTGCGTTCTGATCACATCGGAGAGAAAGGTACCGACTACGGAGAAAGCCGGAAATATGGAGACAAAGCCAGAAAGGTAACAAAAATTAATTAGGATGATGAAATCTCCGTCCACTCCAAAAGGAGTGCGCGGATAGAATAGTACACGGAGACTAAGGCCTTGCTCCATATAACTCAATTTCAGAGGGTTACGCTGGGGAGGGGAGATGAGGCGCATGGTTCACATGCTACAGAAACAAACAATGGTGTAGCTTGGATGAACGAAATTAATTGATGAAATTGCCCCTGAAAGTTAGACCTGTCTCACGTCCACAACGGATACTGAAATATCCGTTTCCATTATCTGTTCCGTTTCAGATACTGTACATACCAACAATTTCGTTAGCCGTTTCGTTTGGACGGAACGTGACGGAACGATTAAAATTGAACTATATACCACATAAATGAATGACGAAATCTATTCCGTTTCAAAAACAAAATAAAAATCTATACCATTAGCCGTTTTGTTGGAACGGAACCGACACGGAAAAACGTAGAAGAATTTTCCTTCTACAGCCCAGTGAAAGTCTATTTCTAGTTTTCAGTTGTATATTTATCTAAGGGCAAAACTGCAAAAGAGTCTAACCATGAATTATAAGTGCCATCGACAAATATACCATTCCAGCCATCGCTAAATACAAAGTGAACACATACAGCAAATAAGGTGAACATATAGACGATCTAAGTGAACACTTACAAACAAATAAGTGTTGTCACTACTTGTTCAGAAGTTTACATTCATATTCAACTTATTCAACTTATTTTCATTGATCTTATTTGTTTGTATGTGTTCACTTAGATTGTCTATATGTTCACTTTGTTTGCTGTATATGTTCACTTAATATTTAACGATGACAGGGATGGTAAAACTGCAGATGACAGTAATCAATTTTCCGAGTGGACGGACACTTAATATGTTCACTTTGCGCTTTATTTAAATCATCACAATTTCACTGGGCCGGTCCATTTCTTGTTACATAATATTCCGTTTATTTATTTTGAATTCTTAGGCTGTGCTCCAGCTCCAGACTTTTATTTATTTTGAATTCTTAGGCTGTGCTCCAGCTCCAGACTTTTATTTATTTTGAATTCTTAGGCTGTGCTCCAGCTCCAGACTTTGAATTTATAGTAACAAGAAATGGACCGGCCCAGTGAAATTGTGATGATTTAAATAAAGCGCGTAGGCCAATGGCCTGGATCGAATAAAGCGCGTATTGAAATTGTGATGATTTAAATAAAGTAATACATTCTTCTTTGTCGTCTTATACCGGCTTCTGCTTCTTCAAAAGCATTAAAATATCTCTCGTAGGCCATCACTGGGCTAACTTTTGGTTAGCTGAACAGTACTCCGTGAAGGTCGGCCTCATTTCAGTATGCCTGGTTTTATATTATTGGATCCACTTCAACTTTTCCACTCTCAATTAAATAAATAAACTGTAAAATAAGACGATAGAAAATTCAATTTGGCTGCCAATTAATGTCACTAAAGTTCAATGATTATTAGTTTTAATTAAATTATTATAAAAGAAGTATGCAGTCCTTATCGTAATGATTTGTAAACTCAATTTTAGTGTAACGACAGAAAATATAAATACAGATTAATTAAACTTTCAACAAATGTTTACATTCAATTCATTGTATTCTCCCTCCTGCCCATGTATTAATTTTTAGGCCCTTCGTCATATTTACATTTTATCAACATCAGGACCAGCATAGCCACGTACTATTTTAATTATTTACAACAATGAACTATTGAACTATCTTAAAATCTCACAAAAACCAAACCATGCAAACTGCTACACCTACCCTAGCTAAAATCAAGTTCACCACCTCTGGAAGAAATCTATACTTCTACTTCTATCACAAGAACTTTTTTTTTTCTTTTTACACTTTTTCTCTTGAATAATTCAGTGCTCTATTGAGAAGAAATTCCATCATTATGAATGTGAATCCTAACCCTGCCACATTGGAAACCGCGTGCTTTCTAGGTTGCTGGTCATATCATAATAAAACGCATAATCACTTGTTTCACTAGGACCACAGCCAACCCTAGAGCTGAGACCCATCATTGGTGCACTATTGAACTCTTGTGATGTGTCAAAAGAGTTGCACTGTTCAAACATCGCCATATTTAGAAAAGGATCAGAGTTGCTTCCAACCTGGTGTAATGCTTCTGTTGGAAAGCACAAGCTTATCTGGTCACAGAAATCATTCAGTACATTTCCATGGTCTACCATAGGATTGTATAAACCAGGTGTAGGAGAGGTAGGGCTGGGAGTGTCATGCTCGTTGTCTCCTTTCTTCTTTTGGAAAACTCTACAAAGAACCCAATCCTCCTGCATTACCCCAGTAGATGTTTGTAGGAGTGAGTAGTTGAAACAAAGATAATGTGGTATGCACAATATATCATGCGAATTGTATCACACCGTCAATATTTGAAAACTAGCTTTTACCTTTAAACGATTATTTTTTGCTACATTTTTGGTTTAGTCGTATAAAGTTTCACTAAATAGTTAACACTTAACAGCATTAAATTGAATCCGAGAATGACTGGAATACCTTTGGAGGTGAATGAGGTGTTTCAAGACGAAACTCATGCATGACCCAGCCTGTCTTATTCCCGTTGGGAGCCCTTCCTTGGTAGAACACAAGTGTCTTTCTCATGCCCACTGGTTCGCGCGTTGCAGGGTTGTTGATCTGTCGATCTTTTCCAGTTGCCTTCCAATACCCTGACTTGGTTGCACGGTTTGTTCGTGATCCTGTTGCATATTTGCGGTCCCTGAAGCTGAAGAAGTACCATTCGTTTGCAGTCAGCTTCGCAACCTCTGAAATTATTAGTGAAACATGTAACTTAAGCTAACTTGATTAATATTTTCCTTGCATCACTCAAAATTAGTACTGGTCCAGACTCTACAGCAATTGTCCAATTACAATTCACTACAAATGAGCACATCATAATCTCTTTGAAACAAGAACTATTAGAAAGAATAACTGAAACGGATTTGGATGTATACATGGCAAGAACATTATATGATTTTATAAAATGAGGTGTGTCTTGCCTTTAGTAACACTATTGGTATTGAAGTTGTGAAATCATTACACTTTTATGGTATGGAATATATAATCTTACAAATATCCTCTTATAACTTAATATTTTTTTTTAATTGTGCTGTCAAACCTAAAGAAGTGATCTACTTGACAGCTGAAATCTATCATTGTATGTACTACAGTTTAATTAAAAATTTGATGATTGAACTCTTTGTTGGATAATTCAAGTGCTTTAAGTGATCTTCAAGTATCAAGCAACAGGTTTCTATTTTTTTTTTTATAGATTTTTTTTTATTTAGTTTAAAAAAATATTGTAAAGACTGCTAACTTCTATCATTATTTAGGAAGCCTATATCTTATGTATTAAACTATTAATAGCATGTCTTACATGTTAATCATTTTGTAATATTTCGTGATGTGACAATATATATGAGACAAGAATGTGGAAGTATAGAAGACAATTAGTGCTACTATTGCTCGCGTGAATCCTTGGAGGTCGACAGCTCTGGACTTATACATGAGTTTGATTATTATATAAGAGATGATTCTATTGTTATGCATGTTAATTATATGCGCGCAAGCAATGATTGTCTGATAATATACGTTATTACCTATATATTTCTAAGAATTGATAGCGATACCATATCACAATATATATAATATACTGTTTTCATAAAAAGTGCTTAAAATTAACCACTATTTTATTGCAAAACATAAATTTGATATTTAATCATTGACGTGAGGAAGGAAATTTGTCAAATATGTAAAATTGAAGACTAAACAGAAAACTTAAAATGATAAGATTCCATAATGACTAACTCCACGATCAATTGCATTGTACGAAATGGAAACAACATATTCGTTCTGCCATAGCTTCTATTGCAACATTTTTGCGTTTGCTTTGTCCAAACTTGGGGGGAAAAAAATAGAACAAAACTTAATAGAGAGTATATAGTACCTATATCTCATAATATATATATATAGGTGCTTGTTTGATTAATCTATACTCAGATATAAGCTAATTCATTGTAAAAATGTATGCTTATGAAATTTTGATGATATGTATTGACGGTACCGACAGATGAAACAGAGAAAGAAAAAAAAACAGAGAAATTAAGCAGGGGAAAATTGTGTCTACCTGGCAGTTCCCATGGCTCACGGGTATGGAGATCGACTTCAACCATTGTTCCTTGAGATATCCTCTCATTAGCTACTTTCTTGTACAAATAGTGGCACACTAATTCTTCATCACTAGGATAAAACCTAAAACCAGGGGGTAGAGTCGACTCTATGTCCCTCAATCCCATTTTCTGTTGTATCTCTTTTTCAAAATTACGCGACAATTATTACAAAGAGATCAAGAAAACAGAGATGAGAACACAAAGTAGTAGAGCTTAAAAATGTCTAGAAAGTGGATTAACGGTGCTTTTATAGAGAATGGTTGTATATACCTCTTGATAGTTAAGTGCACGGAGCGGAGTGTAGACCCTACGTAACTACAAAATTATATTTCCAATCCATATCTCTTGGATAAAAATATTATTGTGTTGGGGTCAGATGCCGTGATGATTACATACAAATAGAAATTAGGATTTACAATAGGTGTCCCAAGGTTCTTCTATACGAATCTTTGTAAAAGAATTGTTAAAATTAATACTAGGCTTCGTTTGGATGGCTTCTTCCCGAAATAAAAAATAAGGAATAACCACTTTTTACCAATAAATTTATTTCTAACCATCCAAACTCTTCATAAAAGTTACACACTTCCCAATAAATTTACCCATTCCCAATAAATTTCTTCCTTTCTTCCTTCTTCCTACCTTATTCTCAACCATCCAAACGGAGCCCTAATGATTTTACGATTTCTACTTGTATTTGGCCTAGACTAGAAAATTCAGCAAATATAAATGTGGAATTCAATATCATAGATAAGTTTGGATGGATCAAGAATACTCCATAATTTATATTGATTATTTTTAATTGTAAAGTGTGAAATTTTAGTTGAAATAAAATTTTTGTGTTGACTTATAATTTTAATAAATGAGTAGACATAATTCTCAAATTAGCTCTGTTTTTCTCCAAATTATATTAGGGAATAGTATTTATGAGAAACGCAACAAAAGAAGTGTGACGATGGAAGGGACCGACGTGGCATGCTAAACGATTATCGGTGAGTAACACTACTCGATCTGGATGCAACAAGGAGAGTTACGTCCGAGAAATTAAGTGAAACTCGGATGATGGAGATAACGACGATGACGACAACTCTGTTTAAGGTCTAATTATTGGTTTGTTCGTTATTTGACAATTTTGTCTCCATGTATATAATAACAACATAGAAATGGTTTTTCTCTATGTTGTACCACCTAAATTTAACCAACATTACTTTCATACGCAACATGTTTTTGTTATGTTGTGCACATGCATGCTTAAATTCCAAAGTTAAAATCCCTTCCGACTACACAAACCAAGCAATTCCACCACATCGGTTGGCTATTAAAAAATATGTTACAATTTAGTTTCTGTTTAATACAATTGAATATTTTGGGAATTATTACAATGTAGAATAAAAAGTAGTCAACAATTTTACAAATTATAATCAATTTAGTCAGTGCAAATGTCAAATATAGTTTTATTCATGATTTTCCAACGTTTTTAATTAATATATGATGACGAGAATTTCTGTCCGCAGTGAGAAAATTTTTTCGAAAATTACTATCTATCATCTCTCCACAGACCGTCCTGTAACATTGTATTTGTATGTGTTCATTTTATTCATTTATGTATATCTAGTTTGTTTATTGATGTGTTCACTTTATTCAATTATGATTTAGATTTTTTATTGTTGTTCAGATTTTTATATGTATATTCAACTTTTTTTATATTGAACTTATTTGTTTGTATGTGTTTCCTTTGATTATTTATATATTTATTTTGTTCAAGCGATGACAAAACTGCATATTGCAGTTATCATTTCTGAAATGTTTATTCCTCAAAATGCTACACAAGTGAGTGTAATACTGAATCAAATGTGTTTAACACTTGTACTCGTCAAATGTGATTAGATATTAAATCTCGTGTTTCATATGATCGATTCGAACCACTCGTTATATTTTTCAAATTAAAATCTTAAGGAATTCAAATTTTATATTTTTAAATATTTTTACTATATTTTTTTAGATTTATCAAAAGATTACGAATAGTCCAATAATAGTAATTCAAAACAAATAGAAAAAAATTTAATAAAATATAAAATTTGATCTTCAACGAGATTTAAATGTGTAAAACATACTGAATGATTTATATCAGTCATTTAAATCTCGAGATTGAGATAGAATTTTGTTTGACATACTAATTCATCAAACACATTTTACTCTAGCATTACACAAAAACAATAAGATATATATTGTATTCAAATAAAGTTTACATGCATGTACTAATTGAAGCAAATTAAGTGTATATTATTCATGTCTGTAAAAAATAAATAAATAAATAAAAAAAGATGGCCTATTGATCGCAGTTTGGTTTATCCTCCGTCGGTTCTAGAAAACATTTTCCAATGGATAACTTAGCGCGTTTTGGTGGGATCATATTACCCAAATTATAAGTTGGTTAATTGATTTGTGGGCCTAGTATCTGGCTTGCACGAATAAATGTATGGAATAATAATATATTATGTAGAAAGCGTATAAAACGTTATCTCTTGTAGGTTTCGCTGCTACCCAACTGAATTCGTTGCATGATCTAAGGATACCTGGACCGTACATTACGGATCAGATGGCTTATTAGACTTTATACATCTAGTCCCTTTGGAAACGAGTCAGCGCTTCGGGAATAAAAAGACACACAGTGAGGCTATACATTGATGCATGGCTAGCATTTGCCGAGGATGATGCAATGAATTCCCTTTAAGCTGCAGAGGAACCAACTCGATCCTTGTATATATTGTTTGTATTTGGACGAGGACAGCAAAGATGAAGGAATATTTAACAAGCAATGTGGGCCATGTATGTATGTTCTTCTTACAAATACAGACGAAGTACAGGATTAATTTGCCAGATTTTTTTTTCATTTATATTTCATTACCTATAAACAATTTTTTTTCAAAAAAAAATGAGAGTATGTAAAGGTGGCAGGTTCAAAATTCAGTTACACTGTGTTTGGACAAGAGAAGAGGAATGTGAAGGAAATATAGGGGAGAGAATGAAATGGAATGGACTGGAAAAAAAAATTATTACCATTCAAAGTGCTAAATGCTATAATCTTGGTGGCCTATGTGAAAGATAAGGCAACTAACAATTCTTTTTGTAAATAGTTTGTGGTTTTGTTAGTCCCTTATAAATCATTACTGATTGCTCCTTCTAAATAGTTATTGATTGCCTACTGGTAACTGCAAAAGATCCATATATGCATTACAAATGCACATAACGATTTAGCTAGTACATAAAAACCTTTTCTATTTGACTTAGGATGAGAAATTGGACCAGATTATAAACTACATCATTTTCAATTGGGATCGAATATTTTGCGACAATAATCATTTTCAGTTCTCTGAACTAGCAATCTAACAATGAATTGGTTAAGAGATTGGATTCGTACAAACAATTATTTAATATAAATACAAGCAAGATCGGACAAGGCCAAGCAAAAAGATTTCGGTGCTGATAAAAGACTTGAAACCGACCAAAAAAAAAAGAAAAGAACCAAGAAGAGGAGCATGGAGAACAAAGCAAGCAAACTATTGAAGAGCGAGATAAAACAAGATGAAAGAAGATACACAAATATAAAGAAAATTAGCGTTGTACGAATTTACATCCACAGAAAGGAAATCGCACCATAATCAGGGATGGAGTCAGAAAATTTTAAATGGGGGTGCATCTAGGACGAAGTTAGAAAAATTTGAAAAAAAATTTAATAAATTAATAATATTTAAATAAAAATATTATTTTTTATATAAAGAATTTTTTTTTACATTTGTCATAAGAAAAATATGATACAAGCTACAAATTGGATATGTTTCAAACTTATTTCAAACTTGAATTTGACTCAAATTAGAATTTTGATATGTCATAAATAAACTAGAAAATAAAAGAATTGATTTGATAAATAAAAATTGTAAACTTTGAGCAGCAGTACCTTTTATTTTTTATTATTAGTATTTGTATTTGTTAGTACTATTTTATTTATATAATTATTTTTTTTCTTCGAATTTTTCTTATTTGTTTTCTATTCTGTCATGGTTGTTCGGCTAGACTGCTTATGAAGTTATCCATCATAGTTTATGTTTGGCCTATATTATGGACATATTTAATTAATTGAAAGGTCCACAAACAAGAACTAAAAAAAATAACTACATTTCTCTTTTAAGTTTATAAAAATGATCTTTTTGTACGGTAATAATTTTTTTTTGACATATGCCCGTAGACATAGGCCCACACACACCGTAGACCCACCCTATTCCTCCACTCATAAGTGGGGATAGAACTATGGTCTCTCCCGTGGGAGACCTAGTGCCATACCAGCTAATAGAAATTGTTAATCGATCCAAAAAGACCTCACAAAAATATACTACAAAAATTATATGGGGTTCACTAATGAAAAATCATCTAAATATTTATGGGGTTCACTAATGAAAAATCATCTAAATATTTATGTGGTTCAAATATAGGGTACATATTATTGGAGTTATGTCTTAGAAGTCAATATTTTAATGTTTTAATTTTAATTTATGTCATTGATGATATTTGATCATTTGTTTCTAGAATTTATTATTGACAGATCATTCAGCTTGAGGATCTGAATTGTAGATCTCTGTGAATCATTTATTAGAATGACAATAATAAATATAAACTAAAAATAATCTTGATAATTAACGAGGAACATTAATTATCAGAAAAGATTAGCATGCAAGTTTAGTGATGATTAAATTCTACAAATCACAGGTAAGGAGTTACCAACTTAATTGCATATGTGTATTTTATTGGAACATAGCACAGAATATGATCCAATGAATAATTATATGGATTGTGTTATGTGTCATTATTTATTTCATATGAGTTTGATTCTAAGTTTGAGATGGTTCAACTTTTCCACATGAGGATAGGTTCTATGAAAATTGTCTAACGTTGATTCCTGATAAAGACTGTTTTACGAAATTTATTTGTGCTCTCTTGAATTGTGCGGGGAAGAGTTATTCATCAAGAAAACCGTATGCCCCTCATTAGTTTACCTAGTGAGTGATGATATCTTTTGGGCACCCCTTGATAGAGTTAGATTGTATGCATGTAAACTAGACGATCATCTCTAAGATCAAGAAATATATAATCTGCAAGAATGACACATTCCTATCTTGGATTATATAGTTATATCATGTGAAATAAGAATCAAAACAAGAAAATACTTTATTTTTTATGCATGATTGAAATATTGTTGCAATACAATATTTATTTTAATTGGAAATCATAGTGTATTGCTAGATACCGCATATGATTATTGGAAATAAATAGCGATTTATTTTCCATGGCCAACATAACATAAATCCTCAAATGGCCACACAAATAGGACTTTAACCTTAAATGCATTATTTATTTATTCGCAGTAGTGAATGCAATGAAAATATGATAGATTGATTAATTAATTATATACCGTTGCGAACCGTTATAATTAATTAAATCAAAGTTATCATATAAAAATAAAATAATGCATAGGTTAATCCTAAAATAATTATCAATGACTTGATAATTAATTTTGTTCAACACACATTAATATAGTTGGTTACATTAATTAAACAGGTCTTTATTGATTGGTAAATCAAAAGCCCAACTAGAGAGTATATGAAGGGATTTTTAATTAATTGAATTAGAAATGAAATAGAACAACTTGGATGGTCCATTTTGTGGTAAAATGGTCTCTAATGGTGGCAAACTTGTAATTAGTGAAAAAATATTGGTAGTATTTGAGCTCTATATAAAACGTTAGATGGTGGCTCCCCAACCTTATATTAGTCTATTTGCTCTCTCTTGCCTTTGTCCCTAACCGCCACCCTTCTTTGGAAGAGAGATTTTTTCTCTCTTCTTCATTGCTCTTCCCCTTCTCTCTTAGCTCATGTGTTGAGTATCTCTCCCACTATCAAATTAGTTGATTGATTTGAAAAAAAAGAAAAGAGGATTAGTCCTTCCCTCTTTCTTGCTAGCACAAGAATTGAGAGAGATAGGTTAATCTCCTTGGTGGACTCGAGGCCAACCATGAAGAGAAAAAGGAAGCCGCACCACCGACCTCAATGCCATAGTCGAGTCTTGCAAATACGATTTTGCAAGAGGTACAATCCTACAACCTTTCTCTCTTGTGTATGTGTTAAATGCTAAGTACTAGATCCTATCTTAGTTTGTGCTTGTTAATTGATGTTAATTATTAACAAAAATTAAAATTGCACACCTAACTAAGAGTTCCTTCACATATAACAAATTTATATTTTATAACTATAAATATTCATATGTAGTTATTTTATTTAAAAAAATAGGGGTGACATTGGCACCCCTTTGTTACATAATCTTGAGGTAGGACTGCTAATAAAATTTGTTTACCTATTTATCCTACCAGTACCATATTTGATAAGGTGAGTATGGATAGATTTTATTTTCGTTAGACTAACGGGTATGGATGTGGGTAAAGAAAAATTTTCGTTGACTTAATTATCCGGTACGAATACGAGTAAAGACTATTTTGTACCCATTATCTAACGGGTAAAATTCAACAAGCACATATATAGAGATTAGGCAAAGTATATGATATCTCTTATTTATATACATGTTTTGACCACACTTGACACCAAAATACTACCCAAACCAATGATACTGACTGTACTTTTGCATTATATTTGGAAAGATTGGATACTGCCGTGGAATTTGTCTTGTTTTGTAGGAACTTGGTGGATTGGACATAATTATTACATAAAAGGGTGGATTTTGAAGAAGAAAATGATTGAATGGAATTTATAGCACTGTAGAGCTCATCCTAAGCTTTCCAACGATCTTTGAATCACCTCAATCGGAGTCCGGATGAAGAAATTATGGACAAAATACTATGAGTGCTCGATTCTAGAATTTCGGTCCGAAATGTACGGATTTCGGTCCGAAATCCACGTATGGAAAGTGAAATTTGGCAAGTTTCGGAGAAGGAAAGGAGATCTCTTGCCCTAGCCGTCTCCTAGACTTTCCCTTGGTGTATTTAAGCACGAATTTCGACCAGAGAGGCAGATTCCACCTTCCATACAATAATTTCCACCACCGTTCTCACGCCGAGAGGCGTGGGATTCCACCTCTCGTAGCGGAGCACGTCCATGGCAGCAACTTTGGAGCGATTCTGGACGCGACAGCGGTAGAACCGATCCAACCACGACTTCGGACGATCGATATCTTGAGTTAGAAGCGATATTTGGTTTATTCGTTCCTTTTCTCTTGATATTTTGATTTGATGGAGTTTGTATCTTATTTTTCTTGCATGTTAGGATAATTAATGATGTTTTAGTAGTAGTTAGTAGATTAGTTTAGTATTTTGTGATGACTTGATTGCTTTATATTATGATATGTGATATGTTTTGTTGAGAATTATAACCTGCTTGGTTAATTTAATTGTTTGTTTGACTGTTTACCTATTGATGAACTGCAGCACCATTAGGGCATTAAACTAGAACAAATAATTAGTTATTTAAGCACTTGAGGTAAGCCAATCGCTCGAAAGAGGAGATTAGTTTGCGACCGAAAGGTGTAACTTTTACTGATCCGACTGGACTTTAAATACCTCTAGAAATCCAACTAAACATACTTAAATAGCTAAATCAGAACGAAAGTATAGGTTTAGTTGTTTATGTGGCAAAAACCGAGTTTCAAGTCAAGTCAGAACCGAAATCGCGACAGCTGAGGTTAGGACTTAGGTCTGGTCGTCCAGTAGCCTTCACATAACATTGTGTAAAGATATCAAGTTGAAACAAGAGGTCTAAAGTAAGTTTTGGACAGAAACAGTATGGATTTCGGTCCGAAATCCATACATTTCGGTCCGAAATATGCCTCTGTCTCGGTGAAAATTGTAGACAAAGGTGCTTTGGAGCTAAACTAATTGAACACGAAATCCTAGGACATCCTTGCATTTATTTAGAGTCCAGAAAATATCAAAAATAATTTATTTAATTGCACTTTAGATAATTGTCTTTTTAAATCATAAAACTCCAAAAATTAATTGTCTAGCTTTCGTGAGGAAGTAAAGCCTAGTAATCAGTTGTACCGTCCCTTGAGTTCGACCCTAAAGCTTAACTAAAACGACTAGTGAGGTTAGCTCTAGGTTATAAATTTATTTGATATCCTAGGTTTAAAATTCCTTCATCAGTATACTCCAGATCCGTATGCTAGAGTCGTTTTTTAAAATTACTGGTAGGGTACATGTAAGTCATTTTTAACGAATACGGATAGGATATGGATAAAAAAGATTTAACGGATACAGATATAAAAATATCTACCATACCGTACCATAATCATTGACACCCTATATGGAGGGCATCATAGTCCAAAGAAATAACTATGATTTCTTTCCGTCTGTCACACTCCGATTTGGAGTAATGTTTTTGTACATGAAGTAAAATCAAGAAGAGAAATAGTTTCCATCGGGAAAGTTTTTTCCTTCTGAAAAAACATCATCCAAAGACCAAACAGAGTAAAATTGGCAATTTTTCTCCGCTCCCATTATTTTTCCTCTGTTACCTCCAATCCAAACAAATTGTCAGGGCATATTTTATGAACTTTTAGCTTAAAAATAAGTTGAAAGACTTGATTTTCAATTTATCTTCAAAGAAGAGAGAGAGAGGGTGTATATGGATGTCGTTGTGCGTATTTCTATAACTGAGTTTCTTTATATTTAACAGATAATGAAGTTCTAAATTAATCTTTAGAAAAGGACGAAAAGATAGGTTTTAGAATGACCGAAAATTTTTAAGTTATATTTTATACTCATTTTATTTGAAAAAAAATAAAGCGTTATTCATAAGTATGGTCGATCATTTTGATTATTTTTAAGATAAGATGGGATCAAGTCCTCAATTTATTTCAAAATTAAATGTCACAAAGGATCCAGCCGGTCGATCATTTTTTTTAATTTTGACATCGAACGGACTTGGTTTTAAAGTCTAATTCTAGAAAGATTATGATTATATTAGGACAAAGAATTAGCATTTGAAATTTAGGCTTTTTGTATGTCGATTTTCAATGTGCAACTCTATAGATAACTAGTCTTAAGGAAAGGTTAATCGTTTTTCTCGTATCTTCGTCAAAAAAGAATAATTGTATTTAATTTGAATTTTAAAATTATCAAATAATAAAAATCGGTTTTATGGACTTAATTAATAATTAATTGAATCATAATATTTGTAAATGCCCAGGTCATTATTTGCATGTTCAGTTTTATCTCTTTGACTCATGAAAGTGATACCTTAGGACTAACATCTAATGGAGTACAGATTAATTCTTCTAGGGGCCGTTTGGATCGCTTAGAAATTTGAGAAATTTGGAGAATTTTCTATTCCTAGGGATAAATTTATTAGAAAGTGTGTAATTTTGTGAAAAGTTTGGATTGTTTATAATAAATTTGAAGGTAGAAATTTGAAATTCCCCAAATTCTCAACACATCCAAACAGCCCCTAATACGGTTCTTCATTGACCAGCTGGCAACCAGCAAAAATAATCACCGTTTGTAGAAAAAGCGAAGACAAAGTTGCCAATGAAAGTGCGTAAAAGTTTCATGACGCTTCATGACAAGATGATGTCAAGATTCCCATGGTCCACAACAGATTTTAAATTCCAAATTACGCGGATATTTTTGACACGGCAACAGCATAAACATAATTTTTAGTTGAAAATTAATTGAAGGTAATTGTTTATTACTGAGTACAATATGATATTAATTACCATAATATAAAAGTTTCTTGAAATGTTTAGAAATACATAATAAAATACTGTAATTATTTGGTTGTATTATGGAATTTTTAATTGCAAGATATATATTACAATTTGATTCATATACGAGATCACTTGCAGATTCACAACTAGCCAACTAGGAGCTGTTATACAAGTCTTGTCATAATCAAATGTACGTCAGACATGTCTATTGAAGGTCCACAATTGAAAGCAAAAAATTAATATTATGAAATTTTATTTTATCAATAAAAACTATAAAAGACAAATAATCAGTCGGACAATATTTATGAAAAATTGTTGATCTAGTGAAATAACGTGTTCAACCAGATCTGTATGTACGCAATTTTTCAAAATTAATTAATATTAAAGTTTGCAAATTGAACGTCAAAATGTCGAGACATGTAACATCAATTTTCAAACACGATTATTTTTTTTTTCAAGGGAGCTATAGAAATTTCACACATGATACACACAACTGTACCGCAGTTTATGGCACAATCCAAGTTTAAAAACTTCGATACATTGTACCGACATGAACAATTAATTTCTGCGGTTTAATGTACTGTCTTGGTTGATGGCTATCCAATTCCAAGCATAAAAGTTGCGATTTGTGCAACTGAATTACAAAATGATATTTAGGAAGTACTTGTCCACTATTTTAATATAGATTTGATGAGATTTAATTCTCATCCTACTTGGAGAGCCGGGATTAAAGATAATTAAATGGGTGCTTAAGAAAGATTTATCTTTTCAATAGTTTTTTTTTTATATAATGGTCTATAGGTCCACTCACACACTCTCAACCAGCAAATGTTGGAGTTCGAACTGTAATCTCCATAGAATTCCACAAATATCTTAGCCGGCTGCTCTAGCACCGCTAGACTTTAAATAGCTACTATAGTATATTTCTCACGTGAAGAGATAAAAGGGAGACAAATTTGCTAAAAGGTCCTATGTTATTTCTAAGCTGCAAAATACCCGTAATTTTTGTAAAATAAAAAAAAAATCTCTTATAGCAACTTGCTAGTTAAACAAACAAGCCCCTCCTAAGATAGATGTCTTTTGCTCCAATATTGAATAAAGTTAAATAAATATTACCAATAGTTACATTCTAATTTGTAAGTATTGTCCACGAAAAGTATATATGTATAGGAGTCAAATTTTACTGTGCACCCATGAATCTATTAACAATATTTATATATTTATTAAATTGAATGCATATAATAATCATAATTAATCTTAAAAATGTTACAAAATCCATATAAATATTTATATGCACATCAATAAAACCTTGAGAATTGTGTAGTTTACAAGGTAACATGGCAGTATTGAGGTGTACTCCAAAAGTTATCTATTTATGAATGAAGAGAATTGAAAGCATAGCTAATACATGACCTATTTTATATTTTATAATTAGACTGTACCGCAACATTAATTATTGAAAACATGTGAAAGAAAGTTTAACATTTTCTGCATTTATATCTTACAATTTTTTTTGTCAATCACGTAAATAACGAACTACGATAGCTAGTGTCTCCAAATGTAAGTGTTGGTAAAAATGTGCTTCATCATTTTGTCAAAACATTCTGGGTCTCTTTTGCAAATACTGATAATATAAAGGGGTTTAATGTATTCCACGCCATAAGTTTTTTTTTTTTTTCTTTTGCATTGTTTTATTGCTGATTCTCCAAAGATATATCGAAACTATCTCTGGCGGGCCTTTTGTCCACGTCAGAGTCCCTTGAAGTCCCGAATTGTTATTTCCACAAATGATAACAGTATATATTCTGATTCCCAGTGGCGGCGCAGACACATCACACGGTATGGTAGGTGTATCTCACCTAAGTAGTAGAACAATTGTGTGTGGCCGTGTGGGTCCTAATGTCAGTCACTCATGATATACTGTATCAGATGGTGACTCATGGAAGGCGTCTGGTACATGCAGATCCAGTGATGAATCATTCACATTCTTGAAAATGACATGTGGTACAATAATTAAGCTCCCTGATTGGCAATATTGTTGCCAAGTAGGCTTTGCACAAAGTGTGACGGCTCCATCCTTTCCCTTTTGATTAACGGAAAATGTTTCTTCTCGAATTTGTTTTTCTTGAGGGAAAAATAATTGATTTTAATTAGTTGTTAATTATAGCTAGTTGGCGCTTTGGACTGCATATATAAATAGTAATGTCTGTACTAGAACTTAATGTATTGTGGTTTTTACGGAATTGAGTCTTTGGGAGTCAGAATTAAGTATTTATCCGGTCTTATTTGTTATATTTAAATATTTTTAGTCAACAATTTTTAATTTTGTTGTTGAAAAACTATCCATCTATATGTTACTTTTATCGAAGTTTCCAAACGGAATATTAATTACATATTGGACAGTAAAGGTTGATAAATAGATCTATTTTTTCCCCCTTGTAATTTTTAAACTTTTTGTGTTTTGTATATATATATATATATATATATATGAGAATGGATTCAATCAAAGCGCTTTGACCGGAGTCTCAGTTAAACCCCGTCGGTTCTCAATTTTGAAAGTTCAAACGACCGATCCGAACCGTCAAATATGATCTCCATATTAAAATCTCCTTGCCGACCAAAATTTTCATTTTTTTGAATTTTTTAAGTATTTTTTTCGGATTTTCAAAAATCGTTAATCTAATTTGTTCTGAACCCTACAAAAATTGCTGTTTTTGAAAATCCGAAAAAAATACTTACAAAATTCAAAAAAATGAAAATTTTGGTCGACAAGGAGATTTCAATATGGAGATCATATTTGACGGTTCGGATCGGTCGTTTGAACTTTCAAAATTGAGAACCGACGGAGTTTAACTGAGACTCCGGTCAAAGCGCTTTGATTGAAGGCTTTCTCTCTCTCTCTCTCTCTCTCTCTCTCTCTCTCTATATATATATATATATATATATATATATATTTCAAAAACTTATGAACTTTTACTTACATTTGTTAACATGGTAAATATTTTAAGAATTAGATTTTCTAGATAGAAATTACGAGCAATAGTTTTCTAATATAGGTTGTAAATTTGAAACCTGATTGAATTAATTCCTTATATTTAATTAGAAAATCAGAGACTTCACCATGCACATTTTTATCTTGAAAAGCAAAAACAAAAAATATGCATTATACTACCCAAAATAAAAAACAGCAATAATCAATATATACAGTCCCAAATCAGAAATCCCTACACCTATGCTCCATATTTATTAGGTCAGAAAATAGAAAAGAAGTTATCCCCAAGTATCGTTTAAGGTCCTATTGGTAAGTGTGATATAGCTAAACAAAGAAAAGGCGAAAAGGAAACACCAATAGTTATTATACAAGTATATCGGTAAGAGGCACAGCAATTCCTATTAGAACAAGGTTCTAGTGTCATAATTTTTTATTGTTACAAGCTATCCCAACTTCATATTTTATCGATATTTAAAATTTTTAAAATTTTGAACACAAGATCCAAACCGTTGATCTTGTTCAATTTATAAAGCGATGTGTTTCCATATAAATTTAATAAAATTTGAAGTATGGTTGATACTCGATCAAGTGACCAACAAATAAACAAATATGGTTAATTATGACGGATTAATTCTAATATGTTCATTATTTGGTCACTTAATCGAGTATAAAAATGACTCTAAATTTTATAAAATTTATATGAAAACACATCTCTCGTTGATTTGAACAAGAACAACGGTTTGGATTCATCGTTTGAATTTTTTTAATTTTTAAATATAGATAAAATATGAAGGTGTGGCAACTTGTTTGGTGAAAGATGATTTCCTCATGATATGTGTGCAAAACAGCCCTTTAGAAAATAATGTTTAGCAATTGATTGCAATTGGAGTCTCCAATTGCAAAAGAAAGAGTGTTTTTATGAAGAAAATCAGGGTCAAGCCCATAACTTTTAACAAAAGAAGAGCTTATACTCTTGTTGTTATCTAGATTACTTTAGATCGCTAGGATAATTTACTCAATTAAGTTTCGTTTACTTTCTTGTTTTTGATATAATATGTAAACTTGTAGAATTTTGTATAAAAAGAAATTAATCTAATATTCCAGGTTAACTAACAACAAATTATATGCCATTATGTTTTTTTCCCTCTCTCTTTATCTGGCTGACAAAATTCTATAGCATTTTTTTAACGACATATGGATCACTCATTTCTGTAGAATGTTTATTTTGTGAGATTTGTGCAATTAAAATAATTTTTCAAATAATGAAAATAAAAGATAAGAATGTGTCATTTTTGTAGATTACACATTTCTTAATTTAGAATTGATTTGTCTAGTTTGCATGCGTACAATCCAACTCCATGAATGTGTCATAGATATCATCACTCATTAGATCTACTAATGAGTACATACAGTTGTCTTGATGAACAACTTTTTTCAGCACAACAATTCTTGTGAACTTAATTATAGTCTGTATTACAGTCCTTACTAGGAATCAGCGTTAGACAATATTTATAAAACCAACCCTCATGTGGAATAGCTGAATCATCTCAAACTTAGAATCAAACTTGTATGAAATGAAATAAACAATGACACATAATAGAATCTATATATTTATTTTATTTATTAGGCCAAGTCATGTGCTATGTTCAAGTAACATACACATATGCAATTAAGTTAGTAACTCCTTACCCATGATTTGTAGAACTTAATCATCACTTAACTTGAATACTAATATTTCAGGATAATTAATGTTACTTGTTAATTATCAAAATTAGGAACACTTTAGATTTATTATTGTTATTTAATAAATAAACATAGAGATCCAAAATTCAGATCTCAATGAATGATCAATCAATAATAAAATTAAGAAACAAATGATAAAATATCGTAAAAAAGTCTTATTCCTTGAAAGCAACACATATGAAATGAAGTGACATCAACTCGTGTTGTTAAATTACCAATCATGGACACGGAAGCATCGAACAAAATTTTTGGATGATTTTATTAAAAAAAAATTATATATTTTTGGTGGATAAATTTAAGCTTTTGCATTGGCGTATTCATTATAAGCTTACGCAGATCCAAGCAAGCAAATGAGTGTTATTTTCTTTGTAGGAGAGCTTTGCAAGATAGGTACACTATTGTTTCTTCTCGGTAGTTTACTTCCATTATAAGAAACTGAGGATTTTGATGATCAATTACGGGGAATTAATTGTGGAGAAGAGGCACATAGGATCCGAATTGACGGCTGAAGAATTCTGTCCGAGACTCCGAGTGTCAGTGGATTCAGTTCGAGTTGAGGGTCGACACTCTTGGAATTTGAAATTACTTCGTTTTTCTATTGATTTGGTGTAGATATAGAAAATTAATTAAAAGTCATATGTCTGTATTTTTATAAAGGCAAACGGTATGTCCTTTCCTAATCAAATCCCAAATAAGAGATGAAGGTGTTATATTAATTACATAATATATTACACTAGGATTCAACTCAAGTGAATCATATACTACTAGAATTAATCATGTGTGCGAAAGTTTATTTGAATTTATGCGGATCTCAATGGTTTTGATTAATTCTTTTACTTGAGAGCACCTCGCGTGTATCTTCTTGCATCAACGTCAATTCGAGACCTTAGTAACGCTCCTATGTGCGCACCAAAGTTGGAAGAAAGATCTTCCAAGAGATCAGATCTTTAATTGCTCTTGCCTAAACTTAAACAATAACTCTAACTATTTGATAGAATAATAGAGAGAGGGGCTAAAAAGGTTGTCACCAACGCATTTACGCAGCACAAACTCGTAAATTGTCTTGTCTCTTAGGAACGAATATATAGAAAGAGCCAAGACATAGCCTAAACTTAACCTCCAAACAATATCATATTTGTACATCATAAATAAACATTATTTCCTAATAATACCACCTATAATAGACATCACATTCTACGCACAAATTATGCCTTACATTTTCAGTCATATTTAGACAATTACCATATTTGTATAATGCCCAAAATACTAAACAAAATTAGCCCATAATATGCTAGATTATTTTCTAATCACAAATAATCTATCAGCAGGAAGCAATACCTTTACCCATATAGTGCTTGTTAAATTTTTATATAATATTGAAACCAATACTAACCAGTACAAAACCGTTAAAACCACATACCACCATCCTCGCCGGTTTGATGGCCGCTGGGATATTAAAAACATTAGTTTTTAGTTACGGTCTTTATTTCTATTTTTGAACTCAGTCCTGATTTTGGTTTCCTTCTTGCCACACCTAAAGTTATGCAGCTTTTGACTCGCTTCAAAACTCCATGGGCACATAAAAATGTTATTTGATATGCCACTAAGTCCTTGCAAAGATCTTCCTATTGCAAAATGTTATTTTAGATGATAAGATAATTAGATAAGTCCATATGTTTGTAGACTTGTAGTGCATCTTAAAAAAAAATGTCCTTTAATTATGTTTATATCTTATTTTACATGCATCTGTTGGAATGAGGTGCCTTTTTCAAATGTTTAATTTATTGGTTCAAACAAATAAGTCTGGTATTGATTATCTTGTGAAATTATTAATGTCTGTATAATTTATTTTTCAAACTAGACTCGAACACAATTTTTTTCTTGACCTTTAAATTGGATAATATATAGTAAACTATAACTTGTGTAAATAAGAATAATGTAATATTTCATTAATTTTTAGATATCATTCTGATAATCATATGGTTTTTTTTTCGAAATACGCATAAATTTCAATGCAATTATATCTAAAATTCGTTATATCATAATTATGATGACGTCTTTTGATTTTTGTCATCTGTTCGATCGACCGATCGAGCTACTAGTTTTATAGTTTGATGCTCTGTTCAATTTTTAAAACATCGGCAAAAGCGGCTAATAGAAATGGTTGGTGGAAACATTTAGTGCCTAGAATTGTTAATTAAATTTAACTTATTTAGTTGCGGTAAGAAAAATGTATCGATATGTTTTATTTCTTTTATTAAATTTCATATTTTAATTTGTTTACTGTTTGAAGCTTAGAAGGCACGATGAAAAAAAAAATGTCGTCATTAAAATTTTTGAAACCATCTCTTGTACCTTTTGACCAAGTAGATTCTTCATGTGGGAGGCTACAGATTTAAATCAATGTCTATTGGTAGAGATTAGTTAAAAAAAAAAAATTGATTCTCATTTACTTCAGATATTCTGTCGTTCAATAAGAGGAGTTTGGCTATCTAATAGGCGGAAAATGTCTCAAAAGTGTACAACACTACAACAAAAAGGATTATTAGTACCGGTTCATTAGTACCGGTTTTTAAAAAAACCGGTACTAATAATATATCATGGTAATTTCGTAATTGTCAGATTTATTATTTAGTACCGATTTTTTTAAAAAACCGGTACTAAAAATCGTCTGAAAAATAAAAAAAAACGTTTTTAATTTAGTACCGATTTTTTATAAAAAACCGGTACTAATTAATTGATTTTTAGTACCGGTTTTTTATAAAAAACCGGTACTAAAGGTTCGAAAGAATAAAAAAAACTGTTATATATTTAGTACCGGTTTTTTATAAAAAAACCGGTACTAAAAATCAATATATTAGTACCGGTTTTTTATAAAAAACCGGTACTAATTTAAAAACTGTTTTTTTTTTCAGGCGATTTTTAGTACCGGTTTTTTATAAAAAACCGGTTCTAATATATTGATTTTTAGTACCGGTTTTTTATAAAAAACCGGTACTAATTTAAAAACTGTTTTTTTTTATTTTTCAGGCGATTTTTAGTACCGGTTTTTTATAAAAAACCGGTACTAAAAATACACAGATATTTTTACCGAATTATGTCTTCCCTTCACTATTGCTTTGCCTCACAAGTTCTTATACCACTGTTCTATCTCTCAAGGTCTTCCCTTCACTAATCTTCAGTTTTAAACTGCTTCAAAACCCTCTATCTCTCCACTCGCCTCCTCCGCCGTCGCCTCTCTACACCTCTCCGCCTCTGTCCCCTGTCACTGAATCGCCTATGTCCGCTGTCGCCTCCTCCGCTGTCGCCGTTGCCTCCACCTCAAGTAAGCTTCTCCTCCTCTCATCTCTTATACAATGAGTTTAGGATTGATTTTCTCTATGCGAATCCCACAATCCTTCTTTTGTATAGACCATGTGTTGTTATTTTTTTGTAATTAGAATTTTGTTGCTAGTTACTAATGTAGATTAGTTCCATTGATCAAAATTAAGTACATTGTGTTATGAGATAAGGCTCAATACCATACAACATAATTAATAACTTCAAATTAGTTTTTTAGTTAGCACAAAGCAAACAAAGAAAAAGCCTCATTTTGTTTTACAACTTTCTGTGGAATGATGTTAATTAATTTAGTACTAAAAATGTTAATTTATCATGTCCTATACCATAAAAAAATGTTAATTAATTTAGTACTAAATTAATTTTTTTTTAAAAAAAATCAACTTTAGTACCGGTTTTTTATAAAAAACCAGTACTAAAATTAATTAAAGTTTCTGTTTTTTATTTAATTAATTTTAGTACCGGTTTTTTATAAAAAACCGGTACTAAAATTATTAAATTTTCTATTTTTTATTTAATTAATATTAGTACCGGTTTTTTATAAAAAAAAACCGGTACTAAAATTATTATTTTTAGTAATAGCGTTTTCCGTCAATTTCAATTCATGCTACTACCGGCTTATTAGTACCGGTTTTTTATTAATTTTTGTACCCCTATTATTAGTACCGCTGCAAAATCGGTACTAATAATCATTATAAAACCGGTACAAATAATAAAAAATGGCGTAGTGCAAGTTGGAACAACATACAGTTCTCACTCATTAATAATGTTTTACATCATTATATTATATAAATAAACAAAAAAAAAGAAGGTTTCCAGCTTCTTGGCAAACTCGTGACAACTAGTAATTAATGATTATTATCCTCGATTGTGAGGACACGTCTACTACTGCTTAATAACTTATCGCGTCAATGCTGAAAAGAAAAAAAAAATCAATAATTAACTATAGTAATTAATATACATAGTCATTCCACTAATGATTAAAGAATATACCAGAATATTCCTCTTTGAAATAGAAAGCTAGAATTTTTTTCTATAATTGTCAAGTACTAGTCTTCCTTTCAGGATGCAGTTGCATGTATTGATGAAAATAAACAAAGAATATATGTAGCTATCGATGGCTCTCAATCTTGCCCCAAGTGGGGAGTACACTCAATAACACGCTTGATGATAGCTATAATTAATTGATTAGGTCTAACAGAGAGCGAGGTGTGTTTAGGACTAATTAGTAGTTTTCATAAATATTTTTAGCAAGAATGTGCGTTAATTTGGTTTCCCTTCCTGCAAAGGCACTATATACTCGATTCCAGCAGAAGAGACGCATGAATTGTTAATTGAGAACCACACCAAAAAAAAAATATGGATTGATAATTTTTTTTAAAAAAAAAGTACACAAGAATCATTATATGTAAATAGCCACTTTATTCATTTGATTCTTTAAATGAGAAATCAGGACCAAAAAATAGTTAAATCGTCAGATGGAACATCAGCACTAAAAGGTGGCAATCGAAGATTGAATTAGAATATGATCGATCAAGATCAGTGAATTAAATCAATTAGACTTCGAACCACGTCTCGCATGTCCAATAATTAACTTCGGTAAGTAAGTCAAAATTAGATGTCCCGGTTGTTCGGTTTTATATTCTTCTTTCTATTAAAAATTGGAATCTAGTCTCCTAACTTATTTTAAATTCCAACGTTTATTCTTCTTAGATTGGTTGCCTATTTAGAAAAAGAAGTGATATATATATATCGTCTCTTAGTGTGTTTTAATTTACTCATTTAATTAATCTTCATCTTCTTTTTCTTTTCTTTTCTTTTTTTCTCTTTTACTTGGTTAGCCGCTGGCTAGATCATGTATTTTAACTTTATTTTACTTAATACAAGCCCCTATTTTCATTAAAAAGAACTTTCAGTCAGGTTTTAAATCAGCGACCTCACATGTAAGATTATATTTATTGTCATTTGCCAGTATAATGAATTAGGTTAGTTCTTATTATTAGTTAATTTTCGTGTGCGTTTAGTCCTGTCAGGTAGTGTATCGGATCATCTAGTTTTAATCATTCTCAAATCTCGGAAAAACCCTGATTGAATTTTATTAATTTATTAGGCTCGAATAATTATTTTTTAATTTCAAGTCAAGTCGTATTTCTTATTGTCTAACTCCTTATTTTGGGGTGAAGAATTTCTCAATTTTATGCCCTTTTTTTTATTTTAGATCATTTTAGTTCATAACAAGTTTGATCCATCTCAAGTTTTAGGTTGTTCGAGTTCAAATTACATTAGATTTCAGATCATCAAATTCGAGTCATTCTAATTCGAGGTCGAGTTGAAATTAAAATTGTCTGGCTTCAAATCATTTTGAATTTCAAATCAATCCAGATCACACTTTGCCCCCCAAATCTGTAAAAAATGAGCTTCGATCTAAATTTCAGTACTCATGCATAATTTGCCTCGACCTAAGAGGTAATCGTCTTATTTCTAGCTTGTTCACATCATGACTTGATGTATGTTTGGTGAACAAATTAACAATCGGTAATGCAAATTTGGCTTTGTCTATTTAGATGCATGCTTAATTTTTCTGTAACATTGACAAAATTTTCACTTTATTAAAAGCTTCATCAAATAACTAATATCTGATCTATCTTAAAAAAAACTAATATCTGATCAAAAGTACTAATGTAATGAAAGACTCACCTACAAATAAATTATGAGGGTTTTCTGTGGAAAACTATAATTATGGTATTGGCATCTTTCATTGTATATTTTTATTCGATATAGATCTAGAGCCTTGTGGAACAAGTTATTAAGTATAATATGGTATTTCGGATAATATAAAATAATATGAATTCCAAAAGATTAGTTGGTAATTAGATTTGAGAAGTTACCAAATAATAGATAATTTTCTTCTACGGGAAACCCACTTAATTAGAATCTTTCATTTTCATGATTTGGACATCAGAATTTCAAGATATGATAACTACGTTGAAAGAGATGCATCAATAACACAAATCGAAACTTAAAAATTACTTTTGACACTCCTATTACAATACACTTCTAATTGACTAAAATACTATTGTTTTATTTTATTTTTTTCATTTTTTTTTCTTCACACCAATACCATCTCAGTTGTATTTTTTTTTTTACAAAAATTTACGTGTGTAATGCTATAAAGATGAAGATAAGTGGCTTGTATATGATGGACCCTTGATAGTCCTTTGATAGGCATTTGATAAATCGCGATAAATGACAGAAAGATCGTGATTAGATATAGATGGATGTAATGCGACAAAATTTTTTTTTTAAAAAAAAGAAGGAGAATAAAAGGAGACAATACCGCGGAGGGACCTCTTTTTGTAATAGCAGTTCAGTCTGGTCGTCGTACCATTAGACTGAGAACAAGAAGAACTGCAAGGAATAGAGGTGAACCAAATAGGGAGACAATTCAACCAAGTCAGAATTCCATCGATTCTAAAATTGAAAATTGTCTTGGTCTTGGAATAGAAGGTCTTCAACCACTTCGAAATTCCATTAGTGTTGATCCACGGTCAATTTCGGCCCGATTTTCTGCCAGTCAGGGGCATCAAGTATCAGAGAAAATCAAGAGGTATCGAGTAGCAGGAGACTAAGTGAAAGAATAAGAAATGGGGGAAGGAAATACGAGGCGAGTTTGCATGTTTAGGTGAAAGGATAAGGAACATCATTCCTACAGGGGAAGGAAATAGTTTTATCGTGTGTTGTAATTGTATTTACTACTTTTATGTAATAATTTTTTTAATCATATGGACAAGTTTTGATGTGATATATTTTATGCTACGTCATTTCTATTTTGCATTTATTATATATATATATATATTTTTATGTAATATATTTTATGTTTTATGACCAAAAAATATTATAAGATACTGAAATTAACTAAGAATTGTTGTCAGATCGCATATAGCTAATATTGTTATTCTAAAGAACGATATCGGTTTTTAAAAAAAAAACGATATTGCGACACTATTTATATAATTCCGATTATTTTAGTAATTTTCTGAAATTTAATAATACTTTAATATTATTTTTAGAAAATTGATTTGTGTCATCGCACTAATTACCATCTGCGCCATTACGCTACACAGCGCCTCAGAGAAAGTTCATCACCCAGCTTACTTTCTTCGTATTTAAATGTTCAGTTTAATAAGTACAATTATTATATTATTTAAGTATAAATATTCAGTTAGTTGCAACAGAAAATATAAAATGTTATGAGCAAAAATGTTTATTTTATTAAGTATGAATGTTTAGTTTAGTAAGTACGAATGTTTAGTTTAGTAAGTACGAATGTTCAGTTTAATAAGTATAAATGTTATGTTAATTGAGTATAAATATTCAGTTAGTCGCAACATAAAATATAAATGTTATAAGAAAAAAACCAAGCGAAGGGGCAATGAACCGGACAAAAAACACATGAAAAAATTAGAAGGGGACATGAACCGATCCGGTTCAAAAATCCTAGCGCACCTCTTGACCCACGCTCGACTCTGACGCATTTAACTGAACACTTCTTATTATTAAACTGAACATTTATAACATACAGCGGCGATGGCAGCAATGGTTTATTTAACGATGACAGTCATAATAAATGTTATTTTTAATTGTTCCGGTTTACTTTGGTTGGAGCCATATATATAGGCCCATGGGCTATACATAAAATGCGTACTGAATTTTTATTTTAAAAGATTTGATTTCAAATCTGTTGGAGTTATGTCCTAGAAGTCAATAATTTTATGACTTAAATATTAGTTAATGTTATGGATGATATTTTATCGTTTGTTTCTAGGTTTATTATTGACAAATTATTCAGGTTGAGGATCTGAATTGTAGATCTCTGTGGATCATTCTTTAGAATGACAATAGTAAATCTAAACGGTCCATAATCTTGATAATTAACAAAGGGACATTAATTATCATATAAGATTAGTATGCAAGTTAAGTGATGATTAAGGTCTACTAATCATAGGTAAAGAGTTACCAACTTAATTGCATATGTATATGTTATGGAACATAGTACAGGACTTGACCCAACGAAATAAATATATGGATCGTGTTATGTGTCATTATTTATTTCGTTATGATTTTGGTTCTAAGTTTGAGATGTTTATCTTTTCCACATGAGGATAGATTCAATAAATATTGTCTACCGCTGATTCCCGATAAAGGCTGCTATACAGACTTTATTTATGTTCTCTTGAATTATGCGAGGAAAAACTAATCATCAAAAAAACCGTATGTCCCTCATTAATTCACTTAGTGAGTGACGATATCTGTTTGGGCCCCTTGATGGAGTTGGATCGTATGCGCACAACTAAGCGATCAACTCTATATCAAGAAACGTATAATCTGCAAGAATGACACATTCCTATCTTGGATTATACGATGATATCGTGATACATAAGAATCAAAATAGAGAAACATATTTATTCTCTTATGCATGATTGAAATATTGTAGCAGTACACTATTTATGCGAATTGGGAATCATAACGTGTTGCTAGATACCGCTTATGATTATTGAAATTAAATAACGATTTAATTCCATGTCCAACATAGCATAAATCCTCAAAGGGTCACACAAATAGAGTTTTGACCAATACAATGCTTTATTTATTTTTTTATTCGCAACAGTGAAAATTACGATAAATATGACGAATTGATTAATTAATTATGTACCGTTATAGAACGTACTAATTGATTAAGTCAAACGGGTCATATAGAAATAAATAATAGTATAAGCTAATCCTAAAATAATTATTAATTAGTTAATAATTATTTTGGTTCAACTTAATTTAATATAAATAGTTATATTGAATTATTGGGCTAATTTGTATATAGCAAATTTATAGCCCAAGCATAGAGCAAATAATAATGGATTTAATTATATGAATTAAAGTCCAAATAGGTGTATTAGAGAGGCCCATATGGCCCATTATGTGGCCGGCCAAGAAGAGGTAGGTGGGGTGGCATTTGTGTAAATTCTAGCAGCTTATACCTAGGGTTGGTAGGCTATAAAAGGACCCCTTGAGCTGGATTTTCTCTCTCCTCCTTCTTCTTCTTCCCTAGCCGCCACCACCTCTTCCCTTCACCTCTCTTTGGCCGCCGGCCACCACCTCTCCTCCACCTATTTTGCTAATGTGTTGAGCCATAAACCCTCCACCTAAATCAATTAGTTGAACTAGAAGAGGATTGCTCCTTTGGATTAGCTATTTTCTCATTGATTTGCTAGCACAAATCGATTCGTGAAATTGGTTAATCTCTAGGTGGACTCGAGGCATAGATTGAAGGACGTTGGAGTAGCACGCCACCGGTTTCAAAGAGTAGAATCTCCTTCTTGATACGATTCAAGAAGAGGTGAAACTTTTCTCTTAATCTCTTGTGTGTTGAATGGACTTTTGCACTAGATTCTTTGATGCTTGATGTTTTAATTGCTAAATTAATTGTAATTGGCACATAAATTAAAAATTGAGTATTTTCTAACAAAATCTACATGACTACGTGAGGCACATGCCGCACATTCCTAAGGTAAACAATCCTGAACGATAGCACAAAAGATCTTCGAGGATAAGTATAGCAGATATAGCCAATGTATATCGATTTGCATATCAATATCACGTGTTTATCTAGCCAACATCTTTCTATGTTGAAATTGGGTACTGAAACTAGTGTACAAAATTAGAGATTCTGCAAAACGTTTAATTAATAATAATGCAAAACTGAAGTGTAATTGAGGCCATTTTAATTGAACAAACTGTGTCCAGGTATCCCTGGGCTTTCGATTTGGAGGCCCAGTCTGCAAGCTACTCTATAAAGATCAGATAGGGTGAAAACGGTAGCCGTTTCGATCGGTTTTTCGTTTCGTTTCGTCCAAAACGGAATGATAACGGTTAAGAATTTCAGTTTCATTTTAGAAACGGAACGGGTAACGCAAACAGAAAATCAGTTTCGTCTCATAGCGAAACGGTTAACGAAACAGAGCTGTTTCGTGATCGTTTATTTCGTCTATTTCGTCATAAATTCTATCGTAATGCCATTGTTAGTATTTTAGACAAAAAAAAACGGAGAGAACGAGGGATGGTGTCGTGTCGATAAAACTAATTTCTATGCGTCGCTCCAGTCTCTGTCGATCACATATCTCCTCTCTCTCCTCCCCCTTTCCCATATCATCCCTTATCTTATCTTTGTCTCTCTCACATATTTCACCTTCGCCTCTTACCATTGTCTTACAACATCTTTCCTTGAGCGAATCCTGAAGCTAGATTGAGACATCAACAAGGTCACGCTGATTTCCTTCTTTATTGCCTCTCGCAACCGTAGGCTCCAACTTCTTGGCGCGGCACTGGCGCTACTTGTCAAACAAAAGGGGACGGAAAGGATAACGATAAGGAGAAGGAGAAGAAGGGGAAGCCTCTACCGCGTGGGACAGCGAGAATATGGTGGAAACTTATTTTGTCATTTCGAATTGGTTTTTGCATTTTCCTTTGTACTAGTTGTTGGTACTGGTACTCTGTATCATTATAGAGTTAAGGGGATCGTACTGGTACTTTGTATTATTTACATAAGCAAAATTGCAAAAGAAATTTGGAAAATAACAACCATCATTATTCATTATATATCTTTTAAAGGTGTAAATTTATTTGAGCTTAGCGTAAATATTGTGTCTGATAAATCTTGCTTATTCGATTTTTTGTTTTACATAATTTTTCAGTTCTTAACTATTGTTTTTTTCCTTTATGAAATTTTCAGAATATATATTTCGTTTTGTTTTCCATAATCAACAATATGGGTTCTGACTTCTGTTCTAATTATTCATTTTGTTTTTTATGAGCTTCTGGCGCAGCCATATGCAAAACAAATCACCTAGACACCTAAACAATCTTAACGTTTAAACGGCTAAATCGTTTTGATAGTTCAAGTGAACGCAACAGAGAACGCAGCAACCATTCATAGGACGAAACGCAACACGTTAATGAAAAAAAATTTCGTCTCAACACGCAACGATTAATGAAAAATCCTTACTTCGTGGCCGTTTTCCACGTTATGCAGCCCTAAGACCAGACTATAAAAAACCGGAGCTGATAAGTGCAATCAACCTTTCAGGCAATCAAGAAATCAGATTCTAAAAATAGAAAAAAAAAATTTCCGATCTCTGCCAAATATGAAAATCGCATCTACCTTCCACCTCACCCGCGTCTCTCTTCCCCCTCACCCCGCTTCAACTCTCTATTCTGTCTCTCATCCCTCACTGCACGCCGGCGCGCAGCCCTGCCATCACCGTCGAGCAGCCCAGCCCTGCCGTCGCAGCCCTGTCGTTATCAGAATCATAAATTAAATATTATTTACTCCCTCACTTGTATTAAAATACTTCCTTAATACTAATTATTTACTCCCTTATAGCTATTTAGTTACTCCCAAACAAAAACAGAATCAGATATAAATATTATTTACTCCCTTACTTGTATTAAAATCTCCCTTACTATTACTTATTTACTCCCTTAGAGTTATTTAGTTACTCCCAAACAACAATAGAATCAGTTCTGAATATTATTTAGGGATAATTAGTCATATACCCCTCAAATCATAGCCAATTGGAAATATCCCCCTCTAATCATCATTGCTTTAGATATTTATCCTTTTCCTTATCTCTAATATTTTTTTCATTCTGGAAAATTACTTTTGAAGTTTTTGGACAGATATGCCCTCAGGGTCTGTCCTGGACGGTTCATCTTCTCGTTCATTTAGGGTGTGTTTGGATGAGCCATGAATAAGGAATAAGAATAAGAAATTTCGGTATGCGTGCTTATTCCTTGTGCAACCCAAATAACACAAGAATAAGGAATTTGGGCCCTTATTCTTATACTAACAAAACCATGGTATAAGAATAAGGAATTTGGATAAGCACGCATACCGAAAATTCTTATTCTTATGTCTTATTTTATGGCTCATCCAAACACACCCTTAATGTATATGAAAATAAAATATAATTTAATGTCATTCATTTCCCTTCTCGCTTCTCTCCCTAAAATTTTTACTTCTCCTTCTTGAAATCGTTGGAAAGCACTTGTGCCCATATCTCTAAAGCAGGTGCACCGTCAAGCCATAGATTCTGATCGCATCACTGATTCATATCTTCTTTTTTGTATTTTGTTCCTATTATATTGATCCAAATTACGCAAGATCTAATTACCAATTAGCATGATGAATTCTTTACTGCTTGATTTATACAGACTTTAATTTAGCATTGAGAAAGGCCCGCATATTTATGATCATTTGTTGTTACTATGCAGTAAATTATTGATTATATATGATCTCTCAATATAATATTTGATAATGTTCTAAAAGCTTCCAAACAGGGTCAGGGAGAGTTTCGTTATTTGCTATCAATTCTGACCTTTGGAAGAACAATTAAGATGCTGTGTAGTAAAGACGGAGTACAAAGAAAAATATTAGAAAAGAGAAAGGAAATGCCTAATGTTGTATTAGTTTTTTCCTATATATAAAACAGAGAATAACAGGAAGGTGAATCGTTAGGGCCAAGGGTACTTCTGTCAGAAAATTTGAAAATAACTTTTTAAGAATTGAAAATCCATTATATGTGAAGAAAATGTCAAATATATATAGCAATGATGATTAGAGGGGGATATTTTCAATTGGCTATGATTTGAGGGGTATATGGCTAATTATCTCTATTATTTACTCTCTCATATATATTAGATACTCCTTTTATGCTAGTTATTTACTCCCTTATAGCTATTTAGTTACTCCCAAACAACAACAGAATCATATATGAATATTATTTACTCCCTTATACTGATCAATTTTCTCCCTTATAGTAATTTAGTTACTCCCAAAAAAAACAGTAGTGAATATTATTTACTCCCTTATACATATTAGATACTCCCATGTACTGATTAATATCATCCCTTAGATCTAAACCTCTTTTCTCTTCTTATCCTTCTTGATTTCTACTTCTTTCTTCCTCAACCAGATCTGATTGGTATCGGAGAGGGAGCAGTGAGGGGAGGTAGAGGTGGAGGTGAGGCGGAGAAGATAAGAGGCGGAGGAGAAAAGAGACTGAGGCGAGGCGGAGGCAGATGCGAGACGGAGGAGAGGTGAGGCGGAGGAAATGAGAGGCTGAGGCGGAGGAGAGGAGAAGGGAATGAGAGGCTGAGATGAGACGGAGATGGAGGCGAGACGGAGGAGAGGAGAGGCGGACGTGAGGAGAGGGGAGCGAAGGAGGTGGTGGAGATCTGAATCGGATTTTATAATTGTGATTGTGAAGAGATCTTAATCGGAGGGAGAGAGGAGACAAAGAGGATAAAAAAAAAAAAGATGAGACGAGGGGAGCGACTCTCTGATTAGTTGATTGCATAAAATGTTGATTACTGTAAGTAATTCCCATAAAAAAAAACTATGGACAGGGACCCACCAGTCAGAGAGACATCTCACGTCTCCTGACAATTCTAGAACCTCCTCTTCTTCTTTTTCCCACCTTCCTCTCCACTCCGCAAAGCAATTTCCAGACAAATCAGCAGCATTTCCTCTCCAGTTGTTTCAGTCGTCGGATTATCTGTTACAATGTCGACGCAATCGATCCAGCCAATGGCGAATCAGTTCACCTACTTCCCCGTGCCATTTCATCTCCAAAACGCGTATCAGGTGCCTCAGGCAGCGGTGCAACCTGTCCTAGCACCTGTGGTGTACCCCACTCTGAACCCCCTTCCCCAAGTCCAACAGGTTTTTATCTTTTCCTTACTTTGTTACAATTTCAGAATTTCTAGGGTAGTTGATAGAATAACCATGGCGTTTAATTACTTTTACTTAATTTTGTTTCATAAAACAGTGTTTCTGGTTATAGTTAATACAGGCGCAGCAGCAGTTACTACAAAAGGATGCTCAAATTTTAACACCTGAAGCCATTGCAAGTGTAAAAGTCGCCATAGCAAATACAGAAATTGAACAAAAATTGGAGACTAAGAGAAAAGCTGTGCCTCGTAAAGCTGCTGGTCAGACATGGGACGACCCAACTTTAGCAAATTGGCCTGAAAGTAAGTCAAAGTTTCATTCTTAACTGGGTTGTTCATGTAATCCAATCTGAAAGAACCTGTTACTGATTAGTGCCACCAAACAGTCTGTACCTTTGTGTCCAGGTTATCTGTTGTATGTAATTGCAGAATTTGTTTTATAAATTGTTGCAGAATCAGTTATAATGTTAATCTTGCTATTGTATTGTGGCCATTTAGATCTTCTCAGATGAGTTCCACTTTGACCTGAAAGGCAAGATTTTTTTGTTCTAAATAATACTATATATATATTTTTTGTTAATTGTGGAGATGAGCAAATCTGCTTTTATTTTCCAGAGTTGAAGCTTTTACGAGTTGTGGGCCTGAAGATGACTTTGTAAATTTTTGCTCCTCTTTAATGCAATTTACTATTCTCTATCCAACGAATTAACTTAGATGAACTAAGTTGAAATGATGAATTTGACCCTAGCTGTACCTGTATAAATGCTGTTAGTTTTAACTTTGGGCAAAATATCCATTTGCTGACTAAATGCAGATGATTTTCGGTTATTTTGTGGGGATCTTGGTAATGAAGTAAATGATGATGTGCTGACAAGGACTTTTTCGAAATATCCTTCTTTCAACATGGCAAGAGTAAGTCTTCTGACTCCTCAAATAATTAAAAAAAAACTATTATCAGTTTTTATATTTTAGCTGTATGTTAATATTATATAAATGCCATGATTTTAGGTGGTAAGAGAGAAGTGGACTGGCAAAACAAAAGGTTATGGGTTTGTCAGCTTTGCTAATGCATCTGATATGGCAGCTGCACTTAAAGAAATGAATGGTTTGTATATTCTTATCTTCTATTATTCAATTAATAATCAATCTTTTGTCCATAAATATTGACATACTAGAAATATTCATGCAGGGAAATATGTAGGGAATCGACCAATCAAATTGAGAAAAAGCACATGGAAGAATAGGATAGATTATGATGCTTTGGAGAAGGCAAAGGTAATTAGTGTTTACAATTTATGCATTTCTCGTCTTATTTTAATGAGAGATGGACATATTCTTAGCATACACTTATGCTTATTTTGTGCTTTTTCATTTCAGAGTCAGCCACAGAAGAAACTCAAGTTGCAAAAGAAAAGCATTCTTCACAAATGAGGTTGCATACCAGTAGTACTTGTAAATTCAACTCACTCTATTCCATTTTAATTTCATAAAGGTTTTTCTATATCTATCACGTTTATTATCAAGTGGTTGATGTAACACATGTACTGGATCTTTGATTCCTGTACATATATTCAGATTTTGTGTTTGTCTAAATCTTGAATGTTGTGTTAAACTACTCAGTAACAAGAGCTGTGTTATTCAGATTTTGTGTTTGTCTAAATCCTAGTTTCAAGGGATGCTTTATACATATGAAAATATCTTTCGTAATTGGGATTCAATATGATTAGATTATTAACATGTTGCTGCTATGGTTGCTAAACTCTCTTGCAACTTTTACCGTCACCAGTTATTTTGCTTGTTAGCCATCTTTTCTGCTTGCAGTGAATGCTGTCACAGCAATGACCAAATACCAAGTAGTGCTTTCCCGGGTGCTACCTTTAGAAACTGTTAAAGGCTGTGCCAGGTTGCTGAAATGTTTATGTTTCATTGCAAACGCTAATTATCATTTTATAATGCGTATAGAATAAGTTCACAGATAAAACCGAATGGTTGCTTGTTCAACATAATCAACGGAACATAATTGGTTGTTTTTGCTTGATCACAACGGTGGAATGTTTGTAAAATTATGTTGTTAAACTCAGATCATTAAAATAACTGTCTAAACCAACTGAGCAAGCCAGAGTTGTCTTCCCAAATAATCAAAATGGAGTTTATGAACGATATTCCAACCAACTGAGCAAATGGCCATCCCTCGTCCCAAATATCTCACTATTTGTCTAATATAAGGCTGTAATCAAAATCCTTTTTTTTTAACATGGGATTTCATTTTGTTGGAAAAAACGCGATCAAACGGAACGAATTTGGTGTCATTTGGTTAGAATTTGTCATAATCTCATGTAATTAGATCTAACAAAATTCCGTGAACAATTGAAATGAAATTCCATGTAAAAAAAGCATATCAGGGCCTAAATGTCTTCGGTTTTGTCTTTTGGAATTCATAATCTCCCTTTAACTCAGCTACTCTTTTGGTATAATATAGGTGTTAAAAATTTGTAATAGTAGAACTGACTATATGGAAGTCGAGATTTCATGAATATCAGAATTATACTGTACATTATCTGTGGCAAAAGTATTAGTTTAATCTTCTAGTATCAGAATTATATAATAAGTACCAAAAAAAATTTGTGGCGGTATTAGTTAACTGACTGTGGACGTTGTGAATCGAAATTGCCTCAACAAACAGGGAAAAAAATTGGAGTAAAGTTATTTACCGTACATTCATTATTTACTGTATGTATGTATGTTTCTGAGATTGATAGCTTATAGGAAAAATTATCCTATAACTGACGAGCATAAAAAATGTAATCGAAGCATAAAAAGTGTAATCGCAAAAAATGCAGTCAAATAGCCCATGCAGGTCTCGAACTGAGATTGATTAAAGTTCCTTATAGGAAAATTATCCTATAACTGACGAGCATAAAAAAATTAATTTAATCGCAAAAAATGAGGTCAAATGGCCCATGCAGGTCTCGAACCTGCGACCTTCGCGTTATTAGCACGACGCTCTAACCAACTGAGCTAATAGGCCTTTTTTATTATGAGAGGAATTTTAACATACAGTAACTTTTTCTTACCTTCATAGTTGTTAAAGCCATGCCTACCGTGTTGGCGTTGCATATTTCTTACCTTTATGTTTAAAGTTTAAACTAATCTGTTTTAATTAAATGCGACGTATCACGGTGGGCTGGAAATGTTAAAATCATTATTACACAGCTATTACTATAGAAATTTGTGCCAATTTACTTTATACTTCATTTCCAATATAGTATTTTTCCAATGGTGTATATATATTCGAAAAGGGAGATTTATTGCATAAGCATGTTCGGGTATGTCTGGTTCTCTTGAGGTTGGTTTGCGTTTGCTTGCGCTTGTTCCTGTCTAGTTCGTGACATATATTTGACAGATTGGGAAAAATTTCACGTAGGCATATATTTTTACTTTTAAATTTCTAAACAAATATTAGGACATAATTTCATTTACTAGTTATTTGTACAAATGAGAACATGGAATGCTACGATGCTTTAAATTTAATTAGCAAACACTCCCACCCAATGTGTGGGCAAATTTAGATGAGAATCACAATATACGAACAAATATATATCTAATTCCTATATTTAAATTTCTCAAAGGAACTTGAAAAGAATGGAGCTTGGAGAGGAACACCAAGGTGCCAGAGTAAGGATCCGAGTTGAGTATTGACTATTGAGCGATGCCTAAAAGGTTTATGCATGCTACAATTAAAAATAATGTTTCGTGAAAGTCCATGAATCTTGCAATGTAGTTTTTGGCATAAAAAATAGATATTTGTGCATCTGTCGCAATTAATTAACTAAATCAGTTACCAAGATCAAATACACATCTGTAATCCTTGATGAACCCAATTATTCTCTCATCAAAAGCAAATCCAGGGTTCCACACAAGTGACTAGTATTCAGAAACTCAAAGTACCATTTGATTCTAATTTTCTGTACAGAGATCTAAACCAAAAAGTAGAATACCTAACTAATCACAAGCACATGAATGTGGCTTTTTAATTAACTATGCAATTTGATTTCAAATAAATGATTGAATTTGCACCTCTGTAATGGTCTTATTGTGAAGAGAGAGGTCCCCCTTCTTCCCTTCTTCCCACACCTATCCAAACGGAGCCCTAGAGCAAAACCTAGGTTCTATAGGGTGCGTTTGGATAGGTGTGGGAAGAAGGGAAGAAGGGAAGAAGTATTGGGAAGTGTGTAACTTTGTGAAGAGTTTGGATTGTTTATAAATTTTTTTTTTCCCATCTTCCTTCTTCCTCTTCTTCTTCTCTCATCCAAACGCACCCATAGGGTAGGGGAGGGGAAGAGGGAGCTGGATTTGGCTCCTCTTTAGAGTTTGAATGAGAAGCACTAACCTCTTTCTTTTCAATCTTTACTTCGTTTGGGAGGAGGGGGCACCCCTTGGAATGGAGGGAGGCGCAAAAAAGAAAAAAATGAATTGGCGCAGAAAAAAATATGTCAAAATCGATACAGAAGATAAATACACACTAGGATCAAGAGTTGATAGATTTTCGGATCCGTAAATAAGGAGCGGTGAAGTAGTGTAGTAGTGATATGGTAGTTGTGTTGTAACTAACTAGGAAAGATGTTTATCAGCTGGCACAAGACCATCGAAAATAACAAAATTATTTGTAGTCAGTCTGAGCAACATAGTAATAAGGTGAAATATTACAGTCAAGAAAGACATCTCAACTCTTACAAGACAAGAAAGGGCGCGCCTTATAAAAAAAGGGGGGGGGGGGGGTTATGCCCAATATTTTATAATACTAAGCACACATATATCGGGAGACATGAAGTAGAACAGGTGACATTTGTATTAAGAAGCCTTCATATCATCAAGCCCCACACTAGCCTGAAATCCAAAAAAATAATAATAATAAAGGTCTCGAGTTATATATATGTAAAAGGCAAAATATGACAAGCAACCTTAATTCTTCTTGTTTTAAAACGTATTTGTGAAGAATTTTAAGCAATGTTATGCCACTCTATATCAATAAACAAAATAAAAAAAGAAATAAGATAAAGATACGGGAATATTGATCATACAAGGAAGTTGTGGTTCTCAGCAAGAAAAGGTGAAAACTCAGCACAGAATTTTGCCATGTCAGTGTTGATATCACCTGTGCCAGCTATCACTTCCATGAATTTCTTCCTATCAGGTGCTAGCTTCATCGCAACCTATAATCAACTCTTAAGTTAGCTCCCCTTTTCGACTTTTCCAATTGCTTTTGCCCAATATTCTTCATGTCAATTTAAATTTATTGCTTATTTGAAGTTAAGTTTTATCTATGGGCCTAACAATAAAGTGTGCTTCTATTTCTTGGAACAAGACATGTAAGTAATAATTTTAACTCAAAAGTTGTTGAAACCAAAAGACCTCAAAAATGTACCTTAAAGCTAGAGCTGGCGAGCCATCCATGCCATTTCTTCAGAGTTTTCTCATAAGAATCAGTACAGGCTTGTGACATGGTCCAGTCTGGATGTTCTAGAAGGTTTTTGAATAATTCAACCAAGAAATCCATAGCTCTGAATGTTTGGAAAACAAATATGAGAATTTCATACCTTATCAATACGGCATCAATCAAAATTATATCCCGAGCTGCAAATCTAGACATAGCTTACATTTTATTACATTTTAACATAACAATAGGTACATAAAAATTAACTTACCTTGTCAGCCATAAAAGCCCATTTGTACAGCTGGAAGATTCTTTTGCTGTCTTCTTTTCAACTTCAACTTGCACCATACTGTACAAATGCTCATATTTTGAAGGATCAGATGAGTACTTGTTCTCCAGCCTCTGATATTTAAAAGGATGAGTCAAAAATGAAGATATAAGTAATGAGAATAGCTTCCAATTTAGTCACAAAAACAATAAAAAAAAAGAATGCCTTACAGACTAACTTAATTTATATTGATAGGGACAAATAATATTCTTACTGTGATGTTACCCCCTATGTCAGACTTAACAAGTGTCATGGCAGCCCCAAATTTATCTGTAAGAGAAACAAAGGACCTATCAAGAACTTAAACTAGAAGAAAGTAAAAAATGAGAACCTGTGGTCCTGATCCCAATGTTTAATTTCTGTAATTGTATATCGTTGTAAATAAACCTGAGATAGTTAGATAATATGATTCCATACTACACTTTTTCATATTTAAAACATATTTTCCCAGATGCATTCCAGTACCAAAGCAATCAGGATTGCAGCAACCTAATATTAAGTTCCCTGTACATAGTTTCCTTTTGTGCTTTTTTACCATAACAGAAAGCTCATATGTTTCATATTCAATATAATAATCATCCTTCAAGATCTAAGGTAAAAGAAAAAAAAGTAAATGATAATAAAAATCAATCTGGCGCAAAGCGACAGCACTGTTCTGGCATAGCCTGTACTGAACCAAGCTGGTTTAACATAGAGATCCCAAATCAATTGTTTTTCCAATACAAAAACTATGAAAATTATCACACAACCAAGCCATCAGAATTAGCATGTAAAACACCAATGAAAAAAATTGCATTGCTAGTACCTAAAACAGGAAGGATGAGTTTGCAAACATCAAGAAATGGCTTGGTGAGTATGACACCATTCTCAGATTTGACATGCTTCATTCCTTCCAGTGAAGGCGTAAACACAGTTCCCTCCATCTCCTTTCGCAAATAAAATCACCTAAAGGAATGTTAAAACGGCTTATTGTATCTATATAACCACGGATCAAGCAGGATCTGATGAGACTAACAATCAAATAGAGTTGATTGGTCTAAAATTAAATGATGAAATTGCGTTTTATCCTTCAGATTGGGATTCAAATCAAAATCGAAGAACGAGATCTTAACAGATGTAGGGAATTTGAGAAAACAAGCTTTGGTTTGATAAACCACTTGCTCCTGAGTTGAGAATTTGAGATCGAATATATATAAAATTTATTAAATGAGGAGGAGGTTCCAGTCGGTGATTTATTGAAAAGGTTTCTTCGTCAGACCTGAGAAAGAGAGAGTTACCTGGTTCGAGCGAGAGCGAAACCTAGAAAGTTGTTGCTTGCTTCGTAGTGCTAAGGCGAAGGCAGTGGTGCTTCGAGAGGCGATCGACAGGAGATAAAGGCGGAGGCAGAGAGAGCAAGGATACGGATCGGAACGGAGAGACGAAAGCTAGGATTCTGTTGTCTTTGTTTGTGCGAGAGAACTAGGGTCAGAGAAAGGCGATCGCTTTCTTTTTTTCTCTCTAAAGCTTCACTGGTAGAAGAAAGAGAAAGGAGATACCATATACGACGTATACGTCCACAACCTGCGTTTTTCTTTTTCTTTTTTATTCTTTTCGATGGATCCTGAGATCCAACCGTCCGTTTGGATCGGGTGGTTGAGGACACGACTCCGCTACAGGTCGGGAAAAAGAAAAAGAAAGACGAAGAAAGAAGAGTGGTCACACATGTCATCGCTGATATTTCAAGGATTATCTGTTATAATCTGGTGTGGTATTTCGTCTTTCAGCCCGACTGAAAAAAAGATTTAATAAATGAAGAAATTTACTGATATTTTCACTTAAACACAGTTTCCTCCATCTCCTTTCGTAGGTAAAATCACCTAAACAAATGTTATCACGGATCAAACAAGATCTGATGAGACTAACAATCAAATAGAGTTTATTGGTCTAAAATTAAACGATGAAATTGTGTCTTATCTTTCAAATTAGGATCCAAATCAAAAACGAAGAACGAGATATTAGCAGAAGTAGGGAAATTACCAGCGAGAGTTATTCGAATCGACGAAGAACACAAGCTTTGGTTTTGAAAGCCACTTGCTCTGAGATGAGATCTTAGACAGAAGTCGGTGATTTATTAAAAGGTGTTTGCGAGTGCGAGGGGTATTTAATTTAATTCGACATGTGCGATTTGCGATGCGAGGAATGAGGCTTTTTTCTGAAAGGGCGTTTCCCTTTGGAATATCAAATAGGGCTGCGTCCTTTAAAATTTTTCCAAATGGGCTGTTGACCTCGTGTGCGCTTTATTTTACTGAACGCAAGAAAGGAAAAATCTTTACGCTTTTGATATTTTCAATTTATGAAATTTACACGTACTTGTAGTTAGTTTCATTTAATTTATTTTGTTCACGACAATAAATTAACGAGTTATAATTATAAAAGAAATATAATATTTATAATATGAAGTCAATTTGTGCACTAATTAAAGTATCGACTATATCATTCTAAACAAAAGTGCTGACTATATAAGTATATATAAAATTAATCGACTACATATTATAAAAAAAAGTATTTATTAGAATATTTTTATATAAGTCAAAATCATTCAGAATTAAATATTTAGTATGAAAAATAAATTTTAAAATTATAATTATAACGAACACTTTATGTACAAATAACTTATCACCAATCAAATTTATTTTTTTAATAAAACAATTATATTTTAACGATGTTACAAATATAACTCTCAAAGCTAACAATAATGTTGGAAATATTTAAGTGGAGAAATACAACTTGGGTGCACATCTTATGTAAATTGGGAACAGACATGATGCATGGGCACTTGTTCTAGTGTCCAAAATAAAAAATAATAATAGGGGCCGTTTGGTTCACTTAGGAATTTGAGAAATTTGGAGAATTTTCTATTTCTAGACATAAATTTATTGGGAAGTATGCAACTTTGTAAAGAGTTTGGATTTATAATAAATTTATGCCTAGGAATTGGAAAATCTCCAAATTCCCAACGCATCCAAACATGCCCATAATAATTAAAAAAACGTAGCAACAATATGCGCTGGGCCCTTTTAGAAATTTTGTGGATACGTAGTCCTCCGTGATATTTTAAAGAGAATTTGAGCTCTTTAAGAAAAAGTCCAGGAATGAAATGAAAAGGGGAATATTTCAAGATTCGGTTAATCGTAGATAAAGGCACGCGCAATGGTAAAAGAATAAAGGAAAGAATCGGAAGTCATGACTAAGTAACGAGATCATCTACAGAGAAACCCAAGTGTACAGAGACGAATGACAGCAGTAAGATTGAAAGCTAACGGTTTAGATGATCCTAATAGATATCTATTTTTGCTACCTAACTATATGGAATCCAGTAAGGATGAGAGAGCGAGGGCATTTAGTCTTTTACGGACTGAGGGAGCTAATTCTAGAGAAATATTAAATGGATCAGCCCATGTAGCATTAAAGAAATCTCACCGAAAAATTTATAAATAATATTAAAATAATATAAAAATATTAATTATAAAATCGAGTTAATCTAATTTTTTTTAAATAGTATCGTCATTACGGAATCCGGGATTTCGAAACCAACTACGGCATCCCGGTTTCTGTAACATACTAGTTACGAAATCCCGGATTTCGTACATGACTTGTTACGAAATAACAAAAAAATCATTTAAAAAATTTTTTTTTCTGACCCAGTCCGTAACTGGGATTTTTTTTTTAAACTTTAATTATTTTTTAACATATTCATTAATTTTTTTTTACTTTGATTATTTTTATTTTTATTTTTTTATGAGATCCATGCAAAATTTGGTATTCACATAAAGTTATTCTAATTCAATAATGGTTCAACATTGTACATGACTCCATCATATACACATCGTTTCAATCAATGGGGATCCCAGTCCGACTCAATAAACTAACCCTCGAGTCCAAATAATAAGCCCCTATTATGTATAATCTTGTAAGCCAGTCCAAATTCAATATTGCACACGACTAGTGTTCTAAATAGGTGTCGTGCCGTGTCGTGTCGTGTCAAACACACCATGTCCGGATCATATGTCATGTCTTGTCGTGTCTAAATGTTTCACGTGTCGTGTTGTGCCGTGTTGTGTTTCACGTGTCTAGACACGTCACGACAAGGCAACACGAGGCGTGGCGTGTCTTTAAGTGTGTCATGTCCATACCTTAAAATTTCACGTGTCATGTTGTGACGTGACGTATCGTGACGTGTCTAGACACATGAAACATGACACGGCACGCCACGACACAGCAACACTAGGTGTGGAGTGTCTTTTATGTGTGTCGTGTCCATCCTTTAAAATTTAGACACGACGCGACACGTGAAATATTTAGACACAACACGACAGATGATCCGGGCACAACGTGTTTGACACGACATGACATGGCACGACACCTATTTAGAACACTAGTCATGTACAATATTGAATTTGGACTGGACAACAAGACTATACATAATAGGGGTTTATTATTTAGACTCGAGGGTTGGTTTATTGAGTTGGACGGGGTGTGAGATACGGCTGTTTGACAGTGTCCCTGTCATGTAAACACCATGCAACCAGGCCTCAGAGCGTGGGAAAAATTCAGGGGTTTGAATATACTATAATGTGCCTTACTCCAAATTGCATCCTGTTTATTAGGGGGTGGTGATATTGAGACCTATGCTGACCAGAGACCCATGTAATTGTGCCCCCGTTCCTGTCCAGACATGAGTTGCAGTCATATAAAGCGTGGTTGAAAGCGGTACTTGTCCTGCTATGATAACGGTTGCCTTACAATCAGACCCTGTGTGCATATTGCATCATATATGCCAAACTGAAATAAATTATTGCGTGGTAAAATTGAGTAGTTTGATGATCCAAACTGTGACCAAAATAATAGCCAAATTATGCTGTAACGCATGACGATTACTGCTGGTCTGCGTGTGCGGTGGTTAACGTAGCTGCCCAGTCATGGTTCATGTACTTAGGCATGTTTGGCAGTGAGTATTGGAGTGTCCCATGCATGTAGGACTGGAGTTGTCCAGTGGTGACCCTTGGAGCTAACCAAGAGGCAGTCCAACCTAGTTTGACCAGCCCCAATAAATGTGTGACACCTAGCAGCTTAGTCATTTGGGCATGGAGAAAGAGCTTGCTGCCACCTGGTCCCCACCTCTTAACCTCTCTCTCTGCACTAATTGCATGGACAATTATACCCTTCTCCTTGCCAAACTCGTATTTGCTCTGTTCCTTGCCAAAACAAACCAGTAAAGTTCATTTTTGTGGTGTTAGACAGTGAAAAACAGTGCTTGGGACATAGCTGGATAGTTGGGAAGGTAAAGAACAATGTTGCATGCATGATTTTGGCCCTGATTTACCCAAAACAGGCTGGGAAGTTCATGACGGTGCATGAGTTATGTATAGCGGCTGGTTTCCATGACTCAAACAGACCTTAGGGATGATGATTTGGTGCATTACATAGCTCTGTTTGTGCACCCTAACTGACCACGTGCTAATAAGCACCATAGGTCTGACGTTGGTCGGTAGACAAACCATGAAGCGGTGTTGCAAACACCTGCAAACCAGTCAGGCAACGGTGTTTGGCTTGGTGCCTTTACTACGTAACTGCATGATTAGTCTGGTGTTGAATATGATTATGACATAGGTTATGTTCACTTGAACCATACCTTGAGCAAAGTGAAGTGGTGGACTTGAGCGGGCAAGAAGGAGCACCGCAACAGTAAACGGCGGGTAATACGGTGTAAGGTTGGAGGTGCGGATTCCACCTGGACCCTAACTCTTGTTGTGGTGCTAAACTTAAAGCTATATTATGCATGTTGCTTGTTGTTTTGTATGACTTAGCATGTAGCCTGCATGTATGAATTGATATATTATATATATGCTATATGACTGTGCATAGGATGGAATGCTAAATAATGACATGCATATTGAACGGTTTATATTGTTGTGGATGAATTGTGGTATGTGATGTGGCTGTTCTAATTGTGTGATGAATAGTATTTACATCTTTGGAAAGCGGAGTCACGACCGTCTTTCCAAGGACCGTGAGATAAGCGCTTATGTTCCGGTACTCATGTCAGTTCTTGAATGGACTGTGAGGGGGTAAATGTTCTCAGCAATTGAGTACTATTTGATTGTATTGATGGAAAGACAATGACTTGGCTGATTGGTAACCAGCCTAGTATTATGCATGGATAGGTGTCCAACAAGTGCCGGCTTTTGTATGTATTGAATGGGCAGATTCCGGATAATCGTTACTAGCTAGCCTTGTATTGCATAGCATGGATTGCTAACTATTTTATGATTAAGCTTTGTTTACCATGCAAACTATGTTCTATATATATAAACAGTGTGTATTTAGTTCCGCAACATGAGACTTCGGGTTCATGCATGGCTCGAACTAAATACCGCACTGAGAAATGGTTTCCTTTCTCACCGTACCATGTTTTCATGGGTTCCAGGTTGACGGCGTGGGCTGGAGAATCGGAGAAGTAATCCATGTAAATTATATGCTATGTTTTGTGGTACTTGTGTTCTGTTTGTGAGCTATTTTTGTAAATGTATGCTTGTATGTGTGTAACTCCTTAAGCTAGATGCTTACTTGACTGTTGCTGGTGGGATGTGGGTTGGGAAAAGTCTATAAACTGTGTGATTGCTTGCCTATATGGCTGGATGCTGCCCATTACAGGGGAAACTCTGTCGAAATTTTGTTTTGCACATGTTACAAGCATAACCTCAACTCTGGTTTTTGAACTGTTGCCTGTCAATTGCCTGGCACTTAGTATGATAAAACATGGCATAATGACTTGTGGCCAAACAGTAAGCCTTGCAGCGCGTGCGAAGCACGTGCCTGCGGCGGAATCTGTCACGTCGCCGCTGCGGAGTGTGACACGGAGAACCCCATTAATTGAATCGATGTGTATATAGTGGGATCATGTACAATATTGAACTAATACTGAATTAGGATAATTTTATGTGAGTACCAAATTTTGCATGGATCTCATAAAAAAATCAAAATAAAAAAAAATCAAAGTAAAAAAAATTTAATGAATACGTTAAAAAATAATTAAAGTTTCAAAAAAAAAATCCCATTTACGGAATATATATTCCGTAACTGGGTCAATTTTTTTTTAAAAAAAAAGATGAATTTTTTGTTATGGGATTCCGTAACAAGTCAAGTACGGAATGCGGGGTTCTGCAACTTGTCTGTTACGGAAACCGGAATTCCGTAGTTGGTTTCGGAATCCCGGATTCCGTAATTGCGATACTATTTAAAAAATTAGATTAACTCGATTTTATTATTAATATTTTATATTATTTTAATATTATTTATAAATTTTTCGGAAAATCTCATTTCTATATGGCCTGGTCCATCACTTTGCACTGGTTATGGACTAAATGGAGTTGGACCTCAAACAGTATATATATAAGAAGGATTAATTTAATAGATTCAAAGAGTTATGCAAAATATTGCCCTTTCTTAGTCGAGATATTCAAGAAGTGACGATTTCCTACATTTAGTTAATTTTTTTCCTTTGTTTATTCTTTTTTTTTTTTAAAAAAAAAGTGGAGAACATCAGTACGTCCAATGTTGACATTATTTGCTGAAGGGATGCTGAACCTATTGTTACACTTCAACTGCTTCATTTGCAAACAGATATAATTACCTTTATTAGAGATATTATAAACGCGATTAGAACTAAACTAGCAGTAAAAGAGTGTAAAAAGACAGAAAAAATCGAGAAGAGCATAACAATGGGTGGTTCATCTCTTTTGGGATTCGTTCAAAAGAAGTATTGTGTGGTTGATCATGCAATAGCGGAGGCACTTCAAAATCAGGAGATTATGCTTAATAATTCGTCTGATGAGGAGATAGCAAGGCAATTACAAGAAATGGAAAATTTATTCATCAACGCAGTCCCTGACGAAGAAAGACACTTCAGCAAACCAACTACTATTCCTGTCCAAACTCCGAGAGGATCACCAAACAGGAATGATGGCGCTAGAGGAAGGGGGTGTAAATAAACAGAGCCATTATAATTAACAGAGCCTGTTTTGTTTTGAGTAAAATAATTGAAAGGAAGGAAAATTATAAAAGGGAAGGGAATGGAAATTTATTTACACTAGTTACTTGGTTGCGCCTCCGGCGCAACAATTGTTTATTGAATGTTTGAGAGATAAATATGTCTGTGATGTCATGTTGAGTATTATGGGCTCCGTTTGGATGGTGTGGGAATAAGAGGAATAAGGGAAGAAGTATTGGGAAGTGTGTAATTTTGTGAATAGTTTGGATTGTTTATAATAAATTTGGAAGTAAGAAAAAGTTATTTCCTTATTTTTGCACCCATCCAAACGGAGCCATGGTGAAGTGAACAAATGATTGTACTATTATAAAGTAAAATTGAGTTATAAATTTAAAGTTCCTGATATTTCTAATTTCATGAGAGGTCGTAGGTTCGAAACTCGGCTGGGAAGGGGGGGTCTTTTATAAACATTTAATTTAAAAATAACTTGGGAGGATTGACTTTCAATTTTTATCTTAAAAAAAAAATCTCATCCCATCATCTCATGGAAAAACACATTTTTATTTTTAAAATGTGATTAATTAAGCTTCATTAATTGTCATCACTCATCCCAATAACGTCTCATTAATTAACATCCCAACAACGCCGCATTAAGTTTCTCATTTCTCATCCCAACGACACTAATTAATATAAATAACTATTTTATTAATTGTTATGTAATTTTAATTGTTTTAGTTTCAGAACCTAATTATTATGGTTTCATAACATAATTATTCTGATTTTTTTTTCTGATTTTAGAGCATAATAATTGTTCTAGTTTCATAACATAATCTAATTATCCTAGTTTTTTAACGAAAGTGTTCTAATTCTGTTTAGTAATTGTCTTTTTTTTGTTGAAATAATGTCCTGCTAGTGAAAAAAATATTAATTGTTTTTTTTAAATAGCGTTCTGTCCTCATAATTATTTTCCATCATCCGGGCACTAATTATCTCTGTTTCGCTCTCTCCCCCCTCCCCTAGCGCTTATCTTCTTATCCTCTGGACTTTTCTATTAATGATGGTGTTAGATAATTAATGAGGATCTAGGGTCTGAAAATCATGAGGATGATGATAAGCAATTGTACTTATCATTTAACAAAATTGAAATTATCAGAGTCTAGATATTATCTTTATTATAAAGGGCAAAACAAAAAGTCTAACAAAAATTCGGTACAAATGCACAATTCTTCTCTTTTTATTATGATTTCTTTTTTCTCGTTATTAGAGTAAAAAGACAATAAAAATTTCCTATAAACTTTTCCATATACATGCGGACTTCAACCCATTTTACTCTAGTAGTGCGAATATCGCACATTGCACGATTTTTTTATTAGTATTCTTTATCAAAGAACTTCAAACAAAGAAATAGTCCATGGCGCTTGGCGCTTAGCGCTATCAAATAAATCATACGAAGTTATGAACCCTGTCATTGGTTGCATGGAATCTTATATTATTATTTTCTTTTCTATAAATCAAAAGTTCTCAAATGCACATCGGAATATCGAATTGAAGATAAATAATAAATATATGAAAACAAAAGGATTGCTACAAGTATTTTCCTCATACCACTTTAATTGGAATTTAATATACAAAGATGAGTACAAAGCCATGCATCCTCAGTACAAAGTATCCATGCATGTTCAGTACAAAGCTTATGTAAACTTTAAAGCCTTCTAGAACACCAAGCATCAACTTCTAGTATAGTATGATAAAAATAAAAGTTTGCAATTTACGGCACCAATCTGTACCAGTTTCTAAGTTGAAACATTACATAGGAAGAAAAAAATGAAAGAGTCAATATACAAGAAAAGAAAGTCCAGTAAACATAAATTAATTAATTAACCCAAATCCAATGTTGACATGATGATTCTTTACCAGTTAAGGTTGGTCCATCTTTGTTACCGTTTCTTTGAGCCAATAAAGCAAACCATCCCATCTTGCTAAGAACACTATCTATTAATATTTAAAACCCAAATCGTTTAATATATAAATTTTATTATGACACATTATACTTCCAACTAAAACATCTAAATAAAATCGGTATTGGAATGCACTAAAGCCCGCTCAATCAGGCTATACAGCAAGTGATGCTCCATAATAGATGTATTATTTATTTAAGGAAAAATATGAAAATGGAAATCAGAATATGATGTTCAGTAATTGGTCCATGTTCAGTTTGTCAGGTTGCAGGTCTTTGTTAAACCTTTAATTGCTACACTGGTACATTAATTAAAGGCATGTATATTTTTGTCTGGCCTTATGGTCGCTATTCAATTAATGACCAAATAAGGGCAATGTATAAATGAAGCCTAGATTTTTGCTAAATACCTGGAGTACACAAATCAATTTGTTGACGTCCTTTGCAATTTGATACCAAATCAAGCACCTACTGGAACAAAAAATAACCACTCTCATGCCAAACTACCCAAGTTTGCAGTTTACCTATTGATCATTTAAAATATCTTTTAAAATAAATGCCATGAATGGCCTAATTGGAGTTAGCCAATGCTTATAATAAACAATTAAAAATGGTGATCTTGAGCCTGGTACAATTCTTGACATCATATTATTTTGAAACTGATGTTTAACTTTCACTAACCAAAAACAATGTTCAATTTGACAATTTGTCAAAACACATACTAAAAAAGCTTTATAATAAAGAGTTTAATAAAGAAGAAGAGGATTAGTGAGCTTTGTAACAAAACAACTTCCATAAACTCTGAAGGAATGGAACAACTAACGGTCAATACAGGAATGGTAACGGTCGAAAGGTGATTTTTTTTTAGCTTCATCAGGCTAAAATCGCAGATAATATATTCAAATATCCAAGCTGTACCTTTTGTGGCTCAGTAGATGACAAGGGTCTAGAAGTAATCAGTGCCAGAACCAATGCCAAAGAAGGTTATAAATCTAACTTCAATCATGCATCTCACCGTTGCTTACTGCACTTATTGGTTCTATCCAGTTGTTACTAAATGGTATTGTCGCAATGAGATCAGCAGAGGCAACTAATTGACCACTAAGTGCCACAGGAAACACACAAATTAATTCTTATAAGAAAGATTAAAATAGATAACCTATTTCACATTACTAAAGAAGTTCATATCTCAAAGTTTTTTAAAGATAGATGCTGGTAATAAAATCTAAAATGAGAAGAAATCATAGAGGATTTGATTAAGAGGAATAAGCTAGTAAGAAACACAAATACATATAATTTTCATCATATCCTGAACTGTATTCTTTTTTACTCACTCTAATCATACTTTACCTAAGTTACTGTAATCAATATTGAAAATGACTTTCTAAAATGAATTTCGACTAAACATGGTCCAGCAATGTGCGGTGGCAAAATTGCCAAATAAAAGCCATTATGTTTACCCGTACTATTGAGAAAAAAATTGTAATAATGGAGTCTCTATTATATCTTTTATAGACGGGAAAAATGTCGAATTTCACCGCAAATAGCAAGGAGAGACTTCTAACCGTAAAAACCATGCATAAATATAATTATGGAAAACCTGAGGAAATTCCACTACAATTGTCGATTGATAAAAAAGGAAGGAGCAAATTAATGAAAGAGCTGTATAAAAACTCACTTTTATTGCAACAACTCCTTTCCTTCCTCACCAAGACGGTATGAGCCAAATTTCGAAAAAAAAAAGAGAAATAATTGGCCTACAAAATGAAAACTAAATGTAAAACTAATTTCGATAATTTGTTTTTAAAAAAAGGTAAAGTATTACTGAGCCAATATGAACATTCAAACAGAAATACAAAAACAAAAAAGGGGAAAAAATATAGTAAATCTAAAGATAATTTTCGCTCTCCAACCTCTATTGAATACTTGAATGCTGAGAGAGAGAGAACGCGGGTCTACCAGCTTGAGGATAGAACCCCAACCTTGAAGGAGAGAATGCTGAAAGCTCGATCAACAAAATATAACCAAATAAGATGTCTATCAGTTTCTCCTGTTTCCATTGTTCTTTCGTGTGGGAGAAAGAAACTAAAAGGTCAAAAAAAGCAGCACTGTATGCCTGGCTCGCAATTAAAAGCTGTGATCCGAAAGAATTTGGTAAGCTATTCACAGCCAGAATCCACACTAAATGTTATACACCAAGCTCATAAAACAAAGAAAAAAATGGCAGCAGTGGTGGGACCTACATCAATTCTCTCGTTGTACTTGTATATCCCATAAAAGAAAGAGAATAACAAAAGAAAGTAACAGCAGCACACCCGCCCCACAAAGAAAAAACAAAAACTGCGGGGCCCACCACAACAATTTACTCCCACACCCTATAACTATATTCGAATAGCTATGCATGCCGACTTTTCCAGCGGATTTCACCCCAGCTGCAAAGCGACCCGCTACATTTATTGACACTCTGAAAACTGACTTCAAATTGTGGCAGATTTTCATCCCTGCGATGGAGATCCGAGGAATTCCAAGGGGCAAGTGCACTGTTTCTTCGCGTTCGTCATCCCACGTCACCGATCAATCAACTTTATATATATATAATTTGTTTGTTTGGATAATTATTGGAAGGAAAGAAAAATAGTTAACCTTCTCTTTTTTCTCATGCTTGGATGATCAAATTAAAAGGAGGTAAAAACATGACTAATGAATAACAAATGACGAAAATGTCCTTGGAATCTTATAAGATGATATACTATCTCCTTGCTGAAGGATGGGCCTCATAAGCAAAAAGTAAAAAATGTCAAATTCTCTTCTCGATAATAATATGATATTTCATGAATCTCACAAACCATAATGATATACTATTCATATATTGGATTCGTTAGTTCCCCCAATGGAATGAAATAATTATCTGGTAAAATAAAATTATTTTAATTGCTTTGTACTTCTTCCTCCGGTTACACGCATAAGTACTTCACCTAATACCTATTTGTACCTAATGTCATTGGTTCTCAGCGTGCATGTCAACATGAGTGTTTTTCGCATGGATTGGTACCAATTCTAGAGCATAACTTAAAAAATTAATTCCTCAGTCCATGAGTGTTTTTCACAACATACCTGACCTGTACCGAAAATGGTACAGTGACATTTTCATGCTAGCATGGCAACAAAGAGCATATTTGTACTGACTAAAAGCTTGGTAAAACCAGTACTTCCAGGTCTAATAGAAAGCAACCAATGTTGGGTTAGAGTTGCTAAAACCAGTACTTTTTTTAGTACAACAGTTATAGCGGTTATTTACAACATGAATTCTATTTGATGTGAAAAACGAATTCTACATAATTTGCAGGTACAACAGTAATAGCTGATATATTTTTTTAGTAAGTAAAATGAACCTTTATCCTCATAGCTCAAGAACAATCCTTATAAAAGCATCTTACGACAAACAAACTGGTACATCAAATTTTTGCAAACAAACCCTCAAACTTTATCTTATTACAAATTATAACTTATAACTTAAATTATTAAAAATAACAAAAACAAATATCATTTGAGTAAAAATCGAACTTGCAACCTCTCATGCCTTGTTATTGCCTGCCTCTTTATGACTTACCAATTAGTACACAGATTGTAAATTAGTATTCACTAATTGGTCATTCAGAAAAGTACTAGTATTCACCAATTGATTATTCAAAAAATAGTAGAAATCATGTGTAATTATCTAGGTAGTATGCGCATGAGATAATTCTTTCTTTTTTCAAAGGACACCCTAGCAATGCTTCAACCTCAACAGAAACCTATTGGTTTCTCTTCTCCTTTTATTTTTTTTTTTGAACATCAAAGTCCGTAGGCATTAATTTCATCAATTCTCAAACAAAATTCCAGTCCCATACAGAACAAATTTCAGCATTTGTAAATATACTCCTCATAACATAGGAAATAAATTTCCGTCGGTTAACTTCTTATACTTCGGAAAAGTAGCTATCCAAACGGAGTAAAATAGGAATTTTCCTTCCCTTCTCCGATTTTTCTTCGCTTTCCCCAAAACCCTAAGATGAGCTCTGATAGGATCATCTAAGAATAAAATTATGAATAGTTATTCGGAATTAAAATTTTTAATCCTAAGGACTTGCTCCAGAATGGTGTATTGGGAGCTAAGGAAAGGAAGTGTAACCAATGTTCTTTGCTCCAAGTCATAAAACTGGATGAATCGGGAAGAATGGAAGGAAACATATATTACTCAAAAGTTGATTTAAAGAGAACTTTGGTTACCTCAAAAATTGATTATTTCCCTTCTAATTGAAAATAGAAGGGTAAAATTGTCTTTCTATATAATAGAGAGAAGGTTAATGCCATTAACTTTTATGTATGTTTATTGAAACTTGGAGCAAGGTACTACCATTATCTTACACTTCCTTAGCCATTTTTTCCTTCCCATTCCTTACCTTAGCTCCCTGTACACCATTCTGGAGCAAGCCCTAAACGATCAAGAATAAGTTTTCTGTAATCTAAAGTGTTATTTTTAAGTGGTCCAACATTTTGATTAAATTTTATTCCTATGATGTTTGGATCATTTTCTTAATGTGAATTAAATTTCTAATAAGTTTTTGTTTGAGACTGAGACATGTAGTTATTTAGGTTTCCATCCCGTTAAGAAACTCTCTATCAACTAGACTCAGAGTCCTAACTGACTAAGGCTCCGTTTGAATGAGTGCAGGAATAAAAAAATAGTTTCTTCCTACTTCCAAATTTATTATAAATAATCCAAACTCTTCACAAAATTACACACTTTCTAATACTTCTTTTCTTATTCCTCCTATTTCCACACCATTTAAACGGATAAAGAAAGAGGTCTTAGCAAGGCTAAACATCCACTAGGGAAACTTCTAGGGGAGGCCTACTTCCAGGTCAACTCCCTTCGTAAAGATACTTATGATACCAGGGGAGCAAAATAATGGGTACCCACGGAAAGAAGAAAAGGCAACTTCTCTTTGAATGAATCCACTGCCCGGTCAACTAAAGAATTACACTCTCCTACTCTTGTCCTCTATTCACTTCCTAAACTCAACTGGGTAAAGCTTACTGACCTAACCGCTACGCGCCTTGGCCCTGCTCGAGAACATCTGGGCCGGGAACTAGTCAATGGCGGAGGAAAGAGACTCGGGAGAGAGAACTTCTTATTCACGTTAGATTCTGTGGAGGCAACTTAAGAAGTAGTTGGGTCCATTTTTTAATCCGGATTAAAAAGATGATCCAAACATCTTATGAATAAAAATTTAATTCGGATGTTTGACCACTTAAAAATAACACTATAGATCACAAAAAAACTTTTTTAATCGTTTAGGATTAAAAATTTTAATCCCGAATAACTAATCCTACAAAATTACATGAGATCAAGGGTAGAATTAGTTATTCAGAATTAAAATTTTTAAACCTAAACGATCAAGAATAAATTTTTTTGTGATTTAAAATGTTATTTTTAAGTGATCCAACTACTTGTGAATTAGAATTAGTTATTCGGACTACTTTCAAACGAACTCCGATTTTTTTTGTCACTTCCCATTGCAATGTGGCAAACGAATTTAGTACTTAAAACGTTTAATAGAACCTGAAAGCGCTATTATACTTGACAAAGAAATCCTTCCAAACTTAGCGTTACAAAGTCAACATCCACAAGTTTATAGTTCTACCAAGAATGTCATTGCTTATGAAAGAAAATGCTGACTGATACTCAAAACAGAACAGTAGGCATCAAGTAGTATGCAAAAACATTATATTCTTGCCAAACTACATCTCAGAAAACATAAATCCTAAAGTTCAGTCATTATTAATAACATGTCTTGCTGCGACAAAGGTTAAGTAGCAAGAGCCCTTTTTCAGTTATTCTTTGCGGGATACTTGACGGCATTTTTGACAATCTTTTTGGTGGCAGCATCACCAAGATCAATACCACACATATCAGAAAGTCTGATAAGGTATAACAGTACATCAGATAGCTCCTCGCCGAGGTGCTCCTTGTCAGCCTCCTCCCAATTTGGCAGCCCCTTCGGCACCTCCCCCCTCCACATGAATATTTCTGATAGCTCTCCAACTTCACCAACCTAAATATTAAAGTGTGAAGAGATGCATTATTCAGCGAGGAATATTAATGATAGTGATATACTGATATGTCACAAAGATGAGATGACAGCAGAGAGCAGCATGTAGCAAGAATTCTAGCTTTCCATAAAACACATTTAAATTTAACTAATTGAAAATTATTTACCCATTGATAGGTCCTTGAGCCCTAAACCCATTGCAACCCAGAAATTAGTCACAAATTGATGATCTAACCCATGCTCAAAGATCATAATTGGGTCCAAGCTCAAAGATTTGATCCAACCCATTATATCTCACTATAAGTCTATAATTACCCCCACTATTCTCATCATTAAGTTCAAACACTGGTCAAAATAAGTAACAAAATTAGGATGAAGAACCCTAAAATCATTGATAATACATTAGGAATGTAGGATCCTAATGATCCATTACACACATAACAACACTGTATGAAACACACTAACTATAGTTTCACCAGAATGCTCACGTGCTAAGTTGATTGAATTATTGTTCTATAGTCCCTATCATCTAAATTCATATTCGCACTTATCACTTGGAAGTTAAATAGGCCAGTTAATTAGGAAACGTGCCTCTCATAGATGAGCACAGGGCTGTCAAACATGGGAAATGGGCACGGAACAGAGCTGTTCCATTTCGGTAACGAAACAAAAGTACTCTTTCGCTATTGTTCTGTTTTGGTAAACAAAACAGTTTTCATTTCTACTTCTGTTCCGCTTCTTCATTTACCATTGAAATCAGTCCATCTCCGTATTCCTTTCCATTCTGTTTCAGTAACGTTGACAAAACCGTGTTTCGTTTCCGTGCCGTTTTTTAAAACAAAACTATTTTCTATTCCATTTATGTTCCATTTTGGACGGAATGAAACGAAAACGTGAGAAACGATGGTATATTGACAGCCCTAGATTAACATCCTTTTCTGAGAATGACATACAGTAGAATGGCATCTAAAAGAGGTTATCTACACTAAACTTTATAGCAACTAGACAGACAAGGGACCTTTTTGCACAGTCCAAAAAGCCAAGTCATACATCACGGAATTATAATGTACCTAGAGAACAGTATTTCATCATGAGTCACAAAGGAACGGTCAGTGTCAAAAGTTCCTAGTACACGTTGAAGGAACTATTAACATTGAAGCAAGCTAACTGTTCTTTTTCTAGGATGAGTTCACACAAATTTCATAAGTTGAATGGAAAGGAATATACTTTATTTCTGGCTGATAATCCAATGGAATGTTCAGTACTGCAAATAAGCATTCAGTGATTTGGAATAGGTGCATTTTTTATGGGATTGGTCATGAGTAGCTGTTTAATATTTGAACAATTTTTTGTCTCTGTATGGTTCTCGTGTTTAACATTTGTAATCTTGAAAGCCAAGTGTAATAATCTTTTATCAAAAAAAAAAAAATTCCGTAATTTCTTATCCTTCTTGCTTTTATTCTCAAAATTGGGTTGATCAACATCAACAAATGCTAGCTACAAATAGAAGAAATATGGTCAAGTATGAATTTATATATATGGAAAACATTACTGTACTTCCTATAACTAGAAAGCAAGGAGAGAATTTCTGCGACCTATATGGCAGAAATTTGGAGGAAATACTCAAATCTCAATGAACATTAAAATGAGAAACTAATCATAGTAAATCATGATAAAGTTAAACCTCATATGCCGCTGAAAGGCAAACGAGCACTCCATGCTCCAAAGAAACTTCGGAACTACCAAGGTAGGAAGACAAAATTTGAATTTAAATAAAATTTAGTTTCTAACCATGGCAAGCAACAGATTTCTTGGGCTATGATATTGCTCCCAATCCCTCTCATCAGCAAAATCCTGAAGCCTCCTTGACAATTCTTTGAGGCTTATATCCGCCTCTTTTTTCTCTTCCTTCTCCATTGCGGCCGCTTGTTGCTTATTCTCTAACCCTTCCATGTGCCTTGAGTTTTTAATATAAAATTTCAAAGTGGAGTCTAATTCAGTGGCCAAGGAAGAGGCACCTTTTCATATATAGGTCGTAAAGTTATAAGAGGAAAAAGAATTCAATTGATAAGTAATAAACGAGAGAGCGAATATTTTGTCATGTGTGAAGAAATGGCAAGGAATTGGTGGGTGAGGTGGTGTATATGACAAATGTTGCTTGGAGAATTTTTGGAATCCACTTAGCAAGCATGCACCATATATTATTTGCGGATCAAAAGTTCAAAACACAATTATTTTTTACTTTTCTCTTTACCAAAAATATTTTTTTGTTTTCTCAATTATGAACAAAATTTGACTCGTCCATTTTGAAAATTTAGTATCGACTATATATAAGAACGCACTAAACATATACAATAAGCGTTCTCTCTGTCCTTTTTTTTGTTTTAAAATAAAGCTAGTAGGTGCTAACAAAATATCAAGAAATGTTAGTTGCAACCACATTTTCCTTTTAAAGTTGATTGTATTTCAATATCAAGTATTTCAATAATAAAATTCACATATTTTTATTCTATAAGTTTTTTAGGCTTAAAAAAATTATCTATAAAAGTTTCATTCAATAAAAAGGTTAAAAAAATTGTTTGTGAAAATATAATGCATGTTTTAAAATTTACAAACTCAATTGTCTAAGATCTATCTCGTGAGCAATGATATGGCTATGCTATGTGCCTATGTGCAATTAAATGATGAATTGATATCAACTGGTAGCAATTACCATGGCTACCAATTCCTCAAAAAAAAAATTATGAAATTGATGCATGTAAAAAAAATTTTATTTTATTCAAATCCCACTTAGCCTGCTAGCTATTGTGTGAAACAAACATCAGTAATGCATTGTTTCAACCTTTAGTAACCAAAAAGCCCTCAAATGGACAATGGATTAAACTAAACTCAATTCAAACCCAGCAGTTAACTTGGCAGCGATAATGCAAAGAATAAATAAATAAATAAATAAAATGTAATAAATTTTCGAAATCTTACCAGGATTTGTCGAGCGAGTCAGGTTATTTCTCTCTTTTTTTAAAACGTTTTTGCCATCTGAAAAGAAGCGCAATTTAGTCATTCTCTTTGTTTTTTTATTAATATCATCTATAATTTAAAGGCTGGCATTCATTGAAGCGAATTAATTTCACAATTTTGAACTTTGATAACCGTTATTAATAATTTCTAATTGTGAAGTTTGACTATAGAATGATAAAATTCGATGCAAGTTGTACCATTCAGCAAACGAGTGGAAAGTTACAATAGTCCATGGTGGTGTATTTGTTTGTGTTTGAATAAGTCTTATTTCGAATAAGGTTTATTTTAGATGAAACCAAACGTATTTTGAATAAGCCTTATTCCGAATAAGAGCTTATTCAACCCTTTATTCTAATACCATCTATATGGTGAAATTAAACTCTTATTATATATTCCAATGTGTAACAAACACACTCCATATATATTCTATGATATTTACATAAGAGGAGATCAGAGGAGAGAGAATTCTTATTCAAACCCTTATTCTATTATATTCCAATGTGTAACAAACACACTCCATATATATTCTATGTTATGTACATAACTGTTTGGCAAATGATATGAACTAGAATAAGCTTTGTTGGAACAAGAACTAGAGACTGAATTGACTGTTCTCCCTTACTCATTAGTTGTTTGTTCTCCCTTATAAGTATACCAACATATCTATATATCTTTTAGTTTGTAGAAAATCTTTTTATTTGTAGCTTATTTTTTTTTATTTGTAAAAATAACGATAACAAACATATCTGTATATCTTATTTATTTGCTAAAAATGCTGTCAAAACTGTCAAAATTTAACATTGGACCCTAACCCTATTTTAAATTGATTAAATTTGAAACTGAATAAAGTTATAAAAAGATTATCCTTATATGGGCAAACATCAAGCTTAAGGAACTTTCAGGAAAAATATCTCATACAAGAAGGTTTCTATTGGGATATTTAATTAATTTTATTTTTTATTTTATAAAAACTGTGAGGACAGAAAAGAGTACTTAAATGAGCACTCAGATAATTTTTATCTGGATCAACGCAACTATAAAAGTGTCTACACTACATGACACTGACACACAATATAGGGATTCTAAAGTATTCTATTTTTCTATTGAATTCCTAGATCAGTTGGCTAATAAAGCTTAACAGCAAGTACTTTTGTTCACAAAAGAAAAAAAAAAAAAAAACCCTAACAGCAACACGAGTTGCGCACAAAAAAAGTTGAAAAGATCAACTGCGCTGTCCAACCTCTGAAATTGGGTAGATGTCATTGTACAGATCTAGTCCCTCTGGTTCTTGTATTGTGGATCTGATGCTCCGGATTACGTCAATGGTTCATTTTGTCTCCGATCAAATGGAACTTTTATGCTGATTGCACCCAGCATATGAATCTTCTTTTTATCTTTTCATGTCTATTTTTTTCCCTTTATTTCTCGTTTTTTTAGTTTTTATGTTGCAGTTCTTTTTTCCGCTTTTTCTTCTTTTTTCAGTTTCCATCCAGAAACATTTCTTGCATACTGTGTTGTATTTTGGAAAAACTTTTATTTCAATAAAAAATTTTGGGGCTTGACCCTTGTTTTCTTCAAAAAAAAAAATCCGGTAATTGAAATATTTAACATAATACAAGTAGATTTACAATCAATCTATAACATTAACACACATCTACAATGCATTCCTATTTTCAAAATATTAAGTCCGATTTAAAAATTATTATTTAAGAAAGTTGTTATTGCGGCTTTTTTTAGTATAAATAGGTGGTTTGAGTCGCTTAATATAATTTGTATATAAAAAATTTATAAAATATCAAATTTATTATACTGAAATGATTTTTAAGATCTATCTTGCTATGCAAATATTTTAATATTTTATTACAGTTAGTTATATCTTTTACTTTTTTAATTATAAGAAAAAAAATAAAAATAATGACAGCACCTCTTCACTTTGAAAATCTAGTCTATATAAACAATCAAAATAACATCTCTTCACTCTATTTTCAATAATGTGATAACTGCTCACGTGCAGAAAGGTTTTTTGAAGTTGACAGTCAACTAAGATTTGATTACGCACGAGATGGATTCTCAACTAAAGGAGATTATGGGATACAATGGGACGTTAGCCCCGTCCGGGCCCCGTCCCTGTTGTGCTCCATTCGAGGGACACGAATGACGCTCAAGGCTTCTCTGTCTTCGCCTCTTTGGCTATACTCAGTCCCCTGTCCCCCTCCAAGCCTCCAATTAGTTTTTTCAGACTTCTAGGCTATCCACTTAAAAAACTTTTTCTTGTAAACCATCGATGATAATTTCAAGTTCTATTTTAGGTATAATTTTAATGATGAATGTGCTTATTTTTGTTATATGTTTTAACATTTTTTTTTTGAAGATAAATTTGGAGGTCTAAGCCACTCAACTTATTTTTAAATTAAATGTCTATGAAAGACCCTCCAGTCGGATTTCGAACCTGCAACCTTTCACTCAAGGAGTCAAGGAGCATTGCTCTTTACTACTAGACTAAGAGCCGGTTCTCTATAAAATCCAAAATAAAGTTATTTTTAGTGAAAAAGAAGATTGGAAGACAAAAATAATAAAACGAATTCTGAAATAGCTTAAAATTTATAATGTCCATAATTCTGATGAATTTACGAAAAAATATGCTGAACATAAAACAATGCATTCCAGCAGGTTTTTTGACATTATATTTAGAGTTACATAAATTAACTTGCGATTATAATTTTTTGTGCTTATCAAGGACATTATACAGCGATCAAAATTATTTATAGGTTTTGGTGAGTTGTTACTTGTTAACCGCAACTGACCATTTTCGTATTCGTTTTAGATGTTATGCACCTCTAGTGAGTGGAAACAAACTGGTATTCGTTTTAGATGTTATGCACCTCTTGTTAACAACAAATTGGACTGGAAGTGAGTGGAAACAAACTTTTAACAAAAAAAAGCTGAGTAGCTCTATCTGGACAAATTGGTATCTTATTTTCATAGGGTGTGTTTGGATGAGCCGGGAATAGGGTATAAGAATAAGGAATTTCGTTTTGCATGCTTATTCTGATTCTTATGCAATCCAAACAACACAAGAATAAGGAATTTGGACTCTTATTTCTGTACTAACAAAACCATGGTATAAGAATAAGCACGCAAACTAAAATTTTTTATTCTTATACCCTATTCCCGGCTCATCCAAACACTTTATAACATTTACTTTCTCCTTTTTGTTTTGGGGAATTTTGGTTTATGCCACTGCAAAAGGTGAAAATTCGAGATATGCCACTCCAAAATAACTAATTGGTTTTATGCCACTGTAAAACAGTACAAATTGATTATATGCCATCAACTAATTAAAATGACCGTAATACCCTTTTGTAATAAAAGAGGTTCAGATTTGAGTGAGATTGAGGTGGCACATGGTGCAGCGAAGGATGACATCATCGCGCAAGTGTTGCTCGAGTTGAATATAAGACATTGCTAGAAGGAGGCACGAAGCTACCGAGCTCGAACAACGTTTGACGATGCAGAGCAACATAGAGAGGTAGTCAAAGTATGTGAGATGCGGAGGGGTAGGGAGGGCATGCGGCGAGATAGAGGTGGGTTGAGGCGAAGGTGGTGTGCAGGGAGGGTATGTGACGAGACGGAGGTGGGTTGAGGTGCAATGAGAGGGCACATGTGAGAGGAAGGTGTTGGATGGATTGTAGCACCGGTTATGCGTGGTGAGGTGGAGGCGGCGGCGTGGTTGCAGCGCCGGCGGTGCGAAGGCGGAAGTGGAAGGCGGGTGCAGTCATGGTGTCGCGTGGTGAGGGGGTAGAGTGGGACTTTGGGACTGGTCGATTTCAGGGAGGGGGAAAAGAACGGGAGAAGGGAGATGGTCAGATGGGTTATGGGAGAGTTGGTTTGGGAGAGAAAGAGGAAAGGGTAGTTTGGACAATTTTTAAAAAATTTGACAGAATTTAAATAGATATATGAAATTTTATATGCTTTCATTATAAAATAGTGGCAAATATCAAATTTGTTTAGTTTTGTGATGGCATATTTTCAATTAGTCATTTTATGATGGCATATTTAGAATTAGATTGTTTTGCAGTGGCATAAAACCAATTTTCTCTTTTTTTTTTTTGATAAAAAGAAAGTATCCATTAAAGACTTCCTGCAAATTTTATGACATTTATGATTTGTTTTCGTAGATAGGCCTTTCAATTCACATTCTGGCCAGAGGTGCATAACATCTAAAACGAACACGAAAATGGTCAGTTGCGTTAACCGTTTCGTTTTGGACACGAAATTGACTACCACTTGCGTTAACCGTTTCGTTTTAGACGAAAGATCGAAATCACGAAAATACCACAAAAATACACATGGACGAAACCGTTTCAAGTTTTCGTTAACCTTTTTGTTTTTGAAACGCAACTAAAATTTTTAACTGTTTTGTTTCATTTTAGATGAAACGAAACGAAAGAATGGTTAAAACAATCACCGTTTTCACCTCTAATTCTGGCGAAGCGTTTGAGAATAAAAAGTTTACAGCGGACCCAATAACCGGGCCTTTAAATTAGCCCAGATACACAAATTAAAGCCTGTAATAAACAGCCCAAAAATGGGAAAAGAGAAGTATAGGTCTTAAAAGAGAGCAAAAACCCTAGCTCCAGTTCTCTTTTCTCCCAGCCCCAGCTTTCTTCGCGCCGCAGCTCAGCTTCTTTTCCCAGGGGAAAAAAATGGTGAGAGAAGAAAATGGGAAAGGAAAAATACATATATTTCCTTATCTTATCTCTCTATTACTTAAATTGTGTGCTTCCGCTGCCTTACTAATGTGTGTATTTTGTTTCCTCAACTTTGAAGACTTTCAAGCGTTTTGTTGAGATCGGACGCGTGGCGCTGGTGAACTACGGAAAGGAGTATGGTAGGCTCGTTGTCATCGTCGATGTTGTTGATCAGAACCGGGTATGATGCATTTAGTTTGTTTTACTTTTCCAGTTTAATTTCTTGTAAAGTGGTGTTAAAGTTGGGATTTATGTTGGGTTTAGTGTAAGAGCTAGATATCGATTTGTTCTTTTTCTTGTGTTTGTTCTCTGTTCGTACTTCGGAGTGTATTGACACCATTAGTCATGTTACAAAGCACTTTCTATTCGTTTCAAAATGTGAAAGGTCACCATATATAGGTTGTCAGTAATGTAGAATTTTTAGAACAAAATTGGACAAGCCTTCCTAGTACAATTAGGTTTTGCTAGAAGAATTCCATCATATTAGAATTTTTTAAGAGCGAGCCATTAATTCATGAATTATATTATTGTGTAGGCTTTGATTGATGCACCTGACATGGTAAGGTGCCAGATTAACTTCAAGAGGCTCAGTCTTACCGACATTAAAATTGATATCCCTCGCATCCCCAAAAAGAAGACTTTGATCGCTGCAATGGAAGAAGCTGGTACTTAAGTTTATTTTACTGCCATTTCCTCCTCAAAGATACAAATTGACTTGTGTCCATTCTTACCAGACAAAAATGGGTTAATCTGACCTGACTATTTTTCTATTTTATTTTTTTGTGGCTTATCTGATATGAAACTGGAAAGGATGCAGCATTATGGTTAAATAGTCTGGACTCTAGACTCGTACCCTTTGAATTATAAGCCAACGCTCCTTATCACTTTACTGCCCATTTCTTTCATACAAATGGAAAAACTAAGTTAAATAAACACAGACTTTATTATTTTGTATGGATTGTTCAGATTGCAATCATGACCTGCACTGGTCAGTTTCACCCATTTGTGGTTGTGTTTATAATGCCAAACTTGAATGGTTGATCTATATGACAAATCAGGATGATGCATCAAAACTAAATTCCTATAGAAGTTAACACTTAATAACGTTTTTTTGGTTTGAATTTTAATGAAGATGTGAAGAACAAGTGGGAGAAGAGCTCCTGGGGAAGAAAGCTTATTGTGCAGCAAAGGAGAGCTTCACTCAATGACTTTGATCGCTTCAAAGTCATGTTAGCTAGGATCAAGGTAATATGAGTAACGTCTCTTGGAAACATTTTACATTTACAGCCAGATGTACTCAACATTGATATCATACAAACTATGGTAATATCATCAGAACAGGGCTCAAGGTTTATGAAAAAAGACAAACAAAACAGAACCAAACCGATGATCCTTTTCATCTTGAAGAGAATCATTTGTAATTATTGGTGTTAAGTCTGTTTTGTTGTTTTCTTGAATAAAATGGCAAGCTAAGAACTACATGAGCCTGTATAGCAGTGTCATGCTTAGGATGCATCTTGGATACATTTTTTGTAGTTCCTAATGAAAATAATATGCTTGCAAATTAATATGCATATAATACTAAGAAATTATTGTACTGTCTACAGAGAGGAGGTGTGATCAGGCAGGAACTGGCAAGGCTTAAAAAGGAGAATGCAGCTTAGAGCCTTTATTAGGGTAGAAAGCAAAAGTTGAGGATTTTAGTTTCTTTCATGTCAGTTTGTTTTCAGTTCTTCTGTCATTTATACTTGTGTTGTATTCCATCAATTTTGAATTTGGCTTTTGTCCAGGAGTTTTTCCTCGCCCTGCAACTGGCTTGCTTTTTTTTGCATGTGTTATTCTACAATCCATGGTGGTTTTACCTAGTAATCTTGTTAATTTCTCCTGTTTAAACATTCAATGTGTCTTTCAGATGGCGTCGCAGTCTCCAATGCCGCCAGTTTGTACTATGGTCCTAGCTATTGCAATTTATAATAGTATAAATTTATCAAAATGTTATGTTATACTTATACATGAAAAGCATGTAGTGCCATTCTATTGCCGAAATATGTTTACGCAATATTACGAGCCTATTGATATTTGCAATCAATTTAATTTTTTCTTTTCAAATCATTCTATTGCCATGCCGATAATGATACTCCGCATATCATTAACTGCATATTTAAATAATTTGTTGTTCTAATTATAAATTATTAATCGTTTTTCGGTAATCATATGAGCTAGAATATATTTTCAACACTTTCCATATATTTTGTAAGTAACTAAGTTTGTGTATTTTTGCCATTTTTTCTGGATACAACAACTAAACATTTTGTCCTAAACAACTAGCAATAATAACTATGATGATGATGTGACACTATGTAAAAATCCAATCAGGATTTAATTCTAAGATTTATATTTGTGAATTATAATAAATAAATAAAATTAGAATACAAAACAAATTTAATCAACTTAATAAAAGATAATTTTTTGTTAACATTTGTAGTATAATTTCCAGAAATTTGTCATAAAACTAAATTGAACGCAAATTACATGAATTAAATAGTATAATCCAGAAATTAAACTAGAGATCAATAATTTTACTGCTACTAATTCAGATTTATAATCAAAACAAATTAGAACTACTTAGATTACAAATTGAATCAAACATACAATAAAAAAAGACTTGAATAATTTGGGGCGTTGGATTAAGAAAATAAAATCTAATTAGATCCTAACCATTGGATTTTAGATCGGACTTCACCCATTTTTTTCCTGATGAAACACACTCTCCTCTGTGTTCTAATCCTTCTTCTTCTTCTTCCCGGTTCCTTTCCTCTCTTCTTCGTCTTTATTCTTGGTCGAGCTGATCGGCTCTGATGAGATGGCCATCGTGTGATTAGCATCTTGCGTACTTCGAGTCCTGGAAACCCTTCTCTCCCTCTTAATCAACCCGACAAATAGGTCCCACCCGGGTGAGCTTGTTAAAAACAAACAAGGAGCGCAAAAATTCACGGAAGTGGCATATCTTTCTCTTTCTCTCCTCTTCGTGTTTCGCTGGCGAACGAGAGGTGGTGGAGAGGTGACTGCGCCTGTCACTTTCAGTTAGATGGTCGGAGGATCCCATTTTGTTAATTTCCTTGTTCTGGTACTAATTTTTCCTTTTTTCCTCCTTTTTTTTTCTGGGTTTTTGCTGAGATGCCATTAATGGTTTCTGTTGTAGTAATTTGTTGGTATTCGATTCTATTTGTTTGGTTGAAAAAACAAATGGTTGTGCATGTAGATCTTCCGTGTTCAATTGCCCAATTTCAAGTGTTGCCTATGACGTTTCATATTAAAATTGAAAATGCTAGTGAAGCTCTAATTTAATCACGTTTAAGTATTTGACTCTGTAATGAAAAATTCGGATGTCTTAAAAAACTTCTAAGTTTGGTTGAATCCACCAATTTGTTGACTTTGGTCAATTCGGTATGGAATATGGTCGATCTGGATTTTAAAGCAACTTCAAATATTTGTAGTTGTTTATTTGTTATTTTGGGGCTTTGCATATTGATGTCTGAAAGCTTGAAGCCTTGAACCATATACGTCTTTGTGTTTAACTTTTGTTTTTTTATTCAGGAGTATTATTAAATCATTTTAGGGATGTATTATGGGGTTAGCAATTTGTTTCAGTCTGGTCTGTTACCTGTATAATTCAGCCTTTTCTGATATACTATTTTAGTTGAAGTACACATATTCTCACTGCCAAGTCTGGTATTGCTCCAGTATAACCACAACATATGTTGGATTTGGGATAATAGAGCCTGCTTCATTTTGTTCTGGTCTGGTTTGGTACCAGTACAACAATAGCTTCTTCCCTGTTTACAATTTTAGTTAACCTACTCACATTTTCTCAACCAGGTAAAATTAATGGCAAAAGCTCGATCTCATTACTAACAAGGTAAACAGCAACTGTCATGGAGACTTACGACCAAGATCGACCTTGTCAGAAATGGAAGAAGAAGGCATATGGTGGTATCCAGCCTGGCTACCCTGATAACCACACTGACTCCACTTTCCTCCAGGAAATGATAACAAATGCTAATGTGGTCAAGCGCGACCTCTCCAAAGTCATCCTTGATTCGATATCCATTTCTCAATATGTCTCTGTGGTCTCTCTTGTGGTCTCTATCTGGACCCACACTCTCAATTCCAAAATTGACGAGCATACCCTTCTCAAGCTGGATATTTTCCTACTGGCCCTTGGGTTTTTGGTTCTCTTAGTAACTTCTCCTAGTCTTTCTTTGCACTTACTAATGAAGTACTTCCTCAATATCTCATTTTTTATTAGTGGTCTTTATGTTTTGGCACCAATTTACCATACTCTGACTAGGTCAATAAGTTCAGATTCGATTTGGGCACTGACAGTTTCTCTTTTAGTGATTCATTTGTTCTTGCACGATTATTCTGGGTCCACAATTAGACCACCGGGAGCATTAAATAATCCAAAATTGACTAGTAATATCTCGTTGAATGCCTCTATTGTGGCCTCAGTTTTGATCGCATCTCGACTTCCTTCTTGGCTTCATGTCTTTGCTATCATGTTGTTCTCACTCCAGGTTTTCCTGTTTGCACCTCTTGTGATGTTCTGCATCAAGAAGTATTCCTTCAGGGTTCATCTCGTATTTTCGTTCGTCTTGGTGGGAGTGACTCTGACTGTTACATATCAGTTGCACCGATTGTTTTTTGGCACATTGTTGGTTTTGATGGTGTTTATTTCGGTAATATGCCCATATTGGCTTATTAGGATTCAAGAGTACAAGTTTGAGATTAATGGGCCATGGGATGAAGCTAAGCTTTGTTTTGATATAACTGAATAGAGGCAAGCCATCATTATATATTTAAATTGAGGTAAGACTAAGAGTTTATTCTTTTCATAATTTTACAACCTGTTTTGAGCGTTGTGTTTGTAAGTTTGATTTTTGTGTAAATCATCTACAGTTCCACTATTTGATTATTGTCGATTATTGTAAGTGAATTGATTCTTATTTTATTTGTTTATTTGGAGGAAATTTCGACCCAAAACAAGAGTTTCACGCAGTAATGTAATGCACAGAAACAGAAGTTTGCTTAAAAAGTGTCTGGCACCGTGAGGCCTGTAATCGGGTCAAAATAAAGAAAGGAAAAGTTTCGAGAACAGGCCTGAGGCCTCTAACATTGACAACCACAAACCTGATAAAAAAAAATAATAAAAATCCTAAAATTCCAAATTTCCAACACAAACGAAAGCGTTTATTCTTCATTGGACCACAACTGTTTAAAAAACTCCAAAAAAATTACAGGTATATTCCAATATTCTGACGAATTCCCAGTATCGACGGAAACAGAGTGGTTGAGAATCCATCAAAATATTGCCCTGGCCTACTTTTCTTTTGTTCTTTTTTTTTCAGGAAACGAATAAAAACAAAAATAGAATTGGCAACCTCCTTATCCATTTGAAAACATCTCGTACGGTCCACGCTTGAACCTATAAATGTCGCAATACAACTATTCCATGGAACTGGAAACGACCTAATAGCAAATGCAGACACGTTAAAACCAGTTAACACGCAATCTTACATTGCAATAACTGTTTAAATCCAAAATATAAATTACACATAAGACAACATAAATGAATCCCCGCATATCAACACAGCAAAATGCATTACGCACTTTTGTAATTATTAACCTTATTTGAATAAAAATCCAATGCGAATAAATAATTCAAGAGATAATCCACATTTTTTTGAAGTTAAAACGACAAAAGGAAATGCACATAACCACCATGAGAGCCTCGAAAATCAGAGGCCTAGAATTTCCTCGCTAATCATTTTCTTATTATTTTTTTTAACCGTTCGTTCAGAGGAAATTTGAAATTCCCTTGACCTCATTTCCAAATCCCTCACCACAACAAAATTAGTAGACCCCACCCTTTCCCTCTCTGTCTCTATCTCTTCCTTAAAGAAAGCAACTCGAGGTTGCGTATGAGGGGCTCATCACGGGATGATACCCTAGAGTGAGCTCGGCTGGCAGAAGTAGGTTTAGCAAATGGGGTCGACCTGGCAGAAACATCAAAGCCACCAGAGTGGTGGAGGCGTTGAATAGGGGTGGCAGTAAGCCGGTTGGAACTGCTGCCAGTAGAGAATAGGCGGCTTGTTGTATGGGTGGGTGTGGCACCACGGCTGTAGCTGGAGTTGGGATTGTTTTGATTGGCACCAGCAGAAGAGCTAGGCCGGCTCGACGAGGCCACTGCACGTTTTGAACTGCTGCGAGAAGTTGATACGGGGCGAGTGGGGGTCGAACTATTTGCCTTCTGAAATCATAAGATACTAAACAAATTAGGTAGAACAGCAAGAGTTATAAAATCTAGTTACTGACACTGTAGTTAGATTGCCATATTTTAATGCTACTGCAATTGTAGCTGTTGTCAGTTCAGATCAGTACTGGTGAGAATTTTAATGTTTCAGTGATAGAGTGGTTGAAAAACAAAATCAGAGAAGACCTGAATGAGATGCTGTTAATCCAATGTACATGCACCAAACTGACTAATTATTCTACAACAACGATTATTACTTTCCTTTACTTTTCTAATTAAAAATTACAGTAAGACAAAAGTAACACTTTTAATGGTCGGAATAGGAACTTTCAAACCTTAGTTATCAAAACAAGAAATTCCAAAAATTTGACATTTTAAGCACGTTTCTATAATTTATTGCCATTGCTTTTTGTGGTTGATGAGCAAAAAATTATGCACCAAGCCTTGCATAAAGCACAGTATGAACTTGAGTTGGATTTGGTGCTAGTGACTAGTGAGATAACTAGCCAGCAAGAAGGAACAGCAGGTGCAGCGATCTCACTATGGATAAAGATACTAAAGACTTTAATGCTTAGAAAGAAAAAAAGGAGGTACGATACAGACAGGTACAAGGGGTTCCTCTAGTGTTTTGCGTCTTGAATGCTCCCCAGATTGATTATTGTTAGGGGTTGAACCATTTCGCCTTGCAAATGCCTCTACAGCACCAGAGAACCTGTCCCTTATCTCTTGCCCCACTGTCCAACAGAAAGAAAGGAATAGAAAATTATAAGTCTGTCAGATATAAATTGACTTTCCCTCATAGTAAGGTCACCACTTGTACTCTTTTAATTCTGCATCTACTTTATTGTGATGGTTACAAGTTCTATTGGTTCTAAACTGCCCAATCAGGTTCAAATGTAGGCGATGGCAACTTGATTTTGGTGTTTATACCTTCTCATTGGGAATAAATGAAGAGATGAAAGGAAATTTTCAACTGTTATTAGACTAAGTGAACTGGGCTTTCATATGATCTGACAGCCCAATTTGGATTGGATGGCTCATGTGCAGTAATTGGAACCAAGCTCCCAGCACTTTTATCGCAGTGGGTGTGGGGTTCACTTCAGAAAACTAACAGAATTTGCATGATTTGTCCTTGAATATCTTTACAATTATTTTCTATATCATATAATTAATATTTTGATGCTCCAGAAAGATATATTAAAAAATATAACAAATGAAAAAAGGCAATTTGAAAGGAACAATGAACCTGAAGGCTTTTCAGTCCTCTCAGCAGATGGGCCCAGTGCTGTTCTTCCAACTATCGGCTAACAACAGGAAATAAAAATCTTAGACTTGGAAATGATTCCGAAAAAACAGAGCAGCCACATCTGACCATACAACAAAGTTATGGTACCAGAAAGGATCCTTTCCCTATTTGGTTGGAATTGTCTACAATTGGGATCTGATGTGGAAATTCAAATTGAATGGTTCTGGTTACCAGGCTGGTACATAACAGACAGTACTGTTTGGAGCAAGATAGCACTTACTTTAGGTCTAGAGCTGCTGCCAATCTGAGGATACTTTAGTACAGTCCAGTCAAAAGCATAATCATACTGATACCCTGTACATAGACACATTTCACTTGACAAAACATATACATTTCATTCAATTTATAACAGACATATGGATGACAACAATACAATACCTTCGCGAATAAATAGGTCCCGAAAAAGCCTCTTTAGATAGGAATAATCAGGCTTATCTTCAAATCTCAGAGACCGGCAATAGTGAAAATAAGATGTGAACTCTGATGGATAATTTTTACACAGAACCTGATAATAAAAATTAGAATTATTATATAGATTTTATACAAATGATTACAGTTAAAAAAACTAAATGGTTTTCTTTGGATAAGACACAATATTTCTCTCAAATCTATAAACCATTTGTTTTTTTTTATTTATCTAAATTGCAAAATGCTGACTCATAAATTTTATGGAATTATTTGCATATATGACAAAAGTATGGAGTATAATATGCAAGATCCAAAATAATATAGAAAAAACATTAAAAGCAAGTACCTCAACAGGAGTCAGCATTTTCTTCTCACTTATTTTATCATACTTCTGCTTTTTAGTGTTTGCTTTGAGACCCTGCCAGGGAAGACTGGAAATTTTGAAGACAGTTAATGGAACATGCAATGAAACTATAAATTTTCAATAGAAAAATGTGAGATTTTTACTCTAACCTTCCTCTTAAGAAGTACATTAGAACATAACCAAGCGATTCCAGGTCATCTCTCCTGCTTTGTTCTACAACGAAACAATAGAAGCGGCGAAATGAAAAACAAACCGCATACAAGAAAAAAAAATGCTAAAATTGAAATTTTTATAATGATGTATACATAATACAACTCACCAACTCCAAGATGTGTATTGACACTAGCATAGCGTGCTGTTCCTGTCAAATTTTTGTTTTCCCTGCATAAAGCATATATATAATTATTAAAATGTATGTTTATATTTCGAATACAAAGTAAAAGATATATTTTTTTTATTGAACCTGTAGGGTATGTGCTTGTGAGTTTGGAGGTCACGGTACTTCTTAGCAAGGCCATAATCAATGATGAAAACCTGTCGTTGCTAGCAATATATAAAGACGAGTTAACAAACGGAAACAAAGTCGGAAGCTGAAAATAAGAGGGGAAAAACATCATAAAAGAAAAGAAGAAAGAAGTTCGAGTGCTTATACGGTTATACCTGATTCGCTTTGCGGGCTTGACCCACAAGAAAGTTATCTGGCTTTATATCACGGTGTAGAAACCCTCTTGAATGCATATACTCGACTCTTGATATCTACAGAAGAAGCATTAAAAATTTTAACTACAAACATTCCAATTTGTCTATCAAGGGACTGAACAAGTCCTGACTATACAAATAAATCGTACAGTGTCTTTCTTTCAGCCCAATATACTATTTAACCTCGAAAAGCCCCAATTCAAGCAGAAGATCCAACTTTCTTTCATTGTGTTTGTGCTTGTGTGTGTGTGTGTGTGAGAGAGAGAGAGAGAGAGGAAGGGAGGGAGGGAGAGGGAGGGAGGGAGAGAGAGGGGGAGAGAGAGAGAGTACGAGTTGATCAGCAAGCATGAGAACAGTCTTGAGAGAGAATTTGCGGTTACAATAATTGAATAAATCTTCTAGACTGGGACCAAGAAGATCTATAACCATAACATTGTATTCACCTTCAACGCCAAACCATTTCAGATGAGGGATGCCAGCTACATGTTTCATCATCAGTATCATAAATACTCATTGCAAGAAAAAGAATGCTAACAAAAATACTAAAAGTAATAACTTAAAAAATTTATAGGAAGGAAAGAAGGGCGAGTTTCAGCATTTTAGAGGGGTTTTTGGGGTCCAAGGATAGTAATGGGTATATCATATTCCCAAATCCCAATATTCTATAAGAAGTTGAAACCTTTTTTCAATCAAACAGTCATATATTGGAATTTTTGCAGCTTACTTCCTCCTTGAAGAAGCATGTAAATTTTTGACTCAAACTGAAGTTGAGGATGTTTTGTTTTTCCAGGTTCCTGAAAAAAAAATCAAGGAAGAATAGAACAGAAGTTTTAGAAAAGGAACCAAAATAATACATCCTGTACTCGATGTTGTAACCAGAAATTAAAAAACCATTCAGTATTACAGAAATAAATAAAATCCTAATTAAAACTTAAGTACAAGAGCAAAGAAGAAGAAAAAGAGATCTCATGTTACTCTCTCAACAGATTAGTCAGATGAACAAAAAATAGATTGAATAGTGTTTTATAGGAGAGCATATATCAACAAGACTTACCAGCTTAACTGCCACTTCCTCGCCATTTTGTATATTCACAGCTACAGAAAATTAAAACAGAAGTTGTTATCAACACATACAACAATGAAAAGAAAAATGAAAGCATCATATAATCAAAGTGAGTATCCAAGAAAAGCTGTGATCTTTGAGCAACAGCATAACTTTCTGCGAGAAAATTTCAAAAGAAACAAACCACAGGATGCTGTATTCATAGTTAGAACAGTGGCAAATGGGTCATAGTACAAAAACACCAAATTGACCAAGCACCAACAATGCAGACTATTGTCACAAAAGGATTATTTGGTGGAATAGCAAAAGGTCCAAACTACAAAAGCAGAAAGAATAATTATTGCATAAATAGCCCTGAAGAAGTCCCTTTTGCATGAATAATAATGCAAATTCCTCCTTGCAATTGTGCTAAGGAATTGCAAATTATTTGCGCAAATGCCCTCAGCTGGTACAAATTAATGAAGGGTCAACTTCATGGACCTTCCGAATCCAGAAATTCATGGGGCATTTCATTCACTGTTTCCACACATAACACCAAAAAAATGTGAGAAACAAAATCGAAAGATTTCAAATTCACAAACCAATAAAAAGCTCGCCAAACGATCCGGAACCAATCTTCCTCCCGAGCTTGAACTTTCCTCCGACAATGTCCATAATCGCCTCACCACAAATTCGCACGAAAGAAGAGAAATTCGTACACGATCAGAAATCACAATCCCCAATCCCCAAATAATTGTGGGTTTTCCTTAAAAATCGCGACTATGTTCCCTGGATCTATAGCGCCAGGAAACCCAATTTGGGATGGAAGAGAGAATCAGAGAGCCCTGAAAATGGGGCTCCATGAATCGATTGGAGAAGAGAAAGGGGACATTTTTGGGGGACCTAGGGAATGCATAGGTTTGTACTGTCAGGAGAGAGAGAGAGAGAGAGAGAGAGAGACGGTGGAGAGAGAAACAGCCCAGAAATACGGTCTGGGCTGTTTTTCTGCTTTTCTCCTTTTGAAGGCAGGTTGAATACTTGAATTAGTGTGTATCTTTTGTTTTAATTAGTTGATTATTATATTTTTCCCCTCTCGTAAAAAACGGTAAAGTAGACCGATTAGTGCGCTGTTTAGTTAAAACTGATGGTCTAATGCTATAAATATTGTGCTAGGAGATATATTTTGAACATTTGAGTGTCTAATTACCGCTAAAATGATTGAGCTATCGTCATTATTTTTTACGATGAATAAAGTGTACTGAAATTTCAATCATCTAAATATTAGCTCGTATAAAAAAGTTACTTACCTGCAAAAATTGTCACAAAATTAGTTAGTAGGTTTAGGATTTAAAATCCGATGTTTTAATTAATTAGTTGATTATTGTAACATCGGTTTTGTACGTCACAGCCGTCGTGAGTGCACACTACCTACCACCCGCACGCCCGCAAAAGATTAACTTAAACTACCCAATAAATATTACAATTCAATTGATTTATTAAAACTTCTATCAACTTCTATTAAATAATCTAAAAATAAGAATTATTAATATGGTGTACAAATATTAAAGTAAATCCTAGGTGGACAGGTTACACAAATTATTTCGTTCAAACTCAAGATAACAAATGGCCTACAATGTGCAGATCTTTTCGCCACTTGATCTAGAACCTAGAACTTACAAACAATATGGAAACAATGCAAAAAACAGAGCATGAGATAATTATAAAAATACCTCAATGCGGTGTACAGTTCCAGTTACACAAATCCTAAGGTACATGATCAAGAACTAACTACTTACTAAGTTCAAAACAACATTACAACTAAATAAGCAATTTAGATAACATCATACATAATCACTAGTTTCATTCTCATTTTAATACAAAAACATGCAATGCATTATGAGCACGGTAATTATATCCTTCAATAAAGGCAAATACAAATATGGCATTTTAGAAATCGGGTCAAGTTGGATATTATTATGCAAGACTGGTTATTGTTCATTACGACTTCATTCACATATTTTAAAGTTCTTAGACTCATATTTTAGAGTCTGCAAATTCTACCTTATAGTCCGTAGACTCATATTATATAGTTTGTAGACTCTTACTTTATAGTATGTAGACTCATACATACCACAATTCAGACAATTTAGAATACCAAATAGTACCACAAGTCGAGAACATTGTCAGAATATCGAATCAAAGCGCTTATCACACAAGACTCAAGGCGTTGTCATGACTTCGCCCACAAGTCAACCAATGTCTATTCAATTGTACAAGTATGAAGTAGCACAAACCATTTGAAGTCATTCAATCTAAAACCACTCATCATGTATAGCAATTATACAATAGTATTAACATATGATACATATACAAATATGCGTGCAATGAATGAGTATTTCAACGTGATGCAAATGCCATAGTTAAGTTCATAAGATGTAAGTCAGAGTTTGTGTGCATCTGCACCTAAAAGCAAAAGCACTTCATGAGAAAGTAAGCAAACAGCAAAAAACATGAAATATAGACAAGCAGTTGTAGTACTTTATTTGTATCGGTTCATTTTCGCTCTGATATGTTTATCTAAGTTTAACAAATAAAGTCTATGTCTAAATACTTATTTTAATAAACCAAACAAGTAACCAGTAGGTACAAGCAATAAAGACTAAATACAATCTCAAATTATGACACAATATATGATCGGGTTAAAGTTTTCATGGCTTAGACAAAAACAAACATGACATGAGTAATTAAATTCTTAAACCATATATTTCTAACCCAACTACTAACTACACAAGGAGTGAAGTTGTAGAGCTCTTATTTAGGTTTTCAACGATTTTTGGAATCATCAAAATTTATTAGAACAAGCTATAAAGTATTTATGTGCGAAAAATTATTTACAGACCTATCTAGTATTAGGCTATCAACGGTACGTCATTTACCGTTATGTCGTTTCATTTAACCGAAATGGAACGGGTTGTGGTATAGAAAATTATACCATTTTTTAAATAGCACGGTTGATGGTACAGTTAGTTATACCGTTTGGACCATTTCAATCTCATTTCAAACCGTTTTATGTATAATATACGATTGATGGCATAGAAATTTGTTTAATTTAATAAATAAAATGGTAAGTGTCATACTGGTATTGTACCGTTTAATAAGTGGCACGATAACGGTTTAGTGTCATTCCGTGCCACTTATCACGTTTTGACAACCCTATTTAGTATGACCCAAGGTCATAATTACCATGCGGAAAATAATTCGGTGCTGAAATTATTTATATTTTCTTATAGTTTAAACGGACGATTTAATGTTATAATAATGATTTCGAAAAATATTTACGAATTTGTTTAGCTAATGAAAACAGTGTATATGTGGCACATTATTTCCGAACTTATGTGGTTAAAACTAATTATCTAATATTTTAAATATTATGTGCTTATTTGTTTACGGACTTAAATGTCAAATTAATAGGTCTGAAATTAAAAATCGGAGCCAATGATACAATGTCCTTCTAAATAAGCATAATATTTCTTGTATATTTTTATGTTTTTACAAAATTTATAGTCCAAGGATAAAAAATTTAAACGAGCAGTACATCGAGTTTGATTCCGAGTGAACACTGAACAGCCACTTGTAGTAAAAAGGAAGTGGCTGAATCATATTGCAGATAGAAGCTCAGCTTTTTGTTGCGCTTTTGGAATGAAATGAATAAAAGGAAAGCGAAATGAGGATGTTGGCACAAAGCAAACAGAGGATGTTGTCGAGGTGACGAGGTCTTTACCTATTCAAGTTCCATTTAGACGTGGAAAAAATAATTGACAATAATGAAGAGAAACTACTTGAATTATTCTTCATATTACAAATTAAATATAAACCTCTGAAAATATAATAATCTTGCGTAATGTTAATTGCTACCTTAAAAACATAACCAACTGTGAGCATCATCATATTCTTATGTTTTACCTAACAAAGATAATTTTTATAAGGAAATTTTATTTTAGCTCACTTAAAGGCTTTACAACAAAGAGTATAAATATTATCATGAACTTCTCCAACTGAATATTTTGAAACTAGAGTTGTTCTCCAGACGTTGAGATAAAATACTTTTTACCAAAATAATTAAGCTTATAAAATAAAACAAACGACTATTAATTAAATAGTATAATTTATCGAGAGATACAGAAATAAAAAAATAAAAATCAACATAAGATGCACACAACTATGGAGCAAACTCATTCCATGCATCGAACGAAATCACTTCATAAAATGATGTAGCCCATAAAAATATTAATAGCAAATATTACTATCGTTATATTGTACACCTTAGCGGAGAAAACAAATGATCAAATAAGCCCTCAAATCATCTCCATTAACTGTCATTAAAAAAACTTATGACCTTTCCACGAAAGAGCTATGCCATAACCAACCTTACACGTGGTTCTCCGGGCATTTAAAATTTTAAAGGGCACATATTTGTTTCTAATTATTTATCTTTGTATTTATGTCATCACATACAAAGAAAAATAAAAAGAATAATTGTTCTATTGTGGTGGAAACTGTTAGAGAGAGTTTTTTTTTTAAGAAAAAATGGTAACTTACTTTACATGTGGAATTGCTTTTCATCATCTTTAAAATTCTCTCATCCCTTCATCTTCCATTCAGTACCTCATTAATGACGCATTTTGTTTCCAATTTCGGAATGTAATTAATTAAATCCAACGCCTCATTCCTCATCTCTTCCCTGTATTTCCCTTTCCTCTCAGATGAAACATTTGTAAAAAAATGTTACTTGTTTTGTAAAAAACTAATTGTTCTAGTTGTTAGAAAGTGTGCTAATTTTCATTTTTATGCTAATTACCAATTAATTAACCAAGCAAACAAAGCACACACAAGATCTAGTACACAAGCTATTGAAACACACGAGAAAAAGGATTGGAAGTATACCTCTCTTGGTATCGCAACCAAGAGGCTCGTTCCAATGGATTGGTGTCGGTGGCGTGCTCTCCAAGAACCTCCACGCCATGCGCCTCGAGTCCACTAAGGAATTAACCACTTTCTCTAATCAATTATGCTAGTAATTGAGAGAAGTGTGCCTAATTCCAAAGCTTTCCCTTTCTAGTTAATTCTCCAATTAATTTAGTGGAAAAGCTTGCTCAACACATGAGCTAGGTGGTGTGTGGAAGAGAGAAAGGGAATGAAAAATTCTGAAATTTTTCTTCCCTTGGTGTGAGGTGCGGCCAAAGAGAGAAGGAGAGAGAGAGGTGTGTGGAGGCTAGGGGTTTGCTCCCAAAGAACAACCCTTTATATAGGCCACTCAACCTAGCTCTCATCCAACATTACATGGACAAAAATGCCCCTTGCCCTAGCCGCACCTACCTACCCCATATATGGGTTGGGCCTCAAGTTAAGTTGAGCCCAATACTCTTCCATTTAAATGCACCTTCCATTGGACATTAAATTAACCAATTAATTTAAAGCCCAATTAGCTCAAATAATTAAATGCGTTGATTATAATTAATTATTAACTATTTAATAATTAATATGGAATTAGTCAATGCATTAAATTATTTCTATATGATCTATTTGACTTAATTAATCATAACGGTCCATAACGACATACGATTAATTAATCAACTTATCATATTTTGCAAAACCAATTGTTGCAAATAAATAATTAATGCACGTGTGGTTAAACACCTTATTATGTGTGACCCTTTGAGGATTTATGCTATGTTGGACATGGAATTAAATCGCTATTTAATTCCAATAATCATAAGCGGTATCTAGCAACACGTTATGATTCCCAATTCACATAAATAGTGTACTGCTACAATATTTCAATCCTGCATAAGATAATAATCAGTTTCTCTATTTTGATTCTTATGTCTCACGATATCATCGTATAATCCAAGATAGGAATGTGTCATTCTTGCAGATTATACGTTTCTTGATCTAGAGATAATTGTATAAAGTTGCATGCAAACAATCTATCTCCATCAAGGGGCCCAAACAGATATCGTCACTCACTAAGTGAATTAATGAGGGACATACGGTTTTCTTGATGATTAACTTTTCCCCGCACAATTCAAGAGAACATAAATAAAGTCCGTATAGCAGCCCTTATCGGGAATCAGCGGTAGACAGTATTTATTGAACCTATCCTCATGTGGAAAAGATAAACATCTCAAACTTAGAACCAAAATCATAACGAAATAAACAATGACACATAACACAATCCATATGTTTATTTCGATGGGTCAAGTCCTGTGCTATGTTCCATAACATACACATATGCAATTAAGTTGGTAACTCTTTACCTATGATTAGTAGAACTTAATCATCACTTAACTTGCATACTAATCTTATAAGATAATTAATGTTCCTTGTTAATTATCAAGATTATGGACCGTTTAGATTTATTATTGTCATTCTAAAGAATGATCAACAGAGATCTACAATTCAGATCCTCAACCTGAATGATCTGTCAATAATAAACCTAGGAACAGATGATAAAATATCATCCATAACATAAACTAATAATTAAGTCATTAAATTATTGACTTCTAGGACATAACTCTAACAATCTCCCACTTGGCCTAGAGTCAATCAATAGTGACTTCTAACCAACGAAGAATTGAGAACGATGTCATATATCTAAATATATACATGTTTCGGACCTCAAAATAAATAATACGCTTATAGCTAGTTACTCATACGTCCACCACGTATGGATGCATAAAAGCATCTCGTATACTGCTCAAGGTAGAGGTCGTGCTAGAGTGTTCACTGTGTTCGCGAACCTATCCAAAAATTGTTCGACCATATATATATATATACTCCTATATATATTCTTGATCACCATCATATGATATCAAGTGATATCGTTATAGATCATATTCGAATCTCCAATGTAACATTGGGTTCTTTAGGAGTAAGTTATAGTTCGAGATGCTTAGAACCATAATAACTCAACTAAGAAATCGATCCGAAATAAACTTCTTTTATTGCTTCACAAGTTGCTATGTATTTTGCTTTGGTGACGGAAACGGTTGTAATATTCCATTTAGAACACCTTCTAAACTTACAACACCACCTTTTAGCAAAATATGTATTTCAACTGTGATTATATCAATCTTTCGAAAAACTAGCATTAGTGTAATTAACTTACACGAGCTCTCTTTCATCATAAGAGATGAAACATTATATCACTCTTTCTCATAAGGTACTCGAGGATATCCTTGACTATCGTCCTAATGTGTCTCTCTTGTATCCATTTGACAACTATTTGTCATATCCTTTGGATACTACACATCGGGGCATATGCATAAATATGACGTACACAATGAAACTCATAATGAAAGAATGCTTGAACTATTTCATGCACTTTCTTGAATTGAGTTGCAATAGACCGAGTTAAAACACTCAAGTCATGCCATGTGACGTACAGTTAGACATCCTTTCTTGGAGTGTAACTTTTGTGTTTCTAGAACACTTCGTCAATATATGCATATTTGCTCAAACCTAACATCCACCATAATCTATCTTTATAGGTTTTGTTTCCTAGGATTAGGTGATTTCGCCCAAGTTCTCATTTGAGAAAGCATTCTCCAAAGAGATCTCGACAATATTCATTTTCTTAATGTTATTCCCAATTAATGAATTGTTATCTTGAACAATACAAGTAATACAATTATGCTCCCACTGAATATCTTGTTTATACAAGATACTTTTGACGAAGTTCAACTCCTTGAATTCCTTATCAAAGCTTTTATTCCAATCTCCACAACACTTTCTTTAATCCATTAATGGATCCTTGAAGCATGCGTATGTTTTTAGCAATACATAAAACCTCGATTTGTGTCAAATGCACAACATCATCCTTCATTCATACGAAGAAGGCGGTTTTATGTGTTTTTCCATATATCAATATATATGAAATACAACTATTGCTAGAATGATCTTTATTGACTTTTACATAGCCACAAGCAAGAGGTTGTGCTTTGTACGTAGTCAACTAGTCATCGACTTAGACATAGCTACAAGCGAGAAGCCGCGCTTTGTACATAGTCGATTTGTTGTCCATGTCGATCTTTCCTTTTGAAGATCTAAAACGTTCTTGATGGATTGCTCCTTCATGAACATCAACCAAGGTCTATACCTTGTTGTTATACATGGATTTTATTTAAAGATCATATGAATTCAAACCATATATGTGGAATCGGATCGTTCCATCGTTTTTCTTGTTTATCAACGGATTCTCATATGCTAAGTTTGAGAATGTCGTGAAGCCAATGCACCAAATGGCTTAGGCAATCAATTCTCGTTGATCTTTTGTAGGATTGGTACTTGAGGTTCATGAACTTCTTCTACAACGATTTGTTGAATGAGTTCTTGACTCCTCATATATTCCATGAGTTTCTCGAACATCATCAACTCGTGAGATGGTTGAGTCCTCATTGGAAGGAGCGTACCATTAAACTCCTTTCAAAACAACTTGTGAATGAAGTTTCGCTCAACTACCATGTATGGAGTGACAAGTTTCCCATAAGAGTACTTCTCGTAGTGATGCATAAACTATTTTAATGCTCACTTTACTCCCACTACTTCTTCTTGAGAATTTCAATTCATCAAGACTACATTATGATTAGCAACAACTACTTTGTTCTTATCATATTCGTGGAAGTAGTGCCTTTTAATATAAAGCATCCTACAAATATTAAATGTCTTATTTGGGTACAAGCTTATCAACGATCTTGAAATAAGCTTATCAACACCAAATCTCGAGAAGTATTATACTTAGAGATCAAAATCTCGTAAGATATCTTCTTCAATAGACTTCGATGGAACATCATTCAGTGTAAACAATATTGTCCTCAAACATAATTCCCTAATACGAGTCGAATAAGTCCATTTGATTTATTACCGATCGAACTATACAAAATATTGTTCGATACCTCCATTCTTGGACATATTATTCCTCATGGAGCGAGTTATGAAACTACTTTCATACTCTTTAGATAATATTTCAAATCATATGACTTAACTACTTATTTATTTACCACAATTAATTGTAAGACTTCCATTTTTCTTGAACGGTCTTTTAAACTTCACTCTTGAACTCCTTTGAACTAGTCAAAAGGTTCATACTTATACCTTATCAAATAGATATGTTAATATCTACAATGATCGTTGGTCAAGTAGTAAAGTATCAATAACCTTTCATTACACAAGTACTTATAGGTCTTTATACATCGATATGTATAAGTCCTAATTAGTTCACTTGTCCTTAAACCTTTGTAGGTTAAAGGCGTTTTTGTCATTTAACAAACATGATTCGCATATCAATCGATTTGAAATCGAATTGAATTTCGAGCTCTACGTTACGTAGACTCTCATAATGCGATTCTCGTTTATATATGTGACTAAGCGGTTATATATAACATGAAAGTCAAATACTTTATGTTAAGTCTTACGCTAAGGTGTGTGGAGGCTAGGGGTTTGCTCCCAAAGAACAACCCTTTATATAGGCCACTCAACCTAGCTCTCATCCAACATTACATGGACAAAAATGCCCCTTGCCCTAGCCGCACCTACCTACCCCATATATGGGTTGGGCCTCAAGTTAAGTTGAGCCCAATACTCTTCCATTTAAATGCACCTTCCATTGGACATTAAATTAACCAATTAATTTAAAGCCCAATTAGCTCAAATAATTAAATGCGTTGATTATAATTAATTATTAACTATTTAATAATTAATATGGAATTAGTCAATGCATTAAATTATTTCTATATGATCTATTTGACTTAATTAATCATAACGGTCCATAACGACATACGATTAATTAATCAACTTATCATATTTTGCAAAACCAATTGTTGCAAATAAATAATTAATGCACGTGTGATTAAACACCTTATTATGTGTGACCCTTTGAGGATTTATGCTATGTTGGACATGGAATTAAATCGCTATTTAATTCCAATAATCATAAGCGGTATCTAGCAACACGTTATGATTCCCAATTCACATAAATAGTGTACTGCTACAATATTTCAATCCTGCATAAGAGAATAATTAGTTTCTCTATTTTGATTCTTATGTCTCACGATATCATCGTATAATCCAAGATAGGAATGTGTCATTCTTGCAGATTATACGTTTCTTGATCTAGAGATAATTGTATAAAGTTGCATGCAAACAATCTATCTCCATCAAGGGGCCCAAACAGATATCGTCACTCACTAAGTGAATTAATGAGGGACATACGGTTTTCTTGATGATTAACTTTTCCCCGCACAATTCAAGAGAACATAAATAAAGTCCGTATAGCAGCCCTTATCGGGAATCAGCGGTAGACAGTATTTATTGAACCTATCCTCATGTGGAAAAGATAAACATCTCAAACTTAGAACCAAAATCATAACGAAATAAACAATGACACATAACACAATCCATATGTTTATTTCGATGGGTCAAGTCCTGTGCTATGTTCCATAACATACACATATGCAATTAAGTTGGTAACTCTTTACCTATGATTAGTAGAACTTAATCATCACTTAACTTGCATACTAATCTTATAAGATAATTAATGTTCCTTGTTAATTATCAAGATTATGGACCGTTTAGATTTATTATTGTCATTCTAAAGAATGATCAACAGAGATCTACAATTCAGATCCTCAACCTGAATGATCTGTCAATAATAAACCTAGGAACAGATGATAAAATATCATCCATAACATAAACTAATAATTAAGTCATTAAATTATTGACTTCTAGGACATAACTCTAACAATAACACTAGTTTCAGATAATAATTGTGCTAGTTAAAAGAAACAATTGTCATAGTTAATATGAACAATTGCCTTATTTAATATGAACAATTATTTCAGTAAATAATTTTAATTGTCATGAAAAAAAATTTAATTGTTCTGAAAAAAATTAATTGTGCTAGTTTTTAGATAAAAAAGTCATGGGAACAAAATTAGGATCGGAATGAGGGGGAGGTAGGGAAATAGAGGGGAAGGAGGGGAACAAAGGGAGTAATTAGTGTTTCACTGTTTCCTCATAATGACAATTAAAACAGAAGGAATTGTTTTGTAAAAAAATGTTATTTGTTTTGTAACAATCTAATTGTTCTAGTTTTAGATGATAATTGTGCTAATTAAAAGGAACAATTATCATGGTTAATATGAACAATTGCCTTAGTTAATATGAATAATTATTCCAGTAAATAATTTTAATTGTCATGAAAAAAATTAATTGTTCTGGAAAAAAAATTAATTGTGGTAGTTTTTAGATACAAAAGTCATGGGAAAAAAATTAGGATCAGAATGAGGGAGAGGGAGGGAAATAGAGGGGAACAAAAGGAGTAATTAGTATTTCCTCATTAATGACAATTAAAACAGAAGGAATGAGGAATATGATGTATCTCAGGGGATGATGAGTTTCCTCATTAATGATTTTTAAGGGATGATAAGGATGATCCGTATCAGCCCTGCTTTACATGGCCGCTTGGCCAGTACAATTGTAACAATGTCAATGGAGCTTTTTTTTTTAAAAAAAAATCATGTCATTGCAATGTTTGCTTTACATTTTCAACTGACAATGTTGTAAAACTTTGAACCTTTTTTTTTTGGGCTTTATTTCGTAGTAGAAGGTGGGGCAAACACAAGAAGCCGCATTATTCTACTGATTTTTTTTTTTTTGGGGGGGGGGGGTGGTTGAAGAATCTCTTGCATGCAATGCTACAAATATATGTGATAATCAATTTTGTTTTGAATTACCAAAGGAAAAAGTGCTACGCTATAAATCATGTTTTAAAATCCAAACAGTACAATGGAAGGGCGTTAGCTTTTTCAAAATTTCGGAAACTATAATTATTGAAAAGCGGAGTCTGAGTCTCTTAGCATTTTTAGAAGCTTTTATCATTAATATTGAATTATTCCTTTGTCACAATAATCTAAGTTGAGTCACGAAATATTTGAAGGATTATTACTATTATTATCATTATAATGATAAATGTAGGTAAACATATACAAATATGGACATAGAGGCTCCGTTTGGATAGTGTGGGAAGAAGGGAAGAAGGGAAGAAGTGGGAAGAAGTATTGGAAAATGTGTAACTTTGTGAAGAGTTTGAATTGTTTATAATTTTTTTTCTTCCCTTCTTTCTTCTTCCTCTTCTTCTTCTTGCATCCAAACAGAGCCAGATAGAATGTTGTGGTAATTCGATTTTGGCTAGTAAGGTAAGAAAAATAAACGTAAATTAACTACAAGACAAATTGTTTCTGTTCCGTACATCTTGTTTAATTGGACATGTTTTTCTTCTTTGATCCTTCATTGTATCGTGTCATGCGTGGTATAGATAAATTATACTATTGGATTAAATGAAATTTTTGGAAGGTCAAGCTGATTGATAAGATGCTATATGCCTATATGCTTTTAATTTGCTTGAAAATGTCATTACTCGAATCTTTCAATAAATAATTAATACTTCCTTATGTTAAAATAAAAAAAAAAATCCAACTGGAGCCCGCATTTTTCTCTAATTTTGTTGTCTCTAGCCGTGGAACTTTTCTTAGCCGAGATGTAGGCGTCCTAACTACCCCGTCAAATAAAACAAAAAAACCAAACTGAAAAGTTTATTTAAAGAAAATTTTGTAGAATTGTAGGTCCTGAAATTAGTTGATGCAATTTGAGACATAGGCCCGGAACTAAAATAGGCTGAAAATCCAAAAGGCCTACTTTAAAAGATATCAGCAAAACTCATGCAGTTGGTCCAACTGCTACATTTAATAGCTATCTTATCTATTTTTGACACTTCTTCACTCAACTAATTTGGTTCAGGTTTCTTAGACAAGGAAGGAATGTGTTCTCTTCTGTGGGGAAAATTTCCTTATCTTGTAAGTAACCCAAAATCAGTCAATTTGAGCGTAATTTGTTGGAAAATACCTCAAAGAAACATACTGCTTTTATTTTGTCAAACAATTTGGGTGTTATATTTATACGGAAAATATTTTAAGCAAATGTTTTTTTATAAAAAGTTACAACTTACAAGGCTTTTATGGGCTAAACATCTCACTAGATCTAGTAACTAGTTCTGAACTAGACTATTATTACACCCAAGTTCCAATTATCGTACCTTTTTTTTACTGTCACTCCAAGTCTCCAACTTTGCCAAAAAAAGGTCGGTGTTGATTTCTAAGGCCGTGCTCCAGAATAGAATTTGGGAGGGGAGAGGGGATGAGGTGACGAAGGAGAGTAAGCTGTTAAGTTGTCCGAGAACGATTATTTGCTCCAGATCGGGGATCACAAGGGATGAAAGGGGATTAACTGAAGTGAGAGAGGGCTTAATTTCACGAAGACTTAATCCCGAATCGTTACATCCCAATTTGGGAGATTCATGAATCTGGGCACCCTCTCTTTACTCCTTCGTTTTCTAGAGCACAGCCTAAAGATTACACTCCTGGTCCTGGCCATTCAGAATAGAATAGACTCGAGATCTTTAATAATCCTGTCGGCACAAAAATGCTTTCTGTACTAATTATATTCTCGAGAGTTTCAATTTGTTTATATAAGATGATACTGTCAAGGAGTCTATTGTTCCTCTGTATTAGAAAAGCAATTTTTTTTTTCTTTTTAAAACCACAAACTTAGTACCTAATGCATATATCTTCGTAATAGAGAGAAGTGCAACACAATAAAAAAGCAGAAATTATAAGTGCTATCGGCAAATATACCATCCCAATCGCTAATACAAAGTGAATATATATAGTAAATAAGATGACATATAGATGATCTAAGTGAACACTTACAAACAAATAAGTGTTATCATCACTTGTTCAGATGTTTACATGCATATTCAACTTATTTTCATTGAACTTATTTGATTATATGTGTTCACTTAGATCGTTTATATGTTCATCTTATTTACTGTGCATTTTCATTGAACATATACAAACAAATAAATTCAATAAAAATAAGTTAAATGCGCATATAAAAATACGAACAAGAGATGACAACACTTATTTGTTTGTAAATGTTCACTTTGATCTCTATATGTTTATCTTATCTGTTTTATTTGTTCACTTTATGTTTAGCGATGGCAAAGAACAAAGTGCCAAAAGTATGGGCAGTAGTTTTTATTAAATAAAGAAAGGTTTACATGACGTAATATTAATTAAATTAATTGCATATAAAGGTTTCATTTAACTTGATTAATTTGGAGTGATCTCAACTATTAAATTGGTATTCTTTATAGACTAACATCTACTGGAACTTGATTGGAAGCACCCTTTAGTTGTATCTACGGGAAACACCCTTTGGTTGCATTTGCGGCATGCATCATTTGATTGCATCTATTGGTGATTGATATTCCCATTTAAATACTCTTCAATTATGATGGATAATTGAGAGGAATATCATTTTTTTATCTCAAATAAAAATATTCTTGAGAGGAATATAGAAAAGACAATAGAAAATAAAGATATGGTCTAGTCCGACATTCTCATCAAGGCAAGAGAGTGTTCGCATTGGTAGTACCCTTCTGACAGTGACGCAATCGACAATAAAAAAATAATAATGGCTAAAGGTATTGAAAAAACCATATATCCTCAATGTTTGATGAATAGTGCGCATCTGTATTTTTTGTGATCTCCATCTGAAGTTATCGTGTGGCAGGTTTTGATAGCTATTATTAAGCCTTCAAATGGGTAGTTACATGGAGCCGTGCACAGATTTTGCTGCACAATCTAATGATGGAGAGAGGTTGTCCTCTTATGTACTCTTTTGGTGGGCATGGTCATTTTAAAACCTTGGTGAACCGTCTTATATTTTGCATTTTGGTGGACTTGACATAATGGTGGTGTGTGTAGTAGTTGGTGTGCTATGCTTATGACTTCTTAAAATATGTTTAGTGGGATTTGTTGCGGCAAATCTAAATGTACACAACTGAATGACTGTAAGTCGAATTTTATTGTTAATATGATTCGTTATAGGTTTGGTCGTGTGGGTTGCGTTGTATGGACAATTAGAACTGTTATTTTGTGTATGCACATGTTGTATTGTTCAATCTTCCGCTATGCATTGCTTCTTTATCTATCTTTTTCACATTTTTGTGACTTAATTCTTTTTTGGTGCTCTCTCATCAGTCATCAATCATGCACCTGTTGTATAGGATGAAAAAAATTATAATAGGTCATCAGAATATTTCTTTCCTATTTCGATCCGTACGAGAGTCCAAATAAAATTTATGGTTGGCAAGGAGAGTTCAAATAAAAACACAATTCTTCGACTTTTTTTTTATAGTGGCAGGTCATATTTAGATTTAATTAATCATATCTTCGTAAAGTATTGTTAGAACTATTACAAAGTGTAATAAATTTGAATGACAAGCGAGTCAGATATGAGGCCCTCCGAAATTGCAAATAAGTTGCTAACTATTTCCTTCGACTTCTTTGCACTTTACAGACTACATATTCATTATAATGGCTCATAAACAAACAATACAATGTATTAAAAATTGCAAAATAGTATTTAGATGGACGGGTTTATTTAAGGCCTGTCCATCATAAAAAAAGGAGAAAAAAAAAAAACAATTAGCCAACTCCCACACAATAAATCTGGAGCAAACCAGAAGAACAAAAATTATACTTCATAACATGTACTTATGATTTATACTCGTACCTCACCTAATTAAGACACAACAAGGTACAGATAATAACAAAATTATTCGTTGACTTTCCGTAATAAAAAAAATTATGTGTCGCGGCGGAGCCGCGACGAAAAGAATCTAGTTTTTATAATTATGGAAACTTTCGTGACATCTCTAATTAAAGTTTTACTTACACATGCAACAACTGGACCACATAAATTTAATTTAATTTAATTAGAGAGGAAAGAACATTGGGCAGAACAGTAAAAATTATCTACTAGTTTTTTTTTTTTTTGCAAATTGAAGTGAGAGACCGACGAATACACAAATTTATTGCAAAATAGCACCAATATATGTGGTCAGCATGACAAGTCAACAATTTACAACACCGATATATGTAGGGACTGAAATCCTCTACAGCCGGCGCAAGTTTTTGCAAAATTTAAAAATGTTAAAATTAAAATGATAAATTCAAACTGTTGATCTTGTCTAAATTTATGGGCGATGCATTTTCATATAAGTTTTATAAATTCTAGAGTTGATTTGATACTAGATTAAGTGGTAAAAAAAAATGAACGAATCTGGTTAACTATCACTGATTAATTCTAATACATCCGTCATTTGATCACTTAATCAAGTATCAAATCAATTCCAAAATTTATAAACTTATATAAAAACACATCGCCCGTAAAAATGAACAAGATCAACGGTTTGAATTCATCATTTTAATTTTAATTTTTTTAAATTTTGCAAAAAAAAAAAGGTCGGCTGAGACCTCTACAGCCGTATACGTAGGCCGGCTGTAGAGAATTTCAGTCCATACACGTAGACCTCTCAAAAACACACACAACAGACAACAGGTTCCGAAATCTAGCACAAGAGACACGGAATTAAAGAAAGAAGACTGAATTAAATATTGTTTTTTTTTTCTAATAAGAATTTCACTGGGAAATTGCATGAAATGACGTGTCATACCTGGTGAAATTCTATGGCAAGCCTGTGGGCAATCCGGATTCGCTGTTGCGCTACACCGCGTGTCGCGCACTACGAGCCGTCTGATCTTGATCGGACGGTTCACTTTTTACGGGCCTACCAATCTAGGTTACATGCACGGGGCTCCCTTGTCCATTGGATCTTAATCGAACGGCCAGAATACCGCGCGACACGCTGTGTCGCGCGGCAGCGAATCTCAATTTGCCTGTGGGTGGTTCAGAGAGGTAAGAAGCACTGTATCGGGTGGGAAAAAAGATTTTATTGCAAATGATGTCTGGAGAAAGGACCGTGACCGATGTTATAATTATTACAGTTTTGTTTTACAGAAGATATGAGACTTTTTTTTTTTTTTAAGAGCTGAAAATATGAGACTTAATTTTCTATCTAGCGATACAAACATTACATTTTCCCGACTTCTCGAGGCCGTGACCACCGCACAAGTTGTCTAATATTCCCCAGTGCTGCCCCCCCCCCCCCCCCCCCCGCCCCTGGGATTCCGTTCAGATTTGAATGAATCACAATCATGGATTCATGGTGTTCCCGTTTCTGTTCCCACATCGGTGCCGTTGAAAACATCTATAAAATCAGTGGGGGCAGACTCAAATATGTTATTTTTGAACTTATATATACATACAAATAAATACATTTAGCACGCATTTGCCAAAGTCAATTTATTAGATTGTACATAATTGAATATAAGAGAGCCTTTCATACGTCTCCGATTCGATATCCAGTCAGTGAATTACTCGTTAATATTAAAATTTAAGAGTTAAGTTAAGCACTTAAGCCAAATCAAACCTTCTTTCTTAAAAAATATAAAATGCGCCGCATGCCGACGAACGACTGTTCTTTCTAGAGATCTTTTGACAAAATTAAGTAATAATCACACTTAAAATTGCATCTCACTATTGACGAAATACAGCGCAATAACCCCCCCCCCCCTCCTCTCTCTCCCTCTCTCATGGATTTATATTTATTTGTGCTCCCCTGACGGCCGTCCGACACCGCTGCTATGCACCCTCGGCAGCCAAATCACGTCTCCACTGTGCACGGTCGATAATCACACAACACCCGATGCGATAGCAAAATCAACATATCTCATCGTCTTCTGCTGGCTGTGCTTTCAGGAGAAGGGGAGGGGAGAAGTGAAAAGGGATTGGTGGGGAGGTCGACGCCGCAATTCCGGTCGCTCAACCCTGGAAGCTGCACCTCACCTCGACTGCATAATCTCGACAACAAATCACTTCTCCACAAGCACCGACTGAAAATCGCACGACATTCGGCGCTCGAACCGCCGAATCAACAGATCACCGTCTTATATAGGCTGTACTTGTAGCAGAAAGGAGGGTAGAACGAAAAAAAGAGAGTGTGGGGATGGGGGGAGGTCAGCGGCGGCCGCCTCTCCCGTCTAGGGTTTGAGGGAGAAGGGTTTTTTATTCGCTTTTTTTCGAAAGAGCGAAGAGGTCGGGACCGTTCTCTCGCATATAATGACTTTTTTTTTATTATTATACATCCATATATTTATCCGCTAGAATTAGATTCGGATCCGACACTATTGGCCAACAATTTTTCAAATAGTGATTTTTGCTAGATCATTTGTTGCAGCGGATAAGAATGTGGCGGTTCATGTTCTGTATAATTCGATTTGCTTCTTAGCTGATACATGAGGCCATATATAAATTTGCCCCCAACAACTTAAATGAGAATGGTTATAGAGGATTTTCTGTGATAGTAGAAACAAATTTTAAACGCAAATAAATGAGAATGATTACAGAAAATCTGATACCTAAATCCAGCCATGTATAAATTTTTAGAATTTTCTATGGTAGTTAAAGCAACAATCAAACACATTCGGAAAATAAATTGTCGCAGACAACCCGTCACTTATTGGACTCTCATGTGCATGCGTGTCTTTCTCTCTCTCTTCATTGGTAGTGGAGCTATTTGGATCCATGTGCATGTCTCCTATGTTCCATCTCCATTCCATTCAACAATGGATGACTACATTTTTCGATTTGAGAAAAAAAAAATGATTTTATTTTTTTAATTGTTTGGAGGGCTTCAAAAAATCATTTGACTGCAAAAATTTATATACTTCTCACAGATATATAAGGAATCCCGTCAAATAATAATTTTTAATTATGGAACTATAAAATATTTTAAATCCTCATAAAATTTAATCTCTATTATAGTTTCATTCTTTGATTGTTTGAAGGCTTTTAAAATTTTCTTTATCTATTTAAATTTATGTGCTTATTTACAGATATATGGATAATTTTGTCCTGTAATTTTTTTTTTATTATGGACTTGTATAAATATATAGAGAATTATTGACAGCGTCCCAAAAAAAAAACATATAGCATAAACTTTAAGAAAAAAATAATTCTCGCAACACGCGAAATCCCACTGGTTTGATATCATTTTTAGTCACTAAACTAACTTTCAGTTATATCCAACCTCAATTGTCAAGTGTCACTGTTCTGTTGGGCCTGAATTGAACACGTGTCGAAAGTTTTACCGAATTCAAACTATAATGTTTTATTCTTTTTGTTTTTTGTTTTTATTTTTTTATTTATTTAGTTTATATTTAATCCGCATCAATCCATCCATCTTCTTTATTCTTTATTAAGACGTTATAGCTTGTTTATGTTCTATCTTAGATATGCCTTTAACCTTTTTTAAGTAAAAAAAGAGAGATAATTAAGGGATAGGTTATGCAATAACAAATTTATAGCAAAATTAATAAAGTAAAATTATATATATCTTCATTATAGTTGAGATAGAGTACTTATGAAATAATTTGGTAATTGATTGGTCATCGATCGCCTTATTTAAAATTATAAAATTTATTTTTTTATAATTAATGAAAATATTATTATGATATGGCACTAAGTTTGATACACAACGTATCCAAACATATATAACATATTTTAAGTGAATTTAAGGTTGTTTCCTTTTGTTTTCGTGTAAAAGTAAAATATTTGACAATATATATCCCTTCCTGTATAAATTAAATCGATACATCATTGTAACCTCGTCATCATTTAACTCTCAGATTATTTTTATGTTTTTTTCCGGCCACGTATCATTTCATTGTTGATGAACCAAAAAATCTCTCATCAGCATAATATAAGACACAATAATATAACGGATCACTACCTTGAAATTTCAAACTTACTTTCTTGTAAGAAAGCTCTGAAGTGTTTCTATAATTAGATAAAATCCTATCAGTAGCTTCCATGAAAGTCCCGTAGACCCTCTCCTTAAAACTCTCTTATTGTTAATTCTCTCAACCACCATGTTTCTTGCTAAGTACTCAACTACACTGTTTTCTCCATAGCACAAAAACAGCCAAATTCCTTTCTCCTCCATATCAAAAAGTTCTAGCTCCCCTCTATTTCATTTCCGCGTCATAATAAAACTATACTAAAGAAGAAAAACCTCCATTTGTCTAAACATCTATGTCGGGAATTGATGGGGCAGTAGTAGCACCAGCATGCCAATGCATCAACTCTATTGGGTTGCCAGTCATCATTGCACGGGAAACTAGTGCATTCTTCTGTATCGAAGAAAATTGGCGGTTACATGAAGAGGCTATCAGAAGGTTGCGGGGAGTATTCAAATCAGTTACTATAAAGGTGACCGAAGGTACAAATAAATTAAAGGAGTGTGATCCAAAGGTTGAAGATTGGCTGAAGGAGGTAAATGAAGTCCTCCAATTGGCGCTTGGAGAAAAATATAAGGAACTCAAGAGATGCAATTTCCTGTGCAGCTGCACTCCAGACCTCTGCCACCGTTACCTACTTGGGAGAAAAATCATGAAAGAGCTTGAACGGATCCATAAGCTGTTAGAAGAGGAACAAAAGTTCAATGAATTTTTCTACACCCCTCAGCCACCACCAGTGGAGGACAAGCCTCAAACTAAAGCAATTGGTTTGGAGCCTATCTTGAGGAAGCTCCATGAGTACTTCAACGACGAAAGCAGCAACATCATTGGTGTTTGGGGACAGGGAGGTGTTGGCAAAACCACTCTGCTCAATGCTTTCAACAATGATTTAAAATGTCATCGAGGCCGTTTTCATGTGGTCATCACTATTGACATTTCCAATTCGGAGACATTAGATGTTGTGGGCATCCAAAGGACAATAACTGAGCGGCTGGGACTCCCATGGTGTGACACAGATGTGGCCACTCGAGCCAGAAGCCTCATCCGGGCTCTGTCGAGAAAAAAATTTGTAATCCTTCTGGATGATGTCCAGAGGGAGTTCCAGCTGGAGGATGTTGGTATTCCTTTTCCAGATAATGGATCCAAGATCATTCTTGCCTCCCGTGACCAGAATGTCTGCAACCATATGGGTGCCCCAAAGAGCCTAATCCGCATGGAGACTTTAGACGAGGCTGATTCCATGGCTTTGTTCATAAGCAATTTAGGCACTGATGCCCTTCATGCCATTAGTTCAGATGCAGGCATTCGAAAGTATGCAGGAAAAATTGTTAGAATGTGTGAAGGGTTGCCTTTGGCATTAACTGTCATAGGCAAGTCTGTGGCTGGGCTAAGTAGTCCACTTGACTGGAGTGTAGCCATGAGGGCAATAAGCATGGACATTGGGGACTTTTACGGTGTGGAGAATATGTTTATAAAACTAAAGTATAGCTATGAAAGGCTCGATGCGACAGCCCAGAAGTGTTTCCTGTACTGCACCCTGTTCCCTGCATATAGTTCAATGAAGAAGCAACAACTTGTGGATTATTGGATGGCAGAAGATCTAGTGCCACAAGACAAGCCATGGAAAGGTTACAGTATAATTAACAGATTATTGTCAGGGTGGCTGTTACAGCGCACAAATTCAGACCTAGAGGTAAAATTGCATAATGTAATGCGTGAATTGGGCCTATGGTTAGCAAATGAAGAGGATAATTTTTTAATAAGATCTGGTCAGGGCTTAGAAAACACCCCAGAAATTAAGGGCATAAAATGCCCTAAAAGAATATCACTCATGTTTAACAATATAACGGCACTTTCTTTGTCAGCCAACTCTAACCATCTTGAAACTCTGTTGCTCCAAAACAACCCAAATTTCAACACCCTTGGCCCAGGTTTCAATAGATTTATGTCTCACCTTAGGGTCCTTGATCTCTCTAACACTGCCATTGAAGAGTTTCCTGTGCTCCTAAGGGGAGTACATCATTCCCATTGCGATATCTCAGCTTAGGCAACACACCTATTAGAAGGCTGGATCAGAGCTTTTCACTCTTGAAGGAGCTAAGGCACCTGGATTTAAGTGCAACTGAGCATCTAGAAAGTACTTCAGACAGTTGTTCGAAATTATTGAAGCTCAGGGTATTAAATCTGTTTCGGAGCCACTATGGCATTCGTGATGAATTGGACCTCAACATAGATTCATTAAAAGAACTAAGATTCCTTGGAATAGCCATTCATGCGGAGGATGTTCTGAAAAAATTAAAGAAAACTGATCCCTTGGCCAGATTTACAAACCAACTGAGTTTGAAACATTGCCAAGATATGAAATCAATTCGTGTTGCTGATTTCAATCATATGGAACATCTTGAAGAGCTCTATATTGAATCATGTGACAGCCTAGGTGAACTGGTAGTAGATAAGACTAAAGTGTCTCGCTTGAAGATGCTCACATTGTGGGAATTGCCTAGTTTGCATTCAATATTGGTTAGAGAATTGCCACATCATTTTCAAGAGCTGCGTGAACTTACCATTCATGGGTGCCACAAATTAGAAAATATTAGTTGGGTAGCAAGTCTTGAATCACTTGAAAAACTGGCTCTATCAAACTGCAATGGAATAAAGCAAATTGTGATTAAGGAGTGGCATGAAATTTATAAAGGAGCAACTTTGAATAAAAAATTGTTTCAAGGAGAAATACAAGCCCATTACAATGAAGAGTCTTCTAAGGGACTGGTCAATAGAAATAGCCAGCATATTAATGAACACGGAGGTAATACCAAGCAATTCCCTAAATTACATTCTATTGTTCTAACTCGACTAATGAATTTGGAGAGCATATGCAAAGCTAGGCTTTTCCCTTGTCTTGAAAGCATTAGAGTGCAAAGCTGCCCTAAATTGAGAAGACTCCCTATAGCATGCGAGGATAATGTTCCGAAACTAAGGGTTTCTGGGACTTTGGACTGGTGGAATGGGTTAGAATGGGATGCAGAAGGAATGAAAGAACATTTGAATGATATATTCATTCCCTATGTTAATGGAAGCTAATAGCTACATGCTCTTGGATCCCTTGCGATTTTTTTCTTTTCTTTTTTGCTATGTTTTTTATGGTAAAGTGGATTGATTTGTTTGGGCATTGTTTCAGTAACCTATAATTGTGCATTTATGAACACAAATTTGATTCATTTTATATTTTATATTCAAAAGATAGAACACAGATAATAGTTATTTGTGATATGCATAATGTAATTCTTTCTGCCATAACACTTTCTCTGAGTTTCTCTGAATATAGTACTGAAAACAACAAATCTTTCTAAGATACAATCATTATATAACTGTACTAAAAAGGAACAGAAATAAAGTCTACATTTACTCACATTATTTTCATCTATCATCTCTTCTCTCCATTTAATATAAATATAAATCCTTTAATTTCTTAATCACCAAAAAATATTTGTCAGTACTGGTGACAAAAAAACAATGAGGTTATATATATACTTATATGTGTTCATGTTACAAGAATTCATACATCATCCCAATTCAGTTAGGCTGGCAGTAATACATAAGCGGTTCCTAATCCCACTGCGAGTTTTAGTTCCCAAATTGCATACCCATTCCTCCTGGCATTCTCACACAGTATTGTCATAGTTTTCCCCTCAGATCCATATCAAATTGTAACAATTAAAAAATAATACGTAAAATAACTACTTAATTTATTACGTAATATCAGTAAATCTAGTAAGAAATTGAACAAACTAGCTTATTACTTTTCAAGTAGAAATTGAACAACTTCTTGTTTGCCAGTATACAGTGAACAAATAAACTTCCGTAATGGAAATCCCAGGCTAAATTCGTCTTCACGGATTTGTAAAATATATATCTGGTTCATACTTCATACTACCTCTTTATTTTGAATGAAATAATAAAGTGAGACGGTGATTTACCGACTAGGTGAGTGGAAGGCGGTAGGTACCGACGAGGAAAGATAGAGGAAAGGCGAGAGAGCTAAAACGCATCAAACCAAAGCAGAGGTCGTATGTTTGCCAAGTCAATAGGATTCCAGGAGAGGCTAGATGGGAGATCTCAGACCACTGATGCTGAAGCGCGATCATGGTCTTCACTCTTCAGGAGGAAAGGAACTGCACGGTGTGACTGTGCAACGCCGGAGCCCAAAATTCAGAAATACCCTTGAAACTTTCAAATTTGCATATGAGGATAGTAAAGTAGTTAATTTGCTGTGTGTGATTCATTTATTATAAAATAACGTATAATGCATATTCAATATCGGTCAAAATGTATATAATTTGATTACTAAGAAACCTAATGTTTTATGGAAAAACTTTGAACTTGCTTAAATAATATAGCTAAATTTTATTGTGGAAACTGTCAAATAATTTTATTGTAAACAATATTCATCATGTATTATTTTGAGGTAGACTAAAATTAGCCATGACTGACGGATGGACTAAAATTAGCCATGACTAAAATCAGCCGCAATTATATCTCAATTTTTGATATTCTAATGGCTAATCCAAACCATTCAATGTGTTCTTCATATTGAAATCTTATTGGAGACCAAATTTTATATTTTTCTGAATATTTTTACTATTTTTTTGTGATTTTTAAAAATCGTTGTTATTGTAGGGTCTAGAATTATTTAGATTATGAAGTTTGTAAAATACCAAAAAAACACTAAAAAAATAAGAAAAATATAAAATTTGGTCTCCAATGAGATTTCAATATGAATAACACATTGAACGGTTTGGATCGACGGTTAGAATCTCGAAAATTAAGATTTAATCGCAGATGACGGACTTATCCGTCAGTCGCGACTGATTTTAGTCTACTCTTATTTTGGACCAATAGTAATAGAATCAGAAAAATAATAATTTTGTACGATAATAAAGTTGGGAACATTGTATGAGATAATTCTATTATACTGTACATGGTTCAAATTTATGTTAAATAAAACAGCCTCTTTTTCATTCTTGTTTTTAGTTATGTTCATTATTTATTTGGTTTGCGTTATTTTTCCAACTAATCGCCCAAATAAAATGCACTAGTATGAAAAGCATACGTATTTATGTGCACGCAGGAGTTTTGATGCACGAGACGCTAAGAAGTGTGGACATTGTACAAACATAAATTATACGTATCCCACACTTTGACACAATAAATTAAATGTGAAATTTGAATGTTTATATATATATATATATATATATATAGGGTGCGTTTGGATGAGAGAAGAAGAAAAGGAAGAAGGAAAATGGGAAGAAAAAAAATTATAAACAATCCAAACTCTTCACAAAGTTACACACTTTCCAATACTTCTTCCCACTTCTTCTCTTCTTCCCTTCTTCCCACACCTATCCAAACGCACCCATAGATTGGCTAAAGTATACTCCAGCATACGGATCAAACTAGTATGCTAGAGTCGTTCTCAAAATCTAAAATTCAAACAGTCGATCCAAACCGTTCAAGTTGTTCTCCATGTAAAAATATCCTTCAAGACCAAATTTTATATTTTTTTCAAATTTTTTTGCTATATATTATGCTATTTTCAAATTAAAGAGTCATAAATACTTCTTTACAACTCCTTTACAGTGTTTTTTTTTAAAATAGCATAATATATAGCAAAAAAATTCGAAAAAATATAAATTTTGGTTTCCTAGAAGATTTCAATATGGGGAACAATTTGAAAAGTTCAAATGGACTGTATGCATTTTAGATTTTGAGAAACGACTCCAGCATACGGACTATCTGTATGTTGGAATATACTTTAGCCAATCTCTCTCTCTCTCTCTCTCTCTCTCTCTATATATATATATATATATATCAATAAGACTCTTATAATTTTGAATAGTGTAGGTCTCACACATGTCAACACATCATAAATCTTGCTGAATGTGTATCAAGGTAAATTCTATGTAAATTTAAACATTTATAAAATTTTAATTTTTTGATGAACCTAACACGGAAATGCTTAGATGACCGTCAGCCATCATGTTCAAAAGAAAATTATCAAAAAGTTACGATTTATTTTAACGTCCATTTCAGTTATTTTAGACAGTGGTGTTCATAATCAGAAAGAAAAATATTGTAAAATAATTGTTACGCTGTCTGGCCATTGATAACTTACACGCCTTAGTTCATGATAAGCCTCTGATGTAAAATGAAAAAAAAAAAAATTCTGCAACACAAGTACACAACACACTCTCCTACATATAGTATTCTTTTTATTAACTGATAAGACTTGAAGCGATCTGTTTGCAAGCTATTGTAAATTACAACGTAGCATCACATCTGGAGTTTACTTGCAAGTTGCAATTGAAAATAATAGATCCAGTAATAGAAACATCGTTTCAATTAGTTTTTATATACTTTTTTTTTTCCTGTTGATGTGGTCGAAATTATGATTTATTCCATTTTGAATTTGCATCAGTATCCTTAAGCATAAACAGTTTCATTACTTGCGTCTAACCATTATTTTTATTCTAAAATAATATGTTACGCAACATCTTTGTCACAACATCTATTACATTGTCTTCCCGAGTGACTCCCAAAGATGGTGGCATTTCAGTCATTATCTTCACAAAAAAATAAATTAGAAGCAGATCAGGTTGGAGAGGGCGTGGCGGAGGAGCCATGTTACATTTATTATTATTTTTTTGATACTTTTCTGGAAAAAAAATATTTCAATCTGGTAAATTGGACTCCTCTCTTAATTAGAGTTAATTCGTATATATATATATATATATATATATATATATATATATATATATATATATATATATATATATATATATATATATATATATATTTTTAAATCTTTGAATAATCATTTTTTAGGGGGGAATGATATAATAATTTTTTAAAGTTGAGAGAATAAAATTAAATTGAAGTTAATTTTAGCCCCTCTTTCATTCTATTGGCTATCAAAATATTACAAATTTGACATCTAATATGTTCCTGTCACAGTAGCTAGGAAGAAACGAAAAGAAAACCTTACCGAGATTATTATTATTTTTTTGTATTATATAAAGACAGATCCAATAAGAAATGTTAAAGGTCAGTGTTCTCCCATTCAAAATGTATCAAATTTTATTTATATATAGCCTATTTATATTTTTACAAATTTACTTTTCCTAATTTAATGATTTATCTCGATTTTAAAAACAAAAATAATAAATAATATATCTCTTGTTGTTATAAATTATGCTCATCGGGAGCTGCATGATTCATAAAAGAAGTTTCATTAGAAAGATGAAGAAATTTCCTGTGCAGAAATTGCAGTTTTTTCAATTAACATTTGTAAATAATATAATCTTTAAGGCTCTGTTTGGATGGATAGGAATAAGAAGTTAGTCGGGACTAAATAGCTATTCTCGATTAAGATGCAATCCAAACAGGTCAGATTAAGGATTTAATCCGGTTGGAGGACTGACTAACTAATCCGACAAAATGTTAGAATAAGAAACTGAGATTAAGGGAAAAAGGGTCTCTCACTCGGGAATCGTATCCTCTGCCCATCTCATTAAGATGGGCACTCTGCCCATCTCTCATCCTTGACCGTCCGATCGAAATGGACGGCTAGATTTCCAACGCTTCATTGATCCCTAAAAAAAAAAGAAATTTACCCGCTAAAATGAATACGAATGAGCAGAGCCTTCTGTTTCCGCGCAAACCCTAGGCTTCGTCTCCGTATCGTGATTGTGCCCCTCACTTATCTGAAGCTTCGTCTCCGCTTCATCCAGTGTACCCAATTCAAGTAAGGAGAAATTATTGATATCGACCAATTGTAACCCACTGTACCCAGTTCATGGTTTTGAGTCTCCGCTTGATATCAACCAATTGTGGACACAATTTTGAGTCTCCGCTTCGTCCACTGTACCCAGTTCATGGTTTACAATTATTACTATCAAATCAATCATTCTGTAACTTTGTTTATATGCTTTGATCTTCTGATTTTTCTTTACCAGTAATATTCTTACTATACCCTTTTGGCCTTAATGTGATTAAGATTATCCACCATTTTTCTCTCCAAAGTTAGCCGCACTTGCTAAAACTTTTCTTTCAAAATTGAAGATAGTTTATTATGTACATAATTTCAAAGGCCATAAAGGAGGTACACTTTTGATGTACTAATTTTAAAATTAACTCTATTCTAAGGTAAACTTCGTTAGTACGTCAATTATTAGTTTATACCATGATTCAGTCCAGGCCATTACAATTTTAAAAGTAACTTTACTATCATTTAGTTCTTAAATTCTCTTTCACGTGGATTGTAAAAGAATTACAATGATTGGCATTTATTTTTCTATATACAAGTTTTCCTGATGTATATGGATCTAAAAAAGAATTACAGCCATATTTGCAACTATATTGTAGATTAACCTCGAACATGAATGGAATTGATATTGCAAAATCTTTCATTACATATTACAAGCATCTCCCAGGACATGGCATCTGCCATTACTCAACGAACTGAAATAGGTACATCAAAAAAGAAAAAAAAAAAGGCATAAGTTTAGATTACATGCTCACAACAAACTCAATATCTAACTACAAGATAAAAGTTGCCCAGAACACACTAGGCCGAGTGGTGGTCAGATTTTGGGGGTAAAAATGGCTCCTACCAGCCAAATTCATATTTTGGGTATAGCTCCGTCCAAGTCTGTGGCTTTATCAAATTGCAAGTCAACTGGATTGCTAGCCAAAGCTTCATTAAGTGTATCAGCCTCAAAGTTGTTTGCTAGAACTCTATCTAATCTCAGCTTCATGAACCTATAATTAGACAATAAAATTAAGACTGATCAAACTTTATCAATCCAGCCTGTGCAACATATTTGGTTATGTGATAAGTACAATTAAGTATAGAGACAAAGCCTAGTACTAGGATGCATGCAGTAAAAGTCTATAGTGCAAATTGGAATAAAATCACTAGCTTATAACTTGTCAATATGTAAACGATAGCTAATATTGTAACAAAGGCTTCACTGCTTAAAACTAATATTCAAAAGTCAGCTGACTGAAATACAAAGAAGGAAAAAAAAATTACGTTATCCAAGGGCTATCTGTCGACACAAGCCAGAAGTCCTGCTCTCTCTGTTGTGCTCTCCAAAATTTCTAAGCCTCTCATACATGAGCTCCTTGAAATGCTCTTCTTCGTCCAGCATGAATTTTGCATTTGCAACCAGAAAGTAGTACCTCTTTGGCTTCTCGTACATAATTTATACTATTTTGCATTAATAACTTTAAATAGCTAAGCCAACTAATGTGTCATCTTAACAATAAACACCAGAATAATTCAATATTATTTTCTAATTTTCCAGAGCATATCAGCATTACATGTTTCTAAAGTCTATAGAAAAAGAATATCCATGGGAGAACAATCTTTTTTTTTTTTTTTTTTACCTCAGCTAGTGGCGCTCTGGTGAGGCTGCAATTCGAGATTATGAGTACTTTTGGAGACGATTCGAAAAACATGTTATAAAATTAACTCAAATCAAAATCATTTTAGTCATAAATTATTTCAGTTGACCAATTAACTAGTTGCTGTCTATCAGTGCCCTCACTTTCTCGGCAAAAATACCCTTTGGCATAAAACACTTTTTGGGTTCACTATATTATTCGATTTTCCTTTTCTAACATGAGATGAGAATTAACAAATTACATTTGTGTGGTTCTTTGGGTAGGGATATCAGTAGCCTCCATTAATTTACATTATTGAGAAATTCAATTTAGATCTACATACCTACAATTAGCTAGCTAGACAACTCTAATTATACAGTACAACAACCTTAGGTAGTTCACAAAAAAAAAAAACCCAAAAAGGGAAAAAGGATATCGTACCTGCTGAGCTGGCTCAGGCGACCCGGTGTGAGAGAAGGAGAGAGATACCTGCAAGCTTGAACTTGTTGGGTTAAGTGGCGGAGAGGAAGCGGTCGGGAACCCAAATCGAACCTGGGAGACGATTCGGCGGAGAGGAAATGGGAATCTAAATCGAACCCTCGACTTGCTTGCTTCGGCGGAGTGAGAGGAATCGGAGTCGGAGATGAAGCGCCATGAGAGAGCGCACTTCGCCTCCAGTGAAGCGCTTTGAGTCTAGGTTTTTTGCGTGAGAGAGCGTGACCGTCATGTAGAGCGACTCCCCGAACTGATCGGCGATTCTGAAAAGTTTTCGTTGTTTTGAAGAGAGAAATGGGAACGCTGAAAATCCAGCCGTCGATTTCTATCGAACGGCTTAGAAGAAGAGATGGGCAGAGTGCCCATCTTAATGAGATGGGCAGAGGATACGACTCCGTCTCACTCGAGCCTCACTCTCTCTCTCTCTCTCTCTCTCTAATTTGACAAATATCATTCGAGCCTCTCTCTCTTCTGTTTTCCCTTTTCTCTTTCCTGAAAGCAAAAGTTTGAAAAAAAAAACAAAACAAAAATCTAGATCTCTCGCGATTTGCTCAGCTTTTCACGAATTCAATAGCATTTTCGTCTTCTCGCGCTTTCAAGCATTACAAAGAGTACCGGATTGCTTCTCGATTTCACTTCGTTCAAGGAGGTTTTAGGTACGACACCATTTTTTCCTTATTTTTTGCTTCATTTCGTTGCTAACTGTCTATTTTCTTCATTAGATCTATGATATTTTTCGTAAATTTAGTAGATTCTGTCGATTTTTTTCCTTGAAATGAAGGATTTTGTTCGTATTTTGACTATTTTTCGGATTTTGTGTACTACTGATATTAGTAATTCCTAGTTGCGAGCATGTACTGGTCAAGCTAGTGAATGAAATCATAAACAAAATTTCCTTGCTATATGTAATGCTTTTGTATAATATTTTTTATGATATAAATTTGTTGTTAACCCTTACAATGATCTGTTAGGTCTTTGAATCAGTAAGGATTATTAAAGTGTCTCACTTTGAGAATGCTTCCAATACTATTTTATTGGGCATTTTAGGAGTTTTTGCCAGAGCAACTCAAATTTAATTGCGTCTTAATCAAGCTTCTAAATTTCTGCGAAATAACGGCGAAATAACAGAAGTAGCGGTATTCTGTGTCAAATCGCATGAACGTTACAGTCTTGATTGAGAAAATGACGTAACGCGTTATTTCAGTTATTTTGGCGATATAACGCGTTATTTCAGTTATTTCGGCGAAATAACAAGCTGTTATTGGTACTATTGTTAAATTGTGTATTCAATATTGAACTATTGTTAAATTGGTACAAGCTACTACTGCTACTCAATATTGGTACACTGCAGTATATTGAATTTGGTATGGCCATATGCTATTTGTATGGAGTATTGGAGATGTATAAACATATAAATTGATAGTTATAGAATTGTTGTGTGTCAAACTTTGAAAAAAACACTACACCGTTATATCGCCGTTATAGCATCGAAATAACACCGAAATAACATGGGGACCTGGACCGTCATACCGAAAAAACCGAAATTTAAAAGCTTGGTCTTAATTGAAATTTAAAGCCAGTAAAGTAGACCATCTGAGTAAGATTGGACTTTATACAGGGATAGCAGGTTCCTATTTGGATTACATAGCAGGATTGTGTAAGCTTTGCATGTGCATCCAATATGTCAGGTTAATAGAAACAAGCATAATATATAGTATGTTTGACAGTATAAAATTTGAAATTATAACACCGTACGCTCAGCTTTTCAGCAGCTCTAGCTATTTGGCAAGCTAAGGAAAATTTTATATGGTGTAATTTTATATTGAAGACAGTTCAGCATTGCTGGTATAGCTAGTTCCAATGCCAGAATGTAATTTAGCAATGTTACAGTCTCCTTTTACCCTAAACCCAAATATCCAGTGCCTCTTTTATTTGTTACACACAGGGTCTGAAAGTGTGTCAGGTCAACAGTATTTTGTTATTTTCTTTATACTGGTTGGCTAGCTTGGAATTTGATGATGATTCTCAAAATGGGGATGTGGGGGGCAGTGATACACAAAATGGTGTTAATTTGCGGTATCGTATTAGGGATGCTCTATGGCAAATGCTTTGATTTGAGTGTTGGTAGATATACTGAGCATATGTGCTGCTAGTATTTGATAGTGTCATTTTATGCATTTTATGCTTTGATTTGAGTGGGGGGCAGTGATACACAAGATGTTTTTCTTTTAAATTTGTTATTGAAATGTAATTGTGTATTAGGCATGCTGGTATGTAGGATTGACATTGATTTTTGGATGTTGTTGTTAATATGAGATATTTCTTCAATTTCTGTTAATTTCATGGATTTTTTTTGGAATTATGTTGAAGCCGAGTTAATAGAATTTATTGATGTCAAGATGGTTAAGGTCTGTGTTATGGTAGCTGTATACTATCCTTGTACCTGTGATAATGTATGCGTGGGTTTAGAAAGGTGGTATAGCCACTGTACCGATTGGTACGGTGAAGAAATGGTACATACAAATATTTAAATTTAATGGTACTGTTAAAATTGTTTTAATAGTGGAAGACATTCTTTATAGCCCTCGCTCAAATTTAATGGTACTGCTAAAATTATTTCTGTGAAAAGCAGGGTATAAAAAGGTTGCTAGTTATGTTTGGTTTAATCAGTAGTTTGAATTAGGCTTAACCGAGTTTATTAGGTACAGTAGGTAATGAGAAGGTGTTAGATTGAAGATACTTTCTAGCATTCTGCTACTGCCTTGTTGGTACAATAGGTAACAAGAAGGTGTCAGATTGACTTATTCAAGTTATTTCTTAGCGTTCTGCACTTCTGTTGTTACCTTGTCTTCTATAAACCAGTAATTTATAGCTTAACTTAGTTGGTAGTTGTCAATTATTTCTAATAATCTCTAATGTGACAAATAAAATTTTTAACATGTTCTTGTATTCTATGTATAACGTGTAACTTGTTCATACTTTGTTAGAAGGAGATTGCTTTGTAACAGGATGAGCAGGACGTCTGTGGCTTTGGTTGGAAAATGACAAGCTTGTGACTCACATTTGAATTAGAAGGGTGATATTTGGAAGCCAAATTAATTGTAAATTTTTTGCCTGCTGAGTTCGTAGCCAAATTAATTGTAATTGTAAAATTAATTAGTTGTTGAGTTATGAGTTATATCGTGTCTTTGTTATATACTTCCATATGTTATCACTTATCTCATTACTCAGTATTGTCATGCTATTCAGTTTTCATTTATATTTAAAGTACTGTGTCATGAACTTTACTCATATTTCCCAAAAATTAAGCGTGAATTTGTTCAAAATGCTAAAATATGTACACATCTTTATAGCCCTGGCAGCTTTGAATGAAGATTTGACAGTTGTACACATCTTTTAAAATATTTGGTCAATAAAAAACGGTATAATAAAATCCTGGACAAACATTTAAATTCTGATGTGTTATGTTATATTTTCAAGTTACTATTAAAAACAATATGAAATGGAAATTTAACGGCTCGCATGGCAGAAAATATTTAAATTTAACGGTCAATAAAATATTTAAACAATGCACCAAGCTAAAGAAGGTTACGGCTTAATTTAACTGTCAAAGGAAAAGGAGTCATTATTAATTTTACTCTTCACCGTCCAATCCAAACAGAAAATCCTATTCGGAGAATAAGCTTAATCTGAGCAATTTGGGATTAAAAGTTTTAATCTTGAATAGCTAATTCTAGTCTTATTCTCATATGATCCAAACAAAGCCTAAGACTAATTCGATCTGGCATCTACTGTAAACAATTAGTCTAGAAGATAAGATAGTCAAACAAAACGGCATTATGTACCAGTACCACAATTTTCCAAATATTTGGAGCTTGGAGCAAAAACATTTTACTTGCAAGGTTTAACAACTAAAAACGCATTCCCTCGAATTGAGCCTGTCCAATTAGCCAACGTCTAGCTACTTTTATTGCGACTTGCGAGCAGGAAACATGTATTAATTTACTGTATAATACTGATTTATGACATATAAAATATCAAGTGAATATATAAATTGCCACCTGAATGATAACCATAGGACGAGATCTTAATTCGCCATGTCTTCTTCAATTTTAGATCGTAGCTACATATATTTTCTAAGAACCTTCCAAGATTTTCCAAAAGTCAAACAATTGCCCCGCACCACTCATAGAAGTCGTGTAACCCACCAGTCCACCACGAAATTGTGATAATTGAACCTTACAAGTTACAACATTAATATCTCTTTCTCCCAAGTTTATACACACCAAAGAATAAAGGAAAAATAGAAGAAACCCAGCTCACAGTCATCTCTGTCTTGAAATCTTCAATAATAATTCTCCACTCCATACCACCAAAAAGAAAAACGAGGACAAAAAACCAACAAAAAGATCCACATTTGTAATCTGCAATGGGAGATCTCAGTGATGCTATAGAACCCACTTGTGAATGCATCAACGGGACTGGACTCCCAGCAGTCCTGGCCCGAGAAGCCAGTTCATTCTTTTTGCTGGAAAACCATTGGCAGTTACTCCAAGAGGCAATAAGGGAGTTGATAGCTGTAGCACAATCAGTTGGCATAAAGGTGACCGAAGAAATCAACAAATCAAACAAATGTGATCCCACTGTGGAAAATTGGCAGGATGAGGTCGAAAGGATCCTAGCTGCGGACCTTGAAGAAGATTATAACAGACTTGAGGATTGTGGTTGTTTTTGCAATTGTCCAACAAATCTCGCTCGCCGCTACCATCTCGGCAAACAAATTGTTGAGAAGCTTGATCAGGTCAATAAGCTGATCAACAGAGAAAGACAATTCACTAGATATGGCTATACACCACCCCCAGATCAAGTGGAGCAGAGACCTTCAACAAAAACAATTGGTATGGAGCCAACGCTCAACTTGCTCCATGAGTATTTCAATGATACAAACAGAAGCATAATTGGTATATTGGGTAATGGAGGTATTGGTAAAACTACTCTACTAAATGCTTTCAACAATGACCTCATGAAACAGTGTTGCGGTTTCCATGTGGTCATTTTCATTGATGTATCCAACTTGAAGAAGCTGGATGTGGTGGCCATCCAACGGACAATTACTGAGCGGCTCGGCCTTCCATGGGTTGACACAGATGAGAGGTCCCGTGCCAAGATCCTCTCCAAGGCTCTATCACAGAAGCAATTTGTAATTCTTTTGGATGATGTCAGAAAGGAATTTCAGATGGATGTAGTCGGCATTCCTATACCAAATACAGAGAACAAATCCAAAATTATTCTTGCAACCCGTGATGAGAATGTCTGCAACCAGATGGGTGCTCAAAAGAACATAATCCGCATGCAGATTTTGGATGAGGATGCTTCACTGGCTTTGTTCCAACAGAGTCTGGGAACCGAGGCCCTTAATGCCATAGACACAAATCAAATCATCGAGAAATGTGCCAGAGAAATTATCAGAGCATGTGGAGGGTTGCCTTTGGCATTGAATGTCATAGGCAAGTCTGTGGCTGGACTAAGAAATTTGAGAGACTGGAAAGATGCTAGGAAAGCAATAAGCACAGACATTGGTGATTTCGATGGTGTGGAACAAATGTTTCAGAAACTTAAATATAGCTACAACAAGCTTGATGATGATAAGAAAATGAAGGAATGTTTTCTCTACTGCACCCTTTTCCCTGCATATAGCTCGATCAGGAAGAAACAGCTGGTGAAGTACTGGATGGCCGAGGACCTCATACCAGAAGATGAGCCATGGAGAGGTTATAGAATAATTAAGAAGCTACTTTCAGCATGCTTGCTACAGAGTACAAATTCAGATTTGAAGGTAAGGTTGCATAATGTTATTCGAGAATTTGGCCTATGGTTGGCAAGCAAAGATAACATTTTTCTAGTGAGATCTGGTCAGGGTCTTGAGAATGCACCATCATCTGACCAATGGGAAGGCCCTAAAAGAATATCGCTAATGTCTAATGATATTAGAAGTATTTACATCTCACCCAACTGTGCAAATCTCGAAACTCTCTTGCTCCAAAACAACCCAAATTTGAACAGTCTGGGCCCAAAATTTTTTAATTCAATGTCTAAACTCAGGGTCCTAGATCTCTCCAACACTGCCATCAAGGAGCTCCCTGATTGTGATCAATTAGTTCTTTTGCAACATCTAAACTTAAGTCAAACACCTCTTACAAAATTACCTGAGAAGTTTTCAGTCTTGAGAGAGCTGAAGCACCTAGATCTAAGTGTGACAGAGCATCTTGAGGAAACCTTTGATAACTGCTCCAAATTACATAATCTTAGGGTGCTTAACCTTTTTCGGAGCCACTATGGCATCCGAGATGTATCAAATCTCAATCTCAACTCTTTAGAACGGCTACGTTTTCTTGGGATAGCCATTCATGCAGAGGAAGTTCTTAAAGAATTGAAAGAAACCGATCCCTTAGCGAAATCCACCCGCAGACTGAGTCTAAAGCATTGTGAGGGTATGGAATCCATCAGTGTTGCTGGTTTCAATAAAATGGAACATCTTGAAGAGCTTTATATTGAATCATGTGACGCTTTAAATGAATTGGTAGTAGATAAAGATGAGAGAGGTACGTCTCACTTACAGGTGCTAACTTTGTGGGAATTGCACAGCTTGGAGACAATTATGGTTCAACCATCACCCCATCATTTTGAAAACCTTCGTGAATTGACCATTCATGGGTGCCACATATTAAAGAATATTAGTTGGGTAGCAAGTCTTGAATCACTAGACAAGCTTGTCCTGTCCAATTGCGATGGCATCAGACAAATAGTGGTAGAGATGAGAAATGAGACAAATACAATGGTGAGTGAACCATCTAACAAGAGAGAAGATTACCATGCAGAAACTGAACGAGAGTCTTCTCATAGTGTGATTTGCAGAAATAAGCAGAATATTAAGGAAACAGGAGGTATTCATAATGAATTTTCAAAATTACGTTCAATTGTTCTAGCTCAGCTGATAAATTTGGAAAGCATATGCGAAGCTAGACTTTTCCCTTGTCTTGAAAGCATTAGGGTGCAAGGTTGTCCTAATTTGAAAAAACTCCCCATAAAACTTGACAGTAACATTCCAAAACTTAGGCAAATATGTGGAACTTCAGATTGGTGGGAGGGCTTAGAATGGGACGAAAAGGAAATGAGAAATAGATTGGATGATTTCTTCATTGCATATGTTGCTGGAAGTCAGTAGTTCCATTTGATATGTTGTATGCAGAGCTTATAATAATATGTTTTGTTTTGATTGGCCTTTTTTTTTCTTCTCCTTCTTCTTTTCTTTTAAATGATATGATTGTTCCTTTTGTAAACAAAAGTTTGTTTTAATCGTTTTCTTTTTCAAACTTCAGACCCACTTGTTTAGTTCTTGTACATAAATAAATCAAGTGAACCTTTCCATCATAAAGGAACATTCTCCAAAGATTTCCTGATTTGAAAAAGTCTTTAAAATGTTGGTTTTGGACAACACTAATAATAATTGGTACAAAACCGCTTTTTCATCTTGTTAAGTTGCCTGAACAAATACAGTTAGTACTCTTTTTTTTTTATAGAACTACAAAAAATGAAATATATGTGTAATTTCAACTATATTTTCGAATCATGATTTAATGAAGCAAAATCTATATTATGACTGCAAAGCAAATAAAAATGTTTTCAGCCATAATTATAACAAGACCTATGTAGTAATAAGTAAATGACGTTATGTTATATTTCTTTTGTTTGCCTCTTTTTTGTTCTTTAATTTTTTTTTCCAATTTCTAAGTGATAAAACGATTGCCCTTTTTTGACAAATTTTTTTTTTACTTCTATTTTTCTATTAATGTAATTCTTTAATATTTAGCAGGCATCATTACCCTGTATATGCATTGTCCTTGTATAATGTCTTAAGTATCAACTCTCAGTTTGCTCTTTGCAGTAATTTTATCTTGTAGGTCCAATATTAATTTTAAATTGCAATGTAACTACAGTCAATATGTTTATGATAATAAGGCTTAACTCTCATTTTTTCATTAATATAATTTATGATCATGAAGATGAAGCCTTAAAAAAAAATTTTTTTAGACCATAATTGAGCCAAAATTTAATAACAAGTTTTGATATACTAAACTATTATTAAGCATTTAAATCTGCAATGTGCAAGCTCTTTATATAGGGTAGTGTTTTAGGCATTTCTTTCTGTGTTGCCGTAAACTACAAATGCTTCCTACTAGTAACTTTACTCTGGATGTCACATATCAAATTGGGGATCATTCCCTTAGCTAGGTATCCTGCCTAGTTCCACCGGTGATAACAGCCTTTTGTTCTGGAAAAATATACGAGCTAGAGCCTCTCCCCCAAAAAAATATAGTTCCAGAAAAAGTTACCCCAATTAACCAAGTAAGACAGCATAAACAATACCATTTTTTGTTTCAGCCATTGCTCGAACTGAATGTGATTTAAGTCAAATATAATGAAATTAATAATTGAGAAAAGCACAGTATCAAATAGGGACTTAAGCATGTGAATGCATAATCAGATCTTCGAAATAATTATATCATATTTGAACTCAAATCAAAACCCTTGCATAAACGTGTAATCTGGTTTTAGTCTATCCACAATTACATTAAGGTTTTAAGTATAAATCAGGGATATACTCAATACCTGACATGATTTCATATGAAAATTGAAAACAAAAAATTAACAATAGTCAACCGTTGCAATTATTGCAATTTTGATCCCTCCAAATCAAACATGAGAAATGATGTTGCATTCGTGCTTGATTTGAAATTAACAAAAGAGAGAGAGAGAGAGAGAGAGAGAGAGTGGAAAAGCTCACTATTCACCGATGGATTTTGAATTTGCATATAAGCACAATCAAATCAACCCGCCACCTGTCTCTTACCAAATGTCACGCACTAGCCACGTGATGTGCTCGCCTTGACTGTTGAATTCACCAGACCACACAACCATGCATCACATCCCTCGAACTCAAAAGATTCAGCGGTAGCCGGTAGATCCGAAAGGGCGAGGAAGAGAGAAGGGCGGGTCAAATAACAAATTCACCATGGGTTCTGGTACGGTGTTATTTATAGCACAAAAGGAAGGAAGGAGAGTGCGGTCACTAGATCAGAGTGAGGGGATTGGATCTGGAGATCGGATCAGTACAGACGGGGCAAAATCACGGATCCCTTTTCAACTAGCAAACGGGTACTCCGACTGGATTGGATGATGTAATGCGAGAGACATGAGTGATTATTATATTATATTATAATTATAATCGTAAAATTAACTACGAAATTAAGGGTGTGTTTGGTAGGGGTTAATAAGTCTTATTTCGAATAAGACTTATTCGGGATGAAACCGAATACGTTTTGAATAAGTTTTATTTCGAATAAGGGCTTATTCAATCTCTTATTCTAATACCATCATTGTGTTGGGTGTGTTTGGATGAGCCGGGAATAGAGAATAGAAATAAGAAATTTCGGTTTGCGTGCTTATTCTTATTCTTGTGCAACCCAAACAACACAATAATAAGGAATAAGAGCCCTAATTCCTATACTAACAAAACTATGGTATAAGAATAAGGAATAAGGATAAGCACGTAAACCGAAATTTCTTATTTCTATTCCCTATTCCCGACTTATTCCGTTGCATCCAAACACACCAATGAATAAGGAAAGTGAATAAGAGTGAGGAGAGAGAAACCATGTGCTTATTTTTAATTTTTTTATTCAAAATATTATTCAATGTGCATCCAAACACATCCTAAGGGTCACACCCTAAGGTTTCTTTACCGATATTTTTTGGAAGTGCGGTGAATAACAGTAGAATAGTTTTTTTCAAGGACAAAGGGGGTGAATAAGAAATGATGAAGAATTGTTTATTCATGAATTAAGAGTTGTTGTTTGAGTGGTTAGTTAAGAATAAGAACAAGAAAAAAAAATATAAAATAATGATTTGCTATTGGATGGTTAGCTTGTTCCAATCTAGTTTTAATATTTTATTGGAATAAGAACAAGAGTTCGAATAAACTATTCTGTTTGTTCTAAAATGTGTTTGATAACTCTTAGAATTAGCAATTCCAAATAAGATCTTATTCCAAGAGTTCCAAATATTTCACCAATTTGATAAAAAAAATTTTGGTATTTTTTATAATTTAAGTAAATGAATTAAATAACTAAACTGACCGCAAATTAACCATAAGTACAAAGTTTAAACAAGTTGGCAATTTCTAAAGATTTCAGTGAATATCAACATGTTCTAATTTAACTCGTTCGTTTCATGGTAAAGATCTCTTTTATAATCTACTATTGAGTTGCATTGATTACCACTTAAGTTGATTTTATTACTTCAATCTATGTGAATTCTCTAATTAATCTTCAAGTTCTCAATGTTACAGTTATTCAAGTTGATGATATGAATTATGTATCTCTGTGTTTCATTTGTTAAATGACAACAATAAATTTAATTTTTTTAATCTTGATAATTAACAAAAATATTAATTATTCAAACAAGATTAGCATGCAAGATAAGTGATGATTAAATTCTGCAAACTATAGATAAATATTTATCAACTTAATTGCATATGTGTATGTTACTGGAATATAGCACATGACTTGATCCAATGAAATATATATATTGATTGTGTTATGTGTTACTATTTATTTTATATGAGTTTGATTCTAAATTTGAGATGATTCAGTTTTTTCACACGAGGATTGGTTCGATTAATATTGTCTAACGCTAATTTCTGATAAGGGCTGCAATACAGACTCTATTTAAGTTCACATGAACCGTATGTCACTCATTAGTAAACCTAATGAGTGATGATATCTATTAGGTCGCTTGATGAAATTGGAGTCTATAAACGCAAACTAGATGATTAAGTCTAGATCACGAAACGTATAATATGTAAGAAAGACACATTCATATCTTGGATTATACAATGATATCATGAGACATAATAATTAAAACAAAGAAATTATATATTTCTTATGCATGATTGAAATACAATAAAAATATAGTATTTATTTATGCCAATTGGGAATCATAACGTGTTGCTAGATACCGTTTATTATTATTGAAAATAAAATAGTGATTTAATTTCCATGGCCAACATAACATAAATTCTCTAAGAGTCAAGCAGTACAAAGCTTAACCAATATTGCATTATATTTAGTTTATTTGTATTGGAAAATACAAAATATGATAAGTTGAATAATTAATTATAAACCGTTATGATTAATTATATTAAGGAATCATATGAAACTAAATTAATGTAAAATCTAATCCATTAATAATTATCTAGGAGTTTGATATCTATTTTTGTCTCAACTCAATTAATATAATTATGGAAATTTCATTAATTAATATGGGTAATTACTATTCACCATCCACATCTAACAGCGCCCCCCACCCAAATCTTGTCTCCCTTGTCCTCCCTTCCTTCTACATCTCTCCTTCCTCCTTCGTCTCATCATCTCCTTCTCCTTCGTGTGTAGCTCATGGCGTTCCGTGGCATCATCCCTCTCTCTATCTTAGATCACTTTAAGCTTCCCGCATCTCCTTCTCATCATCTTCTACAAACGCGAAGGCCATGTCTCTGGCCGTCGTGTCCTAGATCTTGCCTCTCCTTCTTTCTCATGCTCTCTTGATCACATCTGTAACACAGATTAGATTATACAGTGTTAAATGGGTCATCGTTAACTCCCAAGCCCAATTTGATTTAAGCCCATCCGAGCATCAAAATGAATAATCAAGGGAAATCTAGAAAGTGTTAGAAATAACACATAAATGGCGGTGCATATAGAACATTCAAGAAATGTATTTCTATTAGTTTCTAGCATTTTCTTTAACCGACATTGAACATGTATAAAATAGAGGTGCTAGGTTATTTGATTGTATCATCCAAGTTAATCTAAGTAAAGCAAGCAAGCTAAGCTAAGCTAAGCAAGGGCAATCCAATCCAAGAAAAGCAAAATACTAGTCCACTTGCTAAGAGTGCTAATTAGAGTATAGTAGTTAGGAGGTGTAGGAATATAGTGAGTAGTAGAGTTGTATTCTTGGAGGTATAATATTTGAGTAGTAGAGGTTGTAACAATAGTTCGAGTGATAATAAAGAAGCAAGTTTTATCATAGCGCCTCACCTCTACTCAACGATCTGGTATCAGAGCCGGTACGAGCCAGTGCTGTCGGAGGATCGGTCGGGTTTCTCGTGAAGGTCACGCATAGCGTCGGGAGGTTGCGATTCCTAAAAGGGGCTTGCTAGACGACGTGAAGCTAGTTGAAGCCATGGATTTCGCAGGTACGACTAGTGGTCTTAAAAAATTAAATAACACCAATTATACAAATTGGAGAACTTGTATAGAGTCCTATCTACAAGGTCAGGACCTATGGGAGGTAGTCGGCGGATCTGAGACAACTCCGCCGGAGGTTATTGAGACCACTATACCGGTAGATGACTCAAACCAGACCCCAACCCAGACCGGAAGAAGAACCCCATCCGTAGAGAAATCGAAAGAAACCGAAGCTCTACGGAAATGGAAAATCAAGGCCGGAAAGGCCATGTATGTGCTCAAGACAACCGTAGAAGAAGAGTTGCTTGTGTACATACGAGATGCGGCCACGCCTAAGGTCGCATGGGACACTCTGGCAACGCTATTCTCCAAGAAGAATGATGCCCGCCTCCAACTACTCGAAAGCGAGCTCATGACAATCTCACAAGGGAGCATGACGATGAACCAATACTTCACCAAAGTGAAGTCGTTATGCAACGAGATTGCACAACTCGACCCCGAAGAGAAGATTAGCGAGCTTCGCATGCGAAGGATCATCATCCACGGCCTTAAACCCGAGTATAGCGAATTCATAGCGGCGATCCGAGGATGGCCTACTCAACCAACTTTGTTGGAGCTCGAGAATCTGCTCGCGAATCAGGAGGCTCTAGCGAGGCAGATAGCCGGAGTCTCGCTACGACAAGAAGAAGAGGCGCTATTCAGCAGCTGAAGGAAGGGTCGATCCGACAGTGAGTCGAAAGACAGACCCAATCGTAGGCCAAACCATCAAGAACGGCCGAAGGGGAGAAGTAACTCTTCAGGGGAAGCTCGCAATCAGAGAAGCAATAACCGCCAGCCCGAAGATCAAGATGATAGATGCTACAATCGTGGCAAGAAAGGACACTATGCTCGAGAATGTCGGTCCAAGAAGAAAATCCAGGGAACGTGGCAACGTCAAGAAACGAACGACATGACAAGAGTCATGAAAGTTGCAGCGAAGACGACTGGGATGTTGAGGCTGCCTGCGCGGTTGCAACGATTGACTTAAAGGAGGAGCAAGAAGAGAAGCATGAGGTTGCTCTGACTGCGGTGTCCAAGTCAGAGAGAATCAACTATGAGAGTGACTGGATTGTCGACTCTGGTTGTTCAAACCATATGACGGGTGATATCAAGAAACTTGAGGACTTGGAGAAGTATAATGGAAGGCAAGTGATCGTGACTGCCAACAACTCCAAGCTGCCGATCGCTTACATCGGTAAGACAACGATTCCTTCTCGCTTCAACCCAGAGCAAATTGAGTTACAACGAGTCTATCACGTTCCCGGCATGAAGAAGAACCTATTGTCAGTCTCACAACTGACCGCACAAGGAAACTATGTATTGTTCGGACCGCAAGAAGTTAAGGTGTACCGCAATATAAAGGCGTCAGGCACACCGATCATGGAAGGTCGAAGAATGGAGTCGATCTATGTGATGTCGGCAGAGTCGGCCTACGTAGACAAGACTCGGAAGAATGAAACTTTTGATCTCTGGCACGCACGACTAGGGCATGTGAGCTACCACAAGCTGAAACTCATGGTTGAGAAGTCGATGGTTAAGGGCTTATCAGACATGGAGGTACGTACCAACATAGTATGTGCGGGTTGTCAGTTTGGTAAGGCACATCAACTTCCTTACCAACAATCGAAGTTTAGAGCTAAGGAGCTCTTGGAGTTGGTTCACTCGGATGTGTTTGGGCCAATTAAGCAAACTTCCATAAGCGGCTCAAAGTACATGGTGACATTTATCGATGACTTCTCGAGGTATGTGTGGGTGTATTTTATGAAAGAAAAATCGGAGACACTTTCCAAATTCAAGGAGTTCAAAGAGAAGGTGGAAAGTGAGCTCAACAAAAAGGTACGGTGTCTTCGCACTGATAATGGAAGAGAATATGTATCACATGAGTTTGACACCTACCTAAAGAAACACAAGATACGACGACAGTTAACCTGTCCCAACACCCCACAACAAAATGGTGTAGCAGAAAGGAAGAATCGACATATTGCCGAAACATGTCGAAGCATGATACACGCCAAGAACGTGCCAGGAAGATTTTGGGCCGAGTGCATGAAGACGGCGGCACACATCATCAACCGTCTACCTCAAGAGAAGATGTGCTTCATCTCACCATTCCAGAAGCTTTGGAAGATCAAGCCCACAGTAAGTCACTTCAAAGTTTTTGGTTGTGTGTGCTATGTGTTTGTGCCTGATCACCTTCGAACCAAGTTCGACAAGAAGGCAATACGGTGTATCTTCGTCGGCTACGACGATGAAAGAAAGGGCTGGAGGTGTTGTGATCCTACAAACGGGCGCATTTATACTTCAAGGAATGTAGTCTTCGACGAAGTCTCGTCATATTGGCCATCTAAAGATATAATCCAGTCTGAAACGAAAGACGTGGAGACAGAGATAGAAGAGATGGCAAAAGACGTAGCACGAGATGATCACGAGGTCCAAGATGACGAAGGTAAGACCTCAACTCCTTCAAAATCCAAGAGTCCATGGCAGACAGGAGTGCACGAAGAAATAGAAGATGTGACTCCACAACTCCCGGAAGAAATTGAAGAAATTCCTCCACCACTTCGACGATCGTCTCGAGAAAGACGACCGAACCCGAAATATGCGAATGCTGCAGTCATCGAGGATGATGAGCTAGTTTCTTATGAAGGAGCGGCGAAGAACGACAAGTGGCGAATAGAAATGGAAGAGGAGATGGTGGCTTTGAGGCAAAATCAAACAGGAGAGTTGGTGCCTAAGCCAGAAGGAGTGAAGCCAGTCTCGTGCAAATGGATAAGCAAGGTGAAGGCTCAAAAAAGACACGTTGATCAAAAGATACAATGTTCTACAAGTCATACAAGAATGTAGGAGCACAATTCGAAAGTGTCGAAAGGCAAAAAGTCAAAAGGAGTCAACGCTGAGGGGGAGTGTTAAATGGGTCATCGTTAACTCCCAAGCCCAATTTGATTTAAGCCCATCCGAGCATCAAAATGAATAATCAAGGGATATCTAGAAAGTGTTAGAAATAACACATAAATGGCGGTGCATATAGAACATTCAAGAAATGTATTTCTATTAGTTTCTAGCATTTTCTTTAACCGACATTGAACATGTATAAATAGAGGTGCTAGGTTATTTGATTGTATCATCCAAGTTAATCTAAGTAAAGCAAGCAAGCTAAGCTAAGCTAAGCAAGGGCAATCCAATCCAAGAAAAGCAAAATACTAGTCCACTTGCTAAGGGTGCTAATTAGAGTATAGTAGTTAGGAGGTGTAGGAATATAGTGAGTAGTAGAGTTGTATTCTTGGAGGTATAATATTTGAGTAGTAGAGGTTGTAACAATAGTTCGAGTGATAATAAAGAAGCAAGTTTTATCATAGCGCCTCGCCTCTACTCAACATACAGTTTGGTTATCATAAATATTTTTTTAATTTGCATTAAGGATTAGATTATTGAAGAAATTTAGGACTTGATTTCATCGTTTGTATGGTTATTAAAACGTCATATTGTGACTGTATTTAATTGGACACATAACTCAGGTTAATTAATCTTTTATGGTCATTAACAGAACTAAAACGTCATATTACCACTACATCTAACTGAACACATAACTCAGGTTAACTCATCTTTTATGGTCATTAACATAACTAAAATGTCATATTACGACTACATCTAACCGAATACATAACCCATGTTAACTCATTTTTTATGGTCATTAACAGAACTACAACGTTATATTATGAGTACATCTAACTGAACATATAACTCAGGTTAACTCATCTCTTGAGGTTATTAACTGAACACAACATCATATTATGACTACATCTAACTGAACACATAACTCAAGTTAACTCATCTCTTGAGATCTTTAACCGAATATAAAAATCTATCCATTTGATGACTCTTACTTGAAATTATTATGAAATTTCCTTGTAGTGTCTGTATTTTTATTGAAATAATAATAATAATTAAAAATTCCTTTAGTAATTTTCTTTTTCTGTTGATATCACATTGAGAACCGAACTTCTCATTATATTTTAGTAGTAAATTGACAAAAATTGCCAGCCTAAATGACCAACCTTGCACTGTTGCCTTTTGTTCTGTCTATACTGAACCGGGGAAAATTTTTTTCAATGACAAAAATGTCCCTGACAATTTTAAAAAAGATAAAACACCCTCAGAAATTTTAAAAAGAGCACAGCTATAGCGGTAATTGGACTGCCGTAATGTCTCAGGCCTATAGCGGCAATAGCATTACCGCTATAAGGGGCTATAGCGGCAATGCTATTACTGCTATAGGCCTTTTTTTTTTTTACTTTTCGTACTGATATCGTACTGACACCTCTGTGTCATTTTTTGGTTTGGATTTTTCCCCTATAACGGCATTGGCTTTGCCGCTATAGGGATTTTTTTTTTTTTCCTGGGTGGGGGTATCTTGTGGAGATGCATTTGCTTGCTTCATACCAATCTGAGAGCAACCTAGGCGGGAGGGTGCTATAGCCATAGCAACTCTTTGCACAGAAGCAACTACACTTCTCACATACTGTCGTGCCATCACAGCCACACTGTCACGGAGGTGATTCTCATATGCAAATTGGAAAGCAAGTGTCAGGACTGATCTTGTTCCTGTAGAGTTCATGTTGTCATTTGCACTGCGGGCTGACCCAGTCGAGCCAATCTCGAGGGTTGATGCCAGGTCCAGAGTTCGAGTGGATGCTGGTGCATTCTGCATGGTTTTTGAATGAAAAATGGACACATTAGTTGAGGAAGAACATGTTGAGAACAAATAGGAAAAGAGACAGCTGGCCTCAGAGATACTCATCATTGACCAAATTAGAAGGAACGCATCCATCAAATCACAATAGATTTGGGTTACAAATCCTTCTGTATATATTTCCATGTATAGCCAATAGGAACGTTAGGAATTTTCCTAACTTGTAAAAATGACCGTTAGCCATCTGCCTATAAATAGGCTTGTAAAGCAAAGTGTAAAAACATAAGAATAAAGAAATCTTTATCCATCATTTGTCTCAAATCCTCGATATGGTATCAAATCCGGAGCAACTGATCATATGACTGGAAATCAAAAATTACTTAAAAATTATCGAATGATTAAGGATGACCAGTTCTTTACTGTTGCCAACAACGAAAAAGTTAAAATCAAGGGTTGGGGGATGATAAGCATTTTTCCTAAGAATTTTCTCCAAGATGTTTTTTTTGTCGAAAACTGCTCTGTGAATTTACTTTCTATTAGCAAACTTGCAAAAGAATTAAATTGTGAAATTATTTTTAAAGAAAATGTTGCAATTTTTCAGGATCTAATCACCAAGGAGAAGATTGGTGAAGGTTTTCTAGAAAATGGACTTTATTTTTTGGATAGCAACAAGTTTAGTTTTAATATTTCAAAAGATGAAGATTTGAGCAACCTTTGGCACCGGCGTGTTGGACATCCTTCCGACAAAATTTTGAAAACTATGTTTAATTTTTCAAATTTGGATTGTAATAATTGCGAGGTGTGTAAATTTGCCAAACACACCAAACTTCCTTTTTCTGATTCAAAAAATAAAAGTAGTGAACTTTTTGAACTTGTTCATTCTGACGTTTGGGGACCTGCCCCCGTAAATTCTTATAATAACTATAGATATTTTGTCCTTTTTATAGATGATTTTTCGCGAACAACGTGGTTATATTTGATGAAAAATAAAAGTGAGGTTTTTTCGCATTTTCAAATTTTCTCTAATTTAGTAGAAACACAATATAATAAGAAAATCAAAATTTTTAGAACCGACAACGGAACTGAATTTATCAACCAAAATTTTTCAACATATTTGAAACAAAAAGGTATTTTACATCAAACTTCATGTGTTTATACCCCGCAACAAAACGGTATTTCTGAAAGGAAAAATCGTCATCTTCTTGAAGTAACTAGAGCACTTTTATTTCAAACTAATGTTCCAAAAATTTTCTGGTCGGAAGCGGTTCTCACTGCCGTCTATTTGATTAATAGAGTGCCAAGTGTTAAACTGAATTTGAAGAGCCCTTTAGAAATTCTTTATGGACGAAAAATTAATTTAGATCATTTGAAAATTTTTGGATGTACAAGTTTTGTACATAAAAATAGAATTGATAAACTTGATTTTACCTCTATAAAAACTATTTTTTTAGGATATTCCACTCAAAAGAAAGGATACAAATGCTATGACCCCAAGGAAAAGAAACTGTACATTTCAAGACATGTAACTTTCTTTGAAAATGAGCCTTACTTTAAAAATATTGAAGAAAATCAAGGTGAACAAATCAATTCTAGTGATTTTGTTTTACCGTGCATATCTAACGAAAGAACAAGAGAAGTTCTTGTAGAAAATGTCATTAATGAAACAGGTGAAGAAGAACAGGAGAATGATGAGACCGAAGAAATTGTGGAGGTTCAAGCTCCAGAAGTTGATCAAACGTTGAGAAGATCAACACGCCAAACACATACTCCCGCCAAGTTAAAGGATTTTGTAACCTATACGGTACAGTATCCTATTCAAGATTATGTTTCCTATAAAAATATTTCAAAAGAACATTATGCCTTTGTGAATGTTATTTCAACAATGGACGAACCAGCTACCTTTGAGGAAGCAAAAAGGGAACCAAAATGGTGTAAGGCAATGGAAGAAGAACTTTATGCCTTAGAAAAAAATCAAACATGGACGATATGCCCTCTACCAAAAAATAAGAAACCCGTAGGATGTAAATGGGTATATAAAATTAAATATAATAGTAATGGAACTATAGAACGGTATAAAGCTAGGTTAGTGGCCAAAGGGTATACACAAACATATGGAATTGATTATCATGAGACCTTTGCACCCGTAGCAAAAATGAACACAGTCAGGATCCTTTTATCTATAGCTGTTAATAATGGTTGGGGGCTTCACCAAATGGATGTTAAAAATGCCTTTCTTCAAGGTACACTTGAGGAAGAGGTGTACATGACCTTGCCCCCAGGTCATAAAAGAGAACACGTACCTAACCTTGTTTGTAGGCTAAATAAATCTATCTATGGACTGAAGCAATCTCCAAGAGCATGGTATGGAAAACTAAGTAACTTTTTACGTTCTTGCAGTTTCAAAACTAGTTGGGCCGATACATCGTTGTTTACAAAACATAATGAGTATGGTACAACAGCAGTTTTAGTCTATGTCGATGATATTATTATAACAGGGAATAATCAACTAGAAATTGATTCTATAAAAAATAGTCTTAAACAAAAATTTGACATTAAAGATTTAGGAAAATTGAAATATTTTCTAGGAATTGAAATTGCACACTCATCAAAAGGTTTGTTTATTTCCCAAAGAAAATATGTACTTGACTTACTTAAAGAAACTGGTAAATTAGGGTGTAAGCCAGCATCAACCCCTATTGACATAAATGTAAAACTCAATACCGAGGATGGCGAACCTCTTAAAGACATCAACCAATATCAAAAACTTGTGGGAAAATTAATATACTTGACCGTAACCAGACCTGACTTGTCTTTTGCTGTAAGCCAAGTTAGCAAATTCATGCATGCACCGAGAACACCCCATATAGATGCCGTTAACAGGATACTTAGATATTTAAAAAGCTCCCCTGGAAAGGGAATTTGGATGAGGAATAATAATACTAATACAGTGTGTGGCTATTCCGATGCAGATTGGGCCGGAAGTTTTGATAGAAAATCGACAACCGGTTTTTGCACATTTGTTGGCGGAAATTTAGTCACATGGAAAAGCAAGAAGCAGAATGTTGTGGCACGATCAAGCGCTGAAGCAGAATATCGAGCCATGGCATCCACTGCAAGTGAGTTGACATGGATTAAGCAGCTCCTAAACGACTTATACATCAATCACAAAGAACCGATGAAGATGTTCTGTGATAATCAAGCAGCAAGACACATTGCAGCAAATCCAGTCTTCCATGAACGAACCAAGCATATAGAAGTGGACTGTCATTTCATTCGAGAAAAAATTCAAGCTAAAGAGATTGAAACTCCTTTTGTTAGGAGTGGAGATCAACTAGCAGATATCTTCACAAAGGGACTCTACATAAATGCTTTTGAAAAAATTACATGCAAGTTAGGATTACATGATATTTATAATCCTAACTTGAGGGGGAGTGTTGAGAACAAATAGGAAAAGAGACAGCTGGCCTCAGAGATACTCATCATTGACCAAATTAGAAGGAACGCATCCATCAAATCACAATAGATTTGGGTTACAAATCCTTCTGTATATATTTCCATGTATAGCCAATAGGAACGTTAGGAATTTTCCTAACTTGTAAAAATGACCGTTAGCCATCTGCCTATAAATAGGCTTGTAAAGCAAAGTGTAAAAATATAAGAATAAAGAAATCTTTATCCATCATTTGTCTCAAATCCTCGATAGAACAACAAACAGTTTTTAAAAATTTGAAAACAAAAATGAGACGCATGGCTCCTAGAAACAAACCAACTCTTTTTGTTGGAACAAGACATGGAACAAGCATACCGTTTTGGGTTCAAGTGGAGTTACACGAAAGCCAGACGCAAGTAAGGGAGCATCATCAGCAAAAGACTCATCTATAGGTGCAAAAACAAGCTGTGCACATGCACCAGGAGCGTTTTCATCAACACCAGTACATAGCTATATTTTATAAAAAAAAAAGTTAGTTGAGTATATTCAACAACCAGATCCCAACTCCAAAGAAATATCAACATAATTTCGTACCTATAAAGCAAAAGTCAACCACCTTCCTATTTCATTTTAACTTCCCATAGTTTGGGACAATTTTAGTATATACGATGGCATCACAAATTTTATTTTGACTAAAAGGTTAGGATGTGGTTCATTTTGACACAAAAAGAAATCAAACAATTTCAAGTATTTCAAAAGATTAGAATTCATACTTGGAGGAAATACATGTCCCTTGACAAAAGAAGCTCGTCTTGATTAAATCCATGATGTCCCTCAAGTCGAACAACCTCCAGCAACTGAAACCAAATACTAAACTGTTATTTCATGTGTATAAGTCAGTAACCACGACACTTCACAGAGCTGCTGTCATAATTTATGACATAAGAAATTCACAATGTAAGATAGCCAAGCTGCAAAGTTTCAAAATTCTGAAATGCAATTTCAACAAGATTACACATAAAATCCCAATAAAACCTTTCAGCCAACATGTTTTGACACTTAAGTATTTAGTTTCCTTCGAGTCATATATCAAAAAATGAACCCTCTCTTTACATTTAGAACGAAAATCAGTACCTGCAGAAGCATAGATGCCTTTGCACACAAGATACCGCCAGGAAAAAAAAAAAAATCCCTATAGCGGCAAAGCCAATGCCGTTATAGGGGAAAAATCCAAACCAAAAAATGACACAGAGGTGTCAGTACGATGTCAGTACGAAAAGTAAAAAAAAAAAAAAGGGCCTATAGCGGTAATAGCATTGCCGCTATAGCCCCTTATAGCGGTAATGCTATTGCCGCTATAGGCCTGAGACATTACGGCAGTCCAATTACCGCTATAGCTGTGCTCTTTTTAAAATTTCTGAGAGTGTTTTGTCTTTTTTAAAATTGTCAGGGGCATTTTTGTCATTGAAAAAAATTTTCCCTGAACCGGCGTCGGAAAAATTTTGGGCCAAATGGTTTCATCTTAATTACTTATTATCTTTGCATTTTACTAGTTTTTATTACATCCAACCAATTAAACCATCCATCTCATATATTTATTAGTTTTTAGAACACAGCAAAGCAGGCTGTTGCCAGGTCCAGAGGGATCGGAGAAAGAGAGGCTGGGTAGGAGGTCACATGCGCTTGCGCAAGAAAGGCCAATCATAGATAGGAGGAAAGTAAGGAGGCGGTGGGGGTTGAGGTTTAACCTCCGTAAGCAAAATTATCCCCTTCCGTAAGCAAAATTAAAATCTAACTCTTCAATTTATAATGTAGATCATTAATTATTGACTTCAAATCTTCGCCGCTTTGCTTCTTCGAAATTGGAAAAGACTTTGCTTGCAGAATTTGATTTTTTGTTTTGACATTCGAATTTTCATCCCCTTTGAATTTTTGCACGGAAGAGGGTGATCAGAGGAGGGGAGAGGTTATCGGATCAGGGTAGAAGGTGCCGAGATCACGGATCCGTTTTCGTGGGCTTTGCTGCCCTTGCCCTTACCCATTTGTTGGTTTTTTAAAATTTTATTTTGAAGGAAAATTGATAATTCTGATTGTATGGCATGCTATAATAATTCTGATAATTTATTTTGATCTTAACTACTAGCAAACTTATTTTGCAACAATCTAAACTAATTATCCATTTATATACACCACGCAAATCATTAAATCACATCGCAATACAGCACTAAAATCATCAAATCAAATTGTAAGATGCAAAAAAATCAATTAAATTATCACATTGCAAAACACCAAACCAATCATCAAACTAAATTGCAACACACCACACAAATCTTTAAATCAAATTGCAGTGAAGTAGTTCTCCATGAATCTCCTAATTTTCCCATCCAATTCTAGTCTGTTCCACCATTCTGAAGATCCATATATTTGCCTGAGTTTGGTAATTTCATACTCACAGCTTATTGGTAAGCTCACCAAATTTGGACACTCTTGGACTCTGATATTCTCAAGTGATGGAAATTTTCTGGGGCTACAAATGCTCACCAAATTCTGCAAGTCCGTCAATAAAACTGATCTTAATTTTGGAAACTCAATGTTTTCTTCAACCTCTTCATTAGTTGCCTCGTCAACGGGCATTTCTATTTCTACTTCTTCACATGTGCCATCTCTTGTGTTTTGCATCACATGGGCCTCCTTGGCAATATCTGCTATTATGTGCATCATTCCATTGCACCGGGACACAACGAGTTTATCAAGTGATTCAAGCCTTGCAACCCAATTGATATTTTCTAACTTGGGGCACTCGTAGATTGTCAGTTCCCGAAGCTTCTTGAAATAATGTGGCAATGATTTAACCAATATGGTGTCAAGACTGGGTAATTCCCAAAGAGTTAACACCTCCAACTTAGACACTACTCCCTCGTCTTGATCCATCACCAATTCAGTTAACTTGGGGCATGATTCAATGTAAAGTTCCTGAAGATGTTCCATTTGATTGAAATCGGTGACATGAATGGATTCCATAGCAGGACAATTTCTTAGGCTCAATCTATGTGTTGATTTTGCCAAAGGATGCGTCTTCTTCAACTTCTTTAAAACATCTTCCGTACAAATGGTAATACCAAGAAAATTTAGCTCTTTCAGTTTATCCAAATTTAGGTCAGATACATTACGGATACCATAGTTACTCCGAAAAAGATTAAGAACCCTTAACTTCAATAACTTAGAACAATTATCATAAGTCTCCTCGAGTTCTTCTGTTAGACTTAAGTCAAGATATCTTAACTCCTTCAAGACCCAAAACCTTCTGGGTAGTTTTGAAATCGGTGTCTTGCTTAGGTTCAGATGTTGCAACCGGTGTAATGCATCACATTCAGGAAGCTCTTTTATACCAGTGTTTGAGAGGTCAAGAACTTTGAGATTAGTCATGAATTTAAAGAATTTAGAGCCCAATACATTTAAATTGGGATTGTTCTGGAGCAACAAGGTCTCAAGGTTCGTACACTTGGGTGAAAAAGAAAGGTCTACAATGTCATTAGACATGAGTGATATCCTCTGAGGACCATCCCATTGCTCGATTTCAGGAGCATTCTCCAGGTTCTTACCAGATTGTATGAGAAAATTGGTCTCCTGATTTGCTAGCCATTGTCCAAATTGACGGAGTACATTATGTAACCTTACCTTTAGTCCGGAATTTGTTTCTTGGAGCAAGCATGCTGATTTCAGCTTTTTTATAATGGTGAAATTACCTTTCCATGGCTCATTTGGTGGTATGAAACCTTCAGCAATCCAGTACTCCACAAGCTGCTCTTTCCTGATTGAACTATGTTCAGGGAACAAAGTACAGTACAGAAAACATTTTTTGGTTGTTGCATCGAGCTTATCATAGCTATACTTCATCGGCTGAAAGATCTCGTCAGCACCTCCAATTTCTGATAGACCTGTGTTTATTGCCATCATAGCATCTCTCCAATCATTTGGGTTCTTTAGCCCAGCCACAGCCCGGCTTGTGACATGGAGAGCAAGTGGAAGGCCTTGACAGCTGATTTGGATAGCCTCAGCTCGCCATTTGATGGAGTAACTAGAATGAATGGAACGCTGAGCATCAGTACTAAGGTTACTAAAGAAGAGATCCCATGAAGCCTGGTTATCTAATAATTGCATCTTGATCAGGCTGTGTTGGGCGCCCATCTGGATACAGACATCCTCATCTCTAGAGGCGAGAATGATCTTAGATCCGTTGTCGGTATTAGGTAATGGTATGCCAATTTCTTCAAGACGAAATTTCTTACGAACATCATCAAGAAGGATTACGAATCGCCTTTTTGCCAGGGTCTTCATTAATAACCTGGCTCGAGCATCTTCTGTTTCTGTGTCGACCCATGGCAATCCCATCCGCTCAGCTATTGTGTGTTGGATGGCCTTGCGGTCTAGCATTTCTAAATTGGACACATCAATCAAAATTACCACATGAAAGTTGCCACAACCATTGAGCTGGTTATGGAATACGGTGAGAAGGGTAGTCTTGCCAACCCCTCCCTGCCCCCACACTCCAATCGTACACTTCTCGTGGTCCTCAAAGTACTGATTGAGCTGTTCTAGCATCGACTCCATGCCAAATGTTTTTGCTTGTGGTATTGGATCCACCAGGTCAAGCGGTAGATCATCACCAACATCAGTAAAGTTGTTTCCCTCATCAATCAGGTCGTTCACAAGGCCCAGATCCTTGGTAATTTGCTTCCCCAGCTTATGGCGCTGAGGGATATTTGATGTACAGGAGCTAAAAAGCTCAGATATACGTTTCTTGCATTCTTCGTCTTGTGATTTATCCATAATGATCACTTCGACTCGCCTTAACCATGATTCAACTTGAGCGTTAACACCCCTCGACTTCTCTTTTTCTTTGGTAACCTTATTCTTTATTGCTGTTTGAAGCGCTTGCAGTTTTTCTTTCGAATTTTGGAGGGAGGACCAATTATCTTCAATGGAGAAGAAGGAGCTAATTTCAGCTGCCACTGCAGCCGGCACACCACAGCTGTTCAAGCATTCACATAACTGGCCAACTGCGCCTATGATTTCGTCAGCCATTGTGAAATGAACGTTAGAGATGATGGAAATTTTTGGTTGAGAGAGAGGGAAGAAGTGTTACTAGTTGTCTAACTGATTTGCATAGTCGGTCGGTTATTATGAAAGTGGGTAGAGATTGTTTATTAAATAAAACAGAGAGAAAGACGCGGTTTGATACCATTTTTTTTAGGAAACAGACGTTAATGGTTTTGAAGCCTTTTTTTTTGTGTTTTATCTTTCGTGGAAGGAAAAGAAAAAGGTTTCAACTTTGAAGCCTTCAAGTTAGCAGGTATGATTGATTTGGACTGGTCCAACCAACGAATTATATATGTTAAATTTTCTTCATATGCATAATATTCCAACTGCATACGACAATGACTTTGAACAAAAAATCTCAGCGCGCAAAAAGCATAAAAAGTCTACTTGCTTCTAGTTGGACTTGCAAGTAGGTCGTATGCGTGTGCTTACCTTTATCATTACGCAGGACCAAGTAGAACTCAAGTGCCAGCATGGCCTCAATCTACTCATCATTAAAACGTGCAAGGTATCCTAGATTAATCCAAGCGTTCTACTTTATATTAAAAAAAAATAAAGAAATTTATCTACACAGTTATTTTGAACTCAATAATATATGTTTTCTTGTAAATTTGTAGAAAATTTTATGTATTATTTATGCTTTTCCTTGTATGTTTGTTCACATTGGACCCTAATTTTATTTAAATAAATTAGGGGCGAAGTGTAAAAAGGAAAATTTTGCAATGAAATATGGAGAATTATTATAATCTATTGGGCCTAATATTAAAATCTATTAATCAATAAATTCATATATATAGAGAGAGATTGGCTAAAGTAGACTCCATCACATGGATCGAACTCGTATACTGAGTTGTTTTATAAAACTAAAATTCAAACAGTCAATCCAAACTATTTAAGTTGTTCTCCATATTAAAATATTCTTGGAGACCAAATTTTATATTTTTTCGAATTTTTTTCCTATATATTATGCTATTTTCAAATTAGAGGGCCTGAAATATTCCTTTATAGTTGTTCTTGAAAATAGCATAATATATAGCAAAAGAAATTCTAAAAAATATAAAATTGGTTTCTTAGGAGATTTCAATATGGAGAACAACTTGAATGGTTAGAATCGATTATTTGAATTTTAAACTTCGAAAAATGACTGTAGCATACGGGACGATCTGTATATTGAAGTCTACTTTATCCAATCATTACTGATTGGTTGGCTGTCCTGTTCTCATATTATTATGGTTGTCCATATAGATCTCTTTTCTAATTTTGAATCTTTAAAAAATAATATGAAGTTCAATTTAATTTTAACCTTTCTTAGTTTTATAAACATTAAAATTGCATCAGTTTCGTTAAATTTCAAAGTGCATTTTGTAGTATCTACGACATTGTTGATGCAATACGAACTGTAATCCGAAAATTCTTGGAAGTTCTGTTTGTTGTTTGAAATAAAAATACATGGAATTGATAGTTTTTCAAGTTGCTTTGCATATAAGGCTTTGAAAGGAGACTTGGTCAATTCCCAAAACATTTTTTTTTTCTTTTGAAGATCATCCTGTACTCCCGTAGTAATCCCAAAGCAAGTTACCAAACGCGTCACAATTTCTTCTGAGACTAATATTTAATTTTTTTTTCCAGATGGCATATCCGTACAACCGAGAGGTACTATACAGGCATACAGCTCAAGAGGCGCCACGGGGTGCAAAATTACTATAATATTTTAAGCGACTTTTTCACATCTTGTCTTGTTGTATTTGGTAGAAAAGTAAAAAGTGGGAGTAATTTATATTTGACCATCAACGACTCAATCCCGGATCTTGTTATCTTTATCTGCCAACTGGACCTTAGGCCTTGATCGGAATGGTGGTATGATAGGAGTTGATTTCAATTCAATGGAATAGAATTGATTAGAAATGATTTCAATTAATTTTTGGTGATCGGAAACAATATAAATAGAATCGAAGGGAATTGAAATTGAGCGATCGGAAACCCCGTAGGATATTAGAGAAAATGATTTCATATTTTAAATTTGACTATCATGCCCTCATTCCCAGCTTTCCACCTTCTGTAATCCCTACGGTAAATAATTCGTTGCATCTCCTTTATGCAACAAAACCTGATTAATGAAATGAGTATTTTATGCCAAATTACAAACGCAATTACCAACTCAACATATTTTACAATTAAACCAGTTTTGAAATGAACAATTTAAACCAATGTATCTAATGGCTACACAAACCAGCTTTGCATTAAAATTGGCTTCAAATCAATGCTTTCAATTGACGTTTCTTCAATTTGGAAAAGGAAGAAAACTAGCAATGAATATCACTAGAACATTTCATTGGAACATTTCAACAAACAGCTTGTGTGCATACATATAGAAAGATATATAGCTAAAAAGAACGTATAATATACTGGTGAGGAACAAAGGAACAACTGTGCTCAATTCGAAAAAGAACGAAAACACCAACGATGAATGATTAATGTCTCTCTCTGAGGTGTACATCTTCTTTAACAAACTGACTTCTGTTTTGAATAGAAAAGAGCAAAATTTTATCGGAAGCTAAAGGGGCATTTTGGTCCAGTACACCGGCGTGACTCTCAGCCCAATTGAAATCGCTCGAAATTTCTACATTCTTCATGGGATTTCGCTGGTCGAAAATTTTCCCACCAAGTCGCTCCAAATGAAATCAACTCTCTATTTTTAATCGGTTCCGATCACAAGATTTGATGGAAACGGAAATCCATTTCCAATTCTCGCGTCGTTTTTCTGTTTCCGATCAGGGCCTTAATTTGTGGCTGTTATTTAAGATGATCATGACTAACCATGAGGAGCAAACAAACCATTATGATGATCACACCCTAACAATTAAAATAATTGAAATGTTGATTAAATCTAGGAACGCGCTAGTTATTCAGTCGTACTCGAAATTTTGGCGAGGTAGCTAGGGAGAAAACAATAGCACATTATTTTCGGGAGTTGAGTGGCATCATACACATTTATTAAATTGTGGTGTCAAGGCGAGTAGGCGACTAATTTGTGGCAGGAGTTGGTTGTAGGGATGAAAACGGATCGGATAAATTCCGATCCGATGCACATTCGAATCCAAAAAATTTAAGATTCGGGTGTTAATATTTGCAAGCGAAGAGATACGGATACGAATACGAATATAGATACAGATTTTTTAAACGGAAGTAAATGTGAATATGAGAACGTATACTAATACGGAATATGAACACAGATACAAATATTATTCGCATCTGCATATTTTTACCAAACGGATATCCGAATTCTGATATTGATATCCGTTAACTAAACTCCAATATAGGTAGTCTGTACGAATCACATGGGGTAAACAGGAGCACGTATCATTTTGGGACTGTGTGTAATCGACCTATATAATTAGCTTTTATTTAATCATTATATGGCTGATTTTATTCCATCATGTACTTGACTTTTCCCTAAATTTTTTATGCATAAAAGAATTTGCTATCAGGAAAATGAATATGCTATGCACTGTTTCTTCTTCTGTGAAGGCTCGAGAATGGTTTGGTTCAGCGGATGCCTGAGAATTAGAACTGATAGCCTGCCTTTGAACATTTCTGATGCTGTGGAGGCCATTACACAAAACATGAGTGAAGAGAGAATCCCCATTTTCTGTTACACGCGGTGGGAAATATGGCTAGCAAGAAATGAGATGATTTTTCAAAGTAAAAAATTTGATCCAAGTGGAGTGCGCAAGAAGATACATAACTGGGAAGGAAGGAGGAATAGTGGTGTTGGAAGCAATAGGTCCATGCTAGTGCAAGCCGAGGCCAAGAAATGACTCAGCTAATTCGTTTCAAGCCGAGGCCAAGACATTATTGAAAGCAATGCAATGGGTTCAGAAACTTTTTATGAAAGGGGTATTCAAAGAGTGCAAATATTCTGTGATTGTTTTAATCCGGTGAATGCATTGGTGGAGGATAACCTGGACTCAATTCCATCATGGCAAGCAAGGCCGATAATAGCAAATATCGCACAACACATGAACACTCTAAGAAACATGGTTTGTATTCAGCATGTGAGAAGAGAAGCTGTCAGACCAGCCCATGATATGGCCAATGAGGTAGGAGCGATGTCATAGGTTTGTAGGTCTCTCTATTAGATCACGGTCGAGGCAGGGACGGAGCCAAAAAATTTTGAATGGGGGTTCACCTGAGGTGAAGTCATAAAAATTTGAAAAAAGTTCAATAAATTAATAATATTTAAATAAAAATATTATTTTATATATAAAGAATTTTTTATTTTTAACATTTGTCATAAGAAGAATATGATACAAGCTACAAATTAGATATGTTTCAAACTTAAATTTGACTCAAAAGAATAAAAGAATTGATTTGATAAATAAAAAGAATAAATTTTGAGCTGCAGTACCTTTATTTTTTATAATTAGTATTAGTATTTGTAGTACTATTTTATTTATATAATTGTTTTTTTTTTCTTCAAATTTTCTTATTTGTTTTCTATTCCATCGTGGTTGTTCGGCTAGACTGCTTTTGAGATTATCCATCATAGTTTATGTTCGACCTATATTTTGGACCTATTTAATTAATTGAAAGGCCCACAAACAAGAACTAAAAAAAATTAACTACATTTCTCTTTTCGATTTATAAAATGATCTTTTTGTATGGTAATAATTCTTTACAAATAGAAATTGTTAATCGATCCAAAAAGACCTTACAAAAAAATGTACTACAAAAATTATATGGGGTTCACTAATGAAAAATCACCTAAATATTTATGGGGTTCAAATATAAGATACATATAACAAAATTACATTTTATAACTATAAATATTCATATGTAGTAAAGTTATTTAAAAAAATAGGGGTGACATTGACACCCCTTTGTTACATATGGATCCTTCAGTGGGTCGAGGTCTATGTTTCTACTATTACTATTATTATTAGAGGTATTATTATTAGTGTGAATAGTCTTATTGGTATCTTTTTATGTTGTGTTTTTGTTCTTGGATGTATTCTTTTATTGAGTTTCTTTCTAGCCTACCCTAATTTATTTGGGACAAAAGGTTTAGTTGTTGTTGTTGTAAAAAATGATTCCACAAAAAGATTTGTTAATTTTATACATAATTTTTTTATGAAATATTTACTCAATACTGGTAATCTAATCAACAAATCACTTGGTGCCATATATAAGATTTGTTGATTTTGTTTATTTGTTGCACGCTCAATTGCATCAACACGTACATATTAGGACGAGGAGTATGATGTTTGCGACGTCCAAATTAAATTTCGAGGGACATGGCGGCATGGCGCAGGTGGTGCAGAACTAGAAGACCGGCCTCATCTGATCCAGAAACTCATCTGATTGATAATTTTAAATTGATACAAAATCAACAATTTAATACAACAATTACATAAAATTTTTTTCCCATAAAATTAATTTATTCATACAGTAATTCTGATTTAATATAAATTAATTTTCATACATAAAATTTTCCAACAATTTCCTTCTAAAATTTCTGACTTTAATTTCTACAACAATTAATTTTCAATTACATACATTTTCCTACCAATTTTTTATCAACAATTTCAATTGAATACTAACAAATTTCATATACATTTTCTATTCCACAAAAATAAATTTAAAACAATTTCTATACAATTTTTCAACAATTTCTTCTAAAATTATCCAATTAGCACAAACTAATTCAAACATTTTCCATTCAACATTATAATTTTCATACTATTTTTCATCAATAATTTCCATTGAATATTAAACAAACTAAATAAAAAAACCTACATTTGTGTCGGTGTAGATCGGATCGCTACCAATTGCAGGTAGCTGGTACCGGAACTGCATCCTCTGGATGGCCATCCATGGATGGTTTTAGATCTCAGCCGTCTGATTTAATCTCAATGGCTATAGATGCCCCGTGCATGATACCTGGATTGATAGGCCCGAAAAGATCTAACCGTTGAGATTAAATCGGACGGCTCGGATCTAAAGACGTCCACTGGATGGTTGAATACAACCATCCAGAGGATACTCTCCCGCTGGTACCTCGCTCCAAATTGGAGTTACGTACTTACGTCTCCTCTCCTCTTCTCGACTCAAGCCGAAGTCGAAAACGAAGCCTCGCGAACTTGCCTCATCTCCTTCCTCTCCTCTTTCTCTGACCGAGGTTGCAGGTAAGGTTCCTCTCCTCTCCTTCCCCACTCTCTCTCTCTCTCTCTCTCTCTCTCTTGACTCACTTTAGGGACCGAAAACGGCGAAATGCAATGAAAAAAATACCGGTTCGACCACGGTTAAACCGAAAATCGGTCGACCCAGTGGAAATCAAGCGTGGGACCAGCGACGCGATCTATTATTTTCACTCCATCCATTTTGTATATTAAATCTGCAGACACTTTTGTGGTCAATAAAATTACTCTTATTAGCTTTTTTTTTTTTTTTCTTTCAAGAACTAACAAGCCTTAATTTGTAACAACAACAACAACTGTTATCCATTATTTACAATACATAAATCATTAACTTAAATTGCAATGAAGTAGTTCTCCATATCTCTTCTGGTTTCCTTCCCATCCCATTCTAGTCTATTCCACCATTCTGAGGAGCCACATATTTGCCTGAGATTGATAATTTTGTGGTTACGGCTTACTGGTAATCTCACCAAACTTGGACATTCTTGAACTCTGACACTCTCCAGAGATTGAAAATTTCTGGGGCTACAAATGCTCTCCAAATTTTGCAAGTCGAACAGTAAAATGGATCTTAATTTCGGGAACTCAATGTTTTCTACAACCTCTTCACATGTTGCCTTCTTATTTTCACTGATATTGATTTGACATGCCTCTTCAATCAGCATTTGTATTTCTTCTTCTTCGGACAAACCGTTTCTCTTGTTTTGCATCGCCCCTTGATAATTCTCTATTATGTGTACCATTCCATTGCACGAAGATACAACAAGTTTCTCAAGTGATTCGAGCCTTGCAACCCAATTGATATTTTGTAACTTGTGACACTCATAGATTGTTAGTTCACGAAGCCTCCTGAAATAATGTGCTGATGATTGAACCAGTATGTTGTCGAGACTAGGTAATTCCCGGAGAGTTAACACTTCCAAGTTTGACACCCCTCCCTTGTCTTGATCCATCACCAGTTCACTTAACTTTGGACATGATTCAATGTAAAGTTCTTGAAGATGTTCCATTTTATTGAAATCAGTAACATGGACGGATCTCATTCGTGGGCAATTTGTTAGGCTCAATCTATATGTCGATTTGGCCAAAGGATCTGTCTTCTTCAACTTCTTTAAAACATCTTCCGTACAAATGGTAATACCAAGAAAATTTAGCTCTTTCAAAGTATCCAAATTCAGGTTAGATATTTCACGGATCCCATAGTGGCTTCGAAAAAGATTTAGAATCCTTAGTTTTAATAATTTGGAACAATTATCATAAGTTTCCTCAAGTGAATCTGTAAGACTTAAATCAAGGTATCTCAACTCCTTCAAGACCCAAAACTTTTTAGGTAGTTTTATAATTGGTGTCTGGCTTAGATTTAGATAGTGCAACTGGCATAATGCATCACATTCAGGAAGCTCTTTTATACCAGTGTTCGAGAGATCGAGAACTCTAAGGTTAATCATGGATTTAAAGAATTTTGGACCCAGGCTTTTCAAATTGGGATTGTTCTGGAGCAACAAGGTCTCAAGGTTAGTACAGTTGGGTGATAACGAAATATTTTTAATGTCATTAGATATGAGCGATATCCTCTGAGGCCCATTCCATTGTTCAATTTCTGGTACGCTCTCCACTTTTTGGCCAGATTGTACAAGAAAATTACTCTCTTGATTTGCTAGCCATTGTCCAAAGTGGCGGATTATATTATGAAGCCTTACCTTTTGACCGGAGTTTGTTTCTTGGAGCAAACACGCTGATTTTAGCTTATTTATGATCATCACATTGCCTTTCCATCGCTGATTTTGTGGTATGAAACCTTCAGCAATCCAGTAATCCACAAGCTGCTCTTTCCTGATTGAACTATATTCAGGGAACAGAGTACAATATAGAAAGCATTTTTTTGTGGTTGAGTCGAGCTTATCGTAGCTATACTTCATCCTTTGAAAGATCTCCTCAACACCTCCAATTTCAATCAGATCCGTGCTTATTGCGGACATGGCATCTCTCCAGTCATTTAGGCTCTTTAGCCCAGCCATAGCCCGACTAGTGACATTAAGAGCAAGCGGCAATCCCTGACAGCTTTTAGTGATAGCCTCTGCTTGTCTTTTGATGGAATAACTAGATTCAATGGAACGCCGAGCATCAGTACTAAGGTTACTAAAGAAAAGATTCCATGAAGCCTGGGCTCCTAATAATTGCATCTTGATCAGGCTTTGCTGGGCGCCCATCTCGATGCAGACATCCTGTTCCCGAGAAGCCATAATGATCTTGGATCCATTGACTGTATCAGGTAACGGTATGCCAATATCCTCGAGATGAAATTCCTTTCGAACATCATCAAGAAGGATTACGAACCGCTTTCTCGCCAGGGCCTTCATTAATAACTTTGCTCGAGTATCTTCAGTTTCTGTATCAACCCACGGCAATCCTAGCCGCTCGGTTATTGTGCGTTGCATAGCCCTTACATCTAACATCTCTGAGTTGGAAACATCAATCAAAATCACGACATGAAAATCTTTAGAACCATTGAGCTGGTTATTAAATATGGTGAGAAGGGTGGTCTTGCCAACCCCTCCCTGCCCCCACACGCCTATGATGCATCTCTCTTTGTCCTCAAAGTACTTGTTGAGCTGCTCCAGCATCGTCTCCATACCAAAGGTCTTTGCTATTGGTATTGGATCTACCGGATCAACAGGTAAATCAACACCGACATCAGCAAAGTTCTTCCCATTATCGATGAGATCATTCACATGCCCAAGGTATTTGGTAATTTTCTTTCCAACCTTACGGCGGCGAGGGAAGTTCGGAGTGCAGGAACAGAAGAACCCACATCTTGTAAGTTTATTATATTCCTCTTCGAGTGTTTTGTCGTTGATGATCTCTTCAACTCGACTCAACCACAATTGAACTTGCGGATTCACACCCCTTGACTTATCTATTTCTACGGCAACCTTACTGTTTATCATCGTTTGTACCACTTGCAAGTCTTCCTTTGCATCTTTAAGAGAGGACCAATTATCTTCAATGGAGAAGAAGGAATGAAATTCAGCTCCCACAGCTGCTGGCACACCGCAGCTGTTCATGCATTCGCATGTCTGGCCAACTGCGCCTATGATGTCAGTCATTGGCAAAATGATCGATGGGTATGATGGGTTTTTTTTTTATTTCTTTTTCGGGTGAAAGGGGGGAAGAACTGTAGCTAGAGCAGTCTTTAACTAATATGGAGAACAGGACAAGTTAGTTATTTTGAAAGTGGGTACACTTTTTTTTTTTTTTTTAGTGTGTAGAGATTGTTTATTTATAATAGAGAAATAAAAAACGCGGTTGGGTCCTACTTTTTCCACGAAGAAAAGTTGTTAATTTTGAAGTTTTGAAGTAAGCAAATATGATTTTTCTTTTCTTTGGTGAAAAGTGGTGGGCACTCCTACTCATTTCCAAAAAAAAAAAAAAAAAGTTAGCAAATACGATTGATTTGGACTGTTTCGACTTTCAACCAATTAAGCAACTAGGTTGAGCATTCTGCATATACAGGACTATATTCCAACTGTGCTAAAAAAAACATTTGACTTGAAATGGTGACTGGAAAAATTGCATTCAACAAAGTCTGCTTATTAATTTCTAGTGGGACCTGTAACTTGGTCATATGCGTGTTAATTTCCCATCATTATAAGTTATAATGCGGCGAAGTGCCAACGCTAGACATATCAAACGTGTACCGTGTCCACGGAACTTACATGTTTTTATTTCAATCAATAAAATAAAAATATATTCCGTTTAACATTCTGTTTCGTCAAACGAAATAGCTTTTCATTACGTTTAACGTTCCGTCCTACATTTTCCTTTTATTTCAGCCAATTTCCATCAATTTTCTTGTTCTGTTTCAGTAACATTCACAAATTTCATTTTTGTTTCTGTTTCGTTTCTAAAAACTAAATCTATTTTCTCTTTCGTTTCCGTTACGGAACGGAACAATATACATTAATACTGACAAGTCTAGCCAACGCCCCTAGTAAAGTGAAACCACGTGCTAGATATCCTGATTCCCGAATTAGTCCAAGTCCAACTGTCCAAGTGCTGTTCTACTTTAAAATATTGGAACTGTAAGCTGTTTACCAGTTCGGTTCATATAATAATAAAACAGTAATCCTACTACTATAATATAAAATATAAACCTTAAGCATATTTTATCCTTATTAGTATTGGCCTTACTGTATAATATTTGTGCATGTGTAGAGATTAACAAATAATAGAAGAACAACCAACATATTATCGAATGAAATAATAAATTTCATATACAGAATTTAGTTGATATATTAATAAAGTAGGATTGTAGTGCCGCAAATAACACAACTTCTATTTTTATTAATATTTAAAAATTTAATTTTCGAATCCAAACCGTTGATCTTGTTTAGTTTTACAAGCGATGCATTTCTTATAATTTTTATAAATTTTAGAGTTTATTTGATATTTGATCAAGAGGACAAAAAAATGAATGAATGTTGTTAATTATAAGAAATTAATTTTTAATACGTTCATGTATTGGCATCTTGATCAAATATCAAATAAACTTCAAAATTTACAAAAATTACATAGTAATGCATCGCTCGTAAAATTGAACAAGATCATTGGTTTGGTTGGAAAATGAAATTTTTAAATTTTGAAACATCAATGAAAAAGATAAATTAGGGCATTTGTGGCACTAGATTCCTCCTCATATTGATATTAGAAAATTGCTCAAAATACTACTAAATTATTTTTATACATATCTAATTTTATAGGGAAGCAATTTATATTTCTATTAATACTTTTTATTATTTTTAAAGTCGACGGCGAACTATAATTTTAGTTTCTTTACTAATTCGGGCAATATATCAAAAATTTGAAAAATGGTAGAAAAAAATTGACATGTTAAATTCCAAATCAAGCAGACTCAATTATGAAATGTTTAGCAATTCAAAGCCGGTTAGCAGCTTACAATTATTCAAGCAATTAAATCAGATGCATAACTTTATGGACCAGAATTATTGGGCAAATTATTGGGTCAAAGCAAGTAGTCGAATCAAATATTAAGAATTATATAATTGGAAATTATGCTATATATGGGATTTTTTTAACCCTAGCTATGACCGTAAAACATAATCAAATATTGTCATTTATCATTAAAACTAATGTATTTAAATTTTAGCCCATGTAAAAAGTTCATTCATGACAGTTTTCTATTATATATATTATAGATTGTAGATACAATTGGTAAAATGCCAAAGAAGAATAATTAATTGATAAAATTTATGGAGGTAAGAAAAATAATTAGAAAAAGTATATGGTTTCGTTTGACTTTGCGTGCTTTTCAATTCGCAAAGTCATATACGTTACTACGTACAGTAATAAACTTCTTTTATTGAAAAATGTTTTATAAACTGCAGACTTGATTGGTGCCGAGATTCTCACGACAAAAAAAAAATAAATAACCGATCAACGGATAATTGAGGTAGTCATCTATCGATAATGATAGCAAAAAAAATCCTTGTGTTTGAAAGGGACAGTTAAGTAAATTTGCAAATTAGAGAGTTCTTCAATTTCTACGATATTGTCCATGTATTACAAAAAAATACCTTTCTTAAATTCTAGAGCTGATGATTTTTTTTTTTTTTTTTGTGGTTCTTTGCATATAGAAGAGCTTGAAAGGGACTATAGGTTGCAATTTCTTCTGTGCAACTCGTACAGTCTTTTATATACTTTTCCAATTTGTACAGGAGAGAAGTTTACAGCTCGTGAGCCGCCCTGAGTGCAGATACTCACATTTTGCGACAAAAATAGTATGATTTTTTTTTTAAGTCATACTAGTTATTCTAAAACCATGCAAGTACAAAAAAAAAAAAAATTACTTCTCGACACCTTCGAGAGTGTGGTCATTATATCCCTCATTTCCACTCTGTCTCGTTGCTTTCAATTATAAATACTTCAATTCTAAGTCAGATTTTTACTGTTCAATTATCTGAGCCGTTGCTTTGTTCTGCTGGGTCTCTCGATGCGATCTCCTCCGTCCATCTTCGTTCCAGTCTGAGCTTGGTCCTTTGTCTGGCCGTTTACGTGGTCTTCTGTTGCATTTTGTTTTCTCTATTCTTCCGTGTGTTCACTTTGTGGTCTCCTCTTTTCTATACTGCGTTGCGTGCTAGCTAGAGCTGTGCTTTTCCTTTCCTTGGCGCAGTCGATCCGCCTCTCCTCTTTTCTCCCCCCCACCCCCCGGACCACGCCCCCCCTGTACCTTCCGGTCATTCGGAGTCGTACGGCTGCCTCAGTATTCCTATGGATCTTATAGAAGGGTCTCGACACTGCTTCTGCTCCGAAATCAGTTCCTATTTCCTTTTCTTTCTGTCTCTTTCTGCGTTGTTCTTCTTTCTTGCATTCTTCTCCTCCGTTCTCTCCGAGTTTTCTTTCCTTTCTCCCTTATGCATCCTTACCTCCGTCCTTCTTGCTGGCGGCTCATTTTTTCCTTTTTTATTTTTTGTTGATGGTTCTTCTCATTGGTTTTGAAAATCAAAATCACACCGTGCTGGGTTATTTTCCCTGCAGGTTTGTTCTTCTAGCTCCTGTTGCGTCGTGCTTTGCTCCAGTATGTTTTTTCCCCTGATCTGTTTGGTTTTCCTGCACAATTTATAGGGATTGTTACTGTCTTTCTCTTCTTTTATGCATTTGTGTGTGCCACAGGTTGTTACTGGTTAGAAAAAAATAGTGTTGGGTTCATCAGTCGAAAAATCTTGCTGCATTCAAAACCTGTTTTTTTTTATCCTTTTCCTATAAAAAAAATCATAGATTGTGTCAGATTGGTATAGAAAATGCTGCTAGATTCATTACGAGACAAAGCCTTTTATAGGTATACACATTGATGAAATTGTGTGCCTTAGGTTGTGCTGTTTCATTCCTTTGTTCTTTTTTTTTCTCTTTTTCTGTCCAAAAAAACATATATTGGCTGGGTTGTGTTCATGAATACAGGGAGCAGATTGGCTATGTTTTTCCTGGCCCTTTCTTGCTCGGATGCATTGCACTTTTCTTTTTTGTATTTTTCTCAAACTCTTCTGGATTGTATTTTTGTAGGTGTTCTTCTTTCAGTCCTCTGGTGCTTCTTCTTCTGTGCTCGGTTCTTTGCTACTTATCGGGTATGTTCTTTCTCTTATTGATGAAATTGTGTGTCTTAGGTTGCTGTTTCATCCTGTTTTTTTTCTATCCTTTTCGTATAAAAAAAATTGCGGATTGTGTCGGATTGGTACATAAAATGATGCTAGATTCATTGTCAGACAAAGCTTTTCATAGGTTTACACATTGATGAAATTGTGTGTCTTAGGTTGTGCTGTTTTATTCCTTTGTTCTTTTTTTTTCCTTTTTCTGTCCAAAAAAATATATATTGGCTGGGTTGTGTTCATGAATACAGGTAGCAGTTTGGCTATGTTTTTCCTGGCCCTTTCTTGCTCGGATGCATTGCGCTTTTCTTTTTTGTATTTTTCTCACGCTCTTCTGGATAGTATTTTTGTAGGTGTTCTTCTTTCAGTCCTTTGGTGCTTCTTCTTCTGTGCTCAGTTCTTTGCTGGAGGAGTCAAAATGAATACTATCATACGTGTTGATGTAGTACCTCCAAGCAACTCGCTCTTTATGCCGATCACATATGGAGATTCATCTACTGCTCTCACTAAACCAACACAAGCAACAACAAAGTCAGCCCTTCTGCAATGACCGTTACAGAAAATTAGCACTTAATATTTATTCACACTATAAATGAATGTCCATCCTCTTTGCAAACCTTCTCTTACCAAATAAGCTTACTAGCATAATATTTTTTTTTGTAGTGAAGCCATCCCAGATGAAATCGTCTCAGATCAAACAGCTCACTCACCACAACAGACACCGGGATGGAGTCCATCTACACCCCTTCCAGGACTCCACACCGCAACTCCCATTACAACCGAGCAACAGCCATGTCCAGAAAAAAAACGGTTCTCTTGATTATATAATCTTTCTATATTGCACTTCCTTTCTTAGCCATACCATTACACACACAGAAATGCTTGATAAAAAAAAATAAATTAAGAAAATAACTATTGGCTGACAGGAACAACAACTCTCATGCAGAAAACAGCCTGCTCATGAGCAAGAGCAGCAGCCACAGTCCACTGGTGTCAGGAAAAGACTCTTCTCAGAAACAGAAACACCCAATCAAAGATGTCAGCACTTCTTTCCAACAATACTTTCAGCACACATTCTTTTGTTACACAATGCAAATTAGCTAGGAAATTTCAGTAAAAATGTGAACATCAACTCTTAGCAGCGTACATGGTGAAGAAACAATTCTGAATCCATATGAAGCAGATGATTCTCTCGATCCATCGGCCAAAAAAACCTCCTCAGCGGTACTCGATGCACCTCAGACTGACACAACTCAGTCCAGGTATAGTATATTGAATATTTAGTTCTCTCAAAAGTATTGTATATTGAGTTTTGCCAAAAGTCATGCACTGTCAGAACTCATACACACTCAAAAGTCACATCCGACTGAAACATTGACTCACCAATATCACAACCAACATCGGTATTGTGTATTGAGTTCTGTCAAAAGTCATACACTGGAATAAAAAAAAAATGTTGTAGTTTCTCTACAAACATAGCTGACATATACAATTCCTTTATGAATCAATTTCAGGCATCCTCACTGAAATGCCATGCTCTCAAGCAAGAAAGAACTGTTTTGAAAAAAAATCCTACAACAAGAAGGTTATCTGCACCCACTGTTCTACTTTTGTGATACTTAAAAATCCAGTACTTATTTTGTCCAATGTATCATGTACATGTCATCTCTCAGGAAGGCAAAAAAAACACATATCATGTTATTTGCCTGCCATAAAGTACAATATCCTTACTTTTGTGTGCCATTACAAGATTGAACTGCATCGCATGATGACAGTATGGGAACGTCATCTCTGCTGCTCTGCGCAGTTCAACATTTGTAATGGCACCCTTCATTATAAAGAAACAATGCCGCTTTCTATGGGAAAGACATCATGTATGTATGAATCCCTATCTTAGTAAGAAAACACTACTATGTGGTTACTGCTGTAAGAACTTACATCATTTCATTTTATCTTGCACACTTCATGCATCACCACATTATAGATACAAAACAGCTCCAGCATCTGCAGATATAGTTGCTTCAAAATGAGAACGACAATCTATAAACCGCCTAATGCAGGCCCTAATAGAATTTCACGTTCTCTTAATGAAGCACTGTATATACATATGCTTCTATTTCTTCCCACACAGCTCCTAAATTTTATGTGTCATTTGAACTGAGATAACTCTATTCCAAAAACTGAGCTTGACCCTTTCTGTCCTACTCCCTCCCCAATATATACAACTCCAGTCGCACTCAGTCAATAACAATACAGTATACATGTGATATACTGTTCATTCCATGACTCTCCAAAAGATAGACAGGACAAAACAAATCTATACCTCGCAGACCTCTCTGGAGAACAAAACAAATATCACGGACCAAACAATCTTCTGTTTACACTGCTCCTGCCTTCCTTTGTTTTTTCTGATTTATAGATTAATGCTGTTTATATTCAATAGTTCTTCCAACTAGCTATTTCATTGCTATGCTCTTAATTAAGCAAAATAATTTCTCGCTTAAAGATACTAGCTATTTCGCATCCTGTTATTTACTGATTTCATTACTATACACATCCATTACGAATAATCCTCTTGCTTAAAAAAAAAATGCCTTCCTAACATCGACACTGTGATCAGTACGGATTAAACTTACATCGCGCGAAGCGCGATGCGATAGATAGTACCTTTGAAAATTAATTTCCTATTACTTTGGTCAACAATATACGTTTTTAATATTTATTACTTTGTTTCCGTTGAAGATCGTTCATATCCTCGTTATATGAAATTCTTAAATGAATTTATTTATCGTTCCATTTTGGTACCTTAATGTCTTAACAATATCTCATTCAATTTCCACCCGCTGATAGATAGTAATTAGCCCAATAATTACTGAATCCTTAATTGGCTGAACTAGACGTTATATGATTCTCTATACTAGTAGGGGCTGTCGCGACCTATGTTTTCACTGGTCTTTTTGTTGAATTTTACTATTACAATATATTTTATCGCAGTTAAATTTATTACATCTATTAAGCATAGTGTAAATAGATAAATTATGAACAAATAAATACAGAAAAATTTATTATTTTTTATTACTAGTTGGTTGCAAAATTGATATCATTTGTTCTATAGGAATTTTTTTCAAATCTCAATAACTGATTATCATTTGTAGTGATAATTTTATTATTATACAGTGTGATCATATGGTTTTGTGTTGAAATTTTTTTCTGCAATTTTATTTTGTTTCTCATGCTCAACCATGAATAATTTTATGAATTTGTCTAACCATACATGTTTTATACTAACCATTTTAGTCTTCGTATATAAAATCTCGTTTACGGAAAAACTCATTAATATTACCAAAACAAAACCTCTTAGCTACTACGTCTATCATCTGGTTGGTGGTTAGCTCGGTTAGCTCAGACTAATTGATATATGGCACAAAATCGAAACTCGATTAGCCCAATTGTATACATGCATGGACACAAAATTTGAACATCAATTATGGAGCCGAACAAAAAAATAACTTCAAAAAAGATAAAACAATAAAAGATGCCATATAAGAAATAGAAATTCAAACTTATTACGCAACATAATTGGCTTTATGATTATTAAAAGTTGTTGAGAGTCAAGAATAAGTTGCTTCTTCAACCTCCAAATCCGATTCAGCTGCAAACGTGTCGCTGCCTTTAGCATGGTAAAGGGAAAATCATATACTGTCAAGGCTATTTTATTTCATGATTGTCACTCGTAAATTTGGATTAAATACTGCATAATTAATATATATACTTAATATATAGTCATAATATTATTAAATTAAATTTGGACAATATAGAAAGAATGGTATATCAATTCAAAAAACCTCAAAGACACTTATGCTTGAAACATTTCTAGTTGTACTAGTACAGTGAGAGTCAGGAAAATTAAACAAAATTGATCCCAAATAAAATTGAATCGGATAAACCAAACCTCAAATAAATTCACTTACTTTCTAAGTTATAGTACCAGATTTTAAGAAACGCTTGAGCTACACCATCTTCTCATTTTTTTGTATTTTATGTACAGAAAAGACACCAAACCAACCTGGATGAGAACATTCATTTAGTTTCAATTTGAAGATATTAATATAGATAAAGAAAAAAATAAGTAAGTTGACCAATCTTTGCGTGTCAGACAATAAAACTTTCATTTGATAGTAAGTTGGCCAAATTGAATAAGAACTTTCTATGTACATCAATTTAGCCAACACAATCGATCAACCATGTTATTTAGAAGAGGGCTCAGATTTTGGAAATAACTAAATAAATAAAAATTAAAAGTTTGGAATGCTGAATTCCAAACAAATAATGACCTTTTAACTTTTACTGAAGGCCTCAAATTTCAGTTTCCAATGCCATCGGTAGATTGCAACATTTTCCTACCGCTTCACTCGATATTTGACATAGTGTAATATGTGCATGGTAGCGTAGAAAATAATATATTATATTTTCATATGTCGAAATGTTTTATATTGATGATAATTTTTTTGTGAAGTAATTTGACAGCAAGAGAGTAATGCCATGGAAAACTATTAGAAACATAAAAAATTTAATTCGAACTAAAATGAAAAACTATTGAAACGTACATTGGTGATACCAAAAAATTAAGAATATAAATTTCTACAGAAAATATTCATCGTCAAACATGTCGGCAACAGGATCGTATTCATCATCGGATTTAAAATAAAAATAATAAAAAAAAATTGTCTCTATATATAAGTTGGCTGCTAATTAAAATAACCCTTTTGTAGGACAGCTAAATTTTAATTTATTCCTAGTAGCTCTCGTAATTAAAATTTTCACAAAAAAATTGAACGAGAAAAATGTTGAGACTATTATAATTAAAATTCCTAGTAGCTCTCGTAATTATTGTAGTAAAGCTTGTGAAATGCCAAAATTTAATCGCTTTACTAATGGTATTGTTTTGCAAATCGTCAAAAGGGGGAGATTGTTGTACTAAACATTTCTAGGTTTGTCGATTACAAAACAATATCATTTGGCATTTAACAATCTTCTTTGAGTTTTATAGGAAGAAGATGCAAACTATGAGGACTTGGATAAAAGCTTTAAGAAAGATCAAGATCAAGTCTTTGGAGAGCTTGTAGGCTAGTTTAGACTAGGATAGAAGGTATACTTTAGTCCTTGTTTATCCTTGAAATGGTCTAGATAGCGAAAAGCTCAATAAACCAGCAAAATCCTGTTTTCTGTGACCTAGCGTCGTACAACGCTAGATAGTGGCACACAACGCTAGAACAACTAAATTCATACTTTTGTGAATCAACGTTGCACAACGCTATATAGAGTTAGGCAACGCTGAGTCACAACGTTGTACAACGCTCAGTAGTGTTGTACAACGCTACAATTAAAAACTTGGAAAATTTCCTGAGTACCATCGTGCAACGCCATATGTTGTCCCTAATGGAGGCGGCTTAACCAAGATTTAGCGGAAGCAAATGAGATTTTGGACCGATTTGGTATGAACTACCCTAACACAATTCAATTGGTACCCAATACAAGCAAGCACACAAGCAATTCAAGTATAGCAAGATAATAAAGAGAAAAAGAGAGAGAGAAATTGAACACTCGGTATGATTACGGAGTTCCGACCCGCTAGAAGAAGCTAGCCTTAGTCGTACGTCTCCGGGAGTTCCGCTACCACGAAAGGGCGCGCTCCGTTCAATTCCAACAAGAACGGGACTACAACTTCGAACCGAATCACCTCGTCACAACGACACTCGAGGCGGATCGGCCTAACTCGAATGGCACAACGGCCTCAAAGGAGAAGAGCTCTCAACCTATTCCAACCTACACCTAGCGACAACGTCGGGGCGGTGGTGTTTGAGGCTACTAAATCTCTCAAGATGGTCTAGCTATGAAAAGCTCAAGTGGGAGAGTATCCCTGTGCTCAAAGGCTCAATTCTGGTCTAATTTTACAAAGTGAATCTCTCTAACTCGTTGGTTGGAGAGAGAACAAGGGGTGGATATATATAGGGCTCGAAATGAGCAGTTCCCCAGCAAAAACAGGCCACAGCGTTGTACAACGCTGAATAGCGTTATACAATGCTGGAATATGACCGTTGTAAGTTCTAACGGCTCTTTAATATAGCCGTTGGTCTGTCAGAGCGTTGTGCAACGCTATTTGCCGTCGCACAACGAAGGAGTGTATAACCAAAGGAAAGCTCCGACAATTCCGTTGGAAATTGTCAGAGCGTTGCTTGCCACTGAATGGCGTTACACAACGTTAAAGGGAGACAAAAGGAATAACTCTGACAGATTCAACAGAGCGTTGTACAACTCTATATACCGTCACACAACGCTAACGTTACTCAACGCTGAAAGACGTTGGCTAACGTCACCCGCAACTTTGCATGTAAAAACAACTGTTTACATGGGACAGCGCTGTCTGAACATCGATGCAGCGCTGTCTGAACAGCACAGCTAACTTGGGATTTTTGTGGCGTTGTGCAACGCTATATGGCGTTGCACGATGGTACTCAGGAAATTTTCCAAGTTTTTAATTGTAGCGTTGTACAACACTACTGAGCGTTGTACAACGTTGTGACTCAGCGTTCCCTAACTCTATATAGCGTTGTGCAACGTTGATTCACAAAAGTATGAATTTAGCTGTTCTAGCGTTGCGTGCCACTATCTAGCGTTGTACGACGCTAGGTCACAGAAAACAGGATTTTGCTGGTTTATTGAGCTTTTCGCTATCTAGACCATTTCAAGGATAAACAAGGACTAAAGTATTCCTTCTATCCTAGTCTAAACTAGCCTACAAGCTCTCCAAAGACTTGATCTTGATCTTTCTTAAAGATTTTATCCAAGTCCTCATAGTTTGCATCTTCTTCCTATAAAACTCAAAGAAGATTGTTAAATGCCAAATGATATTGTTTTGTAATCGACAAACCTAGATGTTTAGTACAACAATTATAATTTATTTCTTAGTATGATATTTCTTTAAAAGAAGATCCAGAGACAATCAACTAGCCGTTAATAAAGCTTTTTTGTACGATATAGCTATCATCTCATACTAAGAAATATTGCAATATATAGCTCTATAGGTGTAGAATAGGAAATTAGGAAACGTTAAAATATTGTTAGATCTAGACTGTATATACTCTTGTACACCCATTGTAAATTGGTAAGATAGAATAAAACAATAAAAGATAATTTTCATCTCCAAAATTCAACAGCAAAGTAGCAAATTGACCATGTACACAAAAAGGACACTCGTATATCAACTAAGGCTTTGCTCCGGAACGGTGAAGGAAATGCATGGGAAAGAAATGAGGGTGAAGGAAGTATATGGAAATGAATATTACTTGCTACATTATTCAAAAAATATGTATAGAGACAATATTATCCCTCTTATTTAAACTCGAAAGAGATTGAATTTTGTGGGAGAAAGAATGGTTAAGGATATTCTTAACAAAAAAAAAGTTTGATTTTCAGGTTTCCTTTATTACTCTCAAAATCGGGTATCAATTGTTGTCCTAGAGACAAGTTTTTAAGGAACTCAAGTTTTTCCGTCTGTTCACCCATTGACAGCCTTAAAAACAAAACAAGAAAAAAAAAAAGAAAATTGACCTGCTGTAAGCTTTGTAGGCAATTTGTAGCGGCGGGCATACTAAATCAGGCTATGTCTGGTTCACCTTGAACGCATCCCAAACAATGTAGCAATGTGGGCTTCTATTACTAGGAAGGCGTAATAGGCCTTATATTAGGTTGAAATTTATCTTACCCAATCAACAGAATGCGTCAAGTCCCTATGGCTTGGCCTAGTTGGGTTAACAGAATGCGCAACACCGATAATACACCATTAGTCCATTACATTATACAATTTTTTCTTTTTTAGAGGGTCAGTAAATACCTACGAATTTTCATTAATAAAAGAAAATGTTTACAAAAATATTACAAGTAGAACTCAAATTTCACACCATATAATAGAACCGGGATATGAACAACAAACATAGTAGTATAAAATTTTAAAAAAATTGTACACAGCAAATAGTGGTATCAAACCAGCACCGGCTCAACCAACCTGCTCCCGCACCACAGCTCAATTTATTGTATTAGTACAAACATACGAGCGGGTGTCAAACTGAGATCACAACTTGAGAGATGTTTAGGCAGTTTTCTCCACGAGTGGATGAATCCTAATTGGAAGATCCTTGGGGAATGTTATGAGAGGAAATGCAATAGGATGGTCAGGTTCATCTAGCTCCCAATTGTAATTGAGTATGAGATGGCGAAGGAAGACAGCGATTTCCATCCTTGCAATCTCAGAGCCATTGCATTGCCGTACACCTCCTCCAAATGACATCCAATTATTACTTTTCTTCATGACCTAGATAAAACAAAATGAAAAAGAGAGACATATAATGTGCCATAATATATAATGCAATAGAAAAGATTGTATATATCTGCAAAAAAAAAAAAAAAAAAAAAGGAAAAGACTGTATAATTTGCTGCTTCTGTCATTTTTGTTGGCAAACTGGGAAAATTTTCAACGGTTAGATTCTTAGTTTGTTAGGAATGAAAAATGGTAGACCAAATAATGAAAATAATATTAGAAAAATATATATGTTTTATTCAAAGGAAAACAATTTCACAAAAATCTGAGAAATGTATAGTTTTGAAGTCGAGCGAGTTTTCTTAAAACTCTAAAATGGATATTTTTGTTAATAAAACTCTAAAAACAATTAGACAATGATTATGAAATACCAGCCATCTCCATGGATAAAGATGTTAGGATTTTCAAAAGCTGATGGATCCAAATGCATAGCTGCAATATTCGTCATGACAGTGGTCCCCTGTGGTATGGTATAACCTGCGACGAATTATGCAAGATAGAAGTCAATTTTAGTATTCTTATTTAATTCATGTATTCACTTTTATATTCTTCTGTGTGGGTAATAAAAATAATAATTTGCCATTCTGGTTACCTTTAAAATCGATATCTGATAGTGTCTTCCGCCAAAGACCTGGGACAATGTTACCAAACCGCAGTGTCTCATTGATCACCTTAAAATTTGAAGAAGATACAAAAAAAATTATCCATGAAGCATTTTATGAATGAATGAATGAGATTTCAAGTTGTAAAATTTGCTTGTCACAGAGAAAATCATTAAGGGTACTATAGCTGATCTTACACTTTGACAGAACTCCATATTCTTGTAGTCATCCCAAGTCAGCTTTCCCGTTGTGCCAGTATCGTTCATTTTCTGTTGGAACTCTTCCTGTACGATATAATTTTATGTGTTTCAATTTTACATCTTAATTAATGTGCATATCAAGGGGAAAACTACTTACATACTCTTATCATTAAACATTACCCTTAATTGTTGAAGAGCTTTTGGACATTGCCCTAAGAAGTACATTGCTAATGCAACGGAATCTGAGTATTGAACAAAGTAGCGAAGATGAGACCAATAACTGAATCACAAATGCTCTGCATTGACAATGATGGGTTATTCTTCAAGTGATACTGAATTAGGTCACTTTCCTTTCCGTCCATTTTGTCACTGTTTCGTTTCCTGTCTTCAGCCTTTATCTTTACAATACTGAAAATGAAGTTCCTGGCCTACAGATAAAAAAAAAAACGAAATTGATTGATATCTATTACCAATTTACCATTACGTTTTAAACTGTCCTAACAATGTTAAAGATTTTGCAACATTACTATTTTTGTGCGAAATTACTTAATGATCAAAGGTTGTTCATACAGGGGAGTATAACTTTTCCATCCATAACAGAGCGGGTCTTGAGAATTAATGGTAGTTTATCAAGCATTTGATGGAAAGGAAGTGCTAGAATTTTGAGTACCCCTGTTTGGCGTTTATGGTACGAGCAAATATTACATGCTTTGAAATCTTTTGTAGCTTATCAAGGACAAAAATGATAGAAGTTAAAAAAATATTGAATAACCACCACGAATTAAAATCAATATTATATTATAAATAAGATTAAGGAGGTGATGACATTGATGTTCAACCTTATTAGTAGTTCTCTTGATTTACTTGTCAACAAGATGGGCTTATAAGTTATAATCTGATAAACTAATTAGTATGGTCATTAATAGTCCAGTTTTCCACTTCTGTCTTTCAATTCAGTTAATGTTTGAGCTTTGAACAGAAAATAAGAAAGTATCCATCCAGTTTTATGCTACCTCCCTTGATCAATATTAGTTGGGTTTATTACCCAATACTAGTAAGTGGTATTAGACCTGCCGACGGAAGATTCGTTATTCGTTTTCCGTCACGTTCCGTCCAAACGGAACGGATGGCGGAACAGAATTTCATTTCGTTCCAGAAAACGGAACGGCAAACGGAATGAGAGAAAATACCGTTGCTGAAACAGAACGGTAAACGGAATGGCCTATTTCGCTTCCGTTTCGACAAATAGTGCAGATTTTAGTGTAAATTCACGTCGTTCCGTTCCGTTCCGTTCCGTTCCGTCCAAACAGAACGTGTAACGGAATGAAAATGCATTTCGTTTATGAAACGGAACGGAAAATGAAATGAAACAGTCATACCGTTTATGAAACGGAACGGCAAACGGAATGGCCCATTCCGTTGCCGTATGACACATTAAACATGCCTAAGTGGTATTATTGTAATCTTGCTATTTCCAGCACTTTCCTGTGGCTGTCACAATACTAATAACTAAAAACTACATAAGGAACCAATTGCCCTTGATATTGTAGGTACATTTCATTAGCATATTGTTAATCTTAAAATTATACCCATAAATAAATTGTAAAATTTACCTTCAAAGCTTTTGAATAACGAGTAAATGGTAGACTAAGTGGAACTGCATAGAGTCCAGTGTTAGTTGCAATAAATGCTTTTCTCAGCTCTTCGGCTTTGGGGTCATCCGGAGTCAATCCCATGGCCTTTTCTATTGCTAGATTGAAGAAAAACTACAATAACCACCATGAAGCACCAATGGATTAGAGCATGTGATTTTTCTTTTTTTTTTTAAATTGCAATTTACTTAAGTATCAGCAAAAAAAATGAAACTTTCCCTCAAAAGAATTGCAAAATGTATGACAAATTAAGAGTTAGATAACACCGAGTATGAGATTATAATTAAAATTTAAAAGAGTTGCTATGGTTGGAAAATTAGTGAAACGACTTTAATGTCCTACTATAGCCCAATATCAGACATTTTTTCGGTCACGTCCATCAATGTGCTGCTTAATCCCTACTACTTATATGAAAGCAGGTATCTAAGGACTAAAATAATTAGGCTAAAGGTATACAAACAATTATTCACTCTAAGTAATCTTAGTTATTGATCGTTTAAACTAATGATTAGATGCTAGCGATGGATATAAGTTTACAAGTTCTTCACTTTTAAGTTTTAATAGGAAGAAATGTTTCGCTGGATTGGTTGTGCACTAATAAAAACAGAAAAAAATTTATTGTTGGATTTATTGTGCACTGTGTTTGGAAAGAAAACATGACAAATATGAAAAACTTCATTAAAATAATAATTATTTTTCTTTTTGAAAAGAATGAGTATGTAAAAATTTTCTCATCTATAATTGGGAAATGATAACTGTCATGTGCAGTTTTTCATTGATTGTAATTGCTTGAACAAAGTGAGCACATATAATAGACAAATTGAACATATATGTGATCAAAGTGAACAAAAAAATACAAATAAGTTTTGTCTTCACTTACTTAGAATTTTATATGCTTATTCAACTTATTTTTATGTATTCACTTTAATCATTTATATATTCACCATGTTTATTTTATGTATTCACTTTGTTTAAAGAATGATAAATGATAGAAAAAAAATACATATAACAGTTATCAATTTCCTCTATAATTTACTCACCCATATCCATATGAATGGATACGTTTGTTAGTTGAAAAAAAGTCTATTAATTTGGGCTTTTCTTAATGAAAAATTTCATCCGAGGCCCTTCTTATTATTCAACAAAACAAAAACATTCTGGGCTTTTTAGACGCATGATGCAGGTTTTCGTCTCCAAATTCAAGCTGCGATCTATGGCTGCATAACATCTAAAACGACCACGAAAACGATCGATTTCGTTAACCGTTTCATTTTACAACGAAATTGATCATCCATTTGCGTTAACCGTTTCATTTTGGACGAAACGGTCGAAATCACGAAAATACCACGAAAATACACATGGACGAAACTGTTCTAAGCTTTCGTTAACCGTTTCGTTTATAAAACGCAACAAAAAATCTTAACCGTTTCGTTTCGTTTTGGACGAAACGAAACGAAAGGACGGTCGAAACGGTGACCGTTTTCACCCCTACTGCGATCTACCTTTTGACTTTCAGAACTCTTTATCAAGTATTAATATATGTTAAAATGAAATCACCTACTAAGAAAAAAATTGTCTTGGTGAAATAAGAACTCTTAAGTGACATGATAAGAAATCTTAAAAAAAAAAAAGGGAACATAACACAGTGGCGCTGTGAAAAAAACATATAATTTTGGACCATTGTTGATAATATCGCCATGTTAACTTCCAAAAATTATATCAGCACCATGCCAGCGACAGACAATATCAAAATTATTTAACACTAGTAGGTGGCCAGAATAAAGAGGCCTTCTCAGTTGTCCCATTTCAATAAAAGAAGTTCAATTAAAAACGAGATTGTTGACTTTTTCTTTTTTTTTTTAAGAATGAAAATCTACAACTCGAAATTGTTGCTTCAAATTGGATTACTAAGTAATTGAACATATACATATTGTTCCTTAATAGCTCATCAATCATAAGTAACTATTTGTACAGGCTAGATAGTCCATGCGATACGAGAAAAATAAATGTTACCTTGCTTAATTCTTCATTTGCCAGGATCAGGCTCTTCTGCCTCCATGAAGTCATAACCCTCTTCGCTGCTTCCTCGACCTCAGCTAAGAAACGAGTCTGGATCTGCCAGCTATTGAAGAAGCCGAGTACCAAGGATTTCGTACTCTTATAGGTCTCCCCTGTCATGAATGACAAGTTCCCTTCCCCTAGAATTGTTTTGATGTGGGAAGGGAGATCATTTTGGAACAGTCTCAGCTCGTTTTGCAACACGAAACGGTTGAATTCGGGGTCAGCCGAGATGACTAGCGTCCTGCCAAGGTAACTTGTGCTAAAAATCTTTCCATATCTGAATTTAAATTTGGGTTCAGAACATGAACATTGCATAGAACTGACAAGAGCTATTTGAACTAGTAATTTGAATGGATTGGAGAAGTGTTGACCTGGAAAGTTGGAGGTTTAAGAAATCACCAAGTGTGGTGGCTGGGTGGGGCTTGAAGAGGGAGAAAGTGGAGCCCACAATAGGCCATCCCTTGTCCCCTGGAGGTAGCTTTGAATCTCCTCCGTTCTTCTTTTCAGTGATCCACAATCTGGAAACTAGAAGGATCACTATTATAGGAGCAAGTAAAACTGTGAGTAAGAGGATCACAGGATCAGCTCCAGTCATCTGTGACCCTGCTTTCAAAATGGGTATTTCTGGTTGCTTTTGACCAGCCAAAAGTTAATATAAGAAGAAAGTTGTGGAGTAACTAGTCAACTAGAGTTGTCTGATCACATGGAAGAACTAAGAAGTACTAAAATAATATAGTATAATATAATTTAACAACTTGATTGAGAGTAGTTTCAGACTTTCGAGTGGTCAATTCATTCATCATCCAAAACTCCTAGACGATTTGTCTGATTTGCAATTTTTAACAAGTAGATGCAGATTGAATCAATAATTTTTCTATTCTTTTTAAAAACAAATAAGGTTGACTAATTACCCAGCCTGGGATGCTTAATGTCAAAAATTAGACTCTGAATCTTGAATAATTGATTTGTATTTCTATCTTATTTTTACAAGAGATTTATACATAGTCTTTTATAGGCGGAGGAAAATCATGACAAGTAACGGTCAAAAAAATGACCGTTAGAAGTCCCTAACGGAAAAAAGTTTGCAACCCTTTTTACATTGGAATATACCAATTATCCTAACCTATGATGATTAATAATCTGAGGTCAATTAGATTATTAATTATTTCTATTTTCAACACTCCCCCTCAAGCTAGGCATGTATATGTTGTACAAGCCTAGCTTGTTAGAAATATTTTCAAAAGTCTTGATGCTTAGTCCCTTTGTGAAAATATCCGCCAATTGATCTTGACTTCGAACATAAGGTGTTTCAATCTCTTTGGCTTGGATTCTCTCTCTAATGAAGTGACAATCCACTTCTATGTGTTTAGTCCGTTCGTGAAAGACGGGATTTGCCGCAATGTGTCTCGCCGCTTGATTATCACAAAACATCTTCATTGGTGCTTCGTGCTTGATATTCAAGTCGGTAAGTAATTGCTTGATCCATGTCAACTCACTTGCGGTGGATGCCATAGCCCGATATTCCGCTTCCGCGCTTGATCCAGCCACGACATTTTGTTTCTTGCTTTTCCATGTGACTATATTTCCGCCTACAAACGTACAAAAACCGGTTGTTGATCTTCTATCAAAGCTCCCGGCCCAATCTGCATCGGAATAGCCACATATTGCATTAGTACCATTTTTTCTCATCCAAATACCCTTTCCGGGAGAACCTTTTAGATACCTTAATATTCTATTAATGGCATCTAAATGAGGTGTTCTTGGTGCATGCATGAATTGACTAATTTGGCTTACGGCAAATGATAAATCCGGTCTTGTAACGGCTAGGTAAATCAATTTACCTACTAGTCTTTGAAATTGACTTACGTCTTTTAAAGGTTCACCTTTTTCACTATCAAGTTTTTCATTTATGTCAATTGGCGTTTTGGCCGGCTTACAACCTAACTTACCGGTTTCCTTAAGCAAATCAAGAACATATTTTCTTTGAGATATAAATAGCCCTTTCGAAGAATGAGCTATTTCTATTCCAAGAAAATATTTTAATTTGCCTAAATCTTTAATGTCAAATTTTTGTTTTAGGTTCTTTTTAATGTTATCAATTTCGATTAGGTTATTACCGGTTATGATTATGTCATCGACATAAACTAAAACCACGGTGGTACCGTTGACATTATGCTTAACAAATAATGAATAATCGGCTCCACTTATTTTAAATTCACAAGATAATAAAAAATGAGAAAGTTTTTCATACCATGCTCTTGGAGATTGCTTTAATCCATAAATGGATTTTTTTAACCTACACACAAGGTTAAAAATATTTTCCTTTTTGTGACCCGGGGGTAAAGTCATATATACTTCTTCTTCAAGTGTTCCTTGGAGGAAAGCGTTTTTTACATCCATTTGGTGTAGGGTCCAATTGTTATTTACCGCTATGGAAAAAAGTATCCTAATGGTATTCATTTTAGCCACCGGTGCAAAGGTTTCATGGTAGTCTATACCATAAGTTTGGGTATACCCTTTGGCAACTAGTCTAGCCTTATACCATTCTATGGTACCATCACTATGATATTTAATTTTATAAACCCACTTACAACCAACGGGTTTTTTCTTTTTTGGTAATTCGCAAAGTACCCAAGTTTGATTTTTTTCTAAGGCATGAAGTTCTTCTTCCATTGCCTTACACCATTTTGGATCCTTTTTTGCTATCTCATAATTGGTTGGTTCCTCAATTTTGGACAAGGAATTTAAAAAAGCATAATGTTCATGAGATATATTATCATAAGAAATGTAATCTTGAATTGGATATTGTACCGAATAAGTGACAAAATCTCTTAATCTTGTGGAAGGTTGAGGTTGTCGACTTGATCTTCTTAACGACATATCTTGCTCTTGAGTTTCGTCATTCTCCTCAATATGTTCTTCTTGTTCGGCTTCTTCAAATTCTTCGTTTTGATTTTCTTCATTTTGTAGACTTCCTACACTTTCTTCTTGTACTTCTCCTCCTACAATATTTCTCAATTCTTTTCGAAACTCACTCGTTTCAATGTTAGTAATACATGGATTTATAAAATCACTTGAAATTATTTTTTCAACATTATTTTCAATATAATTTTCATAAAATGGTTTATTTTCGAAAAAACTAACATCTCTAGAAATGTAAAGTTTTTTATTTTTTGGATCGTAACATTTGTACCCTTTTTTTCAGAAGAATACCCGACAAAAATAGTTTTAATTGAAGTAAAATCGAGTTTGTCAATTCTTTGATTGTGTACAAAACATTTGCAACCGAAAACTCTTAAATGACTAATATCTAATTTTCTACCATAAAGAATTTCTAAGGGGCTTTTGAAATCCAAAATGGCACTTGGCAACCTATTTATCAAATAAGTTGCGGTTAAAACGGCATCCGACCAAAAAGATTTTGGAACATTATTTTGAAACAAGAGAGATCTAGTAACTTCTAAAAGATGACGATTTTTTCTTTCGGAAACACCGTTTTGTTGAGGGGTATAAACACAAGTAGTTTGGTGTAAAATACCTTTTTGTTTAAGAAAAATAGAAAAATTTTGATTAACATATTCGGTACCATTGTCCGTTCTCAAAATTTTAATTTTTTTGTCAAATTGATTTTCAACAAAATTCATGAAAGTTTGAAAATGTGAAAAAACCTCATTTTTATTTTTCATTAAATACAACCAAGTAGTTTTTGAAAAATCATCAATAAAAATAACAAAATACCTATAATCATTGTAAGAATTTATAGGAGCCGGACCCCAAACATCGGAATGAATAAGTTAAAAAAAATCATTACTTTTAGAAGTAGAAATTGAAAAAGGGGGTCTAGTATGTTTCGCAAGCTTACAAGTTTCACAATTACTACAATTTAAATTAGAAAAATCAAATATTTTGTTTAAAATTTTGTCGGAAGGATGCCCAACACGCTTGTGCCAAAGTTTGCTCAAATCTACATCTTTACTAGTTTTGAAAATAAATTTGTTGCTATTTAAAATATAAAGACCGTTTTCAAGAAAACCTTCACCAATTTTTTTCTTTCGAAAATAAATCTTGAAAAATAACACTTTTTTCTTTAAAAATTATTTCGCAATTCAAATCTCTAGAAAGTTTGCTAATAGATAACAAATTTACAGAACAATTTTCAACAAAAAACACGTCTTGTAAAAATTTTTTTGGAAAAAACTAATCATACCCCACCCTCTAATTTTGATTTTTTCATTATTTGCCACGGTAAAATATTGGTCACCACTAATTGGACGGTAATTATGTAATAAATTTTGATTTCCCGTCATGTGATCGGTAGCACCAGAGTCAAGTATCCATTTTGTACCATTATTTGAGGTCTTAATAGTGGCGTACCCCATAGCTAAACATTTGTTTCCTAATATTTCATTTCCGGTTTGGTCTAAGTTTGTCACACAATCAATTTTCTTAATTGGGCCCAATACGCATATCAGCTGATTTAGAAAAACTAAAGTGAGTATTAATTAAACCTTGGCCCATCATTCGGCCCACGAGTGCAGATATCATCGATTCTATGCGCTCCAGTCGCTCGTCTTGACTCTGACTCGAACTAGATGCGCTGCTCACCTCTTTATTCTTGCCCTTCTCGTATGGGTCGTCTGAGTCGTCTTTCTCGCAGAGAAAACCCGTTTTCTTTTCTTCCTCGTGCGGCTCATTTCTCGCTACAGACACGAGTCCCTTCATCTCCCCCTTTCGCGAGACGATCTCGCTCCTCTTTCTAATCGTGGCATCCGCATCGACAGTGCCGCCTCCCCCTTTCTTCTTGGTCGGTTGGAGATGAGAGCAAAGCAACCAGTTCTCCCTCGCATGGCTACACTGGTTGGTGCTATTAGCAACTTCCCTCGCTTCTCCCTTTGCACGACCGGAGCTAGGGTTGAGGTGATTGTTTGTGTCACTGCCTCGATGGACATCACTTGAGTATTTCTTGCTCGAAAGTCTGAGGAGGTTGATTCTAGGTAATTGATTTTGAGGATGGTTGGAGCTTGAATCGAGATAACTTAATATGGCTTTTGGCTCGATTTCTTCTCCTTGTTTTACCGATTTTGTTGCTAAGTTTTCTGTTTGAACTGAATTTTTGTTGCCGCTGGTGTCATTTTTTTTCTTTTCATTGCTGGATAGGGCCACTACTTGAGCCCAAGATAGCTTGCTTGTTTTCGTAGTCGAAGCAGCTGAGAGATTGGATGAAGAGGCCTCAATAGAGTGCTTCTCTCCTTGATCTTGTGGTGATTGATTTGTTGCTTCAATCATATTCATTTACTGATAAGGATGGAATTGAATTTAGCGGAAGACAGAATTTTTATCGCTCTGATACCATGTCAAAAATTAGACTCTGAATCTTGAATAATTGGTTTGTATTTCTATCTTATTTTTACAAGAGATTTATACATAGCCTTTTATAGGCGGAGGAAAATCATGACAAGTAACGGTCAAAAAAATGACCGTTAGAAGTCCCTAACGGAAAAAAAAGTTTGCAACCCTTTTTACATTGGAATATACCAATTATCCTAACCTATGATGATTAATAATCTGAGGTCAATTAGATTATTAATTATTTCTATTTTCAAAACTTAATCTTGAAATCAAGGCTCTGGTTTTACTACTTTTCTCGGTACCTCCACTGGTAAAAGCATCTTCAAAGAGGGACTGCCAGTTGGGTGAGTTTGATAATTTAGCATAGGTTCCCTTTTCGTAAGGGAGTTATCTTTAGGGGTAAGCTTAATCTTTTGAATTGAATTCGCAGTTTCTGTGTCTTTACGTCTCCCATCTATTTTTCTTTTCCCTACTTAGGTAATTAGTAAGAATGATAGAATTAATAAAAATAATTATGGCAGTGATTGATCAAGAAGATAATTAAGAAAAGCTCATTTTGGCGAAATATTGGCAATTAAGAAGATAATTAAGAAAAATGGAAGAAGGGGATATAGTATTATAAGTTTGCAGCAAAGGAGTATGAGTTACTAGACAAATAAATATTTAAATAAAGAACAGAAGGAGTATTGGAAGGAGATGGTGTACAAAAGTTACAAGGATAAATGTTCTAGTATTCTCTCTCCTTCCAGATAAGGTATCAATAAAAGAAAATGATTGAGTATACTAAGCAAATTGAAAATGATTTCCATAATTTTTTGGTAAGATATTCGGCTGATGATGTTACTATGGCAAGGACAACTAGCAAAGTAATATAAAAGAAAAAGAAAAATACACAATGAAACGTGTCCATGATGTAAATTTTTGTAGTATGCTTTTTCTGTGAGAAATATTTTGTACAGGAATGTTAATTCCGACTCACGGTGGTTCACTCTGGGAACACCCATCACTGTAGCACATGTTCATTATAAATTAAATATAGAGTAAATCTATTGTGAACCGTGGTTCATATAAGCTTTCGTGCATCATGATCGTTTTGGTCGGTGATTTCACATATTGTCAAATCTAATTTAACCAATCCAATCTATATATTGAAATCTCATAGCAAACAAAATTTTATAATTTAAAAAAAAATTTAATATTTTTTCGAATTTTTAGAACTTGCCATTTTTTGCTACAAATTAGTGGAATTTTTAGTAAAAAATGGCAAATTTTGAAAAATTCAAAAAAATAGTAAAAAAATTGTAAAAATTTATTTTCTATGAGATTTCAATATATAGATTGGATTGGTTGATTTAGATTTGTCAATTTACAAAATCACCGATCAAACGGTCATCGTGTACGGAGCCCCTCTTTGCATCATGGTTCACAATAGATTTACTCTTAAATATAATATCAATTTAATTTGTATTATTAAAACCTCAAGTAAATTGTGCCTAAGGCTCCGTTTGGATGGTTTCTTCCCGGAATAAGGAATAAGGAATAACCACTTTTTACCAATAAATTTATTTCTAACCATCCAAACTCTTCACAAAAGTTACACACTTCCCAATAAATTTACTCCTTCCCAATAAATTTATTCCCTTCTTCCTTCTTCCTACCTTATTCTCAACGCATCCAAACGGAGCTTAAAATTTAAACTGTCCCGAATTCAGATGTCTGTAAAATTTAAACTGTCCCGAATTTAAACGCGATCTCATTTGCAGATAAGCCCAAGAGATATGGGCTTCTATTACAAGGCAGGTTAAGTAGGCCCAATAATAGGTTAAAGACTTCTGGAGCACTGTTGATCTCTGAGGAGGGAGGAATAACAGGCTGCACACAACCACCTGGAGTTGACAATATAGATGTGGCGATGACTAAGTGTAGTTACACTTTTCCTTGGTTAATTAGCATTTGTTATTTGTATTAAGTAATTTAATAAAAGGTGATAGCTCTCTTGAAATTGAACAATATCCAGAATCAATAGAAATGCTTTGATCAATACAAAACCTTTCTATCTACTCAAATGATAACACTAAAACAGGTCATCGGTAATTCATCGTTACATTAAATGCCAGTGTATATAGCTTACCAATTCCTAAGAAAACGCAAAAATGAGATCACAACTCGAACTTGAGAGATGTTTAAGCCTTTTAAGGAGTCTTCTCCTCAAGTGGCTGAATCCTAATTGGAAGACCCTTGGGGAAAGTTACTGAAGTGCAACAGGATGGTCATGTTCAACCAACTCCCAATCGTAATTGAGTACGAGATAGCGAAGGAATACAGCAATTTCCATTCTAGCAATCTCAGATCCACAGCAGTGCCGTACACCTCCTCCAAAGGGCATCCAGTTATTGCTTTTCCCCATGGCCTACATGAAACAAAATGAAGAGTGAGACAGTTATGTGCGGAAATGCAATAGAAATAGTTTGCTGTTTCTGTTATTTCCGCGGCAAACTGGCAAAATTTGTAACAGCAAGTTTCTTTTTTTTATTAAGAAAATGAAAATATGATAGCCAAATAATTAAATGACATTAATATAAGTAAAATATTTTTTGTTCCAAGAAAAACAATTTTACATAGCTGTCAAAAAATGTAGATTTTTAAACTCATTTCATTTGATTCCAAAACTAAAATCGATTATTAGAAAAGAAAAGTAAATATAGACTAAAATCAGTCGCGACTCAGATGTAATGAAATCTCAAATTTCGAAATTCTAACAGTCGATCCGAACCATTCAATGTGTTCTCCATATTGAAATCTCGTTGGATAAAAAATTTAACATTTTTCTGAAACTTTTTAGTATTTTTTTGGTATTTTACAAAATCCTTAATCTAAACAATTCTAGACCCTTCAATAACAATGATTTTTAAAAATCATAAAAAGTTCGTAAAAAAATCAGAAAAATATAAAATTTGGTCTCAAAAGAGATTTCGATATGGAGAATACATTGAACGGTTCGGATTAACCATTAGAACCTCAAAAGTTGATATATAATCATGGCTGACGGGTCCATCCGGCAATCGTGGCTGATTTTAGTATACCTCAAAGTAAATTAAAAAATGATTACGGAATACCAGCCATCTCCATGGATAAAAATTGTTCGGATTTTCAAATGCTGATGGATCCAAATGCATAGCTGCAATATGCGTCATGATAGCGGTCCCCTGTGGTATGGTGTAACCTGTGTGGAATTATGCACGATAGAGTCAATTCATATTCTTCATAGTCACTTTTATATTCTTCAATTCGATTCTTCTGTGCGGGTTAATAATAATACCGTTCAGGTTACCTTTAAAGTAAACATCTGATAGTGTCTTACGCCAAAGAACAGGGATGATGTTACCAAACCGTAGCGTCTCATTGATCACCTTAAATTGTTAAAATATGAAAGCAAATAAATTCAGCATACACATATTAATGAATGACTAAATGAGATTACTTGTCATTAGGCCAGTCACTGAGAAAAAAGTTAATCAAGGATATAACAGGTCTTACACTTTGACAGAACTCCATATTCTTGTAGTCATCCCAAGTCAGCTTTGCCGTTGTATCTGTATAATTTATTTTCTGCTTGAATTCTTCTTGTACATTTTTATGACTTTCAGTTTTGCATTTTTAATGACCATATTTCATGGAAAACTACTATATATTGTTATCACTAAACAGCACCCTTAATTGTTGAAGTGATTCTGGACATTGTCCCAGGAAGTACATTGCTAATCCAACGCAAATCTGGGTATTGAACAAAACAGCAAAGATGGAACCAATAACTGCATCACAAATTCTGTTCATTGATATTGATGGATTATTCTTCAAGCAATACCAAATTAGGTCATTTTCCTTTCCGTTTATTTTGTCACTTTTTAGCTTCCTGTCTTCTGCCTCTCTCTTTACAATACTGCAAATGAAGTCTCTGGCCTACAGTTCAAGAAAATAATAATAAACAATTGATTGATATCTATAAGACATCTTAAACTGTCCTAACAATGTTAGAGATTACTCAACGGTCAAAGGTTGTAGATACAGGGGACTAACTTTTTAACAATTACGGTGCTGATCTTGAGACAGGCAGCAAGACTTCTGCAAGTCTGGTACCTAGTACTGGATCTACACTTGGTATTTTTTTTTTCTTTAAGAAAAAAATTTCAATTGCTGTTTTTCTTTTTGTTTTTTCACAAAGAAGCTTACCGTGCCATTTGATTAGGTTAATAATAAACTATTTTCCTTCATTTTCTCTCCAAATTAATTTCATTTCAGTGAGAAATTCTTTTAGTTTACATCTCTAAATTCGAACTACTAGAGTTTTAGAGTATATATGGTATGAGCATACATTACAAACATTGGACTGTTTTTGTAGTTTATCAAGAACAAAATGGTACAATTAAAATTTTGAGCTACCACCTCAGATTTAAACCAAGATTATAATATAACTAAAATTTTGGAGGTGACAAAGAATTTCAGCCTTATTAATTGTCAATAAGATGGACATTAATTTAATAAACTATGTCCTATGGTCATTGATATTCCAGTTTTTTTCCAGCTTTACGATAAACTATGTCCTACAGTTTTATGCCATCTTGGTTGATCGCTATTTGTTGTGTTTATCACCCAATACTAGTAAAAGGCATTATCGTAAAGCTATCTATTTCCAGTATTTAACAGTGGATGTCACAATACTAATGAGTAATGATTAAGAATACATAAGGAACCAATTGCTCTTGATAATTAATGTAGGTAAATTTCATTTGAATATTGTTACTCTTATAAAACAGACTTTATAAATTTATTGCAAAATTTACCTTTAAAGCTTTTGAAAAAGGAGTGAATGGTAGACTAAGTGGGACCGAATAGAGTCCGGCATTAGCAGCATTAAATGCTTTCCTCAGTTCCTCTACTTCAGGGTCATCTGGAGTCATTCCAATGATTCTCTCTACTGCCAGATTGAAGAAAAACTGCAATAATTACGGTGAAACACCAGAGGGTTAGAGAATGTGATTTTTCTTTTCTTTTTTTTAAAAAAATTAATTTCCCCTGTTTAAATTGCCATTTAATTACGAATCAACAAAAATGAAATATTAAGAGTTAGGTAAAACTAAATAGGTGAGTACGATTAAAAAAGACGCTCCATTTGGAAAGTTAATCAAATTTTTTACTCCAGTCTCCTACTATGTCTGACGTTATGTTTTTTCTTTTTTTTTTTTTGTCACTTTCATCAATGTGCTGAATTATACAAGAGTAAGTCGGTAAATTAAGATAATGAATTGGGCTTTTCTTATTATCTTATAGGCTCCGTTTGGATAGGTGTGGAAAGAAGGAAAGAAGGGAAGAAGTGGGAAGAAGTATTGAAAAGTGTGTAACTTTGTGGAAAGTTTGAATTATTTATGATTTCCTTCTTCCTACTTCTCAACGCATCCAAACGGAGGCATAGAAAAGATATGGCATAGCCCTTGTTTGTATTTTTTTTTAAAAAAAAAAAACTTTGTCGGCTTGTAGTTAGACGCCAAATGCTGGTTCTCTCTCCAAACTCAAGCTGCAATCTTTTATCAACTTTAAGAACTCTTATCATAGATCAATATATGTTAAATATGAAATCATCTAGTAAGAAAATTATTTTTCTGTAAATAATAGCTCTTCAGTGTCCTGTCCCTACGATACTACTTATAAAAAAAAAAAGCACCCATAAAAATGTCGAAACTATTTCACTAAGGGATAGAAAGTAGAAACAGTGTTTGTATTAAGGATGGCAGCATCCACTAGCTAACAGGGAATATGCAGACGCAGTCACGCAGAGAGTGGGTGGACCATTATTAATATTGGCAATTTGGCACCATGCCACCATGTCATTGACAGGCAAAATCAGAATAATATAAGGCAAGTAGATACTCTCTCCAATTGAATACAAAAATGTGAGACAAAAAGAAAGAAATAAGAAAATGCGAGATTGTTGCCTCAAAATTGATATGCTAGATTACCAACATATACTTATACATACTGCTTCGTGATCTCATCAATCAATTTAAAACACAATAGGCTGGCTACAATGAAAGAATTATTTGTATATTATTTTTTTTTCCCTGAACTGAGCACACCAAACTTTTCACTAGCAAGCTCAAGAAAAGTAGATGTTACCTTGTTTAGTTCTTCATTTGCCAGGATTAGACTCTTCTGCCGCCACGAATTCATTACCCTGTTCGCTGCTTCTTCAACCTCAGCTAAGAAACGAGTCTGGATCTGCCAACTATTGAAGAAGCCAAGTACCAAGGATTTCATATTCCTATAGGTCTCCCCTGCCATGAATGGCAAAATCCCTTCCCCTAGAATTTTCTTGCAGTGGGGAGGGAGATTATTTTGGAACAGTCTCATCTCGTTTTGAAACACGAAACGGTTGAATTCGGGGTCAGCCGAGACGACCAGGGTCTTGCCGAGATATCTTGTGCTAAAAATCTTCCCATATCTGGTTTCAATTTCAGTCGATCATACGCCTATTGGTATTGGATAGAACTGATCGATGAAAGGAGCTATTTGAACTATTAACCTGAAAGAAAGAATCGGAGGAAGTGCATACCTGGAATGTTGGAGATGAAGGAAATCACCGATGCTGGTAGCAGGGTGGGGCTTAAAGAGGGAGAAAGTGGAGCCCACAATAGGCCATCCCTTGTCACCTGGAGGTAGCTTTGAATCTGCTCCGTTCTTCCTTCCATAGATCCAAAATATGGAGACTACAAGTATTGCTATTACAGTAGCAAGTGGAACTGAGAGCGAGAGGACTATCGGATCAGCTCCAGTCATCACTGACCAAAACAGGGTATTCCTTATTGCTTTTGACCAACGAAAAAGTACAACTGTACAAGTACAGCTTATATCTTACGACTAGACCTGATTAACGTGGTAAACGGGCACGGAACGGGGTGTTTCGTTTACCGTGTCGTTAACGAAACGAAATTGATTTTGCTACCGTTTATCATTCCACTTACTAAATGAAATGATTTCGCTAAACGGCATGTACAAAAACACGTTAAAACACGTTAATCCGTTCCATTTCATGTTTCGTTTACTGTTTCATTCAGGAAACGAAACAAATATCTCTACCATTTACCGTTCCGTTTCAGCAAACGAAACGGCATAACGTTTTTTTTGTTTCCGTTGGCGGGCCCCGTGAATGAGAGAGAACAATGAAAAAAAAGAAAACAGCTCTTGGACTCTGCATCTTTGTTGTGTATTAAAAAAAAGAAAGTTGAACTTCAAGCCAGTGTTTTTAAAACCGTACTGGCATCCCTACCGGCCAAATGATAGAAATCCGGTATTTCCTGATATTTTTCGAAATTTTCCGGTTTTTCCTCTCACGATACCGGATACCGTCGTTTCGGTCACCATTCCGGTTCCCGGTATTATTGGAAATTTCCGGTATCCGGTACGGTTTTCAAAACACTGCTTCATGCAGTTGATATCCTAAAAGTAAAATAGGTATTAGATTAGCAATAATAATAAATTTTATTATTAAATATTAATGAAATCAATTCCATATCATTATTGTTACAAATTTTTAAAGGACATCAATGGAAAATTTTTATTAATAATAACATTATCGTGTGCAATTTTATTACAATATTATAATATTAATTTATTATTCATATTTGGTCTTGTTTGAATGGTTTGAGAATAAAGAAGGAAGAACTGATCTTTCGAGAAGAAAAATTAGAAAGAGTGTTATTCCGGAAAGAGTGGAAAAAAATGTTATTCTCAAAAGATGAAATATTGTTTGGATATTGAGTTGAAAATAAGAACGGAAGAAAGAAATAAATAGTCATTTTATTTATTGTTTTCAAACAAATTTCGGTTTATTATTCTTTTTTATTTATTTATTTTAATATTTGATATTGCAAAATAAAGTAATCATTATTATTTAATACCAATATTAAGAACAATAAAATTATTATATCTATATTAGGCTGTAACTGTAAGATGGCCCCTGCAGATCTTATAGTAAAAATGAAAATGTATCAAGATTTCATTATTTTCTGCGGGGATCGAATGATTGTGAGGCAGGTCATTTTGCGTTAGTTTGCTGTACAAATGGTAATCGCTACACAGAAGGGTAGAAAGAGTATCATACCGAAAAGTCGTCTAATGGCGTAACAACTTCACGACCGTTTGAAACTAAACTTTCCGCTAATGTATTTCGTGTAGTCAATTGCCATGTTAGCTTTTCCGACTATTTTTCTTTTATGAAGAGCCCAATTTACTATTTTCATGAATATTATAAACTTTCCACAGTGAAGGTATAATGCAGAAAAAGTCGTCTAATAATAACTTGCTGGTTTCGCGTGTTGCGCGATCTATTCTGTATTTTTTATATTTTTCTAGATTGTATCCATTCGAGAAATTATATCAATTAGGTGTTGTGTGATATTTTTTACCATTATATATAATTATATTTAATAGTACACAATCTCTTAAGAATACACTTAAATTTTGAAACAAAATACAATAATTATTTTTTTTTCCAAGATAGTATGTGTACGATATTTGAAAGCCTGTCATTTTACGTACAACATTTTAATTTTCATTGATTATGCATGATATATAATTTTTTAAACTTTTCCTTACAAAGGCACGTAAAAAATACAATTACAAAAATTTTCTTAATCAGTATTATTAAATTTTTTATATAATCTTATAAAGGATACACGTAAATTTTGAAAACAAAATAGGATGGCATTAAAACAATTTAAAAACTAAATAAAGTATTTATAATGACATAAACAATTCAAAGACGAAATCTATATTTTTATTTTTATCGAACAATAATTATTTATGCACAATATTTATATCAATATATAAGCACTAATAACCATGCAAATATATTGTGTTTAAAAATAATTGATATAATAAGATTGAGCGCGTTGCACGATCAATTCTATTTAATTAGTCTCACAAAACATCATGGATTTTTTTACCATAAAATTTTTTAACATGCTTTAAAACTGCATATTAAGAATATGGTAAAAAAGGCTTACAATTGAAGTCATGAAATTGTTTCTCAATAAATTTATGAATTATCCCTGAAAATGTAGGTTTCGAAATAATATACTAAACGATAGAAAAATTAGCTGAAACTTAATGATTTTTAAGAATTAAATAATATATTCATTTAGCATTGATTACAACGAGATATCTTTTTTTTTTATCTACCCCAAAAGCCCAGACCTATTTTTTTAATGAAAAACCCTATAATCTTCATATGCGCAGGATCTGTTGCACGTTGAAAATATATATATATATTTCTCGATCTCCGTGATCAGCAGCAAAAACATGTGACCGTGTGGGGCTTTTTCTAAATTCAGCCAATAGGTTATACACGTCTCGAAACCGTGTGGGGCATTTTCTAAATTGTAACCGTCGGATGAATCAAACAAAAAATTCAATGGATGGATGAATGGTCACATGGCAATAGAAGAGCAGCCGACGATGCAGCCGAGAGTGTGTGCACTTGGGAATCAGATCCTCATCCGATAAATGTCAGTGGTTTCCATCTATCAACCACACTGTTAATCAACAATGCTTATGAATAGTAGTGGATCCGGATCTAAATAGTCTAAATTAATATATGTAGTAGTGATTTTTTCGCGCGTTGCACGGGCTATTCTTTTGCAATTCGATATTAATCGTTGAATTGTTTTACATAAAAAAAAATTGTTGGACCATGGAGAAAAATAATATGATAGAAACTAAAGAGAATATCTATTTGAGGACCCAAAATAATTTAAAGCTGAAAATATAATTTTAAAATTATATAGATAGAATAGTATAATTTATAAAACTGATATAAAAGAACATCAAGGTTGAAAACAAATAGTAACACTTCATAGTATACAATTTGTGAGAAATCAAATAAAATTCCATGGAACAATTTATTGTGTATGGAACATAATTATTTTTTAAAAAAAATTAACAAAGATAAATAATTCAAATATAAGAACAAAAACTTTTTCTTGATTGCTATTGTTAGATTTCTATATATATTCATCCGTTTGGATGACTTCTTCCCGGAATAAGGAATAAGGAATAATCACTTTTTACCAATAAATTTATTTCTAACCATCCAAACTCTTCACAAAAGTTACACACTTCCCAATAAATTTACCCCTTCCCAATAAATTTCTTCCCTTCTTCCTTCTTCTTACCTTATTCTCAACGCATCCAAACGGATAAATATATATACTGAGAATACATGTAACATGCCAAAAAGTTTAGGAAGAAATTGAGGAAATTCAAAAGTGAAAAGGTTTTTTCGTTAATCACATAAAAGAAATAACATGAGTAAGAAAAATTTATAAAAAACTTGAAAGCGAGAAAAAAAATTGGTATGAGTGGATTACATTCAGTTTCATGTAATATATATTAAATATGATGAAAACAAATTTGGGAAAAAGTTCAAAAAAATACAAAACAGTATTTTTTTAAAAAAAAAATTCATCAAAATACAAAAAACAACCTAAAATATTTGAAAAGTATAAAACGAAAAATATTTCATCAATAATATTGGGAGTACACATTTAAAATTCACTGAAAAATATAATTCAAAAGGAAAAAAGTTATTCAAAAGCTAAATATGTTTTTCAAACCATAGAAATAAGTATGATAATGCTTGTAAAATTATCTATTCTGAACGTGAATAATAAAAAAATTATTTTAAAAAAATTGTGTCTATTTGTTTCAGCATGCACACAAAATTTTATGATCAAATAAATTTTCTAAGGGCTTGAAATAATAAAAACGACAACATATATTTTTTAAGTTTCTGGAAATGGAGGATTCAATTATAAATAAAATGGAGAGCGAAAAATGGACATGTGGTCAGTGATTGACCGGTTGTTTTGGAGACGTTTAGTCTCTACTCTTCACATGCGCATGCGTAGGAAACAAACATTGGATTTAGGAACCGATTCTCTGTACTAATTTATTTTTCAAATACGGTTGATTCTTGGTTCAACTTACTACAAAAATTCTGAAACTTTATATAAAGCGCGTGGTCACCCACATGTAGGGATGAAAACGGATCGGATACGGTTCTGGTCAAACCATATCCATATTCATATTTTTTATCGGATACAGATACGAATACGGTTGACACCAGAGCAGGTTGTTCTGAAAATCATCACAACCTACTCTGCTGGGGGGGCATTTGTTGTACCTAAAAAAATTACAAAATGATAGTGGAAGTATAATGCAAATGAAAACATTCATTAAGACTTGAAATAAAGAGGTGCAAAAATAAATAAATAAAAAAGAGGCAGCCCACTCCGTGAAAGAGCCACATCAATAAAAAAGTAAAAATCTGGCCCAAGTAAAAAGAGAGTTCGGTATCCAATTGCTGCAGTTTTGGACCCACTTGCGTAAAGAAAGAAATACAGAAGTAAGAAAAGATTGCCGCCGAAGGAACTGTGCGAAGAGGAGTCTTTTGCTGCTGTAACTACCCATGTTCTCATAACTGTTGAGAAGAGCCAATCAAACTTTGCCAAGTCAGCATATGATCTGTCCATGTCCAAAGAACAACTGTCAATATGGAGGCCTTAAAAAGAAAGGAGATCTACACATTGAGGAGAGAGAGTGGAGAAAAGAGGAGACGCACAAAAAAAAAGAGAGCATCTGTTGAGAAAAAAAGAGACGAGAGAAAATAACCAGTGAGAGAGAGAATTCTCTATAAAAAAAAAATAGAGAGAAAGCAAATAGAAATCAAGAGCATTCAAAGGTTTATATGAGTTTGTAACACCTTTCTTCTACTGGAAATGAAAGAAATTCTTCGATTTTATGTTTTATGCTTTTCTTTAGATTCAATTATTTCTGATCATGCATGATTTCATTAGTATGCTCTTTGTCAAAAAAATCGGAGTAAAAATAAAGAAATGAAAATAGAGGCCTTAGCACAGCTTTGGCTTCTAAGTAATTTCTGGTCCGATTGTATGTTTATCACAATTTCATTCATGTTCAACACTTCGACTAGATCCAGTTAATGATTAATTTATTGTTGAAATCTGGTAAAATTAAAAGAAAAGGATGAGACCTTAACACAGCTTTGGGCTCTTGATTAATTTCTGAGTAAATTATGACTAGTTTGCACTTTGTTTGCAATATGTTTGTATTTTATTACTTCGACTTAGCATAGCTTTGAAGAAGTATGCAATAACAAACAGATTGTGTGGAGATAAAGTCGAGTGGGATCTTAGCACAGCTTTGATCCTCGTATGATATAAACTTGATTAAAAGGTGCCTTAGCACAGCTTTGGCTTTCCTTTTTCTCAAGGCTGATCTTTTGATCAATTTTCCAGGCAATTATCCATCTGTGGAGCATGGCTTAATTGCATAGAAAAAAAATTAATCAAAGGACAGCAAAAGATTTGATGACGACATAAAAGAAACAACATGCTGTCAAAATTTACTCAGAAATTGATCTTTTTGAAGTTTAATAGCAATAGTTTATAACAGAAAAAGGGATTCTGAAGTTCCATGATGAAGATTAGATGCTTGCTGGTAAAAATAATGAGTATTGCAAAGTGACAAATATTAAAACTGAACTCTGCACAGTTTCTGATACAACTGGCAAAAAGACAGTTTTACGAAATCTTTTTTATTTCACAAACGGTTAAACAGAAACAATTGAAATTTTAACTGTAAATGAAACATGATGTGACACATCTACTGTAAAAATTTCAGGATTTTTGGATGCACAGATTATTTATAACGAATTTTTGAAATCAGACAGAAACTGTGTTTCAGAAAGCTGTACCAGCAAACCGTGCCAGCAAATGTGTCTGAAAGATCATACCTTGAAACCCTTGAAATAAATCTCTAAAAATTCTACAAAAATTACTGTAACTGCCTCAAGATGTATAGTTTCAAATCTGAAAGTTTCAAGTCATAACTGCAAACATAGAGCAAATGAAAATTCAAAAACCGAACCAGGGTCTGTCTGTCTAGAAAAACTGTTTTCAGAAAGTTGGCCTAGATTACAAATTTCTATAAAAATACCAAATCAAGTCAGAAAAATTCATACTAGGTACCAAAATTCTAGTCTTGAAGTCTAGCTTCAAATAAAATAAATCTCATATAAAAATTCAAAACAGGACAAAAACAATCATTGAAACAGTGACCAAAGGTCATGTTAACTGATAAAACTGTTTTTTTTCAGAAATTGACCCTGAAAGATCAAGCCCAAAGCCCAATGAAACAAATTCCGAAAATCTTGTAAAAATAATATTAAAAATCCTCTCTGAGTCTTCTTTCAAATGAATCGGGTTTCAGGATTTTTGATGAAACAGAGAGACTCTTTTCCAATTTTAAACTGATTAGAGGTCCGGTTGGTCCTGTCCAAAGTGCACAATCCAGAAAATTCCCAAACTTGTCTAAATATCAAAATCCATTAAAATTCATAGAAAACTTGAAAAACCTCAAATGAAATACCTCAAAACACAGAAAATTCTAAAGATTTCAGTTTCATGGATCATTTGGTGTCAAAATCATCAAAAGATTGGTCAAATCCGACTTTGATCATTTTCATCGTAATGCATCATGTGAAATTCAAATTAAATTGAAATTCCTTTAGAAACTCTGAAAAGTCCACAAAACCAAATTAAATTTGTGCAACTTCAATGTTTCAAAAATTTGTGGTAAAATTCTAATTTGAGTTTAAAATTCTATAAAAATGATATTAAAAAATCCTCTCTGAGTCTTCTTTCAAATAAATCTAGTTTCATAATTTTTGGTGAAACAGAGAGGCTCTTTTCTAATTTTGAACGGATTAGTGGTCTGGTGGGTCCTGTCCAAAATGCACAGCCCAGAAAATTTGTAAATTGTCCAAATGTCAAAATACATTAAAATTCACATAAAACTCGAAAAATCTCAAATGAAATGTCCAAAAACTCAGAAAATTCTAAAGATTTCAGTTTCACTGGTCATTTGATGTTAATATCTTCTAAAGATTGGTCAAATCCGACTTTGATCATTTTCATCATAATGCATCATGTGAAATTCAAATTAAATTAAAATTTCTTTAGAAATTCTAAAAGTCCACAAAACCAAAATGAAATCGTGGGACTTCAATGTTTGAAATTTGTGGTAAAATTCTGATTTGAGTTTAAATTAACTCAAATTGACACAAATATAAACCAAACCAAACCAAATTTCGATTTGAGTCTAAGTTGACTCGAATTGTGTCAAATCTAAATCAAAACTAACTTGAGTATCAAATACACTCAAGTTATCCAAAATTTAGTTTGAGGCCCCAAATCGTCTCGAACTAACATGATTTGAATCTAAATTAATTCAAATTAACAAAAGTGAAACCAAATTATAATTTGAGTTCAAATTAACTCAAGTTATATCCAAATAAATGCCAAATAAAATCAAAAGCGGTCTAACTGGACCAAAGCCCCAGTTTGATCATAAGTTTCCCTCGTCACCTGAATCAGCGGCCCGCTTTGTATTCAGTGTACGAGTTGCAAGGTTGTTGCGCCTGAGTGACCAGTGCGGTTACACTCTTGACCCTAACTTTGCGAAGTCCTTGTTCCTGAGTCAACAATATGTTCTGTATTTAGAACCTGGTACTTCACAGGATTCGAGAACAAATAACTCAAATCCTAAATCAAATGTCAAAAACGAGAACAAAAATCTCAACTCAAAAAATAAAGCGGTATTTGATCGACTAATGAACTGGTCGGTAATTTACCATTATGGTTCAAGTTAGATTTAAAATTTAAAATCTCAACTTACCATAAAAACCTCATAAATAAATGCCACCTACATAATCACCCAACAAGTTTCATTTCACAACTCCTTTAGCCTAGACATATAATTCTTCGAATCCCTTAATCAGAGGTTCTCGCGGTTATTCCCGAGGTAATTAACAGCAGGGGCTTGCGCCTGCTGGAAAGAAAGGACTCACAAAATAATAAACTTTCGCGTGAATATAAATTCATATGAGCTCTTCTCTCTTCATTTAGAAAGGACTTATATCGAATTGTGACGCGCGGAGGGTATCTGGATAGATCTTTCCCTTTCCCGTGGATTATCAGTTTATTTTTTTCCGCGGCGATAAAAAGGTCTCTACAGATTCTGGCACGCCCGGTGGGACACCTTTCTCCTCTCATCTTTGGGATTTGAAAAATATATCATATAGGTTATAGGAGTTAAGTGATTTCTCTACAAAGATGCTAACAATAATTTGTGGAGCAATGTTTTATAGGAAATGGTGTCTGTCAAGGTCGATTACCATGAACCTACACTAATACATGAAAGAAGACACTAGTGAAGCTTCAGGGGCCAAGGTGCATAGAAGACTATAAGAATTGCATTGTTCTGGGGGTAGAAAGCAACTTGGAATCCCAGCCAAATTCGTGGGGTTAAGTGCCAAATTAAAGCCACTACAACCATCAATGCTGCAAAAAGAAAATGTCTAGTCACGAAGTTATATGCTTTGGCGAAAAAGCCTTTCTGGTAACTAGAAAACGAACAAGGACACTCGATGAAGTCTGTTGAGAATAGTCCGAAAAATATCAAACTCAGTTTGAAGCGGCTTTGAGAAAGGCCGCTACAAATGAGTCATCATCCAAAATGGTCAAAAGCCTTTGTGGTTTTTGGCAACTCAAAATATGCCTAATAAAGAAGCCTTTGTGACAACTGAAGAAAAAAATCACTTAATGAAGAGGCATCTTTTTTTGCAGGTATATGGAGCCGCTAGAGCTTTATGTCCCTAGGAGAAATAAAAAGAGCATCCTACTTCAAAAGGCCATATAGGGTGTCTTTTCTATGAAAATTTTTCCTACCTCCACAAAATTCACAACCAAAATTCCACATAAAAATGGTCTATTGTTGGAGTGAGCCATAAGTCAACCAACACTGGTATGTTCATCTACCAGCATGAAAGATGAACAAGTTTTGTACTTTGTACTTTAACAAGGTACAGTACCCTTGAGATTGCTCGTGGGGTCACATGTTCTTTCATTTGTAGGTACACAGAGCTGCTGGAGCTTTATGTCCCTAGAAAAAATAAAAAGAGCATCCTGCCTCAAAAGGCTACATAGGGTGTCTCTTCCATGAAAATTTTTTCTAACTCCATAAAAAATCCATGGCCAAAATTCCACATAAAAACGGTTAATTGTTGGAGTGAGCCATAAGTCAACCAACACCGGCATGTTCATCTACCGACATGAAAGATGAACAAGTTTTATACTTTGTACTTTAACAAGGTATGATCTTGGTCGCTCTTTAGAGCAACCTTTTTCATTTGCAGGTATTGGAGCAGCTGGAGCTTTATGTCCTTGGAATAAAAAGAGCGTCTTGCCTTAAATAGGTCCCATAAGGCGTCTCTTCCACATAAAATTTCCTAACTCCATAAAACCCACAGCCAAATTTCCACCTCAAAATGGTCAATTGTTGGAGTGAGCCATAAGTCAACCAACACTGGTATGTTTATCTACCGGCATGAAAGATGAACAAGTTTTGTACTTTGTACTTTAACAATGTACGATCTTGGGTCGCTCTTATGGGCAACCTTTTGCTTTTGCAGGTACAAGAAGTTGCTGGAGCTTTATGTCCTTATGAGAAATAAAAGAGTACCCTGCCTTAAGAGGCTACATAGGGTGTCTCTTCCACAAAATCTTCCTAACTCCACAAATTCCACAGCCAAATTTCCACCTCAAAATGGTCAATTGTTGGAGTGAGCCATAAGTCAACCAACACCGGTATGTTCATCTACCGGCATGAAAGATGAACAAGTTTTATACTTTGTACTCTAACAAGGTATGCAACAAAATCCAAAACCGGAGTGAGGGAACAAATATCCAAACCTAAATAAAAAACCAAGGCAAAGGAACAAATATCCAAAACCTTAACCCAAACTCAAAATCCAAGGTGAAAGAACAAATAACCTAAACCTTAATCCAAAATCAAAATCCAAAAGAGTGAACAAATACCCCAAACTTTAACTCAAAAAAATCTGAGGCAAAGAAACAAATGCTCTACACCTCAATCAAAATGAAGACCATGGCGGAAGATCAAGCAGTTGGAAATATGATCAAATTCAAAACCGAGAAACATGATTAATTGTCAAGTACACCAACCTGACATTTCAAATACTTTCTTTCAAGCGCAGAAGGCAAAAACCAAGAGAAGCACACGAGAGACACCAGAGCAGGTTGTTCTGAAAATCATCACAACCTACTCTTCTGGGGGCATTTGTTGTACCTAAAAAAATTACAAAATGATAGTGGAAGTATAATGCAAATGAAAACATTCATTAAGACTTGAAATAAAGAGGTGCAAAAATAAATAAATAAAAAAGAGGCAGCCCACTCCGTGAAAGAGCCACATCAATAAAAAAGTAAAAATCTGGCCCAAGTAAAAAGAGAGTTCGGTATCCAATTGCTGCAGTTTTGGACCCACTTGCGTAAAGAAAGAAATACAGAAGTAAGAAAAGATTGCCGCCGAAGGAACTGTGCGAAGAGGAGTCTTTTGCTGCTGTAACTACCCATGTTCTCATAACTGTTGAGAAGAGCCAATCAAACTTTGCCAAGTCAGCATATGATCTGTCCATGTCCAAAGAACAACTGTCAATATGGAGGCCTTAAAAAGAAAGGAGATCTACACATTGAGGAGAGAGAGTGGAGAAAAGAGGAGACGCACAAAAAAAAAGAGAGCATCTGTTGAGAAAAAAAGAGACGAGAGAAAATAACCAGTGAGAGAGAGAATTCTCTATAAAAAAAAATAGAGAGAAAGCAAATAGAAATCAAGAGCATTCAAAGGTTTATATGAGTTTGTAACACCTTTCTTCTACTGGAAATGAAAGAAATTCTTCGATTTTATGTTTTATGCTTTTCTTTAGATTCAATTATTTCTGATCATGCATGATTTCATTAGTATGCTCTTTGTCAAAAAAATCGGAGTAAAAATAAAGAAATGAAAATAGAGGCCTTAGCACAGCTTTGGCTTCTAAGTAATTTCTGGTCCGATTGTATGTTTATCACAATTTCATTCATGTTCAACACTTCGACTAGATCCAGTTAATGATTAATTTATTGTTGAAATCTGGTAAAATTAAAAGAAAAGGATGAGATCTTAACACAGCTTTGGGCTCTTGATTAATTTCTGAGTAAATTATGACTAGTTTGCACTTTGTTTGCAATATGTTTGTATTTTATTACTTCGACTTAGCATAGCTTTGAAGAAGTATGCAATAACAAACAGATTGTGTGGAGATAAAGTCGAGTGGGATCTTAGCACAGCTTTGATCCTCGTATGATATAAACTTGATTAAAAGGTGCCTTAGCACAGCTTTGGCTTTCCTTTTTCTCAAGGCTGATCTTTTGATCAATTTTCCAGGCAATTATCCATCTGTGGAGCATGGCTTAATTGCATAGAAAAAAAATTAATCAAAGGACAGCAAAAGATTTGATGACGACATAAAAGAAACAACATGCTGTCAAAATTTACTCAGAAATTGATCTTTTTGAAGTTTAATAGCAATAGTTTATAACAGAAAAAGGGATTCTGAAGTTCCATGATGAAGATTAGATGCTTGCTGGTAAAAATAATGAGTATTGCAAAGTGACAAATATTAAAACTGAACTCTGCACAGTTTCTGATACAACTGGCAAAAAGACAGTTTTACGAAATCTTTTTTATTTCACAAACGGTTAAACAGAAACAATTGAAATTTTAACTGTAAATGAAACATGATGTGACATATCTACTGTAAAAATTTCAGGATTTTTGGATGCACAGATTATTTATAACGAATTTTTGAAATCAGACAGAAACTGTGTTTCAGAAAGCTGTACCAGCAAACCGTGCCAGCAAATGTGTCTGAAAGATCATACCTTGAAACCCTTGAAATAAATCTCTAAAAATTCTACAAAAATTACTGTAACTGCCTCAAGATGTATAGTTTCAAATCTGAAAGTTTCAAGTCATAACTGCAAACATAGAGCAAATGAAAATTCAAAAACCGAACCAGGGTCTGTCTGTCTAGAAAAACTGTTTTCAGAAAGTTGGCCTAGATTACAAATTTCTATAAAAATACCAAATCAAGTCAGAAAAATTCATACTAGGTACCAAAATTCTAGTCTTGAAGTCTAGCTTCAAATAAAATAAATCTCATATAAAAATTCAAAACAGGACAAAAACAATCATTGAAACAGTGACCAAAGGTCATGTTAACTGATAAAACTGTTTTTTTTTCAGAAATTGACCCTGAAAGATCAAGCCCAAAGCCCAATGAAACAAATTCCGAAAATCTTGTAAAAATAATATTAAAAATCTTCTCTGAGTCTTCTTTCAAATGAATCAGGTTTCAGGATTTTTGATGAAACAGAGAGACTCTTTTCCAATTTTAAACTGATTAGAGGTCCGGTTGGTCCTGTCCAAAGTGCACAATCCAGAAAATTCCCAAACTTGTCTAAATATCAAAATCCATTAAAATTCATAGAAAACTTGAAAAACCTCAAATGAAATACCTCAAAACACAGAAAATTCTAAAGATTTCAGTTTCATGGATCATTTGGTGTCAAAATCATCAAAAGATTGGTCAAATCCGACTTTGATCATTTTCATCGTAATGCATCATGTGAAATTCAAATTAAATTGAAATTCCTTTAGAAACTCTGAAAAGTCCACAAAACCAAATTAAATTTGTGCGACTTCAATGTTTCAAAAATTTGTGGTAAAATTCTAATTTGAGTTTAAATTAACTCAAATTGACACAAATACAAACTAAACCAAACCAAATTTCGATTTGAGTCTAAGTTGACTCGAATTTTGTCAAATCTAAATCAAAACTAACTTGAGTATCAAATACACTCAAGTTATCCAAAATTTAGTTTGAGGCCCCAAATCGTCTCGAACTAACATGATTTGAATCTAAATTAATTCAAATTAACAAAAGTGAAACCAAATTATAATTTGAGTTCAAATTAACTCAAGTTATATCCAAATAAATGCCAAATAAAATCAAAAGCGGTCTAACTGGACCAAAGCCCCAGTTTGATCATAAGTTCCCCTCGTCACCTGAATCAGCGGCCCGCTTTGTATTCAGTGTACGAGTTGCAAGGTTGTTGCGCCTGAGTGACCAGTGCGGTTACACTCTTGACTCTAACTTTGCGAAGTCCTTGTTCCTGAGTCAACAATATGTTCTGTATTTAGAACCTGGTACTTCACAGGATTCGAGAACAAATCACTCAAATCCTAAATCAAATGTCAAAAACGAGAACAAAAATCTCAACTCAAAAAATAAAGCGGTATTTGATCGACTAATGGACTGGTCGGTAATTTACCATTATGGTTCAAGTTAGATTTAAAATTTAAAATCTCAACTTACCATAAAAACCTCATAAATAAATGCCACCTACATAATCACCCAACAAGTTTCATTTCACAACTCCTTTAGCCTAGACATATAATTCTTCGAATCCCTTAATCAGAGGTTCTCGCGGTTATTCCCGAGGTAATTAACAGCAGGGGCTTGCGCCTGCTGGAAAGAAAGGACTCACAAAATAATAAACTTTCGCGTGAATATAAATTCATATGAGCTCTTCTCTCTTCATTTAGAAAGGACTTATATCGAATTGTGACGCGCGGAGGGTATCTGGATAGATCTTTCCCTTTCCCGTGGATTATCAGTTTATTTTTTTCCGCGGCGATAAAAAGGTCTCTACAACGGACCACATTTTTTTTTATTCATCTCTTTAGAGCTTTTTGTAAATTTCATAAATTTCCATTAATCATAAATTCATAATTATCCTTCTTTTTATCCATTCTACATGTACTAATTTGAAAATGTACTCAATTTTCAAATTGGATGCTTAAATTGTGTACGTAATTAAACTAGATAGTATGAATTCATACAAGTAAATATATAAAACAACATTAATATCAAAGAGGCTTTGGCCTGGTGGTTCGATTCCCCGTGCTTACCAAGGCTTTTTTCTGTTGGCTCTTTGCACATTGCACAGAGTATACCTGTCAAACGTTAGAGATGGAAACGGAACAGCCATTTTCATTTAATGTTTCGTTTCGATAACGGAACGAAATGACTGTTTCATTTTCGTTTCGTTTCGACAAACGTAACAAATTTCTGTTCCACTTAACGTTCCGCCTCACATTTCCTATTGATTTCAGCCCATTTCCGTATTTCGTTCCATTTACGTTAACAAATTTCGGTTCCGTTTCCGTTTCATTTCTGAAAACGGAATCCATTTCAGCTTTCATTTAACGTTCCGTTTCGACGGAACGGAACAGAACAGCGAAACGGTTGTTAATACTGACAGGCCTAGCACAGAGGGTGAGAGGACAATACATTCGTGGAAGTGGGTGAGAATTCGGATATTCGTTTAATAATGATTGCGGATTCGAATTATTATTCGTACTAGTTTCGTGCGTCGAGCGCTCGACGATATTAATTTTTATATATTGTAACGAATATATGAAATGTTATGGCATTTTTGTTAAGTATATAGATCAGAATAAATAGTTTTAAATGTAAAGTATATTTTCCGTAAGAAAATTAATTTGATAAAAAAATAGTTGGTGAAAATTAAAAAAGAGTATTATTCATAGATAAAATGTTGGCATATTTTGGTGAATGAGGCATCCACTCGATTGCATATTTTTGCGAAGCAACCTTTAAATCGTACCCTTTAAGGCATCCAATTGATTGCATCATTTGAAAAGATATATCTTAAATGAAAACTTATGATATATATGTTAAAATCGATATCTTTTCATTTGCATCTTTTTGGAGCATACATAACACCTTTTCAATTGCACCATTTAAAACATCTACTCGATTGCACCCTAGAGATGTATCACTTAAATAATATCTTATGAAATTTATGCTACAATAGGCACCTTCTTATTGGCACCCATTCATTGAATATATACTACATACTCGCACACTTTCATTTCTTAATATTTAATTAACCTATGTATAATTTGTTAGTAATTATAATTTAAAATAAAATATGCACAATTGCATCTTTTTGTGAAGTACTTTTTAAATCGAATCTTTTAAGGCATCAAATTGATTGCATCCTTTGGAAAAATATATATCAAATAAAACATTATGGAATATATGTTAAAATAGACACTTTTTCGTTCGCATCTTTTGGGACTATACATATCACCTTTTCAATCACATCCTTTAAAACATCAACTTGATTGCATCTTTTGGAGATATATCACTTAAATGACACTTTATGAAATTTATGTTAAAATAGACATCATTTCATTGACACCTATTCATTGAGGGTGTGTTTGGATGAGCCATGAATAAGGAATAAGAATAAGGAATTTCGGTATGCGTGCTTATCCAAATTCCTTATTCTTATACCATGGTTTTGTTAGTAAAAGAATAAGGGCCCAAATTCCTTATTCTTGTGTTGTTTGGGTTGCACAAGAATAAGAATAAGCACGCATTCGCACTCTTTCATTTGTTAATATTTAAAATAAAATGTGCACTTTATCGTACACAATTGCACATTTTCATTTCTTTTTTTATTAATTTAGATAATTATGATTTCTTAATGATAATTTAAAAAGAAAGAAACTCTAAAATACATTATCGTACCATTTCATTTGTTAGCATTTAAGTAACCTAACAATCATTTTTTAATATAAATTTAAAATAAAAAATACGCGCTGGATGAGTAGAGAGGTCAGAGCGCTAGTTGAGACACTGTGCAGCTTGATGGCTCGGATGGTACAGAGTGCGATGGCACTAATCAATTTCCAAGTTTAAAACCTTAAGTAAATCATGCCTAAAATTTAAACTGTCCCGAATTCAGATTTCGCGATTTCATTTGCAGATAAGCCCAAGAGATATGGGCTTCTATTATAAGGCAGATTAACTAGGCCCAATAACAGGTTAGAGACTATCTGGAGCACTGTTGATCTCGAGGAATTACAGGCTGCGCACATCCAACTAGAGTTGACAATATAGATGTGGCGATGACCAAGTGTAGTTTCATTAAGCAATTGATTTAAAGGTGATAGCTCTCTTGTAATTGAACAATACCCAAAATCAATACAAATGAGTTGATCAATACAAAACCTTTCTACTCAAATGATTACACTAAGACAGGGCATTGGTAATTCATAATTATATTAAATACCAATGTATATAGCTTACCAATCCCCTAAGAGCTAAATCTGAAGAAACAAAGCCGAAAAGAAAAGAGAAGAATATTGAGATCAAAACTCATAGAGATGTTTAAGGAGTCTTCTCCCTGAGTGGATAAATCCTAATTGGAAGACCTTTAGGGAAAGTTACAAGAGGAAATGCAATAGGATGGTCATGTTCAACCAAATCCCAATCATAATTGAGTACGAGATGGCGAAGGAATACAGCAATTTCCATTCTAGCAATTTCAGATCCACTGCAGTGACGTACACCTCCTCCAAAGGGCATCCAGTTATTGCTTTTCTTCATGGCCTACATGAAACAAAATGAAAGAGTAAGACAGTTATATATTTGCCGAAATGCAAAAGAAAGATTATATGCTGTTTAATTCTGTCATTTCCATGCCAAACTGGGAAAATTTCAACAGTAAGTTTCTTTGTTTGTTAAGAAAATGTAAACATGGCAACCAAATAATGACAGTAATACAAGTAAAATATATTTTGTTCCAAGAAAAACATTTCACAAAACTCTCACACAATGAATATTTAAGGCAAATTTTTATAAAAAAACTAAGACTAATTATTAGCGAAATGTAGAGTCCCACATACAAAAAAAGGTCATACCAGCCATCTCCATGGATCAAATATGTTCGGGTTTTCAAATGCTAATGGATCCAAATGCATAGCTGCAATATGCGTCATGATAGTGGTCCCCTTTGTTATGGTATAACCTGTGTGAAATTATGCACAATAGAGTCATTTTTTTCTAATTCAATTCATATATTCACTTCAATATTCTTCAATTCGATAATTGTGTGTGGGTTAGTAATAACAATACCATTCGCAGGTTACCTTTAAAATTAATATCCGATAGTGTCTTCCGCCAAAGACCAGGGACAATGTTACCAAACCGTAGCGTCTCATTGATCACCTTATATTGTTAAAATATGAATATGAAAACAAAAAAAATTATGCATAAATAAATTAATGAATGGCTAAATTAAATTAGGCAAAATCAGTCGTATACCTTCCAAATCTTCTCTAATTATCCAGATGTCCTTCTATTATTTATAGCCAGATCAAGTGCAGGTTGTTTGACAATAACCCCATCAAAAAAAAAAAAAAAAAAGCAAAGAACCATTACTATCTACTACTATCTCATAACCCATTCGAATGTTACGAGCGGCAGCATATCAAGAGAAATTAAGGATTCTATCGTTTCTAACAATTGATTTGGCCTTTATTTCTTTTCATATTGTATTTCTAATTTTTCATATCATATATGATTCTAAATTTTAAGCAGGAAGATGGATCTATCAGAAGGAAAAGTGGGGACAGAAAAGGTCAAGGTCATTTTAGTCGTAAATTTTGTTAATTGAATTTTCAGAAGTATTATATTATGTAAATTAACCAAAAGGGTAAATAGTAAGTAACGATGATTACAAGGATATATGACTAATATTAAAGAATAGAAGAGCATATGGCTAATTAGAGAAGATTTGGAGGGTATACGGCTGATTTTGCCATTAGATTACTAGTCATTAGGCTTGTCACTGAGAAAATAGTTAAGGCTATAACAGGTCATACACTTTGACAGAACTCCATATTCTTGTAGTCATCCCAAGTCAGCTTTTCTTTTGTATGAGTATTCATTTTCTGCTTGAACTCTTCCTGCACAATTTTGATGAGTTTCAATTTTGCATTTTTAATGACCATATTTCAGCGAAAACTACTATATATTGTTATTATTATTAATCAGCACCCTTAATTGTTGAAGTGATTCTGGACATTGTCCCAGGAAGTACATTGCTAATGCAACGGAAATCTGGGTATTGAACAAAGCAGCAAAGATAAAACCAGTAACCCCATCACAAATGCTCTTCATTGACATTGATGGATTATTCTTCAAGTAATACCAAATTAGGTCATTTTCCTCTTCGTCCATTTTGTCACTGTTTAACTTCCTGTCTTCGACCACTCTTTTTACAATACTGAAAATGAAGTTTTTGGCCTACAATTCAAAAATAATAATAATAAAATGATTGATAGCTATAAGACATCTTAAACTGTCCAAACAATTTTGAGATTTTACAATATGCGTGTGAAATTACTTAACAATCAAAGGTTGTAGATACAGGGAACTGTAACTTTTCCAATTATTATGGTGCTGATCTTGAGAATGGCAATAACACTTCCACTAGTCTGGTACCTAGGAGTACTGGATCTACACTTGGTTTTTTTTCCAATATATATATATATATATAGAGAGAGAGAGAGAGAGAGAGAGTTTTGCTATGGTGAGTTGCAACTCACCAAAGCGTCCGTGAGTCGCGCTAAAAATTCCGAAATTTAGTTCAAAATGACCGATCCAAATCGTCTAATACGATCTCCCTATTGAATTCTCCATGTAGACCAAATTTTATATTTTTTCGAAATTTTTAAGTATTTATTTTAGATTTTAGAAAATCAGTAATCTAATTAGTTCTGAACCGTTCAAAAACAGCAGTTTTTAAAAATATGAAATAAATACTTAAAAATTTCGAAAAAATATAAAATTTGGTTTGCATGGAGAATTCGATAGGGAGATCGTATTAGACGGTTTGGATCGGTCGTTTTGAACTTATTTTTGAAATTTTGAGTGCGACTCACGGACGCTTTGGTGAGTTGCAACTCACCATAGCAAAACTCTATATATATATATATATAGAGTAAATCTATTGTGAACCATGGTTCATATAAGCTTCCGTGCACCATGACCGTTTTGGTCGGTGGTTTCACAAATTGTCAAATCTAATTTAAGCAACCCAATCTATATATCGAAATCTCATAGCAAACAAAATTTTACAATTTTTGAAATTTTTTTACTATTTTTTTCGAATTTTTTAACACTTGCCATTTTTTGCTATAAATATACTAATTTATAGGCAAAAATGGCAAGTTTTAAAAAAATCGAAAAAAATAGTGAAAAATTACTAAAAATTGTAAAATTTTGTTTGTTATGAGATTTCAATATATAGATTGGATTGGTTAATTTAGATTTGTCAATTTGCAAAATCACCGATCAAATGGTCGTGGTGCACAGAGCGCTCTATGCATCATGGTTCACAATAGATTTACTCTATATATATATATATATATATATATAAAAAGGAGGATTCAATCAAAGCGCTTTGACCGGAGTACCGGTTAAACCCCATCAGTTCTCAATTTTGAAAGTTCAAATGACCGATCCAAACCGTCAAATATGATCTCCATATTCAAATCTCCTTGCCAACCAAATTTTTCATTTTTTTGAAATTTTTAAGTATTTTTTTCGGATTTTCAAAAACAGCAATTTTTGTAGGGTTCAAAATAAATTACATTAACGATTTTTTAAAAACCGAAAAAAATACTTAAAAATTAGAAAAAAAATGATAAATTTGGTTGGCAAGGAGATCATATTTGACGGCTTGGATTGGTCATTTGAACTTTTAAAATTGAGATATGACGGGGTTTAACCAGGACTCCGGTCAAAGCGCTTTGATTAAAGGCTTTCTCTATATATAAATCAATTGTTATTTTTTTTATTTTCACAAAGAAACTTACCATACCAATTGATTATGTTACTAAATAACTCTTATTCTTCCTCTTTTTTTTCTCAAACTTAATTTCATTTTGGTGAAAAATTCCTTTACATCTCAGGTAGAACTTGGAAGTAGGAACTACTAGAGTTTTTAGAGTATTTAAGACCTATATGGTGAGCATACATTACAAACATTGGAATGTTTTGTAGTTTATCAAGGACAAAATGGTAGTAAAATGGGCATGAATTCAGGAGGTGACAAAGAATTTCAGCCTTATTAATTCTATTAATTTACTTTTCAATAAGATGGGCATGAATTCGATAAATTATGTACTATGGTCATTAATAATCCAGTTTCATCCTTCTATTAGTATCTTGTTTGAACAGAATTAAAAACTATTCCAACAATTTTATGCTATCTTAGTTTATCAATATTTATTGTGCTTATAACACAATGCTAGTAAAAAAACATTAGTATAAGCTACTTATTCCAGCATTTTCCTGTGGATGTCACAATACTAATGAGTAATGACTAATTAAGAATACATAAGGAACCAATTGCTCTTTAGTCTTTATAATTGAGGTACATTAATTTCATTTACATATTGTTAGGCTTAAAAAACAGACAGATAAATTTCTTGTAAAATTTACCTTCAAAGCTTTTGAATAAGGAGTAAATGGTAGACTAAGTGGGACCGCATAGAGTCCGTCATTAGCTGAAATAAATGCTTTCCTCAGTTCCTCTACTTCAGGGTCATCTGGAGTCATTCCAATGGCTTTTTCTACTGCCAGATTGAAGAAAAACTACAATAATAACCACCGTGAACCACCAAAGGATTAGAGAATGATTTTCCTTTTCTTTTTGTAAATTGCAATTTAATTATGCATCAACAATAATGAAATAGTAAGAGTTAGATAAAAGTAAGTAGGGGATTACAATTAGAAGTGACGCTCTAGTTGGGAAATCAGTGAAATTTTTACTTCTACTATGTATGATGTTATGCTCTTCCGGTCACTTTCATTAATGTGCTGATTTATTCAAGTGTTAGTCAGTAAATTAAGATAATGAATTGGGCTTTTCTTATTGAAAAGATACAGCATAGGCATCATTTTTATTGGGAAAAAAAACGGCTCTAGATTTGTTAGACGCAGGTTTTCCCTCCAAATTCAAGTTGCAATCGACCCTCAAAAAAAATTTCAAGTTGCAACCATGGACTTTAAGAGAACTCTTATCAGATCAATATACATTTTTTTTCAAAAAAAACATGCACTAGATAAAAAGAAAAGTTTTCTTGGTTAAATGAGAACTCTTCAGTTTAATCCTTAAAAAAAAAGTCCTATAATGACAAAAAGGACCCTGTTGTTATGATCTTCAAATCTTGCATCGCTGCAATCCGCTTGCTAACAGGGAACATAACAGAGTGGGTGGACCATTATTCTTGATTTTTTGTTAAAATAGTGGACCATTATTAATATTGGCACCATGTCAGCGAAAGGCAATATTAGTGTTATGTAAGATGACACACTTCTCCAATTGCAAACAAAAATGTGAGACAAAAAGAAAGAAATAAGAAAATCGAGATTGTTGCCTCAAAATTAATTGATGTTCTAAATTACAAACATATACATATTGCTCCTTAATCACTCATCCATCAATTAAAAAAAAAAAAATGGGCTGGCTAGATATATATCGACCAAGATTAACGAATTATTGTTGAACAATTTATTATTCTCTTTCATAACGGAGCGCATGAAACTTTTCACTAGCAAGTTCAAGAAAACTAGATGTTAGGATGTTACCTTGCTTAATTCTTCATTTGCCAGCATCAGGCTCTTCTGCCTCCATGAAGTCATAACCCTCTTCACTGCTTCTTCAACCTCAGCTAAGAAACGAGTCTGGATCTGCCAACTATTGAAGAAGCCAAGGATCAAGGATTTTGTATTCCTATAAGTGTCCCCTGCCATGAATGGCAAGTTCCAGTCGCCTAGAATTTTCTTGAAGTGGGGAGGGAGATCATCTTGGAACAGTCTCAGCTCATTTTGCAACACAAAACGGTTGAATTCGGGGTCAGCCGAAATGACTAGTGTCCTGCCGATGTACCTTGTGCTAAAAATCTTCCCATATCTGAATTTAATTTCAATTCAGAATACGTATTTTGCATGTTTTAGAGCTGAAAGAACCTATTTATAGTACTAATTTGAATGAATCGGAGAAAATTGACCTGGAAAGTTGGAGACTAAGGAAATCACCGAGGGTGGTAGCTGGGTGGGGCTTGAAGAGGGAGAAAGTGGTGCCCACAATAGGCCATCCCTTGTCGCCTGGAGGTAGTTTTGAATCTGCCCCGTTCTTCCTTCCGTAGATCCAAAATATGGAGACCAGAAGGATTGCTATTACAGTAACAAGTGGAAGTGTGAGTGAGAGTAGGACCGGATCAGCTCCAGCCATCACTGACCCAAAAAATGGTATATTGGTATTACTTGTTGCTTTTGAGTTTTGACCGAAGAAAATGTTATATAATAGGAAGAAAGTTATGGATATCTGAAGTCGTCTGATCATTTGGAAAAAGTTCCAAGGCCCAAGGGCCGTTTGATATAAAGGAGGTCAGTCATAATAGCATGTGATTATGTGAGTAACACGCCTTTTGCATTCAATTCTAAATTCTGAGTTAATAAGATTAGCACAGCTCAATGATTATGTGAGTTAGTATTGTTAATCCTAATTTCTCTCTTCTCAAATTTCAAAATATCGAAAGTTAAAGTTCAAAATTTTAAATTTTAAACATACAATTCTATATTTTTTATTTTTTTAAATTTAAATTTCAATTTTTTGGATTATGAGTGAATATATTAACTTTGAACACTAATTTCAATGTATTGTACATACTAAACAACATTGATTACCTTCAGATTAACATTAATTTTTAATAACTTTAAATTCTACTAACCTTGAACATTAATTCTAGAAACATTAACCTTAACGGTACTCTCACTAAACTTTGACATTCAAACGCCCTATAATTATAAATTAATTCATAAACAGTCTTCCTCTCGCGAGTCCAGTTGGTAAAGACACAAGTCTTCCTACATAGAAAGACAGGAATTTGACTCTCGCAGGGGACGTGTTAATTTGGGTGTGAGTCATGAGTGTGTGGCGGTGTGAGTGCCTATGGGTTGTAATAAAAAAAAATTGTAAACAGTAGTGTAAGTAATTCAACTCATCATGTTTATTATTTATAAAATCAGAAATATAAATTTATGATGCCACATGTTATCGCATTAGTTGGCACATGCAGGCTATGGGAAAATTTTTATCAAAGACAAAACTACCCTCAACAATTTAAAAAAGAACAAAGCAACACCATTTATTTTAATAAGAGCACAGCTATAACGATATTAGTATTGCGGCTATAGTTCAGTCTTATAGCGGTATTGGAATTGTCGTTATAGGCGCTACAGCGGTAATACCAGTGCCGCTGTAGCATTTTTATTTTTTTTTCGGCTGACAGTGGGCTCCGCGTGATTTCATTCGGCCTAAAATCAAGTAATGCAGGATAAAAATAACAAAATAAAGAAACGGACCAATGAGAAGGATAAAAGAAGGTGACATGACAGCGTGGGTCCACACCGGCTCCGCGTTCTTGAAATAGAGCAACTTTTTTACTCAAAAAATGGAGACATTGTTATCAGTCTGACAATTAAATTAAATAAAGTTGTTCAAAAAGAGCAACCCCTTTTTTACTTACATTTATTTTGTATAAACAAAAAGAAAGAATTGAGTAAATATGATAGCAATTCCTGAACTCCGCTTCACAAATTATTCATACTATTCTCTGCAAACAAAAGTATGCAATTCATTAAGTTTAAGGTGTGTTGTATATCTTTTATTTTCAATCTAAATTTAAATCGAAGTTGACACGTCGTGTTAGTCGTGTCAAATCGTGTCAGAAATCTTTTTTTATTTTTTATAATAGTTTATTAAAAATGGTTAAAATATTGAAATAAAGGGGAAAAAATATTGTTACATATTATTTGACTATTCTACAAATTTAGTATATATATATCAGTTCAAAATTACCATAATATTTTTCTTAAGATTAATTGATGATTTTATTTTTTTTCTAATTCATTTCATTATTGTTTGAACAGATTAAAAAATAAAATATTTTAAAAAAAGTAAATAGACGTTGATGATTTTATTTTTTTCTAACTCATTTCATTATTGTTTGAACATATTAAAAAAATAAAATATTTTAAAAAGTAAATAGACGTTAACGGTTATAATTTGAATTTTAATATAAAATTAATTTAAATAATTTTTTTGAAAATATTAAAAGAAGTATGTTTATGATGCGACACGATTAAGACACGACACGATAACACGATCGTATCGTGTCGTATCATGTAAATACGTATGTCGTGTCTGTTAGAGTTATGTCCTAGAAGTCAATAATTTAATGACTTAATTATAAGTTTATATTTTGGATGATATTTTATCATCTGTTCCTAGGTTTATTATTGACAGATCATTCAGGTTGAGGATCTGAATTGTGGATCTCTGTGGATCATTCTTTAGAATGACAATAATAAATCTAAATGGTCCATAATCTTGATAATTAATGATAATTAACAAGGAACATTAATTATCATATAAGATTAGTATGCAAGTTAAGCGATGATTAAGTTCTACAAATCATAGGTAAAGAGTTACCAACTTAATTGCATATGTATATGTTATGGAATATAGTACATGACTTGACCCAATGAAATAAACATATGGATTGTGTTACGTGTCATTGTTTATTTCGTTATGATTTTGATTCTAAGTTTGAGATGATTATCTTTTCCACATGAGGATAGGTTCTATAAATCTTGTCTACCGCTGATTCCCGTTAAGGGCTGCTATACGGACTTGATTTACGTTCTCTTGAATTGTGCAGGGAAAAGCTGTTAGAGTTATGTCCTAGAAGTCAATAATTTAATGACTTAATTATTAGTTTATGTCTAGGATGATATTTTATCATCTGTTCCTAGGTTTATTATTGACAGATTATTCAGGTTGAGGATCTGAATAGTAGATCTCTGTTGATCATTCTTTGGAATGACAATAATAAATCTAAACGGTCCATAATCTTGATAATTAACAAGGAACATTAATTATCATATAAGATTAGTATGCAAGTTAAGTGATGATTAAGTTCTACTAATCATAGGTAAAGAGTTACCAACTTAATTGCATATGTATATGTTATGGAACATAGTACAGGACTTGACCCAACGAAATAAACATATGGATTGTGTTATGTGTCATTGTTTATTTCGTTATGATTTTGGTTCTAAGTTTGAGATGTTTATCTTTTCCACATGAGGATAGGTTCAATAAATATTGTCTACCGCTGATTCCCGATAAGGGCTGCTATACGGACTTTAGTTATGTTCTCTTGAATTGTGCGGGGAAAAGCTAATCATCAAGAAAACCGTATGTCCCTCATTAATTCACTTAGTGAGTGACGATATCTGTTTGGGCCCCTTGATGGAGTTGGATCGTATGAGCGCAACTAAGCGATCAACTCTAGATCAAGAAACGTATAATCTGCAAGAATGACACATTCCTATCTTGGATTATACGATGATATCGTGAGACATAAGAATCAAAATAGAGAAACATATTTATTCTCTTATGCAAGATTGAAATATTGTAGCAGTACACTATTTATGCGAATTGGGAATCATAACGTGTTGCTAGATACCGCTTATGATTATTGGAATTAAATAGCGATTTAATTCCATGTCCAACATAGCATAAATCCTCAAAGGGTCACACAAAATTGGTATTTAATCATACGTGCATTATTTATTTATTTGCAATAATGAGTATTGCAAAATATGATAAGTTGATTAATTAATTAAATAGCGTTATGGACCGTTATAATTAATTAAGTCAAATGGATCATATAGAAATAAATTAATGCATTGTCTAATCTCTAAATAATTATTATTAAGTTAATAATTATTTATAAACAACACACTTAATTTAATTAAGTTATTTGGACTTTAATTTATTGGTAAATTAAATGTCCAAATTAAATAGCTTTGAGTGGGCCTTTAATTAATAGAATTAAGGGACCAATTGGAGATGGAATAGTGGCCCATAAAAGCCCTATATGGGGGCCGGCCTTGTATGGTGGTATGTGGGGATGGCACACTTGTAAATAAGTGTGAACTCTTGGCTAGGGTTAAGAGGCTATATAAGGCACCTAATGGAGGCTCCTTGGTCTCTCTTCTCTCTCCTCCCTTTCCCTTCCCACCTAGCCGCCACCCTTCCCCAAGGGTGCGCCGCCCCCCCTCTCCTCTCTTCTCCTCTCCACTCAAGCTCATGTGTTGAGCATCCTTTTCTCCCACAAATTAGTTTGGTTCTTTGGTTGAAGAAAGGGAACGCTAGGGATTAGACTCGTTCTTCTCTTCGCTAGCACGAATTGAGAAGAACTTGGTTAAAACCATAGTGGACTCGAGGCGCCGCGATTAGGAGGCGAAGGAGAGCACCCCATCGATTTCTATGCCGTAGGATCGAGCCCCGCGAATACGATTTCGCGGGAGGTACAAATTCCACCTATCTCTTTGTGTCGAATGAGCTTATGTACTAGATCTCGTGTTGCTTGTGTTTTAATTGGATTAATTAAGGGTAATTAGCCACAAAATTAAAATTGAGCAATTTTCTTTAATCATCAAGAAAATCGTGTGTCCCTCATTAATTCACTTAGTGAGTGACGATATCTGTTTGGGCCCCTTGATGGAGTTGGATCGTATGCGCGCAACTAAGCGATCACCTCTAGATCAAGAAACGTATAATCTGCAAGAATGACACATTCCTATCTTGGATTATACGATGATATCATGTGACATAAGAATCGAAATAGAGAAATACTTTTATTCTCTTATGCAGGATTTAAATACTGTAGCAGTACACTATTTATGCGAATTGGGAATCATAACGTGTTGCTAGATACCGCTTATGATTATTGGGATTAAATAACGATTTAATTCCATGTCCAACTTAGCATAAATTCTCAAAGGGTCACACATAATAAGGTGTTTAACCATACGTGCATTATTTATTTATTTGCAGTAGTGAGTATTGCAAAATATGATAAGTTGATTAATTAATTATATATCGTTGTGGACCGTTATAATTAATTAAGTCAAATGGATCATATTGAAATAAATTAATGCATTGTCTAATCTCTAAATAATTATTATTAAGTTAATAATTATTTATAAACAACACACTTGATTTATTGGACTTTTATCTATTGGTAAATTAAATGTCCAATTAATAGCAATTTAATGGGGTCTTTAATTAATTGAATTGAGGTACTAAAGAGGTGAGCTTGTGGCCCATCAAAGCCCAATACAAGGCCGGCCTATTAAGGGTGGTAGGTGGGGTGGCACACTTTTAATTAGTGTGAACTTTGTGCTAGGATTTGGAGGCTATATAAGGACCTATATGGAGGTAGGGATGGGCATCAAGCCCGAATACATGTCTGCCTGCCTTAACCTGACTTGCCTGTAGTTCAATCTTTTCGAGCCCGAAATGATAACAGGCTCATTAAAGGCCGAACTCTTATCAGGCCGGGTCAGGTAAGGGCCATGAATTTCATACCTCAAGGCGCCTGCAGGCTGCCTATTTGAACCTGATCTCTTTGAAATAATCTTTCTTCTTCGACAACTTCGTCTCCCTCTTCCGTACTTAACCTAGTCGCGCCGCACTGTCCGACTCAAGCTCTATCTCTCTCCGTTGCTCTATTTCTCTCTCTCACGAAATTTAACTCCAAGCTCTATCTCTCTATCGAGTACCGACTGATTCTCCGTAACTCGCTCTCATTAATCACAGGAAGGTTAAACAAGAGGCAAACGAGCTTGAACAGGCAAGTTAAGGGCGTGCTGGTAATGCCTGCAGGCGGGTCTGGGTATTGAGATTTAGACCCTGTCATTAATCATAGGCAGGCATAGGTACATCTTTTGAAAATGACGGACATAATATGGGTAAGGTTCTACAGGTAAAGGCATGTACGGGTGCCATTGATGCCCATCACTATATGGAGGCTCCTTTGGATGGTTCTCTTTTTCCCTTCTCTTTGCCGCCACCACCTCCTCTCATAGGCGCCTCTCCTCTCTCTCTATTCCATTCTATTGCTCATGTGTTGAGCTCCCTTCTTCCACAAATTAATTGGTGAATTGATTGAAGAAAGGGAAAGCTTTGAAATTAGACTTGTTATTTTCATCGCTAGCACGATTCGAGAATAACTTGGTTAATACCTTAGTGGACTCGAGGCGGGCGATTTGGAGATGTTGGAGGAGCACGCCATCGATTTCTAATCCATAGGATCGAGCCTCTTGATTACAATATCAAGAGAGGTATAAATTTCCCACCTATCTCTTGTGTGTCAATTGACTTAGCACTAGATCATTACATGCTCTTTGTTTAATTGGATTAATTAAGTGTAATTAGTCTAAAAATTAAAATTGAGTGATTTCCTAACAATGTCATGTCATTTTAGAAAATTCTAAATACAATCACAAATGTACCTAACCCCTTTTATTTATAAATTATAATTATATACTTTCTTCCGACAACGATGTCTCTAAATATATTTATTAGAAGGTGACAAAGTATAATGAGCAGAGAAATCCAAGGCATGCACATGCACTGCCGTGCCGTGTCTATGTAGAAAGGAATATTAATTTTAGTAACCGGCACTTTTTAAAAACTTTAAAAAGGAAACTGTGATTTAATTTCAGTAAAAGAAAATAATGTAAGAAGGATGCTAATATAATCCAGTGCGCCGAGTCACTGGTGCAATTAAATTGGAAGCTATTGGGAAAAAAAATTCTTCCGGAGCTGTGTTGGGTGAATCCAGATCATGTGCCGCGCGGGACCGTCCAGCGCACAGGATCTGGATCGTTAGCAAAATCCGAGGGTCATAAATCTTTCCTCTCCTCTCCCACGCGGTTGGAATCATATCCTCTGCCGACCTTTAAAAGGTCAGCAGAGGGCAGACCTTTAATCTGATCCATCGGTTTTTGATCCAACGATGCGCACGGAAAAAGAAGAAATAAAAGCCATACGACCTGCACGCTTGAGATCTCTGCTTTGCCCAACCTTTTTTTCTCGTTCTTTCGCTTTGAGAAGCTCTACCTCCGCTCTGTTACAGTGTCGCTCTACCCCTTTATTTCCCTCCGTTGGTCACACATCCAGCCGACCTCCGACCTCAGGATTCTCTCTCTTCCACCCTTCGACATGTTTTTTCATCCCAGCCTTTTAGCCACAACGTTGCTGCTATTTAAAATTACAAGTCCCTCATCAATTCGTAAAAAGCATACATAAAAGCATAGGTACCAAGACGAGCAATTTCATCGCCTCATTGTTGCTTTGAAAAGTTACAACATATGAATAGTGACTATGCATAAAAGTCCAATCAAATGATACCAGAAAAGTAGACTAAAAATTTTATCGCCTCACTGCTACTTTGAAATTAACTGATTATACTAATTAATCAAAAAAAAAACAAGTGACCAAGATGCATAGTTGTAAGATTTTCTAGTAATTAGCCAACCAGTACACGTCTTTTTTCAGACCCACTAGAAAAGAGGCAATAAGCTTCCTCAAGTAAAAACTGAAGAGAGGAAAACAACAAAATTGAATTCAATAGGGGCTAATTTGAAAGTAAAAATAAAATGTACTGAGTGTGTGTGTGAGAAGAACATGTCGAAGGCCGGGTGGGATGTAAAACCTGAGGTCGGAGGTCGATGTGTGACCAACGGAGGGAAATAAAGCATCGGGGTGAGACCGTGAGAGTGACAGATCGAAGGTAGAGCTTCTCAGAGCAAGTGGGTTCGTGTGCTTGGAATTTTGACTTTCAATGGCGAGAGAACGAGAGAGGGGTTGGGTACTTCCGTACTTGGGTAGGACAGATATCTCGAGCGGGCAGGTTGTTATGCCTTTTGTTTTTTCTTTTTCAGTGTGCATCGTTGGATTAGAAACCGACGAGTCAGATCAAAGGTCTGCCCTCTGCTGACCTTTTAAAGGTCGGCAGAGGATATGATTCCCACGCGGTCTGGCCTTATCGGGTTTTATTTCGGATCCGTTCCTCTACCTGCTTCTCCGACGGATCCAAAAAATATCGAATTCGAAGGATGAAGGACCTTTCTCCTCCTCGCACTCCCACGCACACCACCTCCATCCCCTTTCTCTCTGCTTCTCTTGCTCTCGACCCCACAAGCCCCTCCGTCGCCCTTTTCTTCCTTTCCCCCTCGATACAGAGAAACATCTCTCCTCTCTCTGTCGCCTCTCCTCTCTCCCCACCCTCTGACTGCCTCTCGCTCACCCTTAGCCATGCCACTGGCCTCTCTGCACCGGATCGGCGCTCCTATCTCGCTCCTTTTCAAGCACCAAACCTTCAGAGTTCAGACCCACCTCCTCCTCCGCCTCCGCCGGCGACGTCTCACTCCTCCAAAGTCTCCGATCGGATCGTGCACCTCTTCTCAAATTCAGCAAATTCGTTCCTTCGTATATCCATCACCTCCAGAGAGACCAATGATACTTCAGTTAATACTAGTTCGATACCGGTACATTGTCTGGTCGATGTTCAATGCTCATATTTTCTTAATTAAAGGGCTAAATTGAAACATTGCAAATAGAATTAGCGTGGCAACAATATATTTTTGCTACAAGTGTTTATATTCTCGTATCTTTCTACGTGCTTATTAGACAAATATTTTGAGATATCGCAAGATACTGGTACAAACCAGTATACAGAAGATAGAGATGCTGGTATAAACAAGTATATAGAGTGTAACTCAAAGTTTAATTGTAACTTGGTTATATATATAGACATGTACTTGTAACTCTGGACTTAAAAGTTCAATAAAAAAAAAATCATTTGTACAACTCAGTGTTTACTTTCTTTCTGTCTTCTTCTACTGGTAAATTGAGCTTCTTTAGCGTTGCATTTTTTTTTCTTCTTTTAATTTCTCCTTTTTTTTCTTTTAATTTCTGTTGTTTTGTTTGTACAAGTTCAAATGGTATATAAATTCAGCAGGGTCGTTATAGTAGTAGCAAATACTTTGTGTTCTTTTTCTTTTTGCTAGGTCAATACGGCAGGTTTGTTAACTTATAATAGCAAATGATGTTATATGAAGAATATGTTTGATGTTATCAATTTTTGTTGTTTGGATGAAGTTTTTTTTATTAAGTTGATTTGGTAATTTAGATAAAATTATTTCAAATTAACATTGGTTTTTTTTTCCTTTTTGTGAATAAATTGATGTTTCTTTTAGAAAAAAATGCAATTCCAATTTGGCGTCAATTTAATCTGTCTAGAACTACAATATTTATTGTTCTTGTTTTGTGCTACAATTTGAGCCAACTCGTTTTGTTCAAATGTGCTCCCTAGTTAGCTGGTCTAATATCTATCTTATTCGGCTTCAAAGGCATGTAAATAGCATCGAAAACATATATAAAAAGACTAAGTTTAAGAGTCTAATATCAAATATGAATAGTGAAATAGCAAACTTGTAAGTTACAAAAACACCCCAAAAGTTAGTTAATCATCAATCATGCACCACCAAAACTAGCATCCACGAATCCAATATACATTCATTTATTAAAATAGCACGCATTAAGCTAAAAAAGGGGCAAAACACATTAACAACAACAATTTTACACTAGAAACCTTGCCTAATAAAAAAAACTGAGGTCCTATATTTTCAAGCCATTGTTCTTCCTAGTTCCCCTTCATGTCTTCTTTCATATGCCATGTAATATGAGGAACCATGTCTACTTACATCAAAATTAAAAAGTAGTCATTGAAGAATTAAATTAGCAAACACATACAACAATGAAATTTAATATATAGTATCATTCATGTGCAAAATCATTTTCTACTGCAATATGAATCCTTCATGTGACCTGCATTTAATCTTCTCCTTCAGTCTATCCTTGCATCTGTAAAGAAAAAGAAAAATTACATAACTGAAACAATTAAGTATTATCAATTACCATACAAGACATGTAAATAAATATGTTCATTTTACTAACTAAGCATGTCCATATACTGAAACAAGAACTTTATTAAACTAACAAAAAAGTTCCAAGTTTGAGTACTATTGCATTTAATTAGCAAATTTGATCCTGTACAACGATTCTATACATATTGGGCTAATTAGCAAATTTGGTTTGTTGGTCTAGATTTGTATAACACTTAAATTGGATAATACAGTACTCATACAAGCAGTACAATAATAATAGCCTAACAAGGCCTGTATCGTCTAACAGCCGTCAAGTCTGACAACATCAAAATCTCTAATTAAATAACAATAAGAAGAAAACCAGAAAATTGAACTTGCAACTAAATAGAGCAAGCATTCCTTTACAGTTGGCTTATCCTCTGTAGTCTCTTTCCCTAATTAGTGACCCAAACTTTGCACAATAGACGTTGTAGTTTCCAAATTCACTTCCTCAGAAGAGATGCTTAGCTCCTCTCTCCTGTTGTTATAGCTCCATTCTCGAGGGTCAACTAATTATGAGATCATTAGATTAGAAACTAACAGAGAATATAAAATAAAATACTAAAATCTTTAACAGTTTATAATCAGTTGCTCACCTTTTTTCTATTTAGAACGAACTGCCTTTTACTAAGGAATTACCTGCTTGAAAAAACTACTTGTTGAGAAAGTGAAAAAATAGAAGTGAGACAAGTTTTAGCAGTCAAAGAAGTAAGGGAGTACCTCATTTGCTGGACTGCCATCTGCCATCTGACATGCACTAGCACCAAGTGTGATTCTGAGAGAGCTAAATTGCAAAAGTAACAAATCCTTACATCAAATCATTTTAATCATTCCAAAGTAAAAGTTCTAGTTAAATTATGCACTAACTTGAAGAGGGGATGGCTGAATCAGATTGTTCCTCATCAACCTGCATTAATCAGATTGAACACAACATGCCATGTTGAACAAATCTCTAGACTGATACACGAAATTTGTCTACTTATTCTAGACTCAAAATATAGAGGATTCTCAGAACAGAAAATAAATCAAATAGAAACAAAAAGAAGAACAAGTAAAAGCTTTCAAAGTGAAGGGGCGACGGAGGGGATTATCTGTGTCGAGGAGGAAGCAAGAAGGGGCGACGGAGGGGCTCTTGTATGGTCGCCTTTGATGCTCGAGTGAAGGAGAAGGGAGAGATGGTGAGGTCGAGAGCGAGAGAGGTAGATAGAGGGAGTCCGGAAACTGGGGTGGTGTGCGAGTGGGAGGAGGAGAGAGGTCATCCTTCGAATTTGATGTTTTGGATCTGTCGGAGAAGCAGGTAGAGGAACGGACCCGAAATAAAACCCGATAAGGCCATATCGCGTGGGAAAATAGAGGAAAGATTTAAGACCGTCAGATTTTGCGAACGGTCCAGATCCTGTGCGCTGGACGGTCCCGCGCGGCACAGGATCTGGATTCGTGTTGGGTTGGGTATTCTGCATGTTGACGGGACTTCACACTGCCACGCGGCGCGTGATTATTGGCCAGTAAAAGCCAAGTAAATAAAAGGACAAGCACGCGGAGCCCGGTGGACCCACGCTGTCATGTCACCTTCTTTTATCCTTCATTACGTTCATTCCTTTATTTTATTATTTTTTTCATGCATTACTTGATTTTAGGCCGAATGAAATCACGCGGATCCCGCTGTCAGCCGAAAAAAAATATATAAAAACGCTATAGCGGCACTAGTATTATCGCTATAGTGCCTATAATGACAATTTTAATACCGTTATAAGACCGAGCTATAACAGTAATTATTGAGACAATTCTAATACCGTTATAGCTGTGCTCTTATTAAAAATAAATGATGATGTTTTGTTCTTTTTAAAATTATTGAGAGTAGTTTTGTCATTGATAAAAATTTTCCCAAGCTATGCCGCTATGTCTGTAACACTTTTTTGTTCCGCCTTTGAAAGTTAATAAACTATTGATTAATTGTATTTCCTTTTTGATAAGATTTGGCTGCCATACTCATAACATCTGACTTATACCGGATTTGTATCCTTTGCAGCGGTACTGCACTGTAGTGGCTCAATAGAACCGTTTGATTAATAATGGATGTCTCATGATTAATATCAAATTGATAGGTCGGAAAAAATTTAAGAGAATTAGTTTTATGCCATTGTGAATTTTGTTAATTAGAAAAATATGATTGTTAAATTGCTAATTAAATTTATGCCATTATAAAATTGCTAAAATTAGTTTTATGCCACTATTTCTTCAAAAACGTACTAAATTCTAAAAATGTCATTATCAAATTTGTCATTAATTACTTTTAATGACCAAATTATCCCTCACTAAAAAAACATATAGCGTTCATATTTACCATTATTTCTTGCTAATTTCGAATTTGTACGAATCTTGGTGAATTGTTATATTGGAATGCTTGTAATTCTAAACAAAAAAATAACATTATAATTATGGTTATTTGATTCTTTGAAATAACAAACTAATAATATATTACTAATTAGAAATTGCAATAATTTGTACTAAGTTGATAAAACTAATTGTTGATGATTTATAATGGTATAAAACTAATTATATATTTTGTGATGGTATATTACTAATTTTTAAGTTTTACAGTGGCATATTTAAAAGGGTAAAATGGTCAAATAATTATATGATGGCAAAAAACTAATTTTTTTTATTTTATAGTGGCAAAAAAATAATTTAACATTTAGTGATGTCATATTTCTAATTTCAAATATTCGTGAGAACCACTTCAGTTCAGTAGCTGTAGAGTATACGGATCTGACCTAGATCACTAGATTTTAGCTAAGTACCGGTGCTACAGTTTTGGTGTTCCTTTCCATTCAACAATGGACAAACTTGTATATACTTTGTGATATTGCTTTTCATTTTCAGTAAATAATGAAGTGTGATGGCGACTTTCTCCACTTATTTTCAAAGAAAGATTTAGATGAAATAGACTAATAAGCTTTCTTTGCGCAAATTTCATGTAAGAGGTCAAATTCTATTTTAATTGGCCTTTATCTTGTTACTACTTTTATACTATGTTTGATTTGGAGATAAAGGGATGAGAGGAATGGGGAATTGCTTTTGACAACCGAGTTTTTGCTGCTTGCAACATAATATTTTTTAAAATGACTAAACTGCCCTTGATATCAATTACTATTTGTATTCTTAGATTTACCTCATTTACTTAATTATATTTCCTTTTCTTCTATATTTCTTGCTAAGAAACCGTGTTCTCCTTCTAATAATATTTACAGAAATTTGGATTTTCAATATATGTATCGTCTTTTCTTTTCTCTAAGAAATTTAGGATTTGGAGCTAATTTCGACAAATTGGTACCTAAGATAACTTGAAAAAACTCAACTCTTTCATAAGAAAAAATCACATATTCAGCACAAATTTAATTAATGTTGGTTTGTGAATGCAAAAGCGGAAAGCCATTAAAAAAATGAAGGGATGGAGGGATGGAGCCAATGAAAGAAAATATAATTAAGTAAAATAGGTAATTCAAAAAATATAAATCGTTATTGATATCAAGGGCAGTTAAGTCATTTAAAAATATATTAAGTTGCAAGCAGCAAATATTCGGTTGTAAAAAGCAATTCCCGAGAAATGAGACTAAAGGTGAAATTTTGAAGTTTTGTATTTGGATTGAAAAATTAGGGAAGAAAATATTTTGATGAGAGGGAAGAGTTCTCTTCTGAATTTTCCTTCTGTGCGCAAAATTATCAACTTCCAAATTGGAGGAGAACAGAGGGAAAAAAATAAAAAAAATCTTTCCTCTTTAATTGTTATCTTTAAAAAATATATAATTTTTTCTCTTTTCTTTCCTTCCCATCCCTTCCCTCTTTAAATTTTCCTTCCCTTTCCATAATTAACCTCCGAACCAAATTAAGTGTTCAAAGTGTTGTAAAATAAAGGTGGAAGAAAGAAATAATGAACAATATATCAAGAGTAAGACAATATTCTCAATCACAAATTTCAGAATTTTATTCTCTCATTCCAACTATACATACAAATGTACAATGCCTCTATTTATAGGCTACAAATAATATCTCACATAATGATGATAAATAAGTAGTGGAGATCATGGATATAAATGTATAGTGGAGATAAATGCTTAGTGGGAATATGAAGATGAACAATCCACATAATTATTTAATTTCGTAACACTTCCCCTTGGATGTTCATCTTTGATTATACACTATTAATATGATACTTCAGGATCAATATTAATATGGTACTTCTGGACCAATTTATCTGCCTCATTAAAAACCTTACCAAGAAAAACCCATTGGGATAAAAACTTGGATAAGGGAAAAAGAGTGCAGTGTGTATAATACTTCCCCTCATTTTAATATTATTTGACATCCTTTAGTCGATATAGACCTATCTTCTTTCTGAGTTGTTCAAAAACACTCGTTGGTAAAGATTTTGTGAATAGGTCGGCCAAATTGTTGCATGATTGAATTTTCTGAACATCTATTATACCATCCTTTTGTAGATCATGTGCCCAGAAGAACTTTGGTGCAATGTGCTTAGTTCTATCTCCTTTGATGTATCATTCTCTTATTTGTGCTATACATGCTGCATTATCTTCATATAATAGAGTAGGATTTTCTTTGATATTTTCAAGTCCACATTCTTCTTGAATATTTTGGATAATTGACCTTAATGAAACACATTCCCGACTTGCTTCATATAAAGCAATGATTTCAGCATGATTTGATGATGTGGCAGTTAGAGTTTGCTTTATAGACCGTCATGAAATTGCAGCTCCACAATAAGTAAATACATATCCTGACTGAGATCGCGCCTTATGCGGGTCTGACAAATAACCTGCATCTGCATAACCAACTAGATTGAATTTTGAATTCTTTTGATAGTATAGTCCCATATCACGAGTTCCGCAAAGATAACGAAAAACACCTTTAATTCCATTCCAATGTCTTCGGGTTGGTTTGGAACTATATCTTGACAATAAATTTACAGCAAATGCAATATCAGGTCTTGTATTATTTGCAAGATATAATAACGCGCCAATTACGCTTAAGTATGGTACTTCAGGACCAAGTACTTTTTCATCATTTTCTTGGGGACGAAAAGGATCATTTTCTACATTTAATGATCGTACAACCATTGGTGTTCTCAAAGGATGAGCTTTATCCATATTGAATCGTTTTAGTATTTTTTCTGTATAATTTGATTGATGGATAAATATTCCATTCTTTAGGTGCTCGATCTGCAGGCCGAGACAAAATTTAGTTATTCCAAGATCTTTCATTTCAAACTCTCTTTTCAACAATTTTGCAGTATTTTCGATCTCTTCAGGAGATCCAATAATATTTAAATCATCAACATAAACTGCAACTATTGCAAAACCTAAATTTGATTTTTTAATAAAACACATGGACTAACTACATTATTTTTTATATCCTTCTTTTAAAAGATACTCACTAAGTCGATTGTACCACATTCGACCTGATTGTTTTAGTCCATATAAAGATCTTTTCAATTTTATGGAGTACATTTCTTTAGGTTTTGATCTATATGCTTCTGGCATTTTTAATCCTTCAGGGATTTTCATATATATATCACTATCAAGTGAACCATATAAATATGCTGTGACAACATCCATAAGCATTTTTAGATTTTCTGTGACTGTGAGACCTATTAAAAATCTGAGAGTTATCGCATCCACTACAGGTGAATACGTTTCTTCATAATCTACTCCATATATTTGTGTAAATCCTTGTGCCACTAATCTTGCTTTGTATCTCACAATTTCATTTTTCTCATTTCTTTTGATGGCAAATACCCATTTGTAACCTACAGGGTTAACATTTTTGGGTGTTTGAACTACTGGTCCAAATACTTGTCGTTTGTCAAGTGAATTTAATTCATCTTGTATGGCATCTTTCCATTTAGGCCAATCATTTCTGTGCCTACATTCTTCTATGGTTTTTGGCACATTATTCTCTTCGCTTATAACATCACTAGCTATAGCGAATGCAAATATTTCATCCACATGAGTTTCATTTCTATTTAATATTGTACCAGTTTTTACATAATTTATAGAAATCTCATAATCATTTGGTACTTCAGTTTCTTCTGGAACTTCATCAACTTCTTCTGGAGTTTTAGTTTCTTCTGGAACTTTATTAATTTTTTCTAGAGATTTAAGTTCTTCTGGAATTTTATTAATCTCTTTTGGAGATTTAGTTTCTTCTGGAACCTTATAAACCTCTTCGGGGGTTTTACCAACTGCTTTATTCTGCTCTTTTCTTTTACGTGGATTTACATCCTTAGAACCAATTGGTCTTCCACGTTTCCTACGCTCATGAGATTCATTTGATATTTTTGTAATATCTATTCGAGCAGGTGCATTTATAGCTGGAACATGTGATTTAGTGACTCTATTTATATCTGTGAATGCGTCAGGCAATTCATTTGCAATTCTTTGTAAATTTATAATCTTTTGAACTTCATGTTCACATTGACCACTTCGGGGGTCAAGATAAGATAATGATGAATTCCATGTCACTTGTTTATCCAGCTTTTGTTTTCCTTCCCCTAAATTTGGGAATATTGATTCATCAAAGTGACAATCAGCAAATCTTGCTGTAAAAACATCTCCCGTTAATGGTTCTAAATATTTAACAATAGAAGGAGAGTTAAAACCAATATAAATACCCAATCTTCTTTGAGGTCCCATTTTTGTGCGTTGTGGAGGAGAAATTGGAACATATATTGCACAACCAAAAACTTTTAAATGGGACAAATTTGGTTCTCTTCCGGAGACCAATTGTAACGGGGAATACTTATGATCAGCAGTTGGCCTTAATCTAATTAGTGCAGCAGCATGTAATATGGCATGTCCCCATGCAGAAGATGGTAAACTAGATTTCATAAGTAATGGTCTATCTATTAACTGTAGCCTTTTAATAAACGATTCTGCTAGACCGTTTTGTGTATGAACATGTGCCACTGAATGTTCTACAGTAATCCCAATAGACATGCAATAATCATTAAAAGTTTGGGATGTAAATTCTCCTGCATTATCAAGTTGGATTCTTTTAATTTGATAATCCGGAAAGTTGGCTCTCAATTGGATAATTTGTGCTAATAATCTAGCAAATGCAACATTTCTTGTTGCCAATAAACACACATGTGACCAACGAGTTGATGCATCAATTAAAACCATAAAATATTTAAATGGTCCACATGGCGGTGTTATAGGCCCGCATATATCTCCTTGAATTCGTTCTAAAAATGATGGAGCTTCAGGTCCAACTTTATTTGGAGATGGCCTAGTAATTAATTTTCCAAGAGAGCATGCTTGGCATGTTAATTCTTTTGATAACAGGATCTTCAGGTCCTTCAGGGGATGCCCATTTGCACTTTTTATTATTCTCCTCATCATTATATTTCCTGGATGACCCAATCTATCATGCCATAATGTAAATAATTTTGGATCAACTAACTTCCGGTTAGTGACCATATTTGATTCTATTGCACTTATATAAGTACCATATAATCCATTAGACAATGCTTGTAATTTTTTCATAATCCTTTTCTGGCCATTTATAATATACGATATGAAGATATTCGCAATTTCTTTCATTCATAGTTTCAATATGATAACCATTCTTTCGAATATCTTTAAAACTTAGTAGATTTCTTCTGGATCTACTCGAAAATAATGCATCATCTATTATTAGTTTTGTTCCTTCAGGTAACAAAATACAAGCTCTTCCGGAGCCTTCAACAATATTGCTTGAGCCAGATATAGTTTGAATATTAGTCATACCGGAATGCAATTGTAAAAAGTATTTCTTACTTTTCAATATTGTATTTGTAGTTCCGCTATCAACCAAACATGGATCATCTTTAATTAATATTGCGTCAGTCATTTTCCCTTGAAATAAAAAGAAAAGTAAAAATAAATTTACTTTTATTTATTAATATATTCATAATATAAAAATTAAACATAAATTAAAAAATTCCTACAATGAAACTTGAAAATATTATTTAGATGTACTGCTGGTACGCTATAAATATTTTGTTATACCACATATGTCATAAACATCTTCAAGATGTTTTTCTTTGAACGTACTGCTGGTACATTTTTCTTTTGTTATCAATATCTTGTTATAATGAGTTTTTGATTTTGATAGTCATATTTTTCCTTGAAAAACTCTTCAAGAGTACTAACATGATTTCATCATAACTTCAGGTTATTACTTTAATAAGTTTCGGTTATTAGTATCATAACTTCAGGTTATGATAAATGAAATAGAGATAAGTAAATAAATAAATAAAATGAACAAATAAAGAGAGAAATAAAAATAATAATAATTTAGCGTTATAACTTCAAATTTTATTTTTATTTAATAACTTCTGGTTATTAAATCTATTTGACTGCGCAATTTAAATTAATTAATTGAAATAACTTCATGTTATTTTTCATTCAATGTCCTATAATAACTTCTGGTTATTTAAGGAATAGAACTTCTGGTTCTTTGATAAAAATTTCAACTTTGAATAATAACTTCGAGTTATTAATTTAATAATATTCAGTGGCATTCCATAACTTCTGGTTATATAGAATTTTAAATAGAACTTCATGTTCTAAGCAAAATAAATTGAAAAATTAAGAACTTCAAGTTCTAAGCAAATTACTACAAGTATCAAGAACTTCAGGTTTTAAATAATTTTAAATGAAATATAAACTTCAGGTTTTAAACAAAAATAAAATGAAGTATTAAGAATTTCGGGTTCTAAACAAATTATTTATATGATTAAGAACTTCAGGTTCCTCATACAATAAGAACTTCGGGTTCTTGATAAACTTTCAAGTTTGAATAATATCATCAAATAATTATTTTTATCATCATTCACTTCAGGAAATGTTTCTCATAAATTTTAAACAAAAAAATATAGCAATCAAAAAATTCGAATAAAATTGAAATTAATAAATTATATAATATCAATCATACTTTTTACTTACCTTTAAATTTCTTTGAGCAATTTATTCTTACTTACCTAGAAACTTTGCAACTTCTTCGTAGCAATTTGTGCTAACAACTTTGTAATTCCTTTCGAGCAAATTCGTGCTTATAACGTGTTGTAAAATAAAGGTGAAAGAAAGAAATAATGAACAATATATATCAAGAGTAAGACAATATTCTCAATCACAAATTTCAGAATTTTATTCTCTCATTCCAACTATACATACAAATGTACAATGCCTCTATTTATAGGCTACAAATAATATCTCACATAATGATGATAAATAAGTAGTGGAGATCATGGATATAAATGTATAGTGGAGATAAATGCTTAGTGAGAATATGAAGATGAACAATCCACATAATTATTTAATTTCATAACACAAAGGAGTTTTAATTCGTTTAGATTTTTTTTTTAAGTCTAAAATAGTTAGACACTGCACGATTTTCATGACCATGTTTGGTAGGAACTTAATTTATAAAGTAAATTAAGGAGAATTAGTTTTCAAATTTTTATCGTGTTTGATGTGAAATTTAACAATTAGTAAGGCGTAAGATAATTTTTTTTAATTACGAGTTATTAAATTAATTGTAAAAAGACCAAATTATCTATTGTTTATTTTTTTCTGATTAAAAGAGAATAAAGAAAAAAGTTTTCTAAATGGGAAATTATTACTATCGAAATTTTTACGTCATGTAAGTCTGTTTGAACCGATATTATTTCTGTAGATTCAGAATGAGTTAAGTTTCTGTAAATTTTAATCATTATTATTAATGGTACTTCTTTGTAATTTCGTTAGTCGTGAATTAAAGGGGATTGAGACATGAATCTCTCTCTGACATTCTGACGGGCTTTTCACGATTTAAGGGAAAAAAATTCTAGAAGGGAAATTATTTTTAGACAAAATCGGATATATACCCCCGTAATCTTGCTTATCCAGATATAAACTCTTCTAATTTTTAAAATTAGATATAAACCCCTCTAATTCTATTTTTTTAGACATAAACCCTTTTCGCTATTTTTATTAATAAATTAAAAGAAATAATCTGAATCTTTAATGCTAGGACTGAAATACCCTTTCTTCATCTAACAAAATGAGAGGACGATTCATCTTCTTGCCTCGGCGATACTTCTTCCAACAAAATGATTTTTCCTCTGCTTTCCTAATCGTTAAATTAAGGCAAAATCTTTGTAGATCATTTTCTTTCTAAAGTTTACTCGGCAAACTTAAGCAAGCTATTTTTTAAAATGAAATTTCTTTGATTGATGAGCTAGGTTACCCGGTACTTTGAAACATCAGCCGTACCCGTACCGAGTACGAACCGGGTACTGGTACCGTATCCAGTACTTACCGGTACAGTCAATGGTCAACAGTTAATATTTAATGTGTTGATATTAGTGTTTATGATATTTATTTATGTAAACTCCAAGTTTATATCATTTATTTGTGTAAATCTAAACCTTAACTACACAAAATTATGCTATATACATTATATTTTATAATATAATATAATTATAGATCAATAAATTATTCAAATAATATATATTTATCGTCGTATCCGTATCGGAAATTTTTTAAAATTTTCGTACCGCCGTACCCGTAACAATGCAACATAGTTGATGAGGAATTCCAACGGCAATTGAAGACAAGAAAGCAACATAAAATATGATAGTAGTTCAATAGTCCAATTGGGCCAAAATGAACATTTTATTATTTTCCTCTTAATACATCTTGAAGAATAACGAATGTCCAAAATATTAGTTCAAAATAAGAAAAAACTAAATTTCAAAAACGGATGAGCTAGTAATTGAATTTATTAACGAGAAAGTTTATTATGCACTATAGTGTATTGAGTCGTCTATGCACTGCCATCTGAGCCACTGGATGTGTTTTAAGATTCGCGCTGATAATATTGCTTGTGTTTGGATAAGAGAAGAAGAAGAGGAAGAAGGAAGATGGGAAGAAAAAAAATTATAAACAATCCAAACTCTTCACAAAATTACACACTTCCCAATACTTCTTCTCACTTCTTCCCTTCTTATCTTCTTCCCACACCTATCCAAACGCACCCAATGTTGGATGAATTGAATTGTGGTATTCCTGAACTTTATTTTGTTCTGCCTCTTTCTTCTCCCTCTCGACTGTCTCTTACCTCAAGCAACACTCTCTGTGGGACGTAAGAGACACTAATCAACTCCGATTCTCTCTCTACGACCTAGGGTTCCGCCATTCCGGCCTCTCTCTCTCTCTCTCTAGCCTCGGTTTCCGTCTAATCCAATGGGAAATCGGAAGAACAAGATTTTTGATCCTCTCTCTCTCCCTTCTTCCCTCTGAGTTCTACGATTTGGTTTGACTTCTTTCTCTTCTCTGACAATAGGTTTCAACTTCCAATTACTTTTTTAATTTCCACAATAACAACTCAATCTATACCAAGGTGCCTGATGAGCGATGTGAGTGAGTTCTCATTGCACACTTGGTTATAACTTTTCCATGTGGTCCTCCATTTGTTGATTCTTTTGGTTCTTGTTTATTTTTAATTAATACAGGTCACTGTGTTGATTTCATTAAATAGAATAGTTGACCGAGTTATCATAGACTGCTCCTTTGGCTGCCCAATTGACATGGGTGCTTCATGGTTTGTATATAATTTCGCTTGTATTCAGGTATTTGTGATCTACTTCAAGTATTTTTGTTTTTAATGTATATTTGTGATTTTAAATTTTTAATTGTTTCACTCGGGTTGCAAAACAGCTTAATTGGACTAATCATCATCGAATTCACTGAACAAAATCATCATCCAACTTGTACCTCAGCCACCCAAAAGCTCATCGTTGACAAATCATTAGAAAGCACCTAGTTAGTATCTCTCTGGCTTAGCATTATTTGATTCTCTTACTTATGACTCTAAATTGTGACATAATTTTTATGTGATTCTCTCAAATTTGATACCAGTAAATGTGATAGAATTTTTTGCATTTGCACTCCTGAAAACCATAGGTTTTATCAGCATCCAGTACCAGTAACTTTATTTTTTGCATTTTTAGCCCTAATCCAAGGTTGCGTTATTGCATGTTCAGCACTATTCCTGGAATTGGAATAAAATTTTTATTATTTTTCTTTTATATTTTGCTTTAGAAACAAGAGTCTTGAGAATTTGAGATTCATTCAATCGAATGATCTAAACCTTCCTTGTGTATATACCATTTTGGTCCAGTCTTGAACTATTCTCGTGTATTCATTCAGTCTTGAACTATTCATTCAATCCAATTGTTGCCTTTTGAACTATTCTCGTGAGCTCTTCTACTATGTTTGTGAAACTTTTTATGGGCTGCAATTATAAGTTTTTTTTTATACACTAGTATATTATTTTATACAGCTGATATAATTATTAGTTGACTTTGTTAATTTCTATTTTTGCAGAGGGCAGTTGGTAATGTTATAGGAGGCATGCCAAAAATTTAAGTATCAGTCATTTTGAGTGTTGATCAGTTGTTTGATCAAGTACTTGTAACTTGTGCCAATTCTGTAATTTTTTGAGATTAAATTATTTTTACTTTATTTTGTAACATTTTGAGATTTAAGTGATTGTTAGTTTATTGTATGCTACCATGTTTAATTGTGTTCATTTTAGATTTTTTGCTACCGGCTTAAGTATCATTGTGTATCAGCTTGTGTGTATCGCTGTATTGTTTAGTTTGGATGAAAAGTTCAGCAAAAGCAAGCAAATTCAGGCAAACTTTAGGAGTATCATTACCTTTTATGTAAACAATTGGTTTTAGCTATCAAATGAATTGGTAACTATGCACCTTTATGTACTTTTGCTATCAACTGAGTTGGTAGCTATCAGAGAAGATTAGTTTTCAAGGAAAGACATTATGTAATTTGCTATCAACTGAGTTGGTACAAACTATGCACTGTACCACCTATAACATTCTGCAATAATATTTAATTAAATCAAGTTTGGTAAACCCAAATCAAATAGACAGCAATCGAAGCATTTCTGGCACCGCCTATGTCAACGTTTTTAGTTAGGGAAGGAGCAAATGAGCCTAGTTCAGGGCACATATATTTTGCCTGCTCAGCTAGCCAAGAAGTCGGTACAACTCCGTCAACTCGGACTAGTCAAGAAGTCGGTACAACTCGGACTTGGACCTCGTTGTTGTTGAAAGAGGACGCCGCCATGGTGAAGCTCCTCCGGCAAACGGAGATGAGGCGGGAATGAGGCTTAGCTTTGGTCGGAAAAGTGGAATGGAGTATTTTCGTCGGACCTTTTTCTCTCTAGGGTTTCGAAGCTCCAACAAGAGAGAGGCTTTCATTTTGGGCGGATCTGTGTTACAGAGCAAGAGGAGAGGCGCGAGAGAAAAAGGAGGCGGAGGGTTTGTGATCCCACGAGAAGGGAGAACGGTATTGGATCTTCGTTTGATTTTTTTTTTTGAAAAGAGAATAGTTTGATTTTTGTTACGAGAGAGGAGGCGGAACAGAATAATGCAAAAGGCATAGCTTAACTTTTTTGATCCAGCCACTCTATCAACACGAATTTTAAAGCGGATCTAATGGACTATATTGCAGTGCATAGATGGCTCAATACACTACAGTGCACAATAAACTTTCTCTTTATTAACTTGATTTTTGCATATTGCGGAGAGCAAGAGGGCAGACTACAAAATGACGGAGAGAAGAGATGCACGCATGTAAAACAATAGGACTTTGTTAGATTGGGATATTTCAGTCCTAGCATTAAAATTCTGATTTTTTTTTAATTTTAATTTATGAATAAAAATAGTGAAAAGGGTTTATATCCAAACAAAATAGAATTAGAGGGGGTTATATCCGATTTTAAACATCAGAGGGATTTATTTTCGAATAAGCAACATTACAGGGGTTTATATCCGACTTTGCCATTTTTATATGAATTTTGACGTTATGTCAGACCGTCTGGGCTGATATTGTATCCATGCTCAAACAAAGAGCCCGATATTTTTTCTACGGAAAAAGAATTTCTTCTTCACCAACAAAGAGGTATAATCCTACTATAGCACAAGTAAAAAATGGGGGAAATTTAAAGATCTTCACAAGGACTTCTAATGAAGTAGCAAGTAACTGTAAGATGGCCCCTGCAGATCTATAGTAAAAATGAAAATGTACCAAAATTTCATTATTTTCTGCGGCGATCGAGCGAATGTGAGGCAGGTCATTTTTGCGTTAGTATGCTGTACAAATTGTAATCTCTATACAGAAGGGTAGAAATAGTATCATCCAGAAAAGTCGTCCAATGGCGCAATAACTTCACTACAATTTCAAGCTAAACTTTCCGCTAAACGTAATTCTTTCTTCCGACTATATATTTTCATGAATAGCTCAGTTGACTATTTTCTTGAATATATAAACTTTCCACAGTGATCGAGTCAGTGAAGGTATAATACAGAAAAGCCATCTAATAGAGTATTATACGGTACATGATCAGAATAGAGTACGTTTTTTTGTTTAAATTGAGATGCGATATCTCACAAGTCGCAAAGCCAGAAGGACACTATTTGTTATTATTGTTATTATTTATTAATTGCCCATGTGACCATGTTCACAAAAGGAGAACACATTTGTCATTTCAACGAAAGGACTTGCTCATATAAAAATAACAGAAAAAATGATATGAAAATCATCAATGGTGTATAATTGTATATTTTGTGGGACGTTTAGATCAAGTGGGAATTTGGAGAATTTCCTATTCCTAGACATAAATTTATTATAAATAATCCAAAATCTTCATAAAATTACACACTTCCCAATACTTTATGCCTTGGAATAGGAAATACCTCTTATTCCTAAGCGATCCAAACAGCCCCTGTGGTAACACGTAGGCATGAAAATGGATCAGATCTAGATCGAATAGTGGTCAAACTATACTTATATCTATATTTTTTTTATCGCATATGGATACAAATATAAATACATATATGTTTGAATACGAATACAGTTCAAATGTTAAGCAAAAACAAATACGGTTCGAATATTGTCAAATACAAAAATAAATACAGATATATTTTGTCGGGTGCACATCACATTTCGTTCCATCCTTTTTCTGATTCATACGTTAGCTTCTATAAATTTCATGGTGCAAATAAAATTTTGTCGAATTATCATTACACCATATATTTTACGAATTAGTATTAAATCACGTCATATCTTAATTTTGAAAATTCAAATGTCCAATTTTACAAGTTATTTTTTTTAGAATTTAAAAAAATCGTAAATTTAATTTGCTTTGAATCCTTAAAAAATTGAAGTTTTTAAAAATCGAAAAATATTTAATATAATAATTTTAAAAAATCAAAAATTTGATATGCATAGAGATTTCAATATGGAGATCATATTGCATGGTTTGGATTGGTCATTTAAAATTTCAAAATTTAAATCTGACGGGGTTTAACCGAGATTCTAGTCAAATTGATTAGATTGAATCCATTCTCACTATCATAATCAATATAATTATTATAATCTTTATTTTTATGCATGTATATCCAGTCTTCAAGAATAAATAAGATATGAATCGTATTCTAGATAGTATAAAGAGTTTAAATGTATTATTCTGATGAAATGACTCAAAATGAATGCTGAAACAATTGAAATGCTCAAATGATATTCAAAATTGCATATTTGCACTTTATATGAGTAATTACAATGTATAATCCAATCTTTTTAAATAAACAAGATCTAGATCATAGTCTGGACAGTATAAAAGAGTTTAAATATAGATTATCTTTATGAAATGACTCAGAATGCATGCTGCAATGATTGAAATTTTCAAATGATACTCAGAATTTCATTATTTTCACTTTATGTGAGTAACTACTATGTATAATTCAATCTTTTTTAATAAATAAGATATGAATCTTATTCTAGATAATATAAAGAGTTTATAGTAATTACGAATCACAATAATATAAATTTAAACTCTATCTAAGATTTAGATCTTGTTTATTCAAAAATATTGAATTATATATAGTAATTACGCATATAAAGTGCAAAATAATGCAATTCTAAATATCATTTGAGCCTTTTAACCATTTCTGCATTCATTCAAAGTCAAATCATCACAATAATCTACATTTCCACTCTTTATATTGTCTAAAATATGATTCAGACATAGTAACACATATAAAGTGCAAATAACATAATTCCGAATATCATTTGAACATTTCAATCGTTTCTGCTTTCATTCTATGTTATTTCTACACAATAAATTTACATTTAAACTCTTTATATTCTCTAGAATATGATTCATATCTTATTTATACAAAAAGAGTGGATTATGCATAGTAATTACGCATATTAATTGCAAATAATGCAATTCTGAGTATCGTTTGAGCATTTTAATCGTTTCTGCATTGATTGTAAGTTATTTCATCACAATAATCAACATTTAAAATCTTTATACTGTCTAAAATATGATTCATATCTTATTTATTCTAAAAGATTGGATTATACATAGTAATTAAGCATATCAACATCAAATAATGCAATTCTAAGTATCATTTGAGCATATTAATCATTTCTACATTCATTCTAAGTCCATTTCATCTCAAAATCTACATTTAAACTCTTTATACTGACAAGAGTTTGATAATTATTCGAAACTATTGGATTGTACATAATAATTACATATATAAAGTGAAAATAATGCAATTCTGAATATCATTTGAGCATTTCCATCGTTTCTGCATTCATTCTAAGTCATTTCATCACAATAATCTTCATTTAAACTCTTTATACTGTTCAGGCTAATATTTAGATCTTGTTTATTCAAAAAGATTGGATTATACATAGTAACTACGCATATAAAGTGCAGATAATCTTATTCTTAGTATTTTTTTCAGCATTTCAATTATTTCTGTATTCATTCTAAGTTATTTCATCACAATAATCTACATTTAAACTCTTAAAACTGTCTAAAATAAGATAAAGATCTTAATTATTAGAAAAGATTTGATTATCATAGTAATTACGCATATAAAGTGAAAATATTGAAATTCTGATTATGATTGTGGATTTCCATCATTTATGCACTCATTATAAGTCATTTTATGACAATAATCTTCATTTAAACTCTTTATACTGTCGAGACTGAGATTCAGATCATGTTTGTTCGTAAAGATTGGTTTATACAAAGTAATTACGCATAAAAAAGTGCAAATAATTCAATTCTAAATATCATTTAAGCATTTCAATTATTTTCATATTCTTTCTAAGTCATTTCAATATAATAATCTACATTTAAACTCTTTACATTGTCTAAAATATGATTCACATTATATTTATTCAAAAAGATTGGATTATACATAGTAGTTACGCATATAAAATAAAAATAATGTAATTCTGAATATCGGTCGAGCATTTCAATCGTTTCTGCTTTCATTCGAAGTCAATTCATCACAATAATCTGCATTTACGATCTGTATACGAAATAAAAGATAGGATTATACAAAGCAATTACGCATATAAAGTGCAAATAAAGAAATTTGGAGTATCATTTGAACATTTAATACATTTATGCATTCGTTCTAAGTGCAAATAATGCAATTCTGAGTATCATTTGACAATTTCAATCGTTTCAAAATTCATTTTAAATCATTTCGTCAGAATAATCTACAATTAAGCTTTTTATACCGGCAAAAATATGATTCACATCTTATTTATTTAAAAAGATTGGATTATACATAGTAATTATGAATATAAAGTGCAAATAATGCAATTAAGAGTATCATTAGATCTTTTCAGTCGTTTCTGCAAACATTTTAATTGATTTCATCGTAATAATCTAAATGTAAACTCTTTATATTGTCTAGAATATGATTTATATCTTATTTATTAAAAAAACTTTGGAATATATATAGTAATTACGCATATCAACTTCAAATAATGCAATTCTAAGTATCATTTGAGAATATTAATCATTTCTAAATTCATTCTAAGTCATTTCATCTCAAAATCTACATTTAAACTCTTTATACTTACTAGAGTTTGATAATTATTCAAAACTATTGGATTGTACAAAGTAATTACATATATAAAGTGAAAATAATGCAATTCTGAATATCATTTGATAATTTTCATCGTTTCTGCATTCATTCAAAGACATTTCATCATAATAATCTTCATTTAAACTCTTTATACTGTTCAGACTAACATTCAGATCTTGTTTATTCAAAAATATTGGATTATACACAGTAATTACGAATATAAATTGCAAATAATACAATTCAGAGCATCATTTGTTCTTTTCAATCGTTTCCGCAAACATTTTAATTCATTTCAACGTAATAATCTACATGTAAACTCTTTATATCGTCTAGAATAGAATTTATATCTTATTTATTGAAAAAAAAGATAGGATTATACATAGTAATTACGCATATCAACATCAAATAATGCAATTCTAAGTATCATTTGAGCATATTAATCGTTTCAACATTCATTCTAAGTAATTTCGTCGTAATAATCTACAATTAAATTTTTATACCGACTAAAATATGATTCACATCTTATTTATTTAAAAAGATTGGATTATACATAGTAATTACGAATATAAAGTGCAAATAATGCAATTCAGAGTATCATTTGATCTTTTCAATCGTTTCTGGAAACATTTTAATTCATTTCATCGTAATAATCTACATGTAAACTCTTTATATCGTCTTGAATATAATTTATATCTTATTTATTAAAAAAAGTTTGGAATATATATAGTAATTCCGCATATCAACTTCAAATAATGCAATTCTAAGTATCATTGGAGCATATTAATCATTTCTACATTCATTCTAAGTCATTTCATCTCAAAATCTACATTTAAACACTTTATACTGACTAGAGTTTGATAATTATTCAAAACTATTGGATTGTACATAGTAATTACATATATAAATTGAAAATAATGCAATTCTGAATATCATTTGAGCATTTTCATCGTTTCTGTATTCATTCTAAGACATTTCATCAAAATAATCTTCAATTAATCTCTTTATGCTGTTCAGACTAACATTCAGATCTTGTTTATTCAAAAATATTGGATTATACACAGTAATTACGAATATAAAGTGCAAATAATGCAATTCAGAGTATCATTTGTTCTTTTCAATCGTTTCTGCAAACATTTTCATCAATTTCTTCGTAATAATCTACATGTAAACTCTTTATATCGTCTAGAATATGATTTATATCTTATTTATTAAAAAATATTGGATTATACATAGTAATTACGCATATCAACATCAAATAATGCAATTATAAGTATCATTTGAGCATATTAATCCTTTCTACATTCATTCTAAGCATGTTCGTCATAATCTTCGTCTATTAAACTTTTTATACTGACTAAAATATGATTCACATCTTATTTATTTAAAAAGATTGGATTATACATAGTAATTACGAATATAAAGTGCAAATAATGCAATTCTGAGTATCATTTGATCTTTTCAATCGTTTCTGGAAACATCTTAATTCATTTCATCTTAATAATCTACATGTAAACTCTTTATATCGTCTAGAATTTGATTTATATCTTATTTATTAAAAACGATTGGAATATACATAGTAATGACGCATATCAACATCAAATAATGCAATTCTAAGTGTCATTTGAGCATATTAATCGTTTCTACATTCAGTCTAAGTAAGTTCATCATAATAATCTACAATTAAACTTTTTATACCGACTAAAATATGATTCACATCTTATTTATTTAAAAAAATTGGACTATACATAGTAATTACGAATATAAAGTGCAAATAATTCAATTCAGAGTATCATTTGATCTTTTCAATTGTTTCTGCAAACGTTTTAATTCATTTCATCATAATAATCTACATGTAAACTCTTTATTTCGTCTTGAATATGATTTACATCTTATTTATTAAAAGAAGTTTGGAATATATATAGTAATTACGCATATCAACTTCAAATAATGCATTTCTAAGTATCATTTGATCATATTAATCATTTCTACATTCATTCTAAGTCATTTCATCTCAAAATCTATATTTAAACTCTTTATACTGACTAGAGTTTGATAATTATTCAAAACTTTTGGATTGTACATAGTAATTACATATGTAAAGTGAAAATAATGCAATTCTGAATATCATTTGAGCATTTTCATCGTTTCTGCATTCATTCTAAAACATTTCATCAAAATAATCTTCATTTAAACTCTTTATACTGTTCAGCTTAACATTCAGATCTTATTTATTCAGAAAGATTTTATACACAGTAATTACGAATATAAAATGCAAATAATGCAATTCAGAGTATCATTTGTTCTTTTCAATCGTTTCTGCAAAAATTTTAATTCATTTCATCGTAATAATCTACATGCAAACTCTTTATATCATCTTGAATATTATTTATGTCTTATTTATTATAAAAAGATTGGAATATATATAGTAATTACGCATATCAACTTCAAATAATGCAATTCTAAGTATCATTTGAGCATATTAATCATTTCTAAATTCATTCTAAGTCATTTCATCTCAGAATCTACATTTAAACACTTTATACTGACTAGAGTTTGATAATTATTCAAAACTATTGGATTGTACATAGTAATTACATATATAAAGTGAAAATAATGCAATTCTGAATATCATTTGAGCATTTTCATCGTTTCTGCATTCATTCTAAGACATTTCATCATAATAATCTTCATTTATACTCTTTATACTATTCAGACTAACATTCAGATCTTGTTTATTCAAAAAGATTGGATTATACACAGTAATTACGAATATAAAGTGCAAATAATGCAATTCGGAGTATCATTTGTTTTTTTCAATCGTCGCTGCAAACATTTTAATTCATTTCATCGTAATAATCTACATGTAAGCTCTTTATATCGTCTTGAATATGATTTATATCTTATTTATTAAAAAAAGATTGGATTATACATAGTAATTACGCATATCAACTTTAAATAATGAAATTCCAAGTATCATTTCAGCATATTAATCGTTTCTACATTCATTCTAAGTCATTTCATCTCAAAATATATATTTAAACTCTTTATACTGACTAGAGTTTGATAATTATTCAAAACTATTAGATTGTACATAGTAATTACGTATATAAAGTGAAAATAATGCAATTCTGAATATCGTTTGAGCATTTCCTTCGTTTCTGCATTCATTGTAAGCCATTTCATCACAATAATCTTCATTTAAACTCTTTATGCTGTTCAGACTAACATTCAGATCTTGTTTATTGGAAAAGATTGGATTATACATAGTAATTACGCATATAAATTGCAAATAATATTATTCTTAGTATCTTTTCAGCATATCAATTATTTCTGTATTTATTCTAAGTCATTTCTTCACAATAATCTACATTAAAACTATTAAAACTGTTTAAAATAAGATAAAGATCTTATTTATTAAAAAAGATTTGATTATCATCGTAATTACGCATATAAAGTGCAAATATTGAAATTCTGGGTATGGTTTGTGGATTTCCATCATTTATGCATTAATTATAAGTCATTTCATGACAATAATCTTCATTTGAACTCTTTATACTGTCTATAATATAATAAAGATTTCATTTATTAAGAACGATTTGATTATACATAGTAATTACGTATATAAAATGAAAATAATGCAATTCTGAGTATCATTTGAGCATTTTAATCGTTTCTGCATTCATTCTAAGTAATTTCATCAGAATAACCTACATTTAAACTATTTATACTGTCCAGAATATGATTCATAACTTATTTTTTAAATAGATTGGATTATACATAGTAATTTTGCCTATAAAGTGCTAATATTGCAATTTAAAATATCATTTGAGTATTTTAATCATTTCTACATTTATTCTAAGTCATTTCTTCACAATAAACTGAATTTTAACTCTATACACTTTCTAGAATATCATTCAGATCTTAGGGTCCGTTTGAATGTGTCCGGAATTTGCAAGAATAGCAAATTATAGGCATACATTTATTATAAACAATCCAAACTCTTCATAATTTGGTAGGAACTTAATTTATGAAGTAAATTAAGGAGAATTAAAAAATTAAGTCATTTTACTTTTCAAATTTTTATCGTGTTTGATGTGAAATTTAACAATTAGTAAGGCGTAATATAATTATTAAATTAATTGTAAGAAGACCAAATTATCCATTGTCTATTTTTTTCCGATTAAAAGAGAATAAAAAAGTTTTCTAAATGGGAAATTATTCCTATATAAATTTTTACATCATGTTAGTCCGTTTGGACCGATATTATTTCTATAGATTCTCAAGTTACATCAAGACAGAATGAGTTAAGTTTCTGTAAACTATAGTCATTATTAATTTCGTTAGTCGCGAATTGTCACATCCCGTATCCGAGATATAAGATGCGTGAGGCGAGATAGTATCTGATCATCCATCCGATGGTCCGTCAACCTACGTCACAACAGAAATAATAACAAAACAGAGTCAGTTACAAAGCCGAGTAACCAGTTATTTAACGACGCAGCTTCTCTATAATTAATTTATATAACAAATATCAACCGATCAGATTAATCCACACATCAATAACAATAAAATTAAATGTATTTCATAGAGATCAACGGGTCTAGATTTTCTCAAATCAATTTCTTTTATCACTTTTACATTAGCGCGAATCCCTCTCTAGGTGATTCCGCTTCACATTCCATTTCGCATTTCTATTTCAAATCAGATCACATCAGAGACTCGTTGACTCGTAAAATACATTAGTCAAGATTCTCATATATCAATTCATTCAAATAAACAAATGAATTTTAAATCAACCAATACGAAAATTAAATTATAGAGACATCTGGTTACCTAACGAGTAAACGAGTAAATCTGAGAACTCGAATGATTCACGAGTGCGACGTAGGACTTGATTTTCAATCGGATGGAGAAATAAATTTTCAATCGGATAATAACATGACAGCTTTGTTATTCCTATGGTTTTAAAACGAAAAGGAGCAGGGGTATAAATCAGAATATAATTGATGTTTTGATCTAAACAATCAATAACAACATGGTAGTTTAATATTGAGAATGCATAGATCGGGTAACTTGATAGGGTTATGAATAGAAAGGTCCAAACAGAAGTTCCGTGGAACTAAAAGGCTACCGCCTACCGTATAAGAAAAAAAAAAAAAATAGAAAGGAATTGAAAAGGCTGCCGCATCAAAGGAAAATGAAATTATGAGATTTTAAAAGGCAGAGGGTGCGTGGGCTTCAAGACAAACAATTAAAAGTTCCTTTAATAATCGTTTTCCCTTAATAATCGGTTATACAAACAATTAGGTTCCTTTAATAATCGGTTATACAGAGGAGCAGGTACTAATCGGATTTGAAAAAAACAAAACTACATATTCTTATATATTTTATAAAGATTAATACGGTTTTCAAATTGCGGTTACCAAAATATGGTTTCTGAAATAGCAATTAAATAAATTAGCTTAATTAAAAAGAGATGGGCATGGTTAATGAACTTTTTAATTGCCGCTCAATTAAGGATTCAACAGCAATTAAAGGAATTAAAATGAAGGGATACACATCAAGAAACATTGACAAGTGGCATTCGTAATGTAATAAAAATATACAATTATGCATATATTTCATATATATAAACTTTTGGACGAAAAAAATTTATAATATATAATTTCAAACTACATACTTCAGAATATAAATAAAATAGGATCAAAATAATTAATATAAAAAAATAATGACAAAAAAAATCTGGGGTGTTACCTGAATTAAAGGGGATTGCGATTTTAGACATGAATCTCTCTCTAACATACTGACGGGCTTTTTACGATTTTAGGAAAAAAAATTCTAAAAGGGAAATTATTTACTAAATAATTTACTAAATTTAATTAAAATGATAATAATAATAATAATAATAATAATTTTAATATAAAATGATATATTTCAACCTAATCACTATACAATTTTGTCAAAATAACCATAAATACCGAAATATAACTTTTTACTTTAACAACGGATATGAAAGTTATATCTATCCACTTGATTATACCTACTACTTTAATTTGTAATATGACACAGAAAATTAATACAATAGTTTATTTAACAATGCTTCCTTATTTTGCTACCACCATACATAAATATTTAAATGTGAATACAGCATTAGTTCATTGTATTAATTCATAGTGAATACTAAAGTACTTGTATTATTTAAATTCATTATAAACTTATTTAAAATTAATTTTTGATATTCTAACATTATAACTTTTAAGAACCAACTTTTGGTCTAATGACAAAGACCAATGCATTTTAAGTGAAAAGTTCGTAGGTTCGAAACCCGACCGGAGGTCTTTCTTAGACATTTAATTTAAAAATAAGTTGAGAAACTTGACCTCCAATTTATCTTCAAACTAATATTACGAATTTTGAATAGCCAACGTGCTAATTTTAAACAATATTATTGAATAAAATTAATTTGTAGTTTTATGTTGGCCTACATCTAATTAGTAATTTAGAGTGATGTAAAACTAATTTTCTCAATAACAATTTTACTAAACCAAAATAACCATTTCTAAATTAGTTTTATAATCATCAAATCTATTACTTCAATTAAATTGCAATCCATTAATTTTTGGGGCAATTGGACAGATTTCACATCAAAACTTAAAAATTAGAAGAATGTCACTCCAAACTTAACTCTTAGAAAAATGCCATCCTAAATCAATTATACTTAGAAATTTGCCACAGTTCTACACTTATTATACATTATGAAAATAAAAATAATATAATTTGATGTGTATTTCCATATTACCCAAAATATCCTTCTTCCTCAACTCTCGTTCTATCCTCTTTCCTGTCCATTCTCCCATCAATACTCCTCTCTGAACCCAGGCGACTTCCTCTTTTGCATCTCCAGGTTTAATTTAGGCTTGGATTCATGGAATCAACAACTGTATAAAAGATCTATTTCCGCATATAGCTTAATTTATACAAAATTATTTGTCCTTTGTTCCAAACCTTCGTTGGTTTTTCTGTTTTTTATGGTATCTTTAGGAATTATTATTAGACTCTACATTTCGTTAACACAAGTACAAATTATAATATTTATTTGACAGATCAGAGACAATAGAACACACATATGTGTTGAAACAAACATTCAAAATTAATTGTGTTAAATATTTGCAAAGCCAAGCAATCGCTAGGAAGATCAATTTTTTAAAATCTTTGGTTCTAACGAGTCCAGCATCAAAATTATGCTGAAATCAATAAGCGTACGTAATCAATAAGGAGATCGATGCGGATGCCATGGTAGGGGTTGGAGTAGCGAATCATTTCCTTTCTTCGTCAGGGCTTGTCTGGGTTTCTGTTAGAGCGAAGGGAGTCCTCGGCTAGAGTTTGTATGAGATTGAGAGAGATCATGAAAAGTTTGTGTGAGATTGAGAGACATCATGATAGTAAGAGATGAGATGCAAAAGAGGATGTTGTCGCCTGGTTCAGAGAGGAGAGTATTGGTTGGGAAATGGCCATGATAGAGAAGAGAACGAGAGTTGGGGGAGAAGGATATATTGAATAATATTAAAATACACAATAAATTATATTATTTTTATTTTTAGAATGTATAATAAATGTATAACTGTGGTAAATTTCTAAATATAATTGATTTAGAGTGACATTTTTCTAAGAGTTAAGTTTAAAATGACATTTTTCTAATTTTCAAGTTTTGAGATGATACCGATCTAATTTTCCCTTAATTTTTTATATTTTATGCGACCATATCACATAGTACCATCTTTTGTGGGCCGACAATTACTCTCTCCCCACTCCCAACTGTGACCACACAAACGAAAAGTGTTGGACAAAAAATAAATGAAATAAATAAAAGAAAAGAAATAAAGAGGTACGCACATGCAAGGAGGAAAAAAATAATAATAAAAGAGAGTCAAGTCTAGGCACATCACCAAAGTTAAGCCTGAACACCATTTTTTTCTTCAAATAAACTGTAATAAAAACTAATAATGAAATTTAATTTTGGTAAAACAAGTTCCTACTTGGACTCGCCACTGAATTGCCATGTTATCTTTGCCGACTATATATTTTCGTGAATACCCCAGTTGACTATTTTCTTGAATATATAAACTTTCCACAGTGGTCAGTGAAGATAATACAGAAAAGACATCTAATAATATAATATAGAATATTATACGGTACATGATCGGAATATCGTACGTTTTTTTGTTTAAATTGAGATGCGATATCTCGCAAAGCCAGAAGGACATTATTTGTTATTAATTGCCCATGTGACCATGTTCACAAAAGGCAATTCGGATTTGCTGTTGCGCGACACATGTTATAGCGCACGTATGAGCCGTCTGATTTTGATCGGACGGTTCATTTTTTACGGGCCTATCAATCTAGATTACATGCATGGAGTTCCCTTGTCAATTAAATCTTAATCAGACGGCTAGAGTGGCGCGCTACACTATATGTCGCGCGCCACAGGATTTCATTTCCACGAAAGGAGAACAAATTTGTCATTTCAACGAAAGGACTTGTTCATATACAAATAACAGAACAAATGATATAAAAATTATCAATGATGTATAATTGTATAATAGGCATGGAAATGGATCGGATCCAGATCGAATAGTATTCAAACTATATTTATATCTATATTTTTTATCGCATATGATACAAATATGAATATATCCTAGTGCTAATTTCGCGCGTTGCGCGATTGCTTTTCAATTACGTTCATTGCTAATTACATGTTTTAATTATAACGACCATGCCTAACTAACAGGTACCATCAGTATAACTATAAATTTATATAGACTAATTATTTTATTATAATAGCACCATGCTATTATAATACTATGTACTATGTTGTAATTATGATACTATCCAATATTGTCAATGAAAGCAGTATTTTAAATTATAGTCGATTAGTACACATATCGTCATTGACTTCCCTTAAAAAGAACATGCTCTTTTAATGTAATACTCTCATGAAACTACAACTAAACTTATTTTAAAAATATAGAAGAACCATCTTAGCTGACTAATAGAAGTGTTTTAATTATTTTATATTCATTGTATCAAATATAATTAGATAATTACCATTCAAAGAAAATTATGAACTAATTAACATTACAAAGAGAGAAATGCACTATTAACTCAAAAAGGTAGAATGAGGTGCAAACATGAAATGATCTATATAAAAGGATCGATTCCATTAACAAAATGTAATAAGGAGAAAGGGTATAAGAAAAAAAATTACATATGACAATCAAATAAAGAGAATTCTTACTCCTTGACAGTCGACAGCAATACTGCTCCAAATTCCAAGCAAAGATTGCTTGTCAATAAGAATTTCTGGTAAAAAAATTATCTTCAAACCCTAGCTTATGCTGTTGCAAAGTCTAATAAAGAGAATAAGAAACTACAGAGAATTAATTTTCTCACATAAATGCTGCCACAACTGATACCAGCACATATAAGCTAGAACTGTGTAATAAGATGTTGGGTATTGTTAAGGGACTTCAACAAAATAAAGTATCGGCATTTTGGAATTTTAGTCTCTAAATATAAAAAATAATACATTGAAAATTTGCAATCATCTAACCATGAGTGAAATAAATATAAAATCATACCAGATTTTTTTTTTTTTTGTATAGATCCTAAATGCTCTAACCTTGGAGAGCTCAACAGGTCATTCATGCGAGGAAACCTAAAGCACATTGAAAATTATCAATAATTAATGAAAAAGTGTCTTCATAAAGAAAAGAATGAAACTGATGATTAGAATATTTAAATAAATATCGCTAATTTACCGATAGGCACTCTTTAGATAACTATCTTTACATTTTCTTTGCAAGTAGTATGTGCTTGTTATGAAGAAATTCAAAAGGAAAAAAAATTGCATACCTTGCTCTATGAATTGCAGCACGTGCTTAACTGAATTGATGCAATTTTTGACTATGCCGTAAAGTATAATCTCTCCACATTCTATTTTTTTAAAAGAAATTCCAAGTTAAACATAAATAAGTGAAGTCTAACAGTATAGTAAATTTTCAAATAGTGTACAAAAGCTTAGAACTATATGAACCAAATAAAAAAATTCAGACTGTAACATCGCTGCTCCAAGGCCAGAAAGGAGTGATGAATATCCTACCAATTGTTTTCTTCAAGCACAAATAACAAAAATGTCGATGAACCTTTTTCAAGTGCAGGAATACAAAAGAGGAGATCTTCTTCAATAAATAATAAATAAAAAATACTCAGATCTTCATTTGGCAGCAATTAAATAATAAATGTCGATGAACCTTTTTCAAGTGCAGGAATACAAAAGAGGAGATGTTCTTCAATAAATAATAAATAACAAATACTCGGATCTTCATTTGACAGCAATTAGCAGGATAGACATTTGACAGCAATTGGCAGGATATACAATCCATTTGTAATAAAAAAAAATAAATATTTTTTTTTGCATTTTCTGCTAGTCAATCCTTAGATCTTCATTTGACAGCAAACAATCTCAAAGATACAGTAGCCATTTTCTCCTCTTATCATTAGGAACTGTGTAGGCAATCAGTAACCCGAGTGTATTAATATACAGATTGGATTGCACCTCCACATTTTAAATATTGAGAGGATATAGCATTAAGAAAAAGACAAACGTTGAATGCATGAAAGAGAAAGACAAACGTTGCTGTCCAACAGAACAAAATTCATGCCCCACACATTATCATTTTTTGGATTGACAGTTTCCCACATTTTGAGGACTCTAGCATGAATAATATCTTAAATCCTCTAATTATTTATTAATAAAGAAACTTCCATGAATAAGTTACTGCTACCCTCCAAATATAAGACTACTTTTTATCCATTCCTAAACATATTTTCAAAAAACCAATATAAAAAAAACAAATAAAGAGAAAAAAGGCATCTGCTCTTTCCCTGAAGATAAGTGAGAACTAATGGGAAATCTAATCTAAATAATATATAAAAGTTAACCTGCTCATATTGTCCAAAGTAAGCTCATCGTTGAACAACTTTTGCAAAGCTCAATATTTCATCACTGGAAACTCTTCCACGTATCAGGAGGTAACCACAAATGCAACACCAATAGAAAATAAAAATAAAATCAACCCCAAAATGTAACACTAAATGTAGCCGTAAATATAAAAAATTCAAAATATATAACCAAACTTTCAACACGACCTTGTTTAAAAACTGATCAAGATCTTCACCTGTTTGTTTGAACTCCTCACTTCGTGAAGCCTAAACCTCCTTTGCCATTTCTTTGGCAGTATCTTGCAAAATTTTGGTATATTCTATTTTTCCTTGGAGTCTCCTTTTTAAAAGTTCCTGCAAAACAATGTAGACATATGCAAGACTAATATGAGAGGACCTCAGTAACATCATACCAACATGAACCAACAATCAAATATTATAAAAGTTTGAGCTTCTTGCTAGTCTTTATGATTAAAATTAATATCAGATAGTTATGGAAAGGAATAAAACATTTTCCTTGCCAAGAGATATCAATTTACATATGTGAATTTTAACTTAATTCTATGGAAGATATAGCCACAACCATGTCATATTCAATGCATCAATAAACATAACAACATCAAATCTTAATCGAATCCGTACCCGGTAATTGCCATCTCAACATTTAGTGGCCTGCCACCAACACCAACATTATTAAGGGCCAGTGCCGATGTGACCTCTTTAGGCTTCGAGCACTCAATGAAAGCGAAGTGCTTTAACTTAGTTATCATGGAATCAGCCAGCGTCGCACAATAGCCAGACAGTTGCTTGAGATGCTCAACAGTTAATAGGGGGCTCAAGTTGCTGATCTGGATAGTTCTCTTCAAGAGGTCAGCCTCAGCCACCTACTCAAGTGAACCTGTTGTCAGACACATAAAGAAATATGATATTACATATAGCGCAGTAAGTATTTGCATAGTAAGATAACCAAACTCACAGATAGTTCCCATGTAGCATCTAGTTTCTCCCTAGAATGACATTGTAAGACAATTTGGGCCTTTATTTCAAATCCCATTTTGATTCCTAAAAATTTGACAAATCACTTTCAATCCCTACAAAGTGGATATGGAACAATAGGAACTATAACTCCTTAACAACATCAAAACTTATCAGAGATACACCCTGACATTGCTCCTACTAACACCAAGAAATATATAAAAAAAAAGAAAACATCAAATCACTTGGACCTATAGCATCCCCATCCTCTGGCTTCTGCAACTGGATCTGAGCTGCGTGAGCCACAATGGCCTGAGCAGCGGCCATAGCAGCAGCCGAGAAGCCCATGAGGTTCTTATCCATGGTTCTGCCAGCCGTCGACAGCAGATGCATCAACAAATGAGAAATATGATCTTGTCTGACATTCATAAGACTTCTGGCTTCCGATCCAACCTTCATTGTGTCCTATAAAAATGAGAAATATGTTGCTATATCCGAAACCAAGATAGACAGTAATCTCTGTAGGAAAATCAACCTAATCTGAGTTGAATGTGTTATTTTCAAAGAAACATAAAAGTACCTCGCATTCATGGTGATGCTCCCGTGCTTGATCAACTTCTCTACTGCTCTCCACAACTCAACCCTGATCTGAAATCTCACCAGAAACGATGATGAGAACGTTCTCCCAAAACCAGCGGAACAAAAAAAGTTCCAGAAATAATAAGTAAGATAGAGGAAAAAGAGATAGAGATGCTCAAAACAAAACGGTACTCATCTGAAAGAAGAAGAGCTGATCTATTCATCGGTTCATCCCATCTCGCTAGGCGATGCCGGAAGATGCGAAAATTCAGCGATGAAGGGCAGCGCAATCTTTGAGCTGCCTTGCCTCGGGAGGCGTGCACGCCAGGCTGGGAGAAATGAGGAGAAAGAGCCTCTTCACGTGGAAATATCCAGAAGCCGAAGATCAGACGGATGGATGCACTACAGATCGAACGGGCAAGATCAAACGCAGAAGACAGACGGTCCAGATGAATTACTGTACTAACTACAGTAGAAAAGGCATCCCACGCGCGGGAGCGTATCCTCTGGATGGTTGTTACTCAACCATCCAGTGGACGTCTTTCGATACGAGCCGTCTGATTTAATCTAAACGGTTAGATTTTTTCGGGCCTATCAATCTTAGTATCATGCACGGGGCATTTATAGCCATTGAGATTAAATCAGACGGCTGAGATCGAACCATCCACTGGATGGCCATCCAGAGGATGCGAAGTCTCCCACGTGCAACTCACGCCGCGCAAGCTTTATATAGTTTTAATATGTTCGAAAACTGATACAGTTCAAATGTTAAGCAAAAACGAACACGATAAAAAAATTGTCAGATACGAAAATAAATACAAATATATCTTGTCAGGTGCAGATCATATTTCGTTATACTGTCTAAAATGTGATTCAGATCTTATTTATTCAAAAAGATTGGTTTATACATAGTAATTACGCATATAAAGTGTAAATAATGTAATTATGAGTATCCTTTGAGCATTTTAATCGTTTATGCATTCATTCTAAGTTATTTTATCACAATAATCAAAATTTATATCCAAACTAAGATTTATATCTTGTTATTTAAAAAAGATTGAATTATATATAGTAATTACGCATATAAAATGTAAATAATGCAATCATGAATAGGGATGAAAACGGATCGGATACGGAGCGGATGTTGGTCTTCCCATATTCGCATCCGAATTTTTTTCCGGATACGGATACGAATACGAATGCATTCGGATACGGATACGGATACGGTTCGGATATTAAACGGATACGAATACGGTTCGGATATTATCGGATACGGAGTCGAATACGAATATATTTTGTCGAATACGGATTGCATTTTAATCTTTATTATTTATTTATAATAGTAGTTTCTATAAATATAATGATATTCAATATACTCATGTCTATGTTAGTACTTTGTCAATATTAGAGAAAAAAATTAATTTCAGTGTTGTTATCATTTATAATCGTCTCAATTAATAGAAAGTAAAAATAATTTTATGTTACTAATCCAAATAAAAATATTTATTATAAGAAAATTTATTTAATAAAAATTAAGTATTATCTAATTAAAAGTATTCTCTAATATAGAGAAGTAATTATATTATATTAATCATCTTATGACGTTAAAGATACGGATAAACAAATTAATATTTATCGGATACGGATAATATCCATGTCGGACACGGATAAGAGAGGATATTGGTCTTCCCATATCCGCATCCATATTTTTTTGACGGATACGGATACGAATACGGATATGTTCGGATATAGATACGGTTCGGATATTACGCGTATTTTTCGGATTCGGATACGGATCGGAGCGGATTTTATCCGCTCCGTTTTCATCCCTAATCATGAATATGATTTGAGTATTTTAATCGTTTATGCATTCATTCTAAGTTATTTCATCACAATAATCTACATATAAACTCTTTATACTGTCTATATATTATTCATATCTTATTTATTCAATAAAATTGGACTATACATAGTAATAACGCATATAAAGTGCAAATAATGCAATTCTGAGTATCGTTTGAACATTTCAACCGTTTTTGCATTCGTACTAAATCATTTCTTCATAATAATCTTAATTTAAACTCTTTATGATGTCTAGAATATGATCCAGATCTTATTTATTCAAAAAGATTGGATTATATGTAGTAATTACGCATATAATGTACCAATAATGCAATTTTGAATATCATTTGGGCATTTCAATCGGTTCTCGACATATACTAACTCATTTCATCACAATAATCTATATGTAAACTCTTTATATTGTCCAGAATATTATTCATATCTTATTTATTATAAAAGATTGGATTCTACAATGTAATTATGCATATAAATTACAAATAATGCAATTCTGAGTATCATTAGAGTATTTTAATTGTTATTGCGATGTTTCTAAGTCATTTTATCACAATAATTTACATTTAAATCTTTATACTTTCTAGAATATTATTCATATCTTATTTATTTAAAAAGATTGGATTATGCATAGTAGTTACGTATATAAACTGCAAATAATGCAATTCTGTGTATCATTTGAATATTTTAATTGTTTTTGTTAAGAACTTGTTTCCTTGTGCAATTTTAATTTTTATTACTAATAAACAACAATTAACATAGCACAACAAATGAGATATCTTGTAATTTAACATTTAGAACACTTGAGAAAGGAGAAATTGTATGTCCTTTCTAAAATTGTATTTGGAAGACTTGACCTCAATCTTTTGGAGTCGGTGGTGTTCCTCTAACACCTCCTTCTTCTCCTTGAGCTTGCACCTTAGGTTTACCAAAAATTTAACCAAATTCTCCTCAAATTTGCTAGCAAATGAGAGAATATGTCTAAACCTTTAGTTTTCCTTCTTCAATTAAATCAATATTTAATGCGGGAACTAAGTTCAACTCGTGAACTCCTAAAATTAATATCAACTATTTGACAATTATTATTTGGTTTAGATTTTACATTAATTTAGTTTCATATGATTCTTTTGAAATAATTAATCATAACAGCTTATAATGGTATACAATTAATTATTCAACTTATCATATTTTCTATTCTCTAATACAAATAAACTAAATATAATGTACACTAGTTAGGAGCTTGTTTTCGTGTGATCCTTGGAGGATTTATGTCATTTTAGCCATGAAAGTTAAATCGATATTTATTTCCAATAGTCATAAGCGGTATCTAGCAACACGTTATGATTTCCAATTAACATAAATAAATACTGTACAATTATAGTATTTTAATCCTGCATAAGAAATAAAGTATTTTCTTGTTTTCATTCTTATGTCACATGATATTACTGTATAATTCATGATAGGAATTTCTCATTCTTGCAGATTATACATTTCTTGATTTAGAGATGATTGTGTTAGAAAGTGTTCTTAGATGCTCAATTTTAATTTTAGCTACTAATTAAGTTAAATTATCGTGAACAATCAAGAACGTATATAGTTTAAGCATATTCAACACACAAGACAAGAGAGAAAAATGTAGGAATTGTACCTCTCACAAAATCATATTCGTGAGGCTCGACCACGGCATAGGAGGCGGTGGCGTGCTCGTCTACTCGTCTTCTTCTTATTTCTTAGATCCACACAAAGATTAATCAACTTCACTTTGTTTCGTGATAGCGAAATGCGTGAAATCGCCTAATTCAATGGCTTCCCGTCTTCAATTAACTCATTAATTAATTAAGGGAATCTAATCTCAACTCATGAGACCTACTTAGAATGCAATTAGAGCTCTAAATGTGGCAGCTAAAAAGCTCTTTCTTCAAACAAAAATGGCGGCTAGGAAGAGGAGAAAGAGAGATGAGAGAAAGGGTGCCCTAATTTCACAATTAGGTAGTCTTTATATAGACAACTTGACCTAACCATTGGGGACCACTCTCCAAAACATGGTAGGCCCTATTTGATAATTATTGTAGGATTAGAATTTTCATTAATTAGTTTCATATGATCTTTTTGATATAATTAATTATAACGGTTCGCAACAGTATATAATTAATTAATCGACTTATTATATTGCATTCTCCAATGCAGATAAAGTAATATTTAACATTGTTGATTAAGAGCCTTTAATTCCTGTGACCCTCGAGGATTTATGTCATGTTGGCCATGGAAATTAAATCGTTATTTATTTTTAATAATCATAAGCGGTATCTAGCAACACGTTATGATTCCCAATTAATATAAATAAATACTATACTTTTATAGTATTTCAATACTGCACAAGAAATAGATAATTTTCTTGTTTTGATTCTTATGTTACATGATATCATTGTATAATCCAAGATAAGAATGTGTCATTTTTGCAGATTATATATTTCTTGATCTTTAGAGATGATCGTCTAGTTTGAATGCATACGATCAAACTCTATCAAGGGGCGCCCAACAAATATCATCACTCACTAGGGATACTAATGAGGGACATACGGTTTTCTTGATGAACAATATTTTTCTGTACAATTCAAGAGAACATAAAATAAAGTATGTATAGCAGCCCTTATCTGGAATCAACGGTAGGCGATATTTATTGAACCTATACTCATGTGGAAAAGTTGAATCATTTCAAATTTAGAATGAAACTCATATGAAATAAATAATGACACATAACACAATCTATATTTATTTCATTGGGTCATGTTCTGTGTTATGTTCCAATAACATACACATATGCAATTAATTTGATAACTCCTTACGTATGATTTGTAGAACATAATTATCACTTAACTTGCATACTAATCTTATATGACAATTAATGTTCCTTATTAATTATCAAGATCATGGACTGTTTAGATTTATTATAATCATTCTAATGAATGATTCACAGAGATCTACAATTTAGATTTTCAACCTGAATGATCCGTCAATAATAAACTCTAGAAACAAACGATCAAATATTATGAAAAACATAATCTAATATTTAAGTCATTAAATCATTGACTTTTAGGACATTACTCTAACATATTGTACAAGTTGCTAGTGAACAATTTATCTCCATTAAGAGACCCAAATAGATATTATCACTCATTAAACAAATTAATATGAGACATACGGTTTTATTGAGGAACATAACTTTTTTCCGCACAATTCAAGAGAACATAAATAAAACCATATAGTAACCCTTATTAGGAATCAACGTTAGACGATATTTATTGAACATATTTTCATGTGGAAAAGTTGAATCATCTCAAACTCATATGAAATAAATAATAACACATATTAAATCATATTTTAATAATATTTTTAATTATTTTAGGTATCAATCGATCTTTGAAAGTCCTATACTACTAGATTATTGTGTGTCATATCAATACGATTGTGTCGTATTATTTTGGAGAACATTAAATAGTGCACAGTTACTTTGTATTTAATGTAAATTATACAAAAAATAATGCTCCAAATTCAGATAACGCAATCTAGTTTGTGGTAAACAGGCCGAACACCAATTTATACGCCCTAAATGATAATGGGTTCTACGACTACGAAGCAGGCTAAATAGGCCGAACACCAATTTATACGCCCGAATATATATGGCCTATATACTTTTTTTTTTTTTAACGAAAATTGTTGGGTCAAAAGAATGATATACCGTTTATATGAAAAAAAAGAAAGAAAAATTAGAGAGCTGATAACCGTCATCCAGCGAAAAATCATCCGCGTCATCCAAGTCTCTTCTCTCCCCTCGCGATCCCTTCCCTCCATCTCCCTCGCGCTCCCAGTCTCTCTCGCACCCCTTTCCTCTTTCTCTCGCACTCCCTTCTCTCTTTCTCTCACGCTCTTCCTTCCCTCCCTCGGGCTCTCCATTTCCTCAATTCTCTATCTCACGTTTCTTTTTTCCTGTCTCTCCTTCTCTTCTTCTTCCATCTTCTCTCATTCAATTCATCACACTTTCTTTTCTCTTCCTCATCTCCTCTCCTTCTTTCCGTCAGATTTTTTTTCCCCATGAACTCCACCTCTGTTCCTAACATGTGCATTTTATCTTGTTCTTTTTTAAATGAACATATACAATAATAAATTGAACAGATACGAAGATAATAAGAACATATAATCAAAATGTATATATACAAGAACAAAGTTAACATACATAATAAATAAAACTGAACAGATATAACAACTAATTGAACATAAATAGCAAATAAATTGAACATATGTTACCGATAAATTGTACGGATTTAACAATTAAAAGCGAACATATCTAATTGACATACATAATAAATAAACTGAACATATATAACAACTAATTGAACATATAACAAATAAATTGAACAGATGTTACCGATAAATTGCACAGATTTAACAATTAAAAGCGAACATATCAAATGACATACATAATAAATAAACTGAACATATATAACAACTAATTGAACGTATATAACAAATAAATTGAACAGATGTTACCGATAAATTGCACAGATTTAACAAATAAAAGTGAAATGTAAAAAAAAATTAACAGATATGATATATAAAATGAACAAATATAATAAATAAAATGAACATATATAACAAATAATTTGGACTCATACAAAAAATAAAAATTAAACATAAATTGAACATATGTAGCAAACATGTTGATTCATACAAAAATATAAAAAGTGACAATAAATTGAACATATATAAAAAATAAATTGAATAGTTACATCCATTAGATACTCTCTTAGTACTACTAATAAACTTTAGATACTACTTTGTTACAACAAGTTGAACACTTATTCGTATTAAATAATCCTTTAGTGTTTCTAAGTGTCACAGTACATTAAATTATTAGGGAGAAGTAAGAAGTGATAGGCGTTATTCAGAAAAGAAAGATCAGTGCAAAGAAGAAGGAAAGAGGCGAACTAAAAGAAGGGATGGAGGGAGAGGAGAGGGAGGGGATAAGAGCGCTAAAGAGAGGGGGAGGGAGGGGAGGGGAGGGGAGGAAGAGGCACGGAAAAATTGAGCGGAGCGGAAAATTAAAGATGCGCTCCTCTGTGGATGACACGGATGACATCCAATTGAATGGTAAGTAATAATTACCATGAGTTGCTGTCAAAATGTTTGTAGAATCCTTATATTCCTAGATAAAATACGAACCAAATTGTCAATGTACCATCATTATTGGACACCGGTCGGTTTTCCATGAAATGTATGTTTTATTATCCTCAACAACTTGCAGCACTGTTGGTCTCTGATGAATACCAGCCTGCACATACAACCTATGGAGTCGAGGATCTAGCGACGACTATTAAAGTGTTGTTACCCTTTAGCTTGCGTTAATTAGAATTAGCTGATTTCCATTATCTAATTTATTCAAAGTAGATATTTCTCTTGTAATTGAGCTACCATGAAATAAAAAAAAAGACGAGTTAATGAATAAAACATTTATCTCTTGTCTCAACCGATTACAGATTTACACTTAAGGCTGAATGCTGCATATCATCATTACATTGAGTTAATCAATGCATTTTTGCATATCATCATCATCATACCAAAGAAAAAAAATATATTGTTGATTTGAAACAAACGTACAAGCACGTGATAAATTGAAATCACAACTAGAGAATTTTTTTTTAGGGATTCATCTTCCCAATTGGATGAATCCTAATTGGAAGACCAGTGGAAAATTTTACGAGCGGCGATGCAACAGGTTGGCCAGATTCAACCAGCTCATAATCGTAGTTAAGAATTAGATGCCGAAGGAACACTGCAATTTCTATTCTTGCAATCTCAGAGCCAATACAGTGCCGTGCACCTCCTCCAAATGGCATCCAATTATTACTTTTCTTTATGGCCTACATAAACAAATTGAAGGAGACAATAGTATATGCCAAAATACAATAAAAAATAAAGATTATATGATTCGCTGCTTCTATCATTTAGATAGGCAAACAGGGAAATTTTTTTGCTATTCGTTTTCTCTAATTGTTAACAAAATGCTAACATGGTAACTAAAATTGACAATAATATTAATTTTAGGAAAAAAAAAAGTGTTTTGTTCAAAGAAAATTATAACTCTGTAGATAATATTGTTTGGAAAAAATATGAAGTTTCCAAACACTCAAACGGGTTAGTAGAAAAATAGTAAACTAGCTAGACAATGATTAAGAATACCTGCCATCTCCATGGATCAAAGATGTTAGGATTTTCAAAAGCTGATGGATCCAAATGCATAGCTGCAATATGTGTTATGACAGTAGTCCCCTGCGGTATGATGTAACCTGGTTGATTATACATACAAATTTTAAAAGCTCTTTTACATACTTCAGATCATATATATTCACTACAAGAATTAAATGGTCTTTACATAAATTTTTCTAGATAGACTTTTTTTTATTTATGTTGGACCTTAATTGTTTCTATTGTTAGATTCACTTGATGCACTAAGTCTAGCAATTTTTTATTAATAAGTCTTTAAAAATCTAGCAATTTATCTTTGATAGTAGAACAAGGTCCAACATAAATTGTCAGATTTAAAAATTTAGCAAGATATATTGTTAGATTTTTAAAGACCAATTAATAAAAAATTAAGTTATGAAAAAGATTGTTAGATTTAGTGCATCAAATAAATCTAACAGTAGAACAAGGCCCAACATAAAAAAGTAATAAATTACATTCTTTGATTCAGTTCTTTTTTGGGGGGTTAATAGTAATAAATTACCATTATGGTTAAACCTACTCAGGGCTTGAGACAGGGTTGTCCGATGTCCCCTTACATTTTCATCATTGCCATGGAAATGATGTCAAGGGTGATACATAAAGCACATGAAGAAGGTAAGATGAAGGGAGTCCAAGTGGCAAGAACCAGCCCGGCTATAACACATGCAATTTATGCGGATGATCTAGTTATCATGGGGAATACAAGAGAGCAGGAGATGCAAACTATACATTCCATACTAAATATGTTTGCGGATGCATCTGGTTTGTGTATAAATCCGCAAAAATCAAAACTGTGGTTTTCAAGAATGTGTCATGAGGAGGTCGTAAGCCGGGTCCAAGAAAAATGGGGGGCATGCAAGGTCACTGGTCAAGAACGTTACTTAGGGATCATGTTTGATGAAAATGGGGATACAAAGAAAAATGGCAGGCTTTTGCTTGAAAAATTGAAAGCTAAGTTAACGGGTTGGAAGGCTCACATGCTTTCACATGCAGGTAGACTAGTTTTAATCAAGTCGGTGTTGATGTCAATGCCAGTCTATGTCATGTCATTTCAAATGTTGCCAAAAGGGATCCTTAAACAAATAAATAGTCTACTTGCAAAATTCTTTTGGGGAAAAACAGACCGTGATAGGTATCTATCTTTCATAGGTTGGAAAAAAGTTTGTAGACCAATCGAGGAAGGAGGGCTGGGAGTCAAGAATCTCAACATGTTTGGTCAAGCTCTGTTCTTAAAAGTGGTGTGGTCACTCATGGCTGATGAAAACAAGTTGTGGGTGCAGGTATGTAAATCAAAGTATTGCCCAACAGTGGGCTATTGGAGAGCAAGAAGAAATACTAATTGTAGCAAGTTGTGGAGCCAAACCTTAACTTTAAGAGAGGTTTTCAAGGAGCAAGTCATGTGGCAGGTGGGGAATGGTAAAAAAGTGAAGGCGCTTTCTCAGCCTTGGTTTCAAGCTGTTAGGAAATTGCCCAATTTTAATTTTGTGACTAATTACTATTAATTAATCCAATTAAAACATAAGCAACACGAGATCTAGTACTTTAAGCAATAGACACAAAGAGAAAGAGGAGAAATCGATACCTCCCGCGAAATCGTATTCGCGGGGCTCGACCAAGGCATGGGAATCGATGGCGTGCCTTCTCCACCGTCTCCACCACGTCTCGTAACCGCCCTCGAGTCCACCAAGGAGGATTAATCACGTTCTACAAGGTACGTGCTAGCATACCCAAAGAACAAGCCTAATCCCTATGGTTTTCTCTCTTGCATCAATCAACAACCTTGATTTAGTGGAGAGAAAATAGCTCAACACATGAGCAAATAAGAGGGAGAGAGGAGGAAGGTGGCGGCCTAGAATGGGAGGAAGAGAGGAGAGAGAAAAGTCTAGGTGGAGGCTCTCATAAGTGGTCCTTATATAGAGCACAAAACCTAATTGACCTCTTGCATAATTACAACTATGCCATCCCACCTACCACCATTATGGGCAGCCACGAAATGGGCTTTTATGGGCCATTTAACCCCTTCATTTGGACCATTAATTCATATAATTAAGGTCCCTCAACTTTGCTCTTTAATTGGGCTATATATTTGCTATTTAAATAACGACCCAATTAATCAATATAACCATTTATATTGATAAGTGTTGAACTAAATTAATTATTAACTCATTAATAATTATTTTAGGATTAGTTAATGCATTAATTTATTTCTATATGATCCATTGACTTAATTAATTATAACGGTTCGCAACGGTGTATAATTAATTAATCAATCTTATCATATTTCCACAGAACCTACTGCTGTGAATAAATAAATAATGCACTGTGTGATTAATGTCCTATTTGTGTGACCCTTTGAGGATTTATGCTATGTTGGCCATGGAATTAAATCGTTATTTAATTCCAATAATCATAAGCGGTATCTAGCAACACGTTATGACTCCCAATTCGCATAAATAGTGCACTGCTACAATATTTCAATCCTGCATAAGAGAATAAATATGTTTCTCTATTTTGATTCTTATGTCACACGATATCATCGTATAATCCAAGATAGGAATGTGTCATTCTTGCAGATTATACGTTTCTTGATCTAGAGTTGATCGCTTAGTTGCGCGCATACGATCCAACTTCATCAAGGGGCCCAAACAGATATCGTCACTCACTAAGTGAATTAATGAGGGACATACGGTTTTCTTGATGATTAGCTTTTCCCCGCACAATTCAAGAGAACATAACTAAAGTCCGTATAGCAGCCCTTATCGGGAATCAGCGGTAGACAATATTTATTGAACCTATCCTCATGTGGAAAAGATAAACATCTCAAACTTAGAACCAAAATCATAACGAAATAAACAATGACACTTAACACAATCCATATGTTTATTTCATTGGGTCAAGTCCTGTACTATATTCCATAACATATACATATGCAATTAAGTTGGTAACTCTTTACCTATGATTAGTAGAACTTAATCATCACTTAACTTGCATACTAATCTTATATGATAATTAATGTTCCTTTGTTAATTATCAAGATTATGGACCGTTTAGATTTATTATTGTCATTCTAAAGAATGATCCACAGAGATCTACAATTCAGATCCTCAACCTGAATAATCTGTCAATAATAAACCTAGGAACAGATGATAATATATCATCCATAACATAAACTAATATTTAAGTCATTAAATTATTGACTTCTAGGACATAACTCTAACAATCTCCCACTTGGCCTAGAGTCAATCAGTAGTGACTTCTAGCCAACGAAGAATTGAGAACAATGTCATATATCTACATATATACATGTCTCGGACCTCAAAATAAATAATACGCTTATAGCTAGTTACTCATACGTCCACCACGTATGGATGCATAACTGCATCTCGTATACTGCTCAAGGTAGAGGTCGTGCTAGAGTGTTCGCTGTGTTCGCGAACCTATCCAAAAATTGTTCGACCATATATATATATACTCCTATATATATTCTTGATCACCATCATATGATATCAAGTGATATCGTTATAGATCATATTTGAATCTCCAATGTAACATTGGGTTCTTTAGTAGTAAGTAATGGTTCGAGATGCATAGAACCATAATAACTCGACTAAGAACTCGATCCGAAATAAATTTCTTTTATTGCTTCACAAGTTGCTATGTATTTTACTTTGGTGACGGAAACGGTTGTAATATTCCATTTAGAACACTTTCTAAACTTACAACACCACCTTTTAAGCAAAATATGTAGCTCAATCGTGATTACATCAATCCTTTGAAAAACTTTTATCAGTGTAACAACTTACACGAGATTTCTTTCATCTTAAGAGATGAAACATTATATCACTCTTTCTCATAAGATACTCGAGGATATCCTTGATTATCGTCCAAATGTGTCTCTCTTATATCCATTTGACAACTGTTTGTCATATCATTTGGATATTACACATTGGGGCATATGCATAAATATGGCATACAAAATGAAACTCACAATGAAAGAATGCTTGAACTACTTCATGCACTTTCTCGAATTGAGTTGTAATAAACCGAGTTAAACACTCAAGTCATGCCATGTGACGTACAGTTAGACATCCTTTCTTGGAGTGTAACTTTCGTGTTTCTAGAACACTTCGTCAATATATGCATATTTGCTCAAACCTAACATCCATCATAATCTATCTTTATAGATTTTGTTTCCTAGGATTAGGTGACTTCGCCCAAGTTCTCATTTGAGAAAGCATTCTCCAAAGAGATCTCGACAATATTCATTTTCTTAATGTTATTCCCAATTTAATGAATTGTTATCTTGAACAATACAAGTAATACAATTATGCTCCCACTGAATATCTTGTTTATACAAGATACTTTTGACGAAGTTCAACTCCTTGACTTCCTTGTCAAAGCTTTTATTCCAATCTCCACAACACTTACTTTAATCCATTAATGGATCCTTGAAGCATGCGTATGTTTTTAGCAATACATAAAACCTCGATTTGTGTCAAATGCACAACATCATCCTTCATTCATACGAAGAAGGCGGTTTTATGTGTTTTTCCATATATCAACATATATGAAATACAACTATTGCCAGAATGATCTTAATTGACTTTTACATAGCCACAAGCAAGAGGTTGTGCTTTGTACGTAGTCAACTAGTCATCGACTTAGACATAGCTACAAGCGAGAAGCCGCGCTTTGTACATAGTCGATTTGTTATCCATGTCGATCTTTCCTTTTGAAGATCTAAACATTCTTGATGGATTGCTCCTTCATGAACACCAACCAAGGTCTATACCTTGTTGTTATACATGGATTTTATTTAAAGATCATATGAATTCAAATCATATATGTGGAATCGGATCGTTCCATCGTTTCCTTGTTTATCAACGGATTCTCATATGCTAAGTTTGAGAATGTCGTGAAGCCAATGCATCAAACGGCTTAGGCAATCAACTCTCGTTGATCTTTTGTAGGATTGGTACTTGAGGTTCAAGAACTACTTCCACAACGATTTGTTGAACGAGTTCTTGACTCCTCATATATTCCATGAGTTTCTCAAACATCATCAACTCGTGAGATGGTTGAGTCCTCATTAGAAGGAGCGTACTATTAAAATTCTTTTCAAAACAACTTGTGAATGAAGTTCCGCTCAACTCCCACTAAGCACCATGTATGGAGTGACAAGTTTCCCATAAGAGTACTTCTTGTAGTGACGCATAAACTCCTTTAATGCTCACTTTACTCCCACTACTTCTTCTTGAGAGTTTTCAATTCATCAAGACTACATTATGATTAGCAACAACTACTTTGTTCTTATCATATTCGTGGAACTAGTGCCTTTTAATATAAAGCATCCTACAAATATTAAGTGTCTTATTTGGGTACAAGCTTATCAACAATCTTGAAATAAGCTTATCAACACCAAATCTTAAGAAGCATTATACTTAGAGATCAAAATCTCATAAGATATCTTCTTCAATAGACTTCGATGGAACATCATTCAGTGTAAACAATATTGTCCTCAAACATAATTCCCTAATATGAGTCGAATAAGTCCATTTGATTTATTACCGATCGAACTATACAAAATATTGTTCGATACCTCCATTCTTGGACATATTATTCCTCATGGAGCGAGTTATGAAACTACTTTCATACTCTTTAGATAATATTTCAAATCATATGACTTAACTACTTACCATGATTAATTGTAAGACTTTTCTTTTTCCTTGAACGGTCTTTTTAACTTCACACTTGAACTCCTTTGAACTAGTCAAAAGGTTCATACTTATACCTTATCAAATAGATATGTTAATATCTACAATGATCGTTGGTTAAGTAGTAAAGCATCAACAACCTTTCATTGCACAAGTACTTATAGGTCTTTATACATCGATATGTATAAGTCCTAATTAATTCACTTGTCCTTAAACCTTCATAGGTTCAAGGTGCTTTTGTCATTTAACAAACATGATTCGCATATCAATCGATTGGAATCGAATTGAATTACGAGCTCTACGTTACGTAGACTCTCGTAATGCGATTCTCGTTTACTTATGTGACTAAGCGGTATATATAACATGAAAGTCAAATACTTTATGTCAAGTCTTACACATTCTATTTGTCATTCAAAAATTGTTTATCTATTTCAAGCAAATTCAGTCAAGATGCATGAAATCATATAAACAAATCCATAATAAAAGATCTTGTCTTTTACAAAACATAATCATCCATCATGGAATATGAAATGGAGATATTTTTGAGAGGTTTTTAGAATTAAGGTATGCAACCTTCAATTCCTAAACAAACTCTTAATAAAGATAACTCTACGTATTCAATGGTAATGACTTAGATGAACAAGTCATTTCCTATACGGAGTTTACTTTACATCTCTCGAACTTTCTCTTATTCTTCATTGCTATTACATTTCGTTAAATGTGAGCATATGAACTAGTATCAAGTTACTAGTGTAAATTAGAGATAGTGAGATAATTTGAACGACAAATACACTTTAGGATTAGAATATTTCTAATCGTCACAATCATGGTACTTCGGACAACCTTTCAAATGCCTCCCATAAAACGGCAAATGAAACATCTCATGTGACACATGGTCATCAATGAGAGTCTCGAAATTTCAACTCATACCTTGGTGAAGTATTTCTTGAATACTTAACCAATCACCTTTTTGCATCAACAAGCGTGCATAAAGGTAATATTATATCCTTCATAATTCCAAAGAGATCGAATGACAATATCAACAATCCTTGATATCGGAGATTAATATCTCTAGTCATCAATTAGCTACTTCAATCTTTCGATTTGTAAGCTAATGAAACATTCATATAACTTCTTTTAAAAGAATAATCTCTTGGTCAACTCATATTCTTTATACTCAATCATAAATGATGGAGTTAATATCTACTTTCTCCAAGAACACTTTCTTGAGTAAGCGGATGAGAACGTACGAGTTAATTTTAGTCCATATGAATTCGCTAATTCAAAGGTCTAGAAATTTCAAATGAGGATATTAAGCATACGCTTTATTGAATAACTTTTCGTCAAAAGTCAATCAATCATCGCGTTGCTACGTTCGGGTAGTTTGAGGAAAGTTTTGGGAATTGACATACTCAAATTTCTCTTTCACTAAGATCGTGTCTTAGGAATCGGTATTACTTCTTTAAGTGAATACTTTTAGAAACGAGTTTGTTAATTTTCAAAGATTGATCGCAACAAAATTAACAATTTAAACATCTATAACAAAATCAATTTAAGGTCATATAGTTTATGCAATTGTTTTATTTATAACAAATAAAACTCCCACTACAATTATTTAATGTCCCTAATGTAGTAGGTTTTCCAAGATCCCTATTTTCGTTGAGATGGTGCTTGCGTCGGCGTGACACCAAAAACAACTAGATAGAGTAGGTTCTCCAACCAATCATTTCATATGATTCTTGGTTTGTGAAATATCACATGTACATCCACAAACTTTGCCCCGATGTCCAATCCGATTAGAAAACATCGTTAAGTAACCTTTCTCTATTTGCTCCTAGTAAATCCGATTTACACCCCGACACGGATGATGGAACACGATGTCCCGCGTCGGCGAGAATGCATCAATGAACGATCATACACGTTAGAAGGGGATAGAGAGAAGGAGGGCGATTTAACTTAATCATGTTTTGTTTGGGACAATCAATTAAGTGACACTTGTTTGGTGGTCATGTAAGCATACACCCATACCTAGCCTATGACAATTCATAGCAATCACAAGCAATCACATATAAGCATCTCATTATTTTGGGTTTGTATGGCTCCCGCTTGCATTAGTTTCGCCACATCGTCCATGAAGCAAAACTAATCTAATCCTTGTCCCTCCCACTAAATTCTATAAGGATCTAAATCCTATAAAATAAAGGAACAAAATACATGTGAAAAATATCCTACTCCCATCCTAGCCTTAGGGGCATGCAAGCCTCACAAGTTACATAAAAAATTAATCAACAAATTAATTAATTAATGGCACCAAAAGCCGCATTACAAACATTCACACATGCATTCAATTTACAACCACAAGGCATTGAGTCTTGAGCCATACTAAACCCACTATCCACCTACAAAACAAAGTTAGCACATACAAGCACTTTGTTTCCAATTAACGATTTTCAAGCATCTTTGCGTATCGTTTGCTATAAGTAAATTCCGCGTACAAATTCTCAATTTTTAAACAACCAAACTTGTTTAAATTCATTTAGAAAGTTCTTTCAACATCCCATAACTGAAAGGAGATCAAACAAGGAGTTTTCTAATTATTTTCAACTAGTTTGAATACTTAGAAAAACAGTAATTTAACAAAAAACGTAACTAATGGAATCCAACAAAACCAACAGTTTTCGGTCTCCAAAAATTCTCAAATAAATTACTTAAGCTCCTTATCATAGTTGTGATTACCAGTAAAAATTTCAAGAAGAGATCTTAAACCATCTGGGAGAATAAAAAATGACAAATCTCTTACAAGTGCACGAAACACCGTTATGAGATTTTCAGCTTATCCTCTCAACCATTTGGTCTCTTAGACCACCTTCTATCCAGTTTTTATATATACAATATACATAGAAAAACTTGTTTAGACTACAGGCTATCCATTCATGAAAAGAAAACAACCAAGTTCAGTTCAATAATATTAAGTTACATGCTAAACAATCAACAAATTTTGTACTGGAACAGACTGTCGATCGAAATGTTTTAACCTAGTTGAAGGTCCAAACTTCCACGAAAAATTATGAAATTAATTTTCCTGGAATCCTAACTCAAATTAGAACAACTCCATTTAAACAGAATTTTTAAAGGAGTTCTCAGTTGGTACAGTTTATTAGAACAATCGATTTGCTCAACAAAGTGGATCTGACAAGATCTTCCTTTTCATACTTGAAAACCCACAAATTAATCTGAGTCATGTAACAATTTATGCATGCTCAGAAAGAGCTTCAAGTCCTCTTTATTTCTAGCCATAGAACACTGGTACTTATATTCAAAATATAAATCTTTCAAGCCATTCAAACAGGACAGTGCGAGCAGAAACTGGTTCTGCGCACTGTCGCCGTTTTATTCACAATAAATCTATACTAATTCAGAAAAATGTGAATCCAACGCCAAAAGAATCACAATCCAAAGATCTACAACTTTCATGTATATGGAAAAAACTTCCAGAGAACTTATCAAAGCGAAAAACGCGAAACAACACAGAAAATACCATTTCCAGACAGCAAACAAACGCATCATCTCTACTAATCCGTTAATTAGCCAATTTCTCTTAATTAAGTGTCAAAATAGCTTAAGTACGACCATGTGCTCTGATACCACTGTTAGGAAATTGCCCAATTTTAATTTTGTGACTAATTACTATTAATTAATCCAATTAAAACATAAGCAACACGAGATCTAGTACTTTAAGCAATAGACACAAAGAGAAAGAGGAGAAATCGATACCTCCCGCGAAATCGTATTCGCGGGGCTCGACCAAGGCATGGGAATCGATGGCGTGCCTTCTCCACCGTCTCCACCACGTCTCGTAACCGCCCTCGAGTCCACCAAGGAGGATTAATCACGTTCTACAAGGTACGTGCTAGCATACCCAAAGAACAAGCCTAATCCCTATGGTTTTCTCTCTTGCATCAATCAACAACCTTGATTTAGTGGAGAGAAAATAGCTCAACACATGAGCAAATAAGAGGGAGAGAGGAGGAAGGTGGCGGCCTAGAATGGGAGGAAGAGAGGAGAGAGAAAAGTCTAGGTGGAGGCTCTCATAAGTGGTCCTTATATAGAGCACAAAACCTAATTGACCTCTTGCATAATTACAACTATGCCATCCCACCTACCACCATTATGGGCAGCCACGAAATGGGCTTTTATGGGCCATTTAACCCCTTCATTTGGACCATTAATTCATATAATTAAGGTCCCTCAACTTTGCTCTTTAATTGGGCTATATATTTGCTATTTAAATAACGGCCCAATTAATCAATATAACCATTTATATTGATAAGTGTTGAACTAAATTAATTATTAACTCATTAATAATTATTTTAGGATTAGTTAATGCATTAATTTATTTCTATATGATCCATTGACTTAATTAATTATAACGGTTCGCAACGGTGTATAATTAATTAATCAATCTTATCATATTTCCACAGAACCTACTGCTGTGAATAAATAAATAATGCACTGTGTGATTAATGTCCTATTTGTGTGACCCTTTGAGGATTTATGCTATGTTGGCCATGGAATTAAATCGTTATTTAATTCCAATAATCATAAGCGGTATCTAGCAACACGTTATGACTCCCAATTCGCATAAATAGTGTATTGCTACAATATTTCAATCCTGCATAAGAGAATAAATATGTTTCTCTATTTTGATTCTTATGTCACACGATATCATCGTATAATCCAAGATAGGAATGTGTCATTCTTGCAGATTATACGTTTCTTGATCTAGAGTTGATCGCTTAGTTGCGCGCATACGATCCAACTCCATCAAGGGGCCCAAACAGATATCGTCACTCACTAAGTGAATTAATGAGGGACATACGGTTTTCTTGATGATTAGCTTTTCCCCGCACAATTCAAGAGAACATAAATTAGGTCCGTATAGCAGCCCTTATCGGGAATCAGCGGTAGACAATATTTATTGAACCTATCCTCATGTGGAAAAGATAAACATCTCAAACTTAGAACCAAAATCATAACGAAATAAACAATGACACTTAACACAATCCATATGTTTATTTCATTGGGTCAAGTCCTGTACTATGTTCCATAACATATACATATGCAATTAAGTTGGTAACTCTTTACCTATGATTAGTAGAACTTAATCATCACTTAACTTGCATACTAATCTTATATGATAATTAATGTTCCTTTGTTAATTATCAAGATTATGGACCGTTTAGATTTATTATTGTCATTCTAAAGAATGATCCACAGAGATCTACAATTCAGATCCTCAACCTGAATAATCTGTCAATAATAAACCTAGGAACAGATGATAATATATCATCCATAACATAAACTAATATTTAAGTCATTAAATTATTGACTTCTAGGACATAACTCTAACACAAGAATGGACGGTGCAAGAACAAGCAACACCAAGAGACAGAAAATTGAGGGTGTGTGAACTCATAGATGAGCAGGCGAGTCAGTGGAAGGTTGATGTTTTAACAAGGCTGTTCCAACCATACCAGGTGCATAGCATCATTACTGGTACAAATAAACCTGATCCACAGCTCCAGGAAATTGACCGATTGGTATGGAAACTAGCAAAAAGTGGGCGTTATTCAGTTAAGGAAGGGTATAAAATGCTCACAAATTTGATTACCAACAACCAAAACATAAGGGATTTTGATTTTGATTGGCAAGTGATTTGGAAGTGGAAAAGCATAACACCGAGAGTGAAAACTTTTCTCTGGAGATTGGTGAATAAAGGATTGCCACTGGCGGTAAATATGCACACTAGGTTCAGCAATTTTGATCCCACCTGCCAAAGATGCAATCAAGAGAGTGAATATGAAATGCACTGTTTGTTCTTCTGCAACACATCAAGGCAAGTGTGGTTTGGGGGTCAATTGGGGCTTAGAGTACATGAATTACCCTTAAATATAGAAACAACTGTGCAACAGGTCATGAAAGGTCTTAGTGAAGAAGGGGCTAGGGTTTTTGCAAACACAATGTGGGAAACCTGGAAAGAGAGAAATAAAACAGTTATTGAGCATGGTGTTTTCAACTCGCAAAGTGTCATACAGAGGGTGAATGCAGAGTTGACAAATGACCTTTCACTAGTTTTGGCAGAAGGTAGACAACAGAGGCAACACACCAATTACAGCAGGTATGAATTTCATGAGCACGGCTGGCAAGTTGTGGTAGATGCCTCTTGGCAAGTTGGAGGAAAATTTGGGGGAGCATATGTGGTTTATGAGGAAGGTAGGCTGCACTCAGTAGGGCTGCATTCCTTCAATCTTGAAGATCCTTTTCATGCTGAAGCCGAAACACTGAAGGAAGCAATTTTCTATGTTTATGAGCGTATCCGGGTGCCAGGAGAAAAACAGGTTCAGTTCTTCTCTGACTGTCTGAATCTGGTAACAGCGGTTAACCAAACAGATACAACTGACTTACCTTCATGGAGGGCAACAAGAGCGGTTAACCAGGTGATTAGAGAATTACAGAAGGAGAACAGAACAATAGAAGTGCAGCATGTGCAAAGGGAGGCTGTGCATCAGACACATGATTTGGCGAATATAGCAAGGAGAAATGCAATTGATTACAGGGGCCCAATGTACATGGCCTTGCGGCAACAGGAAAGGATATCTGAGAACATTGATGAACAGTTTTTTCAAAGGGTACTTGAAGCCCCGCCTTAATTTTATTTTTGATAAGTTTCTTTGTTGCCTGGTGCGAGGAAGTTAGTAGTCTTAGTTTATTTTCTAGTACTATTTTTTTCTTTTTTCTACTGTATTTTTTTCTGTTTTTTAACTGTTTCTGGTACGAGGTGAAGTTAGGTTAGTAAGGGCACCAGGTTTCAAGTACTGTTTTCTTTTATGCTGGCATTTATTGTACTGTTAAGGACTGTTTCTCTTTTAATGATTTTTAGGCCTACGGGCAATTATCAAAAAAAAAAAAAAAAAAAAAAAAAACCATTATGGTTTACCTTTATAATTAACATCTGACAATGTCTTCCTCCAAAGACGAGGGACTATGTTACCAAGCCGCAGCGTCTCATTGATAACCTTAAATGTTTTAAATATGAACAAAGCAGAAATGAATTAATGGATGAATAAAATTACTAGTCAAAATCACATTTTTGTAGTCACTATAAGAAAATCATAGAGTATTACACTCTGACAGAACTCCATATTCTTGTAGGCATCCCAAGTGAGATTTGCCAATTCATCAGTATCAGTTTGCTTAAATTAGTCCTGTATAATTTCATACATTTCTGTTAGGCTCATTATGCAGATAATTTGGGGCAAACCAGTACTACCTTATCATTAAACATTACCCTTAGTTGTCGAAGTGATTTTGGACATTTTCCTAGTAAATATATTGCTAATGCAATGGTATTCTGGGTATTGAGCAAGGCAGCAAAAATGAAACCAACAACTTCATCACAAATGTTCGGAATTGACGCCAATGAGCTATTCTTTAAGCAATACCAAAGTAGATCATTTTCCTTTTCATCCATTTTGTCACTCCTTGTCCCTGGCCTACATTTCAAAAATGAATTTGATTGATAAATGTTAGATATCTTAACTGTTATATCAAAAGTTAGAGATTTGAAAAGATGAATATTGTCAAATAGCAAAACGTTAAAATATTGAAGAAATAGGGGATAAACATGTGCAGGCTTGAACTGGGCAATATGTATATATATATATATATATATATATAAGTTAATACTTTATACAAGCTATTTTCCTTGGATATTGTCGCGGCTTTTTCGTCATTATTCTCCTCGAAGGAATTTCTCGAAGAACAATGGGAACATAGCCTTAGATTCACCTCCCCTAAGGTTTCGATCTCCATGGCGGGTATCTCTCGAAACAAGAGAACCCTATACAGAGTCGCTACTTAAAGAAGTTTCTTGATTTAGCGGGTCCTTTCTTTCCAGTAGGCGCAAGCCCCTACTGTTAATTACCCCGTAGTTGCCTACGAGAACCTCTGATTAAGGGACATAAAGGGTATCGGCGTAATGGGCTAAGGAAAGAGGCTTATGGAGTGCTATCGCGGAGGACTTAATTGATGGTACCAAACTCTATGGGCGGGACCCAATTAAGGATCGACAAAAGACTTCTGACTTGACCAACAAAGGGGAATGGATTTTGGTTTAGAAGAGGTTTTTGATCGATGAAAGGGAAGGCTTCTCTTGAGGTTATTCATGGTGAACTCTCGGGGCTATGACTGGCCTTCTTGTGAGAGTGAAGAGGAGTTTTACAACCTTCGGGGCCTCTTGGGCGACAACGACGAAAGTTGGTTCTTTTACAACCCTAGGGACCATCTTCATCGGTCTTCTTAATAAGAGTTGGTTCTTTAACGACCCTAGGGACCATCTTCATCGGTCTTCTTAATAAGAGTCGGTTCTCGGGACCATCTTAGTCGGTCTTCTTGTGAGAACAAAAGAGAAGTTTTACAACCTTCGGGTCCTCTTTGATGGCTACTCGACGAAAGTTGGTTCTTTTACAACCCTAGGGACCATCTTCATCGGTCTTCTTATTAAGAGTTGGTTCTTTAACGACCCTAGGGACCATCTTCATCGGTCTTCTTAATAAGAGTCGGTTCTCGGGACCATCTTAGTCGGCCTTCTTGTGAGAACAAAAATAGAATTCTTTGGACGAGGGGGCCCGTAAGAATTCGTTTTCTGAGTCATCTAAGGTCGATCTCAACCCTAGTGAGGGACTTTTCCTCAAACGGAGAGGTTTCGGCTTTGGCTTTGGGTTTCGTGTTTGGACTTTTAATTCCTGAGATTCCACTTGGGATATTGGTGATTTTATTCACTTTGGCCTTTTTCACTTTTTGACTTTTGGAAATGCTTTTCTATTTCAAAATACTTAAACTTGGAAGATATTTGTCTTTAGAAAATATTATTTTCGAAATCATTTAGTCTTTTGAAAACATCCATAATTGGGCATACTAGATACTTGAAAGCTTTTAGACTTTTGAAATACTTTTTATACTTGAGTATATTATATTTAGCAATTGGAGGTAGTATATTTGAAATCTTAGTTTTGAAAATACCTAGCATTTTAAAAGGGGGCTTATTGATTTTCCAAAATTCTTTTTAAAGTGAAAATACTTCAAAAACACAAAAGGCCACTACTTTGATATATTTTCATATCAAAGTATCAGTGAAACTGGTTTATTTTGATTTTTGGAATTTTATAAATGTGTCGTTTGTATTTTTCTAAGCTCCCTATTATTTTTAACGATTTTCTACAATTTCTGCTTAATCTGGGATCTTATTATTGGTCCACGCCAGCTATGAGAGATGAGGTGGCTGCTGACTGGATATGCTGACGTCATAAAGGCGCTATCCCTCGCACGAGTTCTGTGCGACAGGTCCCTGACAGGCTACACACTTCATTTGTCACAGAAGATCGAAGAAAACTAGGCGCTGAAAAGGGACGGGTTCTATTCTCCGCCTAACGGGTTCGTACGACGACGGGTTTAGATTCGCTATCGATTCCGACCATCGCAGCTCCTCGGCGGGGGTTCTCTGGCATCGTGAGAGGGAGAGGAACATGGTGGTATTCTTCGTTTCTGCCGCGTCGCCTCCAATAATTTGCAATCGGCACTTTTCGTTTTAGTCCCTGACAATTTCGTTTTCCAGCTTCCGGCGATCGCCGCTTCCGCAGTCAGTGGGGCTAGTCTCGCTAGAGTCATGATTCAAAAGAGAGTGTGAAGGTATATTCAACTGGTACTGCGTTAGTGTAATGGGAACCGCCTAGCTGGTACAGGGAGGAAGGAGACACTGGCACCCAGACTCGCTATGGATAATTAACATGGAATATTTTGGTTATAAGGGTCATGCGTGATATGTTTTTACAAAGCAGTTAACATCAATTTTATTATCTGCCATTTTTAATTAATGCAAGCTGGTGACGATTATACAATAAACATACAATTTTGAGTTTACCCCCAAGTCACATATGGCCTACACATGCAAGTAAAACTGAGTTTTGTACTTTCCTACAACCATGAAATGAAGGCCAATGACACTCAACATCATGCGCACAAAATCATTAGTATTCTAGGTTGATTATATAAACAAGATACGACAGTAAGAGATCAAAGACTCTTAATTTTCTATACAAACATTTATACATAGTTCCCTGCTGCTTGATTAATTCATGTCTAGAATTCAACAAAGGCACATCATTCCATTTATTATATTTATACTGTCCAGTAAGCAGAAGAAATGTAATTCTTCAGCAATTGCTAGTTCTATCCACGAGTCCCTTTAAAATGCACATAATTGAGAACTTTAAATTACAAGTGGAGCCAATCGAGCCACATTAGTACCAGAGATCCAGAGTCATTGCTGACTATAGAGATGACACTATAACACGTTTATTGCACTACAACCTTTCTGACAAAAGCACCCCTGAGTTCTACATTTCTTTACAAAATATGATCAAGCAAGTTACTTTGCAAATGCATAGTCAGGCTGGCCTAACAGTCATACAAAGGACAAGTTACTGTCAACTTCGCACAAAGGAAACATATATTTATACCTGGTTTTCACAATTTCACCTGGACTGGTAAAGTCAGAGAAAGCGTTTGACAAGTGTCAATGCTTTATTTACCAAGAAATCCCTCAGTTTAGAACTAAATATATTACCTGTTGTCAGAGTTTCATGCTACAGTTCCTATGCAAATTATATACAAGAGGGAAAATATAATTTAATCTCCTGGTCAAAATAGCTTTAATAAGTAGTAACTACAGTCCTAAAACCGATAGTAGTAGAATTTATTGTCAATTAATAATGGCCAGAAACCTCACTTTAAGTACCTCACTTCTTATATTTACAAACAGGTCCTTTATTTTGCTATTATCACCTATGTACACCATACATTTTAATTTGGAGAAGGTATAAAGTAACTTAGTGCATACTTGACCAAGCATATCACGAACATGACTGACAATGTCCATCATGTGCTTAATCGAAGCAACACTACCTGCCTAAGGGCTCCAAAGCCAGTGTTAATGAACGTTCTTAGACAAGTTCATCTCAAGTGCATTCTTCATGCGCTGTGCGCAGTCTGATTGCAAATGAGGCATCCTCATGACCTGGTCAACTGTCGATCTACTATCATCTCTCCAAGTTCATATCTCACATTTACAAAAAGAAAAAGGTCTTTTATTCTGCTATTGTCACCTATGTACACTTTATATTCTAACTTGAAGGGAGTATAAAGTGATTTAGTGTATACTTGATTAGGCATATCACGAGCATGACTGACAATGCTCATCATATGCTCAATCAAAGCAACACTACTTGCATAAGGGCTCCAAAGCCAGTGCTAAGGAGCTATCTTATACAAGTTCATCTCAATTGAACTCTTCATGCGCTGTGCGCAGTCTGAGTACAACTGAGGCATCAATGAGCCCTAATTATTATTGATTTTTGGTGGTTTAATCGAGATCTCTCATGCGCTGGGCGCAATCGAAACTCAACTTCAACCTTGGCACTTAACATCACAAAGAAATAACACTTCAGACATCAACCTCAAGATTCAAACAAACTTGTCAGAAAGGAAGAACTTTGAAGATTAATTCTTTTCAACATTTACCTTGTGCAAGAACAGAACGTAATCAAGTCAATTTTGAACAATTTCAGATCTTTAAAGGCAGAATCGTACTTCTCATGCGCTGGGCGCAATCAAAGTCATTATCCGGCAAAAATCTTTCTTAGAAAGGAGAATTAAAATGTATCTAATCTCTCATGCGCCATGCGCAATCGAGATTTACCTACACGCTAATCTATTTGAGCTATCTCCTCATGCGCTGTGCGCAATCGGATCTGACCAAAGGAACCCAAAAGGGAAAAGAACAAATCGAAACGACTCAATCAAGAATGTAATACCTAAATTCTTAACTACTAACCCACAGATCAAATCAAGAACTGAAAGTATCAATCAAGAAGTACGATTTCTAACACCAAATCAGAGAAAAAAAAGAGAAGATTCTTAGCACAAGCAATATGCTACCAAATCAAGAACTCGAAATTCAATCAAACTTCATCCAAATGCTTCAATTTCAATCAAAACACCGATTTCGAGATACAATTCGTCTCTTACCTTTATTCTTTCACCTCACCTTGATTACAATTGCTTTGAGAAGCTTCAATTACTCCCAATTCCTCTTTTCTGACTATGCCTCTAACCTATTTGATCAAATGCCTCACCTCTCTCTCTATCCTATCCTAGTGTGTGTGTAGCGTGTGGGTGTGTCTAAGAAATAGCGAAAGAGAGGCCCCCTTCTCTTCATCTAGTGGGGTATTTATAGGCCATGGGGGCTGAGTAGCTTCCTCGAGAATCTTCAATCTTCAACTTGATCTCGATCGTCTATTCAGAGGCACACGGATCGACCCTTGATCGGAGGGCTGAGAGGAGGTCGCCTTGTGTTTCTTCTGGTCGGTCAACAGGCCAGGGAATGGTTGACCAGGCGGTTACGCCGTTGCGCATCTCTCTCTTTCTTTCTCCTCAATTCTCTTCACAATCTCTCTCTATTCTGTTGGAGGAGGAGGGTGCTCGTCTGGGTCCCGCACATCAGAGGAACAAAATAAACCCCGACCCCACATGTCGGGTTTAATGAGGCTCAGCTTCAGCGAACTTCATTTCCTCTTCGATGCACTCGGTTCATAATGCACCGTAGTTTGATTTTCACATCGTTACATCCCTGGGCTCATGTGCCATGCGCACCCATTGTCATTTGTTGTGCAGGGATGGAATTTGAGACCATTTCATTCATCTCCATTCCAAGATTCAAAGGGATATGTCCATTTATTTTATTTCGTTGCATTTCATGACTGCCGAAACAAAATAAATTGTTTGGGGCACTTTCCATTTGATTTTCTCATGAGATTTTAGGTGTAGGCTCACAAAAATATGTAGAATCTGGTGGTGCCAATAGTTTTCTGAAAAGACCCCTTCACCTATTTTATTTAATTTCTCCAAGTGTGAGGGTTTCTTTGCATAAAATGGTGATTCTGCAGCTTCTTTGATCATTCTAAAAGCACCATAATTTTCTTCATCATCTCCTGAAATTTTTGGTATTTTTCCATAATTTTTGGGGTCCATTTTCTATTTTTCATGGTTTTCTCAAACTCCTCGTAAATCGGTCTGTGTCTCCAATCGCAAAATTTTAGGGTCAAACAAATGCCCCCCACCAGAGTAGGTTGTGAGGATCTAGGGCAGAACAGCGTACTCTGGTGGCCCCTTCTTGACTCCCTTGAATGCAGTCAAATTGGTTGCATGGTGGTTTTGTCGAGTTTTCGCTTGAACTTAGGTTTAGTTGGGTTGAGCTACACTTGCCTTCATTTTGGGGCCTTATATCTCTTAGTTGCCGGTGGGACTATAAGGTTTTGTATTTCTTGGTTTGGTAGAGGCTCATGAGAGGAGCATCGTAGCACAGGATCAGGCTGCGGCTCATGGTGGTATTGTAGCGTAGAAGGTTTACTCTTTCTTATCTCTTCTCTTTGATCATCATGTCATGGATTTTGGTAATTTTTTGTGTGGCACAGATGCGTTTGTGACTCGTGATGCTTGAATGCTCACGATGCTTGCATGTTTGGTTATTGGTGAACTTGGATACTTGCTTTTGTGAGAGCGTTGTGCTTCTTTGCCTTGCGATATTTGGTTGATATTGTGCTTGACTGAGTTCTCGCATTCGAGACTTCTCCACGTACTTGCTTGCAAAGCAACAAGTAGCCTTGCTCTTATCTTACTTCTTTTCCCTTCACAACAGCCTGATTGAGCCCTTGCACTCAAGGTTCTCTCTCATCCTTCCTTTGTGATATGACGGGTACTTCGTCATTCTTGCGCCTGATTGGGCTTCCGCGTTCAAGGCCTTCTTCTTGCTTGACTTTCAGGTTCGAGTAATCTTACTCTTACCACTGCTTCTTTCAAGAGATATGGGAATTTGGCCCATACTCACTTTTCCTTCTTTCTTTATTCTTCTTACTTCTTTTTAGGATCTCGAACACACATAGATCCACTCCACAATTTAGGTTAGGATATTTGGCCCGCTCCTGTCTTTCCTTGGGCTTGAACCTACATGGACTTTGACCCGATTTTGGTTATTTTCTTCCGACATCGGCCTTGAACGCTTCTACTTCTTCTACGCCTTCTTGACTTCATACCATTTCTTTAAAGAATTAGTTTGAACAGTTTATTTCACTTCTTGCCACAACGGCTTTAACTTTCTTCACATGTTCACACGTTCGCCATTAACTCCAATTGCAACCTTTCTCTTGTCATGCCTATATAAGCACACCTTTGCTCTTTTCTCTTCTTCATCCAAGTTCACCGTACTCTTTCATCTTTCTCCATACTTTTCCAATTTTTTATCACCATGTCTTCTCTTCCTTCATCCAAGCGTGCCAGAGGAGATTCTAGTTCTTCTGCCTTACGTCTGGACTCCACTTTTCCAGACTGGTCCCTTACCCCCGACAATCGCTATCTCTTCCGCGATGAAACTGCCTTCCTTTCTTACTACAACGACATGGGTAACGAAGAGCGACCAGTGGCTGATTGTTACTTCTTTCGCCCTATGAGGAGGATTCCGGTAGAGCAGGTGAATCTCATCAAAGGTTGGCTTGACTCATGGAGTTTGGCTGGCCTGGCCGACTGTGATCAGCCTTATCATCCTAGGATCATCCGCCTTTTCTACGCCAATCTTAGGGTCTCTTTCAACCACTTCGGAACTCCTTCGGCCTCTTCCTACTTGTTTGGTCGCTTCTTTCATATCACAACTGGGGATTTGGCCAACTACTTACAGGCTGCCAATACCGCCAATGGTTCTATCATTTATGCCTATCAAAGGTGGCCTCAAGGTTTTGGCAGTTATCAGGAATGTCGCCAATGGTTTCGGACGGCGGCTCCTGATGTAGAAAGGGTGTCTACTTTCCATCTACCTGCTCTTCATAGGTACTTTCTTTCTTCATTCTTTCTCTTTATCCTTTAATCGCCTTCTTCTTTGCTCGTGTTTCACTTCAATTCCTTTTCTTTACATCTTTTGTCATGACTTTTAGGTTTCTCTTCTTGGTGGTTAATGACATCATCTTTCCGCAAGGGGTAATGACCCATCTTGCCAAACCTGGGAGTCTCTTCTATCTCCGTAATCTGATCCAAAAAGCAATGGCCTATTAACCTGGCCCACATGATCCTTTTCCACATGCACCAAGTAGCGATCTCTGATCGGGAGCCACTTCCTTATGGTCACCTGATTGAAGCACTTATGCTTAGGGCTCGTATCCGTGTGCCTGACATATTATGGGGCAATCGTGTTTCTGATGCTGATGTGGCACATCCCTTCAACCTTCTTCTTTCATTGCCACTTATCGGATGGGTTGAATCTTCAATGGGTATGCTAGTTCCTGATCCCAATCAGCCGGTAAATGACTATATCTTGCTTCCTAATGCGGCTCCCAACCAATACGGTCCTATGGGTGTTGATTCTCCGCCGGATGATAACTCAGCCATGATGGCCCTTGATGACCCCGCCCCTGTCTCAATTCGGGGTTTAATTGATCAGTGCTTCGGAGAATTGAATGCCCGCTTGAATACTTTGGAAGGAATGATTCAAGCTATCTCCGCCACCCTTAACAACTTGGCCGGTGGTGGAGTTGCGGTTGTTGATGAAGTTGTGGCTGCCCCAGAGTAAACGGCCATCTCAACTTGCCTTGCCCCAATGTCAGCTATATGGCATCTTTATGTCTTCTATTTTGCATCCCTTTAGTCGCCATCGGCGGTTGTTTAGGATTCTCTTGTATGAGGCTTCCTCCTGTAATGGTTGTAGTGGTGTATCTTCTTTTAATGAATGAAATTCTATCTTCTTCTTTCCATGGCATTGTATTCTCTTTACTCTTCTTCTCTACTTGCTTAGTGTGCTTTACGACTGTCCCAGTGTGGTCGTCCACCATCTTGTACTTCAGCATGGTTGATTGCTTGTCTCTGCCCCAGTGTGGTTGTCCACCGTCTTGCGCTTCAACATGGTTGATTGCTTGTCTCTGCCCCAGTGTGATCCTTCTTTCTTATAACTATCTCCACAATGCGAACAATATTAGTAGCATAGCTTTGCACCATCGAGAATCATAAGAATCCGTCATTGGTTGCAAAAGGGACTCTTGTGTGATTTATTGTAAAAATAATGTAGGCCTTTGTATTGGAAATGCCCTATGAACGTCCAAAAGGACAAGGACACTCCTTTACACTTAGGCCCGGCGGGACAAATTCTTATCTAACATGTTGTAAAGGTTGAGGACTTTTATTGGACTTTATTTATCTACAATTGCCTTGTTTATTTTGGACCTTGCAAAGGAATGTTCCATGATGTTCAAAAGAACGAAACACCCTTACAAGCATTAGCCCGACTCGACATAATACCTTATCCTTCGGGTTTTGGGTTTGAAAGGTTAAATTAAGGTTTTGGATTTTTGGGTTAAAAGGTTAAGTTAATGTTTTGGGCTTTGGGTTTATTGGATCCTAACGTTTTCGTTGGGGTTTTATTCTAAGGTTTTATTGGACTGTGTACATGGTTTTTTGTGGTTTTGGGATTTTAATAGGTTTTGGTTTTATGGACTTGACAAAATTCTGGGTTTTAGTGGGGTTTTGTTTTTTTTTTTTGTAGACTAGGCCTTATTGTATCTAAGAAGTAGGTAAAGGTTTTGGTTGTTTTTGGTAGAATGGGTTTTGGATTTTATGGGTTTTAGGTGTAGTACTTCTTTACTTATGAGGTGCCGGCTCTTGTAGATCTCGCGGGGAAAGTGACAATGCACCCGCTTGATATTGCTTCTCAATCCAGTCTTTAAACACCCAACAATCCTCGATTTTGTGCCCGAGGACCCTATGATAGTGGCAAAAGTTAGGGTCGCTGGACCTCTCCTTATCGCTTTCGCGTTTGCACCGTGGCAATTCGAGCAAGTTCTTCTTTAACATATCATCAAATATTCTTCGGACTATCTTCTTCTTAAAAGAATATGGTTTACTGGTTAGTTTTGCCAATGACAAAGGAGGTTTTGGGTTGACACCATGGTTACTCTTATCTTTCTTCTGTTGGCTTCTCAAGGAGTGAACTTCTTGTGGAGGTCCTATTTTTTCTAATTCATGCACTTTCTTGGCAAGCCTTTCATATGTATGAATATCAGCCACAACGAGATGTCGTTTCATCCATCCCTCCAGGTTCTGCAACATAATCCCCACTCCTTCTTCTTCTGGTATTTGGTGATTACACTTAAGGTTCATCGACCTCCACCGACTGATATATCCAGAGGCAGTTTCTTTCTTTCTAGGCTTTTCATTTAGCAACTCTGTCTTCATCACTCTTCTTTCAGACTTAGCATCCCTCATGCTTTCAAGTATCCCCTCTCTATCAGGCGTCATCTTTTGCTCATTCTTTCCTTCTTCTCTTTGAAACTCCTTGATATTGCTTTCTTTGTTTAGATACAACCCACTTAGTTTTGGCCAATTATCTCTCCATAGTGCTATGAGGCCAAGTACTTCGTGCTTGCTTTTATCATTTTCTTCTCGTAGGGATGATAGTTTCCGTTGAATTTCCACAACCTTCTTTCGCCATTCATTCTTACTACTCTCTTTTTCTCCTTTCCATCGATCTAGGACTTGACGGTACTTCACTTCGGCCTTTCGACACACCCTTATTTCCCGTTCATACTCTTCATTCTTTTGCTGTAAGGCCTTCACTTCCAACCCTTTCCTCTCAACTTCTTGTTGGAGCTCATCTTCTTTCTGTTTATACACCTTCTTCTCTTGCTCCCTGGTATCAAGTTCATGTCGTAAGGTGGCGTTGTCAACCCAGAGGAGAGCTGCTTCACGTCCCGCTTTTTGTTGAAACTGTCTTGCTTCTTGAAATCGCCTTTCCACTTCCTTCAACAATGATATATCATCCATGTTTACATCCACAGAGGGAATCTCTCCTTCCTCCAATTCTTCCTCGGGTACTACCATTTCTGGCTCTTCGCTCTTCATTTCTACCACATGACATTCGGCTATTATAATTTCATTCCGGGGCGATTGGAATCCTAAACCTTTAGTATTCCTTACTTTCCCATCTACACCCATTACTCGCCTAGACTTTCCACTCCACAAGTCATAAAAGATTTTAGCTCTTTGCTTCGAGATCGGGTCTAAGCAACGGTTTCTTTGGAAGAGACTAATCAGTCCTTGATTATAGTACCCCATTACCTCTATATTCTCATACCCTTCTTCTTCTTCTTTTAACCATTTCGTCCAATCTTCCGAACTAAGAGGATTACCAGCTGAGTCTGCACTTTCACTTTTGTAGAATAGAATCCCTTTATGGAACACCGTTCTTCCATTCATTTTCTCCACCTGTGGCGGGACGTAAAAGGTCTTCAACTCCTTAATTTGGTATACTTCTCTTGGAGTAAGCTCTTTATAATAGCCCATGGGCACTTGCTCAATGGCCATCGAATCTTCTCCCCGTTCGTAGAACTCCTCATCCGATTCGGTGTCGTAAACATGAATTACCCTTCTTGCCTCTTGCTTTTCCTCTTCTGAGTCGCTCTTTGTGCATATCTTTCCTTTCCGGCCTTTGTTTTCATCTTCATCATCGGATGACTTTATGTAGATTGGAGTTTTCACGGTACAAGCGACCTTTGACCTTTCTTTTAGCCTTATTTTCTCTTCCTTTTCTTCACGAGGTACCGTTCTTGACCTTAGAGTTGGGGAAGTGCTCCTTTGTGAAGTTGGAGCATAGAATCGATCAATCTCTTCCAATTCTACTTCGTGCACACCGTAGTGTTGAGCATCACCCCTAATCATCTTTTGTTCACCATCTCTTATGTATTTGACGCATTGGTGAAGGGTTGATGGTACAAGGCCGTTTTCATGTAACCATGGTCTTCCTAATAGAGCCCGATAGGAAGTGTCCGCATCGATTACATAGAACTTCACCAATGTTTCAAGTTCTTCAAATTTCATTGGCAAGGTAATAGCTCCTAAGGCTCGCTCGGAATTCTGATTGAAGCCATGTATGAACACATTTTCATCAGAAAGCCGCCTTCCACCTAAGGCCAATTGATTCAATGAGTTAAGTGGTAGGATGTTGATGGAAGACCCGGGATCTACCAACATTCGGCTTAGTTGACTCCCGTTTGTCTTGCCCGTGATGTACAATGGCTTGTTGTGACAAGTGGTTCCCATCATTAGATCATCGCTCGTGAAGGTGATTTGGCTTTGAGGCTCGATGTAGAGGGCCTCGGTCATACACTTTTCGGCCATATAGGTTTGGAATCTCTCGGGCTCTTTGAGCATTTCCATCATTGTTTCGCGCAATTCCTTAGACATCATCAATGCCTCGAACACGCTTATCAACGCCGGTGTGCGCCTTAAGTGAGCCAAGATGTTGTATTCTCCTCTAATTTCTCTCGCCTTGTGGCTTGGCCCGGGTTCATCTTCTATCTCTTGGGTTCTAGCCTTGCCTTTCGCCTTTTCGCTTTCCTTGGGAGCTTGCCTCTCGGGAATGTTCGTGCCCGACCGCAAGTTCACATGACAATCCTTTTCTTTGAACATGCCCTTAGCAAAGAGACCTTGGTATGGTGTCTCATTTTCATCCTCTGTGTCATCATCATAGTAGTACGTAACCACTTCTTCCTTTTCTTCTTTTGTTTCTTCGATCTTTAACACCACTTCTTTGTCTTTCTCGCTTTCACCCTCGCCTTTCTTTTCCTCCTTATTTTCACCTTCATTCTTCTTCTCTTTTACATTTTTCTCCTTATTATTTTCATTTTTCTTCTCCTTCACTCTTTCTACTTTTTGCATCTCCTTTTCGTCTTCATCATCATCCACTATGACGATGACATTGCATTCCACATTTCGCCTTGGGTTGTCCCTTTGTGCTACTACATTGGCCTGAGCATGTGGAGCGGGTGGTTGCTTATAACTCTCGGGCAAGACTAGATCGCCTTCCTTAATCATCTTCTCCGCAATATTTTTAAAAACATAGCAATCGCCCGTTGGATGGCCTAGGACTCTATGAAAAGCGCAATAAGTCGGGTCGTTGGTCTTGTGCATTTCTTCCATCCTTTTACACACTGGCAATTCTATGGCCTTTCCATCTAAGAGTTGTTTGAGAAGAGCCGCAGTTTTCTCTTTCTTGAATGAGTAAGGTCTACTCAATCGTTCATTGAGGGTGGTAGAACGACCACTTCCATTGCTATTGTTGCCGTTATTACTGTTATTGCGGAAGTTCCTTTGACCGCCGCCTTGGCTCGCTGATGCTTCGTTTGCACCCGCTATCTTGATTGGCCCTTGTGCTTTGCTTCTCGGTTCGTCTCTAAAGTTTGAAGTCTCCTTAGGGGGACCAATGTGCACTATCCTTGCAACTCTCGTGACTAGATCTTCATATGTGTAGATATCGCTACCCGAGAGAGGTCGCTTAATCCAATCGTCAAGATTCCTTATCAAGAACTCAACCGCCTCTCTTTCGGGCATCTGATGAGAACACCTTATGTGCATGTTTCTCCATCGGTTGATGTAATCGAGTGGTGCTTCACCAGGTTTCGGCTTTTCGCACGCGACATCGGCTACAAGAAGCCTTTGGTTGACCATGGCGAACTTGGCTCTAAACAAATCCTCCATCTCCTCCCATGTGTCCACGGAATCATTCTCGAGAGATGAATACCACTCAAATGCTGCCCCAGTGAGGCTCTGAGAGAATTGCTTGAGCAAGAGAGCTTCATCATGCGCGGTGTTTCCACATGCATTGCGGAACTGGATCAGATGTTGATCGGGCGTGATGCTTTCTTTACCCGTTCCATCGAATAGGTTGAACTTCGGCACTTGATAACCAAGGGGATAAGGAATGTGCTCATATTCCTTAGGATATGGCCTTCCACATCTCTTTCGTAGATTAGCAAATCGGCCCGCTCCCGCGGCTTGCAATTGTAGATTAATCATCTCTTGAATGACTTGCTTGGTTGAATCGGGCCTTCTTGCCCCAGTCCGGTGCCTATGCTCGGGCACTTCTTCTTCACTTGATTCGTATCTCACTTTATTTCTTCTTCCTTTGGGATACTTTTGATATCCCTTCTCTTCCTCTTCCTCCGATGATTCATATCTATGCCTATTCCTTCTTTCTTTGGAGAACCTCCTTTTAGGCCTTTCTTCTCCTTCATCGGAGTACTCATATCTACTCTTACTTCTCCTTTCCTTAAGTATCTTCCCCTTATACTCATCTTCTTCTTCACTAGAAGATCCCTCCCTTTCAAGATCTTCAAGCAATTTCTTCTTCTCGAGAAGCTTGTACATTTTCCTGAACATCTTTCTTTCTTTTTCTCTTTCATCCATCATAGCCGCCATCTTCTTTTCATTTCTTTCTATGATACTCATCAACTTCGGCCTTTCGCCCTCGTTCCAACGATCTTCACCATTCACATCTCTTTCTTCACCTTCTGTCGGACCTTCTCCATTTAGAAGATGGCTTGAAGAGGCGCGATCTTGCTTATCTTTGCTATTTTTCTTAGTAAATGGGATTTCTCCATCACTAGCCATATTCACAAAGGCATGCATTTCATGTCCTTCGCTTATCTCCACCATGTTAACTCGAGCATGAACCACAAGTTGACTACCCTCCCGTGCCACATGTCTCTTCTTGTGGCGTGGCTCTTGGTCCACTTCCATAGGTTGAGCTTTCTCTTTGGGCACCCACATCTTCTTGGGTCTTAATCTCTCTGTGACCGGCTTGATCCTTTGCCCCAGTCTTTGGTGCACGGAGGAAGATCCCGTCTTTTGACCTTTGGGCCCCAGTCGATTGCGGGCTGATACTCGCGGGAATACCAATCTTTCCTTCACCGATTGCCGGTTTTGTGGACTTCTTCCCCTAAATTGTGCTTGGTATTCTTGAGGGAACTCTTCCATGGTCTTGAGTATGGCCACGGGCGAGTTCTTTCGCACCAAACGGAGGGTGGAGAACGGGTTACTAACTTGCAAGTTGGGCCTTGTCTCCAATTCATTCTTATAGGCCCGTTGAACCTTCCTCATTGTTCTTGCACTTTGGGAGATTGGCGCGTACACCTTCTTCACAACCGTCTTCTTAGGGGGAGAGCGATGGTTGGATTGGCGTCTTTGAGGAAAAGGGGTTGAGCTTGAGTGAGTCCGCTTGTGAGGAATAATGGACCATTCTTCTTCTTTGGTGACATCAATCTCCATGGGATCCTCCACGGTGTTGGAGACTTCCGTCACTTTCTCAAGCGATTCCTCCATCACAACCTTTGCCAGTTGGAAAGTACCATCGCTGACTTGAACGACGGGCACGTAGGAATGTCCAAACGGCATGCCTCCAATTGTGAACTCGTCATTGTAGCAGATCGGCACTCCTCCGATCTGGAGAACTCCTGTCGGCTTGAAAGCGTGGATGGGTGCGAATGCCATTTCAACCTGTAATAACACCAACTCAAATGTTACCGTTAGGAGTGTTCATTAAAATTTCCTTAGCCCTTACGTCGCCCTTCGAATCCCAAAGATGAGAGGAGAAGGAGGTCCCACCGGGCGTGCCAGAGAATCTGTCGCGGCTTTTTCGTCATTATTCTCCTCGAAGGAATTTCTCGAAGAACAATGGGAACATAGCCTTAGATTCACCTCCCCTAAGGTTTCGATCTCCATGGCGGGTATCTCTCGAAACAAGAGAACCCTATACAGAGTCGCTACTTAAAGAAGTTTCTTGATTTAGCGGGTCCTTTCTTTCCAGTAGGCGCAAGCCCCTACTGTTAATTACCCCGTAGTTGCCTACGAGAACCTCTGATTAAGGGACATAAAGGGTATCGGCGTAATGGGCTAAGGAAAGAGGCTTATGGAGTGCTATCGCGGAGGACTTAATTGATGGTACCAAACTCTATGGGCGGGACCCAATTAAGGATCGACAAAAGACTTCTGACTTGACCAACAGAGGGGAATGGATTTTGGTTTAGAAGAGGTTTTTGATCGATGAAAGAGAAGGCTTCTCTTGAGGTTATTCATGGTGAACTCTCGGGGCTATGACTGGCCTTCTTGTGAGAGTGAAGAGGAGTTTTACAACCTTCGGGGCCTCTTGGGCGACAACGACGAAAGTTGGTTCTTTTACAACCCTAGGGACCATCTTCATCGGTCTTCTTAATAAGAGTTGGTTCTTTAACGACCCTAGGGACCATCTTCATCGGTCTTCTTAATAAGAGTCGGTTCTCGGGACCATCTTAGTCGGTCTTCTTGTGAGAACAAAAGAGAAGTTTTACAACCTTCGGGTCCTCTTTGATGGCTACTCGACGAAAGTTGGTTCTTTTACAACCCTAGGGACCATCTTCATCGGTCATCTTAATAAGAGTTGGTTCTTTAACGACCCTAGGGACCATCTTCATCGGTCTTCTTAATAAGAGTCGGTTCTCGGGACCATCTTAGTCGGCCTTCTTGTGAGAACAAAAATAGAATTCTTTGGACGAGGGGGCCCGTAAGAATTCGTTTTCTGAGTCATCTAAGGTCGATCTCAACCCTAGTGAGGGACTTTTCCTCAAACGGAGAGGTTTCGGCTTTGGCTTTGGGTTTCGTGTTTGGACTTTTAATTCCTGAGATTCCACTTGGGATATTGGTGATTTTATTCACTTTGGCCTTTTTGACTTTTGGAAATGCTTTTCTATTTCAAAATACTTAAACTTGGAAGATATTTGTCTTTAGAAAATATTATTTTCGAAATCATTTAGTCTTTTGAAAACATCCATAATTGGGCATACTAGATACTTGAAAGCTTTTAGACTTTTGAAATACTTTTTATACTTGAGTATATTATATTTAGCAATTGGAGGTAGTATATTTGAAATCTTAGTTTTGAAAATACCTAGCATTTTAAAAGGGGGCTTATTGATTTTCCAAAATTCTTTTTAAAGTGAAAATACTTCAAAAACACAAAAGGCCACTACTTTGATATATTTTCATATCAAAGTATCAGTGAAACTGGTTTATTTTGATTTTTGGAATTTTATAAATGTGTCGTTTGTATTTTTCTAAGCTCCCTATTATTTTTAACGATTTTCTACAATTTCTGCTTAATCTGGGATCTTATTATTGGTCCACGCCAGCTATGAGAGATGAGGTGGCTGCTGACTGGATATGCTGACGTCATAAAGGCGCTATCCCTCGCACGAGTTCTGTGCGACAGGTCCCTGACAGGCTACACACTTCATTTGTCACAGAAGATCGAAGAAAACTAGGCGCTGAAAAGGGACGGGTTCTATTCTCCGCCTAACGGGTTCGTACGACGACGGGTTTAGATTCGCTATCGATTCCGACCATCGCAGCTCCTCGGCGGGGGTTCTCTGGCATCGTGAGAGGGAGAGGAACATGGTGGTATTCTTCGTTTCTGCCGCGTCGCCTCCAATAATTTGCAATCGGCACTTTTCGTTTTAGTCCCTGACAATTTCGTTTTCCAGCTTCCGGCGATCGCCGCTTCCGCAGTCAGTGGGGCTAGTCTCGCTAGAGTCATGATTCAAAAGAGAGTGTGAAGGTATATTCAACTGGTACTGCGTTAGTGTAATGGGAACCGCCTAGCTGGTACAGGGAGGAAGGAGACACTGGCACCCAGACTCGCTATGGATAATTAACATGGAATATTTTGGTTATAAGGGTCATGCGTGATATGTTTTTACAAAGCAGTTAACATCAATTTTATTATCTGCCATTTTTAATTAATGCAAGCTGGTGACGATTATACAATAAACATACAATTTTGAGTTTACCCCCAAGTCACATATGGCCTACACATGCAAGTAAAACTGAGTTTTGTACTTTCCTACAACCATGAAATGAAGGCCAATGACACTCAACATCATGCGCACAAAATCATTAGTATTCTAGGTTGATTATATAAACAAGATACGACAGTAAGAGATCAAAGACTCTTAATTTTCTATACAAACATTTATACATAGTTCCCTGCTGCTTGATTAATTCATGTCTAGAATTCAACAAAGGCACATCATTCCATTTATTATATTTATACTGTCCAGTAAGCAGAAGAAATGTAATTCTTCAGCAATTGCTAGTTCTATCCACGAGTCCCTTTAAAATGCACATAATTGAGAACTTTAAATTACAAGTGGAGCCAATCGAGCCACATTAGTACCAGAGATCCAGAGTCATTGCTGACTATAGAGATGACACTATAACACGTTTATTGCACTACAACCTTTCTGACAAAAGCACCCCTGAGTTCTACATTTCTTTACTAAATATGATCAAGCAAGTTACTTTGCAAATGCATAGTCAGGCTGGCCTAACAGTCATACAAAGGACAAGTTACTGTCAACTTCGCACAAAGGAAACATATATTTATACCTGGTTTTCACAATTTCACCTGGACTGGTAAAGTCAGAGAAAGCGTTTGACAAGTGTCAATGCTTTATTTACCAAGAAATCCCTCAGTTTAGAACTAAATATATTACCTGTTGTCAGAGTTTCATGCTACAGTTCCTATGCAAATTATATACAAGAGGGAAAATATAATTTAATCTCCTGGTCAAAATAGCTTTAATAAGTAGTAACTACAGTCCTGAAAGCGATAGTAGTAGAATTTATTGTCAATTAATAATGGCCAGAAACCTCACTTTAAGTACCTCACTTCTTATATTTACAAACAGGTCCTTTATTTTGCTATTATCACCTATGTACACCTTACATTTTAATTTGGAGAAGGTATAAAGTAACTTAGTGCATACTTGACCAAGCATATCACGAACATGACTGACAATGTTCATCATGTGCTTAATCGAAGCAACACTACCTGCCTAAGGGCTCCAAAGCCAGTGCTAATGAACGTTCTTAGACAAGTTCATCTCAAGTGCATTCTTCATGCGCTGTGCGCAGTCTGATTGCAAATGAGGCATCCTCATGACCTGGTCAACTATCGATCTACTATCATCTCTCCAAGTTCATATCTCACATTTACAAAAAGAAAAAGGTCTTTTATTCTGCTATTGTCACCTATGTACACTTTATATTCTAACTTGAAGGGAGTATAAAGTGATTTAGTGTATACTTGATTAGGCATATCACGAGCATGACTGACAATGCTCATCATATGCTCAATCAAAGCAACACTACTTGCATAAGGGCTCCAAAGCCAGTGCTAAGGAGCTATCTTATACAAGTTCATCTCAATTGAACTCTTCATGCGCTGTGCGCAGTCTGAGTACAACTGAGGCATCAATGAGCCCTAATTATTACTGATTTTTGGTGGTTTAATCGAGATCTCTCATGCGCTGGGCGCAATCGAAACTCAACTTCAACCTTGGCACTTAACATCACAAAGAAATAACACTTCAGACATCAACCTCAAGATTCAAACAAACTTGTCAAAAAGGAAGAACTTTGAAGATTAATTCTTTTCAACATTTACCTTGTGCAAGAGCAGAACGTAATCAAGTCAATTTTGAACAATTTCAGATCTTTAAAGGCAGAATCGTACTTCTCATGCGCTGGGCGCAATCAAAGTCATTATCCGGCAAAAATCTTTCTTAGAAAGGAGAATTAAAATGTATCTAATCTCTCATGCGCCATGCGCAATCGAGATTTACCTACACGCTAATCTATTTGAGCTATCTCCTCATGCGCTGTGCGCAATCGGATCTGACCAAAGGAACCCAAAAGGGAAAAGAACAAATCGAAACGACTCAATCAAGAATGTAATACCTAAATTCTTAACTACTAACCCACAGATCAAATCAAGAACTGAAAGTATCAATCAAGAAGTACGATTTCTAACACCAAATCAGAGAAAGAAAAGAGAAGATTCTTAGCACAAGCAATATGCTACCAAATCAAGAACTCGAAATTCAATCAAACTTCATCCAAATGCTTCAATTTCAATCAAAACACCGATTTCGAGATACAATTCGTCTCTTACCTTTATTCTTTCACCTCACCTTGATTACAATTGCTTTGAGAAGCTTCAATTACTCCCAATTCCTCTTTTCTGACTATGCCTCTAACCTATTTGATCAAATGCCTCACCTCTCTCTCTATCCTATCCTAGTGTGTGTGTAGCGTGTGGGTGTGTCTAAGAAATAGCGAAAGAGAGGCCCCCTTCTCTTCATCTAGTGGGGTATTTATAGGCCATGGGGGCTGAGTAGCTTCCTCGAGAATCTTCAATCTTCAACTTGATCTCGATCGTCTATTCAGAGGCACACGGATCGACCCTTGATCGGAGGGCTGAGAGGAGGTCGCCTTGTGTTTCTTCTGGTCGGTCAACAGGCCAGGGAATGGTTGACCAGGCGGTTACGCCGTTGCGCATCTCTCTCTTTCTTTCTCCTCAATTCTCTTCACAATCTCTCTCTATTCTGTTGGAGGAGGAGGGTGCTCGTCTGGGTCCCGCACATCAGAGGAACAAAATAAACCCCGACCCCACATGTCGGGTTTAATGAGGCTCAGCTTCAGCGAACTTCATTTCCTCTTCGATGCACTCGGTTCATAATGCACCGTAGTTTGATTTTCACATCGTTACATCCCTGGGCTCATGTGCCATGCGCACCCATTGTCATTTGTTGTGCAGGGATGGAATTTGAGACCATTTCATTCATCTCCATTCCAAGATTCAAAGGGATATGTCCATTTATTTTATTTCGTTGCATTTCATGACTGCCGAAACAAAATAAATTGTTTGGGGCACTTTCCATTTGATTTTCTCATGAGATTTTAGGTGTAGGCTCACAAAAATATGTAGAATCTGGTGGTGCCAATAGTTTTCTGAAAAGACCCCTTCACCTATTTTATTTAATTTCTCCAAGTGTGAGGGTTTCTTTGCATAAAATGGTGATTCTGCAGCTTCTTTGATCATTCTAAAAGCACCATAATTTTCTTCATCATCTCCTGAAATTTTTGGTATTTTTCCATAATTTTTGGGGTCCATTTTCTATTTTTCATGGTTTTCTCAAACTCCTCGTAAATCGGTCTGTGTCTCCAATCGCAAAATTTTAGGGTCAAACAGATATTTCTTCTATTTCTTTCCCATTGAATTTTTGGTGGGGTCAAGGGGTCCCGTACAGCGGCAAGAAATTTTTGGTGGGTTGCTCTTGAAATATATTTCATTTGCATATCTTTTTTGAGGGACGGGTGGCAAAGTAATTTCATTTGCATATCGTTTGGCTTAAAAAAAAGGACTCATGAATTAATTGTAAAATTACCTTCAATGCTTTTGAATAACGAGTAAATGGTAGACTAGTCGGGACAGCATAGAATCCGTCGTAAGCTGCAATAAATGCTTTCCTGAGCTCCTCCACTTCATGGTCATCTGGAGTCATTCCCATGGCCTTCTCTATTGCTATATTGAAGAGAAACTACAATGAAAATATAACAGAATGCAAAAGTTAATATATTTTGTGGAAAAGAATGAAAATAAAGGCCCTGAACAAAATGTTTTTTATGCGGAATTTAATTTAATTTCATTTCAATTGATTTTATAGTATTTTGTTGGATCTAATTACATGGGAAATCCAACCAAATGACGTCAAATCCATTCATTTTTTATCAAGAATTTTTCAATGAAATGAAATCCCATGTTAAAAATAAAATGGGATTTTGATCAGGGCCTAAGATTTAAATAGATAAAGCCAAGTAGGTTATTATAATTCAACTGAAGCAGTATTATAGTGTATATTAGTGAAAATTCAAATCCTCGAAACGTAACGCTGTTCTTTGGTTACTTTATATGAATCGTTTGATTTATTTAGGTTAAGTAGTAATGATAATGTTTTGGGCTTTTCTTACTGAAAATATAAGGCTTTCAGCCTTTGTTTTTATTCAAAAGCAAATAATAATAATAATAAATAAATAAATCCATCTCGGTTTTTCAGTCACCTCATGCAAAGTAAAGTTGCAATCTACCCTGGCATTTCGAGAACTATTTTGATATCTTAATAAATGTTTAAATGAAATATTTTGCCGAGGATAAAATATCTTCTCATAATAATATAAATATATAATAGAAAGACAATAACAGAACATGTTTTACCAATGTCATGATCTTTCATCATTGTATCCACAATGGCGACCAGCGCGCGACCATGACAGAGTGGGTGGATAAAGATTAGTTTTGGCATCCAATTATATTTATAGTACGTGACTAGATAATGTTCTCAGTGTTATATAAGCCCTGCAGGTGGCCATATAAAGATACTCTGCTGATTCTTCTCAGTTCTCAATTTTGCTTGATAAAAGAGAGATCGAGATACTGAGATTAATCAAGTACAGCAGGCGATGATTAATTTAGTGGGTAGTTAGAGGAATATATATGTGCAGTAGAAATTGTTACTAAAATATCAGTATTTTAGGTATTTTTTTTTCACATACGAACTCCGATTGATATGATTCAAAGTTCCGTGAAAAGTAAAAAAATTATATTATAACTTTATATTTTGAGTTTTCTAGAATTCTAACTATTTCATAGTCAAACAGACATGTGAAAGAAATGTTGTCCGACTGACATTAACTAGCTAATGTTTTAGAAATATCCTCACTGTAATCTTATTTATTTTAGACTTAGCCAGTTTTATAAAAAAATAAAAAAATAAAGGACGTACATTTTTAGGAAAAGTTGAATTTTCAACTTTACTTTTTTAAAATTTTTATTGAACATATAAACAAAAAATTTAAAAATTTAAAAATTAATTATATATAATGAAAGACAATCATATAACTTTTTTATAATATTATTCTTTTAATTTAGTAGCAGCTATTCGTCATAACAGGTGTGGCCGCTAAATAAAATAGAGCACATAAACTTTTTGCTAGCTCAAGACATTTTAGTCTTTAGAAAAGAGGTAGTCTAGCCTAATCTATCGATCCTTTAAAACATGATAGATCTTACCTTGTTTATTTCTTCATCTGCCAGGATCTGCCTCCTCTGCCTCCATGAAGTCATAACCGCCTTCGCTGCTTCCTCGACCTCGGCTAAGAAACGACTCTGGATCTGCCAACTATTGAAGAAAGCAACCATCAAGGATTTCTTACTCCTATAGACGTCCCCTGTCAAGAATGGCAAGCTCCCTTCCCCCATAAATTTTTTGAAGCCCAAAGGGAGATTATTTTGGAACAGTGTCTGCTCGTTTTGCAACACAAAACGGTTGAATTCAGGGTCGGCTGAGATGACTAGGGTCTTTCCTCGGTATCTTGTGCTAAATATCTTCCCATACCTAAATTTAAATTCCACCTTAAGTACATGTCCATTGCATAATTAGACATACAAGGAACTCTTTGAACTAATAATTTGAATGAATCAGAAAAAGAATTTAATTAAAATCGACCTGGAAAATTGGATATTTAGGTAATCACCGAGGGTGGTAGCAGGGTGAGGCTTGAAGGGGGAGAAAATGTAGCCCACAATAGGCCATCCCTTGTAGCCTGGAGGTAGCTTTGAATCTGCTCCGTTCTTCCTTCCATAGATCCAAAATATGGAGACTAGAAGGATTGCTATTACAGCATGTGGTCTAGTAGCTCAGGTGGTAAGAGCACTGGCTCTCTTCTAAGAGGTCCAGGATTCAAGCCCGCATGCTTGCGATAGGCTTGGCGAGCCAGAGTAAAAAACTCAGCCATATATACAAGAAATGACCAGGGTCGGGTGTCATTTCTAGCCTACCCCAATTTGTTTGGGATAAAAAGCTTAGAGAGAAGAAGGATTGCTGTTACAGTAACAAGTGGAAGTGTGAGTGAGAGTAGTACCGGATCAGCTCCAGTCATGACTGGCTCTGCTCTACTCGACTACACTAGTGAATAGTGATGTTGCTTTTGAGAAACCCAAGGGTTATATGAGAAGAAAGTTTTTTAATTTGTAGTAGCTGGAATGGTGTTTTCTTGAACCAAATCCTTAATTAATAGCAAAACAAATAGTATTATCATTGTTGAAGAGTTCACCAACTTAATATTGACCTTTTGTCCTTCAGAAAACAGATCATGCGGAAAATGTTGTAATACGATATTACAATAAAATTACTTTTTTATACGTAATGGTCATCTTTGATAGGAACTTAAATCTTTCTTAACTGAGTTAAGAGAATTTAAGAAGCCAAACACATCTTAAAATCAGATTCTTAACATTACTAAAAAAGTGATGATTATGATTAGTTTTAATCGACGTGGATTCTTAAGTATCTGACATGGAATCTTAAATTATGACGCCTCGAGAGGTGTCTTAACTTAAAGAAAAGCGGACTCCTCAATGTGAATTACATCTTTGTCCTCATCAGAAAAAAACCGCTTCTTCTAATTTTTGCCAATGTCCGCTGCTTCTCTCTTCCGAATATAAAAGCTTCCTATTTTAACAATGAATAGCAGATTAAAATAGAAAATTTATCCCTATAAACACCTATAATCATTCCTCTTCGCTCACAAAACTTAGATGGCCCTTCTATCTAGCGATTTCTCTCAAGAGTACTACTCGTTGAACCAGGTATATCATCTTTTTTCTAATTTTAGGTCTAATTGTTTTATATTGGACTTATTTCTTTTTCCTAAATCAGCTCTGTACCATCCCATACCGAATTAATCACCGTTGTCTTATACTAATCATCACTTTTGGTTGATTTATTTATCTATTACAAATTCTTAAATCCATACCAAACACAACTTAACTTTGGTGTAGTAAGTTGGCTTAACTAGTTGCAAATTCTTAACTTAAGAAACAACTTAAGTTCCTGCCAAACATAGCCAATAATAATATCAGCAGAATTTTTAATTACTTAAAATAGAAAAAAATCAAAATCAGTAAGGCAGTCTTGACTTGGGTGTTTGGATGAGCCGTGAATAGGAAATAGGAATAAGGAATTTCGGTTTGCGTGTTTATTCTTATTCCTTATTCTTATACCATGGTTTTGTTAGTATAGGAATAAGGGCCCTTATTCCTTATTCTTGTGTTGTTTGGATTGCACAAAAATAAAAATAAGCACGCAAACCGAAATTTCTTATTCCTATTCCCTATTCCTGACCTTTCCAAACACACACTAGGAATCACGAAAGTATAAATTTGGCGTTCCAGAATATTGTAACGTTATGAATTTCCGTTATCAGATGAAAATAGATAATTTTAATTTTGATAAAATTTTAGCGATAAAAGTCATGACAGTAAAATTAATGAATATGATCTAAGTAATGATAACTAATAAAACAACAAAAATTGCAATTTATAAAATTTGGAATCATCAATATAAATGCTCAATTCTATTAAATAAGAAAATTTCATCGTAATGTTCTACTATAATTTCTGAGAATTTGTTGTAAAACAAAATGATATAAATCACATAAATTAAAGGATATATATGTTGCATAAAATCAGAAGTAAAAAATGATTACGGTTGTCTAAGGATATGTGAATTAACTAACAAAAATTCAATTAAACCGTCAATTAACAGTAAAGGCTCTGTCGTGATTAGAAACCTATTCAAGGACCATCCGACATAGGATTGTCTAGCATAAGGACGTGAGAATCTTTGGACACCAGATCTATATGACACTATAGTTAGGGGTGTCAATTTGGTACTGTTTCGAACGTTTTCGTTCCGTTTTCCGGAAGGAAAATTGGTTACGTTTTCAGAGACTGAACGGAAACGGAACAGGTGGTACTACACGTTAATGTTCCGTTTTACCGAAAAATGACTGAAATCAATGGAAAATAGGTTGAAATCAGTGAAAAATGAGGAACGGAACGGCTAAACAGAACAGTTTCTGTTCCGTTTACAAAACGAAACGGAAACGGAATGAATTTCATTTCCATGTGCTGGAACGGAACAGAAAACCTTGTTCCGCTTCCGTCTTTAACGTTTGACACCCATAACTATAGTAAATTTTTTCAACACTATAGTAAATTTTTTTAGATGTAATTGAACTTTGTATATAATCCAATCTTAGTCATCAAACTTCAAACTATCCCTTTTAAATCCTTAAACTTTGTAATGATCTTAGTTTTGGTCCCTCTATATCACTATTCTGTCTAAATATTAACGGTAGACGATCAAACCGTTACCACTTACCAATCAGTTTCTATGACCTTGATCTCTCCCACTCCCGCCCAACTTTTTTTTTCCCCCACACCTTGCTCTCTCCTTATCCTTTCTTGCTCCGACCTCAACTGTTTCGCTCTCTCTTTCGCTTAAACGATGGTGCTTTCTCTCGCTAGATGGGGTGTAGCTCTCTAATCAGAAACAAAGGCTACGCGACTCAAATCAGTGTTGTCTGTTGTGACACTTTGATTCCATTCTTTTTTTTTTAAGTACGGTTAACTCCCTCTCTAATTATTTTATTTCTTGTGTGAGATTTGGTTGAAATTGATTAAAGTTGGATTACTACGTGATTTTTCAAATTTTGCCAATGCTTGAATATGTCGTAGTGCAAGCACATAGTTTCTTTATATGAATTTGTTCATGGGTGCTTGATTTGAGAAGGATTTGGTACAGCTTCAATTTCAGATTTTGGAAAACAAAACATTAATCAAGGACTGATTTAAGAAGTTTCGGGACTTGATGCACTCATCCAGTCATCCCTTCTCACTTTTATAGTCACAGTGCCAGGAAGAGGAATGATGCGTCGAAGTTTGGAAATCAGAAGAGAAGGGAGAGGGAAGATGTTAGAACAGGAAAGAAAGAATTGGGTGAGAGAGCAATCTGGATCCCGTCGTGTGTCGCGCGGCTCACAAGCCGTTCGATTTGAACCTGACGGTTAATTTTTTTCGGGCCTTACAATTCCGAATAAAATATGGGTCATCCAATTTGGATCTGACGGCTCGGGAGCCACACTACACGGCGCCACCTGATTCCAATTTGTGAGAGAGAAAGGAAAAAGTTATAAAAGCTGATTGGTTACCACTATTTGCACCTCCAACGTTAGTATTTAGATGGAATAAAGATAGAAGCATCCGAAATGGATAATTACAAAATTTAAGGATTTTAAATGAAAAATTTAAAGTTGGATTACCAAAATTAGATTATATACAAAGTTCAGGACTTTCGAAAAAATTTACTCATGACATTATCTATGAGACACTCCGCGGAAGTAATAATTACGGTTATCATTGCTCAGTAGTTGGATTTCTGTTAAATTTAATTTTAAAATAAATATCTAAACTGTTTTAAACAAAATATGATTTCTTTTGATCGCGCTAAGGCGTGACTGCGTTTGGGCTAGATCCTAACTTTTTTCTTAAAAAAAAAATCGTGCTATGACGTGACTAAGACCGATTTTTTCTCCATCTGTCCAATACGATCATTTTTATGTTTTTAAATTTTAAATAATAAATCTGAACTGTTCAATATATCCATGGATCAGGATGAGTTATATTCACGAAAACCAGTCCAGCTAGTGAGCTTACCAGTTACCAGTATTTAAAGGCCCACTTTCGATCGATCTATCAATGTCAAAAACACAAGTACAATTTTTTTCTCAATTCATAAAGAAAACAACAAACAGCAAAATCCAATTTTGGACAAGATAAAATGTATTAGTAAATACTATATATTGATTGCATACAGCTGAAAACGAACTTTCAAAGCTCCATATTATTTATATACATGGCTATCCGATCACTTATTTGTTTGCTAATTTTATTCAAAGGTCACAAGGAGTGATAGCCTACGATTCCTTAGCATGGCTCACAAGTTCAACAATCTTATTGGCCAAATATGGAATCTCGTCATCCTTTCTATTGCGTATAACTTCGGCCAGGTCCTCTGCATTTTTCCTAACACGCTCTCCACTCTCTGACTGGAGAATTTGTTTAATAGATGCAGCCACATCTTCACCCGTAAAATTCCCAAGACCATGTTGCGGGATTTCTATTCCGATGCCGAGTTCTACCATCAACTGAGCATTAAAAGGTTGATCCCATTCCATTGGCAGGGCTAACATGGGAACTCCAACTTGCATTCCTTCAATTACCGAGCTCCAACCACAGTGTGTTAGGAAGGCCCCAAGGTTACAATGAACCAAGATCTTTCGTTGTGGGGCCCATGAGGTGACTACAAGCCCCCTTTCTGGACCTACTCTCTCAGCCAATCTACGCAATAACTCCTTCGAATCTCCTTCGGTACCCTCTGTGTTCATCTTTGGAAAGCGAGCAACCCAAATGAAGCAAGCACCACTGAGCTCCAAACCATGGGCAAGTTGCTCCATCTCCTTGTAAGGCATGAAATACTCACTGCCGAATGACACAAACACCACAGACTGGCTCTTTCTCTGGTCTAACCAGTTCATCACAGACTCTACCTCCTGGCTATTCCCGGCAGAGACATTGCTGATGTGTGGAATCAAAGGTCCTGTTGGAACCACCTCCTTGCCAACAAGAGACGAGAGGTAGTTTATGTATTTTGACTCGACTTCACGAAATGACCTCGTGATAACAAAATCTGAGAGCTGCCAGGAAAGGGCAGCACGCTCTAGCACACTTTGAACATGCTGTTCATCCTTGGGCCCCTTTTGTCTTCGGTTATCATTGGTTAGCCTGATTTCAGGAAAGGGGAATTCTTTTCCTGGTTTAAAGTAACTATGACAAAATAAGGATGCCGCAACAGTACAACCGATGTACACAACTGCTGGGATATTGCGTTCACGTGAAAGATGTGCTGCCCATGGTTGGAAAATATCAAATATAAGGAGGTCAGGTCTTACTGTGTCTAAAATTGCTGAGAAGGATTTTTGGGACTGTGCAAAGGTCCGACTGAGTGTCGGAATTAAATGTGATGGTAAGTGCTTTGTAGTATGCAAGTGTGGTGGCAATTCTGCTGTTTCTGGGAGGCGAATTTCTACTAGGTTTATGCGGGTTTGAGGTGGTGGCAGGCTTGAAGAGTTTGTTTCTGTTGGAAACCGGTTAAAAATGTCTCGAATTGATTCCAAAATGATCGGAGTTGAGCAAAAATAGATAGATATGTTGTCCCGTTCATGGATTAGCCTCTTTGCTAGCTCTAGGAAACGGTTTGCATGGCCATGGGAAAGCCATGGTAGCATAAGCACACCCAGGGTCTTCTTATCCATGGATCACAGGATCAGATATATAGAAGACGTGGATATATTGCAGAGAAAAAGGTTTAGGAACGAGGCGTATGTATATGCTATATATATTTTGCGACTCTTCGATATCCCTAGCTCTAAGGAACAATTTGCTTGGTCAGGAGCCACAGTAACATTAGCACAATCAGGTGCTCTTCTTCTTATATATGAAACTATGAAAGTACTATACGGAGATAATAGAAGGTAGGAACTGAGGAAGTGCCTATGCATATATTTTGTCAAACTAATGGCGGAGTATAATTTAGAAAAATCGTGCTTAAAATCTAATTTTTTGTACAATTTTAAATCTATTAGCTATATTTTTCAAAGTACTATGTTTATTTTCATTTTATTTCTACAAATTAATTACTTTTGCTCGACAAGAGACATGGTACATGATGGTAGTGCACCGAATACCGCGAAATATTTGATTGCTTGAGAAAACGTTAAAATAAACATGTGCATACGGCATACCGCCGTATATCACCGATATATGGTTCGCAATTTCACGTGGCATGGAAATTGAAAAGAGCAAGTACGCAAAGTAACTTTTGGATTACATCCGAAACCATCCTTTCTCCTTCTTCCTTCGCTCTTATCTCTCCCTGTTCTTATCTTTTTTCCTTCTCCGATTGGTTCGAGCTAGCAGTAGGACACATCCTCCACCATCCGATCAAGATCAAGTGTATATAGGAATGGTAGAGAACAAGCTCTCGAAGCTGCTCTTTCTCTCTAACAAACGACCCGACAAAAGGGTCCCACCTGGGTAAGCTCCAGGGATCGATTACCTATGTCGCTAAATTGTTATAAAAACCTAAGTTCCAGGGATCGATTTACAAAGTTTCAGGGGCTCAAAGTACAATAATAGTAAAGGTCGAGTGGCTGTTATGGAAAACTATTAAGTCTGTTGGATTCCAAACCTTGTCGGACCTTGAACCCATACCCAATTGCGGAAATCCTTACCGCCATCCGACAGGATTCGTCATCCTGCCATCCCACAGAACGGGACCCTCTTGTTGCTCCTAGTCCTAGTGCGCAAAGTCCAATTTATTCTCTTCACTCTAAATCCTGATAGACATCGAGAGAGAGACGGGTTTTATTCTCGTTAACGGGTTCGAACCCGTTTGACTCGTTTTGGCATTTTCGATCACCGTAAGTCACGAGACATGATTCTATAGCTTCGTGCGAGGATGAAGAAGACATTTATGTGCTTTATTTTCGCTGCGCAACCTTCGTTTAATGGCGGCGCCACATACCGTCGGTACTACTTGGTATCGATGGGGTTCACATAGGTCAAAATTGTTAATTTCTCACCATTTCCATGAAAGATGCGGGACATTCTTTGCTTATCAAACTCTCAATGGACAAATTTAATGTCACTTATCTCCAAAGTGGTATTAAAAGCAATATATGTTGCCATCTCTTCTAATTATCCTTTGAAGTAACATATTGCAGTGAAGTCCAGTCTCATAATTAACATTAATTATGATAAAAAAAATCATTCTTAAGATGTATAAATATTTTTTGGCACAAGTTTGTGTGTGTATCACTATTATGCATAGTGCCGCAGAATCAAAATCATAAATTGTCATATATTTATACTCTACATGTACTCAAAATACAACGCGAGGGTTTATAAAAGTAGTGACTAATATTTTTGAGGGAGTAAATAATTGAATGTAAAGAAGTAACTAATAACTACATGGGAGTAACTAATATTTATTTATATGTAGTTCATTTAAAGAAGTAAATAATTAAGTATAAAGAAGTAACTAGTAAGTACATGAGAGTAACTAATATTTATTTATATGTAGTTCATTTAAGACAATAGCTATTATTAATAAGGGAGTAAATAATTACGTATATTGAAGTAACTAGTATGTACAAGGAGTTACTAATATAAATAATGGACTAAATAATTAAGTATAAAGAAGTAACTAGTAAGTATATGGGAGTAACTAATATTTATTTATATGTAGTTCATTTAAGATAATAACTATTATTAATATGGAAATAAATAATTAAGTATAAAGAAGTAACTGGTATGTACAAGGGAGTAACTAATATTCATTTATATATAATTCATTTAAGACAATAATTAATAAGTGAATAAATAATTAATTATAAAGAAATAATTAGTAAGTACATGGGAGTAACTAATATTTATTTATATGATAAGGGAATTAAAACCTAGGTCAAATAAATTTATAACCTTGTTCTACCTTACTAATCGTTCTGGTAAAGCTAAGGGTCGAACCCAAGGGACGGTAAAAATGAGTACCGGACTTAGTTTTTCTTAAAAGCTGGACAAATAAAAATTGTGAGGATTTAATTTAAAGGAAACAACTAAATAACAATTGAAAACTAATAAAATAATTATAAAATATTTTTGGGTTGATTTTTCTGTTTTAAAATGTCCAATAAATGCAAGTGATGTCCTAGGAGCTTAGCGTTCAATTATTTTGGCCCTAAAGCACCTCAGCCTTCGATTTTCATCCAGACAGAGGCTTATTTCGGTCCGAAATGTAAGGGTTTCGGTCCGAAATCCTTACTGTTTTGATCCGAAATTGCTTTAGAGTTAGTGTTTCGACTTGTTATCTCTACACAATGCTATGCGAAGGGTACTAAACAACCAGACCTAAGTTAAGACCTCAGCTTTCGCGATTTCGACTCTAACTTGGTTTGGAACTTGCTTTTCGCCTCATAAACGATCAAACATGTACTTTCGTCCTAATTTGATTGTTTAGGTGAGTTAAATCGGGGTTCTAGAAATATTTAAGGTCCTCTCGGATCAATAAAAATTGCACCTGTCGGTCGCAACTAACCTCCTCTTTCGAGTGATTGGTTTATTTCATATACTCAACTATTCAATTAATTGATTTTGTCTAATGCCCTAACGGTGCTGCAGACATCATTAAGTAGACAATAAAGCAAGCAATTAAACTAACTAAGCAAACGATAAATCTCAACAAAACTCATCACATAAACATAGCATAAATGATCAAGTCATCACATAATATCAAAATAATCTACTAGCTATCCCTAGAACATCATAAAGGAGTCTAGCCTAACATGCTCATAACAGAAATAATAAGTATCATGCAAATAAGTAAGATACAAGCCATAAAACAACGAAACATAAGCATAAAGGAGTAAACCGAGATATCCAATGCAAATACTCGCTGTCCTAAGGCCTAGGAATCGATGTGGAGATGCAAGATCGCTGCCGTCGCACACAAACACTGCTGCTCCTCAAGAAAACCCGTAAAAAGAGCCAAAAACGCCTAAAAACAATTGTGTATCGTGGAGAAAATCAAAAGTGGAAGAAGAGACCCGCCTCTGGTCGAGAACATGTGCCTATATACTCCCCCTCGTCGGTCCAGAGGCGGCTAGGGCAAGAAACGCGCTTTCCCCTCTTGAAACTTGCCAAAATCTACTTTCCATAACCAGATTTCGGATCGAAATCAGACCATTTCGGACCGAAATTGAAAGCAGATGGGGTGAAATGGGCTGAAACCAGGGCCTGTGATCTATCTCGGCCCATGGTGGTGTAGTCTAGGTCTAGGCACGCATGTGTGAGCCAGGAATGAGTCATCTGGCTGAGGGTTGGGCTCCACTCTTCATGTCTTGGGCGTCTTGTCTTCAATTTCTACGGGAATTCTACAAAATAGAGATAGAAGCGACGGCAGTACAAAATCCTGGAAAACACAATTAATAATGAGACATTTATAATGGTTTGAGTGCTATTTTGGTGCTAAGTTTGGCCAAAAATATGTATATAAATATGAGATATCATTATATATAATTCATTTAAGACAATAACTATTATTAATGAGGGAGTAAATAATTAAGAATAAAGAAGTAACTAGTATCTACAATGGAGTAACTAATATCCATATGGGAGTAAATAAAGTTTATAAAAAAGTAACTAGTAAATACAAGGGAGTAACTAATATTTATTTATATGTAGTTTATATAAGAACGGTGACTAATATTTATAAAAGAGTAAAAAATTAAGTATAAAAAAGTAACTAGTAAGTACAAGAAAGTAACTAATATTTATTTATATGTAGTTAATTTAAGATAGTAACTAACAAGTATAAGGTTGTATTTAATATGTATAAAAGAGTATCTAATAAACACATGAGAATATCTAATATTTATGTCTCAAGTAAGAACCTTGCTACATTATATGATGTTACATATCATAAGAGAGTATTTAATTAGAATCGAGGGAGTAATTATATTTTACATCTTGTGTAGTTATATATCATAAGTAAATATTTATTTATATTAAGAGATTATATTTAACAAGGGAGTACCTTGTAAGATTACCTTTACACTTATAATGGACGGCCAGTAGTTTTGGTGTCCATGTTAGAATTTCCCTTATAAATAATAAAGAAAAGTTCCTGATACGACGTGTCAACACGACACGACACAATCATGTTAGTCATGTCATATCAGAATGTATGTTGTGTTGTCTCTTCTCACCACTCAATACGACAATACACGATCGTGTCAATCGTGTCGTGTCAGAATGCGTCGTGTAGCCTCTTCTCATCACTCGGCACGACAATACACGATCATGTCAGCTGTGTCGTGTCATGTTGAGACGTCGTGTCAAAAACTTTTCTTTATTTTTTTATAATAATTTATTAAAAACTGTTAAAATATTAAAATGAAAAAAATTATTTTAGTTTATTCAATTATTCTACAAATTCTCAGCATACATGGCATTACAAAATTACCAAAATATTTTTGTTAAAAGATTAATTGATGTTTTTTCTTTTTGGTAATTCATTTCTTTATTGTTTGAATAGATTATAAAAATAAAATATATTAAAAAGTAAATATTTTAAAGAAGTATTGTTATAATTTGAATTTTAATATAAAATCAATTTAAATATAATTTTTTAGAAAAATAATTTAAAAAATGTATGTTTATGATGATATTTTTTCTAATGTTAAAATTAAATTTGTGTTGTCGTGTCATTTTTGTATCTTGTTGCGTGTTAGTCTTATCGTGTCAAATCGTGTTAATTTTTTTAAGATTGTCAACGTGACACGATTATGACTTGACACGATAACATCATTGTGCTGTGCCAATTTCGTACTCGTGTTGTATCGTGTCGTACCAACACGATCGTATTGTATTATTTTGCAGAACCCTACATACAAATAAAATTGAACAATTTATAAAATATTAATTATACATATATGTAAACATTATGTAAAATTACATTAAAATTGATTCATGTTATAAACAAAGTAAATTAAAAAACAAAATAAAATGAAAAACAAAAAAAATCTGGCTGACGTTAAAATAAAAACCAAAGTAAAACGGCACCAGCAAAAAAAAAATTCCTGTAGCGGCCATACTAATGCAGCTATAGGCAAAGTAAAATGAAAAAAAATAAAAAATTCAGCTGGACTATAGCGGCAATACTATTACCGCTATAGTTGTGCTCATTTTAAAAATTATGGTCTCTTTTGTTTTTTTTGTTTTTTTAAATCCTTAAGAGTATTTTTGACTTTGATAAAAATGTTCCCACTATATCAGAATTTTATAAGACAAGTAGGTGGCCTAATAAAGATACTCTGAATTTTATAAAACAAGTGGGTGGCCTGATAAAGATACTCTGCTCCAATTGCATTTTAAAAAAAAATTGAGATAAGGAGATTGTTAAAAATAAAAAATATATTTATTAATGTTTTTGCAACAAAATTTATTTGCTAGATCATGAGCATATAGCCTTGTGTGCAATACTCCTCTGTATTTCTCAGGCTCCGTTTGGATAAGGTGTGAGAAGAAAGAAAGAACTTTGAGTTATAAACTACCCAATTATTTCCCCGGGTCCGATAGGAACTAATTATAAACTACCCAATTATAACTCGAGATCTTTGAGTTATAATTCCTGACAACTTATAATTAATCCCAATACCCTCCAATTTGTGGCTAAGTTAGTGGAAGAAGGCCTCAGTGCATCCTCGTTTTCACAACTATTTAAATTTTTGTCAATTTAGAATTTTGCTCGTTGGTGATTCAAGCGTTTACACACATCCGGATTCATCTTATAATTTTCAAAGTTTATAAAATCCATTTTAGACAAAAATTTGCAAGATATAAAATCGTTCACTCGACAAAAACTTGTGAGACTTGACTTAGATTGTTTTGACATTTTTTTTTTTTTCAAGCATCCAATTTCAGATTCTAGACTTTTGAACTAATTACCAATTTGGTCTATTGGTGCACAAGTCACGTTAAAGCATTCTAAACATCGAAAGTCCTTGAAAAAGAAGTCTTAGAAATGCTTTTAAAATTCCAAATAGTGTAAAACAGAGAAAAACTTCATTAAATTGATTAGACCAGAGACAAATCACGCATTAAAATTAAGTTCAACAATTTTCAGACAATTCTATGCAAGATTGCATTATCCAGAAGGTGATTTCGGTCCGAAATGGTGCCATTTCGGACCGAAATGAGACAGAAAAAATCAAAGTTTGACCGAAACAGAGACAAAAAATTACCAAAATTTTGCAACACATCCAGAATTCCATTTTATTGCTGATCCCCCCCCCCAAACTTGAATTAAGCACTGTCCCTAGTGCTATACATTCATCACATAAAAAAAAATAAAGAGAAAAAGGAGGAGAAATTACCAAATCAAGAGGGCGGAGAAGCTGGGCCATCAACCGGCCCGTCATGTGGCTGCTGGACTGGTGAATGGGCAGATGGCAAGCTCGAGGAAGAAGGTGAGGAGATCCACTCTGGTGGCCAGTGTCCATGCCGCAAGTAGTGATGATTTGCATTGGCAAGGCGACTCAATTCCTCTAGCTGCTGCCCCTGTCGTGTAACTGCTGCCTGAGTCGCCGTGGTGGTGTCAACGAGGGTCCTCATCATCCCACTCCACTCCCCATACCACGGAGGGTACTCAATAGGAACATCACGTCTCTGGGAGCTCTCTGGTATGTCTGCATGTGGGGGCTCCGGAGCTGGTGGAACTGCACCCATCTGAGGTGCTCCCTCAACATAATCAAGTGGGACCAACCATGTGCGACGGTCCCTGAGATCAATCCTGTGAGGATAAGGTAAGAAGAACCCAGGGCGGTTCTTCTTGAGCCATCTATACCGGCAATCAGAAGCAGACCTCACAATATCGAGAAAACGCATCTCCCTATATCTATCAATGGTGGCTCTGGACCATGCAGTGCAGTCAGTCCTAGCAGGGAGGCGTAATCCAGCAGCCTGTGCAATAAGTGTAACATAAGCTCCTATAGAAATGGCCCCAGAACTAATCTCATCACGCTGCTCAAGCCAATGCTCCGCCATCAACCTAGGGATCCTCTCTGTAGTCAACCTCATAATAGCATCCATGAGTACAAGGTCACTAACAGTGCACCGTCTGACTGTCTCCCCACGAGCGAAGACAGTGGAAGCTAAACACCTATGCATCAATCGCAAGGTAGGATGCTCAATCCATGTGGCAAGAGTATCTGAGCCTGGGGACCGTGTAATCCCACTCCATACATCCTCCCTATCCAGAAGGCCTCCTACCTCAGCAATCCTCCTAACAAGGTGTCCCTCCTCTGTCCCAAAAAGCACACTCAAAGCATCTATCTCTGATCGCCACTCCCTATCCATCAACCTGTACTGAATGTACTCAATGCCATCCAAAGCAAACACATCCAAAGAAGAGAGAAACTCCATGGTGAGCCGCTTGTAGGACTTAACATTGATATTCCAAAAATCCGGTGTAAAACCAACTCGCGCAGTCAACTCCAAGAACTCGTCCCTAACCCCAAAAGTAGCCAAGACATCCAAGTCCACTAATCTGGTATGCTGAAACTCACGGCGGTAAATTTTCCTGAAATTCTCAAATTGCCTCTTGGTAGGCATGTGAAAACCATATTCTCGCTCAAATGGGGCGGCCGCCGGGTCATACTCTTCCATAGGGTCAGTTTGAGGTGGTGGGGGTGGTGGTGCTGCCCCCTGGCGCCCTTGGGACCATGTGACTCTCCTAGAGGGGTTCATGGTCACTCAAAAGGTTCAATCCAGAGAAGGGTTTCGGACCGAAATGGTCTGGTTTCGGACCGAAATGGGACGAAAATGTGCAGAAAGGTCCCTGGAAAATAGCAGATCACACCAAACTCTCGGGTGCACCCAATAAACACAATCACAATGCAGTGCAAATTTTCGTAGCCCTTGAGGTGGTCCAGAAAGGCCAAAGTAAGAGGGAGAAAGAGAGATCCGACCTTAAAATCCTTGAAAAATGGTGAAAACTGATAGGGAGAAAAGGAGAAGGCTTGCCTAGCCCCTAGCGAGTCAGGAGAGTAGCCTAGATGCTGCTGGGAGTCCCAAAGGGGTCGAATTCGGATCGAAACCCTTCCTAACCCGCCACTTTTGTTTGAGAAATCCCGCTCCAATATACTTCCTTCCGAAATACGAAGAAGACCAGTGGAGAGAGGGTAACAAGATGGTTAAATGGGTGGTTTGATCTGTGGAAATGAGTAGGGAGTGAGGGGCGTGAGTAGTGGGTTGTGGTTTCGGTGTGAAGAGGGAGCAACGGAGGGGCGTGAGGGGTTTCTGGATGGGGGGGAAAACAGGGAGGCGGAGAGGAAGGATTTAATGTTAGTGGGTCGGGTTTGGTTTAATGGGTAGTGGGTTTCGGGTTTGGAGAAAATCACCTCCATCAAGAGATGGGTCTTCATTTCGGATTGGGCCTGCAAAATAGGCAATCAAACAAAGTTAATCAGGCCCAGAAAATAATGAAAATAATCAAAGGCCCAAAATTCCAAGTAATTCAACCCAAAATAGTCGAGACAGCCTTAATTTCGGACCGAAATGATGAAATTTCGGACCGAAATGCATGATCAGATGCACAATTTGGAAGTTCTGTTGGTCATTTCGCAATGAAAATTTTTCAGTAAGTGCAGAGAGAGATAAGGGAGATTTTGGTGCAAAGAAAATCCTGGTTTTGTCCCTGAAATTTCAAAAATTGATATGAAGGTTCTTCTCTTCTTGTGTTTCCCAATTCATTCCATGTTGCAACTCGCATGAGGTCGTGCGTAGGCCATCATTCATGACCAGGGGTGCTCTAGCACGAGTTGCGTCCGCAGTCATTCTCCAATCAACTAGTGATTTGCCTATAGTAACAAAAATCAAACAAATTAAAACTAGAAATAAGAAATAACCATATTTATTGTTTTTTTTTATATTTTCTGATTTTTTTGTTTTTTTTATTTATTTATTATTATTGTTTTTTTTTGGTTTGTTTTTTATATTATTGTTTTTCTTTTTTTTTCTTTATCTTTTTCTTTTTTTTGGTTTGTTTTGTTTTTTTTTATATTATTTTTTTTTTCGAAAAAAAAAGAAAAAAAAATAATAAATGAGGAGGAATGACAATGACAATTAAAATTAAAAATAAGGAAAAAGAAATTGAAGGAGAATCTTGGGTTGCCTCCCAAGAAGCGCTTGTTTTGGGTCATTAGCTTGACCGTTGTTGGCTAGGCTTCTATTGGAGGTTCGGAGAAGTAAACACTAGCCACTTTTTCCATATCCTCGTTGGCGATGTAGTGCTTAAGTCTTTGGCCATTGACTTTGAAAGGCTCCGAATCCTTATCACAAATATCAATAGCACCGAAAGGATAGACCTTCACCACTCGAAATGGGCCAGACCAACGCGATCTCAACTTGCCAGGAAAAAGCCTCAATCTCGAATTGAATAATAGCACCAAGTCGCCTTCCTTGAATTCTCTCCTTGAGATTCTCCTATCATGCACAAGTTTCGTTTTTTCTTTATAAAATTTAGCATTTTCATAGGAGTTTAGGCGTACCTCATCCAATTCATGTAGGTCCAATATTCGCTTTTCACCAGATTTTAGCAAATCCATGTTGATGGCTCGAGTTGCCCAATAAGCCTTGTGCTCAAGTTCGACTGGCAAATGACACGGCTTGCCATATACTAGCTTGAAAGGGCTCATGCCAATTGGTGCCTTGAAGGCGGTTCGATAAGCCCAAAGTGCATCATCAAGTTTGCTTGCCCAGTCCTTGCGTGAAGAGCCACCGTCTTTTCCAAGATGCTTTTGATTTCTCTGTTGGACACCTCAACTTGTCCACTTGTTTGAGGGTGATAGGCAGTGGCCACTTTGTGAATGACACCATGTTTCTTCAAGAGACCATCAAAGTGTCGATTGATGAAATGCTTGCCACCGTCGCTTATCACCGCCCTTGGCACACCAAATCGAGGAAAGATGATTTTGGAGAAAAGGCGAATGACTGAGCTTGAATCTGCTGCCTTGCATGCAATTGCCTCCACCCACTTTGAGACATAGTCAACAGCTACCAAGATGTACTCGAATCCATGTGAACTTGGAAACGGTCCCATGAAATCCACGCCCCATACATCAAAAATTTCAACTTCAAGAATAGGGTTAAGAGGCATTTCATTCCTTTTGGATATGTTGCCTGTTCTTTGACATTGATCACAAGAAGAAACAAAAGAATGAGCATCTTTGAAAAGAGAGGGCCAGTAAAAACCTGATTGGAGTACTTTGGCTGCGGTTTTAGAAAAAGAAGCATGGCCACCATAGGCAGAGGAATGGCAACTTGCAAGAATGGCTCGAACCTCGTAATAGGGCACACACCTTCTAAAGACATTGTCGATTCCAAGCTTGAAAAGATATGGCTCCTCCCAAAAGTAATACTTCGAGTCGAATTTGAGCTTCTTCCTCTGTTGTGGGGTCATGTCAGAAGGCACATACCCACTTGCCAAAAAATTAGCCAGATCCGCATACCAGGGCTCCTTTGTTCTGTGCTTTTCCCTTTCATTTCGGTCCGAAATAGGGACATTTCGGTCCGAAATCATTGCTGTCGCCATGATTTCTGCCACCAGATCGTCATATTTCGGTCCGAAATGGTCTGGTTTCGCCCCGAAATGTGCCTGTACAGAGAACAACTTTTCATCTGGAAAGAAATCGTTGATAGGGATTGGGTTACCTTGTTCCTCTTCCCAATGAAGGCGAGATAGATGGTCTGCCACTAGATTTTCTGAGCCTTTCTTGTCCTTGATCTCAAGGTCAAATTCTTGGAGAAGCAACACCCATCGAATCAATCTAGGCTTGGCATCCTTCTTGCTTAAGAGATAGCGGATGGCGGCATGGTCAGTGTACACGATCACCTTAGAGCCCACAAGGTATGATCTAAACTTGTCAAGCGCGAAGACTATGGCGAGGAGTTCCTTTTCTGTGGTTGTGTAGTTGACTTGGGCGGGGTCTAGCACCTTGCTAGCATAGTATATGGCCACTGGTTTCTTGTCCCTTCGCTGCCCAAGAACTGCCCCTACTGCATAGTCACTTGCATCGCACATAAGCTCGAACGGTTGGCTCCAATCTGGTGGTTGCAGAATGGGTGCTGAAATGAGAGCCTCCTTTAACCTACGAAAAGCATCAAGACATTCATCATTGACAACGAATTCATTATCTTTAATCAGAAGGTTAGTTAGAGGTTTGGCAATTTTTGAAAAATCTTTTATGAATCGGCGATAAAATCCAGCGTGCCCCAAGAAACTTCTGACATCCTTGACACTTTTTGGCATATCAAGCTTCTCTATCACCTCGATCTTTGCCTTGTCAACCTCTATGCCCTTCGATGTCACCACGTGCCCCAGTACGACTCCTTGTTGCACCATGAAATGGCACTTTTCCCAATTCAAGACCAAGTTAACTTCTTCGCATCTCTGCAAGATTTTAGAAAGATTAGCAAGGCATGAATCAAAGCAAGTGCCATAAACAGAAAAATCATCCATAAACACTTTCATTTCTTTTTCAATAAAATCTGAGAATATGGCCATCATAGCTCTTTGGAAGGTTGCAGGTGCATTACAAAGACCAAAAGGCATACGCCTATACGCATAGGTACCATAAGGACAAGTGAAAGTGGTTTTTTCTTGGTCATTTGGATGGATAGGTATTTGGAAGAAACCAGAGTAACCATCTAAATAACAAAAATATGAGTGATTAGCAAGTCTTTCAAGCAATTGGTCAACAAATGGAAGTGGAAAGTGATCTTTTCGTGTCGCGGTGTTGAGCTTGCGATAGTCGATACACATCCGCCATCCAGTCACCATTCTTGTTTGAATCATCTCATCTTTTTCGTTCTTGACCACTGTTGTACCTCCCTTCTTGGGCACCACATGCACTGGGCTCACCCACTTGCTGTCAGAAATCGGATAGATGATGCCTGCGTCGAGAAGTTTGAGAATCTCCTTTTTGACCACTTCCTTGAGATTAGGGTTGAGTCGCCTTTGCCCTTCAATGGACGGTTTGTGCCCTTCTTCCAAGAGAATTCTATGCGTGCAAATGGAGGGATCGATACCCTTTAAGTCGTCGATGGAATAACCAATTGCACCCTTGTGAGCTCTTAGTTCTACCAAAAGTTTCTCTGTTTGATCTGCATTCAGCCCAGCATTAACAATAACAGGGAATGTTTGATCTGAGCCAAGAAATTCATACCTTAAAGTCGCTGGAAGGGGCTTTAATTCGACCTGAGGTGGAGGTTTCGGATCGAAATTGATTGGTTTCGGACCGAAATGCTCTGCTGTTGCTGCTCTGGCCTCCTCCAGGGACAGGTTTCGGTCCGAAACTGGGCAATTTTGGTCCGAAATCACCTCTGGCAGGGGAATTTTTCCATGTTCATGGTCAGGTTCGAGCTCCTCCATGGTCTCCTCGACTCCTATGGCTTCCTGCATATCAGAGAGAAAAGATTGGTACAAGTTAATAGCAGTTTCATATTGAATTTCAAGGGATTCTTCAATTGTGTGTTCAATCTCTTCAATCATGAAGCATGATCCGTTGGTGGTATTAGGACACTTCATGGCGTGCTTGATGGAGAAGCGAAGTGTTTCCCCTCCCACTCTAACCAAAATCGTGCCTTCTCTGGCATCCATCATGACTCCCGCGGTACTCAGGAAAGGACGCCCCAAAATAATTGGAACCTCACTGTCTTCTTCCATGTCCATCACCACAAAGTCGCCTGGAACAAGGAATTTGCCAACTTGCACTGGGATATCTTTGATTTCACCCATAGGCAAACGCTTGGATGAGTCAGCAAGCTGGATTGTAATATTTGTGGGCAACAATTCACCAAATCCTATTCTTTCAAAAACTGACTTGCGCATCAAGCTTACACTTGCCCCCATATCACATAATGCTTGTTTGATGAACTCCTTTCCAATCACACAAGGCAAGACAAACCTGCCTGGATCGCTTAACTTAGGTGGCATTTTTCTTTTTAAGGCCTCACTGCTTATCCTTGTCAGAACTATCGCTTTCAACTCTTCCAAGGATCTCTTTCCAGTGCATAATTCCTTGAGAAACTTGGCATAAATGGGCACCTTAGTGAACACGTCAGAGAAAGGAATGGTGATATGGACCTCCTTTAGCATCTCCCAAAATCGCATGAACAAAACGTCATCTTTCTCTTTGGCCAACCTTCTGGGGAAAGGAATAGGGGGTTGGTATGCAGCCTCTGGGTTTGAACTCGCGGTCTTTTCCTTCCCTGGATGCTCTTTCTGGGCCTCTGGAGCTGACATTTCGGACCGAAATGTGTTGGTTTCGGACCGAAGTGAAGGCTCTGTCAGCCCCTTTTGTGCAGTTGATGCATCGGTTTGAGTCCCATATGCTCCTGCTGCGTCCTGGAGAGGAGGGAAAGGTAGCACTTGCACCAGAACCGGTCCTCCATGCTCGTTTTGGTGTGTGTTATTCGCCTCGACTTCATTTGGCATAGGAGGGTCCTTGTATTGCATGCCACTTCGCAAGGTGTGCAAAGCTTTGCATTGGTGGGCATTTGGATTCACCTCCGGTTGGCTGGGCAGCTTCCCTTGTTGCCTTGAAAAATGCGACTCCATCATTTGCTCCAACCTAGTCAAAGTCCCTGCGTTATTTTTGAGTTCCTCAGTCAACATTTGATTAAATTTGCCTTGTTCATGCATAAAGTTTTGGACAACCGACGGTATACCCTCCCTATTGTAAACAGATTTTCTTAGAAAGGGTTGGTCACGACCATTGTTGTTAAAATGGTTATTTTTGTACAAGGTTGGTGGGTTGGTGTTTTTGTACTGGTTCTTTGGCACAAATGGTCTATCCTCATTGTTGTGATAATTAGGGTGGTTCATGTCTGCCCAATTGGCCTGCTCTCTATCACTCAAAGAATAACTGCGACTAAAAATATGTCCAGGAAAGTAAGAAGGCTCACTGTTAAGCGAGTTGACTTCATGCCCCTCGCTGCCTCCTCGCGCAAGCGGACAATCAATTGACCTATGCCCTTCTTCGCCGCATGCACCACAAAAGTTGGAATTGAGGTGAGTGCCCTGAAGTGAGTGATATGACGCTAATTTCGCTTCGAGCTCGGCAATCCTTGTGTCTCTTGCTGTGATTTCATGTACTTGTTCCTTGCTAGATGAGCGACGATTGTTGGGAATCGGATACCACTCATAGTTCCTGGCGCATTCATCAATCTTGTCACGTGCCTGCGCTGCGTCTAGTCGCTTAAATGCTCCACCTGAAAGGGAATCAAGGTTAATTTTAATATTGTCATAAAGACCACTGTGGAATGCCTTAATTACCATCCAGTCTTGGATACCATGATGTGGACAAGAGTTTTCTAAATCTCTAAATATTTCCCATGCATTCCTCATTGTTTCATTGTCTTTTTGTTGAAAATTGTTAATTTCCTTCCTAATTGTGTCTGCTCTGTCAGAAGAGAAATACCTATCAAGGAAGGTTTGTGCCATTTGGTCCCAACTCCTAATAGACCCTTTTTTTAAAGTTTTGTACCATTTGATGGCTCAGTCCTTAAGAGTAAACCTAAATAACAAAAGTCTAATGGCTTGTTGGGGGACACCGTTACACTTAATTAAACGAGTGCATTCAATAAAACTTTGTAAATGAGCATGGGGATCCTTTTTATCATCTCCGTAAAACGGATTCTGTTGCACAAGTGCCACATGGTTGGCCGTGATTATCATGTTATTGGCTTCAATTCCTGGGATCACCACTGGCCCGCCTATGTGGCTAGCTTTTGGAGCTGCAAAGTCCATGAGAGATCTGTTTTGCCCCCCTTGCTCCTCTCCATCTGAGTTATCATGAACGCTCTCGTCGTCATTCTCCCATCGCCACCGATCGTCTTCAAGTGCTCGCCTTTGATTCTCAAGGTTAGTACGATCGTTGGCTAATCTGGCCTCCCTTTGCTCGAGTTGGAGCCTCAGGTTCTCAAGCCTCTGGGCCTCTGCTTCGGCGTTGATGGGCCCTTGGTTTGCCGCCATTTCCCTTGCTGTTTCCTCCTCTGGCTGTGGATTTCGAACCGAAATCAGAGGGTTTCGGACCGAAATTGGTGTGTTCAGGGGTGCTGGTTGAGTTACAGAGGGAGTCTGGCTAGAGGTTGCTTGGTCAATGAGTTCTGGATCAGAGTCAAGCCCCCTGGTGAAGTACTTGCGCACGATCTCGGGCTTTGACTTGCCTTTCTTTGGTTTCCCGGCCAGTTCTCAACCTGCAGGTAAGAAGGAAACAACGAAAAGATTAAATAAAATAGAAAAATCTAGTCTCTTAATACTAAAATAAGTACTCGATATCAAAACCGTCCCCGGCAACGGCGCCAATTTGATAAGGGAATTAAAACCTAGGTCAAATAAATTTATAACCTTGTTCTACCTTACTAATCGTTCTGGTAAAGCTAAGGGTCGAACCCAAGGGACGGTAAAAATGAGTACCGGACTTAGTTTTTCTTAAAAGCTAGACAAATAAAAATTGTGAGGATTTAATTTAAAGGAAACAACTAAATAACAATTGAAAACTAATAAAATAATTATAAAATATTTTTGGGTTGATTTTTCTGTTTTAAAATGTCCAATAAATGCAAGCGATGTCCTAGGAGCTTAGCGTTCAATTAGTTTGGCCCTAAAGCACCTCAGCCTTCGATTTTCATCCAGACAGAGGCTTATTTCGGTCCGAAATGTAAGGGTTTCGGTCCGAAATCCTTACTGTTTTGATCCGAAATTGCTTTAGAGTTAGTGTTTCGACTTGTTATCTCTACACAATGCTATGCGAAGGGTACTAAATAACCAGACCTAAGTTAAGACCTCAGCTTTCGCGATTTCGACTCTAACTTGGTTTGGAACTTGCTTTTCGCCTCATAAACGATCAAACATGTACTTTCGTCCTAATTTGATTGTTTAGGTGAGTTAAATCGGGGTTCTAGAAATATTTAAGGTCCTCTCGGATCAATAAAAATTGCACCTGTCGGTCGCAACTAACCTCCTCTTTCGAGTGATTGGTTTATTTCATATACTCAACTATTCAATTAATTGATTTTGTCTAATGCCCTAACGGTGCTGCAGACATCATTAAGTAGACAATAAAGCAAGCAATTAAACTAACTAAGCAAACGATAAATCTCAACAAAACTCATCACATAAACATAGCATAAATGATCAAGTCATCACATAATATCAAAATAATCTACTAGCTATCCCTAGAACATCATAAAGGAGTCTAGCCTAACATGCTCATAACAGAAATAATAAGTATCATGCAAATAAGTAAGATACAAGCCATAAAACAACGAAACATAAGCATAAAGGAGTAAACCGAGATATCCAATGCAAATACTCGCTGTCCTAAGGCCTAGGAATCGATGTGGAGATGCAAGATCGCTGCCGTCGCACACAAACACTGCTGCTCCTCAAGAAAACCCGTAAAAAGAGCCAAAAATGCCTAAAAACAATTGTGTATCGTGGAGAAAATCAAAAGTGGAAGAAGAGACCCGCCTCTGGTCGAGAACATGTGCCTATATACTCCCCCTCGTCGGTCCAGAGGCGGCTAGGGCAAGAAACGCGCTTTCCCCTCTTGAAACTTGCCAAAATCTACTTTCCATAACCAGATTTCGGATCGAAATCAGACCATTTCGGACCGAAATTGAAAGCAGATGGGGTGAAATGGGCTGAAACCAGGGCCTGTGATCTATCTCGGCCCATGGTGGTGTAGTCTAGGTCTAGGCACGCATGTGTGAGCCAGGAATGAGTCATCTGGCTGAGGGTTGGGCTCCACTCTTCATGTCTTGGGCGTCTTGTCTTCAATTTCTACGGGAATTCTACAAAATAGAGATAGAAGCGACGGCAGTACAAAATCCTGGAAAACACAATTAATAATGAGACATTTATAATGGTTTGAGTGCTATTTTGGTGCTAAGTTTGGCCAAAAATATGTATATAAATATGAGATATCATTATATATAATTCATTTAAGACAATAACTATTATTAATGAGGGAGTAAATAATTAAGAATAAAGAAGTAACTAGTATCTACAATGGAGTAACTAATATCCATATGGGAGTAAATAAAGTTTATAAAAAAGTAACTAGTAAATACAAGGGAGTAACTAATATTTATTTATATGTAGTTTATTTAAGAACGGTGACTAATATTTATAAAAGAGTAAAAAATTAAGTATAAAAAAGTAACTAGTAAGTACAAGAAAGTAACTAATATTTATTTATATGTAGTTAATTTAAGATAGTAACTAACAAGTATAAGGTTGTATTTAATATGTATAAAAGAGTATCTAATAAACACATGAGAATATCTAATATTTATGTCTCAAGTAAGAATCTTGCTACATTATATGATGTTACATATCATAAGAGAGTATTTAATTAGAATCGAGGGAGTAATTATATTTTACATCTTGTGTAGTTATATATCATAAGTAAATATTTATTTATATTAAGAGATTATATTTAACAAGGGAGTACCTTGTAAGATTACCTTTACACTTATAATGGACGGCCAGTAGTTTTGGTGTCCATGTTAGAATTTCCCTTATAAATAATAAAGAAAAGTTCTTGATACGACGTGTCAACACGACACGACACAATCATGTTAGTCATGTCATATCAGAATGTATGTCGTGTTGTCTCTTCTCACCACTCAATACGACAATACACGATCGTGTCAATCGTGTCGTGTCAGAATGCGTCGTGTAGCCTCTTCTCATCACTCGGCACGACAATACACGATCATGTCAGCTGTGTCGTGTCATGTTGAGACGTCGTGTCAAAAACTTTTCTTTATTTTTTATAATAATTTATTAAAAACTGTTAAAATATTAAAATGAAAAAAATTATTTTAGTTTATTCAATTATTCTACAAATTCTCAGCATACATGGCATTACAAAATTACCAAAATATTTTTGTTAAAAGATTAATTGATGTTTTTTCTTTTTGGTAATTCATTTCTTTATTGTTTGAATAGATTATAAAAATAAAATATATTAAAAAGTAAATATTTTAAAGAAGTATTGTTATAATTTGAATTTTAATATAAAATCAATTTAAATATAATTTTTTAGAAAAATAATTTAAAAAATGTATGTTTATGATGATATTTTTTCTAATGTTAAAATTAAATTTGTGTTGTCGTGTCATTTTTGTATCTTGTTGCGTGTTAGTCTTATCGTGTCAAATCGTGTTAATTTTTTTAAGATTGTCAACGTGACACGATTATGACTTGACACGATAACATCATTGTGCTGTGCCAATTTCGTACTCGTGTTGTATCGTGTCGTACCAACACGATCGTATTGTATTATTTTGCAGAACCCTACATACAAATAAAATTGAACAATTTATAAAATATTAATTATACATATATGTAAACATTATGTAAAATTACATTAAAATTGATTCATGTTATAAACAAAGTAAATTAAAAAACAAAATAAAATGAAAAACAAAAAAAATCTGGCTGACGTTAAAATAAAAACCAAAGTAAAACGGCACCAGCAAAAAAAAAATTCCTATAGCGGCCATACTAATGCAGCTATAGGCAAAGTAAAATGAAAAAAAATAAAAAATTCAGCTGGACTATAGCGGCAATACTATTACCGCTATAGTTGTGCTCATTTTAAAAATTATGGTCTCTTTTGTTTTTTTTGTTTTTTTAAATCCTTAAGAGTATTTTTGACTTTGATAAAAATGTTCCCACTATATCAGAATTTTATAAGACAAGTAGGTGGCCTAATAAAGATACTCTGAATTTTATAAAACAAGTGGGTGGCCTGATAAAGATACTCTGCTCCAATTGCATTTTAAAAAAAAATTGAGATAAGGAGATTGTTAAAAATAAAAAATATATTTATTAATGTTTTTGCAACAAAATTTATTTGCTAGATCATGAGCATATAGCCTTGTGTGCAATACTCCTCTGTATTTCTCAGGCTCCGTTTGGATAAGGTGTGAGAAGAAAGAAAGAAGTGAAAAAGTGAGAAGAAATATTGGAAAGTGTGTGTAACTTTGGCTCCGTTTGGATGGCTTCTTCCCGAAATAAGGAATAAGGAATAACCATTTTTATCAATAAATTTATTTCTAATCATCCAAACTCTTCACAAAAGTTACACACGTCCCAATAAATTTACCCCTTCCCAATAAATTTCTTCCCTTCTTCTTTCTTCCTACCTTATTCTCAAGGCATCCAAACGGAGCCTTTGTGAAGAGTTTAGATTGTTTATAATAAATTTATTTCTTATTCCCTTCTTTCTTTTTTCCCAAATGGAATCCAAACGGAGTAATTAATCATCAATCAAAACAGAAACTTCAAGCTAGATAGATTATGAGTCCTGCAATACAAAATATTTCTTCGATATTTTTTTCCTGAACGGAGCACAAAAAATTAAAGCAGGATAGATTTTACCTTGGTTATTTCTTCATTTGCCATGACCAGGCTCTTCTGCCTCCATGAAGTCATAAGGCACTTCACTGCTTCATCAACCTCAGATAAAAAGCGAGTCTGGACCTGCCAACTATTGGCTTTGTTTGGATGGAGTTGGAAGAAGGAAGAATGCCCAAAAAAAATTATAAACAATCCAAATTCCTTACAAAGTTACACACTTTCTAATATTTCTTTCCACTTTTTTCTTTCTTTCCTTCTTCCCACGTCTATCCAAACGGAGCCCATGATGAAGCCATGTATCAAGGGTCTGGCTCTCCTATAGGTCTCTCCAGCAAGGAATGGTATGCTCCCCTCCCCTACAATTGTCTTGAAACCCGAAAAGAGATCATTTTGGAACAATGTCAGCTCATTTTTCAAAATGAAACTGTTGAATTCGAGGTCGGCCGAGATGACTAGAGTCTTGCCACGGTATCTTGTGGTAAAAATCTTCCCATACCTAAAGTTCAATTTTAATTAGAGAAAGCAGTTCGCATATTTTGGACCAACAAGTAACTCTTGAACTTGCAAATTAATGAATTCATCGTAGAAAAATTTAGAATCGACCTGGAAAATTGGATATTTAGGAAGTCAGCGAGGGTGGCAACAGTGTGGGATTCCAAGGCCAAGAAGGTGGAGCCAATAATAGGCCATCCCTTGTCGCCTGGAGGTAGCTTTGAATGTCGTCCGGTATTCCTTCCATATATCCAAAATATGGAGACTAAAGGATTGCTACTACAGTAGCAAGTGGAAGTGTGAGTGAGAGTAGTACCGGATCAGCTCCAGTCATCACTGCCTCTGCTTGATCTATTTCGTCTAACATACAACAATGATGTTGCTTTTGAGAAACCCAAGAGTACTTACAGTCACAGGGGAAGAAAATTTTCGGGAGTAGCTGGAGTCGTCGGATTAAATTAAGCATACAAAGTATATATAATAAAATAAAAGTTCTCATGCGCAACTCGTGCTGAAATTTTAATTACTTAATTAAATCACAGTATTGAGAATTCATCAATTAAATTGACCTCCTGTCATTTAAAAATGGACCAAATGGAATCGTTCTAATACTATTAAGTAATTTGTTGTACGTAATTTCAGCCGAATTTTTTTTTAATGAAAGTAAGAAAGATTAAGATCTGTAAATAGTATTGACTTTAAGGAATTCACGAAATGTCAAGTTTACGCTCCAAGAATATGCACATATATAATTAAAGGGTTTATTTGTTAAATTGAACAAGATCATTAGATTGAACAATTAAATTTTAAATTTTAAATAAGTAATTAAAGAGTAAAATGTGGACACTAAAACTCTCCTTTACATACATATGTCGGTATGAATATTTTTTTTATATTGCTGTATAACTTTCAAGAACGTATGCTTATTTTTAAGTTATTTATTTTTATTGTATAATTTTTATTCGAATAAAACATCAGTTTGTTTCTATAATTAGACGAACGCAGTACCGTTGCTTTTAACTTTGTTCTTTTGTGGGAATCATTTCATGAATGCAATAGAAATTGTATAATTATTTTTACTTGAAGAACTAGCTCTTCTGCTCTTGATCTAGTGGCAAACAACAATACATCTTGGTGAAATGTCACAGCTTTGAAATCCGGCTAGAAAGTCCTTCATAAACATTTAATTTAAAAATAAATTGGGTGACTTAGAACATCTGAAATATAATTGGATTTGGACCCTCCAATTTTAAAACATCTGAAAACTAATTAAAATTAAAAAAATAGAAAATTTGGTCCCTAATAAAATTTCAATGAAGATCATTCATATAGTGGTTGGATTGACCATTTAAAATTTCAATATTAATCTTTAAATCGCGTTCGATGTCAAACGACACGTTCTACTATAGTACTATTCAAAAAATATGCCACATATTATATAAGTGATGTAAAATATATCGCTGTAGAAATCTTTTGATAACATTTATAAAATAAACAGAACATATAATTAGTTTGTAGTATATAGTGTTCCCGAGATGACTTGATTGAATTGTCTAATAAGTACAAGAACCTAAATTTTCCAGAAAATCCACATCAGTGGTTCAGCAAACCCTACAAATAATAGTTCGTAAGCTGTAGCCTGTTGGATAAAATAAGTAATTCCGAGAAAAATATTATGGTTCTGAACATAAAATATTACTACTCAAATAATTTAAAAATGGACCTGTCAGGCCGTCACTAAATAAACTTCCTGCACCATGCAAAAGGCAACCCACAAAAAGAAAAAAAGGAAAAAAAAAAGAAAAGAAAAACTGCTGAAAATAATGGACACGCCAAGCTTCCTGTTGCCAGGATGAACTACTTATGAAAGGCTGTCCCAGGCTGCCAGATTACCAGTATTCAGAGGTCCGCTCTCGATGGCTCTGTCAGTCTATCAGTGTTAAAAACAAACAATGTACCACAATTTTTTTTTCAATTCACGGGGAAAGAAACAAAAGATTAATCCTAATTTGCTACAAGATAAAATGTATTCGGAACTCTGAAGTACTACATATTGCATAGAGCTGAAAACAAACTTTCAAACTTCTACATATAGCCCTCGCATCATTGATCAATTTATTTACTACATGGTCAAAATATATATATATAGAGATAGGCTAAATTAGACTCCAGCCTATAGAGCGTCTGTGTGCTCCAGTGTCTTGACCGTTCGATCTGAAATCGGATGACCCAGATTTAAGCGCTGGAGATGAGATGAGATGAAGTTCCGTTTATCCGTTTACTCTCTATATTCCGTGAATGTGCTTCTCCGTCTGCCTATTAGGTCGCAAAAAAAAAATAAATAAATAAATAAAACAAAAGCGAAGTCTCTCTCCCGTTGTCCCCTTCATTCTCTCTAGAGAAATACCAAGCTTCGAGGAGAACTCGATCGAGAAGAGCAAATGGCTGGTGATGCATCCCCGTCTCTCTCTTACACTCTCGTTCCCCTGAAGAACTCCCCTCTCCTAGTCTCCTGCTCTGATTTTCTCTACTTCGCTCAATGAGACGAAAATCGAAACCCTAGATTGAGGTAGATCGACTAAGATGTCGACAGGTACAATTAAAACTCAAACAATCCCTTGTATTCACTCCTCCCTTTCTTTCATTTTCTGTTTATTTTTTTATTTTGAGTTATGAATTTAGGTACTGTAGCAGTTAGTGTCGATAGGGCTTCAGTTAGTGTTCGCTCCTCCCTTTTTTTTTTTCATTTCGGTTCAATTTGTGATTTTGAGCTATGATTTTGTTCAATTTCATTTTCTTTCATCTTCCTTGAATTTTTATTGCAAAACAGAACTACTAGATTATAGCAAGCCGTACTGGTCCATATTATTTTAGATGCTTAGTAGAACTAATCAAGTGCTGGTTTAATATGTTGTAATTGAGTATTAGGCGATGATTTAATATTAAGCGCTGGTTGTGGTCGCATGAGTTGTATGGTGTTCTGGTTTAAATTAGTTTTGCATGACCAATGTAATGATCTTTGATAGTTTGGCCTATACAATTTAAATTAGTTTTGACGACAATAGCAAGATGACTTCCCAGTTTGATAATTAGTTTTGATGCTATTAGGCTATTACTTGGGCACTCTCTCTCCTGATACTGTGTCAATCATAAATTTGTTTAGTGAAAGCTGTATATAGATTGTTATACTTTTTTTTAAAAGGTTAATGAACACGTTGATTGCTATTTCTAGAAATAAAGATACTAATATGAATTTCTGATCATTTGATTCAGATACTGAAGATGTTGGCATTGAGATGTCTTTTTTAACTGGAATTTGGAGAGAGAGGAGCAGCAGGAATATGCAGGGGGAATGTTGAGGATGTGTAGATGGAGGATGCAGGAGGGAACAGTCAAGTAATAGACGTGCTAAAGGGCTTTTGGCAGAATTTTTTTTTTTCTTTGAGTTCTAATTCAAAGTAGTATTTCTGTTGAGGCTATTTTAGTTTAGTTTATCTCTTCTTTTGATCAAACATGGTTCTTTCAGAGGCATAAAAACAGATTGTTAATTCTTGTCTATAAATATAGTAATATTTCTTGCTGTTGGTTATATGTTTTACTTTCCCTTGTGTTAACAGCACATGCTTGAGTTGAAATTATCAATTGGTTAAAAGATTGTGTCTTTCTAGGATTGTGAATAGCATTTGACAATAAGATAAAAGCGACCATTTTTTGGTGAATATTACATATCATTGACAATTCTTGTCAGACTTTTACAGAGCATAATCTTTTGGCGAATATTATTTCATTTTCCATTTAGTCACGAATGAGAGCTCATGTATAGCACAATGGATAGTTAATTGCAAAGGGGTTTATTTACGCAAAGGAAAACTTTATGTTGAAACACAAGTTACATCGATTTCATATGTGCTCAGTTTAAACAGTTCAAAAATGCATAAATTTAGATAACTCGTAATATCTGAACCTACAAACAATTGTGTTTTACTCTTTGGACCAAAATATATAAAAACAACTGTGTTTTACTCCTTGTGTTTACCTAAAATGCATTCATTTTAACAAACAATAAAAGAATTGCACAAATAATTGACTAACTGGTACATACCATTATTTGTATATGCAATTTACTCACTGGTACCATCTGCTGGTATTAACACTAAGATCCAGTAACTACCACACAGAAATTAAAGCAATTAAACAAAATGTGACAACATAAGTTCGGTATGTTGCGTCAAATTTGACAACATCTCCAAATTCTAGAAATGCCCTTCTTACTCTACCATCAACCCAAAATAAATTCTTCAATTGACCACCATTCTTGGTTCTGTAAAGAATATGCAACTAAATTTAGTCAATTTTCTTTACTAGAACTACAATTACTTTATCGTTATTAATTGAAAATTAGAAACTAACATATTCAACCAAACTGTACAGTAACAAAAGCCATCAATTCTCATTAGCAGAAATCAGGTTTTATGTAATTAAAGCAATGTAATTAGGAATGAGTATACAAGCTTGGTCTGTATTGGTTTGTAAGAATTAGGTTTGTATTACTGTATATGAATGTATTATTATTTCTTAGAGTTTACAAGAGAGCTTATCTAGACTACACAAAACAGTGGTCTCAAGTTCTTGATTAATGGCTAATTACCTAGTTTAGCTAAATGTACCAGCAAGTACACACACCGCTAGACATCCCTGAACATTGTACCAGTAACATTCTAATATGCCTAATAAAATTGCAGCAAATTGGAGAAATTTTAACTCAATTTTGTATCTATTACTAACATTAACGAATGAAGCCAGAAATTTTGTAACCTCTCGAGCAAATGGAGGTGACTTTGCTAATATTTCATTACTGTACACTGTACAACATCCTACAGTAAACCGAAAGAGAATGGCTGTGATTCTTATTTCCATCTTTTCTTCTTATGTGGGTGGGCGACAAACAAGTAATCAAACAACAAAAGTAGAGGCAGAAGCTGTTCCTCTCCTTTCAGTTGAGTGATTTTGTCCCTACTTCGTTTCTTATTGCCCCTGCTAATACAAGAGAAACAACACAACTTGTGACCTCAATTCGTAAGCTTAATACCACGGAACCAACTAGTCACTTAACTAGTCTTTCTGAAATTTTGTGCAAAATGCAAAATATCTCAAATAATTTTGTGCTGTTTGTAAAGCGAAATCCACTAAATTTTGAAATTGACGTAAATTGAGGAAGAAACCCACTAATTTTTTAAATTGGAAGCGAAATTGGAAAAAAATGAATTGAAATCTCTGAAATCAAGAATTCATATGAACCAAATTTGAACTACAAGTCAGAAAATAAAAATTATCTCAACCAACCTACAAATGCGGTGCTTCAAGAGAGAGGAAAGTAGTCGATCGAGTAACATGCTCCGAGAAAAGGAAGAGGTGAAGAGAGAGGAGCTCCGCCTGCGTCCGAGAGATGTTGTGCTCAACTTCTCTTGAAGGTCTGTGTACTCTCTATATGAGATAGGCGGACAAGAGAGAGAGACAGACGAAGGAAAGGCCTCTTCGTTTCTTGATCGGAAAAGACGAGGTGGCCGGGCGAGGAGAGAGCGAGAACTCTCTGCGTCAGAGAGAGAGGCGAAGCGAAGAGTGTTTGTCTTTTTTTTAATTTTCGATCTAATAATTGACGGATGAGAGAAGTAACGGAAATAGCAGAGAAAACGGAGGTTTTTACGCATCCTCAGCGCTTCGTTCTGAGTGGTTGGATTTCAGATCGAACGGTCAAGACACTGGAGCACACAGACCCTCTATAGACTGGAGTCTAATTTAGCCTATCTATATATATATATATATATATATATATATATATATATATATATATATATATATATATATATACACACACACACACTAATTATACTCAAAAGGGCACGAGTGATAACTTGTAACCTATCCTGCTTTAACATTGCTCACAAGTTCAACAATCTTATTGGCCAAATTTGGAATGTCATCATCCTTCCGATTGCGTATAATTTTGGCCAGGTCCTCTGCATTTTTCCTAACACGCTCTCCACTCTCTGACTGGAGAATTTGTTTAATAGATGCAGCCACATCTTCACCCGTAAAATTACCGAGGCCATGTTGCGGGATTTCTAATCCAATGCCGAGTTCTTCCATGAGCTTAGCATTCATAGGCTGATCCCATTCCATTGGCAGGGATAACATGGGAACTCCAGCTTGCATTCCTTCAATTACCGAGCTCCAACCACAGTGTGTTAGGAAGGCCCCAAGGTTGCGATGAACCAAGATCTTTCGTTGTGGGGCCCATGAGGTAACCACAAGCCCCCTTTCTGGACCTACTCTCTCAACCGATCCATGCATTAACTCCTTCAAATCACCTTCATTACTCTCTCCGTTGACCTTTGAAAATCGAGCAACCCAAATGAAGCAAACACCACTGAGCTCCAAACCATGGGCTAGTTGCTCCATCTCCTTGTAAGTCATAAAATACTCGCTACCGAATGACACAAACACCACAGAATGCCTCTTTCTCTGGTCCAACCAGTTCATCATCGACTCTGTCTCCTGGCTATTCCCACCAGAAACACTGTTAATGTCTGGAACCAAAGGCCCCGTTGGAACCACCTCCTTCCCAATAAGATTCGAGAAATAGTCTATGTATTTTGACTCAATTTCGCGAAATGACCTCGTGATAACAAAATCTGAGAGCTGCCAGGAAAGGGCAACACGCTCTAGTACATTTCGAAAATGCTGTTCATCTACCTTGGGCCCCTTGTTTTGTCTTTTGTTGTCATTGGTTATCCTTATTTCAGGAAAGGGGAATTCATTGCCTGGTTTAAAGTAACCATGAGCATATAAGGATACCGCAACAGTACAACCCATGTACACAACAGATGGGATATTGCGTTCGCGTGCAAGATTTGCTGCCCATGGTTGGAAAGCATCAAATATAAGGAGGTCAGGTCTTACTGTGTCTAAAATTTGTGAGAAGCATTGTTGGGACTGTGCAAAGGCCCGGCTGAGTGTTGGAACTAAATGTGATGGTAAGTTCTTTGTAGTATGTAAGTGAGGTGGCAATTCTTCTGATTCTGGTAGGTGAATTTCTACCAGGTTTATGCGGCTTTGAGGTGGTGGCAGGCTTGAAGAGCTTGTTGCAGTTGGAAGCTGGTTAAGAGTAGTGTCTCGAATCGATTCCAAAATGATCGGAGTTGAGCAAAAATGGATAGATATGATGTCCTGTTCTTGGGTAAGCCTCTTCGCTAGCTCTAGGTAATGGTTTGCATGGCTATGTGAAAGCCATGGTAGCATGAGAACACTCAAGGTATTCGTATCCATGGAGGAGATGGAGATGTGCATATATTGTGGAGATAAAGTAGGAATGTAGCCCGGAGCAAATGCTATTTTTATTTTGAGAATTTAAGCTGTATAGCTCTTATAGGTTTGACCCCTCACTCACTAGCATTAAGTAGTAGTTGGCTTGGTAAGGAGACGGTAGCATCAGCACAATGAGGCTTCTTCTTAATTGAGATAGAGATGTGAATTGATTTGAGCACCTTCAAAAATTAATTTTAAAAACAATGATGAAATGCATGAAAATGATCAAACTATATATCCTTTATTAATTAAATATAAACGCAGCTAAATAAATAATTTACTTAAATTAATAAAATGTTTTTGTTTATATTGGTGGTGATCTATCATTTTAATAATTGGCAAAATTAGTCATTAAAACGTTGAAGACAAATATAACGTGAGAGAGAGATATAGTTGTACAGAGGAGGTGCTTTATTGGTTTTTGTATATCACATTACACAGGAGGTCTTCCTTTATATAGTTGTACAAGATACAACCTATGCCAATCTCTATGATTTGTTTCTAACTGTAGCTGCAAACAGATATATAGTAAATCAGAGAAGATATGAAAATCAATTGGGAGAGTGTCACTCGTACTAAGGAACACGGGGTTCGGGATTACCGACTTAAAAAATATGAACTATGTTTTGTTAGGTAAATGATGGCGGAGAATAAAAGATCCGAATTATCATAGTTGGTGGAAAGATATAATTACCTATAAATATGACATCACCACATATAGAAAGAAATGGTCTCCATTTTGGAGCTCTTAAAAAAAATAGAACAAATATTTAAGATAAACTGCTCTTTCGAAGTAGGTAATGGTAATTCAGTACAATTTTGGACAGATAAGTGGTGTGGAGATATTCCCATAAACATTTTATTTCCATCTCTATATAACATTTGTACAAACACGTTAATCACAGTTGCCTCTGTCCTGAACAACCATATGAAATCCTTGCAATTTAGGAGGCAACTAAGCTACACACATATGCTAGATTTCTGTTGAGATTAGAGAGAAGAGAGAGTGGTGCCGATCGGTAAAGAGAGAGATCAAAGAGAGTGAGAGAGTGATGTTTTTGTTTCTGTGTTTCGCACCCAGGGGGCTCACGCACAAAGCCAGAGAGGAAAAAAAAACCAAGAAGACAAATATTTGATGGGGTGCATAGTCAGCCCCAATTTTCATATTTCCTTTTATTAGTCAAATGTTAACAACTTACAAATATAACCCTATAGAATTACATTATTACAAAGGAAACAAATAGGCTTCAATGAGGAGGGACCCAACAAACTCCTCCTCCCGACTCATGGAGCGTGTCTACCCAATAAACCCGCCTTCTCACAACAAGTTTCAAGCTTCAATGGCGGTATCGACTTGGTCAACATATCCGATCCATTATCACTCGTGTGGACTTTCTCCAACACCAATTCTTTTCTCTCAAGCACATCACGAATCCAATGATATCTCAAATCAATGTGCTTGGACCTAGAATGAAACATCGGATTTTTACTCAAATGAATTGCACTTTGACTATCACATAACAAAGCATACCTCTTTTGTCGAATACCCAACTCATGCAAGAACTTCTTCATCCAAATTAGCTCCTTGCATGCCTCCGTAATGGCTATGTACTCGGCTTCGGTAGTTGAAAGTGCAACACATTTTTGTAGCTTGGATTGCCATGTCACGGCCCCGTTTCCAAAACAAACCAAATAACCGGATGTAGACTTTCTAGAGTCTATGTCACCGGCCCAATCGGCATCCGTATATGCCTCCAACACCGAATTTCTTGTGCCACCAAAACAAATGCAATGAGTGGATGTACCCCTCAAATACCTAAGTATCCACTTAACGGCATTCCAATGCACTTTACCCGGATTAGAGAGAAAACGACTCACTACACCAACGGCATGAGCAATGTCCGGTCTAGTGCATACAATTGCATACATCAAAGAACCTACAACCGAGGCATATGACACCTTTCTCATCTCATCCTTTTCTTTGCCATTCTTAGGACAACCATCCAAAGATAATTTAAAATGACTAGCAAGAGGAGATGTTACCGGTTTGCAATTTTTCATGTTGAACCTTTGAAGTACCTTCTCAATGTACTTCTCTTGTGACAACCAAAGTTTCCGATTCTTCCGGTCTCTAGTGATACTCATACCAAGAATTTGCTTGGCTGCCCCTAAATCTTTCATAGCAAATTCGCTTGCAAGTCTCTCCTTTAATGCTTTGATTTTTCTCAAATCACTTCCAATAACCAACATATCATCAACATAAAGCAAGAGAATGAGAAAATCACCACTAGAATACCTCTTAACAAAGACACAATTATTGGAAATGATTTTAGTAAATTTATTGTCACACATGAAAGATTCAAACCTTTTGTACCAATTTCGTGGTGCTTGCTTCAAGCCATAGAGGCTCCTCCTCAACTTGCACACCATGTGCTCTTGTCCTTGCACCACAAAGTCTTCGGGTTGCTCCATATAGAGCTCCTCCTCCAAATCACCATGGAGGAATGCGGTCTTGACATCTAATTGCTCAATCTCCAAATCCAAACTAGCGGCCAAGCAAAGCACAACCCGAATTGATGACATCTTCACAACGGGTGAGAAAATTTCTTCAAAATCAACACCCTTCTTTTGACCAAATCCCTTCAGTACCAACCGAGCTTTGTATCTCAGTTTTGCTTCTTGACCCTCCAATTTGACACGGTAAACCCACTTGTTCTTGAGCACATTTTTGCCTTTTGGCAAATTCACCAACTCAAAAGTGTTGTTCTCATGCAAAGATTTTATCTCATCTTGCATGGCATCCAACCACTTATTTTTGTGCTCCGACTCAATAGCCTCCATAAAGCATTTGGGCTCACCACTATCGCCAAGCAAAGCTAATTCATTTGTGGGATACCTTGTGCTAACTCGCCTTTCACGAGTCGACCTCCTCAATTCTTGCACTTGTGAGCTATCACTTGAAGAGGTTTCGGATTGAGGATCGCTCTCTTGAATTTGTGGGACACTAGTTTCGATTGTATGGCTAAGGTTTTTATCATTTATTTCGGTTCTTGGGTTGTTGGAAGAGAGAGGAGTTAGGTCAACATAGCTACTGGTAGAGGTTTTCGCCTTGTCGAGGTTGCCAAAATTTTCAATGATTTCTTTCTCAAAGAACACCACATCTCGACTTCTCACCAACTTCTTCTCAATTGGATCCCACAACCTATAACCGAATTCACAATTTCCATACCCCAAGAAAACACACTCTTTAGTCTTGCTATCAAGCTTTGACCTTTCATCCTTGGGTATGTGCACAAAGGCTCTACAACCAAACACTCTTAGATGGTCATAAGAGACATCTTTTCCTTTCCAAACCCTTTTCGGTATATCACCATCCAACGCATTAGAAGGAGAACGATTGATCAAGTGAACCACCGTGTTCAATGCTTCTCCCCAAAATCCCTTTGAGAGCTTAGAATGAGAGAGCAAGCACCGAACTCTTTCACATATGGTGTGGTTCATGCGCTCGGCCATACCATTTTGTTGTGGAGTCTTGGGTATGGTCTTTTCTAATTTAATACCATTGGCCTTGCAATATTCCTCAAAAGGACCACGATACTCACCACCATTATCGGACCGGACACACTTGAGTTTCTTGCCGGTATCTCTTTCAACCTCCGTAACCCAAGACTTAAACACATTCAACACTTGATCTTTTGTTTTCAAGGAGTATGCCCAAAATTTCCTTGTATGGTCATCTACAAAGGTCACAAAATAAAGGGCACCACCAATACTCCTATCACCCATAGAACAAAGGTCGGTATGTACCAAATCCAAAGCACCCGGTTTCTTGGTAGTGGAATTTCTTTTAAAGGCTACACGGTGTTGCTTTCCGGCCAAACAATGTGTACAAGAGGAGAGAGATGTACCTTCACAAGAGACATATTTCTTCTTGGAGAGAATTTATATGTCCTTCTCACTCATATGACCCAACCGCAAATGCCAAAAATCGGTTGAGTTGTCTTCCGATACATTCACCTCTCCGCACATCTTCACTTGAGTCACATAGAGTGACTCGGATTTATACCCACGAGCAACAACCAAATGCCCTTTCACTAACTTCCATCTACCACCAATAAAGTCACTATGGTACCCGTCATCATCAAGGGCACCAACCGAGATGAGATGATGTCTCATATCCGGCACATGCCGCACATTCTTGAGGATGAGTTTGCATCCTAAGTTTGTCACAACTTCTATGTCACCAATTCCAACAATTTTACATACTCCATTATTGCCCATTCTCACAACACCACGATCACCTTCCTTGTAGGAAGTGAACAAGTCACGTATAGGCGCGACATGGAATGAGGCCCCGGAGTCTACAACCCATGAGGAATCATGACAAGTAAGGTTTACAAAACCTTCATCACAAGCAATGAACACTTCGCCATCGGAAGCAATAGCGGCGGTACTTTCATTCCCACCATCATCATTCTTACCCTTAGACTTATCTCTCTTGAGCTTATCATTCTTTGCCTTTAACTTCCGGCACTCATTTTTCATATGACCGGGCTTCTTGCAATAATGACAAATGATTCCCTTTCTTGATTTAGACCTTTCCTTTGACTTGTCACGCTTGTCATCATTATGGGAGTTTCTTTGAGTGCTTCTACCACGATTTTCGGTGACAAGAGCCGAGGACTCACTAGTGATCCCCGACTCCTTACGCCTTAACTCTTCATTGAGCATACTATCCTTCACCATGGCTAAGGTCACAACACCGTTAGGTGCCGAGTTGCTCAAAGTCACCACCAAAGTTTCCCAACTATCGGGTAAAGAACTCAACAAAATTAGGGCTTGCAACTCCTCATCCAATGCCATTTTCATAGTTGACAAGCGGTTTATGCAATCTTGGAATTGACTCAAATGATCCGAAACGGATGTTCCCTCTTGATATTTCATATTCACCAACTTTCTAATAAGGAATGCCTTGTTTTGAGCGGTCTTGCGCTCATACAAACTCTCAAGTTTTTCCCACAACACCTTGGCATCGGTTTCCGATGATATATGGTGATAGACGGAGTCATCAACCCATTGTCTAATTAAGACTATTGTCTTTCTATTAGACAATTTCCAAACATCATCGGTGGTGGTAGCGGGTTTGGTACCCAAGAGGGGTTCATATGCATCCTTACAATACAACAAATCTTCCATACGAGACTTCCAAATGGAGTAATTGGAAGATGTAAGCTTGACCATGGTACCACTATTACCCTCTTCCATTTTTAGACACAAATCCTAGGTCCCAAATGTAATGCACCGGTCAAGAGAACCTCACCTCAATACGGCGGAGCAACGGCCACTCGCAACTCGAAGGCAACAACCCGATCGAGGTCGGAAACGGAGGTGATCAACGGCTGCGGCTCGGCAGCGGCTAGGGTTTGACGACGGTGACTCGACGGCTAGGGTTTCCGCAACAGCGACTTAGCGGCGACGAACCTCGCGCTCTGATACCAGTTGTTGAGATTAGAGAGAAGAGAGAGTGGTGCCGATCGGTAAAGAGAGAGATCAAAGAGAGTGAGAGAGTGATGTTTTTGTTTCTGTGTTTCGCACCCAGGGGGGCTCACGCACAAAGCCAGAGAGGAAAAAAAAACCAAGAAGACAAATATTTGATGGGGTGCATAGTCAGCCCCAATTTTCATTTTTTCTTTTATTAGTCAAATGTTAACAACTTACAAATATAACCCTATAGAATTACATTATTACAAAGGAAACAAATAGGCTTCAATGAGGAGGGACCCAACAATTTCGATTCTTTGAGATATATGATAAGCTCTTACTTCCCTTTATCTGACGACAATGACAATATTAGATGGATGAGTAAAGATAAAAAAACTATTTTTTTCACGAGATCCTTATACTCGTGGCTTGATCATCGAGGGGTGACAAACGACTGGGGCATGATTATTTGGAAAACAAAGGTTCCTTTAAAAATTAAAATCTTTTTATGGTTACTGAGCAAAAGAAGATTATTAACAAAAGATAACATAGCATATTGAGGATGGACAGGGGACACTTCATGTGTTTATTGTCCAAGTTTGGAGACAATAGATCATCTTTTTTTCATATGCCCTAATAATAGATTAATATGGTTATGGTTCCTGGAACAGTTTGATTGTAACGTTGAACCTTATTTTCTTGAAGATTTATTACAATATAATAACTCTTTGCATAGATCTCTCTTAGATGCTTTCCAAATTTGTTGTGGTGCAATATTTTGGATTCTATGGAATAATTGAAATAAGACTTGTTTTAACTTTTAAGTCAGATAAGCACCATACTTATAGACATACTGCTTCTCTAATCAAATCCTTGCTTAATCATTGATCAGTCCTGTGGAATCCTGCATTGAAGGAGCAAGTTTTTGGGATAATCCCTGATGTCAATGAGCTTCCTCTTCAATTGGATCAAGCTTGATAAAAGGTGGATGGGAAGCGACATCCATGCAAGAAGGGGTGTCAAAAATTAAAAATGCTGCTAATATATGACCTATTTATGTTGTTATTTATCTTAAGACTCTATTTGTGTTATGTGCTTATTCTTTGTGACCGTATGAGGTTGTTGGGTAAAGTGCTAAGGGTAGAGAATAACAAGTACCATATGCCAGTACCGTGTAACTTGGGGGTAGAGTTATTCTGTTAAAGTCTACTATATTTTGTAATAAGACTTTGTATGTTTTTTAGCTTTCTTTAATGAAAGTGGTAGAGCACTAAAAGTTCTACTTGTTTCAAAAAAAAATAATAATAATAATAGAATTTGATATCAATAGAAGATGCTCACTATCTTCTATAGTCGAATTCCAATCTCAATCAGATACTTGTATCGCTGATATCCAGTGATCCGTTAACTGTTGCTGATAGAAATTTGCAGATGAGTAGCGGACTAAGGATTTTATGTAGAAAGAGATGTGCAAATATTTTCGGAAGCTCTGATATGCCGCCTGATTACCAGGCGTCGGAGAACAGGCTTGAGTGGTGACCCGTAAAGAATTTCCTCAGTTTTTAGGATAGTCTTTTCCTTTATTTTAAGTTTTCAACTTTAGCTACCAGCTAAAGATTCTTGTATTTAAACAATTTGTTATTTCAATATAAAAAGATAGATCTTGATCTCTATTTTTCTTAAAAAAAAAACAGACTGAGGAAGTGTCTATATGTTACGTCAAAAAACGTTAATGTCCGAATATAATATAATAAATGGAAAACGACGTCATACTTAAATCTATCTATGTACAATTTTAGTGAAGTACTATGTTAATTTTATTTCCATTTTTTTAAAATGTACAGCACAGATCAATTACTTCTATTTAATGTTTTGAAACCGGCAAAGCCATCGGTTTAGTGGCTCAATTGGTTCGATCGGTCGAACCGGTAGAATGAACCGGATGACGTTATCGTAACCATATAGTTTATATAAATTAAATATTCACTTATTTACATCAAAAACCAATTGATCTAGTGGTAGAGCATCTTATTTCTATTCAAGACATCCCAAGTTCAATACGTCCCTATGACATTTTTTGAGAATTTCATTGAACCAAATAAAAAATATTAAAAAACTCATGAATCGGACGGTTCAGTTCAACAATTTCAGTAAAAATCGGACCAGACCGGCCGGTTCGTTGGGGTTTGTCAACAGCCAAAAAACCGGCTCAGATTGGACCGGACTAGTGTCCGGTCCGGTCCGGTTTTCAAAACATTGCTTTTGTTTGACAAGAAGTTAGCACTAATGTTTTCAATACCTTCCGGAATTGATTTGGACACCCCTATATATCTCTAAAATGACAATAATAATCCTATCATGTAAACTCTTTATTATATTTTTTAAAAATAAATTAGGGTCCAAGGCACCCTACTTATTTTTAAATTAAACGTCTATGAAAGACTCCCAGTCGGATTTCGAAAAATATTTTTTAAATAAATGTATATAAAGATAATATTAAAGCATAAATTTTATATATTGAAAAATCACATGTAAAGAAATATGTTTTGATTGCTTTATTTTTTTTCTAATGAAAAAAAGTTATTAAATTTCAATTAATAGTGAATTTTTTTTTTGTGGACTCTTTTCCTTGAAAAATTGTGAAAAAAAACAGCACGAACTTTTTTCTTTGAATTTGTCGGTGTTGTTTTTGTTCCTTTTTTGTCTTTGCATGTAGTGGTTCTTTAATGTTTGCAAGTTCTGATATAATTTTTTACGTTATTTTGTTTTAAACATAAATATGTAGGGGTAATTTTGTCTTTAAAAAAATTAGTGGTGTTTGGATTAAATACAGGGGTGCGAATCAATTTCCCTCGACATCCAGCCAATGGTCGGAAATCTAATATTTCAAAAAAAATTTCCAGAATGTCCTTTCTTAAAATCAGATACTGGAGTTTTGAACCTGTTCCAATATCCGATATTATCGAAATCCTCCGATAAACGATAGGGTATTGAAAACAGAGATTAGCACTAGTGTTCTAAAAAAATTACAGCGTGTTCGAACACGATACGACACGATACGGTACGGAGGTGGTACGATACGGTAAGACACAGACACGAACACGACACGAGAACTTCGCGTGGCGTGTCCTTAAGCGTGTCGTGTCCAACTTTGATGAAATAGACACGACACAACACGGCACGACACGAGAGACACGACACGTATTACAGACACGCCAAACACGAAAAGGAGACACACATAGTGTTATAGAAATACAATGGATTCCTCAATTATGTACATACTATTATATTTTTTTCATAAAACTTGCCAAAGATACATTTAATCATAAATCAATAATTATTAATAGACTTATTTTCAAATAAAACACTTGTAAATTGTTAGAATTGGAAATAAAAAATTACAATATAATTAGGATGATTCAATAATTAAATCACAAATAAAATAAAAAGGTCCATAGCCATGCGCAAATTAAAGATATAAATCTATATGTGATTTGTCTTAAAAAGAATCAAATATTTTTTGTCATTGAAAATAGTTTTGTACCTTTTCATGAGTTTGATTTATTTTTAGTAAAATATTTACTTAAGTCCAATAAGAAGTTGTCAAAATATTAATCGATTGTTAAAAATTAATCTATATTTTAATTCAATGGTACAAACGTCTACTTTTTTAATTTTTGTCGTATTTAACAAACATAATTTTTAAATTTCATAAACAAATTACATTCATGTCAAAAAGTTAAACGTGTCTGAACACGTCACGACACGACACGTCTAAAGAAGACACGACATGGCACGACACGAGGACTCGAGGCGTGGCGTGTCGTGTCCATCTCTTAGGATTTAGACACGGCACAACACGACACGTAAAATATTTAGACACGACACGACATGAGAAATGATCTAGACACGACGTGTTTGACACGACACGACACGACACGTATTTAGAACACTAATTAGCACTCCGACTATCGTCAAATATATTCGAAGATAGTGATAACAATTCATGTGGCACGAAAAATATGGAAAGGAGATCACACGAAAATCAGAAGTAAAGGAGAGTAAGCAAACTTTTGGATTGTATAGCAAATCAAGGGAACATCAAACGCATCGTATTATTTATTCCAGTGTTTCTAATTTATTTCCAACTAAATTGTAATAGCCACAAAATGAATTTTTATTTGTATTTTTATTTGATCAAAGCGGTGGAATGTGGAAAGAATTTGAAAAGGCGGTAATAGCCACAAACTGTGGGAAGAAGAAAAGGCGGTGGAATTTGGGAGTATTTTGGTCATTTGAGGGGAGTAGTAATTCCTAAATCTGACTAAAGTGGTGAAATGGCACGGAACATGCCGTTTTGTTTGTCATTTCGTTAAAAAAATAACACTGTAATTCATATCGTTTACCGTTTTGTTTATAAAACAGAACAAGAATCCATGTCACTATTCGTTCCACTAAAAAATTATATGTATTTTTGCTAAAAACGAAACGAAATAGTTCGAAACGGTACAATTATGTGTTTCGTTTGCCGTTTCGTTATCAAAACATTTCATTCCGCTCTGCCACTTACCATTTCGTGAGTGGTTTCACGTCACGGCAAATGGCATAACAGCTGCCATTGACAGCTATAGTAATTCCTGGGTCTTGAGTTCTAAGTCAAATATACAAATCCAATATAGACAGATTCGGGTATAGGTTTTATCGAGAACGGGTGCAGGGTCCGGACCGTCCGGTACGTAGGGTCTAAAAATACGATAACCTATCAATTTTTCACATCGGTACTCCAATATACAAATCAAACAAAAAGGATGAGAATATAGAAAAAAATTGAGAGAAATACCTCAAGTAACTAATAGATCGATCGGAGCCCTTTACATGTGTCTGTTTCTCACTAAATTATCATCCCACTTGTAATTTCCATTCAAGAGTAAATGAAAAGGGAAAAATGCTTCGGTTTCGTGTACTAAAGAGGAAAGAGAAGAGGCGATACCAAAAAGAGAGAGACAGTGAGAGGCTATTATAGGAGTTCTTGATGTGGTGTGAGGAGAGTTTAGGGTCGAGCTTAGGTAATTTGTGGGCAAAATGGAATTGTATTATTCTGCTCTAACTTGCTTTCTCTGCATAAATATTAACGGCCCCAGCTGCTACCAGGACGTCGACCAAATATTAATGGCCTCTGCTGCTTCAGGACGTGGACCGCTTGATGGTAGTACGCTAGTGCACACGTACCATATATTCATGAAATGCATGCCGTTGAAATTACATAACTGAACAGAAAATAACACAAGATATAATGACTAGTGAGATGTCAAACCAAAAAAATGACATCCTGTCTAAATGGTGCTTTTTCTAAGTTTATAATTTATATTAATGGTGCTTTTTCTAACCACCGAAAATTTTTCAGATATGGCAACACTGACACGGCCTATTACTGCATGCGGCAATCAAACTTTCGGCCTATTATCCATAATTATGATGTCTTTTATGACAAGAGAAATGATTCCGATAACATTAAATATAATCCGAACAACTTACCTTTTTAAGTGACAATTATGTCTTCATTTCTCCAGACGTACAACTGTACAAGTTACAACATTAATCTCCGTCGTTCTCATTGAGGATACTTAATGTCTACATGATAAAAGTTGTCTGGAACAAATTTATTGTTGCCCAAATCATTTTCCATATGGCAAGTGTCTATGATATGGAAATTTGACACGTTTAAATTAGTACTTATCAACGCGTAAGGACACAAATACAGTCATCATTAGAGGAAAATTATGTTCTTTTTCAAAATTGATTGCAACAACATATATATAGTCTATCATGAAGTTTTTTTTCATTATCTTCCTGTAAGTGCAGAAAGATTTACACCTCATCCTCATGTCGTCGTTGCCTCTCCTCCCGAAATTTTAAAAAATAATATTAAAATAATATAATTCATTAAAATTAATATCAATATAATCAGTTTAATATAAATAGTATCGTAAGATCGGAATCCTGGATTCCGATCTAAGCTTTGATCGGATTCTGGGATTCCGATCAAACGTTAGATCGGAATCCAGGATTCCGAACAGTGCTGTAACAGAAAATTTTGTCGTTTTTGATGGTTTTATTGTACTTCTATTATAAACATTAATTAAATATATAAAATTTTAATATTAAATTAATATATTATAAAATTTTTGTCATTTGTTTAGAACCGAATTTTTGATATTTTGAAGAATGTTAATATAATATAATTCTATATTATGAATAATATTTTAATATTTAAAGTTTTGATATTAATTTTATATGGATGGTTTTATTTTTAATATTAAAAATTTTCAATTATATTAAATGTTGTACATAATAAGTACATAATACTTTATGTAATAATTTATTTATGGCAATAATTATAATATTAACTTATAATTAAATATTAGATGGATGTCATTTAATTCATAATATAAAAAATCAGGAATTATAAGTGTCATCATCGGCAAATATACCATCCCAACCATCGGTAAATACAAAGTGAACATATACCGTAAATAAGCTGAACATATAGACGATCTAAGTGAACACTTACTAACTTATTTTTATAGAACTTATTTGTTTGTATGTGTTCACTTAGATCGTTTATATGTTCACTTTGTTTTATGTATATGTTCACCATTAGAAGAAGAATTGAATTTTGTAACCATAATATAGATTAGCACACTAAAATAAAAGAAAGGAAAAAATACATGAAAATCATAATATAATTTAGCACACTAAAATAATAAAAAAGGAAAAATGTACATAAAAAAATCATAATATAAATGAACACACTGAATTTAGTTTGGTACTGAAAAACAAAGTAATAAATATACTCAGAGATCTTGATCATCTACATGTTGCAGAATTTCATCCCACCAGGGTTGATCTTCTTCCGCATTCATTTCTTGTTGATTACTGGCACCATGGTTGTCGGCGAATTGAGCGGCCTCGTTCCAGAAAGCGGCATCAGGTTGTTGTTCATTACTGGCACCGTGGTTTTCAGCGAGTTGAGCTGCTTCGTTCCAAAAAGCCTCATCATTTTCTTGTTGATTATTCGCAGCCGGGTTGTCTGCGAATTGAGCGGCTTCGTTCCAGAAAGCTGTCTCGGCTTCTTGTTGCTCAATCTCAGCCATTCTAGCTACTGCAATTTTGCGTTGTTCATCTCTCTTCTTGATCTTTATTAGGCTCTCCTTAAATTTTTTTTCCAATTTTTTCTTGTTGCAACCTCCGGCTCTCTTCGACGGCCTTTTCTTCCATTCTTCTCCTTTCGAACCATTGTTCTTTCACTCTGAATCTCTTTACAATTTCATCCCTCTCTTCTTGTTTTTTGTGTTCATCTTAGTGGTCACGCAAAATGGTATCTTTGAAATTGAAAACCTGACCACACTTTGTACAGCTCACTGTGTGGTCTCCACGAAAATCGTAAATACTTTCGTAAACAATCATGGGTGTAGGATCTGGTTTCCACGGTTTGAGTTCCGGCATCGGTTCAGGTTCTGTGTAGTACTTTTTATAGCGTTCAGAGTTGCTCGACTCAGGTTTAGTCAGGTAATGTCGCAATCTCTCCCTGCCGTCTCTTTCTGGGCCACCATGAATGTGCCACTGATAGTGGGTGTATAATGGCCACTCGCCACCATATTGCGAATGGATATTGTAGTCGAATTTTCGGTAACATTTATTACATATCGCATGATAATCTCCTTTTTCGATCTCATTTGGATTGGCAGGAGAATGTTTGTAATTTGGCAAGTACTCATGTCGAGTAGATGGCCATTCTCGCACTTCACTGTTGGAGGTATTTCCTTTCTCCATGGTAGTGAATGTTGAAGAAAGAAGGATTGAGTGGGTGTGACATATTTTTGCTGAGGAAGAATAATTTTATAGATCATTTTAGACTTGCAATTATTTAAAATTAATAAATATAATGTGATATCTTTTCAGACTTTATCAGAATACGTTTGTCATTTTGCATAGCTTAGGTAGGCATCAGTATACTTTTGAGCTTTTATCAGAGCACGCCTGTCCTTTTGCAGTCCTTAGGTAGGCATCAGTATACTTTTGAGCTTTTATCAGAGCGCGCCTGTCCTTTTGCAGTCCTTTTCCAGACTTTATCAGTTGCATGAATTTAATGACATTAAAAATTAATTAAATAAAATTATTTAATAATTTGACTTAATTTAATGTAATAAAATCTTATTTAGTTATTTGAAGTAATTAATTTAATTTAATTTCATTTAGTTAATTTAATTTGATTGAGCTAATATTTTTTTAACTAATTTAATTTAATTTACAAAACAATATAAATTATTAATTTAATTTTACAATTATAATTAAAATATAATTATTAATTTACTTAAATTGTAAACAGTAAAAAGAAAAAGAAAAAGTATTGATTTGATTGTGCGTGGATTCCTCTGACAAATGCTAAGATCGGAATTCTGGATTCCGATCTAATTTATTTTAATTTAATTTAATTTAAATATGTAGCTATTGAATATAAAATAATTTAATTTAATTTAACTAATTTAATTTCACTAATTGAATTTAATTTCATTTAACTAATTTAACTTAAGTAATTATATTTGAAAAAGATGGAATAATTTAATTTAATTTCATTTCATTTAACTAATTTAATGTAAGTAATTATATTTGAAAAAAATGATTTATTTTAGGTAATGAATTATTTTAATTAATGAATATGATAAAATTAAAATCAATTTTAATTACAAAAAATATAATATATATATTTAAATTTTAATTTATTAATTAATATAATTAAAATATTTATAATAAATATTATTAATTTAATAAAATAAATAACAATAAAAGGGAAAAAGACCAAAAACTGATTTGATTGGGGCGGTGGATTCCTGACATGCTTAGATCGGAATCCTGGATTCCGATCTAAGCTTAGATCGGAATCTGAGAATCCGATCTAAGCTTAGATCGGGATTCCGATCTAAGCAATAAGTTCGCCAAACAGCAGGAAATTATTTGATTTGATTGGGAATTGACGTGAACTTTTAATTTTGTTTGCTAATATCGGAATCTCAAATTCCGATCTTATCACTATAAATAGTTGGTCGTTATCACAATCTTAATATCATCTATCTTTTCTAATTAATTCTTAGTCATATAGAAATGTATTCAATTAGTGTTTTTGTCAATCAATCTCCCTTTAATCCAGCAAATAATTTTCGTTTTGATGTTTTTCCACAAACTGATTATGAATCTATTAAACAAATAATTTTGTCCTCATTGGGAATTTATCAAGGTGAGTTCAATTTGAGAATCGTTTCGCGTTTCAACGTAATTATGGACGGAAGGTTTCAACAAATTATTTTGCCGGTCAACTCTCAAAATGAATGGCGATACGTTCAACACGAGTGCTTTGAGGCAAGGCGACTTGATGGTCTAGAAATGCATGTCGATTTACTTCCGGCACAAGGTAAATTTAATTTTGAATGTAATTATGTGACATTTAATTTTGAATAATAGATTTATGTGCTTAAATATATATATTTATATTAATATTTAAAATCGTTATTAGGAAATAAAAAAGTACTGTAGTAGTATAAATAATATTTAAAATATCTATGTTATTTATTATTATAATTTAATTTAATTTTTGTATGTGATTATAACACATTTTTTTATTATAATTAGGTGGTTATTATAATTATAATTATAATGAACAACAAAATTATGAGGAAGAAGAACACCAACAACCAAATGCAACCAATCAAGAAGAAGAGAATGAAACCATTACATTAGATTGGGATCCTTGGGACCCTAACAGTATAGATCCTCGTGGTAGTACACTTCAGGAAGAAGAAGGTACATACTACGAGTCTTACACCGGTCAAGGCACTTGGGAACATGGTGGTAGTAGTAGGCATCAACAAGGTGGTTGTAGTAGGCAAGAACATGGTGGTAGTAGTAGTATTAGGCACGGCCGGCCACAAGAAGAAGAAGAGGTCGTTCAAGTAAACGAAGAAAACGAAGAAGAAACACGTCGACTCGATGATTTATACGACCGAGGTCCCGGTTTTCAGTCAGACTATGCAACAGGTGAGGACTTTAGTGATGAAGAAGTGGACTTATTTGAGTCAGAGGAAATCGATGGTGGACCCCAATCAAACGTGAACCCCAATCACCAGTATTACCTTACAGGAAGGACAGAAACATACCATCCCGTAGAGCAATTTCTTGATATTTCTGAGTATAGAAATTCCGTACCTCAACCGTCTCAACCTCATGGATTTGGGCCATTAGCAGAAGGGACAATTTTTTTCTCGAAAGAGCAACTCATAGGAGAGTGTCAAAAATGCTCATTACGTTTAAATGTACAACATAAAACCACTGCTAGTTCTCCGAAAAAATTAATATTGAACTGTAAGGAATATGGTTGTAAGTGGCGTATGTATGCCCGTACAGAAAGAGAAGGCAAATTTTGGAAGATAATAACGAATGAACACGAGCATACATGCATGAGGAGGGCCGGAGACTTCACACATGATAATTTAAAATAATTTTTCCGTATTTTTAAAATAATTTTACAATTTATTATCTATTTTTCTAATTAATTAAGTAGTGAATAAACAAATAAAAAGACCAAAAAAATCCAATATAATTAATAAATTACATATAAATTTTTTCAGATTTTTTGAATATTTTTTGAATATTTTTCTATTTTTTTATTTAATTAACTAAATTAAAAACTAATAAACTAAATAAATAAATAAATAATTAAATTAATAAAAAAAAATAAAAAACTTACTGTTCTCTCGCAGCAGCGTCGAAGGGCGTCCGAGCGAAAGGCAGCGACACAAAATTAGATCGGAAACCCCTTATATATAAAGTAAAGGTTAGATCGGAATCCTGGATTCCGATCTAACGTTTGATCGGAATCCAGGATTCCGATCTAAGTCGGAATCCTGGATTCCGATCTTACGATACTATTTATATTAAACTGATTATATTGATATTAATTTTAATGGATTATATTATTTTAATATTATTTTTTGATTCCGATCTGATCGGAATCCTGGATTCCGATCTTACGATACTATTTATATTAAACTGATTATATTGATATTAATTTTAATGGATTATATTATTTTAATATTATTTTTTGATTCCGATCTAACGTTTGATCGGAATCCAGGATTCCGATCTAAGTCGGAATCCTGGATTCCGATCTTACGATACTATTTATATTAAACTGATTATATTGATATTAATTTTAATGGATTATATTATTTTAATATTATTTTTTAAAATTTCGGCCTTTCCTCTCTTGCAAATTAGGATTAGCATCACCACACAAATCCAAGTTCGTTTCCAGGCCTCAAAATCACTAATCCAAGCAGCCCAACTTACAATTTACATTGCTAGGCTTAGGCTCCCAAAGAAAGATCGGGAAACTGGGCTTAGTCTGGTAGGGAAAAGACGTGAAGTCCCATTACGTCAACGCAGCTTGAGCTGGAAAACGTCGAAACGGTGACGAAACTAGAATGTTTCGTTTCGTTGACGAAACATAATTTTAGTTTTGTTGATACGTCCAGACGAAACGATCGAAATGGACGAAATTTTTTTGAATTTACACATGGACGAAACCGTTTTAGTGTTTTGTTAACCATTTCGTCCAACAAAACGAAACCGTTTTATTGTTTCGTTACCGTTTTATCCGAATGAAATGAAATGAAAAACGGTTTAAACAGTTTCGTTTTCAACCCTAAGTTACGCAGGTAAGTACGAAACTGTTGCAGTGAGATCAGCGCTTGAAATGGGGTTAGGTGTCAGGCCTTGTACTTTGAATTTATGAAAGCGGGCCAGGATATAAGACACTTACACATGTTAATTCGTGAAAGAAATTATCGAATGGAATAGGTTTCAGTCAGCTGTACCAAGTATATATCCATGTCACCGATGTATGGGCAACCTTCTTTTCTTATGAGTTGTGACCAAAGTACATAAGTACGTAGTATCCAAAGTAACAAGTCTTGTGAGTTGGATACTTAGTTTTTGTTAGTAGGGACTTACTGTGTTTTTTTTTTTCACTTCCCTTTGTTTCAACTAGATAACCTCTATCTAGTATGTCAAAAAAAAACAAGTCTTGTGAGTTGTGACCTACAGGCTACAGTGTTTCAGAAGAAATATTATTAGCAAACAAATTTATGGGCCACTTCGATTACAACAATTAGGGCTGAAAACGGTAGCCGTTTCAATCGTTCTTTCATTTCGTTTCGTCCGGAACTGAACGATAACGGATAAGAATTTCAGTTTCGTTTAAGGAACGGAACAACCAACGCAAATAGAAATATTATTTCGTCTCAGAACGGAACGATTAGTGAAACTGGTACGTTTCGTGGTCGTTTATTTCGCGCATTTCGTCTAAAATTTTTTTTATGATTTTATTATTAGATTGCAGAGGACCTCAGCAGAGAGATCGAGGGAGAAATGAGTAAAATTAGATTTCTGCAGCGTCGCTCCGTCATTTCTCCGTCGAACACAGTCACATCTATCTCTCTCGTCTCTGCACCATCGAGTACAATCGCCATCGAGAGCAAGAGGTGATTATAGTGCCTCCTCCCCCTTTCCCGCGTGACCTAACATGTCATTTCTCTATCTCTGTTTCATACAAAATGCAGAATAGTTTATTTTCTTACATCTTAATAAAATGCAAAACAGTTAGGTAGTCAAAAACGGTTATAACCGTTTTGATCGTTCCCATCAACGGAATAATCAACGCAACATGCGTTAAACGGATGCAACAATCAACGCAATAAGTATAAAAATTTCGTGCATCAATGCAACGGTTAACGAAAATGACCACTTTCGTGGTCGTTTTCCACGTTATGCACCTCTAACAACAATGTGACAGCTTGAACCTTTCACAACTCCTAATTTTTGGTATTCGAGGGTTCAACTTTCAGAAAATCGTCTCGATCCACAGCCACTGTCAAACAATCTAAATTGAAAAAAGAAAAATACAAAAATCGAACAAAAAGAACTAGGGCTTCGTTTGTATTGTTTAGGAATAAGATGAATAGTCTATTTCTAAGCGGAAAAGTATTGGGAAGTGTGTAACTTTGTGAAGAGTTTAGATTGTTTATAATAAATTTGTGTTTAGGAAGAAACTATTCCTTCTATTTCCATACGATCCAAAAGGGGTCTAGATTATTTTATAGACCAATTGACAGTTTCACATCAATATTTTTTTTTTAAAGTGGGTTTGAAACTACTAATTTTATTATAAAAAAATTTGAAAATAAATATTCTCTCTATGATTCAAACTAAAAACCACTTGGTTGACAGAATAAAACCCAACCACTAGGATGAACACATCAATATTGTTATTGTCTTAGATTATTTATGCCTAAGAATTTTTGTCCTCTTTATTTTTTGTTGAAATTTTATCTTAGAACTCCCACAATCCAAAAATCCGATTGCTCTATTTAAAAATCTATTTTTGTATTTGATACTAAAAGGAATTGTTATATTTCTTGTATGTGTTTATACTTTATAGTTCCCGAAAGTCGTGGCTAGGCCTTGGTTTTTCCTCGTCCCTGAGTGACACCTTTTTTGACCAAAATATGATTGAAACAGTAGCGACAACCTTCCCCATGTTTTTGGAAAATTGCCCGAGCGTTCATATTTCTAACTAGCAAAGTTTCAATTTCATCTGTAATCAGATTTGAATAATTTGATTACAATCATGAAAAAGAATAATTACAATCATAAACTGAACGATTTCGATTATTTTCACTGTATAAAAAGAAAGATTAGAATCATAAACTGAATTTTTAACACGGTTGGGATCATTTGACAACCATAAATTGATTCGCCTACAGCAGCCAGTTTTAAGCTTTGTAAGGAATGATTCTAATCCCACCAACTTATTTAATTATATTTGAAAAATATAAAGATGACTCCAAAACCCGAATCAAACTAATTTGTTTTTATGACATAAAAAATATTTTGAAAATAAAATTTTAATTTGAGTGATATTATCATTATTGATAAAATTTTGATGCTGATTTTTTTAGTGATAAATTTGACTTAACAAGTCCATGAGGTCAAGGGTTCAAGCCTCGCATGCACCTTTAATTAAAAAAAAAAAGTTAGATGGTAAAGACCTCTCTTTCTTCAAAAAAAATAAAAAAATTTGACTTAACAATTTTGAGGATGAACTGTTTATCAAAATGGAAATATCTTCTATGCGGTCTACAATTGAAACGTATTTGTTTACGCAAATATTTTAGGATGTTTGGATCATTATTGCGAATAGCATGCATGCAAAGAACACCAAAAAATTATATCGCGAGAAGATGAGAAAAATATTATTTTAAAAAAATAAATATTGTTTGAATTGTATGTTCAGATCAACAACGAGTAAAATTATTTAAATAATAGTTGATTTTTAAATAACAATAATAATAATAATAATGACCGAAATTATTTTATTTAAGAATTTGTACACTAAAAATTTTAATAAAAAAATTATTTAAACTTTTTTTAATAAGCAGAAAGTTCGTATCCGTTTTATGAAAACGTACAATATCTCTCCTTGGTACCCGTTTATAAAACGAGTTGGAAGGTTTCGAACGCGTTTTATAAATGGGTACGAAGGGGAATAACTCCAGCGCTTCAGTTACGCCTTTTGAGGCTGGTTAGACCTTCCTACCCATTTATAAAACGTGTTGGAAGTCTTCCAACCCGTTTTATAAATGGGTACGAAGGGTTTCAATTTTGAAAATCAAGTTATTACCGTTCTATCTTCTTTTCTCCGTCGTTTCAGCGAAAAACAGACAGCGAGTGCAAGAGAAAGAGACGGACTGTGAGATAAGAGAAGATAGGAGAGCAGAGAAGAGAGAAGAGAAGAGAAGGGAGAGAAGATAAAGAAGGCAGAGAGACGCCTTCGAGAAGAGAAGACAGAGAAGACAGTGAGGTCAGAGAAGAGACTCCTCGAGAGATTCCGTCGGAGAAGAGAGGAAGAGAAGGCAGTGACCTCCGATTGAAGTCCGGCGACGATACGCACTCGGCAACGAGGTTTTTTTCTAATTCAAATTTTATATGATTAGGGTTTGGGATGGAAATTGTGGAAATTAATGGTGGAAATTGTAGAAATTATTGGGAATTTTGTAAATTGTAATTATGGGTGGATTCCAATTCGGTTTATGGGTGGAAATTGTGGAAATGGATGAAAATTTTGTAAATTGTAATTATGAATTTTGCAAATTGTGCAAATGGATGGAAATTAATTGTGAAAATTGTGCATGGGAAATTTGTAAATTATTGTGCAAATTGTGAATATTGTGGAAATTATGAAAATAATTTAAATCATTGTGTACGGAAAATATTGAAAATAAGGACCAATTAATTTTAAATTGTGAAAAGAATTTTTACATAGTTTCCACAGTTTATTATGAAAATTAATTTTAAATTGTGTACGGAAATTATTGTGTATAGAAATTAATCTAATATCAAAATTAGTGCAAAAATGTGTAAGTTATTAAAATGATAAAATTAGTCTATTATTGATCAGTAATTATTGTAAAAATGTGAATTACATAAAAAGATAATTTTTGTATTGTTTATTTTTGTAAATTATTGAAATATGTCTATTATTAGAATTAATGTTTTTATTAGTGCAAAAATGTTAAGAAGAAGGATGTAGTGGGTATTGTGCATTCTAATTTATGAATGAATGGTTTTATAAATAATTTAAGAGGTTGAAGATGACAATGTAAAATCAAATCTTGTGATACCTTTTGCAGTCTTTATCAGAGCATGCTTGTATTTTTTTCAAAAATGAAATAAGAAACGGTAATAACTCGGTCCTGAAACCCTTCCTACCCGTTTATAAAACGCATTGGAAGGCTTCCAACGCGTTTCATAAACGGATAAAAAGGAGAGGTACTGTACGCTTTTATAAAACGGGTAAGAAATTTTTCTTATTAAAAAAATTTAATTAATTCTTTCTATTAAAATATTTAGTGTACAAATTTTTAAATAAAATAATTTCGGTAATAATGAAGATAAAGATGATAACGATAATAACGATGATAATACGGATGTTCTTGTGTACAGGTATGTTTGGATCACACGCGAACAAGACTGTTCATGAACTATCCAAAGTTGTGGACAACCAAACGAGAAACAATTAATCCTTGTTCGTGAACTAGGCCCAATTCCTAGCTAGTTTCTCATTTTCCCGAACTTCTAGTTCGTCCCAGTCCCATCTTCTTCTAGTTCGTCCCCTGTTCCCACTAGTTACCAAACACACGTAGTGAATAAAGAGCAATTTTTTGAAGAATAATATATGATATTAATTTGGATCACTCTGAGTGGGAATAATCCACTATTCAAAAATAGTTCTGATCCAAGCACACCATAGTTTATTGCTTTTCTTCCACTAAACGATTTAAACTTTTTATAAAGTCTCAATTTAACGAGTTAATTATACATTAACGAAGCAATTCTAATTTGGAAAAACTTTATAGACGTCTCAATTTAAGGAGTCAATTATATACTTTATACATTAATAATGAAACAATCCTTAATTTTTGCAACTTTAATAAAAAGCAGTACATTTCCCAGTCGTTTTTTAACTCATATATAGACAGAACGGGAGACGCCAAACATTAACCAAGCACTATCAATAGTTATATATGTAGATTCTCTCTCCAAGACTTAAGGCCTATATATTAGTCCTAGTCTCCTTGTCGTAGCTCTCTGCCTCCTCCTACTTGGTCTAAATAGAAAACTTTACCCATTAGTACCTGCACTTTATCAAAAGATAATCTCCTTCACAACCACAAAGGCTCTCAATCTACTGCCTACTATTTTACTAAAATGGAAGGGGAGACAGAAAAGATTAGACAAGGCCATCCCTTGCTAAGAGGGAAGAAAAGAGAGAAAGGAGAGTATAGTCATGGCTTTTCTAAAGCGCAGATCGAATCATTGTCTGCTATTTGTGGCACCATTATCCCTTCTGTGCCACCGGAGGACCTCCACGTCAGCAATGGCAAAGAGGGACCACTGAGCAAGGTTCTTGAGGAGTTCTACATGGCCTCTGGTTCTGATTTTAACGTTCCAGATGAGGTACCAATAATTTATCTTTGATATTTTACATCCTGGGTTTTCTTCTTTCTTTTTTCCTTTTTCTAAATTTGACTTTTATGATTGTTACTTGTATTGTCCTTTAGTAAAATTGGTCAATACCTTTAACGGAAATTTATTACTATGATGATGCTATAGGAATAGGATATTTAATTCTGTTTGTTTGATAGCAACATACCTTATATTTGGTAACTTTTCTGTTGGTGACATTTATGTGGAATCTATCATAAATTAACTTAAGAGCCTGAGTTGTCTGATCAGGGAGAATTAACATATAATTAATACATGGTACTACAAGTGAATTTTTTCAAATTCCGGCATAACGATAAATATTGCACCATTGATTCATCTTATTGTCAGGCTGTTTGTATAGTACTGGACTTTAATTTAAAATAGCGTAACCGGAATGTCACTAATTAGAGAATTATATATGCAAAAAAAATAATTGGAACATGCTATTGTACAAGTATGGATCAAATAATATGATTTTGGAGCCCACTCAAATATTTCTTGTGACATTTAAATTTAAATTGTAAGTTCCAAAAACGAAGGTCATTGTCTGAGGAATGAGCTTTCAGCAATAGGTGCTGTCTTCAGTATTTTAATAACTATATTTCCTGCAGGGTTATGTTTTGTTAATCTAGTTTGGAAAATTTTAGAAATTTGTTTTGTTATATAAGAAAAGGAAGCCGAAGAATCAATGATTTATTGTGATTAGTTTGTTTTGGTTTGTTGACATCACTCTTTTACCTTATGCAAAGTGAACTCTTAGATTTACTGATATTTTGATATGAGGCATTATCTTTTCTTTAAATTATTACTATTATAGAAAAATGTATAGCATGGACACTTAATCACCTGTCATTCTGCATATGGTTTAATTATCCATGAAATGGCACATTATGAAAAAAAAAAAAGGTATAGCATAAACAAATGATATTGTTTAGATGGTCAGTTTTGGTCATTGTTTTTTCATTTTTAATTAATTAAGTTCACAATTTTTGTTTTGTTAATATATATAGGTGGCTGAGCGCTTAGTAAAGAGGTGTATGAAAGAGGCACGCATACTTGTTGGTGTAGTACTATGGCTTCTGGCAACCAGACTGGGAACATTTCTTCTTTGTGGTTTCCTAAGCATAACTTGGGATTTCCCATTTATACATAAGTTTTCTGAGTTACCCTTGGAAAAGAGAGAAATCGTACTGAAGAGATGGAGCAGAGAAACAAAAATTACCCCTCTGAGAATGTTCTTTATGCTCGTCAAGCTCTTGTCTCAGTACATCTTCTATTCCATGGTAAAATTTTCTTTATACATAATTATTTCATGTAATGCCCCTTAAAATGCCAATTTTGCATTTAGATCCAATCAATATAACTTACTGGCAAATGTGGTCTAATTAACTTTCTGTGCCACGTGAAACAGAATGAAAGCAAATCTTGGGGCAAATTTATGGGTATGATGAGCTAAATGGACTTTTAGCTTGTTTCCTTGATTGCTTGTGCTACGTATCTTTACAGTGTTTTCCTTAATAATATGTTTCTGATGTTACTATCATGTTAGTTAGAGCTTCAATTATAAAAAGAGTTAGGTTTAACCTTTTCTTATCTAGTACTCAAATATATTCTGGGGAACTAATACATCGGAAAACTACAAGCTAAATGTAACAATGTTGACCTTATCGCCTTCTTCAAAATAATCTGTAAGAATGCAGATCATGCTGTCAAGGGCCCCTGATGTCATATGAAGAATGTCCCTTATGAAAGGCAATTAATTTTAATCCCTCTTTCTTGAACGAATGAAACCTCAAGTTCAATATAAGAATTAATAAACCTCAATAATATAGTTTAACTAAATATTATGTGTCTGATACTAATTTTCGAGTGTTGTGAAGATTAACTCTGCCAATATCTATCCCTGTTTATTATCAGAAAAGTACTCCAAAGAAAAGAAAAAGACATGGAAACCCCAATTAAATTTTTAAAAAAGTGGCCCCCATATATTTGCTACTCGATGTCACCGATTAACTCTGATCTCGAGCTTTCTTTTTTTAAAAATAAAATTCTACTAGGTTTAGCTGCCTTAGTCAGTTATTTCCTCTTGCACAAGTCTTAGTTATTATTGATGCGCTCATATGGTTTTGGAATCATTTTTAGAATCCTCTTCTTACTTTTGATGGAATGAATTGTTTTCTGCGGTGAAGTTCAAATTATATTTGTATAATTGCTCCTATATACTTGATCTTTACAGAAATTGATACCAATGTAAAAAGCTTTTGTGATTTTAGGATTTTTTGTGATGGAAAAAAAAAGTTACAATTGTTTATTCAGTACCTAGCATAAACTGCTGCTGCTGTGCTGCACCAACCAGCCACTGTCTGCACATGTAAAACCACCTCAAACCCGCATATGCATAATTTCATTTTCAAGGAAACATATCAAATGACCTCATTAAATACAAATGTATTTCTTTGATGATAATATTGTTTATGAAGACTGATGAAAAATCTCAAAACCGAACATGGAAAGCTATTGGTTACAGCCTGCCAAACAATCTGGAACAAGATCTTATAACTGAACCTCGAAGGAATCGCCCACTAGATAAAGGAATAGTAGAAACAATTCACCTAGATACCTCATCCCTCATTGAAAACCTAGTCCAAAAGAATCTAAATGTCACTACCAGCAACAAAGGTGACCCCTATCGCATCGAATGTGATGTTGTCATATGTGGTTCCGGGTGTGGTGGTGGGGTTGCAGCTGCAGTTCTTGCAAAAGCAGGGTACAAAGTTGTAATTCTTGAAAAGGGAAATTATTTCACAAATAAAGATTACACTTCCTTAGAAGGCCCCTCTATGAATGAGTTGTATGAATCAGGTGGTATTTTGAGTACATTGGATGGGAAAATGATGATAGTTGCAGGGTCAACAGTTGGTGGGGGGTCGGCGGTTAATTGGTCTGCTTGCATCAAAACACCCAATAACGTTTTGCAAGAATGGGCTCAGGAAAGTGAACTCTCTCTTTTCATGAGCAAGGAGTATGCTACAGCTATGGATGAGGTTTTTGTGCGATTAGGAGTCACATGTAAGTGTGAAGAAGAGGGATTTCAAAATAAGGTTCTGCGAAAGGGATGTGAAAAGTTAGGGTTGCCAGTCGAGAATGTCGGAAGAAATTCATCAGACAGACATTTCTGTGGTACCTGCTGTTATGGTTGTAGAACTGGAGAAAAGCGTGGTACTGACACTACTTGGTTGGTAGATGCAGTAAATAATGGTGCAGTCATTCTAACAGGAGTAAAAGCTGAGAAGTTCATATTAATGGATAATATTTCAGGGAGTAAGAAAAAGAAATGTGCAGGGGTAATAGCTAACAGCATAAATCCAAATATTTCAAAGAGATTTGAAATTAGATCTAACGTGACTATATCGTCTTGTGGATCTCTGTTAACGCCTCCAATAATGACTACTAGTGGATTAACAAATCCTAATATCGGACGTCATCTCCATTTCCACCCAGCAATTTTCGCATGGGGATACTTCCCAGATACCAACCCAGATTTGAAAGGGAAGGTCTTTGAAGGAGGCATCATAACCTCCTTAAGCAAAGTTGAGACTCCTAGTTTAGAAAATTCAGATTCTAGTTCAAGTCCACGTGCAATAATAGAGGCAGCAGCACTTGGCCCTGGTTCAACAGGAGGTCTTCTCCCATGGGTGTCTGGTTTAGATGCCAAGCAGAGAATGTCACGATATAGTCGCACAGCACATTTGTTTGCACTAACCAGAGACCAAGGCTCTGGTGTGATAGTTGGTGAGGGAAGGATCAATTACAGACTAGAGAACATAGATAAAGAGAATTTAAAATATGGCTTGAGACAAGCTTTAAGAATCCTTGTTGCAGCCGGTGCATCAGAGGTCGGGACTCACAGGAGTGATGGCCTGAGGTTGAAATGCAGAGGAATTGGAGAGGAGGAGCTGCAGCAGTTCCTGGATGAGATTGAAGTGCCAAGAGGGCCCGGGAGTAAGAGCGAGGTGTGGGGCCTAATGTCAACTGCTCATCAGATGGGGAGCTGTAGAATGGGAGTGACTGAAGAGGATGGGGCAGTTGATCCAAATGGAGAGAGTTGGGAGGCTGAGGGTTTGTTTGTGTGTGATGGAAGTGTGTTGCCCAGTGCTGTCGGGGTTAATCCGATGATCACGATTCAGTCGGTTGCACTTTGCATCAGCAATAGAATTGTTCAGTTGGTGAAGGAAAGAGGTGTTAAGAGAGGGTAAATGATTTTTAAATTTAGCATATGATGTTTTGTATATTCGAACAAATGTTGCTATATGTTATACATGTTGTATATGCAGGAATAAATATAGTTATCACTTTTGAATTGGTAATGAAACTCAAGAAAACTACTATTGTCTGGGTGCATTATTTCTCGCTATCTTGTTCCGTCGGCTACCAAAGTGAGAATGAGAGATAAAGGCACAAATTGTCAGTTGACTAAGATCTAATTAATTACCTCTCATACAAAGTTACTCTTATTCGAAGGAGATGTGTATGAATATGTATAATGTACCTAAGTTTGAAATAACACTCTCAATGTAAAATAACTCTATTCTCATTTTTCTTGGTGCAATATGGTACCACGCACACTTCACAAAAAAGTCATAACTTTCGTCACAAAAAAGTCATGCTTTATTATTTAAGTAATTTTAGGATTGTTTTAGTAAATTTTATGTATTTTATCTTTCTAGAGTTTTTTGTATTTGTCTATTTAAGATAGCCATCATGCTTTTATGACATTTTAGTTATGTTTTGAGAATTAAAACTTTATCAAAATTCTGAGAATTTGTGTGGTTTCAGAACCAAATCTCTCTTATTCGTGTTATTCCATTATCTTTTTTTTATTGTTTGTGCATCATTTTTTATATGAAATCATCATATTATTTATTGTAAAAGTCTGCATCCAGAAAAAAAAATAATTATTGTGGGCATAATTTTTTAAATCTAAGAATTTTTATCGATATTATCTTATTTTAATTTCTTCAATAAGTCTTTCAAAGAAAAATACCAAAAATAACTTATTAAATAGACTGATAAAGAAATTTGGGCTATTGAATTTTTGTATGAAGCTAATTAAAATTATCAAATGTTATGCGTCCACATCTTTTGAGAAGAAAAACAAGATCAGTAATAGATTTTTCATTTTAATTTAAAATTTATAATATTAATTCTAAAGGTTGCGATTACTTCTATCAAAATTATTTGGTATTAAAAGTTCACAAACGTACTATGATATCTAAATATCTAACAAAACAATAGTAAGGATAGAGACCCATACGTAAAAGTTAGTTCACTTCACCATTGTACGGAACTATGGATTCATTGGACCAGGGGCGGATCTATAGGAGTTGGCGGGTATAAATCTGATCTACGTCGAGGAAAAAAATATATTAATATAAAATATTAAAAATATCGTGATAATTTTATTATTTAATATGTCCGGCATACTTTAATATTAAAGTCCAAGATACTAAAATACAATTAAAATCGGACCTCGATAATTTGACCAACTCTATCTTACAATCCCGCTTCTGCCGCTGCATTGGACACAAATAGATTTATAGACAATATTCATTTCGGATCAGACAATCCAAAAAAAATCATGGCTGTATATAAAAAAGGCCTCAAAACTACTAAGAAATCTATATCGAAAATAATTCACGCCGTGAATTGTCCAGTTAATACAATTTGAACTGTCCGATTATATATCGCAGGTATCTTTACTACTTATAAGAGCACTAATTTAAAGGTCTATCCAAAATTTAAATTCAAAGAAGTAAACAATTGTTTACCCAACGCAATATGGACCATCCATTTTTGCGATTTGATCAGATCAGTGGTGTAGATTTAATAATGAGATAAAAGATTTAAACGTTACGTTTAGACCGTGTTAACATCTCTCAGATGGTTGTTTCCTTTCCTATTCTTTCTTAATTTGTGCGTATAGTAAAGAAAAGAGAAAAAATAAATCAACCCTCTCTCATCATACCAAAATCGCCATCTAACAAAATCGCCTCAAATTTCCTTTCTTATTCCCACACAATCGGGTGGGCTCATTTGCTGGTATTTATTAAAAATAGAGAGTTTAAAATTCGTACAAATAATTTATATTTTAAAATGCCACAACTTTACTCTTTATTAGAAAAGTTCCAATGCCATCAAATGTCACAGTTTTATTATTTTTTTAATATTTTAAATTGTAAATTTCGCTATCTAAACTTATGATCGAGTATAAAATAAACTTTAAATTTTAAAAACTTATAGAAAAATGCATCACTCGTTAAAATGAATAAAATCAACGATTTAGATGGGACATTTACATTTTAAAATTTAAATGGGATATTTACATTTTAAAATTTAAATTAATGAAAAATTAAAATTATAATATTTTGTGGCACTGAAAACTTATGGCACCGGTGCTCTTTATATTTTGCTCATTTTAGTGAATCATTGCACTGAATATGAAATTTTTTTTACATAAATTTGACGTTTGTTGTCCAATTTTAAATAGAAAAATCAATCAAAGAGGAGCAGAGCTGACACCCCAACGCACGGAGATACTGTTTCATGTTGGTCAGTAACAACTCAACATGGAGCATCTTAACCTCCTCGAAAACGACACACCTATTTTAGCATTTTTCGCAACTCGTGCCTACTGGACCCTTTCATCGGTACCAACCTTATCGACTAACTGGTGCATGACCCTGGGTAGTGGGTACAGCCCAATCTCTTTGCTTTTTCAGTTTTTTGAAACCCCTATTGTTCTCCATGACTCCATGTCTTAAACTCTTAATTGATTCATAAATTGGTCGCGCTGCAGGTACTGTGCGTGAACACAGCTCATTCAATGCGCGGTTTAGTACCTTGTGGATTTGCTTGGGGCCAACTGGCCATTTTCCGGTCTAGTCCCTTAAAATTGGATTTCATGGTTTAAAACGAAACATTTGTCGACTCACCCTGTCACCCAACGTAATTTCTGTTTGCGTGAGCTAGTCTATATAATCATTAAGGTTGCCAACTATGACATTATGAAGTCTAAACTATCAAAAATAAGAACGAAAGGAAATATTGGCATCTAGGTATTAATTAATATTTAAGCATATATCAGCATGTGTGATTTCGATATACTCTTGGACAATTAACACCAATATTTTAAAGTTTCCTTGATAGTTACAGTTAAAATTTCGAAAAAAAAAGATCATATTTTAATAAGTTGAAATTCTTTATTCATTTCTGGACATGATAGCAATTTAAGACCCACTCGACTCATATTAAAAATCAATCATGGAGAAATACTAAGAGGGTGGTGTTAATCAGCAAAAAAAAGTTAATAACCAACAAAGATATCGAATGATCGGGTCATGGCTATCTGCTTGCTTGCAAGAACGATAACATTGATTGCTGGAAGTAACACGCCTAGCTTCCCTACCATTGTTAATTTTCCCTATCATGTTTCATGTGGCATTGATATTTCTGACCGTTCCAGCATTGCTGGGGCAGCCTGGGAAATAAGTTCTTGTATAGCCAATTTTTCACTTTCCGTTTTCAGCTCTCCCTTTTGTACCATGTCCAGAAATGAATAAAGGAACAATAAGAGATACTTTTTAACAAACAAAATAAGTTAGTTGAGTTGAATCTCGAAGCACCTTCAATATTTTTTCCTGCCACATGATTGATGCTCTGAACTTAATTAAAAAGCCATCTCTATCAGCTCCAGGTAGTCCAAAAGCAATACCTTCTATATTATTCCATGGGAACCCATTTTAAAATCGTTTTGAGTCGAGCTCATCCAATTAACAATACAAATCAAGACTCGTCGTTTTTATTAAAATTTGTACGGTTAATATTTTGTTATTCGAGTGTCACATGAACATTTTTTTTGGTGTATAAATTGTGAATTATTGATCAAGGCCCTTGAAGCTCATCTGGATATGAACTTAATATGCTCACTAAGGACAAAATAATATTTCACCTCATGATAATTAGCTCTTTCGAACTGAAGTTTGATAACTCTCTCCGCCGCTCTCTTGTAAAACAGAAGTTTGATAACAGCACCCCACGAAGCATATACTATGATGATGAGATTTTGTAAAAAAAAAAACCCAAAAAAGGTGAGGTAATTTGGTAGCTAAAGTGTACGATATATTATCATTATTTTTTTTTTGCTATTGAAGAAATATTATTCACTTCTTTATTTAGAGAGTCATAACTCATAACCCAATATAAAATATACAAATTATTCCTCTTCGGCATCCATCACCTAATTAAAATCTCAAACTTCACATATTTCTTTCATGTTTAAATTCTCTCTAGAAATGAGCTCAGGTGCAGCGCCATTGAATCTTAATCGAATTAAATCTTTCCAGGAGCTTTTATGCAAATGATTTCTTAATTTTCACTCCCTCTACAAGACTTTTGACTTAAATAAGTTGGATTTTCCTTTTTACTTGCAGATAGGGCTGTCAATATTCCGTTCCGCGCACGTATTCTGTTCCGTTCCATCCGAACGGAACGTTAAATGAAATAGAAAATCAATTCCGTTTCTGAAAACGGAACGGAAACGTAAATGAAAAAAACGAACGGAACGTAAACGAAGCATGAAAATGGACGGAATTCCGCTAAAATCAATGGTAAATAAAGGACGGAACGTTAAACGGAATGAAATTTTATTACGTTTGACGAAACGGAACGTTAAACGGAATCAATTTATGTTCCGTCGACTGAAACGGAATGGAAGCGAAACAGGTCTGTTCCATCTTCCGTTTCAACGTTTGACACCTCTACTTGCAGATTTGTATCACCGACTTCTTTTCCTTTTTATAGGCATAGAACATTTCAAAAGAATGTGAATAGTAAGTGGAATTTACTAAAAAAAAAGAATGAGAGAACTGACAACCCATTGCCCCATTGGATTAAGCGACAATTTCGGCCCGCAAAACGCCCGAACCTGAAAGAGAGGATATACAACTGGCCCAGACACTATATACCATTATTATTATTACATATCATGGAAATTAACCAGTAAATCCCTCCAAAAATGAATAACCTCACTAACCAGCTTTGCGTTTTCTTTCTACAAGTACCACAATTGGGTTGTCCTTTTATCATTCTCTCCCAACTTTGGTATTGGTGATTATTTGTCATCTTTAGGTATGAAATATTTAAGACTTTTAAAGGATTTGGCTGGTGAGGAACATTAGTTCTGAACAACTGTCTTCCCTTCACAGATGTCACAGATTGTGTAACCAAGGCCTTCACAATATGGGCATTTGGTTCCTTCATCAACCCACTCCATAAACTGAAAATCGTATCCAATAAGTCATGACAGATCAAAATAAGAACACTATAGTATTCGGGGGAAAAAAGTCTAATTACCTGTGGCTCGATATTTGGCTCCCCAGTACCATCACATTCTACAACAAAGAGAAACGAAGAAAATTTGTAGATTTTTTGCAACATAATACACAATATAGCATATCTTAATAATTGATTTAGTACTAGGTAAAATATCATGGGCCTTTTAGTAATTTGCAAGCAAAAACCAACATTCTGCACTTTTGCAAATAATTCCAGCATATTTTGACAAAACTGGATGTAGAGTATGTACAATTTGTCAATGTTTAGCTACTGAGGTGGTAGCTTCCAAGTCTATCTACAGAAGTTATGAAAGGTTGCTACTTCAACAAAAGATACAAGAAGTTTGAACAAAGAAGCACTAAACAGAAGTGGTTAATATTGGTATGATTTCCAAAGACCACAAAATGATGAGCAAAGAAACATAAACAACAGGAATACAAGAGTACCAGTGCACATTAAGCGGCCTTCACCACGGCAAGAGAGACACTTTATACCAGAAGTTGGTCTACTGCTTTTGATTTCTTGTTTTTTGTTGTTTTGCACCAACCTAGATGGTTCTTCCCACCTATTTTCACCGAGAAGAAAGACCCTATGTTTTGAAACCTCTACTCCAGAATTGCTGGCATTGCTTTCTTTTATAACAGTTTTCTCAATATCAGCAGCAACCTGAGCTACAGAAGCAATTGCAGCTCCATTTACACCTTCCTGCAAAGAAGAAAGAGCAGTAAATAAAAGGTCAACTTAGTGCTATGTGCCAATGCAAACAAAAGATCAATTTCTACATATTCTAGTTGAAAAAGGAAAAAATGCAGAAAAACTGTCAAAGTAGACAGGAAAAAGGATTCACTTCCAGCATTTACTTTTAAATGTGCATCGCTTGTTTTCTTTTCTGAAAATAACAACTCGAGCAGCTCTTCTGTCATAATACCATCCTCTCGAGTACCCAATGTTGCCTAAAAAGTAAGATTTATTATGACTATTGAACAAATCATAAAACAATAACAGATTCATACAATACACGAGTCAGATTATAGGTACAGATGTATCATGCCATAGAGTTCTTTTTGTGTTTAGTTATGACTGTGTTAAACTAAGGTTCTGTAAGTAGACCGAAAAGTGAAGTCTGGCCAAAAAGGTAATGTCAGCCATTACTAAAAACACTAATTAAAATAAGAAGTGACAATAGTTTCTGGGTTTTAGAAGAATTTACTCACTTGCCATGTTTTGACAGCACGTTCAGTCCCACTAGAAAAGCTAGAATATTCCATATCCTCTTCACCAGAATAGAAGCCCAATTTTTGCAAGGCCTCCTGTAAAACAGTAATCAGAGTTGGACTACAAAAACTTATATAGCCTATAGCAGAAATGAAGAATATTAATGCCCAATGAATAAATGGAACTCAGTGATTCAGATTCACTGCTAGCTCAATACATATTCTTAGATGCCTAAACTGTCAGACCAAAAAATATAAATGTCTAATGCAAATTTAAAAATTTCATCGAAGGTTATACAAGATAGTTAGCATCTTAAGCCCAAATTAGACCATGATCAATTCTCATATTCACCCTCATTTGTGCACTGAAGCATCAAATTGATACAATCTTGCACAAATTCAACCAAAACCTCAACCTAAAAACTGATACCAGCTTCAACTTAGCCTCAAATGGGCTTGACAACTAAATGACTGAAAAATTGGCTAGTTTTATGAAAAACTTGCATTTACATAATGAAATAGTGAAGGGTCTAAACTCTAAAGACATAATTCATGATCATACGGTCATACCAAATGCATAATTTCAGCACATACCCCTGGACAACCATTCTGACTTCATACAATGGATAATTGGTAATGAGCAATATACTTTGAAGCATTAGTTAGCATTAACATAATGTCATGTTAATCCACCAAAACATTACTCATGACAATTAAAATATATCACTACATCATTAGATTTATGAGAATTGCAACACACCTGCATGGCAAGCACATCATCTCCTTCAGCACCAACTCTTAGACTCCTTCTCTCAGGCTGCTTCTTCTTCCCCTCCTCCACCTCTCTCTTCTCTTCTACCACAACCTCTCTCTTTTCTTCTACCACCACCTCTTTAACCTCCTCAACCTTCACCACTTCTTCAAGAATCATCTCCTTCACCTCTGCGTTCTCCACCAGCACCGGCCTGGCCCGAGTAACCACCGTCGTCTCCACGGCTCCCAACCTCTCCTTCTCCACCATGTCCAACTTCATCCTGAGCCCAGCTATCTCCGCCAACATCCTCTCTCTCTCCTCCCTCCATCTCGCCTCTTCACGCAGCCACCTCTGCTCTTCCCTCAGCCACCGCTGTTCCTCCCTTAACCACCGCGCTTCTTCTCTCTCCCACGAAGAAGAGGAAGAACAGAGCAGAGTAAATCTGGTAAACTTGGTACTGGGATTCGGGTTTTGGGAGAAGGTTTTGGGTTTAATGCGAGGAAGGCGGGAAGCAAACGGAGAGCACGAATGTTGGAGCGGAAGTGAAGTAGCCATGGCGAATACTTCTGATTATTTCCCTTTATTTATTTATTATTATTTTCTTTCTTTATTGGTGCCTTTGAGTTTGATATTTTTCTCTCAGATTTTTTTTCGCTCCGGACCTCTAGTTTGAGTATTCTGGGCCTATGGGCTGGTTTTACATTTTCAAAACCCAATAGAGAGCTCGGCCTCATAGCCTGTTAAGTTTCAACTTACAGCTAGGAGAATTAGGAATGATAAATATAAAGTGAACATATACAGTAAACAAGATGAACATATCGACGATTTAAGTGAACACTTACAAACAAATAAGTGATGTCATCACTTGTTCAGAATTTTACATGTATATTCAACTTATTTTCATTGAACTTATTTGTATGTATGTGTTCACTTAGATAGTCTATATGTTCACCTTGTTTGTTATATATGTTCACTTTATATTTAGCGATGACAGGAATGGCAAAACTACAGATGACAGTAATCAATTTCCTCTGAGAATTGTTCCAAATTTCTATCTACATGAGTTGGATTAGGAATACTATTGGAAGGAAAAATATCAAAGGTATTGAGATGGTCCGGATGATTTAGAGAGCTCATATTCTATATCAAACGATTTAGCGACCTTATTAGTTTTTAGTCTTCAAGTTCATTACTCTGTTTTAAATGGCGTTTTACAATATCGTTTCCTGATCTCCTGCTTATGTTATTTGTAGGTTATGAGATTTGAATCTTCTGTGCATATTGTTGTTTTGCCTTGAAATGTTCTAAAATATATATTCATTGTTTTGCTCTTTCATTTCTGGAAAGGTGTTAGTGAATAGACCCAACTGATACAACAATTGCAGTATTAGATATACTCTTATACATTTTATAAGATAGTTTATGAAAATAATTGTTTTAATAAATTTGTGTCAAAAGGTCATACAATACATTTTAGATGTAAGAATTAAGATATATAATCTAAACACCTACCTCCATCAATAAAAATATAAAAGGAATGCTGCAAGAACTTTTATAAAAAACACCAGCAATTCTTGTTTGCTGCATGTTTGAAACAAAATACATTAACATAAAGAAGGACAATAAAAAACAAATTCCAAACAGCAGATAGCCAATTATCAAAATCAATGACAGCTCAGCAATCAAAATCAAAATATTTATTAATCTGGAGAATTAGATCCGGATCTGAAAGTATTATTGGAGAACTGACAGTGATTTTCGTTAGATCTTTTGTTGCAGCGACTAAAAATGTGACGGTTCATATTCTTATAATTCAAGTTGTTTTCTTATTTTATTTGATATAAGAAACCATACATAAACTTGTCGTAGCAACAAAAATTCGCTTAGCCATCTCTCATCTGCAGAGCACATGAGCGTCAGTGATGATCCCATGTGTACATATGCCTGCTGACAACGTGCCAAACGGAAACAGAATGAGGCATTTCGTTTGCCGTTCTGTTTCGTAAACGGTACATGCCAAACAATTTCGTTATTCGTTCTGTTTCAACGGAATGTGGCGGAACGTATAAATTTGAATTGTATTTCACCCAAACGTGTGACGAAACACGTACCGTTTACCGTTTCGTTTCTAAAATGAATTGAAATTTCATACTCGTTTACCGTTCCGTTTGGACGGAACGTACACGGAAAACGGTACACGACATACCGTTTGCACCCCTATGTGTACAACCATAAAAAGTATTCGCGAAACGGTCTTTGACATTCAACACCATCTATCTCTGACACAACTAAATTTAAAGAAAATCACAAACAATCCCTCTCTAATCCGCTGCCCATTCAACACCAGCAAATATTATACCTACGGCTCCGTTTGGACGGGTGTAGTGTTTACCATACGGTCCGGTCCGGTCCGGTCCGGTTCAAACCCCCACGGTTCACGGGTTATCACGGGCCATGGGTTCACGGGTCCAAACGGGACGGGTTAGCACGGGCCACCTTTCAAACGTCGACCCAAATCCTTGGTAGACCCGGACCTATGTGAACCAGACGGGTAAAGACGGATCAGGCCGGGTCCGGTCCGGTCCGGTCCGGTCCAAGTGGGTTCTCTCCCTCTGCATTTATTCTCAAGTCAGGTCTCAACCAATGAACCAAAAGTGCAACTGGGCCTAGGCGTGTGAGGTGTCGACTTTTGATTGGGCACGGAAATCAGAGAGAAGAGAGAGCCAAAAAGGGAGAGTGTGAGGTGTCGACTATTGATTGGGCTACGGGGTGTTTTTCAAAAAAAAAAATGGAGACCAGGGACCAGGGGACCACGGGGTCGGGGACTTGGGGTTTAAACGGGTCGGGGACCAGGGGCAGAGGGCAGATGGTTTTTTTTTAATTGTTGGGTTTAAACGGGTCTAGACGGGTTTTCACGGGTTTAAGGTCTGGTCCACGGATAAGAACGGGACGGGTTTAGAACGGGTCTGTACTAAAATGTCGGCCCAAACCCGTGATAAACCCGATCCGGACCACCCCCTCGGTCCATCACGGTTTTTGACACGGTCCGGGTCGGGTCGGGAAACGGGGCGGGTTTGTCACGGGTCGGGTCAGACCCGCTGGGTATGTGGTAAACCCTAGACGGGTGCAGGAATAAGAAAATAGCTTCTTCCTACTCACAAGTTTATTATAAACAATCCAAACTCCTCACAAAGTTACACACTTCTCAATACTTCTTCTCTTATTTCTCTTATTCCCACACCATCTAAACGGAGCCTACATTAAAACACACAACGCTCCCAGCAACTTGCCTCAAGCCCTCAACAAAGCAAGAATTAATACAAAACAAAAAAAGAAAAATATCATAAACCAAAAACCAAGATTTTGTCAGCTGTCTTATTATATCACTAGAAATATCAAGCAAAGGTTAACTCAAACCACCCCTTCAAGCCTCCACTGCACCAGTCAGCTGAAGAGGCGGAACCTTCACCTTAGGAACAGCTTCCAAATTTTCTTCTCCAGTTTTTCTGAAAACAACCCTGTCCAATATGAAATTAAAGATTTAACTTTCACACCCATTGATCTGATAGATTGAATTTTCCTTCCTGAAAAACATATCTCATTTCTCCAATCCAAATAGACCAGAAGAAAGCTGCACAAATGATTTTATAAGCTATTCTATTCTCATTCTGTAAAGAAATTTAATTTTTAATAATCACTATATGATAATTAAAGAATTTTAGTTTTTTTTTCCCTCATTCAAGAAAAAACATATTCGAACAGGAGTGATATTACGTTATTACTACGTTCTGAATCAAGGAGACAACAAGAAAACAATTTATCAAAGGTTCATCCTTTCAAAATTAAGTGGACATTAAGGTCACAAAGGAGTGGTAGTGTGGTAACCTATGCTGCCTTGACATTGCTCACAAGTCCAACAATCTTATCGGCTAAATTTGGGATCTCATGATCCTTCCGATTGCGTATCACCTCGGCCAGGTTCTTTGCATTTTCTCTGACACTTTTCCCGCTTTCTGACAGGAGAATTTTTTGAATAGACGTAGACACATCTTCTCCCTTAAAATTTCTGAGGCCACGTTGTGGGATTTCTATTCCGATACCGAGTTCTACCATCAGCTTTGCATTCATCGGTTGGTCCCAAGCCGTTGGCAGCGCTAACATGGGAACACCAGCTTGCATTCCTTCTATTACTGAGCTCCAACCACAGTGTGTAAGGAAGGAACCGAGGTTAGGATGAACCAAGATCTTTCGTTGTGGTGCCCATGAGGTGACCACAAGCCCCCTTTGTGGGCCTACTTTCTCCACCAATCCATGCAATAACTTTTTAGAATCGCCTTCGTTCTCGTCTTGGTCGACCTTTGGAAAGCGAGCAACCCAAATGAAGCAAGCACCGCTGATGTCCAAACCATGAGCGAGTTGCTCCATCTCCTTGTAAGGCATGTAACACTCGCTACCAAATGACACAAACACCACGGACTGCCTCTCTCTCTGGTTCAGCCAGTTCATTACCAACTCTGCCTCATTGCTATTCCCTGTAGAAACACTGCTGATATCAGGAATCAAGGGCCCTGTTGGAACCACCTCCTTCCCAATAAGGATGGAGAGGTAGTCTATGTATTTTGACTCAACTTCTCGAAATGACCTCGTAATAATAAAGTCTGAGAGCTGCCAACAAAGGACAAGACCCTCTAACAAACTTCGAACATGTTGTCCATCTTCTTGGGTGCCCTTCTTTTGCCTTCGATTATCATCAGTAAGCCTGATTGCAGGAAAAGGGAATTCTTCCCCAGTTTTAAAATAATTATGAGCAGCTAAGGACATAGCAACAGAGCAACCCATGTAGGCAACTGCCGGGATATTGAGTTTGCGAGCAAGATTTACTGCCCAAGGTTGTAAAACATCAAATATAAGAAGGTCAGGCCTTACTGTTTCTAGAATTTGTGAGAAGGATTGTTCGGACTCAGCGAAGACTTGAATGAGTTTTGGAACTAAATGTGTTGGTAGGTACTTTGTGGTTTGCAAGTGAGGTGGCAATTCGGCTAATTCTGGAAGGTGGATTTTACCAGGTTTATGCGAATTTGAGGTGGTGGCAGGTTTGAAGAGCTTGTCGCCATTGGAGGCTGATTAAGAATGTCTCGAATGGATTCCAAAATGATCGGAGTTGAGCAAAAATGAATAGATAGGTTATCCAACTCTTGGGTTAGCCTCTTTGCTAGCTCTAGGTAACGGTTTGCATGGCCATGGGAAAGCCATGGTAGCATTAGCACACTTAAGCTCTTCTTATCCATGGAGTAGATTGGGATGCGCTTATGCGAAGATAATTTAAGGTGGGGGGAGTTCGTTCTATACTGCTATTTACTATTTAGGTTGTCTCTGCTTTTAACTGCAGAGGTATCATTCCGGGAAACAGACCATCGTGTTTTCCATGATCCACTAACCATGTGCTCCCGTAGCGATTCTGTTGGTATCAAATCCACCAATACACTAAACAAAAATTAAAATATGTATTCCGATCATAACTATTTCATACTGCCAATCTAGACATGACTTCCGTTAATTAAGAAAAAGAAACAAATGCTTTAAGAATTAAAAAAGAACAGCGTTCCGCTGCCACAGTTTTTTATGCCACAAAATACCACAATTTCATATTTTATCAATATTTAAAAAAATTAAAATTCAAACGCTGAATATAAACTGCTGATTTTGTTCAATTTAATGAGCGATGCATTTCTATATGAATTTTATAAAATTTGAAATCACTTTGATAATCGATCAACTGATCAAATGATGAACGTATTAAAATTAATCTGTCATAATTAACAAGATTCGTTCATTTGTTGAACACCTGATCGAGTATCAAACTGATTCCAAATTTTATAAAACTTATATAGAAACGCATCGCTCTTTAAAATTGAATAAGATTAACGGTTTAAATTCAGTGTTTGAATTTTAAAATTAAAAATATGAAGTTGTGGTAACTTGTGACACCAAAAAACTGTGGCAGCGTAATGCTGCTCATTAAAAAATACGGCAGATTAATTAGTCTTCAAAGATATCGATCAGTATTATGATCGGTAAATTAAATAATCTCTAACATTACAAACTTCTCACTTTTGTCTCTTTATATGTTCCATCAGGGTTCCTTATTCCACCATTAACAAAAATTTCAAGTCAATGTCACAAATCAAAGAATTTCATGCATTACTTGACCGATAATGATATATATATTAAAATTTTGTACGAAAAATATTGACATTTTCATAAATATTTTTGTACCATTTTTTTCTGTCGGTGTGGTGACTGGTGATTGTCACCTGCCCCTAAATTTTTTTTTAAAAAAAAAAAAACTAAATACAGATCAAATCGAGCCATCTGAAATTTAGCAATTTAAGACTGATTCATATTAAAAATCAATCATATAGAGATCCCAGGAGGGAGATCTTAGCCTGCACTGCAATAAATAGTTAATAACCAACATAGATATCAAATGATCTGTATGCATTGTAGCTTACAAAATGAGAAATGATATTGGTCTAACACGTCTGGCTTCTGTAACAAATAATGTTGATCTCATAATTATAATTAAATAAAACTTAAAAAGACGGAGCTCATGCCTTCCCCCACCCACCCGACCACCATATATAAAACACACAGTATCCTGTGTAAACCCCCCCCCCCCCCATCCTCTGCTGTCCTCATCTATTTTAATAAAAAATTTAAATGCTGAATTTAAAATGTTGATCTTATTCAATTTTAAGAGCGATGCATTTTTATATCATTTTTATAATTTTTTTAGTTGATGTGATACCAGATCCAAGTGATCAATAAATGAACGAATCTGATTTGATTAATTCTAATACGTTCATAATTTAGACATTTAATCTAGTATTAAATCGATTTCAAAATTTATAAAACTTATATGAAAACGCATCTCTCGTAAAATTAAACAAGATCAACGATTTAAATTCAACATTTAATTTTTTTTTTAATTTTAGTAAAATAGATACAGACAATAGACATTTACGACAGCAGAGGATTTTCGCCCCCACCCAAAAAAAGAAAAAAAAAACCACGGTGACAGTGATATTATTTCCAGCATTGCAGGGCCAGGGGTTCACATTGCTTGAATATATAGTAATGCAATATATAGATTGTTAGGTAGTCAACTTTTTGCTTCTTTTTGAACCATCCCTTTCGTATTTATGTCCAAGAATAAAATAGGAGACTATTTTTTTAACAATGAAAATTAAGTTAGTTGAGTTGAATCTTGAAGCATCTTCAATATTTTTTTCATGCCACAGTGCCCCATGACTTGGCCTGTCCACAGCTGCTGTTTATCGTTTTATTGTTTCCTATAGCTGAAACGGAATGGTTAGCGAAATATTATTTATCGTTTTGTCATTTCGAACATCAAACAAAACACCAAAATGTACCGTTTTGACCGTTCCGATCTCATTTTAAACCGTTTAATGTGTATTTTTTGAAGTGGCACAGTTAACGAAACAAAATTATGTGCTTTGAAACGGTTAATGGAACATATCTTATACTGTGCATCTTAACGAAATGAAAACGGTTTTGAGATGTTCCGTGGTTTTTAGACACGTCTGACTGACCTACACATGACTCATGCTCTTAATGAGCACATGGAATGAACAAGGGCTTGTTCTTCCTTATTCACCCCATGTGCCATCGTGCCGAACACATCTCCAGTCACTGAATAGCAAGATCAATTATATTATTCTGCTCGGGTACTATAAAAGGGATAGAAATTCTGTGTCGCGCGGTAAATTGTATAGTGCACAAAACGACACCGGTGTAGAAATAGTGTAGTACAGAGTGAATGAGCAATTGAAGCGTATACTAATGTAACAGAGCTCTGATGCATACTAATCCAAGCCATTGGACATATCAAAACTGTCTAATTTGATCTCCATATTGAAATCTCACGATCAAATTTTACATTTATATGTTGATTTCATAATTTAAAATTCATACTTTTTTATTCTATGTTGATTTCTAAAAAATACAAATTGTTATTAAAATTAAGGGTTAATTAGATTTATGCCACAGTAAAAATTAGAAATTAGAGAAATGTCATCACTAAATGACAAATTATTTTTATGCTATCACTAAATAATAAAATTAGATTTATGCTACTTGATAATTAATTCGACTATTATACCTTATTAAGTATGCCATTATAAAATAATAAAATTAGAAATATACCACTATAAAATATTAAAATTAGAAATATGTCACCTTTAAGTTAATAATTGATTTTACGCCTATAAAAAAAAAATCAGATTTTAATATTCAAATTTAAAATTTCAAAAATATAAATTTAATGTTTTAAAAGTTGAAATTTAAAAATTTTAAATTTTAAATTTCAAATTTAAATTTTTTATTTTAAAGTTCGAAATCTTTAAATTATAAAATTCCAAAATTTGAAAATTTGTAAATCTGAAATTTCAAATTTTGAAATTTAAATTTTAATTCATATCAATAAATTCCTTTGTCATTTCTTAATGAGAGGGTATTTTTATAATTTTAAAATGTTAGAGTGGCATTTCTCTAATTCGAGTGACATATCTTTAATTTTGACCGATAATAATGATATAAAACCAATTTTAACCATTTTATGGTGGAATAAAACTAATTTACAATTTTAAAGTGGCATATCTCTAATTATCAAATTTTCATAGTGGCATATATCAATTTATTCCTAAAATTAAATATATTTGCAAATTTAAGGTAGTTCATGTCTAATTTATGGGGAAAAATATCTCTTCCTACGACATTCGATCTGAACCCTCCAATTTTCACTGATTGAGTTTTGGCAAGTTTTTTTTTTTTTTTGTCAAGTTTATTTGGCGACTTAATATGGCTGATATTACTAATTTGAACTTACACATTTTTGTTTACAAATTTTGGCAAGCTTTTTAGGCAGATTTTTATATTTTACATTATAAAATTTTTAAAGTTTGATGAAATATATTGGTTTATTTTTCAATAAAAAAAAACATAGCGTAATGAAGTTGACTGCCATGTCTAGTTTAGTATTCATTTAAGTTAGTATCTAAATCTTTCCTACTTGAGACCATGCATTAATGAAATTATTTGTCAAATCAATTGATATATAATTAAAAAGTATGGATTTTGCTTATCTCAAAAATACATCAGTTATTAGTGCTGTAATGGAAAGTATAAAGATTAAATATTTGCTGCAACAAGATTTAATGTCAGCTTGCTGATACTTATTTCTAAATTAATGGCATCATCATAACTTTATTGGGCCGATATGGTAAGTTTTTAATTTGCACCAGAATATAATAGAAAGTCATTAATGCCAATTAAATTATTAAATTATAACTTACAAGCCTATAGCAATTAATTTCATTTTTGCCATAATTACCTTTTTAATTTAATTAATTTCTCAATGCATTTCAAAAACTGGAGATTTAACTATTGCATTAAACGAATATTTTGGCAAAAAAATAAAAAACCGTCTATATTTTCATTCTGTATAAATATTTCAATTCCATAATTATGATTTGGATTGCAGTACGCAGCCGGCAGCCCTTGTGCTTAGAGTTTAGACCATTGAGTTCGACCTCATAGTCTAGGGCTGCAAAATGATAGAGACGATGGCGCAAATAAGCTGTTTCGTTGATCGTTTCGTCCTATGCGACGAAACAGTTTTTTTATTTCGTTGATCGTTTCGTCCTGACGAAATGATCGAAGTTGACGAAATTTTCGTGATTTACACATGGACGAAATCGTTTCGTTGTTTCGTTAATCGTTTCGTCCGGACGAAACGAAACGAAAAACGATTAAAAAGACTTCCGTTTTCAGCCTTACTCATAGAGTTTCTTTGTAAGATCCAATATAGAGTTCGGCCTCATAGAGTTTCTTTGTAAGATCCAATATAGAGTTCGGCCTCATAGCCTGGTAAGCTTTTAATGGATATAAACTCACGGTTCAGAAAATTGTTCCAAATTCCATCGGAAATTGATTAACACACCGCACAAAACGCCATAAGGCCCATAACTGAGCAGCGCTCTCTCGCGAGTGGTCCTCTCACCCCATCCAGCGCGTATGTTATTTGTTGATATAAGTGTTCACTTTATTAGACATAAATATTAACTTTCTGTTACAATTATTGTTCACTGTATTCAATATGCTTATTTTGTTTTTTTATTTCTTACCCAAATGTTTAGCTGGGTAAGTACAAATGTTTTGTTAATTAATTATAAATGTTCATTTAGTTGTAATAAAAAATATAAATATTATAAGAAAAAATGTTCATTTTATTAAGTATAAATGTTTAGTTTTGTAAGCACAAATGTTCAGTTTAGTAAGTACAAATGTTAAGTTTATTATATATAAATATTCAGTTCATTGCATATTAATTTTCGATTTTTTAATAGGTGTGCATGGAAATCGAAGAGGTCACAAACCAGTCAAAAAAATATATGAAAAAATTAAAAAGGGTCATGAACCGGTCCGGTTCAACTAAAAAATTTTTCGACTTTGCACCTTGAGCGTCCAACTTCTTTGTCTCAAAAATTTTCAATTTAGTAAATATAAATGTTCAGTTTGTTAAATATAAATGTGAAATTTATTAAATATAAATGTTCATATTATCATATACAAATGAGACAGGGAAGATGATTTAACGTTAAAACATGCGAGACTCATGGGATGGAGCGCTCTGTTCAATGATGGCACGCATGGCACGCAATGAAAAATTTGACGATGGAAATTATGACAGCTGAATTCCATTTCCATGAGTTGGATTAGGAATGATATTGGCATTGGGAAAAAAATTTGTTGACAAAATTGAGGTTGCACGTTAAGAGGAACCAATCATGACCACATTTCTAGTTTGGCGGTTGTATTGTCTGTTTACCCCTCTTTTGAGACAGTTGATTTTGTAATTCCTCTTATGAGACGGTTAAATTTTTCGTGCATTCAATAAGACTTAAGATTCATTGAATTTTTTGAGCAAATTTCTTTTGGAACCGTTTGGATGCGCTGAGAAGAAGGAAGAAGGAAAAAAATAAATCATAAACATTCCAAACTCTTCACAAAGTTACACACTTTCCAATACTTCTTTTCACTTCTTCTCTTCTTCCCACACCTATCCAAACGGAGCTTTTGAAACAAGCACTTTCCAGTTCCCAAAAGGTTATATAGTTTCTCAAGTACAAAGGGTGCGTTTGGATCGTTGGAAGAAAGTAGAAGAAAAAAAAAGAAGAAAAAAATTATAAACAATCCAAATTCTTCACAAAGTTACACACTTCTCAATACTTCTTCCCACTTCTTCCCTTCTTCCCTTCTTCCCACACCTATCCAAACGCACCCAAAAAAAAGTCCTTTCACCTACTGGTTTGAAGTTTAAAAAAAAAAAAAAAAGAGAAGTCCTTTCAAACTTTGCCAGTTTTCCTTCACATGACCAAATTGTGTGTTTTGTTGAATTGGATTGGGTTAGATCGGGTCAACACCGCAAAATAGCCCCATTTTGAAAAAAAAAAATGCACATTAATAAACAAGCTTTTTATAATTAAATCTGTGAATAAATTTCCATAAAAAATCTTGTGCAATACTTAACAATTTTTGGACGGTTCTTGGTGCGGGTAAGGACCGTTTGGTTCAGGTAGTATACAATTAGAACAAGGACTTTGCTTAACAAGATTAGCTCAATTATGGAGACTTCCCTGAAGAATGGTATATTGGTATTGGCCTTGTACGCTGTAAATTGGGATAACATTTCTTGACGATTCGCATCTTATATGACGATGCGTTGGATGTGTTATCTACAGGATAACGATGAAATGTATTCTACTTTCAGTTTCAAAGAGCAGCTTTTGATTCATTGCGTGCAACTGTCTCCAATTTTCAGTCTTTATTTTTGAACTAGAAGGTTTTTTTTTTTCCCCAAAAGAAAGTTATTTGAAAAAAGGGCAATGTGATACTGGAGGCATGTTGGATGACAAGTCACCTGATAATAACGGCATGAAAGTTTCATGGGCTGATTCAAAAAGTTCAACTATTTAAAGGTTCATCAAATAAAGAAAATTTACAAGTTTTGTTTTGGACTATGCAAACCTGAGAAGGGAAATTGCCATCAAAATCCACCGTCCTATCTTTTTCCCGTTACATGCATCTTTTCTGATGGAGACATTTTTGACTTTATACTATGTCATATTGGTTTTAGTCGGATCATGCATGTCATGTAATTCTTACCAAGGTTGACATGGCGTACTGATCGCGCATTCGAACCAATTTTATCTTTATTATCCCCGAGCATTTTGTTTTATATTGATTAAGTTCGTGAGACGATCATAATTGTACGAGAAAGACCAGAACCTAACCTACAACATGAAGTATATATAAGCATAGTGAGCACTGACCTTTTATCCCGTGATTTGTTTAAACCGAAATAACCCAAAATTAAATTTTAATTCCAAACCTCGTTCAACGAAATTATAAGAACAAACATGTCAGTGCGCAGGTGGTGTAGCATCGCTACACGCATGCCAGTCACAGTGGCGCGGGTACCAACAGCGCCAGCGGCAATGGCACTGGTCCAATTGCTTCAATTTCCGTCCCTCTTTAACCGAGTCGAAATTTTATCGTGAAAGACATAAGAACAGTTGAAATTGGTATGAACATATTTCTCCTCCTCTCAATCTTTTCATTGATATCTAGAATGATGAAATTCATACAGTGGATCGCTGGATATGCTGATGGTGGTTGACTGGTTGTTTAATTAGAAGACGGGATCTAATGGTGGAAGGAGGGTCTGTTCTCCGTTGGAAACGAGTTTGAGGAAGAAAAAAAAGAGAGGCCTGAATGAACCTGTCCATTTTTTTTTTAAATTCCAATAATCAAACAGACCAAATCGGATGGTCTAGATTTTCTAGATGTAAAATAATCTTAAAAGAAAAAGTTCCAAGCAGTAGAAGAGCCAAGATAAAAAGTTCTTTTAATTCGTATAATTTTTTCAACGGAGCATTTAGTGTTCTAAAAAAGCACAACGTGTCCGAACACGGCACGGAAGTTGTACGACACGGCAAGACACGGATACGAACATGACACGAGAACTTCGCGTGGCGTGTCCTAAAGCGTGTAGTGTCCAACTTTGATGAAATAGACACGACATGACATGCGAATTGTTTGGACACGACACAAAACACAACACAAGACACGACACGACACGTATTATAGACATGCCAAACACAAAAAGGAGACACACATTAAGTGTTATAGAAATAAAATGGATTTCTCAATTATGTTCATACTATCATATTTTTTTCCATAAATCTCGCCAAAGATACATTTAATCATAAATCAATGATTATTAATAGACTTATTTTCTAATAAAGCACTTGTAAATCGAATAGAATTGAAAATCAAAAGATTACAATATAATTAGGGTGATTTAATAATTAAATCACAAATAAAAATAGAAGGGTCCAGAGCCATGCGCAAATTAAAGATAGAAATCTATGTGTGATTTGTCTTAAAAGGAATGAAATATTTTTTGTCATATCTTGTATTGTTTTGATAAGGATAGTATAAATTATTCATTGTCTTAAAAAATTGAAATAATTTTTACGGCTCTTGTACTTTTCAAACTTCCAATATTTATTTCTCTCCTCCTGTTTAAACAAATCGGACTAGCAACAATTTGGCGTTGAAATTTGCATAGGTTTGAAGGTGCAAGGTCAAAATACTTTGCTGATCGGTGTGCCCTCTTAGAAAACAATAAAAATAGTTGTGTATCTTTTCATGAGTTTAGTTGATTTTTTAGTAAAATAATTACTATGTCAAATAAGAAGTTGTTGAAAATATTAATCCATTGTTAAAAATTAATCTATATTTTAATTCAATAGTAAAGCACGTCTACTTTCTTAATTTTTGACGTGTTTAGTAAACATAATTTTTAAATTTCATAAATAAATTACATTCATGTCAAAAAGTTAAACGTGTCTGAACACGTCACGGCACGACACGTTTAAAGAAGACACGACACGGCACGACACGAGGAAACGAAGCGTGGCGTGTCCTTAGATGTGTCGTGTCCATCTCTTAGGATGTAGATACGGCACAACACAATACGCGAAATATTTAGACATGACACGAAAGATGATCTAGACACGGCATGTTTGTCACGACACGACACGGCACGTATTTAGAACACTAGGAGCATTTAGTCTGTCTAAATGTAGTTGCAGTTTTTTCGAATTAAATATGATATTAGTAGTACATTTTATTCCAAAATAAGTTGTATAATTGTATATATATTTGTTCCAAGTAAGTTATCTGGATATATTGTTATACGATTGATTTAGAGTAGTTCTGTAATTATCGATGCATTTGTCTCACTATGCAATAATGGATGCAATAATGTTTTTCGTTGTTGTGGACCAATGTTAATTTTTTATTAGTATATAGTACTGTTCTGCTATGTAGAATTATTGTATTAGTATGGCACTATAGCGTCAAGGGGTTGACCCATTTTATTTGAAGTTCATAGAGCTCAAAAAGGAGCATTATGATTTATTAAATGTATCAGTGATGCATGTTCACTATGTTATTTGCTTAATCAATAACATTATTTATTTCTTCAATAAAAATATATAAAAAATTAGAAGAGTTAACTTTTAAAATAGTAAAAAAGAATGTAGGTAATTTATAAAGTTACAAAATTTGAAGATAATATATTGACCGTATTTCCATTTTTTTTCTAAACTTAAGTATTAGATGCCACTATGCGAGCTTGTGGCAGGTACCGATATATCATACGTACAACCCGGAAGCAGCCTTAAAATGGGCTACAAAGTGCTTCTGCTAAATCCGATCCATCCCTTCGCAATTAACGGACCATACGAATTTTGACGAATCTCGATATTAATCATGAGACATCCATCAGAGATCGGACGGACAAAAAAATAGGACTGCAGAGGATATCGATTCCGATACCAGGATGGCATGCTTTCTAACAGTATAAATGAAACCGCATTAAAAAAAAAATGGAGTCGTTACTCGTTATCAATTTAGGCAGTGAAGTTCGTATCCATTGTGTACTGGCCGATGAAATAAAAATGCAAAACTATAATAAAATATCTAAAATCCGTAAGTATGATAATAAATCAATTTCATCTGAATAGTTTTTTAACAGAAGCATTCGATCTATTGATAAACTAGCTGGACTATGTATTTTGTGCATTTATTTCCAAGTACTGTAGCTTAAATCAATTTTGCTCCCAACGAGTAACGACCTTACCAGAGACAAAGTTGTAATTAATAACGGCTTCTCTCCAGTTTTACAAAAAACTGAGACACTATATGAGAGCGTATTTCACAAAATTTATATTTTGGTTTTAGCAAATAGCACCTTTGTTGCTTCAGCTGAAAATCAATTACTAATTTTCAAGATACGGCAGTTAGTCACAATTACGTTATTTAGTTTATTACTTTTCTCCTTCCTGCATTAGAATGGTCAACGACTTCTTAGCTAAACTACAATTTTTTTTATCCAAAAATATAATAGTTTATTTATAATTGAACGTTCTTCTTAAGGCGGTGCATCGCAACCAATTGGTGGAGATAAGGGAAGATTAGGGAATGTGAGGGCTGATAGGCTAGTGATGGCACATCCCAAAATCGAAAATTATAAGATTTTAATAAAGTTTATATAAATTTTCTCCAGAGTTTATCTCGTCACCGCTAGACTCGCCTCTCTTTATTTCTATTTTGGAGCAGGATAACTATAAGTGGATAACAAGGTCCGATCAGTTCGGTCATTAATTCTAGCTTTACCTCCTCTCCCTTAATCTCCCCTCTAGCAAGTTCATTATGGAGCATAACCTAACTATCTTACTAATTAAACCTTCAAAAAAATATCTTTTATTGCAAATTAGTACTTAGCATATCTAGTTTGAAGAAACTAAACTACTCGTCATAATTAGATAATTATAATACCTTCCCTCGCACTAAAGAATAAAAAAAAAGGACACGTCATGACTAATTTTGCTAAGGAACATCATGACACGTGACCACATGTGGGCGCGTTTTAGAGTCTGGTTCATATTTGAGACTTTGGAGAGGAAGAGAAAGGGAATGTAACATAGTGATTTAAAAAACATATGTCCTAATCAAAATCCCATTTTTTTTTAACGTGGGATTTCATTTGATTGGGAAATTATTTATCAAAATGAAGAGATTTGATATTATTTAGTTGGAATTATTATGTAATTACATCCAACAAAATCTTATAAAATCAATTCAATTGAAATGAAATGAAATAAAATCTCATGTAAACTTCAAAAAGCAGCTATTGGTCTAGTGGTAAAGAGCAATGCACCTTAATTCCTTGAGCGGAAGAAAAAAATCCCATGTAAACATTATTTTGTTCAGGGCTTTAGTTTGCCCGTGTGCTTACTACAGACAGGAAGATTAAGGATGGAACAAAAAAGTAGAGGAGGTGAGTAAAAAAATTATTTTCAAAGTCTATCTCTCAATTTGAAAAATAACTAAACTCACGCGATCACATTACTTTATTAGTCACAATATGACTACACGTGAACTATTTTTCCTAAAGTTTCATAATATATCACACATTCTAAATATCAGAGTATTGGCGGAGGCAGGGGAGACTGAACAGGGTCGATCCTCTCTATTATTTGTATTTTTACATATATGATTATTAAATTTTATTAATTGAATTAATTAAATTGAGTACTTGGCTCCTACAAAGTCCAAAAATACTCGAAAGGAAAGAAGCATTTTCTTTTCAAATAAGTAAATACAAACATATATATTTCATTATTATTGTTCAATTAGGTTAATACATTTGTTTAAATGGAGGAAAATAAGGTTTGGATAAGAATAAGAATCAAATTTCTTATTTTTTACAACTCAAACAACACAAAAATAAAGAATTTGGATCCTTATTCTTATACTAACAAAATTATGATATAAGAATAAAAAATTTAAATAAACACGCATTCCGAAATTCTTTATTCTTATTTCTTATTCCTTATTCATCCATCTATCCAAACACCTGATTTCTTCGACACAGCACCACTTTTTCAACTAAACAATATAGAAAATTGTAAGATTTAGATTTAATTTGATCTCGTTATTAAGTAATTGTATTTATTAGCAATTTATTATTTAATTGAAGTTTTGAATTTTCGGACCTCATGCTCTACAGTTTAATGCTTGTACAGTTGTACCGCCACCGATAACGACACATCTTACATGTCACAATATTGAATTCACAACCTCGCATTCTCAAATCTCACATTTCCAGTGGAGATATCCAGTGGTTAGAAATTGAGAGAAGAAAATTTCACATTTCTGCTGGAGTGCTCCTATAAATAGAATTGTTAAATACAGAAAACAACAATAAAGACAAGGAGAAATCAGAAAAGCGCAGGCTTGCTGGAGAAAGTCCCTCTCAGAAACAATCTACATTTACTAGAGTGGGATTGGAGTGGTGGTGGGGATGAAGAAGAAAACTTCCATGTCCGTTGTTCTTTATCTTCTCTACTCTCTCTTCTTGTTTGTCGAGGGATTGGACCGAAGCGACTTCCCAGATTCCTTCCTTTTTGGCACTGCCACCTCTTCTTACCAGGTCTCCCTCACTCCTCTCTCTCTTCTCGAAACAACATATATGATTATATTGCCAGCGTCACATAAGAGCCCGTTCTTTCACTTTATGTGTGCGTTACTTCTGTAAATATAAATTTGCAGCAGTCCTCGAAAATTGTGATAAATAAAGATGCATGGTTTTCACTTTTCAGCTTTAATTTTTGTAGTTTGATATATATTGGAATTAATTATTTTATATTTTATGATAAATACGAAATGCAAATCCATCTTCATGAGAGGTCAAAATCTTTTTGAGGAAAAGTGAAAGGTCTATATTAGATAGATAGATAGATAAACTCTTCATCCTAATGTTGAGAGTTTGTCTGGATTTCGTGTTGCAAACTCCTTTACAAAATAAGTCACCGATATTTACTCTCATGCTCTTCTCTGTATCAAATAACGTGCAAACAATGGTTACTGACTCTGTAGCAGGTATTCTGTCAAACTCGTGTAGCAGGTACTCTGTCTACGACTTAGCCCCAAAAAATTTTTGCCACTCCCATAATTGTAGAAATATATATCTGGAATTAAAATTATAAAATTATACTTCTTCCAAAGATAATTACAAATTATACTCATTCTATTCGTTGTCTTGACTCCTGTGAAGTCCATGAAAATTTTTTATATATGGTAATAAAGTACAACAATTAGAGAATCAGATCTTGGTCTAGTGACAAAAAGCAATGCATCTTGAGCGAAAGGTTGCATTCGAAATCTACCTGGAGGTCTTTCACTAGACATTTAATTTTAAAATAAGTTGGATGACTTAGACCCAATTTATCTTTAAAAAAATGTACAACAATTAATTAAGTAGAAAATAAAAATTATTAAGATTCCATTTCGATGTCCAATTATTACAAGTCCGAATGTGGTGGCCTTTCCATGTCTAGCCCATTGATTGAGATGGTTTTTTTTTTTATTATTATTTGGGTTGTTGATTGAGATGTAACGCACCAATCTGTAAACTTTCACCCTCTGTTTAATTTACTTTGCTTTTGACAACTTGCTAACAAACCCTTAAGGAAAAACAATATTAACATATCTTTTTGCGTGATATGATATTGACAAACATATCATTATCAAACATGATTACCAGCTATAGAAAAATAGTAAAATACCCAATTTAATTAAAATTATAAGAATAATAACCACTAAGACAAACCTTCGATAGATGTTATCTGTGGGCCTGAGCCAAATTCCAATCCCGAATTCCCGACAAAGGAGTTTCTGCTCCTTTTTTTTTAAAAAAAAAAAAAAAAAAAGAGTTTTCGCTCTTGTTCTTATACGCCAGCTGCTGCTATTTCCAAGATTTCTCTCTAGCGACTATAGTTATTTGGACCTGGTTTATCATTAGATGTTGTATACCATGGTAGTAGAGTGGCATTTTAAACTTCAGTTGTACCAATTGGTACCAATTGTTCCACTGACAAGAATAGTATATTGGATTTTATATAACGACCACTGGAAAAGGGCCGTCCACACTTAATCTTTATTTATGTTAATTGTTAAATATAATATCTAAATGCACAACCTTTTTAAATAATGGAAAACGATCGTGCTCTTGAGCTTCCACATAAATTTTTCCAAAACAATATTTTTGTTTAATATAATACAATTGTATGTATAATTAGCTTCTTGATTTTGTAATTTGTATTATCCCTTTCGCAGATCGAAGGTGCTTATTTGGAAGGAAACAGAGGATTAAGCAACTGGGATATTTTCTCACATATACCAGGTTTGTTTTATATTTTGACTAACGATCAATTAACTTCCATATTGGAAATTTATAAAAGGGTTTTCCCTTTTATTTTTGTTACCGATGCTGATGTCCACATCAAAGGGGTTTAGGTGGTTGGATAGGTAAAAATTTGTTTATCTAGTTAATATATACTTTACTTTGTTGAACGGTCATGTAAAATTGTTTCCAACATATGTTCTACTTACACAAATGAAAGAAATATGTTTCGACAAATGTTAAATTCAACGCCTATGGGGCATTCATCAAAAAAAAAAAAAAGAAAAAAATGTTAAATTCAGAGATGAGCTCAGACTTAGGGTTTACCACTGGACCGGCCGGTCTGACCCGACCTGTATCCGAACCGGACTTTTTTCCGACCCGACCCGGACCGTAGAAGAACCGTGATGGACCGAGGGGGGTGGTTCGGGTCGGGTTTATCACGGGTTTGGGTCGCCAATTTAGCATAAACCCGACCTAAACCCGTCCCGTTTTAACCCGTGGACCGGCCCGGACCGGACCATAAACCCGTGTAAACCCTTGTGAACCGTGGCATTTTCAAAAAAAAAACCAAACCAAACCAAACCCGTTTGAATTTGTTCAATTATTAAAAAAATTACAAATCAAGTTTTTAGAATAAAATAAATTTTAAATAAACTACAAATTATTTTATTATTAATTTTATTAGACTTAATACATTTTAACTAATTTTTATAACTTATATTTTATAATCTTTTGTCATGAAATTTTGAAAACCATCTACAATGAAAAAAACATTAAAAATTACAAATTAAATTAAAAAAATAAAATGGACTACAAAATTATACTTAATTATTTGAACTATAAATATAATATATTTTAACGAATTTATATTAATTTATTTTACAAATTTTTGATATTGAAACAATGAAAAAAGGAAAAATAAAAATCTGAAAAAAAATCCACTTGGACCGGACCGGACCGGACCCGGCCCGACCCTTATTTACCCGTCCGGTTCACATAGGTCCGGGTCTACCAAGGGTTTGGGTCGACGTTTGAAAGGTGGCCCGTGCTAACCCGTTCCGTTTGGACCCGTGAACCCGTGAACCCATGGCCCGTGATAACCCGTGGACCGTGGGGGTTTGGACCGGACCGGACCGTTTGGTAAACCCTACTCAGATTGCATTTATGGAGAATAATGAATCCATCTAATTATGGAAATGTCAACAGGGAGTTTGGGGTTGCCCAATCAGCATCATACAGTTCAGACAGTTCTTAATAGTAGAACCTAGATATAATAAAATTTTATAAGGCATCAGTAATTTAGGACTGGTCTGTCCTCTGCTTTTCAACATGTAAAAAACTGGAGATATGGACATATGTTATACATATTGAACCATATAAACACTTTATTTCTTTCTTTTGAATTAGGAAATATTAAGGACGGAAGCAATGGAGATATTGCGGATGATCACTACCATCTGTACATGGTGAGTTAAGAAAAGTTGAAGCTAAGAAGGAAGCAACAGTAAATATCTTTAGAACAATTTTCATATTTCTCATATATCATGCTAACTTAAATATGGTGCTGAATCCACTAACATCTTAATAAAAAAAAATGTAATTTTAAGATAGAGCTTTATATTTCATAATATTTAAATAATTCCATAAATATGATTGAAATGGAGTTTGATGTTGACCTTTGACAGGATGATATTGAGTTGATGCAGTCTCTTGGGGTGAATTCTTATCGATTTTCCATTTCTTGGTCCAGAATTCTTCCTAGTAAGTTAATAGTATGACAATATGTAATGAATTTATTATTTTGTCACTAACAAGTAAAAGAAAAATTGTACCCATATATTCTGCACCTTTCATTGCTTTAAAAGCATTTGCAGTGGTACTTCAACAAATAAAAAAAGAAAGAGAGCACACACCAGCCGCATACATGTTTAACGAGTTAGTTAGGTTAACAATGGAACTATGCATGAAATATCTCAAGTGACAATTTGACATGACAAATACTTCTTAATCTTTGTCAGAAGGAAGATTTCAAGAGGCAAATCAAGTGGGTATTGACTTTTACAATAAGCTTATAGATGCACTGCTGCTTAAAGGTACCTTTCTTATTTCTATTAGTTTGCCTGAAGTACTAATATTTGTTCACTGTGCTTTTCAAAAGAGATGACATATATGACCTATTTATATAAATTTGTTATTTATAATTTTTACATTATCATATAATGCAGAGAAACCCCTTGACAAATTTCATTTGTCTATTGATTTTTTTATCGTCAATCAGGAATAGAGCCATTTGTTACCCTGTATCACTATGACATTCCACAATATCTTGAAGATAAATATGGATCATGGCTTAATCCCGAGATTCAGTATGTATAATAATTTATTTTCTTGCTTGGTTATGTGTTATTTTTGTTATTTTTCTTGTATTTTTATATTTCCAGAGCAGGATAAATTAGTAATTTTCTGACATTACACCAATTTGTCTTTGTTTACTCATCATGTACATACAGTTTAAAAACACAATAATTCTATAGCAACCTCCAAAACAAGGAACAAAAACAACCATCAATTCAAGAAGAAAAGTCTCACACTCAACAAAAAAAAAAATCAAACAGAAATTCTAACAAAAATTATAAACAATTTATACAAATTTCTAATTTTTTTTAACAGGAAAGATTTTGGGTACTATGCAGAAGTGTGTTTCAGAGAATTTGGCGACCGAGTGAAATACTGGGCAACATTTAATGAGCCCAATGTCATAATTAAAAAGGGATACTTGGTTGGCACATATCCACCTCTTCGCTGTTCAGCACCCTTTGGTGAGTGCCTCAGTGGAAATTCGAGTGTGGAACCATATGTTGCTGCTCATAACCTCATACTGTCACATGCAACTGCTGTTGAAGTATATAAGAAAAAATATCAGGTTCGTAGATGCTTATTATGTAAAGATGTGGATCTTGGTACTGTACCAGTCAGGTTCTACCTGCATCTATGCCCAACTCTGATGCTTTCAAAGAAATTTAAAGAAATTGAAGCATTATTTTTTGTTTTATTTGTATATAATTAAATAAGATCAGTTACATCTGTATTTTTTTGTTTTACATTAATTGATGCATGTATATTGAATTCTTAGGCAAAACAAGGGGGGACAATGGGCATTGTGATGTCTACGACCTGGTACGAACCACTGCAAAATTCGACAGCTGATTGGTTGGCCACTAATCGACTTCTGGCATTTGATGTGCCATGGTAATTAATATTAAGCTAGGATGGTTAATTTGCTTCCACAATTACCAATTTTATTGAACAATTAAGAACATTCAGGATATTTAATTATAATATTGAGTGTCCCAATGAACTCAGTCCATATTAAGAGTACTAAATACTAATAGTTGCCACAGATATTTAGCTTCAAAACATTAAAAAAAATGCAGTATAACTTTGTCATAAGTTAACAAAGAGGATCCAATTGTAAAACAAAATTCCTCAGAAATATTTCATATCATATTTGTTACTGTTCAGTTCAGATATGGTATTATTCTGGATACGTCAAACTTATTTTTATTTTTATGGATCGAAGAACTATAAGGGCCTTTACTGCATTTGTTTTCTTATATAATTTATATTTACTATTACATATTTATTTGTAAATTAATTCACAACAATCCATGCATGCAAAATGTATCTTTAAATTGATGCCAGATGTTATAACAATACGATCAATTTAAATAGTCAAAAAGATTTTGACATGCACTGTTAATGAGGAAACTAAAAAACTATTAACAATACCTTAACATATGACCAATGTTGGGAGTAACATAAAAAATAAAAAATGCAATATTATTATTATTTTTTTTGCTTTTGCACCCCTTGCGGAATACAGGTTTCTTGATCCAATCATACTTGGAGACTACCCTTCAGAAATGCGGCAGATGCTAGGCTTCAATCTACCAACATTCTCCTATGAGGATAAACTTAAACTAAGATACAAAATAGACTTCATTGGAGTAAACCATTACACAACTCTGTACGTAAAAGATTGCTTGTATTCTCTCTGCGAGACAACAGGTTATGACGGAAATGCCTTTGTATTCACCACCGGCGAGAGAAATGGACTTCCTATTGGTACCCCTGTAAGTACCACAAGGAGAATAAGCCTTCTATGACTTTCTCTGACTATTTTACATCAATAATTTCACCCATCACCCTGGGCTCTTGATTTGAAGCACGAAATTAATGATTTTGTAAATCACTTGAGTTACTGCAAAATTCAGCATAAATTACTTAAGCTTGCTGTTTGTGCTTGTGGTGTTTCTTTTGGGCTAGCAAAGCATAAGACCTTTGATTTTTTTGCCATTACTTGGAACCAGTTGAGGTCCAGTGCAGTTGCATTCTGTCATCCTACATATGGTTGTTCCGAAACTTAGCCCATACATGCTTCATGTCATACCAGTGATAATAGTTCTGGTGCAGTTATATGGATATTGAAATGTCTGGCTTTTGGGTTATTAAATCCATGAACACTTCCTTTGAAGGAAAGTGTAGTGTATATTTGAAAATTACACCCATTTTACTGGTTCCTTTCTAAAAGATACAACATTACCTTGTAATTTGTGAGGGACCTGTCAGTCCTACTATGGTAAATCTAAGCATACTCTGTTCGTTGTGGGTCTATGTATATTTTGGTTATCGATTTTATCTGTGTGCAAATGGAGTCGACCTGAAATTGTATTTGACCCATATTTTGGTCCCAATATTGGTTTAAGTACCACATCTAAATATAAAGTTCAAATTTTTAACACAATCAAATAATTTTATGGACAGCTAGCAAAGGGAGATGTTGCTTGTTTTTTGTTGCTTATCTGATAGTTATTTTCATTTTTTTTCAGACTGCAATGCCTACCTTTTATGTTGTTCCCCATGGTCTCGAAATGATGATCAATTACATCAAGGAAAGATACAACAATATACCTATGTTTCTCACAGAAAATGGTACGTCATATACTCATATCTAATTTATGACTTCTTTAATTTGCTACTTTAAACAATCATGGTCCTTACAATTTTCCTAAACAAGGTTACGCACAAGGTGTAAGCAACAACACTTCTGCAAGAGATTTTGTCAATGACGTGGATAGGGTGGATTATCTGAGCAAATATCTTGGATCATTGCTTAAAACCATAAGGTAAAACACTTCTCAGCACTTAGTTATGACTAATAAGTCAACAAGAGTTAGGGAAATGGCATTTGATGCAAACTCAATTTGCAAATGTTAACAATCCGTATAAATTTTGCGCTTAATTGGTACTTTCTACAATATCTTAATTTTACTTTGTTACGCGCGCATATAGTGTTTTGGCAATATTCTTTTTCTTTTTATAATAAATTTGGGGTCAAGCTTCTTAATTTTTTTCAAATGAAATGTCCATAAAAAATCTCTACCTGAATTTCGAACTAACCTTTCATTCAAGATGTATTTTATTTTACAGCTTTAACACTAGATCACAGGCTGTTCCTCGTTTTTGGCATTTTTTTAAAGAAGTCACAATCAATCCTCTTAATATAGTTAAACTAAATGTATCGTTTGTTATTATAGAAATGGTGCAGATGTAAGAGGATACTTCATATGGTCCCTAATTGACAACTTTGAGTGGCTCTATGGGTATACTCTCAGATTTGGGATTCACTATGTGGACTTCACCACACAGGAAAGGACACCTAAGCTATCTGCCATGTGGTACAAAGAGTTTCTTCAAGGATCAGGCTCTCTTTTAAAAGCAGACTAACGTAAAAACAACTGTTAATACAAACCGATGTTCGGTTCTCTGCGGTTCTCTGCATATATGTAATTTGGAACTTATCATAAAAGGTTAAGAGGCAGATAATTTAAAACTACCTGTCTTTTATGATAATTTAAAGGGTTCAGAGTTTCTGGTCTCTGCATGTATGTTACTTTGAACTCATCTTGTAAATGGACTTGCTTAGTACTTTGAACTCACCTATATAGTGTAGTTATCAATAAATCGGAAATAACAGGGTTATCAATATTGCCTTGATTTACAAAGATGTGTCTATGTAATTGTACGATTGGTGTAGGATTTTTTGGCAATAACCAATTTAACAATGCTGCCAGTGCTTTTTAAAATAACTATAAAAAACAAAACTTAAAAAAAGGGGAAAATTTTATTGGATTATTGCTACTGGTGTATCGATTTTATATAAATTAAATGTCATTAAATCTGAACAGTTGCAAAGACAACTCTTTTAATGACTGACAAACCATCATTCAGTTTGATTTTTTTTCTTGGCTATTATAACCGCCATCGCTGAATAAATCATTCTCGCCATCACTGCTGTATGTTACAAATGTTCAGTTTAATAATAAGAAGCGTTCAGTTAAATGCGTCAGAATCGCGCTAGAATCAGAGTCGCGTGTGGGTCAAGAGGTACGCTAGGAGGCAGTGGTAGAATCGGAAAAAAATTAATTTGAACCGGATTGGTTCATTTCCACTTCTAATTTCTTTCATGTGTTTTTTGTCCGGTTCGTGACCCCTTCGCTTGGTCTTTTTTTCTTATAACAGTTATATTTTTGTTGCAACTAACTGAACATTTATATGTAAATAACAGAACATTTATACTTATTATAAACTAAACATTCATACTTACTAAACTAAACATTTATACTTAATAAAATAAGCATGTTTGCTTATAACATTTATATTTTCTATTGCAACTAACTGAACAGTTATAATCAATTAATTGAACATTTATATTGACCCAAATGAACTTTTTGGCAAAAAAAAAATCAAAATGAACATAGTGAACATAACGAATACTTATAAAACAGTGAACAAAATTCTACTACAAAGTGAACATTTGTATCTAATAAAGTGAACAGTTATAATAACGAAATGAACAAATAATACGCATTGGATGAGTAGAGGAAATAGAGCGCTACTCTGATCGCGATGACAGCGATGGCACAAAGCACGATGACAATAATTAATTTTCTTTTTTTTTTTGAGTAAATGTATAGGTCAAGCCCGATACCTCTTCATTGAAATAAATTGAAGTTGCAGGACCAGCTGAATGCTGGTAAAAATGAAAACAAACTTGTTAACCTCTTCACAAAATGCAACATTTGCTAAACAGAAGGGAGAAAAAATCGCATAACAAAAATAAAAAAACCTGAGAAACTATGAAATCTAAAAAAGTACTTCTTAGCTTGGGCTCTGTTTGGATGCGTTGAGAATAAGGTAGGAAGAAGGAAGAAGGGAAGAAATTTATTGGGAATGGGTAAATTTATTGGGAAGTGTGTAACTTTTGTGAAGAGTTTGGATGGTTAGAAATAAATTTATTGGTAAAAAGTGGTTATTCCTTATTCCGGGGAGAAGCCATCCAAACGGAGCCTTGGCGAAGCCAGGATTTCGTCATAGAGGGGTTGAAGTTTGAAGGTGTAAAGTTAAAAAAAAATACGAGAAAAAATATTATTTTACTATATAGTAATAATTTTTTTAATATGAATTGTATTAAATACATTAATAAAGCAGTGTATTTTTTTAAATAAAAAATTAAGAGTTTCATATTAAGAAACGTTTCATTTGTGATTTTGCTTTAAGAGAGGCAAAACAAATTAATAACTAAACAAGTTTGGACAAATAATAAACTTGACTACATTATTTATGAGCTCTCTATTGCATTTGAACCTTTTTATTAGGGGACAAGATATTATGTATTAACCAAATTTAGCATAAAAGTAAAAAACTCTTACTAATATTCACAAATCTTTTTTTTTTTTTTTGGTGGGTGGGGGGAGCCCCCTTCCTCCGTGCCATCTTCTAAGAGCGCAAATGATGAGGAACCAGAGAGGGTATCGAAGGGAACCAAAGAGTCTAGTTGGATTTTGAACCTGCTACTTTTTACTCAAGATGTATTGCTTTTTATCACTAGATCAAGAATTGGTTCTCACTACTTTAAAAATTGAATGTCTAAGTCGCCAAACTTATTTTAAAACTAAATATCTATAGTGGACTTTCCAACCCGGTTTCGAACCAGCGACCTATTAACAATTAAACTTAATCTTATACACATTTTTCCCACTTGTGTATCAAATTGCATTTGACATTATAAATATTCGAGGGAATTGTTTAGGGCACGCCATTCTTGCTCAATCACTCCCAATTAGACCAAAATACCCTTCTCTCTTATTTAGTTTTCTCAGAATTCAACATTGAACATGAAGATATTTTGGTCATTTTCGAAAAAATAGAGGAGTGAATGAGCAAGAAGAGGGTGGCCAGAGCAATTCCCAATATTCGACTCTATCATTACTCAATAAATATTTATAACTTGACAATAATCCTCACATCAAGCTTAAAAATATATTCTGGTGCATGAGCATGACATTTATAGCCGCACATGGGCGGTGTTTGGATTGGGGTGGGAAGAAGAGAATAAGGGAAAAATGACCCAAATTTATTATTAAACAATCCAAACTCTTCACAAAATTACACACTTCCCAATACTTCTTTTCTTCTTCCCACACCTATCCAAACGGAGCCATGGATGCCAACTCAACTTTAGTGGTGCCAAATTGTCGATTGTAATTTTTAAAATTACATATTTTTAATAACATGCACGAGAACATTAAAAATCATCAAATTGTGTCTCAAGCAATATCGATAAATTTGACCGAAATCGTACGCATGCAGCGCGCGTGGAAAACGATATCCAACTTGGACCGAACCAATGATGTTCTACATCATTCCTTTATATTTTATCTTTTTTTTTAGGGCCCATTCATATATATTTTATCAAGATTCGAGTTTGTAACGTTGAAATTTTTCCCAGCGTTGTCTAAAAAGTGTCCTCGATATTACAATTAAACAAAATGACCTGCACATGCTTTGCCTGCCAAAAAATTGATAAAAGAAGAAGAAGAAGAAGATAAAGGAACCTTACGGTAAATGTTAGCAAAGTAATGCGTGACCGACGGTCTAAGGAAAAATTAATTACAATTTTTCAAAAATAAAAGTTTTAGTCGCTTATGAGATTTCAATATAAATCACATTTAATAGTTTGAATGACCATTTAAACTTTCACAATTGAAATCTAATAGAATATAACTAATGGTTCGATTAAAATGCATATGATTAAATTTATTTTCTCTATATATATCAAATAAAGTCAATTAAGGGCGCAATCCTTTAGTTGAGAACAGTATGAAGTAGTCATGAATAAAATCGATCTCGTTCGAATTCTATATATGTTTCCTGTTTTTATTTCCTGCATCGTTTATTTTATCATCTGTAAAATTTGATTGCCAAAAATATTTGTGACATATGCATACGTACATATCAAAGAACATTGCATTGAAACATTGAAATTTCGAAATGCATGTTACAATAGCATGAGGTTCTTCAATATTGTACTCACTCTGGTCTTAAAAAATATGACCAACATCTTAAAAACGTGAAGGCATAAGTGCATTGCAAGTTGAAAATTATTCTATTATATTGGATCAGAGCCTGCCAGGTTCGTTTTTATCCTATGTGAACCGAAAGCAGAGTTGAGAGATAGAGAGTGGAATGCAAGACTGCAAGAACAATGCTTGATTTTGATTCTTTCTCTGCAATTCTTCCTTTCTAATGTCTATTGCCTACACCGAAGCCAATTCAAACCATCCTTTCTTTTTGGAACAGGAACTTCCTCCTATCAGGTATGTTGCTTGTTTTTCCCAAAGTCCTAAGTTCTGTTATTAATGGAATAGGAGTCTCATAAACTTTGTTAATGACAGAGCAATTAATGAAGATTGAAGAGTACATTTAATTTTTCAAATGTGTGGTATTCGTATCAATTGAATTCACAAACTAAATTTGATTCGGAAACTTTTGGTATGAAAACATAGCTTCAGACAAAAATAACTTGAGAAACTAAAGATAACAAAGTGCTTTCTTATAACAAACTGTTGGAATATTGAATCAAAAAACACAAAAGCAAGAACAGCACAGAGACAGTTTTTTGTGGTGCGAAAACAACAGCTGCACCTTTTCTGGTTTTCTTCCCCTTTATTCTCTTACTATATCTAATACATGGTAATATTAAACTTAACTAAAATAACACGCCTCATAAAGAAATAAGAATAAATCCTACTACATGCCTTCTAAAACTTTAAAGCAAGGAAACAATAAAACTTAACAAAAACTGTCTTTCCATATCAGTGTACCAACACACCAGCAAAGGTGTCGATACTCTGACACAACTATCTTACCACAACATTCACTTTCCAAAGATAGTTGTGCCTTCTTTCACATTTCGCAATCCAATTATGTGTCTCATTTCAAGAAATTTTAGCCTCCCCAGTGGCTTGGTTAGGATATCTGCAAGCTGATCCTTTGTACCAATATGCTCAACCACAATCTTTTCTTCATCCACACATTCCCTTATGTAGTGATAGCGAGTATCAATGTGTTTACTCCTGTCATGTTGCACTAGATTTTTACACAGAGAGATAGTTAATTTGTTGTCGATGTTAAGTACCAGCTTCTCAGGAATTTGGTTTAGCAAATCAGCAAGAAGAGATCTCAACCAAATTCCTTGACATGCTGTAGTTGTTGCTGCTATGTACTCAGCTTCACATGAGGACAATGCAACCACCTTTTGCTTCCTTGACAACAAACTAATTATACTAGAGCCCAAAAAGAAAACTACTTCTGTTGTACTTTTTCGATCATCTATATCGCCCCCCATGTCACTATCACTAAAATCCACCAAAACTGATTCTCTTTTTGTCTCTCTTTTTTCATAAAAACAGCCCATACCAATTGTACCTTTAATGTATCTTAAAATTTGCTTCACAGCAGCCATATGCTCGATTTTTGGAGACTCCATATATCTGCTCACTATCCCTACTGAGTACGCTAAATCTGGTCTTGTGTTAGTTAGATATTTCAGGCTACCAACAATACTCCTATACTCAGTCTGATTCACTGATGGTGAAGAGCTTTTCTTACTTAGCTTTAATCTCGCATCCATAGGAGCTTGAGTTGGATTACATTCTGCCATTCCACATTCTAGAAGAATCCTTCTTGCAAATGCCTCTTGACACAATGAAATGCCATCTGATAGTTGATGTACTTCTATCTCAAGATAGTAACTCAATAAACCGAGATCACTCATCTGAAAAATTTCTTGCATCTGCTTCTTGAACTTTATAATCTCCTTTTCACAATTTCCTGTAATTATCAAATCATCTACATACACCCCGACAAGAAGACAATCCTCTCCTTTACGTCTCTTGTAAACTACATACTCAAACACACTTCTCTCAAAACCAAGTGAGTTCATTGTTCCATCTAGCTTTGAATTCCATGCTCTCGGTGCCTGTTTCAGACCATACAAGACTTTGTGCAATCTCAATACCTTATGTTCACTTCCCTTCTCCTCGAAACCAGGCGGCTGTCTTACATACACTTCTTCTTCTAGTTCGCCATTCAGGAAAGCTGACTTAACATCCATGTGATGTAGCCTCCAACCTTCTTGAGCTGCAATTGCGATGAGCAACCTTACTGTCTCCATCCTAGCCACCGGTGCGAATACTTCCTCAAAATCAATCCCCTGTTTCTGCACATACCCTTTTGCCACTAAGCGTGCCTTGTGTTTCACCACCTTTCCATTCGAATCCTTTTTCACTTTGTAGACCCATTTCAGTCCAATAATGCATTGATTAGCAGAGGGATCATGTAAACTCCATGTCTGATTTTTCTGGATAGAATCAATTTCTTCTTGCATGGCACGCCTCCAATGTTCATCCTTTGTAGCTTCCTGAAAAGTGTTTGGTTCTTCTGTTCCTAGTAAACACAGTCCACCATAAACAGGTTCCATCGGCTCAGTTTCTTCATACAATTCTTGCAAGCTTCGCATTCGCACTGGAGTTTGGTGCAATGAATTTGACTCTACTGTTGTGTCATACATAGTGGTCGAATTTGTATCTTCTTCTATCTCAGTTACTTCCCTTTGCAAGGCATCACTTGTAGAGGTAGATTGTGTTTGCTGTGATTCATCTACTTCAATATTGCCTTCACATCCTGCTGAAAAGATTTGTTTAAGTGGCACACGAAACATCTCACTGGTCGAAGCTTCTCCTGTGTGTTGCATGGAACCCCAGTCCCATGCCTTCTCTTCCTGAAACACAACATCACGTGTTATAGTTACCTTTCTTGTTGTCGGATTGTATGCACGATATGCCTTGGAGCCATTCTCGTATCCTACAAACACCATCAGAGAATTGCGATCAGCAAGCTTCTTAGTATAACCTTTTACCTCCTTTACATGAGCTACACATCCAAACGTGCGCATGTGGTGTACTGCTGGCTTCCGCTTGTACCATGCTTCATATGGTGTCATCCCAATTACACTCTTTGTTGGTGCTCGATTCAAGATATACACTGCTGTTGTCACAGCTTCTCCCCAAAAATACGCAGGCATATTCATACTTTTCATCATGCTGCGTGCCATCGCAACAACCGTCTGATTCCTTCGCTCAACCACCCCGTTTTGTTGAGGACTATAAGGGGCAGTCAAGTACCTTTTAATACCCACTTGTTTGCAATAATAAGTGAATTCTTCTGCCCTGAATTCACTTCCCCGATCTGTGCGAAACGCTTTCAGCCTTTTGTTTGTTTCTAGTTCAGCTGCTGCCTTGACTTCCTTGAAAGCTTGGAAAGTTTTGTCTTTTGATTTTAGCAATACAATCCACATGTATCTGCTATAATCATCAACCATTAAAAGGAAATACCTGTTGCCAGCTGGGGTTGGTGGAGTAAGAGGCCCGCATAGATCTCCATGTACTAATTCTAGCACCTCATTTGCTCTGAAATTTGATGCATGTGGAAACGATGCACGACGCTGTTTACCAATAATACAACCATCGCACAATTGATCAACATGATTTACCAGTGGAATGCCCTCAACTAAACCCTCTTGATTCAACTTGCGCAGTGATTGAAAATTAAGATGCCCATACCGTGCATGCCATCTCCATGCATCACTGTCAATACATGACTTCAAACACACTGGCTGTGCAAGGTTAAGATTGAGTATATATAATCTGTTCTTTGCTCTCCTTACTCGAATCAATAACTGACCATTTCGATCAAACACACGCAAATAGCCGTCTACCAGCGTGACTCTGCATCCACTCTCTTCAAGCTATCCCAAGCTGATTATGTTGCTGGTCAATTTTGGAATATAGTACACATCTTGGAGCATCTTGTGTTCACCAGTGCGACCCCTGATCAATACGGTTCCACGACCTCCAATAGACACCGCCGAGCTATCACCAAATTTTACTATTCCTTTAACAGTTGTGTCTAGCATGGTGAAGTGTTCTCGACATCCTGTCATATGATTACTAGCGCCTGTATCGAGGTACCAAACCTTTCCATCTTCTGTCTCACTTATTCCAAACTGAAGTTGGAGGTTCTCCTCCACAAGTGTGACAGTATCTTCATTTCCATCCTTTGTTTTCATCTTCTCGCATGCTTCCAGAAACAGCAACGCAGGCTCATCCTCCTCCTTCTCAGCCACATAAACCTTCTCCTTCCTCGGTTGGCTGCATTCAGACGCGAAGTGACCATATTCTGAACAGTTGAAACACTTAATTTTGGACTTATCAAATTTTCGATATGGCTTCTTTCCTTTATCATTTTCACGCCTACCACCTTGGTTGCAACCTTGCTTGTTGCCTGACCCTTCACCATTCTTCTTTTCTTTCAATGAAAGTGCTTCCCACTGTGCACGTGTCAGCAATACATGCTCTTCTTCTTCTTTAACCTTTCGCCTTCCTTTCAAGCTTTCCTCAAAAACTCGCAACCGTCCTATTGCTTCTGTAACAGACATAGAGGCCATGTCCCCCCATTGTTCTATGGTACCAATAATTGGAAGAAATCTGTCAGGAACAGCACCAAAAAGTTTCTCAACAACAGAACTGTCCTTCAATTCTACTCCGAGTGAACGGATTTCGCTTGTTGTGCTAGTAAGTTTCTGAGAAAAGTCAAGAATACTTTCAGAATCATCCATGATCAAACGATCAAATTGTCGCTTTAGGACTTGTGCCCTTGCCTTCTTGACACGATACTCGCCTACGCTCATCTCCTTAATAGCCTCCCATGCCGCTTTTGCTGAGTCCTTCTCTGCAATCGCCATCATCACTTCATCTGGCACGGCTTGGGAAATCGCTGCCATGGCTCCATGATCCTTTTATGTATCGCTCGAATTGCTACCATCTACTGCCTCCCATACACATAGGGATCGCATGATGATCTTCATTTTTATGGCCCACAAGCCATAATTTTCTTTGTTCAACATAGGGTACTGAATCAGCACACCACCTCCTCTCACCATTGCTTTCGATGGAGGAGTCTTCTTTGTCTCATCGTCGCTGACTCCCATAATCTAAGAGCGCTCTGATACCAATTGTTGGAATATTGAATAAAAAAATACAAAAGCAAGAACAGTACAGAGACAATTTTTTGTGGTGCGAAAACAACAGCTACACCTTTTCTGGTTTTCTTCCTCTTTATTCTCTTACTATATCTAATACATGGTAATATTAAACTTAACTAAAATAACACGCCTCATAAAGAAATAAGAATAAATCCTACTACATGCCTTCTAAAACTTTAAAGCAAGGAAACAATAAAACTTAACAAAAACTGTCTTTCCATATCAGTGTACCAGCACACCAGCAAAGGTGTCGATACTCTGACACAACTATCTTACCACAACACAAACACTGCTGCTTGTTTTTCTTCCACTGTTATTATTTTATTATTATTTTTTTTTTTCAAGATTGAGGGAGCATACTTAGAAGCACTACGGGAAAAAGGACCTTCTGTAACGGCACTTCTGTAACGGTTATTGAAATAACCGTTACAGAATAGTGAAGCATTAGGCGGAAAAATTGGCGCCACAAATCTGTAACGGTTATTATGAAACAACCGTAATAACATTTCCGTCATGGTCGGGGAAAAAAATGCATCAACCTTCTGTAACGGTTGTTGGATAATAACCGTTACAGATTTATTATATTCTGTAACGGTTATTATCCAACAACCGTTACATAGAGGCAAATAATTTTGTTTTTATTTTTTTAGTGATTCTGTAACGGTTATTAGGAAATAACCGTTACAGAATGGTTATGTATAAATAAAATATCATCCTCACTCATCTAACTCTCAGTCGCGCGCACTTTTCAACATTCAAACGGATCAGAAGTTCAAAGTATATTTTCATGAACTCCTCTTTATTTAAATTATTTTGCATTTCGTTAATAATTTGCATATATATAGGCATGAATTTTGTGTTGTCATATAGTAAACGTCATCAAGTAGTAGCTAGCAATAATACACAGATCAGGTGAGAAAAGGAAGAGAGTGAAGGCAAAGTAAAGAAGAATGCTCTTTGTTGATATTCCAAGAAGAAAATTTAAGGATTACAGCCATAAAGCATACAGAGCTAAACAAAAAATTTAAGAATTAGAGAAGAAGCACTTAGAACTGCTGTACATTAAAGGAGGCATTAATAGCATTAAAGAACCAAGGCAGAAAACTTGAAGAGGCAATAGCTAAAAAGGGATCACCAGTAGCACAATGTACTGGCAAGGAAACACCAGAAGCTGATCCAGTAGGAGGAGCAACAGAAGCTGATTCAGTAGAAGTTGAATCGGTGTCAGTCGATGGTGGTGGAGGAGGTGGTGGAGGAGGTGGAGGAGGCACCCAAGGCCTGCCGGGGCCTACAAAAGGTGGTTCAGTGGGCCCTCCAACTTGTTCAAAACCTTCAATATGTACCCTAGCTCTTGCAGCTCGAGGGTCTGCAGAGATAACCAAATGATGAGGGATCTCTGAGGGATGAGCTCCTTTAATAAGCAAACGCAAATGAAGGAAGATCCCATCAGAGAAGTGAGGAGCAGTGAAAATTGGATAACCAAACCCAGACACCATCATGTTAATGGCACTTCTATTCCAGAGATGAAGAGGGGGACCAGTAATTCTGATTCTGGTACGATAAAGAGGAGGTTCATAAACTGTACCAGCACGCTCAGTCCACCTTGTTAGGACCAATCTAACATTCTGCAGGTAAATGACACCTAGGCTGCAAATTTCATTCCTGACCCCTTCATTTGGGCAAACCAGAAAAAAATCTCCAGAGGTTGGGTGCACTGGAGAGAGACGATACTGGTGAACTGCAAAACCAAACTGACGTGCAAGTCTGAATCCCAAGCGGTGCTCAAGATCAGGCGGAAGTAATCCTTCTGCTTGGAATGTAACAATCGCCGCTCTGTGCAGAACTTCATTTTCAGGGTCAAGATCTTGTATAGGAGAGTAAAACACATTTAAATGATCAGGTCTGAGATCTTCAAACTCAGCAGCACTGTTCATAGGCACAAATTGCCAATCATGAAGGTTTGCCATATCTGAAGAAAGAACTAAAAAGGAGGAGAAGTGGAAGAGGCAGCAAGAGGGGATTGAGTATTAATAGATGGGGGAGGGAGAGGAGAAGGCAAAGAGATTAAAGGAAGAATTGAAGAAGTTCTCTGACAATTATGACCAAATTTAAGACAAACCAAGCACCTCTTCGGAAGACTACAACTTGATTCAGGTGTTCTGATATTGAGATTCTGATATTGATGATTCAGGTACGTTCTGACCAAATTTAAGACAAACCAAGCACTTCTATCTAAGCTATTAATGATATTGAGATTCTGATATTGTACGATTCTGATATTGAGATTCTGATTTGATTGATACTTGTGAGGCAAACTAAATACTTTGTTTATTGTTTGTGTGATATGCATGATTATATATATGTTTGATATATGTGTGATATGCTGCATGTGTTTAATGTAAATTGGGTACCAATCTGGTACCAATTCGGCTAGCAAATTGGGCTAGCCAATCAAACAGGCGAAACACAAAAAAAAGGACCTTCTGTAACGGTTATTAAGGAATAACCGTTACAGAATATTATAATTTCATTTTTTTTATTATAAACATTATCTGTATCGGTTATTACCTAATAACCGTTACAGAATATTATAATTTTATTTTTTTTATTATAAAAATTATCTGTATCGGTTATTATCTAATAACCGTTACAGAAGCCAGTCTTCTGTAACGGTATGTTTAAATAACCGTTACAGAAAGGTTATGTATTTAGGTTAAGTCTTCCCAGCCGCATTCCTTTCTCTCTTCTTTTCATTTTATTCAAAGAAATACCTCTCTTATCCCTTCTGTTTCACTCCAAAAAATAGCAAAAAATTTATAAAAATTCTGAAAAAAAGAGAACAAGAAGGACAGCAGATTTGAGGTAAAAAAATAAAAAATTTGAATCGTATTTTTTCATATTTTTTCCTTATTTATTTCGGTTTTTTCATGAGAACGAGAGCAGATTCAACGGATCGATCGAAAGAACGAGAAGGAGAGCAGATTCAACGGATCGATCGAAAGAACGACAAGGAGAAGGAGAGCAGATTCAACGAATCGATCGATCGAAAACTGGATAATTTTATATTTCTTTGGTACTTTCATAAACTCCTCTTTTTCATATATATACGATTTAGGGTTAACTGCTTTTTTTCCTTTTGCTTTTAAGTTGTAATTGACAAATAATTGAGCTAAATAATTGAGCTAAATTACGGTTGACAAACAATGCAATTTACATAGGCTGACAAACAATGCTATGGTCAATAGTGTCTGCCAATTGCATACCAGAGGTGTACATGAAGGAATTTTGTGTGTTAAGTTTTGAATTTCTCCTTGCATATGTACTATTGACCTCTGGTATGCGCATGAATCAAATTGCCTGTTGGCCACAAATGTCAAATGTCAATAGAAACCTTTCTACTCAAGAGCAATTTATATTGTTTCAAGCTTGATTCTATATCTAAACATCACAAACATACATCTAAACATCACACAATTCACACAATTCTTGCCATTAACAGTAATATTAACAGTACAACAATAAATAACTGAGAAGTAAAAAAAAAAAGGGCAGCATCTAGGTAGAGGATGTGTCATCAGTGGAGCCATTGCTCTTCTTTGCTGCTTCCTGCTTCTTTGCCAAATCCATGAAGGTTTTTTCCATGTCTGTTTTCAAGTCAGTGCAATTATTGAAAAAGTTAAATGTATATTTATGTAGAGCTATTCTCTAAACTAGGATTTATGTATTCTATAAACTAAAGAAGTTATTTAGGGCTTTTGAACATATTGTCTAGAAAGAAGCTATTCTCTAAGCTATTTAGGACTTTTGCACATATTGTTACTAGAAAGAAATGTAGAGTTACCTTCTGTGGAGAATGACATCTTGCTGGGCTCTTCTAAGGGTGTCTTCATGAGTTCATCGACTGATTGGTCCTCAGTAGGGGTTGTATTGTCACTCTCTGTGTCAGTTTTTTCATCCTCAGTATCAGTCTCCTGAGAGCTTAGGTTGAACCCAGGGGGTACACTGGGCCCACTGGTGTGCCCTGGGCCCTCATGTTAAGCTCTGTGGCTCTCTTTCCTAGCATGTTTCATCTCCTTCCTGAACTGTGCCTCAAGATCTTCTTGTACTCCTTTTCCTTTAGAACTAGAGTTTGTAGGTTTGATTACCCTGGTGTCTCCAATGAGAACTCCTGTCTCCTTAGTTCTGCTTCCTCCCTTGGTTTGTGATCTAGTAATCATTGAGGGGATGACCTCATCTATCTTCCTTTTTTTTGCTTGAGTATTATTGGGGGTTGTGGTTTTTGCAGCATTTTTCTTTGCTTTTCTCTTGCTCTGTCGCATGGTTGTAGTACTGCCAGAATCAACCCTATCAGGTGGATTGATACTTTGCAGTCTTGCCTCATCAGCAGGGGACCATTCAATCCTAGGCAAAGCTTTGATGTATTCATGACGTGGGTTTCTGATTTGTGGTTCCTCAACTACGTACTGAACCCGAAGTAGGTCAATTTTTCCATTTCTTCTGTGTAATTCAAATGCACGAGAGGCTGGTATTCTATCCCTATGTTCAACCAATACTTCAACTCTAGCAAATCTGGCATCTATACCCATGTATGTTGGTGCATCAGCATGTAAAACTGTACCAAAAGGGAAAAAGATGTTTGCTCCATACCATGAGCACCATCCAAATGGAAGATCAGCAATTCTTACCCATAGCCTCACACTGTCTGCTCTGGGGTCTAGTTCCCTTGGAGGATCAATGAGGATGGGAAATGGCCGCCTCATGTTGTTTCCATATGTGATTTCAATAGTGCCTTTTCTAAACATCTCATCGCGCCATTGCTCAGAGGGGCCGATGATGAGAAATCGGTTTTCTAGGAGTGTTGTCACTCTGTGTTGTCCTGCAGGGACGCGTCTTCTCATCTCTATCATGACATCAAGCAAAGTTACACCTTCCATGGTTTGGATGACAATGGATTTGGTGATCTCTGCACTGGCCGGAGCAGTGATGTCGTCTTCATCAACTCTGATGGGATCAAGATTTTCCATGGTTGGTTTTTGAGTAGAGAGATAGGAGGGAGAAGTGAGAAATTAGTTTGAAACTGAAAAGGCGTGGGGTTCTACAGTTTGGTCATTTATAGTACAAATGAGTTTGAAACTGAAAATATGAAGAGTTGCGTGCTTTAATTTTTAAATTGTTAATCATATGAAGAGTTGCGTGCTTTAATGAGTGTTCAGATAAGCATCTCTTGGAGTACTGGATTGTAACAGTATGCTGCATGTGTTATCTAATGTAAATTGGGTACCAATTCGGCTAGCAAATTGGGCTGGCCAAATCAAAAAAACGAAACAAAAAAAAGGACCTTCTGTAACGGTTATTAAGGAATAACCGTTACAGAATATTATAATTTCATTTTTTTTATTATAAACATTACCTGTAACGGTTATTCTCTAATAACCGTTACAGAAGATTGGCTTCTGTAACGGTTATTATCTAATAACCGTTATATGTTCTCCAAATGTACCGTTCTACAATACCATAACGGTTATTCTCTAATAACCGTTACAGAAGCCAATCTTCTGTAACGGTTATTAGAGAATAATCGTTACACATGTTCTCCAAAAAGCTGTACCAGATTTCCCTTGCATAATACTATAACGGTTATTAGATAATAACCGTTACAGAAGAGTGGCTACTGTAACGGTTTTTGTCTAATAACCGTTATAGATCTGTAACGGTTATTAGACATTCTGTAACGGGGGCTACAGTAACGGTTCGTGTACCGTTACAGAAGTCTTTTATTAACCGTTACAGAAGCCAAAATTTCGCGTAGTGAAGGTAACAGAGGTCTCAGCAATTGGGACGTTTTCGCTCATATTCAAGGTAAGTTCTCCTGGGACGTCATCAACCCCTTTTTCACTTCGATTAAAAAAATAAAAGAAAAAAAAACCCATTTTCACTCCCTCTTTTTCGTTGATTAAATGAAGTTAAAAGCCTCTCCTTTTCAGTACTTTGGCATTAGGTTTACCAATTGTCTCTTTTATATAAAAGCTGAAAAAGATTTCTCAATTGAAGATGAATTGAAAATGGAAAATTTATATCACGCCTACAAAAACAAATCTCCATAATATCAGATTCGTACAAAAGAAATACTAGTAGTTGCACCAAAACAAAAGAGTGGGACATTATCCAGCAGACCAGCAGGGTTGGATCAGGGTAGGCCATTGACGTACGTCAACCATACATTACTTGAATTCTAATTTTACCACATAATCACGTTAAATGCGATTATGCAAATACTCATTGATGTAATATATCCAGCCTTGTGGGATTAAGTTATTCTTAATATTAAAATAATAATATAAAATACCAAACTATATATCAGAAAAAAAAGTGTTTTTCTTTATAATATTTTGAATGCAAGTGAAATCATATTTATCAATTCCATAATATTCATCCATCATGCAATAAAAAAAAAGAGATGAGCGAGATTGGAAATTTAACAAAGTATTGTCTCAAGTATAATAAATTCCATAATATCGATTTATCATTCACACTAACAGACAAAATCTTGATATTTTGAACCAGGGAAAATTACAGACGGGAGTAATGGTGACACTGCTGATGACCATTATCACCGCTACATGGTAAAGCCTAATTTTCAAAATGTTCATTGTTGAAGTTTTTTTTTTATCAAACCAGTAGACTGAATTAGCTATCTGACATATTCTACTTGAGAATCACAAGCAATCAAATTAAGCTGGTTAAGTTTGATAAAGTGAAATCTCATGGATATTCCTAAAGTTTGTTTAAGCAAACAGATCAATTACCAAGCAAATTGATCTTGTGCATATGCTCGTAACGTACCTCTTGTCTTGCATGGTTACAGGAAGATATTGACCTAATGAGTACATTAGGGGTCAACTCTTATTGGTTCTCCATTTCGTGGTCAAGAATTCTACCAAGTGAGTTTCAATATTTTATCTTGAAAAAAAACATTTGCGAGTCTCTTATAATAATTTCTCTTTATATAGAGTGGCGCTTTGGAGATGTGAATCAGGCAGGCATATCATTCTATAATAAAGTAATCAATGCTATTTTAGCAAGAGGGATAGAGCCATTTGTCATAATACATCATTTTGATGTTCCGCAAGAATTAGTAGATCAATATGGTGCATGGCTTTGTTCTGAGATAAGGTACTTTCTGTGCTCGTTCCTTCCTTTATTTTGTTCTGGTCAATATTGTTGCCTTTATTAATTTTTGTATTTCGAAAAAGTCATTCAAATTAGCAACACGCCCAGTTAGTTTGGCAGTGTCATACTGGTGGTTCAATTATATATAGTACCAACAACTCGAGTTTTGTTTCGCCCATTTTTTTTTGTTTTCCATGTTTGGAACCTTATGAAAATTTTGGATTTTGTGAGTACATCTTTCATCATTTATATTGTTTAGAGTGGACTGACTCTCTAAGGGTGCGTTTGGATCGTTGGAAGAAAGAAGAAGAAGAAGGAAGAAGAAGAAAAAAATTAAAAACAATTTAAACTCTTCACAAAATTACACACTTCCCAATACTTCTTTTCACTTCTTCCTTTTTTCCTTTCTTTCCACACCTATCCAAACGCACCCTAAAGTAAGAAGGTAATGGATGCAGGAAAGATTTTGGGTATTTTGCGGAGGTGTGTTTCAAGACATTTGGTGATAGAGTTAAATGTTGGACAACATTCAACGAGCCAAATATGGTGACAAAGTTAGGTTATATGATTGGGATGCATCCACCAGGTCGCTGTTCGCAACCTTTTGGGAACTGTACATATGGCAACTCTTCCTTGGAGCCCTATATTGTGGCTCACAATATCATTCTTTCTCATGCTACGGCAGTTGACATTTACACTATGTTTGGTTTTTGGAAAAAGAATGAAAAGGAAGGAAAAATGCAAAAAAGAAAGGAATGGAAAATGATGGAATGTAAAATTATTTACATCAGTTTGTTTGGATAATTATTGGAAGGAAAGAAAATTAATTACCCTTCTTTTATTTCCCTTGTTTGGATGATTAAATTAAAGGAGGTAAAAATATGACTAATTAATTACAAATGACCATTTTGACATTGTTACCAAGGAATCGACTTTTACAAGGGACTCTTTGAAATATATACCACAGAGTCATGTAATATGTATCTATCGGAATTGCTTAGGACCATCCTTCCGATTCTATCATCCCCATCATCCTCACGCGTACGTAACTAACTCTTCCCTCACGCATACACTCTCTCCCCTTCCCCTCCTCCGTACACTATCTCCCGCCCCTGTCCCCTCCTCCCTCCCACGTACACTGTCCCCCTCCTCCCTCCTCCCTCCTACATACGTCGTCCCCCCTCCCCCTCCTCCCTCCCATGTACACCGTCCCCCCCCCCCACTCTTCTCCTCTTCCTCCTACACCCTTCATAACTGTTGAAGTTAATATATTTACATGTTGAAGGCAATATCGTAATTGTTGAAGTTAATATATGTACTGTTGAAGTTATATATGTAATTGTTAAAGTTAATATGTTATATATGTAATTGTTGAAGTTAATATATATAACTGTTGAAAGTTATATGTGTATTAAATGTTGAAGGCAATATCGTAATTGTTGAAGTTAATATATGTACTGTTGAAGTTATATATGTAATTGTTAAAGTTAATATGTTATATATGTAATTGTTGAAGTTAATATATATAACTGTTGAAGTTATATGTATAATTGTTGAAGTTATATATGTAGCTGTTGAAATTATATATGTAACTATTGAAGTTAATATGTTATATATGTAACTGTTGAATTTAATATATATAACTATTGAAGTTAATATATATAACTGTTGAAGTTAATATATATAATTGTTGAACTAGGCATATTTAAATGTTGAAGGTAATATTTGAATTGGGCAAATTTAAATTATTGAAGTTGACATATATATTAGCTTCAACAGTTATATATATTAACTTCAACAGTTATATATATTAACTTCAACAATTATAATCAATATATAGTGTCTGTGAGAGAGGGGAGGGGGAGGGGAAGCGTACGCGGGAGGAATGGGAGGGAGGACGAGCGTACGCAGCAGGGAGAAAAACAGAGTGATTTCCAGAAATAGAAAACGTGTAGAGCCAAAAATAGAAAAACGCGTGGGGATGATAGAGATGATGAATATCGGAGATGATCCTTATCACCTCCGTAGTGCAACTAACAGTACTTCAAAGAAAGTGATGGACCATTGCCCAAATTAAAAGGACTTTTTAAAAAAATTGTGAAGATAACCCACATAATAGAAAATTAGAAATGCCCCAAATCCCAATTGGAGTACATATATCATGGTCAACCGTTTCTTAGGTGGATAAAATTGAGAGACCGAGCACCGGAGCACTAGTGCTTAGGTATCGGTTGACCAATAGGAACAGATAGGAGAGGATGTGTGACGTCTACCATGGATATATTTACTCGAAGAGAGGGAAGAACTCGCACCAAGAAAAGAAGAGGGGCAGCGTTGTCTTTTGAGTTAGAAATGTTTGCGTTTCATTTTTCTTTTCATCTGTTACACCCCGATTTGGGGGGAGATATTTTTGTATAGAAAGTAAAAATCGTGAAGGAAAATCGTTTCCATCGGTAAACTTTTTTCCTTCAGTAAAATAGACAACCAAACGAGGTAATTATGATATTTTCCTTCTCTTCCGTAATTTTCCTTCCTTTTCCCGAAACCAAACAGGCTGTTACAGAAAATATTATCAGGTATGTGGTAATTAATAATTTGGTTTTGTTTAGTTGTGAAAATTTTCAGATATCCATGAGAAAGTATATGTATATATATACTATCCTTTCTAAAATGTTTTTGAATAGGTAAGTCATTTTTTGGACATGAAAGACTGTGTGTACAAAATGAATATATATATATATACAGAAAAAGACCTCAAATGCCTTAGATTTACTTGCATTTTGGTATCTCATTTTTAATAATCTTTGCTGTTCTTTCAGGCAAAACAAGGTGGGCATATTGGAATAGTTATCGCTGCAACGTGGTATGAACCCCTGATGAGTACAACAGCTGATATTCTTGCAGCTAAACGAGCAATGGCTTTTATTCAGTACTGGTATAGTTTTTTTGCTTTTGTGATGGTATTGATTTGATGATGTTTAATATACTCTGACAGGCCATTACCATGGATACTTGATTGGACAGAGTTGGAATAGATCAATTTTACTGATTAGATGTTATAGTTTCATCAAGCTATGAAATTACAAATGTTTTCACGTCTTTTTGCAAAATATGAAGGTTCTTGGATCCAATATTCTTCGGAAATTATCCTTCAGTAATGCGTCAGATCTTAGGCCCAAATTTACCGACATTCACACCAGAAGAGAAGACCCTATTGAAAGCAAAATTAGATTTTATTGGAATCAATCAATATACAACGACCTATGCAAAAGACTGTATTCATTCTACATGTGTAATAGATGCTTTTGACGGCAATGCCCTTGTACTCACTACCGGAGAGAGCATGGACAGTTAATTGGAACACCAGTATGAAAATAAAATTCAAAAGATTTTTTATTTGTGTAGTTCTGATAACTGGAGCAACGAGTAATGATTTCAATAAATTTTGTAGACTGGAATGCCGATGTACTATGCAGTACCATGGGGCATTGAGAAGGTTGTCATGCACATGAAAGAAAGATACAACAACACACCAATGTACATAACTGAAAATGGTTAGTTTTCATATTGACGAGAGAGAGAGAGTTTTTCTTTTTACATGTACAACCACTGACTTACAGTACTTGGAATTTTCAAACTTCTCAGGTTACTCACAAGCAAGCAATAGCAGCATGACAGCTGCAGATTTTGTTAATGATACCGAAAGAGTAAACTTCATACATGACTACCTCATCTATTTAAACTCGGCTATAAGGCAAGTTACACATATTATGCCCTATTCGTATTTTACATTTTTTTTCTGATAAACAGCCAGTCAGCCCTGTTTGATTACCTTAAACAAAAGCAAATCATGTACATGTCCCAATCAGATCCACAAGCTAACCACTTTCTAAACTCAAACAAGACCATCAGAACAGTTGTACTTGGGTAGTTGATTAATGTTTGCAATTTTATCTCTCAGGCATTGTACTGACAAGACTACCAAACCAAAATACTCAGAAAATAAGTATATAACAATTAACATGTAATCTCTTAAACTTCAACCAGAATGACCACAAATGAAGCTCGGTCATGTTTGTAGCAGCAGAATTCCCAAAATGCCCCTTCATACCTGGCTTTTTGTTTGAGGATTCTATCTAATTCTTGAGGAAGCTATGCTTTCACTGACTTTTTTTCCATCTTATAGTCCATAGCCTTGATGAGTAAGAAATCATATGTGAATGGCTGGCACCATTTGCCGCATAGTCTCCCCAGAATTAGCTAGACATATAAAATGTCATTTCTCAATTCTACATAGACCAGAAAAATGCAAGAATATAGTATGTCAGAAATAGAGTTCCTGGTCAGGTAATAAAGTTGTTCCTAGTCCATCCGGTACCATATTGTTTGATCAATAAGTACAAAAGCAGTAAACGTAAAACAAATTCAGAGTTGGCACGGAAAACACATTGGTCACTGCTTGCCATCCTTTATGAATGAATTTATTTTTGTGAGTGGTTTATCACGAGAAAAAACCCATATAAAATATTTTTAATCTTGTGAGGTAAATTTAAATAGCGCCGTAAAAGGGCATTTCCATTTCACCCCTCTGAAATAAGAAACTTATACAGTAATTTATGGTAAATTTCCCAGATTGTTTCTATTTCCATCTTAGTCTGTCTTGTGGTTTAGTGAGGTAAATATTGTGTAGCATGTGTTACAGCTCAGTCAGCTTATTTTGTGACACTTCTGTTTAAGTCTTTTATGAAAAGTTAAGGCCCCTCTTTGTGAACTCAAAATGTTATTCTTGTTTTATATTTTAATTATTCATGAGTCATTGTTACAAAAATACTCCCAATATATCTGTACTCATTTTAGTTTATTTTTCTTGCAGAAAAGGAGCTGACGTACGGGGCTATTTTGTCTGGAGCCTCATTGACAATTTTGAATGGCTTTTCGGATTTACTTTGAGATTTGGGCTCCATCATGTGGATTTTAAGACGCAGAAACGAACGCCTCGATTGTCAGCTAAATGGTACAGCAACTTCCTAAAAGGATCCAAAATTGCAAAAAGTGTGCGCAGCGACTTGAGTTTGGAATATTAGTATATGCTACCTTGCATTTCAGTTGAAGAATATATCCATACAGACTTTTGGATACTCCTCTCATTATATAAAAGTTCAAATTCCGCACTCATAACTGTGAGGACAGTGGAATATGGAATATAGAATTTAGTTACATATGGATGACCAGTGATTTTGTCATTCTTTTGGAAAACATTGGTTCAATTTTTGTTGAAATTATAACGAAGTACAGAAAGTTATAAATTTATAATGATATAGTCATCTCTAAACTGTAAAGAAGAATTACCTGTGTATTTACACAATGAAATTTTCATCTAAATGCATGGCCTCATAAACAAAAATTATAATGATGCTGTAACTATACTACGTGATCTCTATTGATAATAACAAATCTTGTGCGACTTTAAATGAAAATTTTCTATAAAGCCACATCGTTTGTGCAAGTAGTTGCCGGGATGATTATAACATAGGGGTCAAGCTCCAAAACTATACTACGTGATCTCTATTGACAATAACAAATCTTGTGCGACTTTAAATGAAAATTTTCTATAAAGCCACATCGTTTGTGCAAGTAGTTGCCGGGATGATTATTACATAGGGGTCAAGCTCCAAAACTATACTACGTGATCTCTAATTAAGAATGGCTGTGTTTTGGTAGAGGAGTAAAAGAGGATTAAGTAGTTAAGCCTCTTTACTCCACTTATTGTAGTCATGTTTGGTATGAAAAATAAAAGATTAAGGAGTAAGTGAGGATATAAAAATATTATATAATTGTTAATTATAAAATGACCAAACTATCCTCCATTTTCTTTTTCTTTTGTCAAAGAATGAGGATATGTAGAGGAAAGAAATAAGTGTGAGACCCACAATTGAAGACTTACTACATAGATTAAGTTTACTTCACCTATCTAGGAGTAATTTACTCCTCTGATTTTGGTTCTTACTCCACTTTACTCCTCTTTTTTTACTCTACGTTTGGGAGATTAAAAGTGGATTAAGAGTCTTACTCCTCATTAATCCTCAACCTGAGATTTTTTTTTATAAAGAAAGCAAGCGGGTCAAGCTCCAAAACTTTTGTATTAATAAAAAAGAATTACGAAGCTGAGAAAAACAGTTTTGAAAGATTCAAAGGATGAACCTTAAGAGGAAGAAAAGATTGCAAAGCTAAGAAATGTACACTAAAAGGGTTAAAAGAAATGAGAAAAACGAAAACAACAACAATTAAAACTCCTAAAAGGGTTCGGCATCTGAAGAGTTCAAGATGCCCAAATTCAGTAAAACTTCTTCAGCAACAGTTTCAGATGTTTTTGAAGTGGAGGAGAAAATTCTTGCACATCTCTCTCCAAACAACAGAGAAAGAGATTAGCAGTAACTCCCTTTGCTTTCTGTCTAGTTGCAGTGATTACAGAATTATCACAGTTGAGGCTAGAGTAGGGGTGTGGATGTGCACAGAGCGGGCACCAGTTAGCGAACTGCCAACCTTAATGAGAGACTAGCGGTGGCTACGCGCTTGGCGCGATGAAGGCGTGTCTAGCTTGTAATTATTAAAAGTGTTAGAATTATGATATTGTGATTATTGTCTTAGTTTTGTGCCAGCACAGACATGGCATGAAATGGTTGATGATGGACATAAAAGAATTGAGTTTTTTGGGTAGGAAAAAGTAGGACTTTGTATAGAATGGTAATTTAATTGGATAGTTTGGTATGCGTGTTATTTTTTGATATATTTTTCATTTATGTTGAAACTATTCTTTATTTTTGCGTTGATTTTAGAGGACCTTCGTTGTCTTCTTCTATATCTGTGAAAAAATAATAAATGAAAAAGAGAAGTGTGGCATATTTGACACCCTAAAGTGGGGCAATAAAACCCTCCTTATAAGTAATTAACAAAAAAAAAACCATCTTAAATGCTATTTTATGTTTACATGAGTTAATAAGCTCTTGGTGTTTGAAGAGCTAGATACTTAGATTTGGAGCTAAATAAACAATAATGCAATTTTAGAAAGTGCACCAACGTAGCTTAACAAATAAAAATGAAATTGATATCTCTGGCATCCAATTTTCACATCAAAGATAAAAGTATGATATCTCTTTGCCAAAAGTAGAGGTTTTTCATATTTATTTATGATTCATTGATTTACCAAATATGTGTGGGTGTGTGGGTGTGCGCGCGTGTGTCTGTCTCAGCCAACCTATGTTTATTGCTTGGAAAATTACTTCAATTTATAAATGTGCGAGCCATGTGCCTATAAATGTGCGAGCGTTGTGCCTATATCTTTATAAAAAACAGTATCTAATACCAGTATCATTTTATCAAACGTTTTAAAACCAAATTAAGAACACAATGATAAGTTCAATTTTATTGATAAAGTATATAGAATTAGTTAGTATATAATAAGAATAGATATGGTTAGTAAAAGAAAAAGGTAAATATTTTATTAATGTATCAAATCCAAAAGCAAAACTTGAAGCAAGAAACATAGATTTGTGTTCATAATCTTGAACTATCATAATCCAACAATGACAAAAATACCCTTTTTTTATCAGGAGAATTGTGGCCTTGAGCAGAAGACAGTGTGGCATCATTTACAGCCAAGGTTGGTATATGTAGACGGTCTGTTGCATCTGGAATTGTTGTGTGAGAGCTGGTTCTCCAGAAGATGGATCGCTGAAATATCAGATTCATATGAGAAAACTGTAATAAAAATGCTAGTGTCATCTGGAGATCTTATTGCCCAAAGCTTGAAAATTCTTATCTGAATCTTAACCCAAGTGTCAGTTATCTAGCAGCTATGCTATTGGAACCAGTTTGACCACTATATTGACCTGTACAATAGTAAAGAAACCGAAGACCAATGAAAGAAAATTTGGTTAAACAAAAAGGGTGCTCAAATTAGAAAACAATAGCAACTGCATACATAAATAGGTTATTTGTTTAAAGCAAAAATCAAGTGTGTCCAGCTGGTTTGCTTATTTCCATACTTTTCTGATAGATACAGCCTTCTGATGAAGGCCTGGCCTGGCACTAACACAAATTAGAAACAAAATTCACAGTAGTCTATAAAAATTGGCATACTTTAATCCCCTCGAAACCTGAATTTTGTTGCCTACAAAATAAAAACTGTAAATACATTAAATCCCACACAACAGTAAAAATAGTTTAGAATTTGAACTAACATTCCACTTATCAACAGTATAGAGAAAAGGAATTTATTTTGTAGCAAATGCTTTAGAAATAAAAAAAATGCAATAGACACTCAAATTGTACTTGAACTGTTTGCTTTTGACTGTAAGCCTTTAATTTGTATTGAGCACATGGAAAGAAACGTAACAACTACATTGGTAGATGCAAAAAGGAGGGCCAACCCATATTTTTCAGACCAGTATAGGGGACATCGATTTTAACCAAAAACTATGTGTTACATGTGTAATACAATGAGGCATCTCTACTCAACTTCTCACAGTAGGTCAGAATACCTTAGCAGTAGAATCATGTGCATAGCTAGTTAGCTACATTGAAGTGTTGGTTTTTCATACTTCCATGGCAGTCAGACCTCCAATTAGATTAACCAAGTATGCTAAATGACCAAAGGCATGATGAATTTATGAAAACAGCAATGACAACAGTACTTGTAGTGTCCAAAAACTAACAATAATATGAACAAAAATACATTATACTAATTTATCCTTCATTTCAAATAATGTTTTACACCAAGACTGTTATACCTGACCCAAGCTTGAAACAAACAACTCAATAGGGAAGATCTCCTATTGCAAAGATAAATTTATAACAGATTCTTACAAAAGAATATGTATAGCCGAAATACATTCTTAGTGCCATGTCCCATATAGTAAACACTACCATATGGCATTGCACTTTGTCTGCTTTAATTGACTATAAAAGATGACATACATAATAACAATAAAAAAACATTATGAATAAGTATTTACGCATGTATCATTAATTATCTGAGACAATCAAATCTGTTACAGTTTTAATAATTACATATTTATTCCCATGCAATAACATGAAGATATTCCATAAAAGAAATGCCATATGACTAAATTACTCAAGATTTGCGTTATTAATTTTGCAATTGGAAAACTTTTTTATCAAAATGTATAACTCTATAAAGTAAAAAAAAAAAAAAGAGATTCAATTGTTACCTTATGTGTACAAAAACAATTCCTTTCCACCAAAATAATGGTCATAAGAAATAATAAATAATAATTGTCAGAACTTTTGCAATTTTGGCATGAGCAACCTGATAAGACAAATGGCATCAAAATTATCGAACAACATGGCAAAGAAAGCTTTGTCTATCAAATAACGTTGAAATATGAAATGAATACGTAATATACATTTACCCAAAATTAAGTCTACAAAATTGTTTATTTCACACCAGGAGGGAAGAAGAGCCCAAAGCATCACACTTTATTTTCCTCAACCATCACCTCTCTTATCTTCCTCCACACATGCTTAATTCAATGTTCAGTAAACAATCAGAAAAGAATGCGTCAGGGGTGTGGCCTCCAACACAGATTGTCAAAAAAAAAAAAAAAGATGGTTTGATTGAATCAAAAGCTAAAAATTGACCTATGTGTTTAACATGCATGAAGAAAAGAAAAATGAAGAAAGACCAACCCGCCTTATAGCTGACCGACGTACAGAATAAGAATAGGTGCTTGTTTGCATCTGTAATTAAAGATGTAGCACCATTTTTTTAGTAAATAAAGGCAAATATAATTTCTAAGAAAGGAGGAGAATTGAATGCCCAAAACAACAAAATCAAGTAAAAGAGGAGTACACTGAATTTTTGTAGAGGCGAAGACGCAGCAGAGGTTAGCGAAACAAAGACGAGAGCGATCAGAGATGGGTTCGATCATCAATAATTGCCGCTGCATCACCTCCTCTCCGGCTCTGATCTCTCTCTCTCACTCCACGCTACTCAGAGGAAAAAGGGATGCAGAAAGATATAACCATGGGAATTGGGAAGCCAGAGAGAGAGGGTCAGCCTCCTCTTTTCTTTTTCCTGTTTGGTCGAAGAAATGGGATGAGGGGGAGCGCTATGAGAAAGGAGCGACGAAAAGATCGATGTAGACGACAGACAGATCGAATCGAGATAGGAATTGAACGGTCCCGATTGAGAGCCCACGCAAAATCAACGGAGAAATCCGATGGCCCCGATTGGTATCTGACGTCAGCAGAAACACTGTAGAAAACACCCCTAGAAATAGAAATGGAGTATTTTTTAATGATTGTTTTTTTTTTTTTTTGGAAACTGGTGTTCGCCGGAATTTGTATTAAAGAAAAGTTTCTTTTTACAGGGACTATATATGAAATAGTAAATACAGCACCGAAAAAAAAAAATTGAAGGATAGCAATTAGAGCTCCAGAATGAGAGACATTGGCTCCCAACATTTTTATCAACTAAGAATTTGGAGAATTTTTTATTCGTAGGCATAAATTTATTATAAACAATTCAAACTCTTCACAAAATTACACACTTTTCAATACTTTATGTCTAGAAATAAGAAATTTCTCATATTCCTAAGCGATCCAAACGGACCCTTAATGCGATTTCATATTGGCCAAGATTCTGGATTCGATATTTTTTCAATTTTTTTCCAAAGTTTGTACTATTTTTTCAAAATTTTTAGAAAACGTTATTATTGAATAGTTTCTTATATTAATTAATTTTCTAAAATTAAGAAAAATTTTAGAAATATAAAATTTAATTTCTTACAAAATTTTAATACGGAAATAAAATTTAACAGTTCAGATCAATCACTTAAAATTAGAAATTAGGTTGAGCACTATTTAAAAAAATATATAAAATAAAATAGTCTTTTTGCAGGAATTATAAGTGTCATCGACAAATATATCAACCCAGTCATCGCTAAATATAAAGTAAACATATACAGCAAATAAGGTGAACATATAGGCGATCTAAGTGAACACTTACAAACAAATAAATATTGTCATTATTTGTTCAGAAGTTTACATGCATATTCAATTTATTTTCATTGAACTTATTTGTTTGTATGTGTTCACTACTTCACTTAGATCTTCTATATGTTCATTTTATTTGCTGTATATATTCACTTTATATTTAGTGATGGCAAGAATAACAAAACAGCAAACGGCAATAATCAATTTCCGTCTTTTTGCTCGAACATCGGGGAATCTGATGGGTATCGGTCGTCAGTACAATCTTGACGTGTGAAGCACACCTGGAAGGTCATTTTGTCTCTCCACTTTTTTTTGGCACTTAACAAGGCCACGTGGAGATCGCATCTCCCAATTGTCATTCCAGCGTAATGCTAACAACAAGTCCTTGTTGGCGCGAACCAAACCGCTCGCGAATAGGGGCGCCGACAGAGCAGTTGGTCACGTGTTTCGGTGTCCGTTCCTTCCAAACGGAACGGATAACGAAACAAATTTCGACATATATTTTCGAAACGGAACGATAAATGGAATAGATTTCGACATACGTTTATGTGAAATTAAGTATAAATTGAGTCGTTCTGTCACGTTCCGTCCAGACAGAACGACTAATGAATCGTTTTAGTACATACCGTTACTAGAACATAACGAAAAACAAAAAGCTCAGTTCCGTTGCCGTTATCAATGTTAAACAGGCCTACTCGCGAACAGATTTCGTCGTCTTGTTCCCGGTTCTTTCTTTTTGGAAACCGAGAACAAGCCTTGTTCTTTGTTTCCTGTTTGTGTTTGTTCCCACATGGTGTCAAATATAATAGACTAGGTAAGGCTTTGTAAATAATACAAAACCTAATCTAATGTTAAATAGTGGATTTGGCCAAATGAGAAATTTTTGTCAGAATTAAATTTTTTCTTAATTATACTGCATAATTTAGTCATCTAGGTGTTAGCAAATTTGACAAAATTACAACATTATAAAATAAGAGTATAACTTAGTTTACTTAATTTGGACTGCATAAATCATTAGTTCTGTAACAAAATATTTATTACTCAACTAAAAAAATCTGATACATAAACTTAATCCTAGATATGTAGTATTTGCATATTATTAAGATTAAAAAAATCTTTTTGTTCTTGTTTTTGTTCTATAGAATAGTCTTTTAGTAGAGGGTTGTTCTTTTTGTTTTTTCTTTTGTTTTGTTTTGCTCTGCTCTCGACAGCTGCTGTCAAGTTTTCGAAATAAAAGATTAAAAAATTCCAAACTATGTTGATTGATATTAAAACGCACCAGATAGAACTTAAACAAATTTTCGTAAAATCTGAATCAAAAGTAGTTATAAGAAGATAATTAACCTCCAATATTTAGTCAACAAATTCTAGTGAAATCATCAGATAAACTTGTTTAATAACTCGGTAATTGACTGTTCATAAGAATGATTATTAATTAAAACCTGAATTTCTTTAGAGCAACTTGATAGAAGCTACAAGCATAAAACCTGAATTTTGAGAACCTAAAAAGTCTCCTTTGTTTTCTGGCGTATATCAATTTTCATCATCTCTGAATTACTTTGAATTTTGGGATGAAGGTAAGATTGATTTAGCGGCTATTTGGATTCTCTAAGGAATTTGGAGAATCTCATCTTCCTACCATAAATTTTTTTTTTTAGAAATACTAGGTAGAGGCTACCCAGTTATTCCTACCATAAATTTTTATTATAAACAATCCAAACTCTTCACAAAGTTACACACTTCCCAATAAATTTATTCCTAAGAATTGCAATTTTTCCAAATTCTCCAAGGGGCCGTTTGGATCGCTTAGGAATTTGGGGAAGTTGCAATTCCTAAGAATAAATTTATTGGGAAGTGTGTAATTTTGTGAAGAGTTTGGATTGTTTATAATAAATTTATGGTAGGAAGATGAAATTCCCCAAAATCCCATGGGGATCCAAACGAGCCCCAAATTCCTAAGCGATCCAAACGGCCCCTTAGATGGATGGCTCAAAATTCATTAACGTAAACCTTGTGGTTTCATCAACTCGATGATCACGAAACCGTACAACATTGCATTTGCTAGTTTAACAGTTTAACCATTAGGCATGTCAACGACAAGCGTTTACTGTTTGCCACCACATTTCAGTTTAAACGAAATGCTAAATATTTCGTTTTCTGAAACGAAACGATAGACAGAATACCAAATTGATCGTTTCGATTGTTTTAGTCTCATTTTAAATCGATACATATGTATTTTCTAAAGTGACACGGTTAACGAAATGAAATTCTATACCGTTTCAAAAACAGAAACAGTTTCATATTCTATTAACCATTGCCGCTTAAAAAAAAAAAAAAAAATCATCCTTGATGGCTGCCTCTCACCAACCTCCTAGCTATACGTGTCAATCTCTAATCATAGTCATATTAGTGATTGCTCGACGTTACCGGACTACCGGTTTCCCTTATCGTTTTCCCTAAATGGATTGGAAAAGTATTTCAAAATTTTTCTAAGAACGGAAATTATGGGATACTTGTGATATCCCCAATTTATTTTATTGTTATTTATCTCTAGTCTCCGAATTTGATATTTTCCGGAGAATATTGGGTATCTTAATAAATATTTTGATTTGATGAACAAATTTATCTACATATATTAGATTCTATTAGGCACATTAAAGAAGGGCAATTTGTTTATTTTCCTTGCAAATCTATTTTTTGGAAGTGAGAAGAAATTAAGAGAGAAAACTATAATTCTTAGTCAATACAAACACTACACCAGAAAGGGCATTTAGCAAGTTCTGGATAGCAAGACTTTCTAGTTTTCTTGCCGGTTGATAGATTTTGCATGATTAATTCGCAAGATTACTAATCATGTCGCAAAATAAAATTTATTGCAAGGATAATAAGCAAGACCAACTCTCGGTGTAGCAAACTTTGAATTTTACTAAGAACTTTTTTTAGTGGCGCCAAAACATTTGTCTTTCCCGCAATTGTTCACCCTTTTCAATTACCGTATATTAATTAAAACATCAATTACTATCTCAAGAAATCAAATAAAAAGTTATTTTAAAAATTTAAGAATCGAACCATAAAACTGCATCAAATGCAATAACCTTTAACTTCGAAAAAAAAAACCAACCATTTTATTACTCGTATCATGTGTATATGTTTAAAATCAACCATTTTAATATAACTGTATATGCATTATCTTTTGCCCATCGCTATTATGTTTATATTCCCAACAAGAAAATGCATAGTGATAGGTTTTCTCGATCTTTTGTGGCCACATCTTCGTTTAGTTAAACTGTGAAGTTCATTATTATATATTTATGCCGCAACAAGTTGTATAGTTGTAATGCAAAAAATCATGTGAGCGATCTCTGCAAAGATCACGTGCTCCACACAGATCTGTAGTTGTATGGTTATAACCTCTTCTTTGTGCACGATAGATGGTTATGCCTACTCTTTAATAATGAAAACACCTATAGCTGCATACTGAATTATGCAGAAGATCCTTTTCAGGACCATCATCTGATCTGCCGTTAATTTTTTGGTGGGCAATGTCTGCCTTTTACGACGTGATTTTGGGTGGAAAGATTTTCTGATATTTCTAATATTGTGGTCTTTCGTGTAGAGTACGACACATTTTTCAGATTAAGATTAAGAAGGTTCGTTGCATCGTACAGTGGACACCACATTTCGCATAGGATCACTGGAAAAAACAACTGCACGACCTTGTTCTTTTTTTTTTTTTTTACAAAAATCACTTTTTTGCACTGTACGAGTACGTGGAGGTTTCTTTAAAAAAAAGGGGGAAAAAAACTAAAATCCGGTTTATTTTCTTTCTGCACCCGGTATTTTGCACCGCACACTCAATCCTCTATTTCTCTTTTGTCGGACTTCGTAAACCAAGCATAAGTATAATTAGTATGTTGCTAGATTAGATATTATTGCTAGAAAAGTGGCAAGACTAGTTTTAAGTAGCACAAATTCTGTTAATTTCTAAGTTTTTATCACATTTTTTTTTTTCACGCAGCGCTACTTTTTGAAAAAAAAAAAAATTTCATAGATGGCGCCAAAATTCTTGCGCCAAATATATGTTTCCTAAGTTTTTTCTGTATCAATTATCCGAAATAATTCTCTAATTTGTAATTAAAGAATATATATAAAAAAACTTCCCACTACCCAATAACCACCCACTCACCCTCTTTTTAGATATACTGTCCAAATCCAATAACCTCCTTGGTGCATAATTTTATCCAGGGTTTTATGTACTATATCTTTTGAGATTTTTAGAAAATATTGTTTTAGACGGTTAATTACTTTTATAAATTGATCAATTTTAAAAAAAATGTTAAAAAAATCACAAAAATACAAAAAGTGCAAAATTCATCTTCCTGTTACATTTTAATATGGAGATAAAGTTGATAGACTCGGATTGCTATTTTGAAAAATAAATTTCAAAAATAAATGCATTGGACTTTGACATTATTTAAAAAAAATATGTGAAATCAAAAGCAAAAAAAAATTATTGTCCTCGAACAAATTTTTTTATTTTTGTACTAATTTTCCAAAAATTTTTATACTTTTTATTTTCGGAATATTCCTATTGCTGATTTGTATCTACAAATAACATGCTTTAAAAAATTCATAAATAAGTGTAATAAAATAAAATTATATAGCTCTTTTTACCGAGAGATTTCAATATATAGATTGGATTGGTTAAATTAGATTTTTCAATTTGCAAAAACTTTTGATTCGCGTAGTGTTGTGGTCCTATCCTTACAAGAGGAACATATTAAGTTTCGCTCAATACGAAAATTCTTACTAACATTTTATTATCAAATTTGTTGCAACAAAATTTTTAATTGTATAAAGATTTTCTTAAAAATTTTAACATTTTATTAGCATTTGCGATTATATTGCAAATTATTATGTAGTAAGCTTATTTGAAATTATATTAATTGTAATGATTATAAAATTTATTGCATAGGAATTTAAAAGCAACTGTTGAAAAGGCAAATAATAATCAGACTTGAAGTACTTTAGGATTTTCTATAAATACAAATCTGTCAAATTTTTCGCGCGAAACATTTTGACAACTTTTTGATTGATGGCGCTAAAATTGGTTAGCTGTACCAATTAACGGAAGAAAAACACAAAAAAGTAAATAACTTCCCGTTAAGCATATAACTTCCCACTATTATGTAAAATACACATTTATATTGAATAATGTTAGACTAAAACATGTTTGATACTTAAGCCCATCAAACATGATCGAATCCTAATTTTCAATAGTACAATGGTTAATTTGAACTTCTCAATTGTTCTTCATAATAAAATCTCCTTATAGATCAAATTTTATATATTTTGTATTTTTTAATTATGGAAAATTCTCAATCTAATTAGTTTTAGATGGTCGAATTTTAAAAAAATCTGAATAAATAGTTAAATTTTTTTTTTAAATATATAAAATTTGGTATCAAAGAAAACATCATTAGTTGAGTCTTAGATCACATTTGACATCGAACACGTTTGACTCTAGTATTATTCTTTAATATTTATTATATATATTTTAAAATACATATTCGTTATACATTTATAATGTATATTAAAAATTTTGTTAATTTTTTTTGCAATGACCACACTTTGTTATTTTCTGTATTAACATCAAAATTCTATTATTGTACATTTCAAAAATTAGATATTTATATCAAAGTTCTAAAACAGGATTTGCTTTGTTTAGTAGTTATTTATCATTCTACAGTTTTTATCGGTGATAAAACGGTTGTATTATATAACTTTTATCGGCGATAAAAATTTTATTGACAAATAGACTTCAATTTGGAGATCAAACTCATTTGATCAAAATCCCGAATAAATTTCTGTCAAGTCTCAATTTTTCATATTTTCAAAGATTGTTATTTTTGGAGGGCACAAAACTAATTAGATTGAAGATTTTTTAGAATGCTAAAAATATGGTAAAATGATTAAAAAATATATATGAATTTTTGTCTTTAAGGAGATTTCAATATAGAGTTCAAACTAAATGGTTTGGATCAATCGCTTGAACTTTCAAAATAAGATTTGATGGAATTTAATCGAGAATTTGGTCAACTTAATTAGATTGGGTCCATTCTCTTATTATAATTGTAATTATTAGTATTTATGTTAATCATAGATTAATGATAATTATAATCATAACTATAATAACAAGATAGTAATATTTATTACATTGCAATTATAACATATTATGTACTTATTATTGTAATTAAAATATATAATAATGGTAGATTGACGTTCAATAGCCTTCCAATTATAAATCAATTACTCATTATACCTAGACCTAGCCAATTTGCAACTCTTCTACGACTTATGTTAAGAGAAAACAAAAATGGAAAAAAAAGCTCTACATTAACAACCAATAACATAACTATAATAAAACAAAAAATTTTAAAAATAAATAAATAATAATGAAAAAAAATCGCCAGTGTTAGTACATATCTTTCTATTCAAGTACATTATCATAATTAAATTTCGATCAATTTGAATGAGGAATCATAAACCTAATATAAAAAGTAAATATCATATATAAATTCATATTAATTAAATAATTTTAGGTCGTGGGATCATTGATTTGAAATATAAGATCTGTGCAAATTAACGGGATCTGTGTGATATGAAATTTTCAAGCGTTGGATCATGCTAGAGCCTAGAGGTCGTGCTCAAATCAGATTAGGACGAATTGATGTTTCAGTTTCTCTTCTCGGCGACTTCGCCGACGGTCTCTTGACAGATCGACTTCGCCGCCTCTTGTGCTGATGCCTCTCTCCCGAGTCGCGCCTCCACCAATCCCCTTCTCAGAAACTCTCGCCTTCTCTTGGATCGACCCTCTTTCGATAGAACCCTAGATCAGATATTGCGACAACGCCTCTTCTGTGCAGATTTCTCTCGCTCTCCGCAGTATTACTAAGCATGCCTCTCTGTTGTTTAGGTTGTTCTCCCTTTACATTTATGCTCTTTCTGCTTCTCTTCTCCTCTATTTGAATTAGTTTCTCAATCACCTATTTGAGGTAACTCCTCTCTCTCTGTATATATCAGATTAATCCCTTAGTTTAATTAGTTGAAGAGCAAATTGGTCGATTTTTGAAGCTGTTCACGTGCCTTGTTAGAATCAACAGTGGATTGTTTGATTAAGCCTTAATTGCCTCCTAGTTATTTGCAATTAAACTTGTTATTTAATTTGACTTTATTTTAACCAAATCTAACCCTGATTTTGTAATATATTGTAATTCATATCCTATTTGCGTCATTGGAAACAAAAATTAAGTCCAATGTGTTCTGTATTGACCCTGAAATCCTTAATTGTGCTATTATTTATAAATATTACACCATTTTTACCCATAAGTTGTCAGCTCTGAAATTTATGTTCTCAGAATGGTACTGATAATAAAGAATTTCCATATTGTTGTTCAAGAAAGAGATATTGATGTTTCGTTGTATAAAAAACTCTATCCAGTTCTTGAAACTGTTGTATATATACCTGGTTCAATGAAATATTCTTGATTCTGTTTGTTTTATTGTTGTCAAATCAGGATCACTACAATGAATTAGTGAAATCACTTGATGAAAATGATCACTCATGGACGACATTGATGGTAAAGGTATGTGACTGAACTTCAATATGCTCTACTTTTACCTTTAGGTTGCACATTCTTTTTTATTTTATAAGATGGCAATAACATATTTTACTGCTCATTTCACATTAGAACATACTATTATTATGTTACAAATAATTATTCATTATTCATTTTCTTATTAACTGTGATCTCCAAATCATGATTGCACCTTATTGACTGATAAATTGACACAACATAAAGGAAGGGAAAGCTTTCAGAATGCAAAACAAGTGCATTAGCCCTCCGGTTGAATCTGACTTGTTTGAGAAATATTTTAATAATATGTATTATGTATCATTCCTTATATCTAGTTGTGTGGTACTCTAAAGACTGTTGATAAGTTGGTTGTCTTCGCCGATTCCAATGTACAATTGTTATTGGAGAAGGTGGCAATGCTTGAGAGCTTACTAAAAAGAGGCGACTCTACTGTCAAGGGTTTAGAACAAAAGATGCACTGATTGTCTCAAGCTCTCAGCAAACCTGAAGAGGTGTAAGTATACTATTTCTCGTGAAGTATTTGTTGATTTCTGGGATATTAGGAGCCGATATGTATTTCTCAGCAACAAGTAGCCGATAAGTGCAGTAAGTTTTGTTATTAAGAAATTAAAAAGGTCTTTGTTATATATTAGCTTTTATTACTGTTTTTGACCGACAAAAGACAAAAGTCAGCACATAAAATTGGATTTTATTTTTAGGCCAAACTGGTGTCATGTCCCCAGCCAATGGCAAGAAAAAACCTCAACTCTATGGTATCTCTCTTTTTTTTCTGCAAGAGAAAACTATTAAGTTTTACTTTCTTGTAGGTACTTGCATGAACTTACATGCTCAAGAATTTTAGATACCATAACTATTCACTTATCAAGGAAGAGGGATCATTTACTATTTAAGACAATTTTTTTATGAAATAATGTTAAATGTAGAAACTAGAAATTAGAAATATGCTGAGCACCATAAAGTCAAAGGACTTTAATATTTTTTTTTTATTCCTAATTTTTTTCTCTTAAATCATGTAGATTTTAATATCACGTGGAGGTACGCTTGCTGTAGGAGGATGGCAAACTTTAGAGATTCTTAAATTTGACAAGGATGAAGGTGACACCTAAAATAAGAAATTCCCCATGCCTTTTTTTTATTAAATAAGTAGTTACTAATTTGTTATAATTGTGGTTTACTTGTGGTTGATGTCGCACCTTGATCTATGATTAGTATATTAACCTATCTTTTGTATGACTTTCTTATTCTAATGGAATTAATTGTTTGTGTCAGGGGTATTCATTAACAAGAGTCTAAAAGATGAAAGATGAATGAGATCAGATATCTGAGGAATGGAATAGTTGTTGAAGTTGAAGAGAATATCTACCTCGATAGATTCAAAGTATTAATAGTTGGAGTTAGAAATTGAAATTTGATTGTATAAAATTTGGTATTATAAAATTACTTTTTTTGTTATTATTATGTAAAATATTTGGATGATATTTGAGCTTAATTTTAGTTTGTTAGTATTTGGTGTTGCTATCTTAACAATATTATGATTCTTTTGTATTTTTAATAATACGCATGAATTCTTATAATATTAAAATATTTATTTTATTAATTTGATATGCAAATGGAAATAAAATTAAAACCATACAAAACAAATGTAATTAGCAAGAGAACTCGCAAGACGATTGGGTCTTGCAATAAAAGCGGTCAATGTCATTATTAATATTTTGCAAATTTATTGTACTTACAGAGAAGCAAATTGCAAGACCAAATTCATCATGCAATAGGTCACGAGAGGATCTTGCTAATTTGCAAGAGACTCTTGAATCTTTACCCACACGGTTGAATGAGTTGCTACAACCCCTTGCTACACGACTTGCCGCAACGTGAATCATTTTCTTGCAAAAATACTTCGCAAGAGGCATTACGCCTCATTGCAAGGATAAGCGGTCTTGCTAAAGACCTTTTCTGTTGTAGTGAAAATTGAAGATGAAAGTCATGATCTTTGCTCTTTCAAGAATAATCTAATGTTAACGTAAGCCTCTATCTAGTATCTCTAAAAAAAAGAATAATCTAATGTGCATGTAGCTTAATAATTCAGCGATGGAAGCACTAAACTTTTCTCAAATAGGTTTAAAGATTTAAATTCTGCATAAATTTAATTTGATCGAATGACAATGACATCCTTCATTATTTTTTTTTAAAAAACATAATCTAATGACCAGATAAGCTGTAATGTCCTTTTTTTATTTTTTAATAAAATTTGTTGGTTGGCGAGCCAACTAATAAAAAATTGATAATCAAATAAAGTCAAAGTATACATGTGCTTGTCAAACGTGTGAACGAAAGAAGAATTGGTATGTTTTTGGTTCTTGTTTTGTTCCAGCTAACATAAATAAATTCCATTTCGTTTTCGTTTTATTAGCTGTTCCGTTCAGCATTTTCTATTGATTTCAATCCATTTTCCATTGATTTCAATCAATTTTTCGGTAAACGTAATACTAACGTTTACTAGTGTCCGTTCTGTTTTCAGAAACAAAATTGAAAACCCTTCCGTTTGCTGTTGGAACGGAAATGTGTGAAACGGAATACTTTTGACAGCCCTACACGTGCTAATCTTATAAAACTACTGTATGTCTGGAGCACCACATGGGGGCACAATTTTATATTGATAAACATATATACAAATATTCATAGTTCAAAAAAGAAAAATTAATTTACCTTCATCACCATTGTTGATAAAAACAGAAGCTAGTAACATAAACTGGTCTTCGCAATTTATTTTTGGAATGCATATGTAATATAATAAAAATCAATCAATTTCATGAGATATTTACATAATTGTGAAACCCCATATATTCTTCAAATAAACAACATAATATTTTTTATCCAGGAGATATATTGCTTGCAAGTTTATACAATAATGATGATGATTGTTCTGGTGTTGCTTGCAAATATAAACTAGGTGTTATATCATCTGGACCGTTCCATTCTAAATGGATGTCTCACATCTATCCGGACCTTCAATGTTCCGTACAAACTGGAGTTGAGCCTAATATTAATATGTATTCCCAAACCGGGAGCAATTACAGCGATGTTGACTGTCTTCATTTCATCAATAAAATGGAAAATATGAACCTAAAGCAGAGTAGAGACACAGACAGAGAAGCGAGAGCAAATTCGCAAGAGCGATGGGTTCGATTCATGGCTTGTTGTTTATTCTCTCTCTACAATTCTTCGTCTCTAATGTCTATTGCCTCCATCGAAGCCAATTCAAACCGTCTTTTCTCTTCGGTGTGGGAACTTCCTCCTATCAGGTACTTCTTTTGTTTTCCTCAAGTTCTTTGCTTCTGTTATTAACGAAAATGTGAGTTCTTACTTTTTCTAAGAACTGACATTTAAAGTTAACTTTACCCAAAATTTTGGTTTTCTTCTCAAAATGGGAACTTCTGGGATGAGAACATGACTTCAGTTATAAAGAACTTCAGAAACTAAAGACAACTAATAGTTAGTTTGAAACAAATTAAGCCCCCTGTTTGGCTTAATTATATTCTAAACTTCTTATTTCTAGATTGAGGGAGCATACTTAGAAGACAATAAAGGTCTCAGCAATTGGGACGTTTTCGCTCATACTCAAGGTAAGTATTCTGATTCAACCTCCAATTTCCGAATCTTTTTCAAGGAAAAAAAAAAAAAGTTACACCTCTTCCTTACATTTTGTTTGCCGTTAGGTTAAAAAAATTTTGTTGGTTTTTTGTTAAAAAAAATGTTTTGCTAAAGATTGACTTTAATTGAAACTGAATTTAAAAATGGAAGAAAAGTACAATTATTTGAGCAACTTTCTCTCTTCAAAATGTTGAACAAAATTAAGAAAGAAATTATTCTGGAAAGTGAGCTAGAGTCTCAGAAAATATCTTTTTCCTAAAAATTTTGGTTTGGTGTAAAATAATATAATTGGGGTCCAGAATTTATCTTAATGCTTGAAACCTTTTTTTTTCTTTTTTTGCAACTCTCAAATTCTTTCGAAATTTTCCTATTCAAAAGTGGGAAATTATTATTAAATTGACCAAGTTATAGTAAAACCCTAAAGTCAATGTTTTGGTTTTTATCGAGCCATTCCACCCAAAAGGATAAATGTTGGTAAAACATCAACAAAACCATTTTTGTTAAAAAAAAAAAAAAAAAAAAAAAAACCCAACATAGGTCAGAGAAGATAGTAAGGGACTATGCCTGTTCATCAACCCAAAGGAAGAGAAGGGACTGGAGGGTCATTTTCATAAAAAGAAATGCGGTGTCCGTGTCCTACACTTTATTATACCATACACGTTTTTGTCATATTTTCTTATGTCACTTTCAGTCCTACATCAGTGTTATCTCACGCTTTGTTTATTATGTACGGCCTCAGTTAGCAAGGTTCAAATTCATCTTTGTGCTATAATGTGCTTATTAATTTTTAGATCCTCTGATGGGGAGATGCTTTGGAAATGATTATTCAAACATAGCACTATAAATCAATTTTAAGCTAGCGACATTAGTTAACGGAACGTGACAATTGATTTTCGCGAGTAAAATTATCATTTACACAATTCCCTATTGTGCAAGAAAAAAAAACATTAATCAACATGAGAATTAATATTTTCGTCAATGGAAGTAATATTATTTTATATTAGTAATTTCTGTTCTTATATTAATAGAATTCCTGACATAAAGTCCTAACAGAATTGCTGAATATAAGGTGAGGCTGAGATATACATTTGTGGGTAGAGATGGCAACAATAGTGTTAGGTTTTTTTTAGGCCCACAATGACCAGCTCGTGGATGTCTTATTCATTGTCCTAATCTCCTTTTAAACTTTGGGCGGTAGCTAATTTTCTTGGAAGTACGTCAACGGAACTTCGTTAACCATTATACCTTAAACGGAACGGTTAACAAAACAGTTTTTTTGTTTTGTTTCAATAACGAAACAACAGTCAACAAATGAAACACTTAAATGTACCGTTTCGAACCAGTAATTTCTAAAGTGGAATGAATAACTAAACAGAATTTTGTGCCGTTTCGTAAATGAAACGATTAACGGAATGAATTTTTATACCATTTTACTTAACGAAATGCAAATGAATTGGGGGTATTTCGTGTCTTTCTGAGACGTTTGATAGGCCTACTTGAAAGGAAGCTTTGTTTGGTGAGAGAGAGAGAGTTTGTATTTAGGCTTGAGCAGTGTTTTTAAAACCGTACCGGCACCCCTACATGCTAAGTGGCTGAAATATGATATTTTCCGAAATTGTCCAATATCGAATACCGCTGTTTCGGTCAGTACTCCAATTTCTTGTATTATTGGGATTTTTCAGTATCCGTACCAAAACACTAGGTTTGAGGGGTTGAAAGATTTTTTTTTGTAATACTTGTATTCTTGATCTTATATCTCTTCGCTTAAACTGTGAAGTTTGTTAGTTCATGACCTCCTTCCCAACGGCATAAGTCTCAATCAACTAATTTGAAATCAGTATTGTTGCTCCCTTGTCGGCTTCTCTTGACTTGATTGGGTCACATTTTTCATTTTAGGATGTATAATAGAGCAGCTCTTTTGAAAAATAAGAGAGAGATTTTGAACAACAACTTTTGTATTGCTCTATCCAACCTGTACAATATTGGAGAGAAGTAACGGGGCGGCGGAGGCAGTAGGGGTGCGAAGCTTGGCTTTGACCCCCCCTGTCATTTGCAAATTTTGTGAGACGCATTAAGTTTTTTAGCATAAATTAATTGATTTTACCATTTCAGCCCCCCTCGAGTTATAGGCCTTGTAAAATGTTTGACCCCCTTGTTACACGGGTCTAGTAAAAGATTAATTCCAATCACATAAATCTCTTCAAGATAGCTTTTCCTGTAGCAAAGTCCAGCTAGGAAACTTATTTATCACGCTTAAATATAAAGATAAAATGAAATTGGAAACAAAATATATGGTCTTATGTGATATTCTTTTGAAGAAAAATGCTCTCTTCAACCAATTACAGAAAATTCTGTTTGTTTTGATCGCTTGATCACCTCCATTGGTGGGTGTACAAACAAAGTTGTGCCCTTTCATCTATTTCTAATCTTCCCAAGCCGTGCTCTGATCAATCGGCTCTCAAGAGTGCATGGAAATTCCTAATGTTGTTCTTTTCATCACTACTACTAGTAATATTGCGAGATTCGATTGAATGATTGAGACAGAGCTCTATATATACTATTCAAGAGAGCTATCTCAAACTCAACGATAGAAACTGAAAAACAAAAATAAAATATCCTTTCTTAAAGCAAAATTTTTAAATTTTAATCTAAACCCTAATTAACCTTGCCGCTTATACATGGCGCAATTTTCTCTATCCAATACTTTTGCAGCATTCTCTTCGTTTTCTACTCACCCTTCTACATTATGCCCCCTCTAATCTAATATCCTGGCTCCGCCCTGGAGAAGTTAGTAGTTCATCTGGGTTTGCTTAGAACTTAGAACCTCAGAGGTACTGGAACTTGGGGCATTCTGATTTTTCAAATCAAACCAAAAAAGGCATTCCTCAGGAAATAAACTGTTTAATGACTTCAATGTGACAAAAACATGAGACAATTTTTGGATAACACATATATGTAGTTATCATCGGACATCCCGAAATTCTCAATTCAACTATTTATCACACTTCAAACCAACAGAGCAACTAGATAAATTCTTCAGTTACTGTGCTAGTATATCTTGTGAAATAATTATTTTAATCAAACCAGTAGACTTAAATCTGGATGTCAACTTTCAGGGAAAATTAAAGATGGGTGTAATGGTGACATTGCTGATGACCATTATCACCGGTACCTGGTAAAGACTAATTTCTAAATTGTTGATCTGAAAGATTTATACTAAACCAGTAGATTGCATTAGCTATTTAACAGATTCTACTTGCAATTCACTATCAATTTAAGCTGGTTTTGTTCACATAAGTGAAAATTATAATATCATGGGTTCCTAGTATTTAGTTTATAAACATCAAAAATACCAAGCAAATTGATCGTTAACATGCCTGCAATAGGTAACTTGTTCATTCCTCAAGGTTGCTTTAGTGCTATTTTTCTTCTGTATTTTTATTTAAAAAAAAAATAGACAGCGGTTATCTAGATGATGCTTGTACTGCACTTTATCTTACATGGTTACAGGAAGATATTGAACTAATGACGAAATTAGGGGTCAACTCTTACCGGTTCTCCATTTCGTGGTCAAGAATTCTACCAAGTGAGTTTTCAATACTGTCTTGAAAAGAACCATCAGCATCTCTTATTACAATTTCTCTTCTTATAGAGGGGCGCTTTGGAGATGTGAATATGCGGGGCATATCATTCTATAATAAAGTAATTGATGCTATTTTAGCAAAAGGGATAGAGCCATTTGTGACGATAAATCATTTTGATATTCCGCAAGAATTGCTAGATCGATATGGTGCATGGCTTAGTGCTGAGATAAGGTGTTTTCTCTGTTCTTTCTTTTATTTTGAAGAGGTCAACACTGGTTATTTTATTAAGTTCATTAAATTTAAGAAATCCTTAAAATCAACATAGCATCCAATATGTGTTGTAGTATCATACTGGCAAGCAATCACACATAATGCCAATAACTCCAATTTTTTTTCCTTCTGTTTTTTAGATTTGGTCTTTATGAAATTATGGGGTTTGTTAATAAACCAAGCATGAGTATCCTGATGATACCTGATCGTTATAAATTGTTTAGAGTGGACTGAGTCTAAAAGTTGAAGGTAATGGGTACAGGAAAGATTTTGGGTATTTTGCGGAGGTCTGTTTCAAGGCATTTAGTGATAGAGTCAAATACTGGACAACATTCAATGAGCCGAATCTGGTGACGAAGTTTAGTTATATGAGTGGGAAGTATCCGCCAGGCCGCTGTTCAAGCCCTTTTGGGAACTGTACAAGCGGCAACTCTTCCTTGGAGCCATATATTGCGGCTCACAATATGATTCTTTCTCATGCGACAGCAGTTGACATCTACAGAAAACATTATCAGGTACTAATAGTAAATAATTTAAATTTGGCCAGTTGAGGAAATTTACAGATATTCATGAGAAAGTATATATATTTTATACCATTGCTAATATTTTTTTTCTTTATATATATATACCATTTTTTGAACATGAATTACCATCTATACACAACTTAAAATTGTACTTAAAATATTTCAGATGCATTAGATTTGATAGAAGTGCTATTATTAGTCCAATTTGGGTTCGTCGCCTTGGGAATATATGTTTCATAATCTTTACTCTGCTTTTAGGAAAAACAAGGTGGTACTATTGGAATAGTTATTGCTGCTAAGTGGTATGAGCCACTGAGGAACATAACAGCTGATATTTTGGCAGCTAAAAGAGCAATGGATTTTGATCATCACTGGTACGGTTTTTGCTTTTGTGATGGTATTGATTTGATGATGTTTAAGATATTTTCAACTTGCAATCACCAAGTAAACAACCCACTATGTGCAAATTTTTTTTCCTTTGGTTGCTTTTGTTTTTTCACTCTTGATTGGGTGTGAATGAGTCCAAACAGGCTAGAAATTATAGGATAAATGTAATCATAATTGAGGTGAATGTAAAAAATTTTGGCTGACTATGACAGAGTTATATCAGATCAGATTTGTACATACACAATTATTAATAATCAAGATAAGCTGTCTTAATTTGCTAATAGGATTCCTATATTTCATTTAGCTAATATCAAATTGTAAGTGTTTTCACCTCTTTTGCAAAATGTGAAGGTTCCTAGATCCAATATTCTTCGGAGATTATCCTTCAGTAATGCGTCAGATCTTAGGCCCGAATTTGCCAACATTCACATCAGAAGAGAAGAACCTATTGAAAGCCAAATTAGATTTTATCGGAATCAATCAATATACAACAACTTATACAAAAGACTGTATTCATTCTTCATGCACAATAGACAATTATGATGGAAATGCCCTTGTATTCACAACTGGCGAGCGCAATGGAAACTTAATTGGAACACCAGTATGTGGGTAAATTTCAAAAGAATTATCCTGTCTTATATTGACAACTCGAGCAATAAGAGTAATGATTTATATAAATTTTGTAGACGGGACTGAATAACTACTATGCAGTACCATGGGGCATTGAGAAGGTTGTCATGCACATGAAGGAAAGATACAACAATACCCCGATGTACATAGCTGAAAATGGTAAAATTTTCATATTGACGAGAGACAGAGGGAGAGAGAATGGAGTTTAGCTACGGTGAGTCGCGACTCACGGACCCTCCGGTGAGTCGCGACCAATACTCCTAGATCTAGATCAAAATGACCGATCCAAACCGTCCAATATGATCTCCCTATTGAAATCTCCGTGCAAACCAAATTTTTCATTTTTTCGAAATTTTGAAGTATTTTTTTGAAATTTTAGAAAATCGTTAATCTAATTGGTTCTGAACCATTCAAAAATATCAGTTTTTAAAAATCCGAAAAAAATACTTACAAATTTCGAAAAAATAAAAAATTTGGTTTGCACGGAGATTTCAATAGGGAGATCATATTGGACGGTTTGGATCGGTCATTTTGATCTAGATCTAGGAGTTTTGGTCGCGACTCACCGGAGGGTTCGTGAGTCGCGACTCACCGTAGCTAAACTCGAGAGAATGTTTATTACTCCACCTCTCCTGGCTGGCAGTGATTGACATTTTCAAACTTCTCAGGTTACTCACAAGCAAGCAATAGCAGCATGACAGCAGCAGATTTTGTTAATGACATCGAAAGAACAAACTTCATACATGACTACCTCACCTACTTGAACTCAGCTATTAGGCAAATTACATATATTTTACCCAATTTTATTTTAATATTATGAACCAAATATTCTTTCAAAAATACTCCAGTATCTATATTAATTCATTCTTTCCTTATTGTCTTTTTTTCTTCGCTTGTAGAAAAGGAGCTGATGTACGGGGGTATTTTGTCTGGACCCTCATTGACAATTTTGAATGGTTATTCGGATATACTTTGAGATTTGGGCTTCATCATGTAGATTTTAAGACACAAGAGAGAACACCTCGAATGTCAGCTAAATGGTACAGCAACTTTCTGAAGGGATCCAAAATTGCAAAAGGTTTTGGTAGCGAAATGAGTTCAGAATATTAAAGTTATCTCGCTTGCATTTGTGTTGATTATGATCTTTGTAGATTTTAAATGAAATATAAAATATATGGGTGTGTGTGTGTGTTCATCAAATCCATTTGTTAAATCAAACATGAATCTCTATGAATAAATCAAAATAACCATTCAATTTGAAATCTCTCATAGTACCTAGGTCCATGTAAAAATGTTAAAAAGAGACCAGTCTGATTCCTCCAAAAAAAACTTGGTGAAATTGCAAACTCTAGGGTGCGTTTGACATCTCTTCAAATGCTCTCACTGAAGCCAAATTAATACAAATTGCGTTCGCTTGGTCACTCAGATTTAACTTTGTCGAATCAGTACAAATTGCTATATCACTACCCTAATCATTTTAGCAAAAAAAAATAAAATAAAAATAGGATTTCCTTGAAAAAATTTCCCAGTAGGAGAAATCGAAATGTAAATTCAAATCAGATGAAGAACAGAGTGAACCTTAAAATTTAAGAAAAGAGGTCAGGGCAGAGTGGCAAACTGGCAATTACAAATTTAAGGAAGAAGAACAATCTTGCATTCAAAAAAAAAAAAAAAAAGGACAACCTAGGCCGCCCCCACATGTTCGGATCCGAATCCGCTGTAGCGCGGGACAGCGTGTAGCGCGCGTACGAGCCGTCTGATCTTGATCGGACGGTTCATTTTTTACGGGCCTATCAATCTAGGTTACATGCACGGGACTTCCTTATCCATTGGATCTTGATCAGACGGTTAGAATGCCGCGCTACACGCTGTGCCGCGCGGCACCGGATCTGAATTCCCACATGTTCCCTCAAAGATGCAGATAAAAGAGTTGAAAAAACGTGGCATGACAATAAAGTTCCAGGACCGACCAATGATAAAACGAGTTGTGATGTTTTCAAAAAAAAAAAATAATAATAAATAAATAAATAAAACGAGTTGTGTAACTTGTGTTACTTTGTAGCAATTCACTACATTGGCCTACATTAAATGATTTTCTCCTATCTTTTTCACAAAGTCCCGATAATATCTTCAGTAGCGGGGACAGCCTTCCGAAATTTATGTTATAAAAACATCAACATTAACATTGGAAAGGCACAGCTACTGCCAAGTTCTCGGGAAAAAAAAAAAATTGGAAAGTCAGTATTATGAATTAGGCGATGAGACATTATTATATGTTGAGAAATATATGACTGATAGTACTCTCTTAATTGTTCTTCTATCTAAATCAAGAATGCGGCATTAAAATTTGAAACCATTATAGCAAAAGAAAAGAAAGACAGAGAATTCTTTTATGTTTGACTTTAACTTACGAGCCAAAACATTGAAAATTTATTTATTTGGGTTAGAATGAAGATCAAGATGCCATAATCTGTTGCAAAACAGATTCACCTGAATAATTAATTTTTCAGCACTATCAAGATCTATATATAATGAAATTAAAATAAAACAAAAAAAAAGTAAATACTCAACTTATGAAGACTAGCAAATGTTGCCCTCGTATGTGGACAAATAAAAAAACAAAATAATGTTAGACAATAAAGATATGTTGTTGAATTTATCAGCGATACAGGTAGATATGTTACTTAATTTGTTTTCTTGTTAGATGAAAAATCAATATATTTTGTTGCTTCGTTTGGTAATTGATAACCAACCACAGATCAAAATCGATCGAACGAAAAAAAACACGTGTTAGCACGCTAGATCTAACTTGCTAACACCTCTTAGATCCATGTGTTTATAAATTGCAGAGATATGTGAAATTCAATAATTCAAATTTATCGTTTAAGTTCGATTGAACTTAAGATTGGCATATATTTTACTATTTTAGTGATTGTTCATATTTTATCTCTATTTTGAAAATAAGATTCTAGACGTCTCTTTCGGCGAAGGGGTGTTTTTTGCTGGCTCTTCCATCAATCATTCAATTCCATTATTGTAGGATCCCATCCCATAACTTCTGTCGATTCAGAAATGAACGTTCCATCAACAATTAAAGCAGGATTGTTCAATCTGTTTATGACTGGATAGTACATGAGGCTCAAATGGGATCTAGTCTCGCGTGGGACCGTCCAGCGCATACGGATTGCATGAGGCTACACTTTTCTGGAAATATTGCTAGTTTAAGTTCTTTTCCTTTTTATGTTTTTTCTTTGTTTGATGTTTTTCTTTTGGTGTAACCTGGTAGCCTCTACGTGGTATTTCTAAAAACAATTAAAGCAGGATTGTACAATAAAACGTGCGCTGATAATTATAAATAATTTTAGCGTCTTTAATATTGTATGTACTTTTGTCAATATTTCTCTATATACACAATTTTTTTGTACCAACATTTTTTTATCTTAAAATTTCAAAATGTTTTTCCAACTAATATTCCATTAAAGTACGAAACCGCCTTCATCGAAAGAAAGAGAGCAATTCATCTAGGGTGCGTTTGGATCGTTGGAAGAAAGAAGAAGATATTACGGGAATGATATGAGAGATAAAATCAGCTAGAGATATCAAGCAATCTTAGAAATTTAGGAAAGATTTGTTTCAATATATAGAAAGATGTAAAAAGATTATATGCTGTTTTTAGATATCAAGTATATATAGATTGTGTGTACTGCTTTGTAAAGTGAGAGAAAATCAATAAAAATATTTCTCCATATTATGTTTCTTGTTATGGTATCAGAGCCCTAACGCACGCACATCCATGGCAGGCAGCGGCGACGGCGTAGGTCCCAAAGGATAGACGATTTCGTCCAAAATTATCGATGGGTCGTCTCCTTTCTTTCTCTACCCGTCCGATAACCCTGGAACCATGATTAGCTCCTGTGTGTTGAAGGGCGAAAACTATGATTTGTGGCAGAAGGCCATGCGAAATGCGCTTCGTGCCAAAAACAAGCTTGGCTTCATCGATGGTTCAGTGATGCAACCTGCGGATGCGGGTGCACCCGAGGCAAGCTTGTGGGGGCCTTGTAACTCCATGTTGGTGTCTTGGCTCTTTAATTCAATTGATCCTGCACTTCAACCGAGCATAGCCTATGCAGAGACGGTGAAGGAGCTATGGGACGATTTGAAGGAGAGATTTGCTATTGGCAATTCTACTCGTATTCATCAACTCAAGGCGGACATCGCGGCTGCACGACAACAAGGACAGAGTGTTGTTACCTACTACACGCGACTCAAAAGCATGTGGGATGAACTCAGCAACTATCTTAAGGTGTCGATGTGCACGTGTCAGGGGTGCACCTGTAACATGGCTAAGGATCTTGTTAAGGAGCGTGAAGATGAGAAAACTCATCAGTTTCTTATGGGACTTGATGATGTTGTTTTTAAGAATGTGAGATCGCATATTTTGAGCATGGAACCGCTTCCTAGTTTGAATAAGGTGTATTCTCTGGTGATCCAAGAGGAGCGGCATAGGACTATTGCTCGTGGTAAAGAAGAGCGGACCGATGCAGTTGGGTTTGCCGTTCACACGTCAAAACCACGTGATGGGCTACAGATGGATCGCAGTGCAACTAAATATGGGTCAAGTGAAAGGCCGGTATGCTCCCATTGTAACAAAAGTGGCCATGAAAAGGCGCAATGATATGAGTTGATCGGCTACCCAGAAGGCTGGGGTCGTGGAGGTCGTGGAAGTCGTGGAGGACGAAGCGGTGGACGAGGTGGAAGAGGCCGTGGACATGCATATGCAAATGCAGTTCAGGGTGCAGGCGCATCTGGTGCAGGTGCATCCGCCGCTGCAGGTGCATCTGGTTCGAGTGCAGGCGCATCTGGTGCAGTCTCTATACCCGGTCTCTCTGATGCCCAGCTCCAACAAATCATAGCTATTATAGCTAAATCCAATGCAGGTGCATCCAATGAAAAGTTGAATGGTAAGATACTTGAGTTGGATTGGATACTTGATAGCGGAGCATCCCATCACATGACAGGCGATTTTTCTTGCCTTCATAATGTATGTACTATAAATCCCACAACTGTTGGACTTCCAAATGGTGAGCAAACAGTGGCAAAACACGAAGGGGATGTTGTCCTAAGTGAAGGATTTGTCCTTGAAAGGGTGTTATATGTTCCTAGTTTGGAATGCAACCTTATTTCTATTAGCAAGTTAGTTAGCACCAAAACTTGCCTTGTTACATTTACTAATGAGCTTTGTCTTATTCAGGACCACAGTACGAGGACGCTGATTGGTGTGGGTGAGCAAAAAGATGGGGTCTACTATTATCATCGGGGTGCATCTGGAAAAGCTTTTCATGTGAGCCGAAAAGGACCTTATGACTTGTGGCATCAACGCATGGGGCATCCTTCTAGGCAGATAACTTTACTTTTGGCTGGATTTAATAATAATGATGTTTCTAAAGATGTTTGTGAGATTTGTATGAGAGCTAAGCAAACTCGAGATGTTTTTCCTGATAGTTTGAATAAAGCAACCAATTCTTTTGATCTTATACACTGTGATATTTGGGGGCCATATCGTGTTGGTTCCCACTGTGGTGCACACTATTTTCTAACTATTGTGGATGATTATACACGTGCTGTGTGGGTTTATTTGATGGCTGAAAAGAGTGAGACTGGTTGCTTGTTACAATCTTTTTGTAAAATGGTTCAAACACAGTTTGGAGTAACTGTTAAATGCATTAGAAGTGATAATGGGTTGGAATTTCAATCGCACCACATGAAACAATTTTATGCTGATTCTGGAATTTTGCACCAAACATCTTGTGTTTTCACTCCTCAACAGAATGGTAGAGTGGAAAGAAAACATCGTCATATTCTCAATATAGCTAGAGCATTGCGGTTTCAAGCAAACTTACCACTTGAGTTTTGGGGAGAATGTGTCCTCACTGCTGCCTACTTAATCAACCGGACACTCACTCAAGTATTGGAAAATAAAACTCTTTATGAGCTGCTATTCAACAAACCACCTTCTTATGCAGCTATAAGAAACTTTGGATGCTTATGTTATATTAAATCGCGCACTTCTTACAAATTTGAAAGTAGAAGTAGAAAATGCGCATTTGTTGGATATCCATATGGAAAGAAGGGGTGGAAGGTGTTTGATTTGGGAACTGAAGAGTTTATCATTTCTCGAGATGTTGTTTTTTGTGAGGACAAATATCCTTTTTCGGAGATAGGATCTGAGAGTGCACCCGCATTGGGTCTATCAGGTCAGAATGCACCAAGAGTGGGTCAGAGTGATGATGCACCATTTATACAGCTCACAAGTAGACCAATTGAACATCTGCTAAATGATGAGCGTGTGGAAGCAAGGGGGAGTAGTCCTGATTTTGATAACTCTGAATCCAGTGAGAGTGCACCCTCATTGGATCACAGTGCACCCGTATCGGGTCACAATGCACCCGCATCGTCCGGTGAGAGTGCACCCGGATCGACCAGTGAGAGTGCGCCCGCATCGGGTCACATTGCACCTTCATCATCCGGTGAGAGTGCGCCCGCATCGGGTCTGAGTGCACCTGCATCAGATCAGAGTACACCTGCATCTCAACTGGTTGCATCTAGACGATCTCGCCAACCACCTGCTCGTCTACAAGACTACATTTGCTACACTGCGAAATGTGACCCATCTTACGCTCACCCCACATCAGCAGCTACCTCAGGTACTCCTTATCCTATAGCTCATTATGTAAATTGTGATAAATTTTCAGTTGCACATAGAAAACTTCTAGCTGCAGTGACAGCAAAGAAGGAACCCGAGCACTTTGGAGAAGCCATGAAGGACAGTAATTGGAGAAAAGTAATGCAAACTGAGATTGAGGCACTAGAACGGAATAACACTTGGTCCATTGAGGATTTACCGTCTGAGAAAAAGGTGATAGGGTGCAAGTGGGTGTATCGCATCAAGTACAACTCAGACGGGTCTGTGGAAAGGTACAAGGCACGGCTAGTTGTGCTAGGAAACCGGCAAGTTGAAGGAATTGATTTTAAAGAGACATTTGCTCCAGTTGCAAAGATGGTCAGTGTTCGTACCTTCTTGGCTGTAGCAGTGGCAAGAGGTTGGGAGTTGCATCAAATGGATGTGCATAATGCATTTTTGCATGGTGATCTTCATGAGGAGGTATATATGCGCTTGCCACCTGGTTTTGCTTCAAAACATCCTGGGAAAGTGTGCAGGCTACGAAAATCACTCTATGGTTTGCGCCAAGCTCCCCGAATGTGGTTCTCTAAACTCACAGAGGCCCTGCAGGCCTATGGTTTTACCCAGTCATATGCTGATTATTCTTTGTTCACATTGGAGAAGCATGATAAATTTCTTGCCATTCTGGTATATGTGGATGATCTAGTCATAGCAGGAAATAATTCAGAAGCTATAATGCAGTTCAAGCAGTATTTGAGTTGCACTTTTCATATGAAGGATTTGGGTGCACTCAAGTATTTTCTTGGTATTGAGATAGCACGAAACCCGACAGGACTTTACTTGTGCCAAAGGAAATATACTTTGGATATTGTAGCTGAGTGTGGACTTTTAGGTGGGAAACCAGCGGCATTCCCTATTGAGCAAAATCACAATTTGTCCATTGCATCTGGAAAACCCATGGAGGATCATGAGCGCTATAGGCGTCTCATTGGACGGTTGATTTATCTGACGATCACTCGTCCTGATCTGTGTTACTCAGTGCATATACTAGCACAATTCATGCATGCACCCCTTGATGTTCATTATGATGCAGCCATTCGTGTCATGCGTTATTTGAAGGGAAGTCCGGGCCAAGGAATCCTATTGCGTGCCAATAGCGATCTGACTTTATATGGGTACTGTGATTCAGATTGGGCAACATGTCCATTGACTAGACGGTCTTTGACCGGATATTTTGTGATGCTGGGAACATCACCCATTTCATGGAAGACTAAAAAGCAGCATACTGTATCTCGATCTTCAGCAGAAGCAGAATACATGTCAATGGCTACTACAGCTTGCGAATTGACTTGGCTCAAATCACTTCTTCAATCTCTTGGAGTTACACATACTCAACCAATGAAAATGATGTGTGATAGTCAAGCTGCTCTCCACATAGCAGCAAATCCTGTTTTTCATGAGAGGACAAAACATATTGAGATTGATTGTCATTTCGTGCGAGATCATATTCAGGCCGGGTGCATAGTTGCTTCTCACGTCCGCACCAATGAGCAGCTTGCTGACATATTCACAAAGGCACTTGGCAAGCGACAGTTTCACTATCTACTTGGCAAGTTGGGCATTCTGAACCTTCATGCTCAACTTGAGGGGGAGTATTACGGGAATGATATGAGAGATAAAATCAGCTAGAGACATCAAGCAATCTTAGAAATTTAGGGAAGATTTGTTTCAATATATAGAAAGGTGTAAAAAGATTATATGCTGTTTTTAGATATCAAGTATATATAGATTGTGTGTACTGCTTTGTAAAGTGAGAGAAAATCAATAAAAATATTTCTCCATATTCTGTTTCTTGTTAGAAGAAGAAGGAAGAAGAAGAAAAAAAATTTTAAACAATCCAAACTCTTCACAAAGTTACACACTTTCCAATATTTTTTCTCACTTCTTCCCTACTTCATTTCTTCCCACACCTATCCAAACGCACCCCTAAATTAGGATGATTTTGAAAAGAGAGCAAATACAAGGCGCGCGGTAGGTAGAAATTAGAATGGATTCCTTTGGCCTTTACAAGTCTCGACCGATCGCATTTTTCCTTTTAAGGCAGTGCCGTGTTGCCTTTTTAGAAGTGATACAAGTATACAACGAGCATTTTTCTATTATTAGAAGTAAGAGCAGCGTTCCACTGCCACTATTTTTTTATGCCACTATTTTTTTATGTCACAAGTTGCCACAACTTCATATTTTATTAATATTAAAAAATTATAAATTTCAAATACTAAATCTAAACCGTTGATCTTGTTCAATTTAACGAGCGATGCATTTTTTATTTTATTGATTACTTGAATATAAACCGTTAACTAGATTCGTTCATTTGTTGATTACTTGATCGATTATTAAACTGACTCTAAATTTTATAAAACTTATATAAAAATACATCGCTCGTTAACGGTTTAGATTCAGAGTTTGAATTTTAAAAAAAATTAAATATTGATAAAAGATGAAACATCATATATGAGAATTAATTCTCAAAACAGAAATTACCTAGGAGCTGAGGAATGATTACTTAATCGATCAGACAGTGCTTCGTCTCTCATGTCATTTCCGAATTCCAAAGTAAAGTTGTAATAATACATATACAAAATACAAATATCTACAAAGAAAATATCTCACTTACTGACCAACCCCTGCTTTCTTTTATCACATATAAAAACCAATAATCAATGCAGTCATCATTAAAACTTGTGTGTAAAAAAAAAACTTTTTTGAAATGGTGGCGAAATATATACCAACTTGTAAATTTTAATTATTATAAAGAGTTGACAAAAAGTTATCAAAACGTAAATCAAATTTAAATAGCATTTACTTTCATTAGCGCTTGCACCATCAAGCTCAAAGTTTCATCGTTTACGATCTGAGTTGGCAAAACACGCTTTTATGATTTTTCACCTTTTCAGATCACGAAAATACGAGATTGTTGTAATGATAAACGTCAGCAACAAAGTTCTAACAATAAATTTTCTAGCAATAAAATAACAATGATCGATGATGATATTAATAACAACAACAACAACAATGATCGATGATGATGATGCACTACAAGAAAGATGGTCTTTATATATTCTCCGTTTGGATGAGGTGTGGGAAGAAGGGAAGAACGGAAGAAGTGGAAAGAAGTATTTGGAAGTGTGTAACTTTGTGAAGAGTTTGAATTGTTTAATAATAAATTTTTTCCATTCTTCTCTTATTCTTTTCTTCCCACTCCAATCCAAACACAACCATAGATTTAGCTTATTTTATTGTTAGATTTATTTGATGCACTAAATCTAACAATTTTTTTTACCAAGACTCAATTTTCTATTAATAGCTCCTTAAAAATCTAGAAATTTATTTTTGATAGACTTTTTCGAATCTTATAATATCTAATGTAGCAAAAATAATTGCTAGACCTTTCCAAATTGTTACATTAGATATTATAAGATTTAGAAAAGTCTAAAAAAAAATAAATTGCTAGATTTTTAAAGAGATATTAATAGAAAATTGAGTCTAGTTAAAAGAATTCTAGATTTAGTGCATCAAGTAAATCTAGCAATATAACAATGTCCAACATAAATAAAAAAAAAATTAGCAATAAAAATCTATATAAAGACCATCTTTCTTGTAGTGATGATTATTATGACAACAACAACAACAACAACAATAATAATAAATAGGATTAATTGGTTCTATGCCACTGTGAAAAATAGTTAATTAGAGATATGCCACTGTTAGATTGTTAATTAGATTTATGCAATCATCAAATTGTGTAAATTAGATATATGTCATTATCTTATTCCTAAAATGATTAAATACTAAAAATGACATCCTGAAATCTCTCATTATTTTTAAAAATTCCCAAACTGTCCTTTTAATAAACTAAAAAAATTACGGTGAAAAGAAAACACTAAAAATTTCTAGATTCTACCTCTATATAGCTTGGCATAATTTATACGGCAATCATTAAGATGGTTGTTATTTTTTAAATTAATAATCTCGTTTAGTTTGACGTTAAAAAAATATTCACATTGTTTTTGTTAATCCGTGTAAAATATAATTTACCTAACATTATTCTCATTATTACATTCTCCATCCAAACATATAAATATATATTTTTTATTTAATTATTTTAAAATAAATATAGTAGCTTGGCCTTGGATTGAAATACACACATTAATCATTTTATATCAAAATACATGATATTTTTCTAATTTCAAAGTTTTGTAGTGGCATAAAACTAATTTGTCATTTAGTAATGGTATTTTCCTAATTTCAAATTTTTATAGTGGCATAAAACTAATTTGTCATTTAGCGATGATATTTTTCTAATTTTAAATTTTTATAGTGGCATAATTAAAAGAGTAAAATTGGTAAATGAATTTTTCGATGGCAAAAAAAACTATTTTTTACTATTCTGTAATGGTATAAAAATAAAACTAATTTTTCATTTAGTGATGGCATTTTACTAATTTCGAATTTTCATAGTGGCATAAATCTAGTTAACCCTGATAAATAACATTGTGGTAGTTCAAAAAAGTCAGTTTGCATTGTAAAATGGCTAAGCGCGCATGTGTTTTGGAGATTTTGGAATTGTCAAAATAACCGTTGATAATTTCCAAAAATGCGTCTTAAATTTGATCAAGACATATCAAAAAATTATTTGTGAATATGTACATTCACACATAATTTTCATATATAGTCCCGTTTTATTATATGATGATATAATTTCATATACAATTGGCATTCAAATTGATTAAAAATTACCAAATACCAAAATTCATAATTTAAGTATTTTTGAATAAGGATGAGAATATGATAAATAATAATTACACTATAGCTGTTTTTTAGTTAAAAATTGAAGAAAAAGAGTCTGGTTGAGTCAATAATTAGACGATTAATTATCACGGTTCAAAAATAGAAGTAATATATGTGGTGAAAAGTGTGTTTACAAATCAAATATTTGTAAAGCTTACAGATATCATTTCAAAAAAAAAATAGTATAGATTTGACCAATACTATAAAAAGAAAACTTTTCACCACTTCAAGGCAAGCATTAGAATTGGATCAGGATCTCGACCTGACATGACATGTCGCGCCTGGCATGCCCAGATTTGACCCGGCTTAATTAAAAGTCATCTGGTCGATTAATAGGGACAATTGGGCTTCGTTAAGACGTTATCCGGAAAGATAAGATTAAAATTTAAAACTAAACGTATAAAAAGTTGTCAATTCAAATCGTTTTCTTATTTATCCCTACTACCTCTGCCTTCCCCTCAGTCAGGTAAAGCTTATCCGTCTAAAAATTAAACATTCAATCAAGAAGTCAGGTCACTTTGGTCACGCCGTCACGGTTCCGTCAGTATATATTCGGTCGAGTTTTGACATCAAATTGTGTTCAAATTTCGTCCAGTTTTTGTGAGCCCTCCATCTATTAATAATCACTAAAAAAGGAAGTTATTCTGATTTCTATTTTCTAGTCATTACTGTACTCAGGCCGAACTATTGATGCAAAATTGCAAATATGCAATCACATGTCGTCGCTGGGTCTATAGTGTCGTATACCTACCAAACAGCTAGTATCGTTTGTTTGTCAATTTCACTTGAATAAAGTGACACCAACTTAACTTTTTGAATGCGATGGATCAATATTTATATCCCTACCTTTACCGTTCCGTCAATGTACTGCGAATCTCATAAAATTTTGTTGAATGCGATGGATCAATATACATGTCATAACTTTTTTGAGCCAAAAAAAAGCGACACACACAACTTAACTTTTTTTTATATATTTCAACAAAATTCAAATGTCAAAACTTTTGATTTGTTACTTTAAATATTTAAAATGTCAGAAGTATACTTATTTCACAAAAGTTTTGTAGACAAAATATCTTTTTTATAAAGCCATAGACAAATATCTAAACTTTATTAATACTAGCAAACCGTACTCACTCAATGGATGGGTAAATTACATGTGAGAAAATTTTATATAAATGTTCTATTTCCAAAATAAAAAATTTATTATTTTAATAAAAAAATTTATATGTGTTGTGTTTTCTTTCAAAAAAACAAAGCATAACTCATCCAGCGATAAATTTTTTTTCTATTTTTATGAGTGCACAATCAATCCAACGATAGATTTTTTCTATTAAAACTAAAAGCCCGTAAACTTATATCCTTCGATAATATCGAATCATTGATTTAAACGATCAATGGTTAAGATTGCATATGTTTACATCCTTCGCTTGATTTTTTTCAGTCCTTGCATACGTACTTTTATGAGTATAAAGTAGAGATATCTATAATTTTTTTTTAGTAAATATTAAATCGTTATACTAGTTTTCACATAAGAATTGTCATCTATATGGCTCTACGTCCCGAAATTATTTTATATAGGAATTCAGATGCAAAAAATTTTAATAGAAATAATAATAATTATTATTATTAATAAGAAGAAAGTTCGAACGCGTTTTATAAAAGCGTACAGTCTCTCTCCTTCCTACCCGTTTATAAAATGCGCTCGAAGGCTTCGAACGCGTTTTATAAACGGGTAAGAAGGGGAATAAATTCATCGCTTCAGAAACGCCTCAAAAGGCTGGTCAGACCTTCATACCCGTTTATAAAACGCGTTCGGAGCCTTCGAGGGCGTTTTATAAACGTGTTATTAGTTTTTCATCTTTTTCTTTCAAGCCGCAACATTTAACTTATTAAAAATAATATTTTGCAACAAGGTCCCTGCATGTTTCACATTTACAAAATTCTCAAAATTTTATTTTCAATTAAAGATGTATTAAATAGATATAACAAATATATCACACATATTTTATATGCATTTAATTGCACAAATTTTTTTTTAACATGTGTATAATATCATTTTGTTTGAATAATTATTCGTCGATGAACCCTGTATTTTTACTATTTAATTCTACAAACTTATCTTTTGCATTGTAGTCTCTCCTTTTTTTTATTTTATGTTAGCCATATATAATCAAATAATATATAATATAGAAATAATTGAAATATAAATTTTTAATTAAAAAATTTTGAACATTAAAACTTTAAACAAGCATAACTTTTGATAGGAAGGTCTGTTTGGGGTAAACAAGCACATTCCGGAAAGCTGGAGACGAGATCTACACTTTTTACTTAGGTGAAACCCCTGTAACGACCATTTTCGGAGCCAAAAAACGCTCTCTAGACCTCCAAAATCCACTTTGAAAGTTTGCAAGCCTAAAAACCACTCTAAGCTACTAAAAAAATTTTAAAATCATAAATTAATCATTAAATAGAGAAATGCAGTAAATCAAGTGACTTTCTTGATAGTTATTCAAACAAAATGATATTAATGTCAAAATTAATATTCGAATGTCATTTTTAAATAAAATTAATATGAAATTAAATGTGATATTTTAAAAATGGTAAATTTAACCTTAAAAATAAATATAACCTAAATTTTTACATTAATTTTCCTATTAATTTAAAAAAAAAACAGTAATAATTCCATTTCGAAAAATTTACGCCTTCCTACCCGTTTATAAAACGCTCTCGAAGGCTCCGAACGCGTTTTATAAACGGGTACGAAAGTCTGACCAGCCTTTTGAGGCGTAATTGAAGCGGTGAATTTATTCCCCTTCGTATCCGTTTATAAAACGCGTTCGAAGCCTTCGAGCGCGTTTTATAAACGGGTAGGAAGGAGAGAGACTGTACGCTTTTATAAAACGCGTTCGAACTTTCTTCTTATTAAAAAAAAATAATAATAATTCTTTCTATTAAAATTTTTTGCATCTGAATTTCTATATAAAATAATTTGGGCTCTACGTCATAGCACTTATCTTGTCTGTTACGAGTTATATCAAAACGGTCAAATAACTAGCTAGCTAGGTCAAGTTTCATACATGACTTCCTGTGACATGCTATGACCATATCTGGAGGTCAAATATTACAAGTTTTCATTTTTGTGTTTATCTTGGTATGTTGTGGTAATTAAACTCACATGGTTTGCGCTGAGTCATTTTACATTCGCAGTCAAGAAGTACTAATCTGACACGTTTACATGAACTTTTGTATATACCTTAACAACGCCGTAAATTAAAAATTATTATGGCATGTTTTTCTATCGTCTTCACAGATTACTAGTAGTCACCGTCTGATTACACTTTCTTTTAATTTGATAAAATTATAAGAAAAAATTATTTCGAAGTTTTAAAAGAGCTGTATATATAACAAAAAATCAACATATGTTCCTTAATTTTTTTGTCCTTCTTTATGTCCTATTTTTTAAAACAATCACTATAGGTTATTAAAAGTATAAAAATTGAGAAAAGATCATTTCAATTTCTGTGGTAAACAGGTCATGCCAAGTCAGACCAACTTCCTCTCGGAAAAAGTCTTCCCACGTTAAACTTCTACTATATATACGGACTCGGCAGAACACAAACGCTTCCACCTACCAACCAAAACCCTCAACCAAATTAACTTAAAAAACAAAGGCGACCAAAGCAATTTAGCAATTAGAGAAACCACGAAAGCACAAAACCTTAACTGACATTTGAGAAAGCATAATGGACTGGTGCAAGGTATTGGGGTTTGTAATTTCTCTTCATCTGTTCTTCTCTTTTGTCTCTTGCCTCCACAGAGATCAATTTCCTTCATCTTTTCTCTTTGGCACTTCCACTTCCTCTTATCAGGTTCTTTTTTCTTTAATTTTTTCCCCTATATAGAATTTTTATTCACTATAATTGGATTACATAGTACTATCATAGTAACATCTTGACAAAATTTCCATTTTTCGTTTTCCTTTTTCCTTTTTTTTTATTTTTTCTGTTTTTGTAGATTGAAGGTGCTTATTTGGAGGATAACAAAGGTCTCAATAATTGGGATGTATTTACTCATACAAAAGGTCGTTATTGATTTTGTTAAAACAGCGTACAGAAAAGAATTGCTTAATACACTAATGATGTGTAATTTCTATAGAAACCGTATGACAGTACAGCAGATGTATTTCGTTTTGTCATTCCTATGCTACAAATGTTTGCCAGACACACACATCGATTAATGAATGCGTAACCAATCCTCTCTAAAGCTTTTCAAGTTATGATGGTCATAGGCCAAGAGCCTAAAATGTGCAACCTATTCTGAATTCTCTCTAAAAAATATTAAGTTTGGATTATTATGGATTAAAGCCTCAAACTCAACCAATTCTCTATACAGCACTTTTAAGTTGAGATGATTATGGGCGTAAAGCCCAAAAATCAAGCATATGCCTAATCCAAATCCAGCTGAAATAACCCCTTATTATACAGTACTAATACTTTGAACTCCACTAATATATATGTCATCATGTCGTCTTCATTCTTATTTAATATTGATGGTTTTCATTTTTTATTTTTCCTTTTTTACCAGGGAATATTATGGATGGAACAAATGGTGATATTGCGGACGATCATTATCACCGGTACATGGTACGATATAAGAGTGACAGTAGTTTATTACTAATATATATATACACATGAAAGGTTATATTGATAAAATTTCTATTTGTCAACTGTGACAATTGATAAACAATTATTTAAATAAAAATAATATAAATGATAATATAGTTCAAATTAATTGTGCATGCACTTTTTGTGCAATTGGACAATTTTTATTAAAACTTAACCATTAACGACGATATTTTGTCACCTAAACAACTCATCTAAACACAGAACATACATATATGCAGTTTTATTATTTTTCCTGTTAGAGAATATCAATAACAAAATATTTTTACAATAATTAATTCTTGTAAAATGCGCGTAGAATAACAAATGAACAACTCATTAACTAATTAAAAGCGGACTCTAAATTTGATATGTTCAGGAGGACATTGAATTGATGCAAAGTCTTGGGGTCAACTCCTACAGATTTTCCATCTCATGGACAAGAATCCTTCCAAGTTAGTGATTGTTTGTTTATTATTTTTTTATTTAATAATAAGTTAGAATTGATTTTGGAAATGAGTTCGAGTATCTTCCTTTTTTTTTACTCTATTATGCCTCCAATTTATTCATATTATTTTATCTATGCATTCTTTCCAAAAAAAAAAATCATGTTATTCTCATTATATTTTGATAAGCACCAAGATCCCATAAAATTACACCGATTAGAGAACTTTTAGGTAACAATTTTGCAAATTAGATCTTAAAGAAACAAACTCAAAATGTGATAATATTGTACGTTCGTATAAAACAAAGTAACATTATGCAATTTTGTTAAAATTATTATTTGCCTTCTATTTCTCTTATTAAAATTTCGAAAAAAAATCAAGAGCATATGAACCTTCCCCTTTTTATTTCAATTGTTATCTATACTCTCAGAGAAAATATGTTAATCTGTCGCTTTTAACTTCGTTACTTCTAGGAGGAAGGTTCGGAGAGGTCAACCAACTTGGCATATCATTCTACAATGGACTTATCAACGCCCTTCTACAAAAAGGTATCTATGTATATATTTTTTTTAATTATTTTGCACACGTAAGAAAAATTTTTACGAAACAGCACCTATTCAACGGTTCTACTTTAGAATTAGTTGTTAAAGGTAATGTAACTTAAGTAAAAGTTTTATATTCAAAAATAGTCTGAAGGTTACTATAAATATATAAAATAAACTTGATTTTATTTTTTTAAAGTTAACTTTTGAGTACTTATACCGTACCTAAATATATAAATTTGAGCAGGTATAGTGCCATTTGTCACAATACAGCATTTTGATGTCCCGAAAGAACTAGAAGATCGATACGGCTCATGGCTGAGTTCTGAAATACAGTATGTTTGCTGTTTCCTTTTCATGTCATATTCTTATCTTGCTATGTTAAAATATGATATTCAACTCAAGGTCTTGTTTCTTTTTCCTATTGGATGTTTAACCATCTCAGGGAAGATTTTGAGTACTATGCAGAGGTGTGTTTCAAGGCATTTGGTGACAGGGTGAAGCACTGGGTAACAATCAATGAACCTAATATACTAGTCAATTTGGGATACTCTATTGGAGTTTATCCTCCTGGCAGGTGTTCTCCACCTTACGGTAACTGCACTTCCGGCAATTCGAAAGTGGAACCGTATGTTGCTGCTCACAACATCATACTGTCTCATGCCAGGGCTGTAAATGTTTATAGAAAATTTTATCAGGTAAATTTGACAAGCTAATGTTATTATTGAAATCATTTTTTTTTACAGTAATAACTGCTGTTATGTAATTACCATGCTATAAGTATCTCGCTAATGACTCACAATAATCAGGAAAACCAAGGAGGATCCATTGGAATAGTTCTTTCTTCATCATGGTTCGAGCCACTGAGGAACATAACCGTCGATCAGTTGGCTGTTCAACGAGCTCTATCTTTTGAAACTGGATGGTATATTTTTTCTTTGTTTTAACTTTAAAAATCATCTGACTGTAAAATATAATGACAAATCATACATATTCTTTTTTTAAAATTTCTAATTGAAAAGGTTTCTCGATCCAATAATTCTTGGAGACTATCCTTCTGAAATGCGCAAAATTTTGGGGTCAAACTTGCCGGTGTTCACGTCAGAACAGAGGAATCTTTTACTGACGACTAAGTTGGATTTCATTGGAATCAATCATTATACTACTGTATATGTCAAGGACTGCATATTATCTCGGTGTGTATTGAATAGCTTCGAGGGGAATGGATTACTTGCTACTACTGGAGAGAGAGATGGAAAACTAATTGGAAATCCGGTATGCCAGAAAACCATTTTCTTTACCACAGTACATGATATATTAAAAAAAAGTAATTTACACGATTAAAGCAAGGAGGAGCAAACAAGTATAAGGGAAAAAATTGCCTAACAAATGGAAATAACTAAAATTAGACAGGAGGCGGAAAATTTTATTAGATCTGAATATTATTGTTAGTGCTGGAAGCAGTTTATATTTGAAGTTCATTTTTAGTAGAAAGCAAACAAAAGTTAAAATTGAAAACAGATTTACATCAAACCATTGAATTCTGTTGTATTCCATTCAACCTTAATATCACGGGGAGGCACCTAAATCGTCATTCGAAAAAAATTTCAAATTTGAAGTTTATTGACCTCTCGAGTTTCAGACTGGAATGCCGGGATTCTATGTTGTTCCACATGGCATGGAGAAGGTGGTCATGAACATGAAAGAAAGATACGGCAATATCCCAATGTATATAACTGAAAATGGTAATGTTTATACAGATATAAAATATTTACAATTCCTTTTTATTTTCAGTCAAGCAATTTTATTTCATTTTTATTTCAACTTGTTAGGTTATGCACAATCAAGTAATAGCAACACTGCAATAGAAGATTTAGTTGATGATGTTGAGAGAGTAAAATTTATGCAAGGCCATCTCACTTACCTCTCCTCTGCAATCAGGCATGTAGCTATGTGTTTTTGTACATCTTATATATTGTATAAGAGCTAAAGAAATAGAACTATTAGTATTGCCAGGTTTGCATGTCATAAAACTGGTAAAATTTTAAAATTTCCTTTCTATGAAAAAATGTGTATGCAGGAAAGGAGCCGATGTGCGGGGCTACTTCGTGTGGTCTCTTATTGACAATTTTGAGTGGAGTTTTGGTCACAGCCTGAGATTCGGGCTTCATCATGTAAATTACAAGACGCAAGAAAGAATTCCGAAGCTATCTGCTATGTGGTATAGTGCTTTTCTAAGAGGCTCAGCAATTAACAAGAATTGGAACGAGAACCCTAGTTTGAAAACATATTAGAATAGACTAGTTAAAAGTGTATAGAAAGATTACTATAAATTAGCAATTGATTAAAAGTGTATAGAAAGATTAAGATAGATTAGCAAATGATTTCTAACTTGGATAATTCTTTTGTAAATAGTGTATTCTAGCATGCGGTAGGTTTAATACCAGTTCCGTTTAAAGTTATGCGAATCAGTAAAACGAATACAACATGCATTTTATTTTGGCATTTTTTTGGTTGCTGATTTCTTGGAAATTGTCATGATAAATTAGAATCCATGACCTCCAGCCTCTTGATTGCAAATTCTTTTCGGATGAAGAGCGCTTGGTAAACAATATATAATGTCGAAAGACTAGCAATTTATTGGGATGAAAGAATTAAATTATTTTTTCACTGTAAATAAATCCACAAGTACTCCCTGTCCCTGAGCTGAGTCCACTCTCAATGTGTACTGAGAAACCTTAACTGACCTAAACTGGGTACCAAGTTTAAGCATTATGCATATTTCATGACATGAAAATCTGCAATTTGGGAAATGTGAAAAATCCGATTGAATTTATTGTAATATAATTCATTATTGCAAGGAAACATTAGCTTTGGAAGGTAGGACATCAGAGGAATAGTTTACCAAAACATGTATTCTACTAATTCTAGTTTTTGATGGCTTTGAAGATGTAAAGCTGGAAATCCATAATAAAGGTACACCTGCCCAAAATAAAATTTATAGAGATTCCAAGTTTGGGGGCAATAGATCTGATATTTTAAAAACTTCACAGCTAGATTGAAATGTTCACATTTGCTTAAACTGGTACAATCACCAAAAAAAAATGAAAAGAAAAAAAAAAGAAAATTTTGTCATGAAAACTAATTTCTGAATCGGGCTTTAATCTCAACCGTTCGTTTCCAAAAAAAAAACATTAATTCATTAGCACTCATGAAAGGTTTGATCCCGATCAAAGCCCGATTCAGAAATTGGTTCTCATGGCAAAATTTCCCAAAAACAAATATATGCAAAAGAAGCTGGCATCACATTATTCTGCTTGTTTCTCAGTCTCCTAGATTATCAAATTAAAATCTTTTGTTAAGATTTCCGAATGTGGGGCTTATACATTAGCAAAAGTTGAAAATTAACAGATAAAATAGAAAAGCAGAGCGTAGAGTACACAAAATTAAACTTTCTTGCTGGGTGTCAATGTCATAAACCAGCAATTATGTGAAGGCATTCTTATATTCCATTTCTCTAGGATGAAAATGGTCTGGCATAAGAGCACAAATGATTTCTTTATCGGGTCAAAAAAGGCCTGTATTCAGTATCACAGGTGAGAGGAACAAATATGGTTGTTCCGCATTCAAGTATTGGTTAGTACATGAATCCTGTGCTGGACATATAAAACCATGTGCAAGATTTATTCCCTGATTCAGGAAGCCATTATTAAATGTAATATATAAAAACAAAAATAACACTGTGACCATGCTATATATGTAAAAGTAACTGTTCCCATGGTACCAAAGATGGTCTTACAAAAGGTACCCTAACAGTTTACCTAATAACCTTGAACACACACTAATGTCGTAAGATGGGACTATATTATGAAGGAAGCTAATACAATGTAAAAGACTATGAGCTAATCGTCCCTCAATGCCTGCTGAAGTGGGTCCTCTGTTGCGGGCCTGTTGTAAGAAGTTGAACCATTTGTAGGTAAAGGAGGTTCTCTCAGAGGCTTTGAGGCATTTTCTCTTACATCCATCGTTTCCAGTGCAGCTCGTTCTTTGGCCTTCTTAGCTCTCTGTACAACTTCCTCCTGTGTTTAATTTTACAAAAGCATTGATATAATGATTCTGGAAACTTTTCATTTGACAAAATCAAACTGGCTATTAATGAGATCAACAACATGTTCTGGCATGAAAAATATGCTGTGCCTCTGGTACCAACAAATGAGCATCTCCCATGCTGGTATGCCCTCCTAACCACTAATATTATCTCACAAATTTCCCTCCGTAATATATAATTTTTTTGTCACTTACAAAAAAATCAAATAAATGGAGGGGAATGTACACAGGACAATTTTCATAGTTAGTTAAGTCATAACTTTTGTGTTTCTTATTAATAATTTATTTTCTCGTTAGTTCAGAAACCTCCCTCAAAATTTCAAAAAATAGAAATCCTGGTTAGAACAGTTGTTCTGTAGAAAAATCTTCTAAAATGTAATCAGACCTGAAAATCTACAACTTGCTTTTGTTGTTCGGCTTGCCATTGACCAACTACACTCAACAACTCTCCAAGGGTAGATTCAATTCTCTCGTTTAACGCCTCCGCGAACGCCTTCCCCAAGAAGAACGCATCCAAAATTGCCTTGCTCTCATTCTCATCTTCAAATTAAGCAAATTAGATTGAAACCATTCATAGAGTTAGAATCTAAGTCGAATTAAAAAAAAAATGAAAAGCTTACTTGAACTAGACCCAGGACTTCCGCTGCTACTGGAGCACCGTACACCCTTAATATTGTTCCTGATGAGATCGGAGGTGGGTCCCAGTGTCAGAGTTGGAGGGTTCAAGCGTACACCGGAGCGCAAGTTCTTCGTTCGCGCAACGGCTGAGACGCCGTAGGAGAGAGAGGCAGCGCTCAGAGCTGCCATTACTACACACGGCTCCACCTCCGTCTCTCAAGTTAGATTTTATTTCATTTGCACGGGCTTTAACAGGCTACATGGGCCTATATTTTTGGGCCTGAACCGAGAATCGTTGTAAGTAACGGGTACGGTACAATTATGCGAATACTCGTGAAACTATTGGGGGAATCTCAAACGTCAATTTCAGATCTGGTGGTCCATATCCGAGTTTCATAACTCTCCTGAGAGACACGGCACGACTTGTGTGATCAAATACAGACTGTCGTTATATGGGCGCTGATTGCATGATGTAGTCACTCATGCAGACAAAGAGGTCCGGACTTTTGACCTGTGGGGCCCAAATCCATTAAATAAGTAACGGATCCAAACCCGACAAGTGTTGATATAATCGAAACTAAACGGGTCGGGTCGGGTCGGGTTGAATTGCACTGTGCTTCGATAGTTCGATCTAGGTTTCGTTCCTTTCTTCCCAACCCAAGTTTTTCGACATTAAATCCTCGATCTAGGGGCAATCCTGTAAATAATACTGAAAACAATACCCAAATCTCTATCAGTTCTCTCGCCTCCTCCGAAGCATCCCTACGGATCGAGAACTCAGAGCCTTGCATAGCGTTCTGGTAAGAACTTTGTTTCGATCTCTTCGTTTTAGTTTAGAAGTTGTGAGTAGATCGTGGCACTTGTGGCGGTAACAGTGAGGTTTTGATGGTTGGAGTTAGGGTTTAGGCTGCTTTTAGGGCTATTGATGCTGTAATTTCTAGTTGCTACTTCTGAATGAAATCTGATTTTATTCAATTCTCTCTCTACCTGCAACTTTGTTTTTTTGTGATAATTGCTAGAATAATTTGTCATAGATACCAATTTAAGTGCCAGGCCTTTTTATTGAACATATAATCAGTAGGTCATATTTTAAATGATATGATATGTTGCATAATGTGGATTCTCCTTAAGCCAACTAATAATTGTCATTTGTGCAGATTCTACCTGACCAATAAATAGTTCAAATGTTGACTGAAAAGTGAAAACAAATCCCTTCTGAAATCCTTCTAATTTACTTAGTTACCCCTGGATGTCTGAAAGTTTATCAACCTTTGATTCTCATCATGGACCTCCAATCCTCTCTTCTCTCCATGGACAACCAGACACTAACTCCCCCACATCAGAATCAACATTACTCGGTTATACCCAACCAATCCCTAGCCATAGGCCAAGAGTTTCCTGATGTTGAGGCATGCCGACGTGCCTTGAAAGACATGGCCATAGCTCTGCATTTTGAACTCAGAATTGTCAAATCGGACCGCAGCCGGTTCATTGCCAAGTGTTCACAAGACGGTTGCCCGTGGCGCGTTCATGTGGCCAAGTGCCCTGGTGTACCGACCTTTTCAGTAAGGACACTCCATGGTGAGCATACTTGTGAGGGGGTACGCAATTTACACCATCAGCAGGCCACAGTGGGGTGGGTCGCCCGGTCAGTTGAGGCTAGGCTACGTCACAACCCCCAAATAAAACCCAAGGAGATTTTGCAAGATATTCAAGACCAACACGGGGTGGCTGTATCTTACATGCAGGCGTGGCGAGGAAAGGAGAGGAGCATGGCAGCTGTGCATGGTACATTAGAGGAGGGATACCGTTACCTCCCATCATACTGTGAACAAGTTAAAAAGACAAACCCAGGTAGCATCGCGATTGTAAGTGGTACAGGATCAGAGAATTCTTTCCATCGGTTGTTTATTTCTTATCGTGCATCAATATATGGGTTTTTACATGTGTGTCGGCCACTCTTAGAGTTAGATAAGGCTCAGTTGAAAGGGAAGTATCTTGGGACAATGATGTGTGCTTCAGCTGTTGATGCAGACCACTCAATGTTCCCTTTGGCATTTGCAGTGGTTGACACTGAGAGTGATGAAAATTGGATGTGGTTTTTATCAGAGTTAAGGAAATTGCTTGGGGTCAACACAGATAAGATGCCAGTATTGACCATATTATCTGAACGGCACAAGGCAATAGTGGAGGCAGTTGAAACACACTTTCCCACTTCCTATCATGGGTTCTGCCTTCGGTATGTGAGCGAGAACTTCAGGGAAGAGTTCAAAAACCCCAAATTGGTTAACCTGTTCTGGAATGCTGTCTATGCCTTGACAGCTTCGGAGTTTGATTCAAAGGTGACCGAGATGATGGCAGTGCAAGATGTGATGCCCTGGTTCCGGCAGTTCCCTCCTGGCCTGTGGGCAGTTGCATATTTTGAAGGAGTTAGGTATGGTCACTTCAGCCTTGGTATCACTGAAATATTGTACAATTGGGCACTTGAATGCCACGAACTACCTGTTGTGCAAATGATGGAGCACATCCGGCATCAATTGGCTTCCTGGTTCATTGAGCGCCAGAATATGGCCTTGTCATGGGGTTCGATTCTTGTACCATCAGCAGAAAAACTCATCTCTGAGGCGATTGCTGACTCAAGGTGCTACCAAGTTTTGCGTGCTAACAAGGTCGAGTTTGAGATCGTCTCATCTGAGCGAACAAACATTGTTGATATCCAAACCCGGTTTTGTTCATGCCGTCGATGGCAGATTTATGGGATCCCATGTGCTCATGCAGCTGCAGCTCTCCTTTCATGCGGCGAAGATGTGCGAATTTATGCACATGACTGTTTCAGTGTGAGGAAATATCGGGAGGCTTACTCCCAACCGATATTCCCAGTGCCAGATAGGAGTTGTTGGACAGAAGCGGGTACTGGATCAGAGGGTTCTGGGCCTGGGCTTGGCAACGGGGAACTGGTGTTGAGGCCACCGAAGACAAGAAGGCCACCTGGTCGACCAAAGATGAAGGTTTTGAAAATAGAGAGCTTGAAACGGCCGAAAAGGATAGTGCAGTGTGGCCGGTGCCATTTGCTAGGTCACTCTCAGAAGAAATGCACTCTCAGGGTCTGATGGGTATTTCTGTTTTGGGGCAGAGTAGGATTTTTTTTTTCTCTTTTTGGGTTTTTTTTTCTTTTTCTTTGGAGTTAGTTGTCTCCTGAGGATGGATATGCATTGTGTATTTGTGTGTTACCTTTCAATGGTAGGAATGGATAAAAAATCCATGGTCTTGTATATTAATATAACTTTTCTGTTCTTTTCTTGATATTTTCCTCCCTTTTCAGTGTATTTCGTGGTAAGCTTTTCATCCGAAATGATACTTTTATTTTAATTACGTTTTAGATTATTGCCTAGTGGCACACCGAGTATGCTTTTTTTTGCTAATATCATTCGATATGTAATATGTTAGGTTCAATGCAATGCATTTCATAGTCAGGGTGCATTTGTCGCTGAACCTGACTCTACTTTTTTTTTTCCCCTAAAATTTGGTGCAACCTTGAACTAGAGACTCGCAGTCGCAGGGTGTGAAAATGATTCCACAACTTGTGCTAGGGTAGAGAGTATGATCGATTGTAGATTGCCAATAATATTTATTTGTGTGAAATAGCACGGATGTATCTGAAATGTTTATATAAAAGATTGTAGTCACAAATTTTTTTATAATAATAAGACAATAGTATATTCTATCTTGAAATTTTTTGACAATAATATATTCTATCTTGAAAAAAAAAAATTTGACAATAGTATATTCTATCTTGAAATTTTTTTGCCAGCCTATATGGCCCTGTACTTTTAATTGTGGTTAAAATTTTTCATCTGCTTCGGAAGGGAACGGATCAGAGAAAAGCCATGACCTACTTCTTTCGTTATAACGTACGTACCTAGGATAGATGTACAGAGGATTCGTCTGTTTATTTATTGCAAGCATCAATATTAAACAAAACCTTTGTTCTTCGTATTATCCACTAATTTATCCCTCCATGATATACTGGATATTGTCTATTAAAGTACTAGCAGCATTTTTGGAGGAAGCACAAGCATGATTTAATTCTCTATGGCTCCGTTTGGATGGAAGCAAGAATAAGAAAATAGCTTCTTCTTACTTTTAAATTTATTATAAACAATCCAAACTCTTCACAAAGTTACACACTTCCCAATACTTCTTTCTTTATTTCTCTTATTCCCCTTTACACAGTCTCGCATGCACAAAACTAATTTGAACACAAGCACTAATTTAATCATGTCTATCATAAAATTAATGTTTTCACTTTTGCCAACCCTTGCAACCATAGCAAATCCAAACCACAATCAATAGTAATAACAATTATTACATAGCTAAGAAAGTTGTAGATGTAGTAAATGATGATGACGTTAACTCCCAATAGTAATAACAATTATAACTCAAAAATCTCACTCGCAGGACTTTTGATTAACTGAGATGCATGTGTGTCGAATTGAGAAAGGAAGATAATTAAGCACGAATATTATCTAAACATGGCCCCGTTTGGATCGTATGGGAATAGAAAGAATAGCTTCTTCCTAAACGTAAATTTATTATAAACAATCCAAATTTTTCACAAAGTTACACACTTCCCAATGTTTTCCACCTAGGAATAGGCTATTCATCTTCAGGGGCGGATCCACCTACCGCCTTCGAGCCCCTGGAACCCCTCTTTAGCCCCAGCGAATTTTTTCTGTCATTGAAGCACTCAAAGGTGGGGCTAAAGAACAAAAAAAGAGAAACCGTTCGATGAAATGATTCATTGGAGCACTCAGCCCCACCTAAATATTTTTCCTAGATCCGTCACTGTTCATCTTATTCCTAAGCAATCCAAACGGAGCCCAGTAACATCATGCTTCAGTGTTTTACTGCATGGCTTCTAACATTATGATGTCACGATCTCCCAAGAAGTTGCATGGAGTGTTGTTGCTGGTTTCGCCAGGCAAGATTATAATTTGTGTTTTCTGCAAGAGTGGAAACAGATAAAACGTATCAGATGGTTAATTTTCCTATGAAGTTACTGTCAGCACCAGCCGTTCTTATTTACCTTTCATATAATTTTACTTTGATTGTACTAGAGGGGCAGCGTACAAGTCAAATAACCAATAAAGAGGTTCTATTTAGATATCAGTACTAATATTACAATGTACATTTGTACTACTTACCAACATTTTAAATGTTGTAATTATTGAATAAAAATTATTCACCAAATTTCAATATCTCCTACTAACGAGGCAACTATATTTTGCTATTTATTCTTTTCAGTACCAAGCTAGTCCAATAACACCTTGAGAGAATAAGAAATTAAATTGCTGAGACTGAAACAGAATGTAACAGACCGCAACAAACCAATGACTGACATGCAAACTTTGGATATCAATCAGAAGCTCAAAGTATCAAGATGTTACAATTCCAACAATCCAGAAGCTAGGAATAAAATTTCATTCTTTTATGACTCAATTATAGGCTCCTGATGTTTTTTCTTGGTTTTTGTTGTTGTTCTCCTTCTAATTGGAAGTAAATGCAAAGTTCTTTTACCTCATAACTGAATTTAAAATTAAATTTCAGCTAATTACCTGAAATTTGGTGATAGCAAATTCTTTCAACTTAGGAATTCTTTTCACCTTAACTGAATCTGGAAATTGAGGACATTTCCTCAATAAGTTGCATTCATATAGAGATAAATACTTTAGGCATGGAAAATCTGCACTCTCAACACCACCCCACTCCTCCCAAGCATCCATATTCTTGAATACTAATGCCTCCAGCTTAGGGAACGCCCTGTGACACCAGCCCATAGAACTGCTACTGCTTGCATGACCACAAAATTCTTCACCAATTCAGGTCAATCTCACCATCGAGTGTACAGAAAGACGCTTGAGGGACGGAAGCTTGCCAAGGGATGGAAGTTTCTCCACCTTGTTGCAACGCTTGAGATCTAGAGTTGTTAACTTTAGCAGGACTTGGTCACTAAGCCATGAGGGTAATCTGGTACCACAAAAGCCATTTATGATCAACTCCTCTAGCTTATGATATGGTTTGAGTTTCTCTAAGACCTCAGAGGCTAATTCCCCATTTAAATCAGGTGAAGTGGAATCAGCAACTGACCACTCGAGGGTCAATTTTTCAACTTTTAGTTTATTCTGCATATTTGCTTCCTCTGCAAATTTAGGATCAGTTACATTGTTGATCCCCAATACATGCATCTCTCCTTTTAGATTTACCAAGTTGCTTAGTTCCTCTATTCTACAACTCTCAGTTTCGGTTCCCATGACAAAAACTGAGAGTGTTTGAAGGCTGGTCATTTGCCCTATACCATATGGCATCAATATTCTACGACTCCTGTATAAGGGTAAGTAAAGGTGTCTCAAATTATCCAAAAGCTTCAATCCCTTGGGTAACTCATCAAGATAAATGCACTCTCTAAGATTTAGTGTCTGCAGGTTAAAAAGGCCACCTATGGACTCTGGTAAACATCGGATTCTGGAATTCTCAAAAGAAAGATACCTCAAATGTATTAGGTTTCCAAGGTTACAAGGTAAATTTTCAATATCTGTATTACTCAAGTCCAAAACCCTGAGACAATCTAATAGCACAAAGAGGTCATGAGAAATATTCATGGGAAAGGGAACTCCCTCAGGTTTCTTTTCTCCAACAAACAGGAAAGACCGCAGATCTTGGCCACCAAAGGAACCCAACTGTATGGCCTCCTCTAAAAGATGCTCTGGTGGTACAATAGAAGAATGCCTAACCTTCTCATCAAGTGTTGGCATCTTAGAATCCTCATTTCTGTTAAACTCCTTACCCGAAACATCTTCAGCCAACTCATGGTAAAGGTCATGCATCACATATCTCTCTTCAGTAGGGTAATGGAACGGTGGATGGAGGAAGAAGCATCTGTCAAGTAAGTAATAAAAGTACTTGCCACCCACTTCTTCGAGGCTAGATGACCCATTGCAATCAATAAAACCTTGGGCCATCCACAGCTTAACCAACACATCTTTCTGAAAAACATAGCCTTTTGGGAACAGGGAACAATATGCAAAGCAGCGTTTCAGATGCAATGGAAGTAAATCATAGCTCACTTTAAGAGCTGGTAAAATCTTGCTGACTTCATCATCCTCAGTCAACAATAAATTCTCCAAAACCCTGTTCCAGTGTTTCTCCTCGTGAGAGAAGCTCAGGGAAACACCAACTGCCTCAGCAGCCAATGGCAAACCCTTGCACCTGGACACAATCCTCTTACCAATTGCTTTCATATTACAGTCCAATTCAATTTTACGACCCTGACAAGCTCGATTCCTGCATAGCTCCCAGCTGGAATCATCTGATAGGCACCTTAGATGGTATCTTTTTGCACACATAATCTGACTAACCTTCATGCTCCTTGTAGTCACTACAAGTTTGCTCCCTTTAGCACCATATGTTAGGGGAACCTGCAAGCTTGACCAATGCCTAGGGTCCTCATCCCACATATCATCTAGAACTAGCAAAAATTTTTTATCCCTGAAGTGGTGAATAGCAGTATGATGAAGAGAATCCAGTTCAGAAAGATAAGGAGAGGTGTTTCCAATGCCCTCTACAATTTTGCGCATAACTTCAACCACATCATATTGCTGGGACATATGCACCCATATTTTCAGATCAAAACTGGATTGAATGGCATGGTCATGGTAAACATGCTGTACAAGTGTAGTTTTCCCAACACCAGCCATGCCCACTATGGTTTTAACAGAGTAGGTGCCATGACTAAGTTCATCAGATTTCAACCATTCAATCAGCTTATCCATGTCGTCTTTCCTACCAACAAGCTGACATGCAGAGTGCGAGCTCATTGGAGTTATTGGGCTAGGCTTGACCAGCCTATTCCCATCTTCTTCTTGCAATCGCAGGGCATCACGCTGGCGGGCAATCTCATGGAACCTGTTCATGTTTCCAAAATTAGTGCCATAATAATGTGAAATCATGGCTGATTGATTTTTTACTCTAAAAGTTACCAATTATCGCTGATAATTTCATAAAAAGCAAACAAATCTATCTTAGTTCAGTATCAATGCATTGCAGCTGATGCAATGAAATCCAGATAATGACATCAAAATAGTTTAAAGATTTGGCAAGCCAAAACACCTGAGAAACAGTGCATTGTAATTTAGCACGGTACGTTGTTCCCTTAAATTTTCTAGGAGTCAAAATTCTGGATCTGAACTGTATTAAATGAAATAATGTGTCAGGTCATCAAATGATGAGAATTTCTTTTATTGACCCATGATGAGTTTCTGTCTATTATTTTAGAAGATGAAAAAATATAACCTGCAATTAATACTACAAATTAGTCAGTTATTGTGATACCGAAATGATATAACCCAGTAGACTTGCTGCTGATCCTTTTAGGAATCAACACGTAGCATCCCTCACATATATCCACACAGCCCACACTCCATTTTCCTATATAATGAATGGAGCTATAGCTGATATTCCAAGTCTGCAAAGGTGCACATGCATCCTATCCAAACCCAGAAATTTTGTCCTCAAGATAAACAGTTACAATATAAGAAATTATCCACAACAACAAACTTCTATAGCACACCTGTCAGTAATCTTCTTAATCTTTAGGAATACTGAGGCCGAGGTAACAGATGGAAACAAGTTATAAGCCTCTCTCTTCCTCTTCCCAGTGCTCTCGAGCAACTCTCTCTTGAACTCCTCGAATCGGGTGCCCCGCAACACCTCAAACTGTATCGTCTCGACGACATCCTCGGCCCGGTACTCGAGATCCCTCAGCTCTCTCATCCAGAGCCGATCGAACTCGTCCGACAACCCCAGCCCATCGGACCTCTTAAGAGTTGCTCGGATGGCCTCCAGCCTCAGTTTGAGCCTGAAGAACTCATCCTCGTCGATTCTCACCGGTTTGGAGTCGCGATTGAAGGGCTTTCCGAGGTTTGAAGCGAGTTTCTTGCTGGTGTGGAGGAAGAGTTGGAGGGAATCCATGGCGCCTTTGACATTGACAAAGAATCTCTCCTCGATAGTAGTTGACGACTCAGGATCAGGGGTATCCATCCAATTGCTGGTTCGGATCGAGATAACAGATATCTAATTGTGAGAGAAAGAGGAGCAATAATTGGAGGCGAAAAGAAGAGGAGAAGCTGAGAATTGTCGAAGACCCACTCTTCTCTAGTATCCAGTATCAACTGAAGCCTGAAGGTCTCGTCGTTGACTCTGGATAATTGAAGAGGGTGAGATTTTCTGAGACGCTTATAAGTCTATAAACAACGCTATCATATACGTTTCCTTTTCTGATACTGATTACTGGGGCCCGCAAGTAACTAGACAAACGTAAATACAAGGCCCTCGTTAAACGCCCAAATGTACAAGGCCTCTCTACATTAGTATCACCGTCTCACTTAGGGCTGCAAAATGATCGAGACGATGGCGCAAATGAGCTGTTGCGTCGATCGTTTCGTGCTATGCAATGAAACAGACTTTTTAGACGAAACAATCGAAATTGATGAAATTTTCGTGATTTACACATGGACGAACGAAACGATCGAAATTGATGAAATTTTCGTGATTTACACATGGACGAAACTATTTCATTGTTTCGTTAACAGTTTCGTCCAACCATACGAAATCTTTTCGTTGTTTCGTTAAACGTTTCGTCCGGACGAAACGAAACGAAAAACGGTTAAAACGACTTCCATTTTCAGCCCTAGTCTCACTGAATCGGCCTAAATCTATACTTCTATAGTACATATTAAAGCACGCATACCAATGAATGTAACACGCTAGATCTAGGACGTAAAAAGATGTTTCTGCCGTTCGATTGGTTTGATCTGCGGTTGGATATCAATCGCCAGCCGAAACAATACCATTGCTTAGTTTTCCATCTAATATAGAAATAAATTGAATAACACATCTATTTTTATCGCTGGTAAATTAAGAAACATATTTTTATTATCTAACATTATTTTGTTTCTTTATTTGCCCACATATGAGGACATCTTATCTTACGGAATTGCTTTCCGTCATCCTCCTTTTCCTATCATCCACATCATCCCCTGACAGTTATTAATGCGTTTTTCTTTTTTGGATGAGGGGATGAGAGGGAGAATGAGCGAATTTTCTTTTTTGGATGAGGGGATGAAGGGGGAGGGATGAGCGAAACAGATAGGAGGGAGGGACGAGCGACACGGAGCGGAGGGAGGGACGAGCGACACGGAGCGGAGGGAGGGACGAGCGACACGGAGCGGAGGGAGGGAGGGAGGGAGCGACATAAAGGAATGACAACTGTTCTGGTTAAATATATAACGGTTCTGGTTAAATATATAACTGTTCTGATTAAATATATAACAGTTCTGGTTAAATATATAACTGTTCTGGTTAAATATATAACAGTTCTGGTTAAATATATAACTGTTCTGGTTATATATATAATTGTTCTGATTAAATATACAAGTGTTTTTGATAAAATATATAATTGTTCTGATTATATATATGACTGTTCTGGTTATAAATCATTACATATATAACAGAGGAGGGAGAGAGATGAGCTCTGGATAGTAGCGAATCGGGAGATGGGAGGAAATTAGCGAAATAAAGAGGGAAAGAGAGGATGATTCCAGGAGATGATGGATACACGTTTTCTAAAAATAAAAAACGTATTTTGAGGATGATGGAAATGATAGAAATGAAGGATGATTGTCAGCCCCGCTTATCTTATGCTAGTAAACTTAATTGATTTCCGCCAGGCCGCCATAGAAATGCTTTTTTTTTTTCGCTTTACTAATGGACCTACCATTGACCCACACTGCCATACAGTCCATCACTTGATTCTCCCAAAAAAATTACAAATAATACTAAAATAATCTGAATTATATATCAGTATCATTCTTAAGATATCGTATCAGTATCTTTCTTAAGATATTTCGAACCTATTTATATAATAATTCCTATTATTTAAGTAATATTTTCAAATTTTAACAATATTTTAGTATTTTTTTTTTTGGCTTGCATCTCTACGTTTGTTCCTGTAAGTAATCACAAAAGACGAACCAAGGGTGCGTTTGGATGAGAGAAGAAGAAGAGGAAGAAGGAAGATGGAAGATGGAAAGAAAAAAAATTATAAACAATTCAAACTCTTCACAAAGTTACACACTTCCCAATACTTCTTCCCTTCTTCCCACACCTATTCAAACGCACCCCAAGAATGTATTTTTCTCAGGACCTCACTGCCAGTTAGTGCGTTTGGATCGTTGGAAGAAAGAAGAAAAAGAAGGAAGAAGAAGAAAAAAAATTATAAACAATCCAAACTCTTCACAAAGTTACACACTTCCCAATATTTCTTCCCACTTCTTCCCTTCTTTCCTTCTTCCCACACCTATCCAAACGCACCCTGATTGGACCCAAGTTTCCAATCAAGCCGAAAGCTCTTGCAAAGATGTCAGATATTAATTAACAAGAATTACGAGTCTCCTAATTTATTTGGTACATCAGTAATCTCGACTAAAGCTGGATAGTGGCTCCGTTTGGATGGCTTCTTCCCGGAATAAGGAATAAAGAATAATCACTTTTTACCAATAAATTTATTTCTAATCATCCAAACTCTTCACAAAAGTTACACACTTTAAATTTACCCCTTCCTAATAAATTTCTTCCCTTATTCCTTATTCCTATCTTATTCTCAACGCATCCAAACGGAGCCAGTAAGATTTTGAGAAGAGCTCCCGGATGCGCAATAAGGATATGTCATACTTATATTAAAGTAAAAGTCACTTTTTAGAAAAAATAATAATAAACTCACTAAATAATGATAATATCTTGGTAGATAGGTGTATCTGGATGGTCTTTGAATAAGATGAGGAATTTCTGAATAACAATTGTGAATTAGCAATTCATGAACATGCTATTCTCGAGTTAATTCACAGTTGTTTGGTTGGTTGTATAAGAATAAAGAGAGTGTGAAGAAATAAAATATTGATTAGTTTATTGATTTCCAACTATGTTTTGGCGCAACCATGATTGTTTTTTTGGCACAACCAGCACTTGGGCGCCATCTGAGGGAGATTGTAAACACCACAATTATAAACACATCTCTGAAGAGAGAATAAAGAGGGAACACTGGATATCACATATTTCTTTCCCATTTTCGAATATACAATTTATTAAAGTGAAAATAAAGAGGGCACTTTTGTCCAAAATTTATAAAAAAAATCACAATTAAAAAATCGTTATAGTTACGAAAAGGGTAAATATGTAAAGCAATCATGATTGTAGGGTTATATTTCTAAATTTTAAAATTAGATGGATATATTTCCAATTGGCTATAATTAGAGGACGGTTAATTTTCCCATCAATTAAACATGTCACTACTCACTAGCGCACCCATCAATTAAACAGTATTGCATAAGAACTGCGCGCAACCATCAATTAAACACATTAATCAAACACACCAATTAAGCACAACCATCACTTAGACACAAACAAGAACAATACTACACCTCGACTACAGTCGTAATTAATCACAACACCCAATAATTAAAATCAAGAACAGTATTGCAGTGCACTAACTATTATTCCCAACAAGGAAAAAATAAAAAAGAAGACCATAACATAGGATCCATAAAAGCATTTCCTACTATTTTTCCTCAGGTCAGGAACGATTCATTTGTGAATAGTTTAAAAATAAAATAATGTATTTGTGAAGTCTCAGCTACATTAAACAACATATTATAAATCAGATAGAGGGTGAGATTTAAAAAATATGACCATAATGCCCTTCTGTCAATAATACTACAAAGATTTATCCATTTGGGTTCTAACTCCATAATCTCAATTTCAAATTCAAGTACATTGCCCTTACCATAACAACTACTGATTTTCAATTTCAAATTCAAGTTGCATCTATCATGGAGCAATGCCAGATTTTTTTTTTTTTTTTTTTTGGCCGTTTATTTGCCATTTTCTGCAACACAAAATTCAAGTACATTGCCCTTACTATAACTACTGATTCTTTCTTTGTGTATTCTAATTCCTTGTGTTGTTGGGAATTATGCTGCCTCTATGTACGATCTTATCTAACCTGCCATGCATTTCACCTTTCCATTAAAAAACACAATTGGTGGCATGAGTATTTTGCTAAACTATGATAATTTAATAAAATTAAATAAATGAGACAGATATCTCACTACAGTAGTTATGCCAAAGACAGTTCCTTGCCACACTTCATTCATCTTGAATTCCACAGAAAATTTGTCTCTCAGCTCACTCCCTCTTTCAGCATCAGTGTGCCTCGAACTTCCGCCACGGAATGTATACCTGAGGTAGAGGGATTGTCAGTATACTTCATTGCCACATTGAACCACCAAAGGGCTGCTTTATGTTTGTGTTGACCCTTCCTCTTCTCATTTTCATCAAGGATCCTAGACATTGCTTTCAACCCTGATATAATAAGCAATTAAAAAAAGTTTGTAATTTCTTTGAAGGACAAATGTACCAGTTGCAGTCCCTCGTCCTACTGATAATTCTTTATTCAAGGGCAAAGCATTGCCAAGAAGAACAATTCACATTGATTAACAGAACATTACACAAATCATATGAGATATAACTTTCTTTTTTTTATATTGATATGAGATATAACTAAAAAAAAAGTTATATCTCGCAGTTCTCTTTTGTGACTTGTCTGCTTGGTAGTGCACCTAAGCTCTCTTCTTCATACCTTGATTAATCTGAAATAAATGAAAAATTAGAAATAATAGTTTCTAACATAGTACAACAGTTAACATCACATATAATAATACAGAATCAGGTGATGATTAATTACACAAACAATATTATGCAAACCTGCATAAAGCTTCATAACATAATAGAAACTACTTACCAGTACAGCTACTCATTAAATTACAAGTACTTAAAACTACATAACATAAACATTGAAGTTCATCACAGACTAAAGTAATCCTACTTGAGAATACATAACATGATCGGAACCAACTCAAAGCTACATAAATAAGTTCAGCCACAACATAACAGAAATTTAAACTAAAGTTCAGCAAATTCTAAGACATTAAACTAAAGTTCGGCAAATCCTAAGACATTAAACTAAAGTTCACTAAATTCTAATACCCTAGGCAACAACAGACAGTCTACTATTGGCGCAAGCATGTCATCAAAAGTTTGGGTTATGTGGAGGCACAGGATAACCATAATTGTTGCCGCCATGGTCGGGGTTGAGATAGGCATGCATTCCTTCATTTCTGGTCAGCATGCAACTATACCCATTGGGGTTATTATTCGCATGATTCTTGTTGCCTAAAACATCACACACATTCACCCATTCGACAATATTCTGCTTTGAAGCCTTGAGAAACCAGAGTCGCATGCCTGGTCTTTCAATCTCATCCAGTATGAAGTTTAATGCTGGACCACGAATGCCTAGTTGTTCTATCTTAATAAGGCACTGTTCCAGCTGCTTTTTACCTTTCTCAATCTGCTCAGCGTCTGCTTTGATACTTCTAGCAATTTCGAGCGCAGATTTGGTAAGCTCATTCCTTACTTCCTGCCTCTTTCGGTACCTTTCCCTGTACCTCTTTCCCCTAGACTTGCCTTCGCCTGCTGAGTCATCAGTACTTTTCCTCTTTGAACCAGAGCTCTGGCAAATAGGAAAGGTTGCCTCGGAGAATGATTGTCGCTGAGGTGAACTGTTGTCATCGCTGTCATGAGGAAACTCCTCAGCATCATCCGATTCCTCCGATTCAACACACTTTATTGCCGCACTGAACCACCAAAGAGCTGCTGCTTTATGTTTGAGTCGACGCTTCCTCATCTCATTTTCATCACGCATCCAAGACATTGCTTTCAATCCTGATCTAATAAGCAATTAAAATAAGTTTGCAATTTCTTTAAAGGAGAAACGTACCAGCCGTAGTCCCTTGTTCTACTGATAATTCTTTATTCAAAGGCACAGCATTGTCAAAAAGAACAATTCAAATTGATTAAGAGAACACTAAACAAATCTTATGAGATATGGCTTACAGTTCTCTTTTGTGCCTTATCTGCTTTGTAGTGCACCTAAGCTATCTTCTTCATACCTTGATTAATCTGAAATAAATGGAAAATTATAAATAATAATTTCTAACTTGGTACAACAGTTAACATCACATATAATAATAAAGAATCAGGTGATGATTAAATTACACAAATAATATTATGCAAACCTACATAAAGCTTCATAACATAATAGAAACTACTTACCAGTACAGCTTCATTTTTTTAATTACAACTTTTACCTATAATAAGTTGCCATGCATAAATTCATCTATATTATTTTACATGCACTGATGAAGCCAGGATTGAAGAATGACGGGGGCCAAAATCTGACTAAATGAAATTGAGAACCAAGAAAATTACAAGTTTAAATATTAATTACCCAAAATAATACTAGCAACCATTAATTTTTCTTAACCAAAGCATCATTGAGCATAATATTTTGAGTCTAGAGGAGGCCCATGAAACTTAATTATATAAATTATCTTAATAAATTAACATATGGTTGGGGAATATTCTAATTATTAGGGGGGGCCTGGCCCTTGCCAGTCCCCCTCTGTCTTCGCCCACTTTTACATGGTACTATGTTCAGATGTTTTCTGCCGGGTTGAGACACTAATGTTGTATCCTTTAATGTGCAATTTATAAACCTGGTTTTGGCCACTCAAGCTATATTAATGAACAATGATTATTTGGTTAAGATAAGAAAATAAAGTAACAACATACCTCAAAAAACCATAGCAGTGCAACACAAATGAACTAGCAAGTACTTCCACCTAATCTGTTGAAAGAAAACACCTTAACTAGATTTCAGAAATACTAAAATAAGTGCAAAAGTTAATTTATCTGTACACCAAAAAGGATCTTATCATGTTATACAATGATCAAGCTTTTAAATTTCGCCGTTTAAACAGCATTATAACGCAAATAGCGGTTTTCTCTGATAAAACGCACGAATGTCAAAGCTTACAAACGAGAAATTACGTAACGCGTCATTTACGAATTTTCGACGAAAAATCGGAGAAAATATTTCGTTTTGCGGAGTAAAACGGGGAAGTTAACTTTTAAAAAATACATTTTTTTCATCAGCCGACCAAGCCTAGACCCCTTTCTACTCTCTCTCTCTCTCTCTGGGTGTCTGTCCTCTTCCGATCTCCCCCTCCGCCGGAGTTTCTCCTCCTTCGCTCGAGCCACTCGATCTCCTCCTCATGTGCCATTCAATCTCCTTCTCTGCCACTCGATCATCTCCAGCGCCACTCTGCTCCTCTCTACTGGTAGAGACGGAGCGAAGGCTGGTGCTACTAGCCCCGACTGGTAGAGAGAGGTGGTGCAATCCACGGTTGCTGGTACTTCATTTTCTCTTCTCCCTTCTTTTTGGTTTTGCACTTTTCAGTAGCATCTTCTTCATGCCATTTTCTTACCTTTTGATTTTGATACTTGATTTGCTAATCAATTATGCACAGCCCAATGGTCAAATTGAAAGGCAATTGAGGTTTACACAAATACACAGCCCACGATAAAGGTCACAATTCCAATTTGACTTTGGCAATTAGATAATATTCAATTCATTGTCTTGAACCAGAGATGCAAAAGTAAATTTAGTTATTATTTGATACTGAGAAACGCTGAGGCTTAATACCAGTTGTGTAGTTGAACGAACTATATGAACTTCAAAGATTATGATACTCAATTTTGGAACAGTAACCATGAGTTACTAAATCCATTAGTAAGACTTGGAAATAGATAACAAGGTACAACAAGATAGCCCCTTGTGCAATTAACCTCTCAATCACCTCTCTGTAAACCGAAAAAATCGCATTTTAAAAGCTTGATCTCAAGAGAAAGAACATTAGAGTGTTCTAGCAATTAAGTTCAACAATCACCAGTGCAAATGACCACCAAAAAAGAGCTTACCATTCCTCCTTGTTCCGACTAGGATAGTTTATTGCACAATTTATTTCATTTTTAGTTGCTAGCGCCGCAAGTTGCTCCAAGTGACCAAGCCTAATGCATTTCCCTTTTTTTTTTTTTTTTTGTTGTCATAGTCAGTAGGCTCTTACTCATGAAGAACAAGCTGATTTTCGACCATAAGTTTCTCTCCTTAATTTGTTAATATGGGAATGAATTTCGGACTTTGGGTAGATTGTTGCTGCACGAGATATAAGCACGCATACCAAAATTTAGGTATACGTGCTTATTCTTATTCTTGTGCAACCCAAACACAAGAATAAGAATAAGCACGCATAACCAAGCAATTATAAAGAATCCTTTTTTCAGTATAATTGTATAATCTAAATTACGGTGGTAGCATAAATGTGTAATCTTGATGCATATATGTCAAACTTTGATGGTTATATAACAACTTTGTAATTTCTTTGCATGCCAAGTGTAGGGAATTGATTGTTATAGAAGTAAACCGTTATATCACCGTTACATCGCCGAAATAACACCGCACCGTTATATCAATCCTGGACCGTCATACCGAAAAAACCAAAATTTAAAAGCTTGATAATGATATGAACCCGAGGTAATGACATTTTAGGTGGGAAAAGAGCATCTGGAAATGACTAAATAAAAAGGTCCTTAAGAAATAATTGTAATCTTTCCAGCCATAATCACATTTTTCATTACTGGATCACTAAATTTATTGCATTAATTAATCATATATATCTCAAGTATATCGCAATATGCGACGTATGAAGTAATATTTTCTGGTAAAATAATTAAACAATTACTAGAAAAAATTACCAGAAAATAAATCCAAAGTGTGGAGTAATAGGGAAAACCTAATCGATTTAAAAATTACCAGAAAAAATTATACTCCAAAGTTTTTCACAAACCCTAATACCTAAAATTGTGAAAGACCTAGCCTGATCAATCTCAAAACCTGAAATCATATAAAGTGTAAAACCACCCAATTGGTTTATATCAGACTTGGCCTATTCAATCTTAGGAACTGAAACAGCAAAGAAATAAAAATAAACCTTATGCCTAATTTATATCTTGTAAATACCAACATTTCGCAGGTACAATAAAAAAAAAGCCATAAAAATCAATTTGTCACCTGTGTCCAACCTTGTCCATTTGCTTTGTTTAGAGTTTAGGGAGAAAAAAGAAGAAAAGAATCAAGGCAAAATAGGGACGAAAATATTCAAAACTCACCGCTAAATAGGAGCTCTTCCATCTCAGGGTCAGTGTACAAGTCGATGGTGACAACGGTTTCGTCGAATTCTCCTCCGATCGAAGTAGGTTAAAATTTTTTCACGGTAATGGCAGTATGTCTGAGACAGACTGAGAGAGATGAGACGTGTCGGAGTCTTGGTGGAGTAAAGCTCTCTCTCTCCTCTTTATGGGTTAATAAAACGGTCCGCTGAGTAAAGCTTTGCTAGATTTTGGGGAGCGTTCCGGTGCCCCAATATTTCGGGAGCGTATCCTCTGAACCATCAGATCAAAATTTTTCGCTGCCCCAAATGTCACAAAATCTGAACCATCAGATCAAAATTTGATAAACGGCCTGGATCGCATCTCCTTAAACCATTCAATCTCCCAAAAAAGCAAAGAACGAAAGAGAAAATCAAAACCTCCAACGGCGGAACCCTTCTCACGTAGTTCTTCTCCGCCGACAGCTCGATCCTCCTTGACTCTCCCCTCTGGCTCTCTTCCTTCCCGTCACACAAGCTACTTCTGATCTCACCTCCACCTTCCCGACCTGATTCGCTCTTGTTTTAAAAACCCACCTCGTTGTGGTCGTCCAACTGCTATCAAAATTATTTGTCGAGTTGAGGTACCTCTTACCTGCGCTTGGTAGGGGGTCCAACCATAGGCATCAAATTGAATTTGCTTGACATGGGGTTATAAACATGCTGAGCTTCAATTGAATTTGCTTAAAAGTGAAGAGTTCATGAATAAACGAATTTGCTTGACAGTTTACAGTGGAGTCATTCGATTCAAAGTTTTCTTTTTTTCTTGTTTAACAGTATCTTGGGCTATCGTTAATTCGTTATAGTAGAGTCGTATGTGCTTTGCCTCAACATTGATAATTTAAATAGCCATGGTTTGGCCAAATTGCTTCCGCCCAGGTTTCTAATTCACCTCAAGTTTGTATTTGTGCTTCATTTCTTAGTGCTATCTCTGTTTATGATTCCTTAAATGTAATGCTAATTTGTACACATAATTAGAAATTTAGACTGGTACCGACATAGTCTATTGGTACATACTAACAAATTCTAATTAAGCGTACAAAGTATAACAAAAGTATTATAACTTCACAATAAGTGATCCAAATTTATAATATAATTAATTAAACTTAAATTCAGCTTATATTCAAGTTGAGATATCTACTTTTGTTAAGATATTTACGATTTAGATGTAAGCAGAATGCTAATTTTTTTGTGGTGAACTGGCAAACAGTATAGCTAAGATAATAAGCATGCCTAAATAATAAAGAAACATCAACAGAAATATGAAGTCATACAAAGTATCTCTTCAAGTATCTAGCCAATACAAATCTGATATTGTACCAGTGGGCAGTGTGGTACACCACAAGTACCCCTTGCTATCTCTATGTTCTTTATACAATCACATAAGACAAAACAACTAATTTTACGGAACACGAAAATATCAGAACTCTTTTGAACAAATTGTTTTCCAAGAGAAGGACATTGGCATCAAATTGTACTATGTCAATTCTACTTTTTTTTTAATTCACATAGACGTTGAAATAAGAATGAAAGTTCTAATTCCTATCACAACTGCTCCATATACATCAATGCAATTTAAAGACACTTGCATTTGGATTGTGAAATCTGTCAGTCCGAGGTCGACCAATTTTGCATATAAATCGTGTTTGCCTCCTTCCACAATCCTGTAAAAAAAAAATCATCTAGTAAAAATTTACTAAAGGATATGATGAATACACTAAAAGTATAACAATTTCACAGACATGTTAGACAAATCGATTTTGACAATACAATCATTCACTGAGAACAAACATCTACTTCTAAAACTCAGTTCTCAACCACAGTGCTACATCAATTTTAACCGAGCAAAAAAAAGGAGTATAGCACCTCACGAATTCAATAGAAGACCCAGAGATCTGAATTTTTTTATGCTAAATCCAACAAAATTACATTGAATCTTAGACTCGATCAAATACCATATCTACTAACTCACTTAACATTCGCATGTACCAGCTCAATTAGTTCATGAATAAAGTCCATCCTCATTATAACTCATATTAAGCAAATTAAATTAATAAATATCACAATAAAGTTTGCAAAGGTAAAAAGTAGATTGTCAGAAAGATAGCTTAGAGATACCTTACCTCAGAAAAATAATTTTGATAGCATCTCGAAGATCACATGGCACTATGGCAGGATAATCTAGGGTTTTGAGCGAGTGTCATTGGGGTTGTGGCGATAGAGGCGCAAGCAGGGGTAGCTCGACTGCTCGAGTGGTAGAACAAGAGAGCGAGGAGCACATCGAGGATATGATGAATACACTAAAAGTATAACAATTTCACAGACATGTTAGACAAATCGATTTTGACAATACAATCATTCACTGAGAACAAACATCTACTTCTAAAACTCAGTTCTCAACCACAGTGCTACATCAATTTTAACCGAGCAAAAAAAAGGAGTATAGCACCTCACGAATTCAATAGAAGACCCAGAGATCTGAATTTTTTTATGCTAAATCCAACAAAATTACATTGAATCTTAGACTCGATCAAATACCATATCTACTAACTCACTTAACATTCGCATGTACCAGCTCAATTAGTTCATGAATAAAGTCCATCCTCATTATAACTCATATTAAGCAAATTAAATTAATAAATATCACAATAAAGTTTGCAAAGGTAAAAAGTAGATTGTCAGAAAGATAGCTTAGAGATACCTTACCTCAGAAAAATAATTTTGATAGCATCTCGAAGATCACATGGCACTATGGCAGGATAATCTAGGGTTTTGAGCGAGTGTCATTGGGGTTGTGGCGATAGAGGCGCAAGCAGGGGTAGCTCGACTGCTCGAGTGGTAGAACAAGAGAGCGAGGAGCACATCGAGGAGAGGTCGAGCTATCAGCGGAGGAGTCCGACATGAGAAGGAGCAGTCGGAGACTCAAAGGCTTTGATTTTCTCTTTTGTTCTTTGCTTTTCGGGGTGAATTGAATGTTTTAAGAAGATGCGATCCAAACCATTTATCAAATTTTGATCTGACGGTTCAGATTTTGTGACATTTGGTGGCAGCGAAAAATGGGGCAGCGGAACGCTCCTCATTTTTTTTTGTTAGTTTTACAATAATTTCCCTAATTTCTCTATTATTACCTAATTAAACTAAAAAAATTAAATGATATTAAATAATATTAAATAAAAAAAACTTACCGGAGAGGAGCTTTGTCTCTGTCACTAGGAAGGAGTGAGAGGAAAGGGGTATCGTGCTTTTATAAGCAATAGAATGGCTAACTATCGGATCCTGAATATCCGATAAAGAAGGTGCTTTGGGCAACCGATTTTTTTTTTTTGAGCAACATTTTTTGTTTCTAAATGACTAAATTGCCTTTAGAGTCAATCAATCAGATCTATTATTTATCCTAATTTATTTCTTTAACGGTGCTTTCTTTCTCTTTTAAGATTTATGCTAAAAGACAAATGCTCCTCTACAAAAATTGAACAATTGATCATGCACGAAAATTTTTTGTTAACTTATATAACATTAAAGTAACCAATGGTTCTTTTGCATAAATATTTTACGCATTTTTTCTTTGTTTTTGCTCTATAGCACTTTCACGTTGCCTACAAATGAACTAAAGGGTTTGTGAGATGGCAAAATTAAAAAAATTCAGTGGAGAGGTAAGAGAGGTCAGGCGAGATTTAAGATGTATAAGCGAATTTACTAAATTTTAAAAGGACAATTTAGTCTTTTTTAAAAAAATTATGTTGCTTGCAGTAAAAAATCCGTTGCCCAAAGCATCTCCCGTCATCAGACTTCCAAAATCTGATATTACAAACTTAGTTTTAAAATATGTTTATTTTATTAATAAAATCATAATTTAATAATATTATGATTTTATTTTAATTTTTTCAGTATGTTTGGTTCAACTCAGAATTGGACTTATTCGGGTCGTTCGTTCCAAACACGACTTAACGAACGAGTAGTTAATTTTTCATACAAAAGCTCTGTTTATAAACAGCATGTGATACTTAACAAGTAACAACGTTAAATATTATCTTTTTTTTTTTTTGCTTTCATAAAGTATATATTTGTTACTGACAAATTCATTAGTCCTTAAACAATTAGTTAGGTAATTGCAAATATTAGCTTATAAATTTACAAGAAAATTAGCCTATTAGTTAAGAAATTCACGTATTTATCAATAGTAGTTAGTGGCTTTATCATTGTTCTAGAGGCAACGGGTTCAATTTCCGATACGCGGAAAAAAAAAATCTATTTTACTGAATGGGTTATGGATCTATAAATAAATAGTCTTGTTTCCAAAAAAAAAATTTACTTTTTTATCATTACAAATTGTAAGTACAAAACTATTGACAAATATGTTATTTCACAAAATATTATTATTATCTAATATTACGAATACACAAATATTTTTTAATATTTAATTAATTATAGTATAAATTTTGAGTTGACGACGGACTTTCAATTTGTTTTGAAGACGAATCTTGTGGCCTGCGGGATAGCACATCTCCCCGTAAAGGCGTAAATTAAGTTTTCTTCAAAATTCAAAAGAGAATACATTTGTTTTCTCGCCTCTCGCGCTTAAAGCAAGAAAAAATTTTATCAAAGACAAATATATTCTTAATAATTTAAAAAAAAACAAAAAAATACTATTCTTTTTAATAACAGCACAGCTATAGCGATACTAGCATTGCGGCATTAGTATTGCCGCTATAGGACTTCCCTTTTTTCGTTTTATTTGCATTTTAATTTCCTTTCTTTTTTCGTCTTATTTTGTTTTTTTTACTTTAATTTTTTATTACATGAATAAATTGTAATGTAATTATATATATATATAATATTTTTAAATGGTTCAATTTTACTTGTATATAGTTGTCTTCAAAATAACACGACATGTCTGTTAGCACGACATGATCGTGTTATTGCGTCGTGTAGGTAATTTTAAAAAATTAACACGATTTGAAACGACACGACTAACACGCAACATAACACGAATTTAATTTTTAATATTACAAAAAATAACACCATAAACATACTTTTTTATTATTTTCTTAAAAAAATATATTAACTTTATATTAAAATTCAAATTATAACCGTAATTTATTTTTTAACGTATATTTATTTTTTTAATATGTTCAAACAATAAAGAAATGAGCTACCTTAAAAATAAAATCATCAATTAATTTTTTAACAAAAAATATTATGACAATTTTATACTGATATATATACTAAATTTGTAAGATAGTCAAATAAAATGTAATGATATTTTTTTCTTCAATTTAATATTTTAACAGTTCTTAATAAATTATTATAAAAAATATAGAAAAGTTTCTAACACGACGTGTCAACACGACATGACACGATCGTGCAAGTCGTGTGTCAGAATGAGTGTTGTGTTGTCTCTTCTCACCACTCAGCACGACAATACACGATCGTGTTAGTCGTGTCGTGTCGTATTGACATGTTGTGTCAAAAATTTTTACGTGTCATTTTGCGTGTTGGCACGACAAGACATACATGTTGGCACGGCACGACACGACACAAGTTCGGAATTAGCACGACATGATCGTGTTACGTGTCGTGTCATAATCATATCGTGTTGGCAATCTTGAAAAATAATAAGATTTGACACGACACGAACACAAACTAACACGATACGACAATGCGTATTTAATTTTTAACATTATCAAAAATAGCATCATAAACATACTTCTTCTTTTAAATCGTTTTTCTAAAAAAATATTTAAATTGAAACAATAAAGAAATGAGTTAGTAAAAAAAAAATCATCAATTAATCTTTTAACACAAAAAAATAAAAAAAAAATTCTAACACGACGTGTCAACACGACACGACACGACCGATAAATCGTGTTGCGTGTTAATCGTGCCGTGTCAAATCGTGTTAATTTTTTAAGATTACCAACACGACACGATAACACGATCGTGTCGTGCCAATTCCGTACTCGTATCGTGTCGTATCATTTTGAAGGACCATACATACAAGTAAAATTGAACAATTTTAAAATATTAATTATATATATATAAATTATATAAAATTAGATTATTTATTCATGTAATAAAAGAATAAAGTAAAAAACAAAATAAAACGAAAAAGGAAAAGATCAAAGTGCAAAGTGAAACGGAAAAAAAAAGGAAAGTCCTATAGCAGCATTAGTATTGCCGCTATAGGCAAAGTAAAATGAAAAAAATAATAAAATACAGCTGCGCTATAGCGGCAATATTAATGCCGTTATAGCTGCGCTGTTATTAAAAAAAATGATAGTCTTTTATTTTTTTTAAATTATTAAGGATATTTTTATCTTTGATAAAAATTTTCCAACAATTAGTATGCTTCCTCTTTTGCTGGATGGAGGATAAAAACTGCACAACTTTGGATCACCTTGCATGGTATATATCAATATATGTAGTCAACAAGGATGTCCCCTCCACTCTCCACTACTATTCATCTCATTAGGTTAATTAATTAGTTTATAAAAAAAATCAAATAGTTTGACCACGCTTTATATAACAAGGCAGGCACTTTTTTTAATTCTTCCAAAACCATCATCCATTTGACAAATTGCTTTTGTTTTATACTTTACCTTCCCAAATCCCAATAAATATACCTGTCAAACGTTGAAACGAAACACAGAACAGGTCTGTTCCGTTTTGGTTTCGTTCCAATCAACGTAACTGAATTTGATTCCGTTTAACGTTTCGTTTCGTCAAACATAACAGTTTTTCATTCTGTTTAACGTTCCGTCCTTTATTTACCATTGATTTCAGCAAAATTTTGTTTTCCGTTTCAGTAACGTTTATAAATTTCAGTTCCTTTTTCATTTCGTTTTCAGAAACAAAACTGAAATCTCTTTTATTTAACGTTCCGTTTGAACGAAAAGGAACGGAATACCAATGGAACGGAATTCTGACAGACCTACCGGTAAATGTCCTTCGAGGAAAAAGCCACCAAGTTCGGAACAAAGACTCCTCCGTACCTGGTCCCACCCCTACGTTAGTGCCTATCTTGAGTCAACATGTATATTTATTGATATAAAAGACTCCGAAATTCTTTTCCTACTGTGGGTTTTCTATGCACATTGATTTACGTATCATCCTATATATATACAACAACTAAATGACATGGTAGGTGCCTATGGGCGTCTTTCAAAAAAAATGACATGCATGGTAGGTAGGGCTGTCAGTCCCACCGTTTATCACATTCTGTCGTTTCGCATAACCAAAACGAAATAAATAATGGCATCAATTTTTATTTCGTTTCAATAACGAAACGGCAAACGGAACAAAAAATAGTGTCGTTTTGAATCGTTTCGCCTCTTTTCAAACCGTTTTATGTATAATATTTTAAATTGAACGAATAACGGAATAAAATTCGGTGCCGTTTCGAAAATAGAACAGTTAATGAAATGAAATCTTGTACCGTGTTCCTTAACGGAACTACAAACGAAACGACTTATTCCCACGCTTGACAGCTCTAATGGTAGGTACATGTAAAAAAGTTATGGATATATAGCGGGTACATGTTTAATAGGTATATTTATATATTATATTTTGTAAATGTGTTGTACTCATATATTTGATATGTTAAGTGTCATAAAAAGATAATTTATTTAATTTGGCATTACGGATAAAAATCGATCAATACAATCGATACGGATAATTTATCGATCACTAAGTGCTTGTTTGAAATATATGTAATTATTTAAATATAAAATTATTTAGATTAAGAATAAAATAAATGAAATAAAAAATAAATCGATACGGATATAAATAGCAACTTAGTAATATGTCCGTCAAACACTATTAGTGATATTCTTTTTCTCCTTATTATTTGCTCACAGACCGACCTCGTACACACAGGACAGAAAGGAAACAGAAGATCCCTAATGAATAATGACCCGTCATTTCGATTGAACCGCTCCATTTGCATTTTGCAATGATCGATCTCATCTGGATGCAGAGAATATTGACTTCGGAGGCACCCATTAGTGCTGCTAGTAATATACAGCTCTATTACAAGATTATGTTATGCACCGCACACAGGTGTTTACCTGATCGACTATCGAGTAGTCACAAGTCAGCGGACGCATTAACGTCGTTAATATCTCGCGAGGTAATTAGTCATCTGCCATGGTGCACCAGTGGCGAGTTGCATTCACGCTGGCACCATTTGAAACCCAAAATACCATGTCATCCCATGTCACACGACTCACACCATGCAGTTTCATATGGATCTTACGTGCCTACACATTACTATATGTCGTGTTGTGATGTGTCATGTGAAGTGCCGTGAGCCCGTGACAAACTGTCGATTACGACCGAGACCAGCCATGGTATACATGACATGCTAGACAGTGATCAACACGTCACACGAGTGTCATATGCGATATGCCATGTCGCTCGTATCACATGGCATAACCAAATTATGCCGGGATACATGTTTGCAGAATACAAGTTGCAACACGGAGGAAGTGAACTCAGATCAACATGTTCCAGAAGATTATAGACCCCATTTGTAGAGAGGTCACCATCAGGTTTTGAGAAATGAGTACTGAATGCATGTATATCTCTTTGTCCTGACTTTTTGTATATATGGGCTTTAGATTATAGAAGCAATGATTCTCATCAGTCAACCCAATCGAGTTATAAGCATGGGCAAACGTATCTCCATCTAATTCCAGAACCGCATCTAATTCCAGAACCAAAATCAATGAATTGCTGGTGTGGCTCTCGCCACCTAGCTTTCAAAAAAAAAAAAAAAAACTGAGAGAGAAATTTTCTAACAACAAATTCAACTCATCCGCATCTTTGACAAATTTTAGCATAATAAAATTCAATTCATGAATTATGTGTTTCACAAATTTTCAGTTTAGCAACCAACACGCAAGTTGCGCCATGAAATGCGTCCGGAACAGTCCATATGAGTTGTTTGTCCCTACAGAATTAACTGAAAAGTGCCATGAGGCATTTCAATTTGGGATACTTGTATTTGTATTGGGCCTCCCCTCTATGCCGAACACTTGTCAGATTATTTTTGAACTCTTACCTTTTCTTTTCATCGGTTTGAGTTAGGTGGCACCTTTTATATCATTTGACACTTGTCCCAATTTCCCCATTAATGGTTCGCATATCCACAAATGGAAAGTATGGATCCATCCAGAAATTAAAGAAAAACCCGCGTAGTACCGGTATTTGATATCAGAGAGCCAGAGACCGTATGATGCATAGGGCTGTCAAACGTGCGAAACGGCAGTGGAATATTCTCTACCGTTTTCGTTCTGTTTTGGCAACGAAACACAATACTCATTCCGTTTCGTTAAATGAAATGATTTTTCCATTTCGTTTCTGTTCCACTTTCAATTTTCCATTGATTTCAACCCATTTTCTATTGATTTCAGCTAGTTTTCAGTAAAAACGAAACAGTAACGTGTACCACTGCTTGTTTCGTTTCCGTTCCGTTCTCAGAAACGAAACTATTTTTCCTTCCACTTATGTTTCGTTTCGGACGGAACGAAACGAAAACGTACGAAACGGATAGGTATTGACAGCGCTACGTACACCAATATCAATACCAGTCAACTGACCAATAAGCGCTCTACACGTCATTTTTAAAAGAAAAAATGCAAATATCTTAAAGTGATTAGAAATGAAATTACTCATTGCTATATAATGAATATAGTGAAAGAAAATAACGCATTTCGAGTGAAGGTTACGGATTCGAAATTTTATTAGAATTTTAAAAATTATTAATAGGCTTTGACCTCATTCTTTCTTCAAAATATTTATTTCAAACATGGTTAAACTAGCAGTATTTATTTAATTAAACTCGTGTTAAAAAAGGGTTGTAACTTCCAGTTTTCAATGAGATCTACTAAAGATCTTCAGTTCATTATATCTGTTTTAATTCAGTGTTTATTATCCTCGTGCACCACAGATCAAAGCTTTTAGAAAGTTTAATAAATTCCTGGGTTTTAAAAAGACCAGATCTTACAATTAATGGCAGTGACAATGTATTGGAGATCTCGCCGTATCAAAAAAGTCAAGAAAGTTACGAAACAAACAAATTAAGAGCGGTAGTTAGTACTTAGTATATATATATAGTGAGCATAGGACGGAGTCAGAAAAAAATTAAGTATGGACACAAAACTGGACTAAGAAGAAATATAAGTGAAATTAGAGGTCCAATTCAAGCACAATAAAAAAATTAGGCCGGATATAATATTAAAAATACATAACTGAATCTTGATTTTTAGAGAACAAGTCCAGGCAAGTGCGTGGACTTACCTCTGCTTGGCTCCGTCCCTGAGTGAGCATGATTAATGCGTGTAACTAAATAATTTAACAATTTGCTCAGAAGTGGGGCCAAGTCCAAAAAAGATGAATAAACTAAGACTTTGAATCGCCATCGAAAGTACATACAAAATATGACAATAAATTAGGATTTAGCTAACGGAATTCTGTTGATCACAGCACAAATAAATCAAAACTAGGATCAAAATTCCTCTTTTCATTTCATATCAAAGTAAACAGCATGACAGCTTTAAGGAAAATGGCCCACCTAGCTAGCCTTAATGTAACATACATATAGTTTCTAGCTTAACATGCTTACATTTTTCTGATAAATGACATCTGTTCATTTCAACACACCAAGAATATGCCCTTGCAAAGTGTAATGAAGCATAGAACAAAATATAAAAGGATAGGACAAGGCCCGATCGGTGTGTGCGTGTGTCACTGTATGCGTGTGTGCACCTCACGCCCACACCTGTGTGTCTGTAATTGTTTGCTTTTGGGACAAATAAGGTACCAAAGGTCCAAAGGAACTTCAATATACATGAATGTTCCAAACTAAATCGCTGCTGCTATTTGTTAACTCGAAGATCGACTAATAATAACACAATTTCGTTTTCTTGTTAAGGAAAAAGTGCTACACAAGATTACTTGTTTCCAATATCATAAGATTTATAGTTCCGACGTCGACCTACTCATATTGATATCCTTTATATCAAAATCAATTAATTAATCAATCAAAAACAGACATGGCCACATGATATACATGGCAATATAGTAATAACACATTGAATCCAGACAACTGGTACACAGTTGTATGTGAAAAACACCAAGCAAAATACCTATATAAGCTACAATTTAAGCGGCACCAAGGATGATACTAAACTGAAATCATAAATAAACAAAGAAATTAACTCCTCTAAAAAACATAATAATAATATATAACCCATGTAACTTGTGGTTCTGGTGCTATATATAGACCTCGGCATCTCAATCTTTTCGGTATATTTAATTCCAACAACAAGTTCCAAATGATATACAATTCGAACGATTGATCTTTTATGCTTTATAAGGGATTCAGGCATGTTGAATTGAATATAGCTAATTTAAGAGTAAAAAATATGAAAATGTTTTTCCTAAAAGAGCATGACAGAAATATAAAAAAGTAATTGTAAAAAATGAAGGATTCATGATTTTAGATGTGCATAGATTACTTAGAACAGAAAAAAAAAAAAAAAAAAACTGAATGCCACAGATTTGGTGTTCACCAAACTGGCATACTAATTTTATTTTATCATTATTATTTTCTTAAAATAAGGTCATTTATTTATAGAGGCATAGCCCACTCTGAAATTAGAGTTTATTCCTCTTCCGCGCCCAGCGAGAATTGAACCCATTACCTCTAAGATAACGGCAGAGCCTCTGACCATCTGTGCTGGACTCCACGTTCTGGCATACTAATTTTACATCGAGTAGAAAACTAGAAATAGTGAGTTCACTCGAACCTGCAAACATGAACTTATACTATGCCAAACTTAGAAGAATCTCCATATCGGAACTACTATCTAGGTTTAAGTATTGGAAAAGGAAGCAGAACTAATTAAAGAGTATTTTACCAGTTTCAAAAAGGCAATTAAAAAAACAAAAACAATTAGAGATTCATGGCTTCATGCTATAGAAAGCAACGATCGATACACACTAATCATCAAGATATCGCGTAATTAATCTTATTTTTTCTTGAACAATAGCTAGCTAAATTAACAAGAAGGTACTTTCTGGTCTTGTTAAATGGTTGCAGTTGCAACTAGCAAATTGCAACAATGTGGGTGGTCACCTAGCTAACTAGTTAATTTACCTTTTTTTTCATTTTTCCTTTTTTGTTCGGCACAAAGTTATATATATTGTGGCCAAGCTTTGGTACATTAGGCATATTTCCTAAGCATGAAGTGCCAAACTAAGACCAGACCTGAAACCTTGATTAATTAAATCTAAGAAACCATAATAATGATACCTTTATACAATCGTTTCCAGGCAAACATATATGATATATTGATATACCAACATATATAAGAAACAATTCAGCATGCATAAAACTAAGTATAAGTAGTTCAAGTACTCAATGAGACCAAAACTTTCTAAAATGAACAAGAAGAGAGCTTGAAAGAGAAAAACTCAGTTAAGCATAATATCTGATATCAGCAAGAACAATGCCACGTGTCCATAAACACCAAGCTAGCGTACTTACGCTAAACCAGAGCCTACAGTCTAACCTAGCAAAAAAATACAAAAACGTCCGAAACAAATAACAAAAGAAGCAAAAAAAGATAATTAAATCTACTTTTGAAGAGAGAAAAAAAGAACTCGCCACCTCGATAATTAAGCATGCCGAGAAGACGACGAGAAGTGAGAAAGATCCTTTCTTTCCGACCAAAGAAACATGCATCTAACCATCCACGTACGCACACATCCACATCCCTTTGCCGCGTGGCATCCTCACTTTTGGAGCCAACTCCCCAGCTGCGTGGGGTTCACTACACCTGCTATATGGACCCCATCTGCCTTCAGTAAATACGACACCTCCTTGTAAAATTCTACCGGCTTAGATGGTCCGGCCTGAACCGGGTCTACGTCTGCCTTTCCATGATCGGCGCGGCTCGGCTCGAGCCGTTTCCCCAGGAGAGTTCCTTTGGTGAGGAACTCGTGAGCTAAGTATCCAGCTAGCAACTTGTTGTTCGGTTCAACTAGCTTAGTAGCGGGTTTAAGCTGTTTAGCCGCTTGAGTCGGCTGAGCCGGATGAGCCGGTTTAGCCAAGCCGGATTTGACTGGGATCTGATTGAGAGGAGTAGGATCCCACGGCTGTGGCTCTTTACGCTTTCTGATGGCGCCACGTGTCCCATCCTGGCGCGTGTAGATCGAGGACATCTTAACCGCTGTTGACGGTGGGCTCCACTGACACGTCGGCGTGTGAGAGCAAAAGGCCGAAAGGAGAGAAAAAAAAGGCGAATATTTTAAAAAAGAAAAAGACTTCTTTCTCTCTTCGAGGATGAAAATATAAAATAAAAGATGGACTTTTGCGTAAATTAACTAAATTGAGGGGGCAAAATAGATATTTCCAAGAAAGAAAAGAAGAGCCGAGAGCCTAAATTGGAAGGTGGTGGTGTTGATCGGAGATTGGCCAGTCTAGGTCTAACCAACACCGGAGAAATTAGAGAGGAGGAGAGGTTGGAGAGGGAGAGAGTGAGAGAAAGGGGCGAGAGAAATGGTGAGATTTGAAGATTTTAAAGGCGAGAAATGATGAAAGATGAGGATCGTTATATATAGCTGGGGGAGATGAAGTATGCCCCTTATTTTGGTCTGAAATTACGAGACCGCCATTGGATGAGGTTTGTAAATGACGGAATTGTCCCTGTTCCTCTCACATTGAATGCGACATTGACAATTAATTAGAATCATAATCACGCAAACTAATTAGAAAAATATCTCGTGATAAATAAAGAAAATTGGACAATACGTCAATACCTCATTTAACCGTAATATTCATATTTGTAACTAAGATATTTAATTATTTATGAAATAATTGAATTAGTTTCCGTTAATAATATATAAATAATTTTTAATTTTCATTCGAATGGAAGTAGCTCACTAATAACAGTTTATAAACTTTAAAAGAATGTATAAAAGCAAGCAAGTCTTAATCAGGTGCAAATAAAAAAAATGATCCCTCTCATCTTCATTTTCAAAAGACTATGTTTGTTATTATACTTTCTTGATAAATTAATTATCTCAATTCGTACATCGAAAGGTTTAACAAAATGAACAAATTAGCCATATTCAATGGATAACTGCTGAACTTTTATTTTTATCTTGATAATATTTGTGCAAAAAAAAGGGTTAATTAAAAATATGGTTCTCTAAATAAAATAAAGAGAGAGCAATTATTCATTAGAATACTAGGAACTTTATTATTTTGTTATCAGTCAGTTACATGGGAAACAATTCATAAATTAAGCCTAAAATTTAATCTTAGGAGTCTAAACAATTCTCCAAATTCCTCCATGAATCCAAACAGCCCCTATAATAGACTAAACTTATTCACAGGGCGGAACTATCGTAGGGCCATAGAGGGCCTAACCTACCCAAGATTTTATTATTTATGTTACAATTACCCATGTCTTAAGCTGAATTAATATAACTTTTAGATCTAGACCCCTTCAACTAAAAAAATCCCAAGTCTGATGTTAGCTACTAGGCCTGGTGTATCATTTAATTTTTCTTCTTTCTTTCTCTTATGCTCTTAGCAACAATATAACATTGTAATTTGAAATTTTGTCTCTCTCGTCTTTCACTCTTTCTCAAATCAGAAAAGAAAATCAGACCAGTTATCTTGAATTTGATCTTAAGTTTTATACTTGGATTTTCTCTTGCCCCCTGCAATTTCAAATTTTGATTCCCCCATGTTTATTCAATCAAAAAATGAAAAAGGTCACACACCTATATTTCTTTATTTTAAAATATGATTGACTAGATTGTTTTTTTAAGTACATTATTTGTTATCATCATGTGATTAGATTTTCTTATGTTGATGCAAAACTAGAGGTGAAATTACCCGTTGTTACTATAATTTTCTAAATTTTCTTGATTGTACTTATTTTGATGTTTAACTTTGTGCTTTTATTATATTCACTTAGTTATTTATTGTAGTTATTTTGTATAATCTTTTATTTGATGATGAAAATGTTGGCTCACTATTGCCGACAGCAATCTTAAAAATAAATCCTTTCTTGTTTCTATATCTCATGAAGATAATTTAACTGTGCTTTAGTTATAATTTATCTGATTAATATAAACAGAAACTGTTTTAGGCGCCACTGCGCTAGGGGCAGTTTCGTCATCAAACGGGACAGAGAGCGGTTAGGGACTCAATGCAGGGATATAAATTGAGGATTGAAGATCAAATAAAATCTCGGGGGTGAAACGGTCAGATTGCAGGATGCGTGTGTGGAGAGGAAAAACAAATGAGAGAATCTCTTGACGCGCACACTGTATCTTATTGTGATCCAGCAATAATTAACGGTGCCGATCTTTCCACGTGTCCCATTATCGGTTGTTTGATGATGTGGGGTCCACTCAGAGAGCAACGTTATTTGTGCCAGTACCTTTTCTTAATCTAGATTTCTATAGCACTTTCTTGTCGGAATTTGTGTTGCTCATGCGATTTTTGGTTTTAAAATTTTGAATCGATTTTCATGGCAAGGCGTATCTTAATAAAATATAAATAAATTCATAAAATGGCCTCAGCAATTAAAAAAACGAACTCACATCTTGAAGAATTTTGACTGTATTTAGTATGGCGTACATATATAGGACTCTCATTCTTTACAACGATGATGTTGGAGAGGACAGTGATTTTATCACGACCGTTCGTTTTAATCTCGACGGTTAAGATTTACGGGCCGTAAGAATTTGATATTAATCTGGGGGCTTCCATTCTTGATCGGATGAAAAAAAAACGGAAATTGATTATTGCCATCTGTAATTTTTTCATCTCTTGTCATCGTTTGAACGAAGTAAACACATAAAATAGATAATGTAAACATATAACTGATCAAAGTGAACACATACAAACAAATAAGTTCAATAAAAATAAGCTGAATATGCATATAAAAATCTGAAAAGGGATGACAAAACTTATTTTTATATGCGTTCACTTTGATTATCTATATATTTATCTTGTCTATTTTATGTGTTTATTTTGTTCAAGCAATGACAATTGATGATAAAACTGCAGATGACAGTTATCATTTCTCAAAAAAAAAAAAAAAACTATGCTCAAGTCCTTTCTAATTACATGCTTAAAAGAACCAACAAGGTCGTTTCAAATTAATTGATTGGATTAATTATTAGAGAGAAGCGAAACTCTAGAGAACTGTATCTGTATGTAAGTTGCCAAACAAAAAAGAGAGATAAGATAAAATAAAGTACTTTAAAATTCCATTTTAATTTGGATAAAGCTAAACTTCATAAAACTAATTTGGATTGATGCTAACATGGTTACATAACGTCATCGACATTTGGATGCCTTATCAGTTTGCAACTTTTAAAATATCTAATAGGAAACTCACATTGGCCCCTTTCCTCTTATGTTGTCGTTACTGGACCAAAAACTTGCTTAATAGCAACTCACAGCCAGATTCCTTGAAAAACAGATTAAAGTTTTTATGTTGTATTTATTCATCATTGAAGCGGTTATGTCTTAATTTATGGTTGCATCATGCATGAAAGTCTAACATGAGATTGGTTGGCATGTGCTGTAAAAGCCTAATTAAATTCACATGATTTGAATGAGAAAACTGAACCTACCCACGTTGATCTATACTAAATCAAATTATTGGAATCAATTTCATATAGACAAGTCCATAATTATAACTTGTGCGAATTGATAAAACTGTGATTTATACTATAATTCAAATCAGCGTCGGTCTAGTTGACATGATACGTATATATATAATTCATTACTCAAAAAATAAAATGCTTAAATTTAAGAATGTATTTGTGCAGAAATTGTTAACACGCAAAATTAAGTTTAAAAAAAAAAAAGAACATAGGTGACATTCCGCAACATAATTAATAGAGTTAAGTTTAAAATTATGATCTCTACGGTGGAATTAAACAGTAAGATAATAGAATAAAGCTAAAGATGTAAGATTTAATAACATTCAAAGTAAGAATAAATACTAATATAGGAAAAAAGAGCTCGCTCCCCAACAATCCTCCACTCCTTTGATCTTAAGCTGTCTGATACCTTATTTCTCTCTGATGGAGCAGCCGTAATGATTTTGTAAGAGAAATGACTATTGATCTTCATAATTAAGACGATAGTTCTAATACCACAAATATCCATAGTATTTTTTATTAATATTTAAAAATTTAAAATCAATGTCGAATTCGAACTATTGATATTGTACAATTCAACGAAGATGTGACTAGCGGGGTGTGTTTGGATGAGCTCGGAATAAGGAATAGGAATAAGGAATTTCAGTTTGCGTGCTTATTCTTATTCTTGTGCAATCCAAACAACACAAGAATAAGGAATTTGGGCCCTTATTCCTATACTAACAAAACTATAGTATAAGAATTAGGAATAAAGATAAACACGCAAACCGAAATTCCTTATTCCTATTCCCTATTCCCGGCTCATCCAAACACACTTAGATAAATTTTGTAATTAATCTAACATAGTTAGTTGGATTCGTTTGTTTTTTCTCTATACAGGTGTGTTTGGATGCAACGGAATAAGCCGGGAATAAAGAATAGGAATAAGAAATTTCGGTTTGCGTGCTTATTCTTATTCCTTATTCTTATATCATTTTTTGTTAGTATAGGAATAAGGGATCTTATTCCTTATTCTTGTATTGTTTGGATTGCACAAGAATAAGAATAAGTACGAAAATCGAAATTCCTTATTCCTATTCCCTATTCCCTATTCCCGGATCATCCAAACACAAGAATAAGGAAGGTATTTATATTTCTTTAAGAAAGAGGAAGGTATTTACCATCTAATTTTTTCTGAAATTAAAGATGCATGCGAGATTTGACTCCTTGACCTTTTAAAAACCAACCTAGTACTCTTACTACTGAGTCACTAGATAACATGCAATTTTTTCTATATCTTAATCGAACATCAAATGAACTTCAAAATACACGCTTCACGAATACACATTTTGCAATATTAAAGCATTCACAATTACTAATTTTGACTTCCACACTCATTGTGAAAAGCATAAAATGTAGAATTTGTCAGCGAGTACTGAGCATTTGATTATTACAATATACACATTTAACTATTGAAAAAAATCACAATTAGCCTCATATTTAACAATAACCAAAATATATATCAGAGGAGTTCTGGAGAGTGACGATTAAGAGGTTTTTTTTTTTAGGGTCGGGTGGCAAACAACTACACCGGTGAATTTTATTAAATAAATAATTAAAAAAAGAAAAAAAAGAGAAAAGAAGAAAGAAAACCAAAGTCTATACAGATATAAGAAAAAAAACTAAACTAAAAAATAAAAACTAGACATGTTTCGTCCAAGAGTGTACGCATGAGCAGATCTCTTTAAACAATATCTGCGGCGGAGTCGAACAATCAGAGAAAATTTTTCTATTTCGTGCCTTCCAAATATTCCAGGATGTAGCAGCCCAGATGGTGTCCCATAGTTTGAGATCAGGATTCCTTTGAGACAACCAAAAATCATCTAATCCGAGTGTGAAGTTGAGTAAGGGTAGTCTAAACTGGATTTGTATCAAAGTCCAAACTGTTCTTGCAAAATGACAATGAAGAAAAAGGTGATCAGATGTTTCTACTACCATAGATGTACATGAAGGACATGAAGCGGGAGAGGGCCAACCCCTTAGCATAAGGTTATGCTGAGTTAGTAGTCGATCTTGTAGAAGTAACCACAGAAAGATTCGAACTTTTGGAGGAGATTTCACTTTCCATAGATACAAGTGGTATCTAGAGAGAACACCGGTATTAGAAAGTAAACCGTAGGCACTGGAAGAAGAGAAGATTTCAGTGGTCGTCCATTTCCATGTAGGGAGGAGGCTTCCGTTTGAGAAACTGCAAGAAAGGTTGAAGAAGGGACCCTGTTGATGTCTGACAGACCGTAAGAGATGTCGCATGAGACTAGGTCGATTACTTTTGAAGTACCATACAAGAGTTGGACTGTGGAAGACCAAATTGAATTTGGCTCATGTTTGAGTTTCGAGAGCCATTTCAATAATAAGGCTTGATTTTGTCGATGAAGGTTAAGAATACCTAAGCTGCCATTAGATTTTGGCAAGCAACATTTCTTCCAATTTACGAGGCAATGACCTCCAAAACATTTATCTTCTTCTGATACCTTTTAATTGCTTTAGCAACCACGGAGGTAGTTATAACAGGTCAATATAAAATTTAAATTTTCCAAAAGTTTGTAAAGATGTAGGTTAAATCGAGCTATCGAACTATTCAAAATTTTTTTCCCCCGAAAAGAAAGAGTTTTGAGCCCAACAGATCGGTCGGTTGATTATGAACCACCTTACCCTACTTCTAAAAGTAAATACTTCCTATATATGATAACTAGGTGGGGTGTCGCGCGTTGCGCGACCTATTTTTTTTATAATTTCAGTTTTCATATCTGATTGTTGTAAAGAACAAAGATCTAAAAAAAACATGGTTGAATTTAGAAATTATATAATTGAAGAAAAGAAATAGAAGATAAGATTTGAAATATTCTAACATACCAATAATCATTTCTATTACTTGTACCAACTTATTAGTAAACGAAAAACTAACATTTATCAAAAAGACTTGATGCCCTTCCGACATGATTTGTCATTATAATTCCATATATTTTAATTCATAGGTGACTCACATATCATTTAATATATTATAAACGGGAAAAGCAGAACAATCACATGGATTATGGTTGTTTAGCGAGTCAAGACTCAATTTCTGATCTTCACACTGTGGTTAGACTAAAATTTTTTTCAAGCTTGCCCTGAAAATAACTTGATGGTAGAAACTGTTTTTTTTACTGACAAATATACAACAAAATTAATTACAAACGGATAAAAAATTATAGATGAGGTGCTATCCCTAATGGCCTTATCCCCGGCCTTGCTGGGTTAAACTCTCTGGTTATAAGGCCCACTTCTGATCTTTACTCGCTGAAATTTGACCATCAATGTAAAAAGAAATTAACAACCACTTTCATACGTGAGAGAGACAGGGAAGGCTATTCGTACCTTGTGAAGACTTCATAGCCATCATTTCAAGGAGCTTTGCTAATTCAATAGTCTTCCCTCACGATACCTAATAAACACCAGAAAATTAATATACAATCAGTTAGCACATGTTTCATTTGCGAAGCGAATTAACCTTCTTTCCTAAAAAAAAGAGGAAAAAAATTAGCGAGAAGGGAGAGCAAAGGATACCAAAGCAAGAGCGTTGTGGAGAGCAAGAACAACAGCAGTTGGAAAGGAAGAACAATGAGGAGGCATAAGAGGCAACACTGAATCACAGTGCACAATTGTGAAAGTTTGGAAGGTGTGTATCATAAGGGTGAGCATTGCCTATACAATGTGGTGTTTCAATAGGATGCTTTTTTTGTGTGCCCATACTTTTTTTTTCAGCATTTGTAGAGTATGAACAATGTAAAATAGGCAAGCAATCTTCAAAAATATTTTACCTTTCGGCGTTCGTTGATCTCGTTTGCTTCGAAATTATATGAAGGCAAAAATTTTTTAGAAGATTATTAGAAAATTAAAGAACGATGGTGACCTAACATGATTAAGAAAGAGGGGAAAAAAGAAAATGAAGCAAACTCATCTGAAATATATATTGTTATTATATCAACGGAAGTGTGAGTTCTGATAATAAAAATATGAGATTGTATGATAGCAAACTTTTTGGGGTCATCTCTTGATTCCTGAAAAGATTATATGAAACATATCTTAGTTTCTACCACTACAGTTTAATTTCGGATGCAAAAGAATAAGGCCTATTTTTTGGCAAGGAGCACTAACAATTGTAAAATGATAGATATTAAGTGTGGAGCTTGTCTGGAACCAAAATCAACATGTATATTGTTAATTAGCAACACCAATAACTTTTTTTTCAAAGGATATATGAGCAGAAAAAACAATATATCTTTTGAACAAAGCAAAATAAACTAAAGAAGTTTTGTTAGTTTAATTGGATATAATGAAGATGCATACTGTCAATTCAATTCACATTTATATTCTAATAAAAGTAATGAATTTCATATGGCAATTGATCATCAAGAAAGTAATGGTGAGCAAAAGATTAACATGAAGGAAAAACTCGTCGACAGCCTCGTAGAAACTTATTAATGAAAATAAGAAAAAAACAAACCTATTATTAAATAATGCAGATCGCCAAAGACTGTTAGGCTCGCCATGGAACCATAAATTTCCAAAGTTGACCTAAGAAAAAGATACAATATAGCTGAAAAAATAAACTTACTGGAGAATGAAAGAGACTCAAATTAATCTGAAAACAATGCAAACTATTTTGCCAAAAGGAAAAGTTATGGCCTTACACACTGATTCATACTATTATTCCATAAATAAGCATAAAGAAATTGTAATTTAAATAAAGATGAAAACTGGAATATTTCATTTTGACCCTCTTATTTTTCTTTTTAACAGAAAAATGAAAATGTATCTTCTCTCAATTCTATAACAAATTTGTATAAGAAAATGCACCTTCTTGCTTTAATGACCTTATTACTAAGCTGCATCCCAAGTCTGAAATTAGTCTAGAAAAGAGAATATAAAGATGGAACAGAAATATGTTTTGGCAAGTATAGTTGGTTCAATCCCCATTGATTAAGGGAGAGAAAGGGGGGAGAGAGACAAAGAGAACCATCTGAATATTATCAGATTGCTAATCCTATTGACTTGTAGTTTGGTATCTTGTGGTACCGTCGCTGTTGATGATGGTTTCTACCTCGATCTCTACTTTTTTTTTCCTACTAATGGAGCAGTCCAAATTGATTGCAAAAGAATGTTGTCGGCCCTCAAGAAACAAAGAAGGTACGTAACTGACAAGAATTGCTCAGCAACTATACTGTGCATCACTGATCTACCCGTAAGTCTAATTCCATAAGTTCCTGTTATAAAAGTTGCAATGTAATTAGAGGACTATTATTTTTAAACTAAAATACAAAAGACTTTATATGCTTAGTAGAATTGCAAGCAAAAGCACCTCATTTGCTCTAGGAGGTTCCTTTTGCATCTGATAGGTTATTGAAGCACACGAAGCAACCATCTGAACTTCAGAAAGTATAAAGCTATTAGAGAATATTGAAATCATGCCAAGCATTACCTCCAAATGATATATTAAGGCAGCTTCATGTTGTAAACCTATTCTATCATTTGTTGCAACTTTTATAATAGATCAATAAACAATCCAGATATTGCACAAAGAATCAGTTAGCAAAGAAAAGTGAAATAAGAAATAATTAGAGATACTTGAAAATCTGACCTAAATGCCACTCAAATCGACCTTTTACTCTGTTTGAGCTCTCTCTGTCGTTCACTGAAATGAAGGAACCTGTAAAATAAAATAGAAACAATTTTTTTCTGCTTCCTCAATTGCCAGTTGAGAAATTAAAGCACATAAACAAACTGGAGACAAAAAAACAAAGAATCAATTAGTATAATTCCAGTTGAGAAATTAAACAACAACAAAAGTTTCACCTTCTCTCCATTACCACCTTAATTGCCCCCAAATTTTTCAGATCGTTGGTCAGCCCTAAAAAAAAAGGTCACAACAACGAAGCAAAATCAGGTTATGCTCTGAAAATATGTTAGGAAATTGCCCAATTTTAATTTTGTGACTAATTACTATTAATTAATCCAATTAAAACATAAGCAACACGAGATCTAGTACTTTAAGCAATAGACACAAAGAGAAAGAGGAGAAATCGATACCTCCCGCGAAATCATATTCGCGGGGCTCGACCAAGGCATGGGAATCGATGGCGTGCCTTCTCCACCGTCTCCACCACGTCTCGTAACCGTTCTCGAGTCCACCAAGGAGGATTAATCACGTTCTACAAGGTACGTGCTAGCATACCCAAAGAACAAGCCTAATCCCTATGGTTTTCTCTCTTGCATCAATCAACAACCTTGATTTAGTGGAGAGAAAATAGCTCAACACATGAGCAAATAAGAGGGAGAGAGGAGGAAGGTGGCGGCCTAGAATGGGAGGAAGAGAGGAGAGAGAAAAGTCTAGGTGGAGGCTCTCATAAGTGGTCCTTATATAGAGCACAAAACCTAATTGACCTCTTGCATAATTACAACTATGCCATCCCACCTACCACCATAATGGGCAGCCACGAAATGGGCCTTTATGGGCCATTTAACCCCTTCATTTGGACCATTAATTCATATAATTAAGGTCCCTCAACTTTGCTCTTTAATTGGGCTATATATTTGCTATTTAAATAACGGCCCAATTAATCAATATAACCATTTATATTGATAAGTGTTGAACTAAATTAATTATTAACTCATTAATAATTATTTTAGCATTAGTTAATGCATTAATTTATTTCTATATGATCCATTGACTCAATTAATTATAACGGTTCGCAACGGTATATAATTAATTAATCAATCTTATCATATTTCCACAGAACCTACTGCTGTGAATAAATAAATAATGCACTGTGTGATTAATGTCCTATTTGTGTGACCCTTTGAGGATTTATGCTATGTTGGCCATGGAATTAAATCGTTATTTAATTCCAATAATCATAAGCGGTATCTAGCAACACGTTATGACTCCCAATTCGCATAAATAGTGTACTGCTACAATATTTCAATCCTGCATAAGAGAATAAATATGTTTCTCTATTTTGATTCTTATGTCACACGATATCATCGTATAATCCAAGATAGGAATGTGTCATTCTTGCAGATTATACGTTTCTTGATTTAAAGTTGATCGCTTAGTTGCGCGCATACGATCCAACTCCATCAAGGGGCCCAAACAGATATCGTCACTCACTAAGTGAATTAATGAGGGACATACGGTTTTCTTGATGATTAGCTTTTCCCCGCACAATTCAAGAGAACATAAATAAAGTCCGTATAGCAGCCCTTATCGGGAATCAGCGGTAGACAAGATTTATAGAACCTATCCTCATGTGGAAAAGATAATCATCTCAAACTTAGAACCAAAATCATAACGAAATAAACAATGACACATAACACAATCCATATGTTTATTTCGTTGGGTCAAGTCCTGTACTATGTTCCATAACATATACATATGCAATTAAGTTGGTAACTCTTTACCTATGATTTGTAGAACTTAATCATCACTTAACTTGCATACTAATCTTATATGATAATTAATGTTCCTTGTAAATTATCAAGATTATGGACCGTTTAGATTTATTATTGTCATTCTAAAGAATGATCCACAGAGATCTACAATTCAGATCCTCAACCTGAATGATCTGTCAATAATAAACCTAGGAACAGATGATAAAATATCATCCAAAACATAAACTAATATTTAAGTCATTAAATTATTGACTTCTAGGACATAACTCTAACAATCTCCCACTTGGCCTAGAGTCAATCAGTAGTGACTTCTAGCCAACGAAGAATTGAGAACAATGTCATATATCTACATATATACATGTCTCGGACCTCAAAATAAATAATACGCTTATAGCTAGTTACTCATACGTCCACCACGTATGGATGCATAACTGCATCTCGTATACTGCTCAAGGTAGAGGTCGTGCTAGAGTGTTCGCTGTGTTCGCGAACCTATCCAGAAATTGTTCGACCATATATGTATATATACTCCTATATATATTCTTGATCACCATCATATGATATCAAGTGATATCGTTATAGATCATATTTGAATCTCCAATGTAACATTGGGTTCTTTAGGAGTAAGTAATGGTTCGAGATGCATAGAACCATAATAACTCGACTAAGAACTCGATCCGAAATAAATTTCTTTTATTGCTTCACAAGTTGCTATGTATTTTACTTTGGTGACGGAAACGGTTGTAATATTCCATTTAGAACACTTTCTAAAATTACAACACCACCTTTTAAGCAAAATATGTAGCTCAATCGTGATTACATCAATCCTTTGAAAAACTTTTATCAGTGTAACAACTTACACGAGATTTCTTTCATCTTAAGAGATGAAACATTATATCACTCTTTCTCATAAGATACTCGAGGATATCCTTGATTATCGTCCAAATGTGTCTCTCTTATATCCATTTGACAACTGTTTGTCATATCATTTGGATATTACACATTGGGGCATATGCATAAATATGGCATACAAAATGAAACTCACAATGAAAGAATGCTTGAACTACTTCATGCACTTTCTCGGATTGAGTTGCATTAGACCGAGTTAAACACTCAAGTCATGCCACGTGACGTACAGTTAGACATCCTTTCTTGGAGTCTAACTTTCGTGTTTCTAGAACACTTCGTCAATATATGCATATTTGCTCAAACCTAACATCCATCATAATCTATCTTTATAGATTTTGTTTCCTAGGATTAGGTGACTTCGCCCAAGTTCTCATTTGAGAAAGCATTCTCCAAAGAGATCTCGACAATATTCATTTTCTTAATGTTATTCCCAATTTAATGAATTGTTATCTTGAACAATACAAGTAATACAATTATGCTCCCACTGAATATCTTGTTTATACAAGATACTTTTGACGAAGTTCAACTTCTTGACTTCCTTGTCAAAGCTTTTATTCCAATCTCCACAACACTTACTTTAATCCATTAATGGATCCTTGAAGCATGCGTATGTTTTTAGCAATACATAAAACCTCGATTTGTGTCAAATGCACAACATCATCCTTCATTCATACGAAGAAGGCGGTTTTATGTGTTTTTTCATATATCAACATATATGAAATACAACTATTGCCAGAATGATCTTCATTGACTTTTACATAGCCACAAGCAAGAGGTTGTGCTTTGTACGTAGTCAACTAGTCATCGACTTAGACATAGCTACAAGCGAGAAGCCGCGCTTTGTACATAGTCGATTTGTTATCCATGTCGATCTTTCCTTTTGAAGATCTAAACGTTCTTGATGGATTGCTCCTTCATGAACACCAACCAAGGTCTATACCTTGTTGTTATACATGGATTTTATTTAAGATCATATGAATTCAAATCATATATGTGAAATCGGATCGTTCCATCGTTTCCTTGTTTATCAACGGATTCTCATATGCTAAGTTTGAGAATGTCGTGAAGCCAATGCATCAAACGGCTTAGGCAATCAACTCTCGTTAATCTTTTGTAGGATTGGTACTTGAGGTTCAAGAACTACTTCCACAACGATTTGTTGAACGAGTTCTTGACTCCTCATATATTCCATGAGTTTCTCAAACATCATCAACTCGTGAGATGGTTGAGTCCTCATTAGAAGGAGCGTACTATTAAACTTCTTTTCAAAACAACTTGTGAATGAAGTTCCGCTCAACTCCCACTAAGCACCATGTATGGAGTGACAAGTTTCCCATAAGAGTACTTCTTGTAGTGACGCATAAACTCCTTTAATGCTCACTTTACTCCCACTACTTCTTCTTGAGAGTTTCAATTCATCAAGACTACATTATGATTAGCAACAACTACTTTGTTCTTATCATATTCGTGGAAGTAGTGCCTTTTAATATAAAGCATCCTACAAATATTAAGTGTCTTATTTGGGTACAAGCTTATCAACAATCTTGAAATAAGCTTATCAACACCAAATCTTAAGAAGCATTATACTTAGAGATCAAAATCTCATAAGATATCTTCTTCAATAGACTTCGATGGAACATCATTCAGTGTAAACAATATTGTCCTCAAACATAATTCCCTAATATGAGTCGAATAAGTCCATTTGATTTATTACCGATCGAACTATATAAAATATTGTTCGATACCTCCATTCTTGGACATATTATTCCTCATGGAGCGAGTTATGAAACTACTTTCATACTCTTTAGATAATATTTCAAATCATATGACTTAACTACTTACCATGATTAATTGTAAGACTTTTCTTTTTCCTTGAACGGTCTTTTTAACTTCACACTTGAACTCCTTTGAACTAGTCAAAAGGTTCATACTTATACCTTATCAAATAGATATGTTAATATCTACAATGATCGTTGGTTAAGTAGTAAAGCATCAACAACCTTTCATTGCACAAGTACTTATAGGTCTTTATACATCGATATGTATAAGTCCTAATTAATTCACTTGTCCTTAAACCTTCATAGGTTCAAGGTGCTTTTGTCATTTAACAAACATGATTCGCATATCAATCGATTGGAATCGAATTGAATTACGAGCTCTATGTTACGTAGACTCTCGTAATGCGATTCTCGTTTATGTATGTGACTAAGCGGTTATATATAACATGAAAGTCAAAATACTTTATGTTAAGTCTTACGCATCCTATTTGTCATTCAAAAATTGTTTATCTATTTCAAGCAAATTCAGTCAAGATGCATGAAATCATATAAACAAATCCATAATAAAAGATCTTGTCTTTTACAAAACATAATCATCCATCATGGAATATGAAATGGAGATATTTTTGAGAGGTTTTTAGAATTAAGGTATGCAACCTTCAATTCCTAAACAAACTCTTAATAAAGATAACTCTACGTATTCAATGGTAATGACTTAGATGAACAAGTCATTTCCTATACGGAGTTTACTTTACATCTCTCGAACTTTCTCTTATTCTTCATTGCTATTACATTTCGTTAAATGTGAGCATATGAACTAGTATCAAGTTACTAGTGTAAATTAGAGATAGTGAGATAATTTGAACGACAAATACACTTTAGGATTAGAATTTTTCTAATCGTCACAATCATGGTATTTTGGACAACCTTTCAAATGCCTCCCACAAACGGCAAATGAAACATCTCATGTGACACATGGTCACAAATGAGGGTCTCGAAATTTCAACTCATACCTTGGTGAAGTATTTCTTGTATACTTAACCAATTACCTTTTTGCATCAACAAGTGTGCGAAGAAGGTAACATTATATCCTTTATAATTCCAAAGAGATCGTATGACAATATCAACAATCCTTGATATCGGAGATTAATATCTCTAGTCATCAATTAGCTACTTCAATCTTTCGATTTGTGAGCTAATGAAACATTCATATAACTTCTTTTAAAAGAATAATCTCTTGGTCAACTCATATTCTTTATACTCAATCATAAATGATGGAGTTAATATCTACTTTCTCCAAGAACGCTTTCTTGAGTAAGCGAATGAGAGCGTACGAGTTAAATCTAGTCCATATGAATTCTCTAATTCAAAAGTCTAGAAATTTCAAATGAGGATATTAAGCATACGCTTTATTGAATAACTTTTCACCAAAAGTCAATCAATCATCGCGTTGCTACGTTCGGGTAGTTTGAGGAAAGTTTTGGGAATTGACATACTCAAATTTCTCTTCACTAAGATCGTGTCTTAGGAATCGGTATTACTTCTTTAAGTGAATACTTTTAGAAACGAGTTTGTTAATTTTCAAAGATTGATCGCAACAAAATTAACAATTTAAACATCTATAACAAAATCAATTTAAGGTCATATAGTTTATGCAATTGTTTTATTTATAACAAATAAAACTCCCACTACAATTATTTAATGTCCCTAATGTAGTAGGTTTTCCAAGATCCCTATTTTCGTTGAGATGGTGCTAGCGTCGGCGTGACACCAAAAACAACTAGATAGAGTAGGTTCTCCAACCAATCATTCCATATGATTCTTGGTTTGTGAAATATCACATGTACATCCACAAACTTTGCCCCGATGTCCAATCCGATTAGAAAACATCGTTAAGTAACCTTTCTCTATTTGCTCCTAGTAAATCCGATTTACACCCCGACACGGATGATGGAACACGATGTCCCGCGTCGGCGAGAATGCATCAATGAACGATCATACACGTTAGAAGGGGATAGAGAGAAGGAGGGCGATTTAACTTAATCATGTTTTGTTTGGGACTATCAATTAAGTGACACTTGTTTGGTGGTCATGTAAGCATACACCCATACCTAGCCTATGACAATTCATAGCAATCACAAGCAATCACATATAAGCATCTCATAGTTGTGGGTTTGTATGGCTCCCGCTTGCATTAGTTTCGCCACATCGTCCATGGAGCAAAACTAATTTAATCCTTGTCCCTCCCACTAAATTCTATAAGGATCTAAATCCTATAAAATAAAGGAACAAAATACATGTGAAAAATGTCCTACTCCCATCCTAGCCTTAGGGGCATGCAAGCCTCACAAGTTACATAAAAAATTAATCAACAAATTAATTAATTAATGGCACCAAAGGCCGCATTACAAACATTCACACATGCATTCAATTTACAACCACAAGGCATTGAGTCTTGAGCCATACTAAACCCACTATCCACCTACAAAACAAAGTTAGCACATACAAGCACTTTATTTTCAATTAACGATTTTCAAGCATCTTTGCGTATCGTTTGCTATAAGTAAATTTCGTGTACAAATTCTCAATTTTAAACAACCAAACTTGTTTAAATTCATTTAGAAAGTTCTTTCAACATTCCATAACTGAAAGGAGATCAAACAAGGAGTTTTCTAATTAATTTCAACTAGTTTGAATACTTAGAAAAACAGTAATTTACCAAAAAACGTAACTAATGGAATCCAACAAAAACAACAGTTTTCGGTCTCCAAAAATTCTCAAATAAATTACTTAAGCTCCTTATCATAGTTGTGAATACCAGTAAAAATTTCAAGAAGAGATCTTAAACCATCTGGGAGAATAAAAAAAAAGACAAATCTCTTACAAGTGCACGAAACACCGTTATGAGATTTTCAGCTTATCCTCTCAACCATTTGGTCTGTTAGACCACCTTCTATCCAGTTTTTATATATACAATATACATAGAAAAACTTGTTTAGACTACAGGCTATCCATTCATGAAAAGAAAACAACCAAGTTCAGTTCAATAATATTAAGTTACATGCTAAACAATCAACAAATTCTGTACTGGAACAGACTGTCAATCGAAATGTTTTAACCTAGTTGAAGGTCCAAACTTCCACGAAAAATTATGAAATTAATTTTCCTGGAATCCTAACTCAAATTAGAACAACTCCATTTAAACAGAATTTTTAAAGGAGTTCTCAGTTGGTACAGTTTATTAGAACAATCGATTTGCTCAAAAAACTGGATCTGACAAGATCTTCATTTTAATACTTGAAAACCCACAAATTAATCCAAGTCATGCAACAATTTATATATTCTCAGAAAGAGCTTCAAGTCCTCTTTATTTCTAGCCATAGAACACTGGTACTTATATTCAAAATATAAATCTTTCAAGCCATTCAAACAGGACAGTGCGAGCAGAAACTGGTTCTGCGCACTGTCGCCGTTTTATTCACAATAAATCTATACTAATTCAGAAAAATGTGAATCCAACGCCAAAAGAATCACAATCCAAAGGTATACAACTTTCATGTAGATGGAAAAAACTTCCAGAGAACTTATTAAAGCGAAAAACGCGAAACAACACAGAAAATACCATTTCCAGACAGCAAACAAACGCATCATCTCTACTAATCCGTTAATTAGCCAATTTCTCTTAATTAAGTGTCAAAATAGCTTAAGTACGACCATGTGCTCTGATACCACTGTTAGGAAATTGCCCAATTTTAATTTTGTGACTAATTACTATTAATTAATCCAATTAAAACATAAGCAACACGAGATCTAGTACTTTAAGCAATAGACACAAAGAGAAAGAGGAGAAATCGATACCTCCCGCGAAATCGTATTCGCGGGGCTCGACCAAGGCATGGGAATCGATGGCGTGCCTTCTCCACCGTCTCAACCACGTCTCGTAACCGCCCTCGAGTCCACCAAGGAGGATTAATCACGTTCTACAAGGTACGTGCTAGCATACCCAAAGAACAAGCCTAATCCCTATGGTTTTCTCTCTTGCATCAATCAACAACCTTGATTTAGTGGAGAGAAAATAGCTCAACACATGAGCAAATAAGAGGGAGAGAGGAGGAAGGTGGCGGCCTAGAATGGGAGGAAGAGAGGAGAGAGAAAAGTCTAGGTGGAGGCTCTCATAAGTGGTCCTTATATAGAGCACAAAACCTAATTGACCTCTTGCATAATTACAACTATGCCATCCCACCTACCACCATAATGGGCAGCCACGAAATGGGCCTTTATGGGCCATTTAACCCCTTCATTTGGACCATTAATTCATATAATTAAGGTCCCTCAACTTTGCTCTTTAATTGGGCTATATATTTGCTATTTAAATAACGGCCCAATTAATCAATATAACCATTTATATTGATAAGTGTTGAACTAAATTAATTATTAACTCATTAATAATTATTTTAGGATTAGTTAATGCATTAATTTATTTCTATATGATCCATTGACTCAATTAATTATAACGGTTCGCAACGGTATATAATTAATTAATCAATCTTATCATATTTCCACAGAACCTACTGCTGTGAATAAATAAATAATGCACTGTGTGATTAATGTCCTATTTGTGTGACCCTTTGAGGATTTATGCTATGTTGGCCATGGAATTAAATCGTTATTTAATTCCAATAATCATAAGCGGTATCTAGCAACACGTTATGACTCCCAATTCGCATAAATAGTGTACTGCTACAATATTTCAATCCTGCATAAGAGAATAAATATGTTTCTCTATTTTGATTCTTATGTCACAGATATCATCGTATAATCCAAGATAGGAATGTGTCATTCTTGCAGATTATACGTTTCTTGATTTAAAGTTGATCGCTTAGTTGCGCGCATACGATCCAACTCCATCAAGGGGCCCAAACAGATATCGTCACTCACTAAGTGAATTAATGAGGGACATACGGTTTTCTTGATGATTAGCTTTTCCCCGCACAATTCAAGAGAACATAAATAAAGTCCGTATAGCAGCTCTTATCGGGAATCAGCGGTAGACAAGATTTATAGAACCTATCCTCATGTGGAAAAGATAATCATCTCAAACTTAGAACCAAAATCATAACGAAATAAACAATGACACATAACACAATCCATATGTTTATTTCGTTGGGTCAAGTCCTGTACTATGTTCCATAACATATACATATGCAATTAAGTTGGTAACTCTTTACCTATGATTTGTAGAACTTAATCATCACTTAACTTGCATACTAATCTTATATGATAATTAATGTTCCTTGTTAATTATCAAGATTATGGACCGTTTAGATTTATTATTGTCATTCTAAAGAATGATCCACAGAGATCTATAATTCAGATCCTCAACCTGAATGATCTGTCAATAATAAACCTAGGAACAGATGATAAAATATCATCCAAAACATAAACTAATATTTAAGTCATTAAATTATTGACTTCTAGGACATAACTCTAACAAAATATCACAACAATCATTGCTCAGCCCTAAAAAAAAAAGGTCACAACTGTAAAAACTAAAATTTAGAGCAAAATCGAAAACTGGATTTCTTTGTGACCTTGGAAAAACGGAGCAAATTCGGCAAGGGAGGTGGCAAGGAGGCCAAACAGCGAAGCAGAGGTGTGCCGTGAGAAAAACGGTACCCATCTGAAGGAGACGAAACCGATCTATTCATCTGAACCATCTACTTTGCAAGCAGAGATCGGATTTCACCATTGATGGAGGGCAAAGAGAGGTGGCCATTGTTTCTCTTTCAAAAGGGAGAAGACATCTGTCCTTTTTCGACCCATGCGCGAAAAATTGAAATGATGGGATGCGAAGTGGGAGAGGAGGTACGATGCGTGGAAAAAGCAAAGACGTGACAGAAAGCAAATTTTCTCGCAGCGACAGATGAAACAGACGGTTACGATAGAGGAGATGAAATGAACGGTCTGGATGAGTTACTGTTCCAACAACTGTTTACCCACAGTTGTTTCAGATCGAATCCGAATCACGGGGATTAATATATTAAATGATTTATTTTTAATTTCTGAAAAACATCAAAGAAGCATGTAACACCAAACAAAGGAATAGCATAACAATCATAGTCTATGAAAAATTTCTCACAGTTGAAATATTCTCTCTAAATAAGTTTCAAAAGGCATCACCGTGAAAATTTTTTAGTAAAACACAGATAAATAAAATTTATGTAGCAATCACAAATATAGATCCAGACAACCCCTCCTTTAAAATCAAAATGATTTTGCACTTCCATAATCATGTGAAGTTTATAAATGAGAAGAAAACAAAACCTCACCACCAACCACCAGTTTGCAAAATCTAAAAAGTTGAAGGATCAAAACCTTACATGAGTTTAGTTGCCAGCATCATAGTCCAAAGAATAAAAATTTCTTTGCTATTCTTTACCTTCAACTTTCTTTGCTACTCTTTACCTGCAACTGTTTTGCCCTGCAAAAGAAAAATGCAAGGCCAATCTTAAGTTCCTGTGTACAATTTATCAAAAAGAAATAAAAGGGAAAAAATGAAAGCCTAAGATTTTAAATAAAAAAGATGTTTGTCGAGCTCTTCAAATCACCATGGAGACGAAGAACAATAGCAGTCGGAAAAATGGATGAAGGATCCGCAATATGTCATCCAAGTAGTAAGTTTCAGATGCCAGCACCTGTATGAAAGTAAGTACGATCTGGTTAAGAACTTAGAAATACCATCAACAATGTCAATTTATGAAAACCAAGCATGAATCTAAGAAGTCCTTTTATAATGAAATTCTCAAAATTAAAAAAATTGTCTGAGCTCACCTTAAACCACTCAAATTAAAAAGTTAAAAAATTGTCTGAGCTTACTAATACTCCAATTTTTATTGTAAGAACTCATTGCCTTCTTTTAGGTACTGTCAAGAAAAGTGCCAGTAAACAAATCTTTTGCACAACAAAGAAGGGAAGTAGAAGTAGGCTTAAAACTCTGACAATAAAAAATAAAACCTCAAGCACACGCTCAACACAGAATCTATTATCAAAACCAGCAACGATACACCCACGACCTCCCAAACAACAACTGCATATTGCAATCCAAACTGTAAATATGGAGAAAAAAATACTCACCCAGATAAAAGCCGGCAGAAGAGAACAAAGCACAAAATAAAAACAAAGCCATGGCAGCAGCAGCAGGCCAGCAGCAACAATTCCTGAGCTTCCACAAAGCCTGCAATTAAGAGAAGGCAAAATCGCAAGGTCAAATTAAAATGCAAATTGCAAAGAGAAGCCAACAACGCCTATAAAATTGAAAAAGAAGGAAGCATCAACGCAAGCACAGACCTAGGAGAAGAGTTGTTTCCACAGAAGAACGAAAAAGAACGAAATTTTTTTTTTCGGCTCGGATTCAAAAGAACGAAAAATTCATTCGAAAAAAGAAAAAGATAAGAAAAGAGGAGAGGAACAAAGAGACTCACGTATGTGAACCATATGGCTACTCCCATCCATGAAGTGTTGGCCGTGGCTGAGAAATGTGAGGTCAGATCGGAAATCGTCGTAATCTGAAGGTGAAAAGAGGTAGCGACAGTAATCTGAAGGAGCTGAGAGAGAGAGAGGACTTTTGGGCGAAGAGAGAAGGCAAGGGAAAAAGGAAACAGAGAGGTAAGAGCTCAGAGAGGAGAAAAATGGGATAGCAAATGAAGAAAAATGGTCGCCGGGTCGGTGAGTACAAAGTCACATTGCCTGCGTTCAAAAGACGCCTCAGAATTCAGAAAGATCGAGGCACGCGAGATGACGGAGAGATCGAGCTTTGATCGGACGAATCAGATTGATTCAGAAAAAAACGAACAGCTAAGATTGAAACACTGTCTGAACAACTGTTTACCTACAGTGGTCAAAGCTGGAGTCAATGTGCGCGCGTTAATATATTAAATTGCGCGCGTTAATATATTAAATGATATATGTGGGTGACTGTGCAGCTATGGATTCCATACATGTTAAAATATAGCAATTGCCTAAAAAAATAAAATTAATAAAGCTAATTAAAATGTTGCTGGCACACAGGAAATTCGTATTGTCCAAATTACTAAACGATTTAAATGAAGAAATGAATGTATTGATTGGGACCTACTAATTAAGTGCATTTAAAACTTTTAAATTTACATTTAACTGTACAAGTACTAGCCACTTCAGTTTAGTAGAACATGATGAACTCGTACATAGAACCAGTAAGTAGCAGCACACGCGAATTGCATTGCATGATTGCATCCCACACAGGAGGCAGGAAAATCGTGTGCACAGAGAAACCCAGAAAAGAATTGAGAAAGGCCACCCTTTCTAGCTGTTCTTTGATATGTCATCATGCAATCCGGATTCGCTGTTGCGCTACACCGCGTGTCGCGCACTACGAGCCGTCTGATCTTGATCGGACGGTTCACTTTTTACGGGCCTACCAATCTAGGTTACATGCACGGGGCTCCCTTGTCCATTGGATTTTAATCAAACGGCCAGCATACCGCGCGACACGCTGTGTCGCGCGGCAGCTGATCTCAATTTGTCATCATGCAAATGCGTTTTACTTTCTACTTCGCAAACAGTTAATGTTGTTTGAGGACAGTTGAAATTGAGGGTTTAAATACTTTCTATTTTTCACGCATGCATTAATTATGCTTCCATAGTTGCCCAACTTTATTGTTAAAATTAGGCATAGTTGCCCAAGTTTTATAAGCTTTTTCCTATAAATAAAATTAAAATAGAAAATTAAAGGAAAAATAAGTGAAATATATGGACATTCCTTCTCAAGTAAATATCTCTTCCCTGTATTATGCATTTTATGCTTCCATCTTAAGAAAATAGTAATTAATTGCGATCTCAAATGTGTGAGCAAAATTTTATTTAGAATTACATTGTTATGCTTTAATAAAAATTAAAAATATAAAATAATGAACATGAAAAAAAAGTGCATGGTTATAATGCGTGTAATATACTTATGTAGGCAATTTCTAATTGTCAATTTTGTGAAGTCCTTGTTTTGCAATAAAACAAAGTGAATTCGTATAATTATATTATGATATTATTGAAATTTATTTTGTTCTTTAGATTTAAAAATTTTTGTCATTAAGAAGGATGGATGAACGACGAAGACACCTGGACTTCTTCTCTTAATCTTTATATATAGAAAACATTGACGTAAATATCTTACTTCTATTAGAATAATCCTATACTGCACACTTGCGTGTAAAAACAGCAACCTGACGCATTAGAAAGTACTTTAAGAAAAAATTGTGGGTTTTATTAAACATTCTCCCTAGTTAGACACAATATGCATATGAAAACAAATTAGAACGTGCTTTAAGAAATTATGACTTTGTTTGCAAATTGTCAAACCTAGAATGACATAGAACTTAAACTTAGCTATAATGGAAGGAAGCACAAGGTTATTAAAACCAAGGAAAAGAAACCAAAGATAACTTAAATTGTTTCCATCAATTTGACGCAAGGTGATAAAGGGGTACATTAGCGCTTAAGCATAATAGTTAACGGGGTATTATTTTTATGATGAAAGTTAAATTCTAAATTGCTAATGCGTAAATTACAATACTACAAATCGAACCCTACAAATTCTAGTTGAAAAAGAGTAATTCAGAATCTGGTATGAACACTTTGCGGATCACCCACCAGTTTACCATACTGTTAGGACTTAGGATGCAACCAGTCGAGGCTAGCAAAATGTTGCAGTATCGTTTTGTAGCAATTTCTAAGGTTACACAACCATATTTTGTGGATACAGCCGGTATCATTTTTCATTTATGTTAATAATCTTATTTTCCAACAATTTGTTGAAATCTTTCATCAGCCGGTAATAGTTTGCTCGGTTCTTTGGCTTGGTCTGGTACTGGTTAAATCGCTTACCAGGCTCTCTGAGTCTCTGGGAAGAATTAAAATTTAAAAGTAATCCTGTATTGAATGGATTTGATCAGAAGGAGAGCATTGATGTTGTACGTTTCAGAAGACAATCAAATGTTGTCCTTCTAATCACTGATCAGACATCTCTTCATTCCCTAAGAAGCACCCATAGGAGAGCTGCATGCACTTAAGTACTTTAAATTACCTAAAAAGAAAAGTAACTTTCATGTAAAGCTTCATGGTAACAGAGTAAACAACTAAACAAGAAAAATTTTAGTGGAATAGACTTGTTATATAGTGTAACTGTAAAGCTGATTAGCCTTCAAAAAAAAAAACTGTAAAGCTAATTTAGGTTCCCACATATTTGCTTCATACAACTTGTATCCTGACGACTATATAAAAGAAATAAACTGTCCACAACATTCTCACTAAAGGCACAGCCACAATCAGCATGAGACATCAGTACCTGTGGGGCATGTAGCCTTGAAGTACTTCAACTTGCCTAGGTTACTGATAATTAAAAGCCAGGTAGTTAACCCATCTTTAATGCATGGGATCCAAAAATTCAGTAGAAGACATCAGAGTCAGACTCTTACAGGATGCACTAAATGGAAAATTTACCCATCAAGACACCAACTTCAACAACTAAACATAAAGATACTTAAATCTGTGACAAAAATATACCTTTGGATGTAAAGATCGTAACTAGGATTTCCATAGAACTATAGAAGTCATTACTTTTGCATCAGGGAAAGGACTATTTCAAGTTTCGATATAGATACCATCAATTTCTTCAACCTAAACGACAAACAATATTTCTTTAATAAGTAATATATTACTGTTTTTCAGGAAAAGACATGGGCTCATCCAACCAATAAAATGAAAGGAAGTAATTAAAGGACAAAAGAAAGGTGCAAATATATTTAAGGTAGTTACATCGAAGGGATCTCCATTCTCCAATTAATTGGCTCTTCACATGCCATCACGGTTCTAAATATTGATCCTCATTAAAGCATACAAGCACATATGGAAACTGAAGTTTCATAAGATTCCACCTACTTTATTTTTTGAGTAAAAAATGGGAGTCATGCCCGCATTTTTTTTATAGTAATAAAGAGATTTACAAAAATTAGCCAGCGGCTAAAGTTATAATGTTTCCATAAAGTTTAATTTGATAAATGATAAGTAAAAGTTGTATCAGTCTATCGCCAGCCAATATTCAAAGGAACAAATTTTACCAGATTAAAATACCATAGGACTATGTTTTGCAAATATATTTAACAGAGATAATTGTTTTGTGCTATGAACTCGCACATAAGAGCACTGCATCCTAACTTCTCGATGTAATCAGATTGATTCTGAAGTGCCGTTTCTGTCGACAACAAAAAAAAAGGCTAAGTTTAGATTTTAAAATAGGGCAAGTTTTCTTCAGGTCACCAATATGCCTATTTCCAATAATTGGTTACTAAACTGCGATTTGTCCCTTGCAAACCACCAATCTGTTGCTGACATGGCCAGCCTTTTTGTGGATCTAGAGCTAGGAATACAGCAAACTTCCTCTACATTGATATAAAAAAGTAAAAAAATATGAAAGAGATTACCGATCTTAGTACTGACAAAGGAAAAAATACCTTCTAACAAGGGAAATTTGGGGAGGTGAAATCAAGTTTAGGTGGTTCCTATTAAGCAAAGTTGCCCAATCGAGAAAGGAGGATCATTCACAGTTGACTATTCAATTTCAACCCGTCTCTCTCCAGCTTGTGGCACCCATTGAAGGACACCAAATTGGTAACTCGACCGATTTACTGACAAAGGAAAGCTAGTCAATGTAAGATTCGTTCACACTTATTTCAGTCTAAACTGTAGAGTAATTTAATAATTATTACTAATAAAGTAATAATACTTCCTTCCGTGTACCTGAAGCGTCAATAAAAATCTCTTCGTTCACAAAACAAAGAAGAGGTTAGATTTAACAAACAAGCAAAGAACCAAAGGATAGAACAAACAGACAAACATGCAACCTCTCAAGAAATTCTCAGCAACAAACGGAGCGTACGCATGAACAATGAGTTTGGACTTTGCTGCACAAATTGTTTTTGTGCCATTGGATAGTGGCACATCTTGCCAGCAATACCACAGCAAATAAAACACATCAGAAATTCAGCACAATGAACTAAACTATATTTATATTATAATCGCACCAGCAGAAAATTGTACTAGTAAATTATTAATAATTTAAAACAGGATAAAAAATTGAAATAAATTGAACACTCAAGCAGCATGTTGCACACTGCAAGCCGCAATTGAATCAAGAAGCCAAGTATGGGGTACAGCTCTTGAACCTGTGGCAGTTGCTAGTTCTTCAGCCTCAACCTTTCTCTTATTAATTGCCTCGTTCAGGCCTTCTGGGTTGCTTCCCTGAGGGGGCTCGGTGCTATAGATGACAAAGGATGAACTTGAGATGTCGGCTTTATCAATGATGGCACCACCAGCAGCTACAATCAGGTCTTCAAGATAGCCTTTGTAGTATGGTAGGAAGCGTCCACTGAAATAGAAAGACAATTCTGCAAACAGCTTTGGTGCCTGTTACAAAGTTGAAATAAAATTAATATTTATTTGACATGACATGAAAACACAGAATGTTACACAGGCTAGCTGTGTGACACTTTATTTCTTTCAAGACCTTATATACCCTAATTACTTCCTCTGTGTATCAAAATCAAGATCATCTGAGGGGTAGATCCAGCATATCCAAGCATACTGGTAAAGTTAGAGAGGTATTAAGGATAGTATTTTCATTGTGTATGGCAAATATGGTAATTGTTGCATTAAGGAAGATATTGCTCTTTTTTAATTATGTACCACGTGATATTCTATTTTCAAGGGTATGCATGACATGAACTCTTTCCAAAAGAAATGAACAAGTAATCCACTTGACGATCATCTCACGCTATTGGAAATGAATCAGATCAGATGGCCTCCAATATTTTCTACTCAGAACAAATAATTAGCTTCCGCAACCTATGTTTTCGAAATTAGTTAGCAACTTGTGTTATCGAAAAACATTTTCCTTTTAGCTACAAAATTGTTATTTTGTTTCTCTTTTATTTGGGACGATCAGATTACATTTTTATTTTTATTTTCTTTTAGTCTGGCTGAGAGAGAGAGTTGAGAGAAACCTTTCGCATGGCTCTAAGTCGACCAGTTTTAGGACCATCAAAGGCTCCATAGACATCATGGCTGATCTCAAAATGCTCTTCAGGAACAGGATGCCCAGCCTCGACACAAGCCTTCAACCCTTCAATATATAATATATTGTGTCAAAAATAAAATCATACAACCATTCCAATAGGCACTAGGAAATAGTACTCACAATTCACATTGACAATCCACTTGCCACCCAAAATTGCCATGAGCACCTTGAGTGATCTGCCACACCCACCCTGCTCGTCAGTAGCAGATATTACATGTGTCACATTTGATTTCCAGTTGTTCGTCACCTCCACACCAGTTATATTACCAAACTCCTCCAATATTTCCTGCAGAGACAAGACCCCAACTTATCTAATCTGAATAATGAGGTTTGAAACCCAGTGCATGACACCAAGAGTTTTGAAGGCCTAGACCCTTTATCTCATGCTCAAAAGCTAATCTAAATAATATGAACTGAGGCGGAAATGCAATTACAATATAAATTACCTTTTCTGGGTCAGAAAGAGAAGACCCACATAACAACCAATCTCTAGTCAAAGCATGTGAGGTTATCCAGCGCTCATCTCTTTGATTCATCAGAGGAAATGTTGAGTCGCCATTTGGATAACTGGGGGATCTGTTAATTTTAGAATGTTATCGCTAAATTATGAATTAAATGGTACAGCTTCTGTACTTTGGGTTGCAAGAAACATACACGTCACGCTTTGCCTTTTTGCTTTTAGACTTGGATCTATCACATGGCAACTTCTTAGAGGAATGAAAAGGGCACAGTAGAAGAAAGTTTTCCTTATAAAAAGAACAGATCACATCAGCTTAAGAAATTCAGAAACTAGATTCCATCAATACAACAAAAATAAAATGTACTATACCATGTCCCAGCGGCAGCCAGATGTCTCATGGGCACAAAGAAAATGATAGCTCCTTCTACAACTCTTGGAGTAGCAGCCAAGTGCAGCACCTTTCAACCCACATTTAATGCATTTGATTTTGGAAGCTCGCGTCATTTCTGGCTCGACATTCATTGCATTATCGCCCTCAAAATATGCTTGAGGCGCCCTGTTAATAGACAATTTTGCATTACTAATTTTGCGATAGCTAGAATTTGAATTTCTTTTTTTTAGCTTAAGATAGCATACCATTCAATGCATTTTTCATGTGCATGGAGGGTTCTCGGAAGCAAGGCTCTGTTATCACTTACTGGAGCTCCATCAAGATAATGAAATATTGGACCAGTAGCCTTGTAAATCATACAAGTGTTATTTTCTATTTTTTCACAAATAATCCAAGTGACAGGAAAAGCATCATAATGGAATATTAATATATTATACCTCACAAGACTTGAATGAATGGCAAAATCCACACTCTGCAATACTACTTGTGTTGACTTGATCGCAGGGCTTCAATTTATCTGAATCATAAATCAAGATGAAATGTAACTAACATAGCTGAAAAAAAAATTCTGATTTAATAAAGTCAAAATATATTATAGAACCAAACAAGTACTTGTTTCATCCTTGGGAATCCCTGTGATCTTCAGTTTCTTTGACTCTCTGAGACTATCATCTCCATTTTGGACTGGTCCAGTTTTTGCATCTCTTTTTGTTGATCCTTTGGGTACCTAAGTGATTAAAAGAGCTGAACGATAAGACAAGCCATTCAACAACAAAACAAAAAAGCAGTTTTAGGACATATTATTGATGGACACTCTGAACAGAAATTTACCCATCAATACAAGCTTTACATTTTGGAAACTGTCGCTTCTTTTTGGCACCATGGGACCAGTAAAGGGTGTCAGTACCAACAATCAAGATATCCTTCTGTTAACAACATACAGACATTCACGTATTTTTTACCCTATGCTTATCAGGATTAAACTTATGAGAGATTTCCTCAAATAAAAGATGCTTCAAATAATAAGAAATTACATTCCCACCTTTGATCACAACATTTCCTTGATAATAATTCACTATTTAAATAATACTTACAGGTGTGCTATGCACATCGTAGCTGTCACTATCCATGTTCCCTGGGTCATCGAACAATGGTGGTCCACACAGCCCCTTCTGCTCAAAAACTGTAGCTATATCAGCATTACAATTTCCTTTCTGGCACGCCTTAATGTTAAGGTTGGATTTATCAAAATTTGATCTGATCGCATTGCCACATGCATCTGGAAACCCTGACTTTGACCCAATTATGCTATATACTCGCTGCTGCTCGCATTCAAAATTATCCATCTTGTTTTCCTTTCCAGATGAGTCTGGGCTCCCACTTCCTCCAGAAGGTGTCTTTGCATCTGAATTTATAATTTAAACATAAGAAAAGCAAACAGATGTTGTTCAATTGCTTTATTATATTTGTTTATGTACCAGATATGTCCACTTGTGGCTCTCTTGGCATGAGAATACTGCTGACAGTAGAATTAAGACTCCTGTATATGTTCACCACCGCCTCAATCTGCGTGGCCGGTTTAAGATCTGCAGAAATTGTCGAATAGTTTGTAAACTGCGAATCTTTTTTTTTTCTAAGTAGTGTTGGCCAAACAGAATCAACACTATTGATAGCATACCCTGATATCGGAAGGGTACTTTACAAAGCGGACAGCCATAGCCATTATTTGAACTCTTAGCACAGCGACTGCAGTTAAAATTTGAAGGTAGAATCTAAATTACAGGAAAGTTTGTAACAAGAGATAATAGATAACCAGGTGATTTTATTTCAGTTTAGAAAGATTACCTGCATGATACATGATTGCACGGTAAGAAAGTTGGGAGAATCAGTAGCTTTAAACTGTAAGAAAAATGTTTGTTCATACAATTAGCTGGAGAACTGAGATGTAAGTGCTAAAAATGTAAGAAAAACTATTTTTTTCAATAATATTACTTTCAAGCAGCTTTATTAACAGAAACTACAAAACATAACCAGTCCAGCAAAAATTTGACTAGCTCAAGTCGTCTTGTGCCGATCGGCACTAAACAAGGCAGATCAGCTTATGCACAAGCAAATAAACACAAATCTAAGTATACATATCATCAAACACTTCATATGCAATGCAGTGCCCTAAAATATTTTAAGCCATTAATTTGAATTAATTCCAGCAAAATGCAGACTCAGAAAGGTACACAAATTTTGCTATAGAGTAGGTAGACCAAGGTCAAAGCAAAGCTAGCCATGAACTATTTCTAAATAATTTTCAGATCACAGATTGAATCAGTTTCAGACCAACTTTTCAGAAATTGCTCTAGATATGAATTACTTCTGGTCTTAATAATAATAAGAAATTAGAGCTCAGAAACCAGTAGCCAAGGAAGAGAAACTAGAAAGCTACCACATGGGGCAAGTGAGCTCAAGCTCCATTTTCTGTAGATTGAGCACCAATGGATTCAGCGACCTTCTCAGATTCTCCATCTCTCCCATTCTCTCTCTCTCTCTCTCTCGCAAATCCTTATTTCTTTCCTCTCTCTCTCCGAAATGATGCTTGTTCGGACAGCTTTATTGCAAAATGAAATGTGGCGGGATGAAGCGGGATAATAAACGAAAATTTTGGATGATTCAATAAAACTATTGATGGCGCCAGTTAATGGTAAGCTGGTTACGAATTCGAGATTGGAACCCGGTAAAGCGGATTTTCGATAGCGCGGGAATTCCCAATTTTTCCCTCCTACTGGTCGCAATGTGAAATTGTGATTTGTGAATAGTCTTTTCCTCATCTGAGTATCTGACCACGGGTCGCGTGCGTCACGCGCAGCTGGATGCTATTAAAGGCCGCAACAAGAGCCCAATTAAGGTTGAATGGTTCTGGAATGGCTGATCTTAGCCTTTGCAACGCTAAGCCCATAATTGCACGAGAACTGGCGCACTGAATTTCGATCAGCCCAATTAGCACTATTATTTTTTTTGTTGAATATGTTTATTTTTATTTATTTCCATACTTCTGTCAAACACACGCTTAGGAGTGTACCGCATGGATTTTATGTGTGTTGTTAGCATTGAATGTAATGCCAAACATTGAGTTTTTTATTAATTAGAGAAAAATTTGTGAGGAAACATATAAAGAAGTAATAGGGAACGCCGCAACCTAGTTTCTATCTAAAAAAAATAAAGAAGTAATATAGGGAACAACTTACGCAATATAAGAGAAAGTTTGATAGCTAAGCTAGGTGATAATGGAGACCGCATACAGGATATCTTTTCTCCACCGCTGTATTAAGCAACGATGGCAAAAAGGAATTACTTACCATCATTCCATCATTTCAGATTTTCATTAATTATTTAACATTCTCGTTAATAGAAAAGTTCAGAAGATGAGAAATCATTCCCATCATCCTCGTTTCATTTTTATTTTCTGGCCTCATCTTCATTAATAAAAAAAGTCCACGGAATGAAAAATCATCTCCATCAACATCATCCCCTTCCCCTCTTTGTTGGATGGGAAAATTTACTCATAAAAACATGTCTTGCAGAAATCACACGGAAGGCGACAATTTACTAGTGTAATTGTAATGCGTGAGGTAGTGCTATGCACTTTACACATCGTATGTTAATTCAAGAAAGTTCTTTATATTCAAATTTGAAATAAGAATAACTATTCTATAACTGAAACCCTTACATGTTGTCTCGAAAAAAAATAAGAATTGTATGGAGAACATATTTTTAATAACTAGAATTATAGGATAGTAATAAAATTTAACACTACATCAGAACTTATCTGATAGTCCTTTTTCTTTGGTTGACTATCGTCCATTATGTGTCTTATTCCAGGTCGATGCAATATACAATATATGATTTTTATTTTTTTCTGTCATTAACTGTCTCGTTTTTTCCTTGTAATTATTCTAGTTCTGAATACTAATTGTTCTAATTAAATAGATAATTATTTTAATTGTGAAACTAATCGTTCTAGTTGTTAAATTAATTATTCTTGTTCCGTTTGAATAGGTGTGGGAAGAAGGGAAGAAGGGAAGAAGTGGGAAGAAGTATTGGAAAGTATGTAATTTTGTGAAGGGTTTGGATTGTTTATAATTTTTTTTCTTCTTCTTCCTTCTTTTTCTTCTTCTTCCAACGATCCAAACGCACCTGTTGATAAGTTAATTGTTCTAGTTGATAAATTTCTCCTTTCAAATCAACAATTTGAGACTCTCTGCTGGATATTTGGGAGAGAAAGGGACAGACATTACTATCTACAACGATCTTTGTTTTTTTTTTTTTTTTTTGGAAACTAGTGGGGAGCGCCCACCACCCTTCAAAATGAAGAGCATCCAAGAACTAACTAAAAAACAAACTTATTACAATCTAAAGTTTCAAAGACTCAAAATACCATGTCACCCTCTGACATGAACTAGCTACCAATGACACAAGTGTTTCTCTCTATAATGAATCTCCTATCGCTTATTAAAGTCCCTCTTAACTACTCACAAGACAACACTTTCTCCATTAGAAGTATCTAAAAGGGTTGCTTTCTATCCCCTGCAACCCCCGCAACAACTTTGAATACTCCACACCAGAAGCATCCTAACCAAGAGATAAGTAACTAAAGACAAGACGAATCCTACTAAGTGGCATCAAATATACCACCACCCAGGATCAGAACGTCTCCACTTATTACAACACAAATCAACAACCAACAAAGACAAATTGAACTGCAAAATCAATCTAGCACACTTTTAGCCTGATTGAAATTTTGTGAGGAGAGAAGCATCATCCAGCGCAAGTAATCCATCCCTCTTCAGCCCTCGGTTGGCCTTCTTGTTCCTCTAGTAGCAAGTCATCCTCTTCTTGTCCAAATGGACCCCACAAGTTGTATGTCCTGGGTCTGGCTTCTTCAGCCTGTCTGGCTAACCCTACTTCTCCTATCATGTCCAACACCTGCTTCTTCACTTCAGTTGACCACAGTCCTGACCATAAATCAGCAGTGATTTAATTTGAGCTAACACAGTTTTAGTTGAAGCTAGACTGGTATTCTGGAAACATATTTTGTTTCTTTGTTTCCAACATGTCCATAATATAGCCGCACTACATAACCTAAAAGGGAGGTTAGCTGCATCATGTAAATGATCAATAATAGACAGTAATTGATTTAGAGAAGTAAGAGGATGAGGTAAATTCATATTTCGACAAAGCCACCTCCAAATTGGTTGCATACTTGCACAAGCAAAGAACAAGTGATTCCTTGTTTCATCACAGTGACAGTAAACACATTGTCCATTGTCAATTACACCTTTATCTTTCAAATTGGACCTGGTTAGAAGTCTATCTTTACAGAACAACCATAGAAAAATTTGAATCTTAAGAGGAATTTTCATTTTCCAAATATTATTAAAGAAAGTGCTATTCACTCCTCTATCATCCAGCCACATGTACATTTCTTTAGTGGAAAAAAAATTTTGTCCCCCTCTCTTCCAAATAACTGTATATTCATCATCAACTAGAGGCAGATACTCATATAAATCTTGTAGTAGAAATAAGAAGTCCCTATGTTGTACAAAAGAAAGTTGCCTTTTAAAAGTGATGTTTCTAAAATTATTGGCCAAGGCTTTTTCTACTGTAATGTGCTTTTCAGAACAAATCTCATAAAGTGACGAATGAGATATTTTTAGAGCCATATCTTGATGCTAGCAATCTTCCCAAAAGAGGGAGTTCTTGTCGTTTTCAATCTTAACATTTTTCAAAATATGCACACAAGGGATAACTTTCTGGATGGCTTTCCAGAAAGGAGACCATTTCTGTTGATTGTGTGTATTAGAGTTCTTATACTAAACCATAGATTTCCACCAGCCCTTACAAGCGGGATCCTTCAATCTCCAAGCCCACTTGCACAAAAGGGCCGTATTAAAGTTTTTAAGATTGGTAATACCTAGGCCACCTCTTATTTTAGGTCTACAAACCCCTTTTTCAATTATAGAGATGTATCTTTCTTGATGCCCCTGCATTCCAAAGAAAATTAGCTCTAATCTAATCTAATTTTTTCCTAACACTAATGGGCATCAAGTGAAAGGACATCATATATGTGGGAAGGGCAGAGAGTATGCTGTTGATCAATACCAGTTTACCTCTATAGGATAACAAATTACCAATCCATCCTTGGAGTCTTTTATGACATCTTTCCACGATGGGATCCCAATCAGATTTTTTGGTTTTTCTCCAATGTATAGGTATACCCAAGTAAATTATAGGCCATTTACCTATTTTGCAACCAAACAAATCCGCTAACTGTTGGGCTTTAACTCCTTCTATATTAATAGGGAAAGCCTCACATTTGTTGTAATTAACCTTCATACCTGACAATGCTTCAAAAGCAATAAAAGTCCACTTCATCACTTGAACTATTTGAGGCTCAGCTTTGCAGAAAACAATCGTGTCATCCACATAATGAAGGTTGGTAATCCGCTGTCCTTCATCAATAGCTAGTCCTAGACCAGTTATCAAACCTGCACCTCTTGCTTTTTTGAACAAATAATTCAATGTGTCAGCCACTAAGTTGAAAAGGATGGGTGACAAGGGATCACCTTGTTTAAGTCCTCTTTTGACTTCAAAATATGGACTTAAAGTACCGTTGATATTAATACAAGTGTACCCCCCCCCCTCTAATAAGGATAGTATCCATTTAACCCATCTATAAGGAAAGTCCCTATCAATCAACATATTTAGTAGAAAACTCCAATTGACTCTATCATATGCTTTTTCCATATCAATTTTAAAGATCATACCCTCTCTCTGTCCTATCTTAGTATCATGCACGATTTCAGAGGTATAAACGACATTATCCAAAATATATCTCCCTTTACAAAAAGCAGCTTGAGTTTGATCTAAAATTTTGTTAACTATAGGTTCCAACCTATTAGTTAGCACTTTGGTCACTAGTTTATAGCTACAATTAATCAAGGATATAGGCATATACTGTTTAAATCTCATCAGCATTCAATTTCTTGAGAATTAAGCATATCATAGTCCTATTCAGTTTGGAAATGTTTAATTTGTGATAAAAAAATCTCGAAACAGTGCCGTAATATCATCCTTAACTACAGGCCAAAACTGTTGGTAAAAGAAAAATGATATACCATCCGGTCCCACGATCTTTGTTTTCAACGTGGTTATTCATTGCTTTGGATATAACAAAGAAACTTAGTATTATTAACTTTTTTTCCGGCTAGCCCCTCTCATCATATCGAATTAATTAATTCAACGAGATTAGAGAAAAATAATTTCATAATTGTAGCAGAGAATAAATTGAAGGGTTCGTGTTTACCGTCTGGGTCGGTGGGGCCAGGCCAGGTGTTAGAAACTTAGAATGCTCTATTGTCCGTCCGGTTCTTCTTGTATCCAGAAAAAAACTTGTAATCCTCAAAAAAGTATTCTTTTGTTATCTGATCTCGTTCGTTCCTCTATTATTTTTTTAAATGTTATTTTGCAACTAACAATGGTGTAGCCCATTGCGTGATATGATGAACATTTTTAATTGTGCATGAATCACTCGTGTGGCACGATGGCATTCATTTTAAATGATCAGTTACTACACATATTAATCAGGACAATTATTTATTTAATTAAAATAATTGCGTATTTAATTAGAACAATTAGTATTCAGAATTAGAATAATTAGGAGAGATGAGTGGGGCAGGGTTAATGACAAAAAAAAATGCATGTCATGGAAAGGAGAGAGAGTGAAACAAAGAGGAAGGATAGAGCGCTGGCCAATAGATGATAGGACGAGAGACAAAAAAATATATATATACCTTCATAACTATTAAAGGATGGTGGAATGAGAGACAAAAAAGAAATTGTTTTCTTAACTATTTAGAGATGATGAGGATGCTGAATCTTAGAAATGATCTTTATCAGTCCGATGACAAAAAACATGAAATCTTTGCACCATCCTCTATATTTCTCAAAATGTTGATTTTTGAGAACATACTGGCAGACGTACCTATTGGATAAATTACATATCAAAAAATTGTACATATGTATTATATTTTCAAAATGAAAAATAATTATATTTTAGTGAAGGTTTTTATAATTTTTCATATTTATTTTCAAACACAATGCACAATCATTCCAGTAATAAATTTCTTTCTATTTTAATTAGTGCATAACTAATCCAGCTAAAAAATTATTTTAATTAGAAGTGAAGAGTTTGTAAATTTATATTCATCGCTAACATCCAGTCATTAGCTTAAACAACCGTTGATTACGATTGCATAGAGTAAATAATAATTTACACCTTTTGTCTAATTAGTTTAGTCCTTTGGTACGTCTTTTTATAAGTAGTAGGAATTATTGCCTCAATTATCGGGGGAAAAATTATTATATAACAATAAAATTCAAGATAAAAAAAACCGATAATAAATCCAAAGTTACTATTTATCATTTGATTAGCCTCGAACAAGTCTCTTGCACAAACTTATGAAAAGAAATGAATCACAATTTTTTTTTTTAAAGAATGAATCACAAACTTATGAAAAAAGCAACTCCATTATTCCAGGTACTGTTCCAAAAAATTGTAAGTTTCATAGTCTTGCACCAAAAAAGAAAAAATCTTCCATAAATGACCTGTAGATCACATTTAATTACATTCTGAGATTTTCTAATTTTTCAAACTTTCTGTAAGGTTGATTCAAATTTCAATGTGCAAGTTTGTAACTATTGGTTTTCAGTCTATTTTTTTTTTTTTTGTTATAGGTGCAGAGTATAGTAATGTGTGGCTCTGTTTGGATGGTGTGAGAATAAGGGCTCCGTTTGGATAGGTGTGGAAAGAAGGAAAGAAGGGAAGAAGTGGGAAGAAGTATTGGAAAGTGTGTAATTTTGTGAAGAGTTTGGATTGTTTATAATTTTTTTTCTTCTTTCTTCATTCTTCCTCATTTTTTTTCTCTCATCCAAAGGCAAGCAAGAGGAATAAGAAAAGAAGTATTGGAAAGTGCGTAACTTTGTGAAGAGTTTAGATTGTTTAATAATAAATTTATTTCCATCTTTTTTTATTTTCGTATTCTCACTCCCATCCAAACACAGCCATAAAAAAAAAACCGATCCTTATAGAAATTTTTTGAACTCGTTATACTTCCAATTGCTAAAAAAAAATACTGATCAGAAGCCATATATGACAACAAAATTCAATACAAAATGGTGTCCCGATAATATACACTTCTTGCACTAATTTGCTTTAAATAAACTATTATATTACGCACACATATTTGGGAGAACACATATTTGGGAGAAGAAAAATTACAAAACTAGTATTTCTTCACTGAAATGTTGACGTCCATTAGTCCATGTCGCTTCTACACATGATCCGCACAATTTTGAGTGGTTACATTTTAGAACCGACTCTTCATCTAACAACAAAACTGACAATTTATTTTGAGCGAAAGTCGTATGTTCGAAATGCGGTTGAAAATATTTTATAGATATTTAATGTAAAAATAATGTTGGAAGTTTGACACTCGATTTGTCATGAATTAACAGTGGCTCTGTTTAGATAGGTGTGGGAAGAAAGGAAGAAGGGAAGAAGTATTGGGAAGTGTATAATTTTGTGAAGAGTTTGGATTGTTTATAATAAATTTTTTTCTTTCTTCTTCCTACCTTCTTCTCAACGCATCCAAACGGTGCCAGTAGAAAAAAGTAACTACGTATATCCTAGGAATTCTCAAACGGATTATTTTAATTTGAAATTGTTTCTTTTTTAAGATTGTGTTTGGATGAGATGTGGGAATAAGAGAATAAGAAAATAAGGAAGTAAATTTATTATAAACAATTCAAATTCTTCACAAAGTTACACACTTCCCAATATTTCTTCCCACTTCTTCTCTTGTTCCTCTTCTTCCCAAACCATCCAAACACAGCCTAAGAAAGAAGGAGATCTTTGTTATTCAACTTTATTTTGAAATTAAAAATGCAAATGGGATTTGGACTCTTTATTGCTTTAATGTCAGTTTAGTGCTCTTACTACTGAGTTACTAGGTCACATGCAATTTGAAATTGTTTTCTAATTTCATTGATAAACCTATTATAAATCAACATGTATTTTCGAACTTATAAATTTGTTTTAAGTTTGATTTGTTAGTGACTCGAACTGGTTTGTTTGATTCAAGCTAGTTTGCTTTTAAACCAAAAACGAACATTTAACACTTAAATAAAAAACAGAATCAAACGGGCTTACTTGAGCTCGTTAACATTTAAGATTGAATTAGGAAAAAAAAAATCAGATGTTCAAATGACAATTTTGTTTTGGATATACATACATCCAGATTGTACCAATCAAGCTTATATTAGTCTACAAATTTATTACACATTAAAATTGCTCAATACGCAAGATGCAAAGTACCTACTCCCTCTAACAAAAATTAAAAACCACAATCAATAGCAACCGGTTCACCTAATTTCCCTCAAAAGCAACAATGCAAATGGACCGCCAATTTCCCTCCATACCCATAGTATATATAGAAACAAGCTTTTTCCATCTTCAATACCCGAAGTATATTCTTCATCGTTTCAAAAGATTATGGACCAAATAAAACAAATTTCTAACAATCTAGCCGACCAAACTATTACGTAATAAAACCAAATACTATCAGCAAAATGAACTACAAACAAATTTCAAATATCTACAATACCAATGTGCAAGGAAAAACAGTACTAGTCTACTATTAAAAAAAGAAGGAAAAACATTTTACTAGCCTTTCTAAAGCATAGGAATCCTGTAGTTAGTAATATTAAATAACTCTTATCGCGGTGAGCTTTGTGTTTTTATGATTTTATTATAGAAATAAACGACACTTAAATCGGACAAGTGCATATTCATCCATTTTATTATAGAAATAGTGGGCCTTAGTGGTGCACTGGTGCGTTCAGATTTTCATATTTTATTCCTTATCAAAACTCAGCCCACAAAATTGTACGGCTACATGCCTATCCACTACTTCTGTCGCGTAATTGGGGATACGCACCAACACTTCTAGCTTTATAGACTCACAAGAGGCTAAATCCTAAACTAATGGGCGCATTTTGATACCTAAGATTAAAATTAGAATTAATTATTTAAATAAAATATATTATTTTAAAATGGTTCAGAATAAGTTCACTTCGAATTTTGATCCACTTGAAAAATAACACTCTAAAATTATTATTTTCAACCGTTTATAAATGATTTTTTTTTCTGAATAACCAATTCTAATTTAGTTCTCAAGCAATCCAAACTCACCTCCATGAATAATAAACTGCTAATATTTAAAATACACGGTCAGATTTGCACTGAACTATTTGTATAGATCACAATGTTCACTTTTTTTTTTGTGAAAAATTAATAATATAGACCTGGTTATGGATATTGTCCGCATCCCCAGACTAGTATCCTCTGCAAAGAATTACTCTATGTATAATCTCGATGGTTAAAATTTATGGACTGTATGGATCCAGGACATTCATTATTAATTGGACATATACGACATACGATATAGAATTTCTTTCTGTAATTCCCGCAAAGGATATCATCTCCGAAAAAAAAGCCTTGTTCTTATTCTTGTTCTTGTTTTATAATTTTGTTGGAACAAAAACAAGATTAATTTTGTCCAAAAACAAACTATTCTAAAGATTACCAAACATGAAATAGCTTACTCTTATTCTTTTTTTTTTAGAGAAATTAGATAGCGACTATCTAGCGAAAAAGAAAAGAAAAAGAAAATACAAAGCTAAACAAAAGGAAAGAAGGAAAAAGAAAAAGAAAAGAGTAAACAGAGAGGGGGCGGCAGCTCAGCAGAACTTCATAAACAGGGAGGCCTGTTGAACAATCCAGTCATGTATCGCCTGAATATTCCTTCTCTTCCCTAAACACAATATTATTTCTCTCTAACCACAGAGCCCAAGCGCCAGTGGCAAGTAAAGTAGAGGTCTGTGTTGTTGTACCAGCATCGTAGATCTTACTTAGGAGTGACTGAACACTACAAACATGGGAATCACTCAGTCCAACTCGCATCCAGACTTGGGAAGAGAAAGAGCACTGAGTGAACAGGTGATCAGCAGTCTTAATTAGGTCAAGTTGACATAAATGACATCCTTGTTGCACCTGAAAGTTCCTTCTTAATAGCTGCTCTTGCGTCAAAAGGCGTCCATGCGCTAAAAGCACCAAAAAGAATTTGACAGATGGAGGCACTTTAACCAACCAAATTTTACAGAATTTGAATCTAGTCTTTCCAGCATAAAGGAGAGCTTTGTAAATCGAAGCTGAAGAGTACCTTCATCTTTTTGCCATTTCCATAGTACATCATCTCTATCATTCGTGAAACTCAATCTTTGCAGCTCCTGAAGTACAACACTTTGGGCAAGGGTAGCTGGTGCAAGAATCAAGCTACTCGTGGAAGTTGCTGCTTGACGGACTGTAGCAAACTTTCTGACAGGAGGCTCCAGTTCATAATTGAAGAAATGCAAAGAAGTTCCTCCCCAATTATCATACCAGAAAAGAGAATTTCTACCACTTTGTATTTCCGTTTTCACTGAGATTTGGAAATACAAACGTAGAGTCAGAAGTTGCTTCCAGAAGAAAGATCCCTTTTTATTCCAGGCTAAAGGTGGGATGTCTGAGTTTGCCTTCCCATACATCAGTCGTGCGCATGAAGACCACAAGGAGGATCGAAGCGAGTAAAGCCTCCAAATCCATCGTAATAGTAGAGAAATATTATGTAATTTGAGCTGTTGTAACCCAAAACCTCCTAAATCTTTGGAGAGACACATCCTATCCCACGCAATTAAAGGGATTCCTTTACCTGAGCTTCCATTCCTCTTCCAGATAAAGTTTCTTCGAATTGTAATTTGAGCTTACTCTTATTCTTGTTATTATTATTTCATCGCAATAAAGCATAGATAATATATTTAAAGATGTAAGTTCAAATTTCAAAATTAACGAGGATGGAGATGCCAATGTAACACAGCTCTCACCGGTTTGCAACTTTCTAGTTTCCAACCACATTTCTGTTGGTGATGACATTTGTCTCAGAATCGACAAGTTAAATTGCAACAATGGTATAAATGTGACAAATAGGTGAAAATATTAAGTTTAGGATGATATTTTTCAAAGAGTTTAGTTTGTGATGATATTTTTCTAATTTTACAATTTTAGAGTGACATTGGTCTAATTTTCCCTATATTTAAAGATGTAAGTTCAAATTTCAAAATTAACGAGGATGGAGATGCCAATGTAACACAGCTAGCACCCTTTAACATTAAATGCAGGGACCAGTCCCAAAAAGTCCACAAGGAATAAACCCAGAGAGGAAGGAAAGTAATAGCTCCCGTTAAAAAAGGATTAAGGAAGAGAAGAAAGAAACTTTGGAAGGGAACCTCAGAATCCCAAGCCACACTGCCACAGTAAAAAGATTAAAAAGTGAAAAACAAAACGATAGCGGCGAAACAAAACCTCCACGAGTCACGACCAATGAAAGGCTGCGAAAGGGGAATCCCACCGACACGAGGGAACGGTCAAAATCTCTCGGTGCGTAATAATGGCGCTCAGACAAACAGAGCCTAGAGAGATGAGACACCACAAAATGGTCATATTAAACCCTCCAATTTGTGGCTCCCACTTGTCAGTTCTGTTTTGTATGTAGACTAGAGACAAAGCAATGAATTCAGGTGCAGCAGTAATGTCCCATCAATTGCACTTTTTTTTTAAAAAAAAAAAAATTTGGAATTATTTGTAATGTGTATGATTGTTTCCAAAATATTGAAATAAACTTCTTATTTTAAAGAATAAATAATTTCTTTCTAATTATATTTAACAAAAGAATATAAAAAATAAATAAATTTCTTTCCAAGCACTGTAAAACAAAACACTATTCCAATCCTGTTATCCTATAATAACAAAGGATAAGCACAGACAGAGATACCATGCCAAGAAAGCAGAGACAAGGAACTGAGAAGAAAAACAACACCTTCTCTGAAACAATACTGCACTTTCATTAAAATTGAAGGAAAGACTAGAAGCTGATTGGCAACACAATACTAAGACTTTCTACTGATTAGTTGACAGAGGTTAGACAAACTAGACTAGTTACTGTACTGAATAAAAATTGAGGACTTCTAGTCTTTCCAACATTTTTTTGTACATTACACAGTTCAAGCCCTGTATTTTTATTAAATGCAAATATTCAAGAGTCCACCTTCACCCACTCATAACGGCCTTGAAGTGGGACTTCGTTTACTGGATCAAAGTTGTACCTACAGGAAAAAAAAATTCAGTGGATAAGTTATGTGTAGATGTTAGCCAGCAGAACCCATATCTCAACAAAGAGTGTGGTTAAACAGCAAACAGGAAAACGACAATAATTATGTTTAATTACTAAATCGATTTGGAGAAAAGAAGTTCATACTTGTCCATAAAAGATTGGTATTGACATTGCTCAACTCTTGCAAAAAACTCTTCCACCTCGTGAGAAGGCACGTCGACTCCATGCCAAGAGCTCTCCGCTCTGAAGCCAGTCTGAGAGTGGATAGTTGAACTGCAGGGTGTCCCGAAGGATTCCCCATCTCTGATCCAGCTGCATGGTGTGCTCTCTCTCGTATTTCTGCAGCAAAAGTAAAAAAAAAAAAAGAAATTTATTTTTTGTCACTAAAGCTTGGCATATCAGCTACTTTTCCTAAATATGTCGTCTCTATGGCTCCGTTTGGATCAAGCGGGAATTTAAGGAATTTACTATTCTTAGGCATAAATTTATTATAAACAATTCAAACTCTTCATAAAATTACACACTTCCTAATACTTTATGCCTAGGAATAGGAAATTCCTCCTATTCCTAAGCGATCCAAACAGCCCCAGATAATGGACGATCTTGTGTAATGATACAGCATGATTTATGTGTTTATACATTTATTGCCGGTCATTTTGATGCTTCCCTCCATTTTAGAAGCAGATACTGGTATATTGCTGTTTTATTGTTTAGGAAACAAATTATTTCCATTATCTATTTCCCTAATATAAAAAGGACTCAATTCACTAGAAAGAGAAGCATGCTTGTTCAAATAATGGGTATGCAACATCACACAAGAACTTTACTTACAACCTGGTAAATCCCAAAAAACTTCATGTACTTGTCTTGTGAGAAGGTAGAACTTTGTTCCCTTCCATATTCTTTTATTCTGAAGAAATGCCATTTATCCTCAAATAATAATATTAAATAGACCTCAGATGCTAAAGTAGAAACAAGTAGCAGTAACCAATAATCTTTGGGAAAACATGCAAGTTGCATGACAAAACCACCAAAATTACAACATGGAATGAATGAGTGGCCTCTTTTCTTACTACTTGTTTAATGGGAAAAGCATGATACTGAGGAAAAGCAGTTCGCTTGTACCATGAATCAAAGCATTTAGCTTTCCTTTTAAACTTTTTTGGCTGAAACATCTTCTTATAAAAGACCCAACAAGCAAATTAGTTCAGAAACTAATTGAAATCGCCGCTTCTTGACCCCACTAGAGAGAATAATGGCAGGATATTTTAGGATAGAATAATAGCAGGATATAACTTAGATGAAAGTCACTACAACCAGAACCTTTTCAAAGTTGAGAGACCGCCTTTCTATGAGAGAAAACTGGTTTCTGATCAGTATTTTTTGTAGCATTGGAAGTATAACGAGTTTACAACACAACTTTTATCTTTATTAAGTTACTACTCTGCACCTATGACGAAAAAATTAGACTGAAAAGCCAATAGTTACAAACTTGCACACTGAATCAACCATACGGAAAGCTTGAAAAAAGTAGAAAATGTCAGAATGTAATTAAATGGAATCTACAGGGCATTTATGGAAGATTTTTCCTTTTTTGGTGCAAGAATATGAAACTTACAATTTTTGGGCAAAAGTACCTGGAGTTGCTTTTTTCACAAGTTTGTGATTCATTCGTTTTAAATATATGACATACCTAAACGAGGTAGTCGCAAGAGACTTGTTCAATTAATGCTAATCAGATAGTAATTTTTCGTTTGTTATCAACAGTATAACAGTTGTTAACATTTTGAACCCTTTTATTTATACATAACAACAGATTAATATTAACATTTTGCACCCTCTTTGGTAGAAATCAGAAAACCAACAAAAATATATATTAAGAATTAACTGTGAGTCTGTGACTCTGTGAGTACTGAGTAAAAAACTAGAAAACAAAAAGAAAAAAATAAAGGTGCCCCCAGAACTTAAAATGATGAAAACCTAGTACAAATTAATTAGATAAAATACGTGAAAGAATAAGTAGTGATCTTACCTTCCACTCTTCTCTCTAGGTGAGAACGACCCAACAGAGCATGAATTGGCAGCCGAACCCTTCTCGGTCGAAGCCAGGCCCACTTCGCCGAGTGAATTTCCCCTGCCCTTTACCAAAGGCAAGTTCTTCTCCAGTCGACGACTTCTCAGCTCCAGGTATGCAACAGGAGAGGTGTTAGAACTGGAGGTCGACTTGGGGTTTTGCTTTTGCAAAGCTAGGGTTCGAGACCTCGTTTGCACACCGAGAGGTGTCTGAAGAGAGACCTCCATGATTGCCACCTCGCATGAGACCTTCCCCTTGCGCATGTACCTCCCCATTGGAAGAAAAAGGTGTCGAATTTCGGAAATTTGTAGGGTTTTGGGTGTTTTTTGGGAAGGAGAGAGGAGAGGAGGAAACAGAGGCTTTGGAGGGGTTTAAAGAGAGAGGGAAACGGCGCGGCTTTGAAGGGAGTTTGTATTTGTGGAAGCGAATCGGGTTTTTAGGGTTCAAGCCCCGCAAGGCCAATCCGGATTCGCTGTTGCGCTACACCGCGTGTCGCGCACTACGAGCCGTCTGATCTTGATCGGACGGTTCACTTTTTACGGGCCTACCAACCTAAGTTACATGCACGGGGCTCCCTTGTCCATTGGATTTTAATCAAACGGCCAGCATACCGCGCGACACGCTGTGTCGCGCGGCAGCTGATCTCAATTTCCGCAAGGCTATTTTTATATCCTGGTCCCTGCTAGTTTTTATTATTTAAATAATGGTTGGTAGGTGAACTGACAGAGGTATCCCAGGAGAAAGAGAGAAATAAGGGTAAATAATTTTCAGGATTTTACAAAAAATGCAGTTACCACCATATACGATAGACTAATATAAATATGTGGTGTACGAAGAGTACATTTGTATCGAGTGGGATCACAATTATGTTTTATATAGAAAAATGACGGTAAATTTTTAATTGGAATTATAAGCCTTGGAATTAAAAGGTGTTGTTTGAAAGGGGAACAACTAGAGGACAGAGGATAAAGTATCCTCATCTCTTACGGGGAATGACTTTATCAGTAATTATTCCCAATCTTAGCTTGCTCCGAAATTAGTCAAAGGGATAGAGAGGGGAAAAAATAATTAAAAAAATAGTAAACTACATCCGGTAGTTTTTTTTTATATATATATGGTGTGATCACACACAGTAGCCAGATTTAAAATCTTGTTACCAGTGCTAGAATATTTCGGGGGAAAAAAGATATCCAAATGTCTACAATAATAATTAAAGGTTGATGTATCTATGTTGGACATTTATTGTGATTCTGATCGAATCCTTGCGACTTCTAACATTCAAAGAAAGGTATGGAATGCAAGACTAGATAAACACATAATTTTTGGCATGTGGAAACTATTGAAGGCTATAAATGACAAATATGATTAGCATGACAGCTGACGTGGTTGATGAGGATCATTTTAAGATTCATCATTCTCCGAAATTTTTAAGAATCTTGTTTATGGAATATCATCCTATCTCATTCCTTCCTTTACGTAACTTCTCTCACCTTGTCTACACGTGTTGTCCTTCTATTCTGTTATCTCTCTTTTCTTTTCGTTACATTTTTTCCAAAAATAAAATTAAAACAATTAGCAAACATAACTAAGACAATTATGTTAAAAAAATTCAGAACAATTGTATTACATAACTAGGACAATTAATATTTTTTCATTGGACATATCATTTTTTCCAAAACAAAAAAAAAGACAATTAGCAAACTGAATTAGAACGATTCTGCTAAAAAACTATGACAATTATGTTACATAACTAGGACAATTAGTTTTTTTTCTATAGCAATTAATATTTTTTTTCTCGAGAGAACATTTTTTTAAAACAAAACAAAAACAATTAGCAAACATAACTGACCCAAATCTGTTAAAAAACTAAGACAATTAGTTTTTTCTATAACAATTAATTTTTTTTTCATTGGGTGAACATGCTCTCCAGAAAAAAAACTAAGATAAATAAAATTATAAAACTAGGAAAATTAGTTTTTTTAATATCAAATTGTTCTGAAAAAAAGGAGAGTTCAAAACTAATTGTTGTCGTAATTCTAGAGGGGAGTACTCTGGATGAGGAAGAGAAACAAAGTGAAGGGAAGAGGTGAGACTCTGGCTAAGCGACAAAAATAGAAAATTAGTTTAATGAGGACGTTGGATGAAAAAAAACGTGCCATTAAAGAGGATGGTGGGTAATTAATGAGAACGCTGGAACGAGGGGATGATGTAATCTCTCGGATGATGGTAAGCAATTTTGAATACATAAAACAGAAGCCATTGATGCCGAATTTCAAAGAACTATGGAAAATGTTCAAAAAATTTGTGAAACTACAGATTTATCTATATTGCTTATTTTAAGATACATCTTGACAAGAGTATACAATCATATTTACAGAAAAACAAATTAAAGTCTATATAAACGCAGGCTATTCAAAAAAAAAAAGGTCTATATAAACGCAGGCAGATGTGAATTCAAATACGTCTAGTTTCTGGCACGGTCCATCTCAATCGTCACTCGTCAGTGCAACCCGCACTATAGACTTCAAAGTCTATTCGTCGATTTGCCACGTTAGATAAAATAATAAAATAAATTGGATTCTAACAATCGATTTTGAAAATTGACTCTGTAAAACAGTAAAAGTCCAACTTAATCCGATGACTCAGCAATTATTGTCTTATAAATGTTTAAACACAATAAATAATTCTAAGATGGTCTTACTCGTTTATAGACTGGAGTTGTGTATTTCTTTTTTTTTTGTGTGGTGGTGGTAAGCTGTATAGTTATTGCGCATGTTAAAACGCCAATAATATCAACACCAAAAACAAACACTTTTGCAGCAATACACAAGTTTTAATTAGACTTCTAGCAATCTTGCACTCACATAATCTCAGTGCAAGATTACTAAAAGGGAGCGTTTGGATGGTTGGAAGAAAGAAGAAGAAGAAGGAAGAAAAAGAAAAAAAATTATAAACAATCCAAACTCTTCACAAAGTTACACACTTCCCAATATTTCTTTCCTTCTTCCCTTCTTTCCACACCTATCCAAACACACCCAAAAAAAGGAAAACATGTATTGCTGCAAAAGTGTTAGTGTAAGATTAATTACTAAAAGTCCATATTAATTTTTTTTTATAGCCATTTAGCATCTGTACGTGGTATACGTATGTCGTACTTAGAAATAGTAAAAATCCATATCAGACCCGATATCAAGCCTGTTCAATGGACCATGCTAAGCTTGTTGCCTGTTGGGCACGGACTCAAGAGTCAAGTCAAGATGTACAGTACGGTCAGAGTTGTTATTATTATTATTTTATTATTGTATGTAAATTTTGTTTTTCTCGAAATTTATTTTTCGCATGAATAAAATGCGGTTGTATTGTGAAAAATACCAATCTTCGCCTACTGAGGTACTCTTTATAAAATATTATAGACTTAAACCACCAAAACTTTTGAGATAAAATCACCTTAAAGACACTCATATTATTTATTATGACAAAAGCAACTTTATTGACAAAATATTCGTTTGGCATCCACTATAAAATCCAAATATATCTCCAATAGTCCAGAAAGATCGTGTATCAAGTGAATGCAATTCATTAAACAGTAAATCAATTATGCAGCAATTTCGATTAAAACGTTTAGTTTTTCTTGCGCTTGATCGGTTACCAAACAATTATGAAATTTGCAACAATCTTGGTAAACAATTTATCTATACTATTAAAAGATATAAATATATTTTAATTTTATTTATTATTTCGGTAAGTCGTCACAATTGTCATACTATAGTAAAGAGCAATGTGCCTTCTGCAGAAGTTTCAAGTCGAAATCCGACTTGAAGTTCTTTTGCGACGTTTAATTTTGAAATAAGTTAGAGAGCTCAAAATATATGTATATGATTTTTTTCCCGGACAATAAATACTATAAGATTTATTTCTATATTTTAATACATAATAAAAAGTTATTGTTGCAGGAATTGATAAATTAAGAAATAATTCACGGCAGACAAGAAAATTGTTTAAATCGAAAAGAAAGCTCTTGGGCGTGGAAAATTAAAAAAATAAATGGGATATGAGACATACAGATACGGTAATTATTTGTACCGACTTTATTATTTACCAGGGACAAACGTATATACGCATTGATAGCAATAGGCGGATAGGCCGGCTTGTTGTCTCGTCAGTCGTCACTGGTTTGAATTTTGAAAAATGCTATGATAATGCCGTGGAGAGTGGAGACTATACGAGAGTACGATACGAGACTATGCAAAGCATGAGTCTCCTCCATGACCAATTGTTGGTGATTCACTGATTCGGTCAGAGTCCTGTTGTTGCTGCTCGGAGCAACAGAAACAAGTGCACCGTAATAATAAAATTTGAGAATTTTAGTAAACATTACTCCAATATTTTCTACTTTGCAGCATATATTGCTGAAAACTAACGTTATAATTATATATAAGGTGATGTTTTTCGGTACCAGAATCATGCCATGGTGCCCCTACAAGTTGTTGTTTCGCCCCGCTTGAATTGAACATATATTTAGAAAAATTGTAAGATTATAGGGTGTGTTTGGATAGGTGTGGAAAGAAGGGAAGAAGGAAAGAAATATTGGGAAGTGTGTAACTTTGTGAAGAGTTTGGATTGTTTATAATTTTTTTTCTTTTTCTTCCTTCTTCTTCTTCTTTCTTCCAACCATCCAAACGCTCCCATATATAACTAAGGGTGCGTTTGGATCGTTGGAAGAAAGAAGAAGAAGAAGAAAGAAGAAGTAAAAAAATTATAAATAATTCAAACTCTTCACAAAATTACACACTTTTCAATACTTCTTTCCACTTCTTCCCTTCTTCTCATCTTCCCACACCTATCCAAACGGAGCCTAAAGTAATATTCCACTAGCTAGCGTTTAGTTTCCTTATTTCATTCAAAAATATAATTAAATAAATAAATAAATATAAATAATAATCAGAAATAAGAAGTAGTCACAGTTCAATAATTTAAACAAACAAATTATATGATTGATGGTGCTGAAATATGCTCTGCATAAATGACACATCAGCCTAAACAAGAATCAAGTAGTACAGTTTCATAAGATCGCTATTCCAAGTTGCTTGATTTCTATTGTTTGGCATCCCGCATCTGCTGTACGGAATGCAGTTTTCTCACATCCAAATTCCCGTGTGAAAATTTGAGCGCTTTTCCAAAATTCAGACAATCAGATATTTTATTCATCAATAAGTACTGCATTCGACGAGGTTCTATATCTACACACTACACCGGTTAACAAATACAGACCACATAACGGATAATTATCAAATATAATGATAATTTATTAAATTCCATATTGTTAATTATTAACAAATAAAAAAATATACGGCAAAAAGAAATGCGAATAATATAATAAGTACCCAAAAGTATGTATTTGATAGTTCATTATTCCTAGACATAAAGAATTGGGAAGTGTGTAATTTTGTGAAAAGTTTGAATTGTTTATAATAAATTTATACCTAGGAATAAGAAAATCCTCCTATTCCCATATGATCCAAATAACCCCATGTTTTTAGTAAATATAAATTTATAACCAAACGTAACAATATGATAGTTCTAGAACTCAATTTTATTAAAACGATAAACATTACATTACTTAAATGAATTATAAAAAGAAAGCTTTTCATTAAGATTTATCACATGCATGCAGTATATATAGAGAGTAAATCTATTGTGAACCATGATGCATAGAAGCTTATGTGTACCATGACTGTTTTGGTCAATGGTTCCATAAATTTTCAATCTAATTCAACGAATTCAATTTATATATTGAAATATCATAGAAAACAAAATTTTACAAATTTTGAAATTTTTTTTACTATTTTTTCAATTTTTTAAAAACTTGTCATTTTTTTGCTACAAATTGTTCATTTTGTGTCAAAAAATGGCAAGCTTTAAAAAATTCGAAAAAATAATAAAAAAATTTAAAAAATTGTAAAATTTTATTTTATATGAGATTTCAATATATAGATTGAGTTGGTTAATTTAGATTTGTCAATTTGCAAAATCACCGACCAAAACGGTCATGGTGCACGGAAGCCTCTATGCATCGTGGTTCACAATAGAAATTCTCATATATAGATTGGATTATCGGATTTTATTTACATCCCTATATATGTAACAAAACCGATTCAACTCAGACTAAAAGTTAATTCATTTCCGCAAACCTAAACTTCAATATTCTTATGCGGCTATTAATGTTCTAATGTACATATATTTAAAATTAAACTCATCAAAGTCCATCGAGGCTTAATTTCCTAGTATCTTTCGGCTTTGTTGTCATGTGAGGCAACAAAACCTTAAACACAAATAAAACGAGGAACACAACAGCTAGGCTAACTAACCGGAATTAAAGCCCCTTCATTTTAACTCACTCAAATAATTAATTTGTTTTCTGACACTCTCATGGCAAGCTTGAGGATAGCACTTGATCTTGATTTTCACTGGTACCCATTTCATGAGGTAAAAGTGTAACATATATTTAAATTATTTTTTAACAGATACTGATGTAATAAATCCTCAATTTGTAGGAAAACGGTTCCCATAAAAAAAATGAAAAAGGAAAAAAAAGCTGTCTTGAGTTCGCTTAACCAGGAACAGTGACAACCGGTTTCACACTCACCCTTGACCTTTTGTACCATCAAGGCCTCTTTTTCAAGTAATTCTTGTTGGAATTTTGCCTGCACACCACTGTTTATTTCTTTGTTTTCTTATTTCGGGCCTTGTGATCCCAAATCTAGAGATGCCACCATTTTTCTGACATTATTTTATTAAAGAGGATAATTGCATTTTGCGGATATGGTCTCTGCAGTATATTTAATTCTCATTTTGATCCTTGTAAAAGTTTGGAATGCCCCGTTTCGTAGGTAAAAAAATATTTACATTTCATACGTAAAAACCATTACCATTCGGTAAAAAATTTGTCTATATAAAATATTCGTTGACATTTATTTGGGAAGACGTTCATCCCTAATTAATTGGGTTTTCTTCAAATTTATTCATCAACTAAAAGCAAGCCAGAACCAAAATTGGTGTTACATTTTACGGAGTAAAAATAGTAATCAATATTGGTAATTTTTTGGGGACTGGAGCGGAAAATAAAGGGCAAGAACCGTGTGCGTAATTTATTAGTCAACTAATAACACCACAGCACACAATATGAGAGGTTTTCTTATAGTTAACAGCACCTCTTTAAAACTGCTTTGACATAAGGCACATACTGACACTATCCCCTGCTCGATTCTCTCCATTTTCAACAGATTGGACAATGCCATACCGCCTATCTTCTATCTCCATTTGAGACACTAAACGGAGATCAGTATCTCTCCTCTTTTCCCAAGGAACAACATTAAACGTAGCCACGTAGGTAAGTTCCAAGTTTTACTTGCGTCTTTTTAATAAACTTTTACTGCGATGTTTCAACCCTGCGACACATTGCTTGTCTCCAAGGAATCCAATGCCAGTGCCATGGCAGTGATAACTGGTACTGGTTGGTACCTGATATGTTTGATTTTCAAAATTGCATTTACATACTCCCTCCCTCGCTACTACTTACTAGTCGGTAATATGTTATGTTCAGTAATGTCGTCATTATTGCCCACGACTTCGGTACTTCGCAACTGTTCTTTTTTTCTGTTCTTCGCTTGTGTCGCAGTTATGTAACAAAATTAAGTTACGTACCGCTTTTGTTACTACTTAGTCTGTACAATTTTAATTACGTCGACAGATTTTTCAGTCGAAGAGTTAAACATACGTGTATTAATTTGTCAATGAACCAGAATGCAGACCGCACATGCACGTCTAGTTATGACGTGTGTGTGTTGTGTGTTTTGAATTAATCCTACTTTCTCTTGGCATAGAGTCATAGACTATGATGTATCCTTAATTTGCATTGTTCTCTTGACTTTATTGTAGAAGGCTTTGTTCTGTCATAATTACCTCTGTATCCTGCTGAGTGGGACCCGACAATATAGACATGAGCCAGTGATTTGAAGATAAAAATTTAATTTCTTAATTTCCTTTATCTTAAACTTATTAATTCATGCACGTAGACATTCATAAATTTTGATACTAGTGAAATTGGAAAAAACCGAATCGAATTTCACCGACCAAAAAGAGCATCACCTAATCGATTTTTTTTAGTTTCGAAAGTTGTTTTAATATATGTCCAGAGACGGCGCATTTTTAAAATGTTTTAAAGTTTTCCGGCTCTTTTGGGTACTTAACTTTTGAGTTTTTTTTAACTTAATTTTTGTAATTTTTTCCTCGCAATTAAAAATAAAACTAAATGAAACTAATTACAACGTTTAGATTTTGCATGTATTTTCACTGAATTTTTCATTTACAGCATTTTTTTTTTTTTGCTCTTTCTCCATAAATATTATTATTTCATATCTCAACTTAAAAAAATAGGTATATCATTAATAAAATATATGCAATATTCCGATACATCAAAACAGTATGTGTCGGGTTCTTAGTCGTGTCATCTATGTAGCATTGAGCTTTTCCAAGTCACAGACCGTATGTCTGCCAAAACGTTAGTATCCCATGGGATGTACAACAGTTTCAAAGGCCCATAGGACAATTATAGAACAGTTTCTCTCGCCACCTAACCTTCAAAAAAAAAGTTATAGAACAATTTGGTAACTCTCTATAATAATACATTCAATAGTGATGTTATTTCATGCAGGAGTATTCGCCAAAAAAAAAAATTAGAAGAGTACTGGAACAACATTTTTTTCCAGTTAAAAAATTAATTTAAACAACGGAAGATTAAAAGAAAATTACATAAAAATGACATTTATTTAGGCTTATGTATATTTTAGTTTCGTTGTTGAACACATTAAACACTACATTTATTGCCCTCCCAAATTACAACTCTTTCTACCATCCGAGTAGCAGTACTCTTTTTTTTTTGAAGGAGCTCAAATTAAATATTGTTCAAATTTTGATTAATTATTTAATTAACCTAGATCTGTGATGTGACAATAAAAAAAAGCAAAGAAAAGAAGAAGAAAATCCAGCATGATACATGTATATATACTGTACAGGTAAGGTACCTTTCTGTCTTATGTGGAGTCGGATTAGATATGATACGTCTTGTAACCAAGTCGAGACATGGACAAAGTACTTGGATTCGGATGCGGGCCCGAGCCGGACTTGTTGACCGTTAGGAGAAAAGGAATCCGGAGCATTGGATTTATGTTCCCGCCAAAATCTTAGTCGCAGAGATGCTCACAGGTTTAAATATTGGTGTCCCATTTCCCGCCATTTTTCTCCCTTAATTAGCTGATTACACGTCATCCGAAAAGAAAAAAGAAAGAGGGATTAAGGGTGAAAAAGTATTCGGGATGTCCTTTTAGGATATTCTTCACTTTAGGTCAAGTTGTTAATGCACATAATGTTGGCATTAACTTGAAAAAAATAATAATAGATATGAGCAATTTTCAAACGTCACTTTTTCTCGTGTCGAATTTCAACCAAAAAAAAGTGCAAACTTACGAGCATTAATCTGCATTTTCAAGCTTGACTTAGAAACTCCATAAAACAAAATGTGCTATTTGACAACAAATTTATTTGATAATCGTGATAACTTTGGCAGTACCTATCAATTTAAATTATAAATCTATTTCTTTGTGATTTAGATAGATCGTGCATTAAATTTGGTGCTCATTCAAATTTTGTTAGATGTCTTTGAAGCAATTAAAAATTCCAGCAGCTCATAATATTATAAGTTTATAACATACCAATACTATTTACAATGTTTGATGAGTGATGATATATACAAATAATACTCGTCAAATCCTAAAAATTTAAAATAAACAAATAAACTATATGAGCCCATGATGCAGAGGGGTGTACCTATCTAGTAATTTACTCAAATGTTTGGGTGTCAACTGAAAAAAGGAGAGAATCAAATGCGCGCACAGGCCACACAATTTTTTTTTTTAATAACGCCCGTAGGAATCAGACCTCACATTTACAAACACAAGTAGCACAAATTTCCTGAAACCCTAAAATAGCCAAAAGGACCCTCGATTTCTGGGGTTCCTGTCTCCCCCGTACGTGCGGCTCCTGATTTTTTTTTTTTTTTAATTGGACTCCTGATGATCTTCAAGCTGCTAATCATGCTAAATTTATATTTTGATTCTATCTTTTGACACTTTAAAACATGTAACGAGTCGATCATTTGAATCTTAAGAAAAATATTGAATAGGTGATCCAGTTAATTCCCATAGCAACAACATAATATCTCGTTTAAAATTCTAATTGTGTGCAATTATATATACCGGTATATAATAATATAAGAGAAAGTTTAATATGCACTATGGGGCCGTTTGGATCGCTAATTTGGAGCAGTTGCAATTCCTAGGAATAAATTTATTGGAAAGTGTGTAATTTTGTGAAGAATTTGGATTGTTTATAATAAATTTATGGTAGGAAGATGAAATTCCCGAAATTCCTTGGGGAATCCAAACAGCCCCTATAGTGCATAGGGAGTTCTATCCACCGCGGACTTTTTCGGAGGTATTTTTGTAAATTGACAAATTTAATTTAACCAATCTAATCTACATATTAAAATATCATAGAAAATCAAATTTTACATTTTTTTAATTTTTATTACTATTTTTTCTGAATTTTTTAAAACATGCCATTTTTTGAATGTTGTAAATAGTTACAATATTCCAAAAAGACATGTTTTAAAAAATTCGAAAAAATAGTAATAAAATCTCAAAAATTGTAAAATTTGGTTTTCTTTGATATTTTAATATGTAGATTAGATTGGTTAAATTAGATTTGTCAATTTCTAAAAATACATCCGAAAAAATCCGCGGTGCATAGAACTCCCTATGCACTATAGTGCATATTAAACTTTCTCATAATATAATTAATATTCAGATGTAAGATCATGCATATCATCATATATACATCTTCAAGAAGCAAAATTTACGCGTGTGTTAAATTCTATATAATTTGGCTACGTTTTAAATGATATATATATTAAATAAAGATTTTAAAAAAATCTAAATATGATAGTGATATTAATAAAAGTTATTCCTTTATTGTCATATCTTTCTTTGAGCATAGCTTTTATGTGAATTTAATAATGAAATTTGTCCAACTAGATTGGTATATTAACGGTACACATATCTTCATCTAGTATTTTTTTTTTCATATTGCGTACCATTTTTTAAATAAGTCCATGGATCTTTTAATCAACATAGTTACAAGGGTAATTTAAAAAGAATATAAATTTTTCAGATAATGTCGCTAAACTATGTTTATAATTCATTTCTAATCAATAAACTTAAAATTATCCGACTTTTGTCTTTCGATGTCGAATTGTCTAATTTTGGGTGCGTTTGGATAGGTGTGGGAAGAAGGGAAGAAGAGAAGAAATGGGAAGAAGTATTGGGAAGTGTGTAAATTTGTGAAGAGTTTGAATTGTTTATAATTTTTTTTCTTCCCATCTTCCTTCTTCCTCTTCTTCTTCTCTCATCCAAAGAACACATTTGTTAGATCAACTAACCATGTAATTAGCTCGTTAATCAATACACTTGCATGCTCGACATAGAACACATTTGTTAGATCAACTAGAGCATTCGAAGCTCGAAGCATCTGAAAAATCAAATTTGATATTCAAATTATAATTAGACATATTTTTTACAGAGACAATTTGAAATTTAAGTTACTAAAATTCAATCGTGGACAAAGTTTAGCGACCTTAAAAAGTTTATAAAAAAAATTCAATTTCTTGTAGTTATATTAATAAAAGTGTCATGTCTATGTCTGTTATGTTTCTAATAAATCGGAGACAATTTAAAATGAATAATTGACTGTGGAGAAATGAGAATTTATATAAAAATTTATGTCTATTTAGTTGGAGCTGAGTGGTTAATACATGATGCTCAAAAATGTTTTACCTTCGTATCAGCTAATAAACTAGAGTTGTTAGTACCAGTTTTTTTAATACCGTACCGGATACCAATACTTACATTGCCGAACTTACATTGCCTTCGCCGTAGAAGAACAAGCAGTTTCAAAATGTTGTGCTGGATAAATTAACATAACCTTAAAAAATATAAAATAAATAAAATACATTGGATACCTTTGTTCGCCTCGGAAAATATCTTTATCTCTTCCCCAATCCCGATGCAGAGACGATCATAAATTTAGGGTTTGGATTTTCGCATTCTTTATTCGGATGCGTTTGCCTTTTGCTTTCCGGCTTTGATTCCTCGGTTCAGGTTAAATTCCCCCGATATGGATGAACCAATCAAATGAGCCCCTTGTCAGTAAATAGCAAAATTTTCCATTTAGAAAAACAAAACAACAGTGCATAATGTACATTCTCTTTTCCATTTAAAAAATAATATTGTGTCCTATCCATAAATCAAAGTATTGGGTTAGCTACGTAGCTAACGAATGTAAGGAAAAAGTGACAAAATGAAAAAAAAAATAAACTCGCCTAGAAAATAAATAGGAGGAGAAAAATAAATGGAGCTGAGATCTCTGTTGCTTGAACAATAGAAAAAACCAAAAAGAGGTCTCCGATTGCAGAGCAGGATGCATTTGGGGACGCAACTGAAAAAGAAACATTCTATGCGCGGGCCATCATCATCTTTTCAGTTGAGTTCCAGGAGTGGTTCAAGGTCCTAGATTTTTTTTTTTTTTTTTGATGACTCTGGCTCAGATAAAAATAGATTTTTTTTTAATTTAGGTTCTATACATATGTGGTGGGCACTAGAAAAGAAGAAAGTCCCCACAAAGTATGTTACCCTCATCCAAGACATGTATGATGGTGCCGTTACTTGCATCAGGACATGTGATAGTGTAACTAGTGACTTTCCTATTAAAATAGGACTACATCAGGGATCAGCTTTGAGCCCGTATATTTTTGCCTTAGTGATGGATGAGATCACGAATGATATACAAGGAGAGATTCCTTGGTGTATGCTCTTTGCGGACGATGTGGTGTTAGTCGATGAGAGTAGGACGGAGGTCGATAGGAAATTGGAATTGTGGAGACGAACTCTAGAGTCCAAAGGGTTTAGGCTTAGTAGAACTAAGACGGAGTATATGGGGTGTGAGTTTAGTGGGATACGACCAGTGGACGGAGATGTCTGTCTAGACGGGCAGGTAGCACCTACGAAGGATACTTTTCGATATTTAGGGTCGATGCTGCAGAGCGATGGCGAGATAGATGAAGATGTTAGTCACAGGATAAGAGCGGGGTGGGTGAAATGGCGACAAGCATCAGGCGTCTTATGCGATAAGAAAGTCCCGCAGAAGCTAAAAGGCAAGTTCTACAGGACAGCGATTAGACCTGCGATGTTGTATGGCGCAGAATGTTGGGCTACTAAAAGACGACATGTCCAAAAGATGAGTGTAGCTGAGATGCGTATGTTGAGGTGGATCTGCGGTCACACGAGGAAAGATCGGATTAGAAATGATGACATACGAGAGATGGTTGGGGTCGCACCAATAGAGGAGAAGCTGATCCAACATCGTTTGAGATGGTTTGGACATATCCAACGCAGACCTCCAGAGGCACCGGTACGTACCGGAATTCTTAATCATTTCGAGAACACCCGGAGGGGGAGAGGGAGACCAAGATTGACATGGGAAGAAGCGGTGAAAAGAGACCTTAAAGAATGGAACGTCTCCAAGGAGTTGGCGATCGATAGGAGCGCTTGGAAGTTAGCAATTCATGTACCGGAGCCATGACGTAGGAACTTAGGGGTAGGAGCGATGCCATAGGTTTGTAGGTCCCTCTATTAGGTCACAGTCGAGGTCTAGGTTTCTACTATTACTATTATTATTAGAGGTATTATTATTAGTATGGCTAGTCTTACTATTAGTATTTTTTTTTTTTTGATGTGTTCTCTTGTTGGGTTTCTTTCTAGCCTACCCCAACTTGTTTGGGACAAAAGGCTTAGTTGTTGTTGTTGTTGTTGTTAGATTCTATACATATGAATAATTTTATTTTATTTTAAAAAAAAATTTGAGTCAATATTTTAAAGTTAAGAACAAAGACAGTCGATAATAATTATTGAAGTGAAAAGTTAACAAAATTGTAGCTATGATTATGAAACAAAGAAAAAAAATTTCCTATCTCAATATGAACAAGTTTACAATTTTGTGTATCATGTCACGTCCCATACCGACGGGTCGCGGGGCGCGAGATGAGAACGGTATCTTCTGCACCCATCCAACGGCTCGTCAACCTACGTCGCAACAGAAAAACAAACAGAGTCAGGTATAAACCTCAGTAACCGGTTATTTAACGACGCAGCTTCTCTACATTTAATTATTATCACAAAATTCAATCAGATCGGATAAATCCACATAACAAATAATATATTTTAGGAGATAATCGGGTCCAAACTGTTAGTTAAGTGCACAATTTTAATTTTTCAAGGATAATTACTATTAATTACCCATAATTAAGCATGCACACACATAGGAACTAGTATTAAGCCATTTGCACAAGAGAAAAGGGTTCAAAGATGTACCTCCCTTGATATCGTAACCAAGGGGATTTGAACCGCGGCTAGGATCGAGGTGGTGGTTGCTCTTTCGGCCTCCTTGTCGAATCTCCTCGAGTCCACTTGGTATTAACCAAATCCTCAACAAGTTATGCTAGTAACTTGGAGGAAATGACTAATCCCTAGCTTTCCCAATCTTCTAGCAAATCAACAAGTTATTTGAGGAAGATAGGGGCTCAACACATGAGCAATAGGGAGAGAAGAGAGGGGAGGAGGCGCCGGCCTAGGGAGAGGGGCGGCTAGGGTTTGTGTGGGAGAGAGAGAGAGGGGATTTGCAACCATCCACATCCTTATATAGAGTGCAAACCCTACCTACCTCATACCATGTATTTACAACATTGCCATCCCACCTACCACCATGTATGGCCGGCCACAATAAGGGCCTTTATGGGCCAATTGCATTGCCTCATGGGTCCACTTAATCATTCATTAAATGGCCCCTCTTGTTGCTCTAAATTTGGATCCCTATTGGGCCTTTAATTAACTATTTAATTAAAGCCCTATAATATGCATATGTGTTGAAATAAATAATTATTAACTTAATAATAATTATTTAGGGATTAGATAATGCATTAATTTATTTCTATATGATCCCTTTGATTTAATTAATTATAACGGTCTACAACGCTATTTAATTAATTAATCAACTTATCATATTTTGCAATACCAATTATTGCAAATAAATAAATAATGCAAGCATGGTTAAAACACCAATTCTGTGTGACCCTTTGAGGATTTATGCTACGTTGGACACGGAGTTAAATCGCTATTTAATTCCAATAATCATAAGCGGTATCTAGCAACACGTTATGATTCCCAATTCGCATAAATAGTGTACAGCTACAATATTTCAATCCTGCATAAGAGAATAAAAGTATATCTCTATTTTGATTCCTATGCCTCACGATATCATCGTATAATCCAAGATAGGAATGTGTCATTCTTGCAGATTATACGTTTCTTGATCTAGAGATAATTGTATCAGTTGCTAGCAAACAATCTATCTCCATCAAGGGGCCCAAACAGATATCGTCACTCACTAAGTGAATTAATGAGGGACATACGGTTTTCTTGACTATTTAGCTTTTCCCCGCACAATTCAAGAGAACATAAATAACGTCCGTATAGCAGCCCTTATCGGGAATCAGCGGTAGACGATATTTATTGAACCTATCCTCATGTGGAAAAGATAAATATCTCAAACTTAGAATCAAAATCATAACGAAATAAATAATGACACCAAAACACAATCCATATATTTATTTCATTGGGTCATGTCCTGTACTATGTTCAATTAACATAAACATATGCAATTAAGTTGGTTACTCTTAACCTGTGATTTATAGAACTTAATCAACACTTAACTTGCATACTAATCTTATTGATAATTAATGTTCCTTGTTAATTATCAAGATTATGGACGCTTTAGATTTATTGTTGTCGTTTACTACTAAATGAAGCACAGTGATCTATAATTCAGATCCTCAACCTGAATGAACTGTCAACACATAAATCAAGGAACAAATGATATAAAATCATCCATATCATAAAACCATAGAAGTAGCCAAATATGATTGGCTTCTAGGACATATCTCTAACAATCTCCCACTTGGCCTAGAGTCAATCAATAGTGACTTCTAGCCAGTGTGTAGTACTCAATGTAATATCCAAATATACATGTCTCATACTAACGTCTAAATAAAAGATACAACTCAAAGCCAATCAGGCATACGCCTAATCCCCATGGATGCAACATGCAACTCATGCGCGGCTCAAGACAAAGGCTTTGTCAGAGGGTCCGCTGTGTTCGCGGCACCGTCCACCTTCTCGACCTTGACCCATCCGTCATTGACCAACTGACGGATGAGATGGAATCGTCGTAGAATGTGCCTAGTCTTCTGGTGAGACTTAGGCTCCTTGGACTGAGCTATGGCTCCCGTATTGTCGCAGTAGATATCCACTGGACCCGAGATGCTTGGAACCACCTCTAGCTCGGTCAAGAACTCCTTGATCCATACGGCTTCTTTTGCTGTTTCGCCAGCCGCTAAGTATTCTGCTTCGGTGACGGAATCGGCCGTAGTATCTTGCTTGGAACTCTTCCAACTTACGACACCACCGTTAAGCAGAAATACAAAGCCGGACTGTGATTTGGAGTCATCTCGATCGGTTTGGAAACTAGCATCGGTGTAACCAGTTACAACGAGCTCTTGGTCTCCACCGTAAACGAGAATGATCTCCTTGGTTCTCTTGAGATACTTGAGGATATTATTGACTGCGGTCCAATGTGCCATGCCCGGGTTGGCTTGGTATCGACTAGTCACGCTAATCGGATGTGCCACATCGGGGCGAGTGCATAGCATGGCATACATAATCGATCCGACTACAGATGGATACTTGAATCGCTTCATGTACTCCCGATCTGTCTCCGTTGTCGGACCTTGAGTCTTGCTCAAGTAAATGCCATGTGACATAGACAAGAATCCCTTCTTGGAATTCGCCATGTTGTGTTTTTGCAACACCTTGTCAATATATGCATCTTGGCTCAAACCTAACATCCTCTTTGATCTATCTCTATAGATCTTGATTCCTAGGATGTAGGCGGCTTCGCCCAAGTCTTTCATTGAGAACACTTTCTTCAATGAATCCTTGACCGCATTCAATTCGTGAATATCATTCCCGATCAAGAGTATATCGTCAACATATAGAACAAGAAACACAACCACGCTCCCACTAAACCTCTTGTAGACACAAGGTTCCTTTTCACTTTGAGAGAAGTTCAATTTCTTGATTTCCTCATCAAAACGCTTGTTCCAACTCCTTGATGCTTGCTTCAATCCATAAATGGATCGTTGAAGCTTGCATACTTTGTTAGCATTCTTTGGATCCACAAAACACTCGGGTTGTGTCATGTACACATCCTCTTCCAAATTTCCATTTAGGAAGGCGGTTTTGACATCCATTTGCCAAATCTCATAATCATAGAATACGGCAATTGCTAACATGATCCGAATTGACTTGAACATGACGACGGGCGAGAAGGTTTCTTCATAGTCAATACCATGAATTTGCTTGTAACCTTTCGCTACAAGTCGTGCTTTGTAAATGGTCAAGTTGCCATCCATGTCGACCTTTCTCTTAAAGATCCACTTGTTCTCAACGGGTTTTACTCCGTTGGGAAGGTCAACCAAGGTCCATACCTTGTTGTCATACATGGATTGCATTTCGGATTCCATGGCTTTTAGCCATTCCTTGGAGTCGGGTTTCTTTCTCATGTCATCAATGGTCAAAGGCTCATCGTTCTCCATAACGAGAACGTCGTGCAAACCTAAATATCTTATAGGTGGACGACTTGGCCTTGCCGATCTTCGTAGGGTAGAAGTTTGAGGTTCTTGAACTCGTTCCACAACGGTTTGTGGACTTTGTTCTTGAACTTCAAGTGAAGGTGCTTCCTCAACATCATCGACTCGCGATATGTTTGAGTTTTCATTTGAGGGAGCTTGTTCGTGAACCTCTTCTTCCACAACTATTTGTGGAATGGGTTCGGCTACAATCTCATTCGGTGCATCCACATTTTGTGCAACCTCATTTTGCACCATATTGGGAACAACTACATTGCCTACTTGAGGCATGCCTTGTTGTTGCGGTTCTTGAATTTCTTCAATCACCACGTTGCTCCCACTACTTCTTCTTGAGAGAAATTCTTTCTCCAAGAATACACCATAACGAGCAACAACTATCTTGTTCTCGTTGCGGTTATAGAAGTAGTAACCCTTCGTTTCCTTAGGGTATCCTACGAAATGACATTTGTCCGATTTGGGTCCAAGCTTATCGCTCACTAGCCTTTTCACATAAGCTTCACAACCCCAAATCTTGAGAAACGACATGCTTGGTTTCTTCTTAAACCAAAGCTCATAGGGCGTCTTCTCAACGGACTTTGTTGGAACACGGTTTAATGTAAAAGTTGCGGTTTCAAGGGCGTATCCCCAAAAGGACATAGGCAAATCGGCTTGGCTCATCATTGATCGAACCATGTCAAGCAAAGTTCGATTCCTCCTTTCGGATACACCATTCCATTGTGGTGTTTCGGGTGGAGTGAGTTGTGGAACGATTCCACACTCTTTTAGATAGTTGCCAAACTCATGGCTCAAGTACTCACCACCTCGATCGGATCGTAAGACCTTGATCTTTCGACCAAGTTGGTTCTCAACTTCATTCTTAAATTCTTTGAACTTGTCAAAGGATTCGGATTTGTGACGCATCAAGTAGATATACCCGTATCTACTATGATCATCGGTGAATGTGATGAAGTATGAATAACCACCACGCGCACAAATGCTCATAGGTCCGCATACATCGGTATGTACAAGGTCTAATAAGTCATTTGCCCTTGTTCCTTTGTTAGGAAAAGGCGCTTTGGTCATCTTTCCCATCAAACAAGATTCGCATGTGTCAATTGGCTCGAAAGCGAATTGATCCAAGAGACCAACGGTTTGTAATCTCTTGATGCGTTTCTCATTAATATGACCTAAGCGGCAATGCCACATCAAACTTGCATTCTCATGTGAAATCTTACGTTTTCTATTGTCATTCTCAACACTCAAGATAAGTCCGCTAGAATCAAGCACATAAAGACCATTCAATAAATGCGCATCACAAAAACGAACATCATTTCGAAACAAGGTCAACAACTTGTTCTTTATTACAACATCAAAACCATCCATGTCCAAACAAGAGATAGAGATAATGTTTCGAGTGATAGAGGGAACCAAAAATACATCCTTTAGTTCCAACACAAAACCGGAAGGTAAAGTTAAATCCACGCTCCCAATGGCCATAGCGGAGATGCACGTGCCATTTCCGACGCGGAGTTGAACTTCACCTTTCTCGAGCCGCCTCCTATTCTTTAGGACCTGCACATTTCGACAAATGTGAGCACACGAACCGGTATCGAATACCCAATCGGTGTTAGAGGTAGCGAGAAGGGTTTCGATGACAAATATACCTGAAGAAGAAGGTTGGACGGTTCCCGCCTTCTTGTCGGCAAGGTACTTGGGGCAGTTTCTCCTCCAATGACCCTTGTTGCTACAATAGTAGCAAACGGTCTCGGGAGTGGCCGGGTTCTTCTTCTTTTTGGAACCCACGGGAGCACCCTTGGCCGAACCTTGGGGCGTCACCGGACCTTTGCCCTTCTTGGCTTTACGGCCTCGCTTCTTGATCTTCTTGCTCTTGTCACTAACGGCAAGAACATCCTTTGGGCCCTTCTCTTTCTTGAGACTATCCTCCGTCTCAACGAGCATGTTTTGGAGATCATCCATGCTCTTGTCCATGCCATTCATCCGGTAGTTCACAACAAAACCGGTGAAGCTTGGAGGGAGGGAGTTGAGAATGAAATCTTGAATCGCACCCGTAGGAAATGGCGTATCAAGCTTTTCAAGCTGCCGAAACAACCCCGCCATCTTCATGACGTGTGGCCCGACTTCATGACCCTCCGCCAAGCGAGTGTTGGCGACGGCCTTGATGAGACGGGCCCTTTCGGTGCGGGCCTTGGTTTGGAACATGTTCTTGAGACGAGTGATCATTTCAAACACTCCATAACCACTATCGATGAACTCCTTTTGGAGTTTCGATTCCATGACCGCAACCATCAAGACCGACATCTCCATGTCGTCATTGACGTGCTTCTCATATTCCTCTTGCTTATCCTTTGGATCGGTGTCCTTAGGAGCAGAGGGAATCGGAGTGGAGAGGAGGTACTCCCTTTTCTCAAACCTAAAGGCAAGCCTTAGGTTGCGGTGCCAATCCAAGAAATTAGCACCGTTAAAGGCGAGTTTCTCTTTCTCAAGAAGAGAACGAAGCGTTAAAGAGGAGGAAGACATCTACAACAATTATCGAATTTAAAGGTCAATTAGTTTTATGTTTTTAGTTTTAACAAAAGTAAAACTTTCACTACACTTTTAAAAGTCCCTAAGTATAGTGATTTCCAAGACCCCTATTTTCATCAAAATGGACCTGCTCTGGAACGTCATCCAAAATGATTAGATAAGGTAGGTTCTCTAACCAATCATCTTACCATGACTCTTGGTTCGCATAAGCGAACTTCGCCCCGATGTCCAAACTCTAGTTGGGTCCATCGAAAAGTCACTTCTCACTATTTGCTCCTTGCAAATCTTAGCTATTTGCACCCCGACTACCGAATTGGCAATCATGACGTCCGCTTGGGCGGACCGCGCCATGAGTGACAATCGGCGTGAAGGGGATAGAGAGAAGGAGGGCGATTTAACTTATTCGTTTTAGTTTGGGACAAACAATTCATATGACACTTTGTTTGGTGGTCGTGTAATCATACACCCATACCTAACCTAACAAAATAATCATATAAGCATCTCATAGTTGTGGGTTTGTATGGCTCCCGCTTGCATTAGTTTCGCCACATCGTCCATGGAGCAAAACTAATCTAATACTTGCCCTCCCACTAAATTCTATAAGGATCTAAATCCTATATAAAATAAAGGTGCAAAATACATGTGAAAACATCATATTCCCATCCTAACCTTAGGGGCATGCAAGCCTCACAAGTTACATAAAAAATTAATCAACAAATTAATTAATTAATGGCACCAAAGTCCGCATTACAAACATTCACACATGCATTCATTACAACCACAAGGCATTGAGTCTTGAGCCATACTAAACCCACTATCCACCTACAAAACAAAGTTAGCACATACAAGCACTTTGTTTCCAATTAACGATTTTCAAGCATCTTTGCGATTTGTTTGCCATAAGTAAATTCCGTGTACAAATCCTCAATTTTAAACAACAAAACTTGTTTAAATTCATTTAGAAAGTTCTTTCAACATCCCATAACAGAAAGGAGATCAAACAAGGAGTTTTCTAATTAATTTCAACTAGTTTGAATACTTAGAAAAACAGTAATTTATTAAAAACGTAACTAATGGAATCCAATAAAAACAAAGGTTTTAGGTATCCAAAAAATCTCAAATAAATTACTTAAGCTCCTTATCATAGTTGTGATTACCAGTAAAAAATTTCAAGAAGAGATCTTAAACCATCTGGGAGAATCAAAAATGACAAATCTCTTACAAGTGTACGAAACACCGTTATGAGACTTTCAGATTATCCTCTCAACCATTTGGTCTGTTAGACCACCTTCTAATCAGTTTTTATATATACAATATACATAGAAAAACTAGTTTAATCTATAGGCTAACTATTCATGAAAAGAAAACCACCAAGTTCAGTTCAAAAGGTTCGAGTTACAAACTAAACAATCAACAAATTCTGTACTGGAACAGACTGTCGATTGAAATGTTCTAACCTAGTTGAAGGTCCAAACTTCCACGAAAAATTATGAAATTAATTTTCCTGGAATCCTAACTCAAAATAGAACAACTCCATTTAAACAGAATTTTTAAAGGAGTTCTCAGTTGGTACAGTTTATTAGAACAATCGATTTGTTCAATAAACTGGATCTGACGAGATCTTCCTTTTCATACTTGAAAACCCACAAATTAATCCAAGTCATGCAACAATTTATACATGCTCAGAAAGAGCTTCAAGTCGTCTTTAAATCTAGCCATAGAACACTGGTACTTATATTCAAAATATAAATCTTTCAAGCCATTCAAACAGGACAGTGCGAGCAGAAACTGGTTCTGCGCACTGTCGCCATTTTATTCACAGTAAATCCATACTAATTCAGAAAAATGTGAATCTAACGCCAAAAGAATCACAATCCACAGATCTACAACTTTCATGTAGATGGAAAAAACTTACAGAGAACTTATCAAAACGAAAAACGCGAAACAACACAGAAAATACCATTTCCAGACAGCAAACAAACGCATCATCTCTACTAATCCGTTAATTAGCCAATTTCTCTTAATTAAGTGTCAAAATAGCTTAAGTACGACCATGTGCTCTGATACCACTGTTAGTTAAGTGCACAATTTTAATTTTTCAAGGATAATTACTATTAATTACCCGTAATTAAGCATGCACACACATAGGAACTAGTATTAAGCCATTTGCACAAGAGAAAAGGGTTCAAAGATGTACCTCCCTTGATATCGTAACCAAGGGGATTTGAACCGCGGCTAGGATCGAGGTGGTGGTTGCTCTTTCGGCCTCCTTGTCGAATCTCCTCGAGTCCACTTGGTATTAACCAAATCCTCAACAAGTGATGCTAGTAACTTGGAGGAAATGACTAATCCCTAGCTTTCCCAATCTTCTAGTAAATCAACAAGTTATTTGAGGAAGATAGGGGCTCAACACATGAGCAATAGGGAGAGAAGAGAGGGGAGGAGGCGCCGGCCTAGGGAGAGGGGCGGCTAGGGTTTGTGTGGGAGAGAGAGAGAGGGGATTTGCAACCATCCACATCCTTATATAGAGTGCAAACCCTACCTACCTCATACCATGTATTTACAACATTGTCATCCCACCTACCACCATGTATGGCCTGCCACAATAAGGGCCTTTATGGGCCAATTGCATTACCTCATGGGTCCACTTAATCATTCATTAAATGGCCCCTCTTGTTGCTCTCAATTTGGATCCCTATTGGGCCTTTAATTAACTATTTAATTAAAGCCTTATAATATGCATATGTGTTGAAATAAATAATTATTAACTTAATAATAATTATTTAGGGATTAGATAATGCATTAATTTATTTCTATATGATCCCTTTGATTTAATTAATTATAACGGTCTACAACGCTATTTAATTAATTAATCAACTTATCATATTTTGCAATACCAATTATTGCAAATAAATAAATAATGCAAGCATGGTTAAAACACCAATTCTGTGTGACCCTTTGAGGATTTATGCTACGTTGGACACGGAGTTAAATCGCTATTTAATTCCAATAATCATAAGCGGTATCTAGCAACACGTTATGATTCCCAATTCGCATAAATAGTGTACAGCTACAATATTTCAATCCTGCATAAGAGAATAAAAGTATATCTCTATTTTGATTCCTATGCCTCACGATATCATCGTATAATCCAAGATAGGAATGTGTCATTCTTGCAGATTATACGTTTCTTGATCTAGAGATAATTGTATCAGTTGCTAGCAAACAATCTATCTCCATCAAGGGGCCCAAACAGATATCGTCACTCACTAAGTGAATTAATGAGGGACATACGGTTTTCTTGACTATTTAGCTTTTCCCCGCACAATTCAAGAGAACATAAATAACGTCCGTATAGCAGCCCTTATCGGGAATCAGCGGTAGACGATATTTATTGAACCTATCCTCATGTGGAAAAGATAAATATCTCAAACTTAGAATCAAAATCATAACGAAATAAACAATGACACCAAAACACAATCCATATATTTATTTCGTTGGGTCATGTCCTGTACTATGTTCAATTAACATAAACATATGCAATTAAGTTGGTTACTCTTAACCTGTGATTTATAGAACTTAATCAACACTTAACTTGCATACTAATCTTATTGATAATTAATGTTCCTTGTTAATTATCAAGATTATGGACGCTTTAGATTTATTGTTGTCATTTACTACTAAATGAAGCACAGTGATCTATAATTCAGATCCTCAACCTGAATGAACTGTCAACACATAAAATCAAGGAACAAATGATATAAAATCATCCATATCATAAAACCATAGAAGTAGCCAAATATGATTGGCTTCTAGGACATATCTCTAACACAAACAGTCAGTCAGTCAGTCAGTCACAGTGGTCCCTCCCCGATCTCAGGAGGATCAGAACCGGCCCCTCCCCGAACTCAGGAGGATCAGGGCTCAAAATTCAGATTCAATTCCATATCCAATTCCAAACCCGACAACCCGTAAAATATACCAATCACAATTCAGATAAACAAATTTCAATCAAAACCAAACGATAAATCAAATCATTCAATCAAAACGAAATTAAACACAGAGAAGTCCGGTTACCTGATTAAGCGGTCCAGAAACTACAAACGAATCGGAACAGATATTCAATTCAACTGCGATGTAGAACTCGAAATTCCAATCGGTCGATCAATCAAATTGAAATAAGCTTTTGAGCTATCTCTATTTCTTCAATTTAATCAAATTTTCGGATGGATTTTGAAGGCTCTCTTAGTATAATCATATATTTTGGTTTTCTCCTTTAGTTCGGTGGGAAAACGAATGAACCGAGAATAGTATTTGCACAAGCAAATATAAATGACATAATGACACGTATAGGAAAAGCAATAGACATGTGGCAGGTTGCAAAATTCATTGGGCATTTTTATTCGGTGCTACTTGGTATATGGTTTGGCTATACAATTTTTAATCACGGTCAACATCAAGTTAAAGAATTGACTAGTCAAACAGGTGATATGATATGTAATCGTGCGTATATACAGCGTATGCTTAAATTTTAGTGCGGCCATAAAATTTCATATTATTTACTTCTTTAAAAAAAAAACAAAATCGTATTATTTACAAAAGGAGGTTAGATTAGTATTTTCTAAAATAATACGATACAATCATGTTGGCATGACATGTGCGTGGTGCGTCTATTGACGTGACATGAACATGTTGTCGTATCATAATCATGTCGCGTTGGAGCACTAGAAGTTTAACACGATTCAACACGACACGATTCGACATGCAACACAACACGAACGCTAATTGACATGACACATCAACACGAATTTAATTATTAATATTAATTATTCGAACAAAACTAATTATTTTGTCAAAAAAAAATAAAATATTAATTCAAAATTTAAACTCAACCAAATAATCAATTATTACATTTTAAAGTAAACTTTACCCTCTAGTTTTAAATTTTTGATATATTTTTATAACTTTTTTTGAAAAAATAATAAAAAATCTGACATAACTAACAATGTCCATAATGCGTGTCGTGTTGGCTCATTTTACTATTTAGCGTGACGCGACATAACACAATTAAAAAATAGTTCTCATCAACATGACACGACACGAGGCCCCAATACGATCAAACATGATATGACATGTACGATTGAAAAACCCTAGATTAAAAGCAGACTTTATATAATCAAATTTCAGATTTGATGAAGAAAGTGAACCAGGAATGCAACTTACATTTCCAGCTCCACATCATAGCATCACGAGCGGCGCTAGCGAGTAGTTAAGAAGATTATTTTATTTATTTATTTATTTAAAAAGTAACCATTTTGGCTATGTTTTATTGAAAAAAACAAAAAAGCCTTAAAGTTATTTTTACGACTACAGATTATCCAAAAACTCCCATCCTAAATTCACATAGTACTCCCATCACTCAAATCCACTGCTCAAATTTGCTAAAAGTAACTAATTATTATTGGCTCCGTTTGGATGGTTAAAGAATAAAGAAGGAATAAGGAATTAGGGAAAAAAATATTAAAAAGTGTGTAACTGTTTGGGAAGAGTGGAAAGATGTTATTCCGGGAATAAAAAATGTTGTTTGGATGGTGTATTAGAAATAAGCAAATTGATATTAATTTAAATAAATTATTAAAAATTATTATTTTAATATTAAATAAAGTACTAATTAAAGAGCACATAAAATTTCATTAGTTATTAGTATTTAGCTAATTTTGTTGAAATTATGTATATATAATTGTAAGAAGATGTTATTCATAAGAAGAAATTATTCTTAGAAGAAAATATTCTCCTCCTTGTTTCTAATTTGTTTAGATGCCTATGAAGAAAATATTCCAAATGGAGCCATTATTAGGATAAGATTCAAGTCTAAAAACAGCAATTCAAAATACCTGAAAACCATCGCAGTACCAGTCCAGATCATCGGCTGCAATCTATTGTTGCATAGGTGCGACCTCTTCCCCATAAACTCTCAATCTGAAGGTATCCATTGATCAAGAAACATCTTGACTTGAGATTAGTAAGTGAGAAGATTTAGAATCGCAAGTTCATTTCCACGAAAGAAAAAAAAAACTGGGCTTTTAAAAAAATAGAAATTGATTACTGCCATCTGCAGTTTTACCATTCCTGCCATCGCTAAATATAAAGTGAACATATACAACAAACAAAGTGAACATATAGGCGATCTAAGTGAACACATATAGACAAATAAGTTCAATGAAAATAAGTTGAATATGCATGTAAACTTTTGAACAAGTGATGACAACACTTATTTGTTTGTAAGTGTTCACTTAAATCGTCTATATGTTCATTTGATTTAGTGTATATGTTCACTTTGTATTTAGCGATGGCTGAGATAGTATATTTGCCGATGGCATTTATAATTCTTTTTTACAAAATTATTATGTGATCGATTAAGTGAAATCCTAACGGGCCCGAATTTGTCGTTAGGCCCATTGAATTGTGGGCTTAAAGAGCAAAGAGGCCCGTTTTAGTTCGCATATTTAGGTTCCCTGGCGTTACCAATTCTAGTCCGAACCTGGGTTTCGGATCCGAACCTGCTGTGATCCTGGAGTCCAGCTGGTCGCCGTTTCGATCTCCTCATCTCTCCGACTCGCTCTCAGAGTGTCAGTTCCACTTATATGTATGCACCTGGTTCACATGGTGTTCGTATTCCCTTTTGTAAAGGTTTCCCTTCCTGGTATTAGCTGTTGCCCTCACGTTTCACAAAAACACCTAAAGGAGGGTAATTGGTTTGTGATCCGGGTTTATCTATTGATTTAAGTTACAGAAACGCTCCTGTTCTGTGTTTGCGGTTTCATGTTTTTATGTTCTCTGACATCGTTGAAATTGCAACCGGTGCAATGAATCAAGGTCCAACTAAAAGAATTACAAAAAGTAATTCAAAATAGCGAATCAATTTTTTTTATAATTAGTTTGGATAGTCATTAAATTAATGTATATGTATAATTCCTGGAAATTGTTATTTGAAATTTACAAGTTATAAATAAATCAACTTGCCAAAACAAATCATGTATGCTCCGACTGAAATTATGTACACTTACAATAGAGTTGATTTAGTAGAAATGTAAAATATAATAATATATATTAGAATATAATTGATTTGAGATTGAATTTTGCTATTAAAAAACGATGGACAATAGAATTTTAATTTGCTCCAACAATCTTTTGTAATTTCAAACCTCGGATTTTTTAATGCCTTTTTAGTACGATTTTTGACAAAAATTTATTTATTTTAAGAAAAATTCATAGCACGATTTGACCTCCCTTCCAATCATGTCGTTAGAGAAAATTCTAATTCTATTTCTTTATCTTTTTTCCCCTCTTTGGTACAAAACGAAATACAAAATTGTTCTTAATAAGCATATTAATTTTGATATGTATTATGATATATTTTATTTCTATTGCAAAAAACTAGCAAAAGAGCCCACCCAATGTGCGGGCATTTCTTAAAAAAATATTTTTGCTACTAATTTGGCACCGTCATATTAAGTCAAACCATCTCCATGCCATCGCAATTCACAAGCAGTCTAGGATATTGTTTGTTTGTATTAAACTTGAAAGGAAATTTTCTAGATGACAAAGTTATTAAGATATAAAGAAAAATTAATTCTTTCTTAGTTTGTCCTACAGGACACAAACATTGCAAAAAAGTCAACTTTACATATCTCGATAATGCTCGAGAACATTTTTTTGGTAGTGCCAAAAGAACTATTCTGAGTAAATTTATATTCTCGTGCATCTCTTTCAGATTTAATTTTCCACATGTTGTGAACTTCAGTTCTGCTATAAATTTACCGTGGAATTTAAATTTAATTACTTCTTCTCTGGACCATGGAATTGGTGCCAGTACTTCAGAGTTCATGTACTTTTGAGAAATTATATGCATGACAATTGGCCGAAAAGCCATATCAAGGAAGAACTGCATTCATCTCATCCTAACTTTTTGAGTGATTCATATCAAAGTCACCATTAACACAATTAGTGATTAGTTTTATTACAACAAAAAGAGAAAATCATTGAAACCTAATTCCTACGATCTGGACCTATTTGCTCCATTTCTGTAAAGCCTCATTGAGATACATCACAAATTCATTCTTCGTTGTTTTGAAAGATGATGAGGCCAGTATGACATCCACAACTCGCATACATACCATTAGCTGTCTTTTCCTTGTAGAAATCAAGGTTATAGTTTCCTCTCTTATATGCAAATAAGAATTTTTTTTTTGTCAATAATCTCACAGCTTTGTTAATATGCAAAGAACCAAGCATTCATCAAAAATTAGTTTACTTTCATAACCATGAAACAAAATAAACCAATATGCTAAATAAAATGAATGCTCTTAAATTGATAGTATTAAACGAAACATTCAGAACCATTATATACTAAGTACTTTAACCGAAGATTATACATTACCATTTACCAGTGAGGCAGTGAGCATTAAGTCAAATACAAATGTGAGCCTTGAATTGCTTCCTCTCTGTCAAACATTTAAATTCCTGCCAAATGGATCAATAAATCAAGTCCATATGCCACCTCTAACATAGATCAATAAAAAAAATAAAAGAAATTAATTAGATTAGCTTTCTCAACAATAAATTTAATAAAAAAAAAGCATGGTGCTCTTTTGAGGATACAGCTTCCTGTGAAGTGTAAACACATCACTGATAACCTCTTGCTTGTACTTGGTGGTAGTAGGCCAATCAATGGATGCTATTGGCAAGCAATATTAAAAAAAGATGTACATAATTTCTTTTGGTATGCACACTACGGAAACTGAAAAGATATTGTTTAAATGATAAACATATCAAATTAATTGAATCAAAGAGATTAACAATTTACAACAACAATTGAAGGTGAGTCCTTGCCAGGGGGCGAGGGTGTCACATCAGGGCCTCTGATTATTGTTGGCTTGCCGGTCAAAAAAGAATTTTATTCAGACCATTCCACAAGAGTGAAGGAATAGTTGGTCCAAATCAAACCTATTTTGTTTTAAAAAAGGTAATCAAGAGAGAAAATACACTCAATGGATAGAATCAGACGCCAACCCAGAAACAAGGTTGAAGAATTTTATACTTTCCAAAACTAAACAATATCCAAAAGTTACCCAAAAGAAATCTAAACATTTGAGTTTTCCTGATATCTACAGGCATGGTAATCAGTAGGTTCACGTAATAATTTTTTGGTAATGAGTAATGTCAAAAACACAAATACTGGATCATAGAAAAAGAAATAAAAGTTGAGAAAAAAATGTACATACCTCAAGATCTTTTTTCCTATACCATCTTCTCCTGGCCAGAATTCATCCTCCAGCAGATCATCTTTTGGACTACAATAAACTCTATGGTTTAGAAAAGCATAGTAAAAAATTCAAGTCATGGGAAGAGGGGTGGAATATATTTTTTTAGATTCTTATCAGAAAAAAGAGAGATTATTCACAAGCTTCTTGGCGTAATACTAAGTGTGATCACAAATGAACCCAATTTTGGAGTTCATGTTCTTCAATGTGCCAATCAAATTGGATGAGATTCATTGGTAAAAAAAAAGAACAAAGCTCTATCTTTCTCACTATTATGGGATAATAATTCCATTGCAGTTCTTGTCTGTCGACAGCAACTATACTGATTATCTAAAATAACTTCAAATAAACTACCATACAAAAACCAAGCCGCTCTTTGTAAGAATCAACAATTTATCCAATGTTATATAAGGCACTCTCATTACATCAACTGATTTGCAATAACACCGCCTATGTTTAGAATGAAGGAAGAAAAAAAAATGTAATTCACATTGCAATTGGTCATTATTTCAGAAATTTAAGGCAGAAAATCAGAAATATCATAATTATTGATCTTCTAAGAATTAGAGCGAAAATAACCAAATTGAGAGAGAGTGATATTTGTCGGAGTCGCCGTGGGTCGTGGCTGTGAAGTGAGATCTCAACTCTGGAGGCAAGTTTCTCTCTCTCTCTCTCACCGCAACAGCCTCCATAACTTAGACTCTCATAATAATTTTCAAGGAGAATCCACATGACTAGTGTGAAAACTAATTACATGACCACTCCCTTATAATTCCATGTGAATATTACAATAGTTTCAATTGATTGATGAAAACAAACCTGCGGAAGTAGAATCTAAGGTTTGAGTCCTCAATCAAACAACAGCTCTGTATAAATGCCCTTTTTAGTGACACTTAAATATGCTTTTATCTTTAAAAAGAAGGAAACAACAACAAGATGGTCAACAAACCAATAATTTTGGTTCTATAAGCAGTTAGCATAATATAAGTCAATACAAGTGTGCAAGACCAGTATCCCATACAGAAAAAAGAGCTGTAAACTCAAACCTTATAAGCCAAGTCCAATTAGAATCTCAACTCTATAAGCAGTTGAAGCATCAAGGGCATCCAACTACTCGTATATATGGCCCAACTGACCCCCCACCACCATCCTCCTGAAACCAATAAAACACATAGATGTCAACAAATTAGTAATAAATTGGACCATCCATCAAAACCGAAAAAATCATACTAAATTAAAGAATGAATTAAGTCAAAAGTAGCTGTGCCTTTTTCACTTTGCTGCTCAGAAGGGAAAGGTGAAGAATCCACAAATTAGGTATCCAAAATCTGAATCCTTGTAGGAGAAAAAATATAATAAAGTTGCGCAAAATTTACAGACAAATCAACAGCTTCATTACTGACAAAAGTAAAATTTAATGGAACCACAAAATAACACAAACGAATTGAATTCAGAGAGTGATTGAACGGGTCATGGCGGCGTTGCAATAGTTACATCGCCTATTACGTGCTCGAACGGCTCATGGCGGTGTTGAGAAGAGAAAATCGTGTTCCAATCGGCACTAAGAGAAGCATGGTCATGGTTTGGAGGTGGTTTGGTGCGTCGGATGCAGATCGTGGTGGTACGGATCATCAGGATGTGCGAGGCGGCCAGGCAGGTCGATCGGCAGGAGGTGCGGCAGTAAGGTCAATCTAGGATTTCTTTAATTAGGGAGGTAGAGAGAGAGAGAATTTTGACATCTGATCGATTGAATATCAGAGGATTGTTGATATTTGTTGATCGTAGTTGGCTTGCATTGCTTTTTCCCTCACCCAAAATACAAATCAAACAGTATAACTCATCGCCAACTTTCAAAACTACAATCAAAAACAAAAAAAAGAGAGGATTTAATCTGACGATGGCATCAAAAAAATTGAATAAAAAAAATGATCAAAGAAAAAAAAATTAGAGAAATAAGCAATACCTCGAAGAGAAACCAACAGTGGTAACAACAACAATAGTTAGGTAAGATGGAGTGATGATAGGCATCCGCTTGTACATTCCTCCACGGCTTGAGCCATTTCTCTTTCTTCTTCGAAACACTAACCCTATTTCTCAAATTCAGCGAAATCGATTCGGGTCGGAGACACATAGTTAGAGCGGGGGTGGCTTTATTGGAAGAAAAGGGTGAAGGAGAGGCGGAGGGAGCGGTGGAGGGGGGAGGGTGCCGACTGTCGAGGGTGTCGAGACAGTCAGCGGTTGCAGTTCTCCCTCTAGTCCCTACGGGCTGCGGCTCTCCCTCAATTTTCATTGGAATTTCAAATAAGAATTTTGAAACACTGATTTAAAGGAGAAGAAGCGAAGGGGCAACATGTAAAGATGCGAAGGGGACACAAAAATAGTTCGAAATTTGCAACATTTAAAGGAATTAATTGACGAATCGAACCGGGAATGTATTATAATGAGCGAAAATTCGTTCTAGCGCATATGCGCGTTCCGATCAAACCAAGAATTAAAATTCTCTTCAGTCTGCGATATAATCTGGACCGCTGGTCAACTTTATCTTTTAACAATTAATGATTTAGATTATAAAGAAAAAATAATTAATGATGTTGATTGTTCAGACCAGGATTGTATCCTGAGATGTTACATCATTCCATTGGTGCTTTTAATATAGTAGAGATGATTGTTTGTCAATAGTAATTTTAATCTAAACTTGTCTAATATAGAGCTTCCGCCACAAAAGAAAATGATTTTTTGTCAAAAAAAAAATGGTAGTTTGTAGCAATTTATTTCATTATACCGAATATTAACTGTTGATATATATATATATATATATATATATATACTTATTATAAATCAAAATAAAATTACCTAAAAAAAGCCCTTTTCCTATTTGCAATATATATTTCAAAATAAAATTACCAAAAAAAAATATATATCCCTTTCCAATTTTGCAGCCTGCAGTCATTCTGAATTTCTGACTGATTCAAACTCAGGAAATATTTCCATACCATGAATTGAATTGCAGAGGAAGCAACTCTCTCTCTTCTCTCTCCTCGCTCTCTTCGTTTAGCTTCTCAATTTTCAAACCCTAACTCCAACTCTTCTCTCCCTTCTCCTCGAATTTTTCTCCTTTCTTCTCTCAAACTGTTCAGTTCAAAACACTGATCTATCTCCAATTCTGAAAATTCTACTAAACCGAGCGTCGAAGTCTGGAGGTACTATTTACTAATTGATCCTTACTTTACCCACTCTTTTGCTAGATCCGCTCCTTAATTACCAGCTCTCCTCTTGTTTCTACTCAATTCGAATTTCTGTGCAATTCGGGGTATGAATTAAGTTTGAAATCCTGAATTGGGAATCTGATTTAATTGGTTTTTTGTTTTATCTCAGGGATTCACCTTGTACTGGCTGTTCAATTAGAGAACAGCAGAAATTATCTTTTGAAGCGGAGTGCGTGGATTGAATAACGCAAGCATGGCGCAGAGTAAATGGGAAGCTGATAAGATGTAAGGATTTAGCTAAATTGTTGTTCTGATAAAATTTCTTCTCCCTGCTTTATTCTTTACTGTGTCATATATTCTTGTGTGGTCTCAGAACTGGCTTTAGAAATCACATACTGAATCATCACAAAACTGTCCGAAGTACATTCTTTCGGCACAATTGGCCAGTGTTCAAATTCCCGTGCTGACACACTTGTTTTTTAATTTTAATATTATGAAGAAGGGGTCTTTCTCTTCCTGAAAATTAGGTTACTACACATTTACCTTATTATGAGCTCTAATATTAATCGTTATTACAGGCTTGATGTATACATATATGATTATCTCATGAAGAGAAATCTTCAAGCAACGGCTAAAGCTTTCTTATCTGAAGGGAATGTTGCGACAGATCCAGTAGGTAATAACATTACACCCTTATAGCCTGAAGTCAATTAATTCTAGCACTTTGCAAATACTGAAGTCCAAATGACAATCGGCTGACGTGCGCAAACATATAATTCGATAGTTTTAATCTGCTACAGACTGTTAAAAAGCATCAAATAATCAATAGTATTCACGACGGTGAAGACAAATTCTAATTATAATTCGATCTTTCAGCAATCGATGCTCCTGGAGGTTTCCTCTTTGAATGGTGGTCTGTATTTTGGGATATATTTATTGCCAGAACAAACCCGAAGCATTCTGATGTAGCTGCTGCATTTATTGAGGTAAGAGTAATGGACACTTAAGCTGTGTCAATCGAACTTTTTTAATTAAAAGCATTTTATATCTACACGACACCAGTTTTACAGGAAAGTTAGCATTCTGGTGCAGTAAAATCTTTTATAAATAGATAAACCCATGTAATATTTTGCTTTCTAATGTCCTTAATTGAAGTGGGCACATTGATTCAAAAAATAAACAAGAGGGGTACTTCATAGTGGGAGTCAGGTCGGATTAAATTCATAATATTCTGTTCCTATATGCTTTAAACCAGCCAATAATAGCAAAATCTTTACTAGTTCATATATTTTATCATGCTTTGATGTTTGTTTTCTTCGTTGTATTGTTTTTACATTGGTAGACTCAACAAATGAAGGCAAGGGAGCAGCAACAGCAGCAGCAGATGCAACAACTACAATTAATGCAGCGACAGCATGTGCAGATGCAGCAGCCGCTGCGGGACCCAGGGCACCCGGCTGCGACAGCATTTAATGGGGCAATAAATACCATGAACTCAGACCCAGTTTTGGGCTCTTCAGCCACAGTGTTGGCTGCGAAGCTGATAGAAGAGCGTATGAAGAATCCAAGTTCCATGGGGTCTGAGCCGTCACCTCAGCTGCTTGAGAGCCGTATGGCGCTTCTTAAGTCTGGTGTTGCTAATCGCCCTGGGTAAGTTTCAAATTTGTCATATCAGATTTCTAGTATATTTGAGTTTCCTATGCAAATATGTGTTTGTTAATACCTTTTTATATGAAATGATAATGAGGTAACTATGTGAAGTTAGATTTGTTCTGCTATGTGAACGCACAAGAGCTCCTTGTGAAAGAAAAAAGATACATTTTTTTTTTAAATTTATTTCTATAGGTCCTAATACTTTTTGACCTGAAATTTCTAATCTGTGCAGCAAATTCTCAAAACTTTGCAACTATATTGTATTCATTTTTGTCATCCTTAAAAATCTATAATTTGAGTTAAAATTAATATGACAGGCAACTGGTCCAGGGGAATTCCGTAAATGTTTCAACGATACAGCAGATGCAGCAGATGCAAGCTCGGAACCAGCAGACTGTAATAGTTCTTCTATGCATTTTTCATCTATTCCCTTCAGTTTTCTTTTGATCATAACATTATAGTGCATAAATTTTGATAATTTTTCTGAAAAACTATTTAGGACATGAAAGGTGACCTTAGTGTACTTCAAAGATCTTTACCTGTTGATCCTTCTTTATATGGCCAGAATATAATGCAAGCTAAGCCTGGGCTGAGTGGTGTTGGTAAGTATCATTTCTCGAAGAAAATCATTAATAATCGATGACATTGTATTGCCATCTTTATGAAATTCATATTCAAACGGGGTAAAGGAATTCAAGTTATGTATGGTGTCATGGCCTTTTTCAGTTGTTCATTCTCTAAGAAGTATTAGTTTGTTTAATATGGTTTGGTTATATCCATTTTTAACTAAAATTGACAAATTTAATTCATGCTATCCTTGTTCTGTACTTGGAGAGCTATTGTGAAAAATGCTTCTCTTATCTCAGATTAGAAACAGCAAATCTTCGATATAATGACTCCAAAAATACACCTCATGTAAGGTCGGTAAATAACTTCACTTCCGATTTTTTTGATTTGCATGTTTTCCTTGCCATTTTTAGGCCTGAACCAAGGCGTTAGCGGTTTACCACTGAAAGGCTGGCCTTTGACAGTAAGTGCATACCAAATAACTTATTATCTTGCCTTTTTTCGACCTTCGCTTTTCTTATTCTTGTTTTTTGGCACTTATGACTTGTTATGAATTATTCAGGGGATTGATCAATTGCGCCCTAACCTGGGCATGCAAAAGCAGTTTGTCACCTCGCAGAGTCAGGTCCAGCTGATGTCGCCACGGCAGCAATTCCTTGCTCAGGCTCAGGCACAAGGTCTGACAAACTCTGGAGAAATGGGCCCACAAGGATTTAGGGCCTTACCAGGAGGTGGATTCACCGGTAAAGATGCCCAACCCAATGGCAATGATGGGTCAATTGGCTCACCAGTCCAATCAAGCTCATCTAAGGTGAGGCCTTGAGATACAAAATTATTTCTTTCTGGGAATCTTTTCTTGCAAATGAGGGGCCTTTTCTATTACTGCAAGTGAATTACTTGCATTAAATGAATTCGCCAAATGTTTGGATTGGTGTAGTTTGTTGAGTTACCATGGTTTGAGTTTCCCGAAGAACCAAACTGCTGCAGCTGGACCCAACTTCTTTCTGCCATTCCTGTTAACGATATGACCTACTTGCATTCTATTAATGTCTCCTGTTCCTGCTAATTAGAGATATGATCTGCAATAATCCCCAGGGTTAGATTTGACCACCACATTGTTGCTGATTTGTACGAAAGGGGTATATTAGGTTCATTGGAGCAATGAGAAAACCAACACCACCAGTCTTGAGTTGAGATTCGTCACGATCTTGTACTAGTTTTTTTCGGATTTTTGATAATTTTATTGTATATTTTTTGGAAAAAATAAACGGAAGTGAGGGGAATAGGGAGAAGAGATGAAGAAGGCAGAGAGTAATTTCGCAAATCCTTGTTACCTGACTCATTCCTTATATTTGGGAGAAGGTTCACAGTAGTAATTAAAGAAATTAATTAGCGAGGTAAAAAATAAAGATGAAGTTGCTTCTCTCTCTTTAAGCAGCCTTAATAGCATAACAATCTCCTTAGAAGGTGCTTTGATCTTCCCCTCTGCCTCTGTTACTCCTGACAGACGGGACCCCAGCTCAGTGACTCTATCAGGCCTTTGAAATCATCTGTAAGCGCACTTGTCGTTTAATGGCTCTGCGTTCAATTCCTATTGGGCCCCAGATCGCAGAGGTGCTCCCCTTATAATTCTTTGACACTGTTAACTAATTTAGTTAATATTGTTGCTTATAACTCCGGCAATACAATGCCCTTTTTCTCTTTCTCCTTAATGAATTAAATTTATTCGAGGAAAACATTCAGGGTGGTGGGATTTGGGTAGGTAGAATATGGGTTGTTTCGCATTATTCTTTCCAGGGCTGAAGTTGGAGAGTAAAATTTAAAATTTCCCTTCCTAGAGCGAGCCAAGAAGCCCCTCTTATTTTTGTAATTTCCCCTATTAGTTCTTTGTGATAGAGCAGGACAAATAATGGGAACAAGGGATGATGGATCACCTTGCCTTTGAAGAAGATAACGGGTTTGTTTGACCCACTAGATGTATTTATTAATTCAAATATTCAATACTGAGCTGCAGTTTTGATTTTGAATTATGAGGTACATGCAACTCTGAATATAATACAGACAAACAGCCCCTCCCGAAAATATGGTGTCCAATATTTGTGTTTACTGAATAAATAAAGTATATCAGATTTGGCTATAATTAATACCAAATTCTGATGAAAGAACACTGGAAAAGGAAAATTAACCACATTTTTTTTAAATATCTAATAATAGAAAAAGGTCTAGAAATCCTTGAAAACCACAAATGCAAAATATGGCAACTAAAGAAACGGAGTGCTTGTTGCCGGCACACTAATTTATTTGATATGCCTTGACTAGTGTACTGTAGTGGCATAATGCGTAAGATCTAACACAAAAGTTTGTATATAGAGTTAGTAAATTACAAATGCCTTCAAATGCAACAATGGAAGGTTATCTGAAAGGCCTGAAAACTTTATGGTCTTCCATCACCTGCTAAAGCTCCTGATCATTGTTATGAATTCAGTTGCACATTCTCCCAGTACTTGTGAGTAATAAAAAATAAAATGGAATTTTAGATTTTCTGTTAGTCACGTTAACTGATTCATTATTTTAGTGTCATTTTGGTTTAGATACTAACAACAACTTTAGATGAATGTGGCGCAGATGCAGCAGTCCTCTACCCAACAGCCCCAGGAGATGCAACAACATCAACAGTTGCAACAGGTATGCCAAATCATTGGGAAGAATTGTTTTCTTAGTTTGATATGGAAAGTATATTTATTTTATAACTGTTGCTTGCTTCTACAAATCTCTGCTTGACCAACTGATTACTTTATTGTTCTTTGCGCAGTCCAATGCACGCGTAAAATTACCGGAAGAAGCCAATATTGGTTCTAGTCCAATGCACACTAAAAATTAAACAAGAAATTACTATAAAAAATTAGAAGAAAAGGAAGCATAAGCTAGTCAATATTGGTTCTAGTCCAGTACCCGCTGGTGGTCAACTTATATTGAAATGTAAATGTGATGGTATCAACAGTGTGAATTGGTACCTTAATATTCACATTGGGACTAAACATGGCAATGTGAAAATTTTACCTCCAGCAGAACAACAGGAAGAGAAAACCGACCTCATCAGGTCCAGCCAACAGCACCGGCACTGGGAATCATGCAGGTCCATCACCACCATCTACTCCGTCAACCCACACACCGGGTGATGCTGGTGTGGCGATGGCAGCTGCTGGCGGGGCTGGTAACTTGCAACAGCAGATGGGGGTGATGCAAAAGAACCCCATGATGTATAGCTCTGAAACCATGGGTGGCTTTGCCTCTTCTTCCAACCAGATGGTATAGTTTTCCCCTTGTTTTAATCTTCATTTCTTTTTTTTTTTTTTTTTTTAGCCTTTGGTAAAGGAACTGTGATCTTCCAAAATGAGAAGCATTAAGATGTGATTCTACGAAGTTTAAGACCTTTATATATAAGTAGAGACCAGTTATGCTTAGTATTGGTCTATTTACTTAAGTGTTGCTTTTTGGCTTCCAATGTCTTTCTTCCTGTATCTTACTCCTCTCGACTCTATTTGGAGTGCAACCTTCATCATGTTAATTGAAATGGAAATGCCCGTGCACATGATAAAAGAAGAGCTTTTTTTGATGATAACAGGATATTCTTGACCATTGTGGTGATATTGGTTTTTTCGATGACAATGTGGAGTCATTCCTTTCAAATGATGATGCAGACCCAAGGGAAATATTTGCTGCTCTAAAAAGAAGTCCTGCTGACAATTCAGATTCACTGAAAGGTAAAAGTTGTATTAGTGCTAGAGAAAAAATGGTTCCTGTGCATTTAAATATTTAATTTCTTAATTCTGTTTGAAAGCGTTTAAAAGATTAGAGAAACTACTCTTTTTTTATTATGGACTTTGAAGTACCCCCCTGTAAATACATCATTTTCTTTTATCTTATCACTTCATTTTAAATCATTTGTTTAGGTATTGCACTTACTGAGGCTGGAGTTAACCGTATCAGCACAAGCAAAGTTCTTTGCTGTCACTTCTCTTCAGATGGGAAAATTCTAGCTAGTGCTGGACATGATAAGAGGGTATTTAATGATGCAATTGTTCTCATACCATAGCTTTTAGTTTTTTGTCAACTAATTTAAGTTTGCCAAAGCTGTCTGTATCGTGCACAGCCAAATTCTCTTTAAAAAAGGTGTAGATAAACTAAATAGACTGAATAAACTTTCAGGTTAATCTGTGGAACATGGAGACTCAACAGATTGAAAACAGGACTGAAGAGCATGTTAATTTCATCACTGACATTCGCTTTAGAATGGGTATTGCCCAGCTCGCCACCTCCTCTTCTGATGGAACAGTTCGGCTTTGGAATGCTGCTGAGGTAACGATCTCTACTATAGACCTTTTCCTTTTCAAAAAATGAAGCGTGTCCCCACAAAATTTATTACAACAATAATAATGAAGGAAAAGGAAGAGAAGACACACAGGAAGAACTGCACTTGCATTTTGTTAATATAATCTGCACTCCTTGCTTCAATCAAGCATAGGCTGATCATTTAGCTATTTATTTTATTGTAGAGGGGTGGCTGCATACAAACTTTCATGGGTCACAGCTCTCAAGTTACCTCATTGGATTTTCACCCCAAGAGAACTGAGCTGCTTTGCTCATCTGATGATAACGGCGAGATCCGTTTCTGGCTTGTTGGTCAAAATTCACCTTCTCGTGTTTCTAGGGTAAGTCTGAAAATCTTTCTCGATTGACTTTCCTTAATATGAGCTGATAAATGGTTCAAATACAATCCATTTGTTATGGAATATCAGGGTGGCACTGGAAAAGTGAGATTCCAGCCAAGGGTTGGACGCCTTCTTGCTGCTGCAGCGGAGAACACAATTAACATAATCGATATAGAAGCAGATATGCAGATACGCCCTCTGAAGGTCTTTTAAACTAGAAATTATTTAGTGTTCATTGTTTTCTCAAAATTATTACTATTCTTTTACCGTTGCGTTACTCTGATAAATGCAGGGACATAACAATGAGGTGCATTCAGTCTGCTGGGACGAGAATGGTGATTTCTTGGCATCAGTAAGCCAAGATACAGTGAAAGTGTGGTCAACGGCTTCGATGGAGTGTGTTCATGAGTTAAACTCGAATGGTAACAAGTTTAATTCTTGTGTATTCCATCCGAGGTATCCCAAGATCTTAATTGTTGGAGGTTACCAGGTAAACTTCTGTTTGCTCATATGAGAGGGTGGTAAACTTGTGTGAGCTTTTAGTTAGAGCATCATTTCATATTCTCAAAGCATACCTAACAAAATGATAGAATAGTCAATTGCTGCTTTTATTTCTATCTTTGTAGAAAGATGCATCTTTTAGATTTTTGTCTTCTTTAATGGGGTCCCTGAACTTTTCCTTATTCAATTTGCCCACAGATTTTTTTTAAGTTTTCATTTAGTTAGGTCTGTTAAGGTATCTTGATAGCACTGACAAAGCAGATATTATGACTGGTATACAAGATTTAACCCACTGGACATGGAAGGCACACCTAATTATTGCACTGTGTTGATTAGGCATAATAGTGTCATGATGAGATAATTTGTTTAAATTGTAAGTTGTCTGTAATGACGATTTGGAACTTACATTTATTTTTGTGTTGCATAGTCACTGGAGCTATGGAGTGTCACTGATGGCCAAAGATTAACTATGCCAGCTCATGACGGACAAATTGCTGCTTTAGCACAGTCCCCAGTCACTGGCCTTGTTGCCTCTGCAAGTCATGACAGAACTGTTAAACTTTGGAAGTGAAAACCTTGTGGAGGAAATAATGAGATAATAGGAATTGCTCAAGGATCCCTTTATTAATTGTTCATGAGAGAAATAAAACTAAGTTCGAGTGTTGTTTGTATCTCTACTGAACCTTTGGCGTTTAAGTTGATATGGTTCGGCAGTGTGACTTTGACTGGACTGGGAAGGTGTAGCTGTGTAATTATTAATTAATCTCTTCATTTTGTAAAACAGATTCTCATAAACATGGAATTTTATAATTTGTTAACATGACAGTAAAGCTACTGTTTCTGAGCTCCTACCAGACAAAAAGAAATATCATACCAAGTATGCTTAAATTGAAATGTGCGTTTTTTATGGCAAAAAATTGGCCGTGTTATTTAAAAAGGGAATGTTATATTATTGTTCCTAGTTGCTTCAAGTTTATCTTGGAAAGCAGAGTTATCTACCAGACAAAAACCGTGGGAGCATTTAATACGGTAAAAAGAATTTTAATTTTCTGATTATACTGTAAAGTTGTAGAGTTATTCAAGCGTATCATTGCACACTGAGTAATATAAATTTAGAATTAACTTAGATAAATAATTTGAATAGAGAGTTGGAAAATAAATATTACAAGATGTCAGTTTGTTTTGATATATTTTATTAATTAAAATGAGGCATGGAAAGTTAGACGCATCAATATATGCTAAGAAGTACTGTCATGTACTTTTGCAGAACATGTTTGTGCAAAAAGCAATATATATAGTTGAGTAATGCTAGGCTCAAACACGTTTAATAAATGAGTCCATCAAATACGATGCGATCTCAAGTGAGAGATCACAAGTTCGAAATCCGGCTGGGGTCTTTTATAAACATTTAATTTAAAAAAATAAGTTGGAAGGTTTGACCACCAATTTATCTTTAAGAGAACAAGCTCTTGGTCTAGTGACAAAGAGCAATGCATCTTGACTCTTTGAGTGAAAGGTTGTAGGTTCGAAATCCGGCTGAGTGGGTCTTTCATAGACATTTAATTTAAAAATAAGTTGGTAGACCTCCAATTTATCTTAAAAAAAAAAAAAAACGATGCGATCTCGTTGGAGACCATTTATTTTTTTAAAAGAAATTTGATTTCGTAATATAAATGAGGCTTGGATTTGACGGCTGCTCGTACCGTCTAATTAGGAATTTCCTTTTTTCTTTTTTCTCATGCGATGCGAGTACCAAAAGCCTCTCTTCCTGTCTGGAGTGTGTGTGATTTGGTTAGATTATAGGAGAGTAGACTGAGTAGTTGTCAACGAGCTAGGGAATTATTTGATTGATTGGGTTGTAGTGTAGGGCACTACTTAAAATTGCGATCTCTTCCAAAAAAAGATTGCCATTTGATTGCGGGGTGAGAGATTTCAGAGCTAAAAATTATGGTATCTTTTTCCTCTTTGGAAAAGTGCTTTCTGCTTAACAAATACTTCTAATAGAAGCTTGAGAACAGTTGATTTAATTTTTGGTTGGTAGTCTTCAGGCTTAAAGTAATGGAGAATTTACAAACGAAAGTAAACATGCTAATCTTGTCGTATCTCACCTAGCAACCTGCAATCCCACTCACATATATCAATTTTAACACAGAAATGATAATTATAATCCGCAGTTTTGTCATCGCTTGAACAAAGTGAACATATATAAACAAATAAGTTCAATAAAAATAAATTAAATATGCATATAAAATTTGAACAAATAAAATAAAAAATAAAATCTAATTCACAATTGAATAAAGTGAATACATAGATAAACAAACTGAACATATAAATGAATAAAACGAACAAATACAAACGTGATGACATGGGATGGTATGTGGAGAGATGATAAATAGTAATTTCCATTTTAACATGGGTTTCAACATAACTCGACAAAGATACATACCTATTTTCTACCTAGGAGCAACAATAATAATAGGGCAAATCATTGTTGAGTGAACTCAAAACAAAGCAACCTATGATGGGAAGAGAGCTGAGTTTGCTTAAGAAATCAGGATATAAAAAGGAATGGACGGTTTTGTCTCTTTCTAATATATCAAAATCAGAAAATTCAAAAGAAGCCCCTTCTCTTTTAAACCTTTGTCTACCTCTTATCGTGTTGTGCATTAAACTCTGATGAAGGATGGCATATTTCAACGGGGGGTCTCGAGCAGTCGTTGATATTCTTAGTAAATTGCGCAAGTAAGACCTCTAAAACATTGTTTTTCTCTTTCAATATGAGTTCAGTTTGAATCTATTACGTAAGAGGTAAGCCGTTATTGGAGATAATGTGCACCTGTAACAAGCAAGCAAAATTACTGGAGAAATTTCCTTAAATGACACTGGTAATATAGAAATACACATTTTGTTAGGCTCTGATCAAAATGTTTTTAATGCGGAATTTCATTTCATTCATTTCAATTCAATTGATTTCATAGGATATCGTTGGATCTAATTATATGAGAATTTTAATCAAATGACACCAAACCCATTCATTTTGATCAAGAATTTTCCTACGAAATAAAATCCCACATTAAAAAAATGAGATTTTGATTAGGGTCTTAATGAGTATAATTAACATGTGACTTGAGCTTTTCTTGCATTAATCATTGTGCAGTGTGGAGAAACCAGTTCCTGTTGATCACAGTTTCTGTGAGCTGGGATCAATTCGTTATCATATCCAGGTAACCTTCACTTAAGCTCTTTTCTTAAAAAAACAGAACAAAAACGAGCTAAGAAGAAATCTGTTTACTTAATCCAGTAATTGAGTATAAAGATATATAAGACTGTTACTGATGCTATGTTTCACATTTTAGGTCTTGGAATCAGATCAAGAAAACATATTCTTCTCCATATCAACTCCACGTCTTTCTCAAGATGAACCAAATCCAAATGGCTTGGCTGATTTCATATTGCAAGATATTAAAACTAAGTACTTGAATTTTGCAGACATCATTCAACCTCCCAAAGAAGGATATAAACTTACTCTAAAACTAAATTTCAGCAAACTCACTCGTACCAAAGGTAGAACTACTTATGTTTTTTTATGCTTTTTTTAATTGACAGGAGATTCAATACCAGTGTTCAGTGTAGAAATTATCCTGGATAATAAGATGCTACTTTTCATTCATTGCTTTACCAGCAAATACCAGTCGGTACTGCCTAAGAGGCTTTTACTGACAAAAAAAAAAAATCAGTCGGTACTCGACAGGATATGCTTCAGTTACAACTTACAAGTTCTCTCTACTTTTTCCTTTTTCGTACTTTTTTCCCCTCTTTTGGTTTCTCAAAATGGTTACGACTAATTTTCATTTCTGATTAAACAATGACCTGCAAAGTTGCAACAGTTCAGGATAGCTGAAAAGTTTAATGAAGATTTGATCTTCTTATTAGATCATACCAAAGCAATCAACATGGTTTCTTCCTTACACGTGGCTATTCTAAATTCACAACTGAAAGACACTCTGAAAAATGTTTGGATGGGAGACATAATTCAAGGGAGCACCATGCCAATTAAATTGGTAAATCACAAACAAGAGCCGTTCTTCGTTTTACGAGCGGTATATATGTATGCTCTGTTTATTTTTGGTTCCTTATGTGTTCCTTTGTGTGTGTGTTTTTTGTGCCACAATGTCTGAGCCTCATATTGCCTTAATAATAAGCTGAACAAATAACAAATTCGCTGCGACAAAGAAAATAAAAAAGAAACAAAGATTGTCAGATTTTTAAGAACCTATTAATAAAAAATTGAGTCTAGTTAAAAAAATTATTAAATTTATTGCATCAAGTAAATCTAGCGATAGAAGAAGGTCCAACATAAATAAAAAAAAATCTATCTATAAAAATCTATGTAAAGACATGCTTACTGTTAGATATTAGGTCAAATAATGCAAAAATATCATAGAAATATATATCAGTGACAATCTTTCAGTTGATTTATCGTGATCTTTATTTAAATATATAGCCAAAGAAGATAACCGTCATCTTTCCAATGCGGTTCAAAGACGAGTCAGATGTTATTCTTGCAACTTCATTTTTTCAGGTAGGCTTTACCTGTGAAGTATAAATGCTGCAGCTAATTAATTTTAGAGGAAGGTTTCGGTGCCATCAAATACCATAAATTTATGAGAAAATTTAATATGCACCATAGTGCATAGAGCATTCCGTGCACCACGGGTTTTTTCAGGAATATTTTTGTAAATTGACAAATCTAATTCAACCAATCTAATCTACATATTGAAATCTCATACCAAACCAAAATTTACAATTTTTGAGATTTTATTACTATTTTTTTCGAATTTTTTAAAACATGCCATTTTTGGAATGTTGTACTATTTACAATTTTCCAAAATTGGCATGTTTTAAAAAATTCGAAAAAAATAGTAATAAAATCTCAAAAATTGTAAAATTTGATTTTCTATGAGATTTCAATATGTAGATTATATTGTTTAAATTAGATTTGTCAATTTACAAAAATACCCCCGAAAAAGTCCGCGGTGCACGGAGTGCCCTATGCACTATAGTGCATATTAAACTTTCTCTAAATTTATTTATTTATTATTTTTTTAAATTTAATTCAAATGTCGAATCTAAATTATTAATCTTGTTTAATCCAAATTATTTATTTAGTGAGTAATGTGTTGCCGTATAATTTCTATAATTTTAGTTCATTTGATACTCAATTAAAAGATTAACAAATGAACAAATCTTGTTAATTATGATAGCTTAATTCAAATATGTTTATTTTATGATATCTTGATTAAGTAACATATGAACTTCAAAATTTATAATAATTTTGTGGCAATATATCGGTCGTTAAATTGAACAAGATCAACAGTTTGAATTCGTCATTTGAATTTTAAAGTTAAAAAAATTAATGTAAATAAAGTCATGGCACTGAAACTCTTTTCTTAATTTAATGCACTTTTAACTGTTTTATTAGTGATTTAGTCTCATCCACATTGATTAGTGCAAAGGCGAAAACTAAAAAATATTTGATAGGAGAAATTGATATATAGATAAATTGGAATTAAATTTTTACAGGAATTGGCTGATCTGGGCAGCAAATTTCCAAAGGCACCGCACTGCGAGTGGTCTCCAATTCCACCTCAGGAGTTGAGAGGAGAACATTTTGAGAATCTTTGTACCAATGGAGGTTTTGTTTCCTTTGGTATGTGGATAGCTCTAGGAAAGTGATTTTCTAATTTCTGAAAATGACTCTGAATATAACCTGCAGAAAGAGGCAGATGCTGAAGATGGCCTGGCCATCAGAACTCATATCTTCTTATACAAAACTTCAATTTACAAATAAGCGATAAGTAAAGAAATAAGATTTGATTTTTGGAAGTCTGAGATAAGATTAACTTACCTAATATGCAGGCATATTTAAAAGACATGTTAAAGGGAAAAAAGCTGATAAAACTGCGTGGATCCTTCTAAACTTCCAGCAATATGTGAGGTATCATGTAAAAGTAAGTTGAAGCAATTATTATTTTTTTAGTTTTGTTTTGTAGACATCGTGACTGATTTATATATATTTTAAACAGTGTACCAAAGGCTTTATCCAAAGAAGAATGAGGTACCGCCTAGAGGTCTTGTCTGAGGTAGCAAATCTGTGATTAAATGTTCTGTCATGAGGTCTTATTTACTATAACATGCTTTGTTTGTTGAAATCTTTTCATAATTCAGGAAATTGAGCAAGCAAGAATAGGTGGAGAAGCCAAAATAAGAAAACAAAGTAAGTAATAATATAATAGGAATCATTTACAATCATCTCTCCGTAGCATCATTCCATCATCCCGGTGACGCATTTTGTTTTTCTTTTTCTTTTTTTCATTTTCAGAATAAACAATAGCATCCTTATCATTCCTTTCCATCTATGTATGTAATCCTCATCCAGTACCTCTCATCCAGCACATCACCACCTTATCTAGCGCCTACTCACCCCTTCAGTACTAATTGTCCTATATTATGATACTAAATATCCTCATCAATATCCTAACTGTCATATAAAATAATACTAATTGTCTTAGTTTAAGATACTACTTGACCCTTAAAAAACTGTTATTTGTTCTGACAAAAATATTTGATCTGAGTAAAAAACTAATTGTCCTAATTTTATAAGATAATTGTTATAATTCTATAAAAATAATTGTCTTGGTTTTGTTCTAAAAAAATATTCGCCCTGGAAATAATATTTAATTGTCCTAGAATAAAAGCTAATTATTTTAGAAAAAAACTAATTGTCCTAGAAAAAAAGCTAATTTTCTAGTTTTGTAAACTAATTATTTCAGTTTTGTTCTGAATAAATGTTAGCCTTGATAAAAATTATTAATTTTTCTAGAAAAAATAATAATTGTCATCGTAAATATTACTAAGTAATAACTGTCATGAAAAAAGATTAATTGTCTTGGAAAAAATATTAATTATTCTAAAAAAAAAATGAGGTGGGAAGATGATAGAAACATAGAAAAGGAGGAAAGGAGTAAAATTTAGGGGATGAGAGACCAAAAATAAAAGGATAGTTAGAACTTAATTAATTCTATTTCGAAAATAAAAAAAAGAGAAAGCACGTCATTAAAAGAATAATAAACTCTAGACTGATCCTTATCACTCGTTTAAAAATAACTCCTGCATGTAGACATTATTATCTTATAACTTTTCAACTACCCAACACAAGTCTCCATAGCTCTAGTATTCATAAGACATCTCTTAGAAACACTAAACAATTAACTTTTTTGACCATACAATAATTAAGTTTATTTTTCCAACAACCCACACAAACACCCAATCAGAGTCATAATGAAATCAAATAGGTTCAAATGTTTTGACAATATTTAATTTTTTGTCACCAGTATTTCGCCTCTGAAATTAAATAGGTACAAAGCAGCGCAAGACATGGCTGAGATTCTCAAATTCCAAAAAAATGAAGCGAGGAATTAAGGCATTTGCAGATCAAATTAAGCGGCTCCGCTTACGAATCAAGATCAGAGGATTGGGTCGGCTCCATCGCTACTTCTTCCATGTTCCCAAATTCCCTGCGTTGGGATGGCACGCTAAATTGGACTAGATATGAAAAAAAAAATTATTGATTATTCGGCTAATGTTTGTTATTTGGCTTTATCTCGAAGAGCTACTTAGCTTTTCATATTTTTGTATGCGGTGTAATGGGACAATGAATTACTTGTGCTGTAAAGCTACCAGCAGAGAAAAGAGATAGCAAATTACTTAAAAAGTAATATTAAAAAATATTAAAAGTGCAAATTTGCAATCGATTTTGAGCGTGTTAGAATCGTCTTTGATACACGAAACTTTTAGTATAAGTATAAATGAGATACGAGGAAATGTTCAATGCCATAATTTTTTTTTGTCACAAAATGTTATAATTGTTATATTTTATTAATATTTAAAAAATTAAAATTCAAACTTCGAATCAAAACTGTCGATCTTATTCAATTTAATGAGGGATATATTTTCATATAATTTAAAAATTTTGAAGTTATTTTGATACTTGTTCATGTGATTCTCTTTTGTCTTATCTTTATATAATGTATAATGATTAAATAATCCTACCTACATACTCCCTAGCATTCAATGGAGGGTATATTGGACATATCACATTAAATGAAACCCTAAAGCACCGCTATTTAAACAAAAACTTGACATACTTTAGGGTGACCTTTTCTCTCTCTTTCTCCACCCAATTCATCTAAATGAAAAGATTTTGTTGAATTTGAAAATTATTTTCTTTATTTTGGTGGAGCTTGGAGCTAGCGACTTTGGAGTGGAGCTAGCGACTTTGGAGTTCATTTTCTCTCGTCTCTCGTCTTTATAATTTTTTTTTTAGATAAATTGGAGGTCTAACTCACCCAACTTATTTTTAAATTAAATGTCTATGAAAAACTCTCCAGCCGGGTTTCGAACTTGCGACCTTTCACTCAAGGAGTCAAGGTGCATTGCTCTTTGCCACTAGATCAAGAACTGATTCTCATCTTTATAATTCTTTGAAATTACTCTACTATCTTTTCGTCTCATAGAGAACCAGTTCTTAATTTAGTGATAAAGAGCAATGCATCTTGAGTGAAAGATCGCATGTTCGAAATCCGGCTGGAAGGTCTTTTATAGATACTAGATGAGGGGTAGGCGGGTTCGCCGCCATTTGATAAATTTTGATGGCTAAATCTATCAATATATAAAGAAATATATGTTTCCAATATATGTATTTTATATTTACTTTATATATAAACTATCTTAGATGATTGGTACAATTATTTTTAATATATTTAATCAAAAAAATATTTTTAATTAAAAGCCAATGCAATCATGGCTTTTAATTAAGAAGGGTAAACTTCTAGAATATATTCAGATTGATCGATCAACGAAAATTGAAGGGCTCAGATTGCATGTCGTATGAGGGGATAAATTTTTTTTTCCTATAGATTAGACATGAACTACCTTAGACTTCCAAATATATCTACCTTAGATTTCCAAATATATTTAACTTTTAAACTATTTTTAATTTATATAAATAACAGTGTAAAAAAAATTAACTCTATTTTTGACCGATATTTCAAGTTTAAATATCGGCCACGGTTTTTAATATATATATCTTAGATTTATTTTAAAAATAAATTAAGTGGCTTAGGCACTAATTTATCTTTAAAAAATAAAACACCTTTTCGCCTCGTAGTTTCTTCGTCACCGGGTCCATCGCATTTCTAAAAAGTTCCAAATGACATCTCCAACATCTATTAACAATCGAAGCATGATTGCCTTGGAAAAATGAACACACAGCAAGAATGCGATTAGCTATGAAAATTATATAACCAGCTCTTTATTTATTGATCTTTTTGCATAATCAACACAACACTAGAAAATATTTTTCTAAGTTATTCTTTATTCAAAAATAAAACAAGAAGGATATCAATGGTGCAAGATTTTAGTATTATAACTTTATATAAGGTATTGTTAATCTCGCATTTCATGTATATATCAAAATTTTAAAATTTAATTTTTAAATTCCAATTGTTAATCTTGTTTAATTTTGCAAGAAATATGTTCATTTAAAATTTTATAATATTAATTTTTTTTAATATATTATATCAAAATGTAAAAAAAGAAACGAACGAATCTAGCTAACTATGATAAATTAATAATATATGTTTACTTATTTTTTTATCATTTGATCCAGTATTAACCAAACTTCAAAAGTTAAAAAAATACATTTCTCATGAAATTAAACAAGATTAACAATTTAAATTCAATTGAGTTAATTTTAAATTCTTGAATATAAATGAGCATGTGAGGTTGTGTTAATTTGTGACGCCAGACTTATGATACTGCAATCTTCTTCAATTTCAACAGAGACGCTAAATATTTTTGCATTAATTCTAATGATAAAAGAAAAAAACTCGAAAGTCCTACATCGTTAATTATGTTTACACTTTTAGGGGCGTTTGGATCGTAAAAGAATAAAAATAGAATTAGTTATTCAGAATAAAAAAATATTAATCTTAAACAATCAAGAATAAAGATTTTTGGAAGTCTAGAGAGTTATTTTGAAGTGATCTAAATTTTGAAATAAAATTTTATTCCTAATGTCTTTGGATCACCTTTTAGTCCGGATTAATAAGTTGTTGGAATCACATTGTAATTCCAATTAAGAAGATGATCTAAATACATTATGAATACAAATTTATTCCAAAAATTTGAATCACTAAGAAATAATTCTCTAGATCCATAAAAATTTATTCTTAATCTTTTAGAATTAATATTTTTTATTCCGAATAACTAATTCCAATTTTATTACTTCCATGGTAACAAAAATAATTTTGAAATTCTGGGGCAAGATTATCTTAACAATATTTCTAAGAGAAATGCTAGTATTCAATATATAGGACGGATGGACTCTGTCCAATATAATCGTTTTCACGTTTTTAAATTTTAAATAACCGATCCGAACCGTTCAATATATTTTCCATATTGAAAACTTATAGAATCCAATTTTTACATTTTTTCGAAATTTTTTTGTAACATAGTAGAAATACCAGATCCAGTTTAATTATAACAATTAGGTTAATTTTAAAAATAATATTAAGATAAACAAAATTTTAAAACTAATAATCTCAAACGATTAATTAAATCGTAACAGTAAAATTCACTCGAAATTGAAATCTTTTAAATTTTGTAGTATCTAAAAATGACTTAAATGATTCTAGCAAAATCAAAGCTCAAATTACTAGATTAATTGAGCTCAAATCAGAATTTAATCTAATAAGAAAAATCAATTAAATTGTTTATATGAGTTTCAACATCCTTGGCTGCATGAATCATGCCACAGAAAATCCCAGAGACCAATTTTTAATAAAAATCTCAAATTTCGCTGGCTTCATCTCCTTCCTCCTCTCTTTTCCTCCTTTCTCGTGCGATCCGTTCGATCTCTCCCTCTTTCCTTTCTTCTTCTTCGATGGAAAACCACACTCGAAAATTGAGAGGGATTGACTGCGGCTAGCCAATCCTGCCGTGCCACAATGAACCTCACTTCTGATTGGCTGCTCTCCTTTGTTCTTATCCTCTGGAGAATAGATAAGGAATGAATCTCTGACACAAACTGTAAGATTCGAGTGAGAGATCTTCATCGTTGGCCTTCTCTCTCTCCTCTCTGCTCCGTATGGCCTATAAATACCTCATTTTTAGGGACATGTCGATTGATTGGGCGAATTAGGGTTTCACCGAAAGAAAGGAAAGGAGGAAGCTAGAGAAGGAGAGGGAGAGGACCATCACTGAAGATCCAAGGTATGCTCATCTGCCTGTACTGTGATCAATTCGATTAAACGTAGCCTTTTGCTTGTCGGCTGAGATTTAGGGAAAAATTCCAAAACTTGAATTTCTAGTTTGTGCATGAGACTATATTTTGTTTTGAATACCATGCTACTTTCTGGGAGGCTAATTGAATCTTAAGAAAACAAGTTGAGTAATGAAATTTAGCTAAGACTTGAATTGATGCACTTGTGTTCTGTTGTAGACCCAATTGAGCAAAATTAAAGGGGATTTAAGGTTTTATCACGGTTAGGTGTAAGAGGAGACTTGTATGAAGCCTATTGTGTGGTTTGAGGCCTGGTACCAGCCTTTGGTACGCTGGTTTCCCTACTGGTACCATTCTGGTACGATGCTATATGACTCAGGGGCTGTAATGAAAGAGAAACTTGGAACCAGGGACCTATTTGTAATTTTCAAGGGCCTGTTTATAAATTTAAAGGGCTTATTTGTAAAAGAATTAAGCTCAGGGGCCTCTGGACAAAGTTACAAGCATTGCGGGTCGGATCCAGACCCCTCCTTATTGGATCCAGTCGGACCCGTTACGGTTGGCTCAGGTCAACTGGGTCAGGTTGACCTGGCTCGACCATTTGGCTTGTTGGGCTGATTTTGTTGGGCTGGACCCAATTTCTGAGACTTGGGCTGACATATCCGAAATTTTAAAAGTTAATTATAAGACTTAATCTTTGATTAAGTAAACTAATTGTGGGCTTAAGAATAAATAAAATTAATTAAAGGAAAGGCCATTAGAAATGATTGGGGATTCCTTTAGTTAAGTGGGATTCGATTTTTCGGGAGATGATGAGAATAGTCCAAGTGAGTCAAGAACAGATACAATGACACAAATCATCGACTTTCTGATCCCAAACAAACCAATCAAATAATTTCGATTTTAATTTTCTATTTTCAATTGTTTTCTTGATTTTGGATTATAATTTTCTGATTTAAATTCTCGATATAACAAATAGCTAAATAATCTAATAAATATTAAGCAATGCAAACTAATTAATTAAGTATTAATGAAATAAATCATATATTGCACAACTAAACGAATATTGGAGAAATACTATATAATAAATAAGTGAATATTTTCATTCTAAAATATAATTCATAACTTATATAATAAAAATAAATATAAACTTTTAAGGATTGGAAAGTCAAATCCAATTATTAATAATAAGATAAAATACTTAATAATATATTTTAAAACAGAATCCTCTAAATAAATAATATGAACTTAACCATCCAAATCTCAACCAGTCTGGTTAACTTAGACCGTCAGTATGGTAACCCAAGGACCGCCAATAATTAGGTTATTTAAGTTACTTTAAGTATTTAACGGTTAGTAAGAAAGTCACTTGTTTTATTAGGAAATCGAACTAGAATCACTTGAGACGTGACTATCAAGCCTAGCATACCGTTAAGGGAGAGAACCCAGAGATGATGGCCGTCAAGCGTACGAACCATCATGAGATATCGAGAAACTACGTTTAAGCTTTCTATTATCCAGGTGCGGAATTACGTTGGATTTTTGTTAAAGTTTAAGTAATTAATAAAATATGTTTTATTCATGTGCATATTGGAAATTCGTTTATCTGCATGACCGTATTCAAGCATTTTAAATGATAGTGCCCAATTATTGGTTAAACTGCATTTTGAAAGGCATGTTCTCCGTTTTGAGAAAATTTGATAAGTAACAGTCAGATATTTGGAAATGCCGTTGCTATTGATAAATCTGTCTTATGAATGATCTGACTGAAAGGAATGAAATGATGTGAATGAATAACTGAGATATGAGATGATATGTGTGATATGATATACTGGATCTGTTCTGCATCACTCTCCGAAGTCGGTTGGCCCCCGGCTTCGGCCAGTTCAATAGCGCTATGTGGATTTGGAATTCCCTTCTGCCTGCCCAGGGTTAGAGATTCGTCTCTTCTGCCTGTCCTTGGGTTAGGGAAAGGTCTCCTTCTGCCTGCCCAACCGGTTGGGTTAGGAGGCCTGAGTGATATGAAATTATGTGAATGATATGCTGATTCAAAATCCCCTTCTGCCTGCCCTCGGGTTAGGGGACCTAAGTGATTATGATTATGATTATGGAATGAAATGAATGATTTCTGATTTGCCCAGACTTATGTTATGCTCAATTCTGCCATGCTCGGATCCCCTGACACGCTCAGTTTCCTATCATATCCAGACATGTGTTGTCTGCGATGGGATTCGTGCCACGTGTTCAGTTCCGACATGTATATGACTTTTGTCATAGTCAGATTTTGTGATTTCGTCCGATTTCAATTACAGTTATATGCTGGATATCATGATTTAAGTAAAGAATAGCAATTGATATCAATTAGGTTGACATGCATGCTTTGTTTATATTAATGTAGATAATGTTTTTACGGACATGTTTAATCAGTAAATTATTTAATTATGGGTATTATTTCTAGAACTTGGATTTTAGCCTAAATCCACGTACTGGAACTAAAACCCGCACTGAGAATTTATTTCTCATTCCGTGCTTTTGCATGTTTCCACAATGGATGTGGGTTCCAGGTTGCAGAGACGGGCTCAATCAAGTCAAGCGAAGTTAAGCCAAAATTTGTCTTGCCATGATGACTCAATGAGTCATAGAAGACAACGTGGTAGATCATGGTAAGCTGGAACTTAACCCTTGCAATTAGTAAGGAAACGCCTTGCGGATGCACAGAGATTGTGTATTCGCGGCGGGGATTGTCAAGCCCTATGTGTCGGGGTGTGACATTTTTACTATTTTTTTGATATTTTAGAAAATCGTTGTTATTGAACGATCCATAATGTTTATATCATGAATTTTAAAAAATACTAAAAAAATAGTAAAAGTTTACTCTACTCTCCCAACCCTTCTCTTCCCTTCCATTCTTTTACTAAAAAGCTCTGGAGCACAGTCTAAGGGGTTGTTTGAATCCCACCGGAATTTGGGGAATTTCATATTCCTAGGCATAAATTTATTATAAACAATCTAAATTCTTCACAAAATTACACAATTTTCAATAAATTTATGTTTAGGAATAATTTTTTTTTCAAATTCTCTAAATTCCTAAGCGATCCAAACTACCCCTAAAGTTTTTTTTTTTTGAAAATGACCCCTAAAGTTCGTTCAGGATTTGAAATACTTTGGCACATCGCCAGTGATCCGGTCCCATGGAGGTTATTATCATCCAAGGTGTGGAAGATTCGTTGTCCGTCCTCTACAGCTGGTGTCAGTACGGAGTACCTCAGTGGGCCCCACATACTCAGAAGCAGAGAACTATCAGAAATACTTTTTTTTTTTTTTTTGAAAGGAACTATCAGAAATACTGAAATTCAAAAGGGAGCAGAACCGATGATTTAAATCAACGATAAGGATTTAATCGCACGGTAGCTTTTCTGCGCGTGCAGTCCTCCCAGTCAAATACAACCCATGTTCGGTGTTCCAGTCATTGTCACCTTGCTACATGTGTATTGTCAACCGAAACAACAAAAGAAAGACAAGTAATTTGATCGAGGAAGATTTTAGAAGATATGGGAAAACAATATGGTCATGATTTTTCTGACAATAAATTTGTAATTAAAATGTTGTAAACTTCAACATTTTCGTAGCTGAATAAACAAATTTCTCTCAAATACTATAATATTGTAGGAGTTGAGGGTGAAAAAAATATATTATATTTAGAGAAATGCTAGTGTCCTATATATAGGACGGATCAGTCCGTCCAATACGATCGTTTTCACGTTTTTAAATTTCAAATGACCGATCCGAACCGTTTAATATATTCTCAATATTGAAAACTCACAAGAAACCAATTTTTACATTTTTTTTGAAAATTTTTACTATTTTTTTTGGTTTTTTTGAAAAATTCATGATATAAACATTATGGATCGTCCAATAACAACGATTTTCTAAAATACCAAAAAAATAGTAAAAAATTTCGAAAAAATGTAAAAATTGATTTCTTATAGTTTTCAATATGGATAACATATCGACCGGTTCGGATCGGTTATTTGAAATTTAAAAACGTGAAAACGATCGTATTGGACGGAACTCATCCATCCTATATATTGGACACTAGCATTTCTTATATTTAAGCACGTTAAAAGATAAATTAAAGAAGATTTTTACGAAACTTATTTCTTTTTTTTTTGAAAAATAATTGAGTATGGCAGACAAAAATATTAAGACAAAGTGCAGCGGATCAATATTTTCATTGTAGTTATTATTTCGAATTTGGATTAATATTTGTCTTTTACAAAGATGAAATAGCGAACTATTAATTCATATAAATTCTTGGCTACAACTGAAAATATTTAGATGTAATATTGATTTTAGAAATAATTTATGTAATATCCAGAACAAATTTTTTTTTTTTTGAAGGCTATGATCTCAAACAAAAGTTGTTACATGTGTAATTTGAATTATATAATTTGGCGAAAGAAAATAAATTAAAAATAACTTATTAAGTAGCTCAATTTTTCCTCTTCTAATTGCATCGATGATTTTATATAAATAAAATATATCATAAATTAAAGAGAATTGTTTAGGTCCATCACATTGTTCTTGTCATCACTATTATCACGCGTTTTTCTCACCCTACTCTATCCAGCTCCTATCCAATATCCACCAATTACCTAGCATCCAACATCTACTCCAACACCTATCCAAATTCCCTAATGAAAGATTTAACGTTAGTCTGGGCAAACATGACGGAAACATAAAGTTGCTAGCACGATATTAACAACTAGTATGAATAGGTGTGTTTGGATGAGCATGGAATAAGAAATAAGAATAAGAAATTTCGATATGCGTGCTTATCCAAATTTCTTATTCTTATATCATGGTTTTGTGAGTATAGGAATAAGGACCCAAATTCCTTATTCTTGTGTTGTTTGGATTGCACAAGAATAAGAATAAGCACGCATACCGAAATTTCTTATTCTTATTTCTTATTCCATGCTCATCCAAACACACGTGATTAGCGTGTGATAACGGTGATGGTCCTTATCAGATTTGTAAATTAAAATAAAATGAGTTTGGTCGCGCAAGAACAAAAAATATATATGAGACAAAGATATATATGAGACAAAGAGGAGAGACTTATTTTCTGATACCATGTATTTGAAATAAAATAATTTTTTTATTTGTTGTTTATATCAACATTAAAACTCTAGATAAACAAAATAAATAAATCATAAATTAACAAAAGAACTTAAGATTCATTTTTTGTTCTCTTCCACTAACGTAAAAATCCTAGATAAATGAAAAGGTCATAAATGAACAATAGAACTCTCTAGCAATTCACTTTCTCTCTCTTCCACCAATATAGAAACCCTAGATAAACAAAACCCATAAAACAACCAAAAAACTTTCTAGCTATCCACTTTTTTCTTTCTCTTCCACTAACATAGAAACCCTAGATAAACAAACTAGACCAACAAAATACCCTCTCTCTCTCTCTCACTTGTGTTTGTCATTTTGCAAAACCCCACTGCCTCACCAAACCATACAAACCCAATCCAACGGCCGATCACGCGAATCTCCAACAACAGTTATCGTGCTACACGAAGCAATATAAGCACCTCGCTCGCTCTCTCATAGTAGTTACGCTCCGAATGCCGTGCCATAAACCCGCCTCTGATTCCAGCTTCGCTCCTTGCTTCTCCTCCTTCTTCGTTTGCTCCGAAGGAACTGAGAAGCACTCGTAATTCCTCAATTTCTTCGCCAATTCACCGCGCGCACTTGTTGAACCGTCGCTTCACTACCTCAGGTGGGGTAGTTCGCTCTTCTCTCTGTTTTCCTTCCCTTTCAAGTTTCAACTTTTTCTCTCACTTCGTATTTGCTTAAGCTAACGAAGATAATAACCCCTTTTTGCGAGGGTAATTGCGACACATTTGGTACAGCTGGTGATAATGCAATTCATGGTATCCCCGTACCAATTGTTTTGAGAATTTTGGGTTTTTGTATGTTGGGATGTTGTCTGTGTTTGTTATTTGATGAAAAAGGGTAACATCAATTTCTCGTTATCTTTCATGACCCTTTTTGTTGTAAGATTGAGAACAATGGAGATATCTATTATTTTCATAGGTTAATTGAAGCAAAGCAATTAGCTTGGGTGAAAACTGATGCCTTCTTATTTTCTAATTTAAGGAATTTTTTATTCTGTATTCGTCTAGTCATGGCCTAATTTTATTAAGTTGTGGTTTCTATGCTAGTGAAAGAGAGATAAGGGAAGGGAAGAAAGATGCCGCTGGAAACTTCTTTGTTAGTCTATGTTCTTTTTCTAACAAATTACATGGTTTAGATTACGCATGTTGGGTGTGTTTGTTTGCAAAAAGTAAAGAATAGGGGAATAAGAGAAGAAAGAAAGAAGTATTGGGAAGTGTGTAACTTTGTGAAGAGTTTGGATTGTTTATAATAAATTTGGAGGTAGAAAGAAACTATTCCCTTATTCCTGCACCCATCCAAACGGAGAGCATTTGGATCATCTAAGAATAAAATTAGGATTAGTTATTTTGAGTAAAAAATATTATTTCTAAACGATCAAGCTTGTGTTATTTTTAAGTAGTACAATATTTGAATTAAATTTTTGTTCCTAAAATATTTAGATCATCTTTTTAATCCGGATTAAAAATTAGTCACAAGACTCACAACAATTTCTTAATGCACATTAGGAAAATCATTCAAACATCATAGGAATACAAATTTAATCATAATGTTGGACCACTTAAATATAGCACTCTAAATCCAAAAAGTTTATTCTTGATTATTTAGAAATAATATTTTTACTCCGAATAACTAATCAATTTCACTCTTAGATGATCCAAAGGCCCTCTAAGGAAATAGGAAATAGGGAAATGGCCACGATCAAACATTATTAAATTGAAGAATAAGTCAATTTAACCTCTATTTTCTCTTCCCACAAACACATGGTATAAAGAAAAATAAATAAATTGGATTATTCTTTAATTTATCTCATGTTTGGTTGTGGCCTCTTTCATATTTCCTATTTTCTATTCCTTATTCTTGAACAACCAATTAAACTTACATGGGTAATTTTCAATATCATCAACATTTTCATATCTTGCTCAATAGCTATACTAGTCCATTTGTTTTTGTCATTTTAAAAAGGACTACTAACCCAAATAATAATTACAATAAAAACATTAATTTCCGTACATATAATCACTCTTTTCTTGGTATTATTCAGTATTGTCAGCTAATAACAATTAGGGAAGTACTATCTATTTGCATAAATTTTTTATAACAAGATTTTAGCTGACTAATAATTTCTTATCTGATTTGTTTTGTCTCTGTTTAATATTAAGAACGTTTTAGAAAGTTTTACTGTTCAATGACCATGTAGTATCAAACTGTTGTGTTAGTTACGACAAATTTTTGTGCAATGTAGTTGACAGTGTGTTAAATAGCTTCAATGTCACAAGAACAACAGGAGAAGAAAGAGAGGATCTGCAAGGCACTCAGTGCAATGGAATCACTTGGAATAAAAAGGAAAATAGTGATACCAGTGCTGAAGCGTCTTTTACATGCATTCGAAAACCAATGGGAGCATATTGAGGCCGACAGTTACAGTGCCCTTGCTGATGCCATTTTTGAGGCCCAAGATTCTCAGGTACAGAAAATAGCAGGAAGTCTAATTAAAATTAACCAATGGGACATGATTGATTCTTTGTTTAGCTATGTACTTGCCAACTCTAGCCTTAATCAAAGGGAAGTCTAATTAAAATTAAGCATTTCATTCGCACATGATGTATCTATGTTATTCTATTGACAGTCTGTCGATTTATGGATAAAGAAAAACTAAAGGTCCAACTAGCTACCCACCAGACTGATCTGTGAATGTATAAAACGTTGACTGTTTATTTATTCTTTTTGCCTAATTTTATCATCAGGTGGGATACAGTGCAGACAACAAGAGACCTGTCATGCCCGGAGAAAAGAGGCTGAAATCATGTAAAGATGCTGCACCTTCTCACGACCGTCGAAGGGATGGGCCTGAATGCCAACCTCCTCCCCAAAACAGGGCTCCTGCAAAAAAGAGGCCCTTGTTTGAACAGGGTGAGCTGTCTAGCAATTCAAGGGAACCATATGCTAGTAACAAACCTATACCGCATAATTCTGCCCTTATGTCACGGGAGAATGTTGCAATGACTTTGCCACATACAGGAGAGAGATCTGTTGCACAAAGTAGCAGAGGCACTTCCTGTCAGAACAATAACTTACTTTCTTCAGCAGACCCCATGACAGAGCTTGAACATGACCAAGCAGGCTTTGGGCCCCTTGCAATGGTGCATCCATCTTATTTCCTAGACTCATCAGCAAATGGTAAGTACCATTGTATTATCTTTCAGGCCAGTCTAGACTATAAAAAATAATTGTCTATTGTTCTCTCGGTGTTAAACAATATGTCTATAAACTCCTGATAAATTGAAATAAAAATCGTTAATGTTGTTAATGCCTTAATGGTATTGAACTTTGCTGATGTTTTTTTACAATGATCATAAGAATGCCGATTGTTGATGTATCCATGCTACATTATGAATTAATATCTGGAATTTTGTAGTTCATCCAAATTCTCATGGAAGCAGCATAAGGAAGGCCAGAGGAAAGGAAAAAGAAATCATCGACTCAGAAGGTCAAGGTACATCAGCAAATCTGGAGCTAGCTGCTACAGAGGATGTTAACCTATCCTTTATATGCCGAGATAAACTTCTATGTGACCCCAATTTCCAAATGCCTACTATTGAGGCTGTATGCCAAGATGTTGAGGAGAGATACTTGAGATCTTACAAAATTCTTGATCCAAACTTTTCTCTCCGAAACATTCTTGAAGCAATGTGCCGCAGTTTCTCAGAGCTTGGCCATACACCCCAGGAAAAGAGAAGAAATGGTAATATTAATATCATCCCTGCACCAGGTGCACAACATCTTTGTGAGAGATTGCCAGCAGCTCTCCCATTCAACGGTAGCAATAGTATGTTCAACATGGCTCTGGTATCAACTGGTGCAAGCAGACCAATTTATCATGATGACATAAGCAGGGGTGAAGAAATGATGCCAATCTCCATCGAAAGGGTTGCAGGAAGCCTCGAGGAGCACCCTCTTCAATTTCGCTACATTGCAAGAAATATACCATACCAGAACGCTTACGTAAGTATCAATCTTGCCAGAATAGATGATGAGAGCTGTTGTTCTGACTGTCATGACGATTGTCTCCAGAATCCTTTTGGGTGTGCATGTGCAAGTGAGACGGCAGGTGTTTTTGTGTACACAATGGACGGAGTTTTACGGGCTGAGTTCTTGGAAGCATGCATGGCATTGTTGCGCGATCCAAAGCAATGGGATTTCTTTTATTGTAAGGAGTGGTGTCCTTTGGAGAGACTCAAGAATGAAGAGCAACCTGAGAAGTGTAAGGGGCATTTAATGCGGAAGTTTATCAAGGAGTGTTGGGCTAAATGCGGGTGCAACAGGCAGTGTGGCAACCGGGTCGTGCAAAGAGGCATCACATGCAACCTTCAGGTTTTTACTGTCATGATTTAATAGTGCTCGTATAGTCTGCTTCAAAGATAATTGGAGAAACATTCATAGTAGAGAATATTTAAAAGTTATGGAAAATGCATAAAAACAAGGGTTAACAAAAAAAATGGTTTGATTGATAAAACATCTCTATTGTGTACTCAAAGATGTTTAAATGTGCTATTAAGACAAGTTTGCAATCTCTCAATGCAATCCTGGAACAAAAGGGAATCCCAATATACGTCTTTAGTTTCTATTTTTTATTTAAATTTCTGATAATCTGACCTTAAACATCAAGTTGTGACCTTAACTAGGATGTGCTGCTAAAATATATCATGAGAATATTTTCTTTTTGCAGGTATTTAAGACAGGGGAGCAGAAAGGGTGGGGTCTGCGTACAATGGAAGACCTACCAAAAGGGAAGTTTGTGTGCGAGTATGTAGGTGAAATACTCACAAATATTGAGCTATATGACCGCCACTTGAGTTCCAGAGGCAATAAGCGTCACACTTATCCAGTTTTACTTGATGCTGACTGGAGTACAGAGGGGGTTTTGAAAGATGAAGAGGCACTCTGTCTTGATGCCACATACTATGGTAACGTTGCCAGGTTTATCAACCACAGGTAAATGTTTGCTTATGTAGAACAATTGCTTATTTGGTCTCTTATAAATTGGGTATATTTTAAATTTTGTTTCCTTTATGGTGAAAGGTGTTTTGATGGGAACTTGATCGGGATACCAGTAGAAATTGAAACTCCTGACCATCATTACTACCATGTAAGTGATCTAAGAAGTGATGAATGTATCTCCTTGACTTTCTTATATTTTTGCAATCCGTGCCCCAAACGAAGTCGGCAAGCCACTGCAAATCCATTGGGCTAATTGTTTCCGTGTCTGCTTTGTTTTCAGCTGGCTTTTTTCACAACTAGGGATGTGTCAGCAATGGAAGAGCTAACATGGGTAATGTAGCTTTGTTTTTGTATACACTTATTAAAACCAGTCGATGCAGTTTCTACAACACTTCTGGCATTGGAATTAGTTTGCTCCACATGGTGACTTTTTAACTATATATATTATATGTTTTCAGGATTATGGCATAGATTTTGATGACCACGAGCACCCAATTGAGGCCTTCTCTTGCAGATGTGGGAGTGCATTTTGTCGCGACAAGAGCAGATTCACAAGTAAGTTTATGTTGCCTGTCATACAAGCTGTTGTTTGTGAACTGCAGGTACCAACCTGCCATCATATATGTTAATGCATACTATCAAAGTTTCAAAAGACCACCTTAATAAGGTAACTGTAAAAGAGCCCCATTCTTGAGGTTCACCATTTTCAGTATGGAAAATTTGAAAAGTGTCTATTTTTGTTACTCAGAAGTCAGCACTAAAACTCTCAGTAGTTTTAGAAATTAGTACGAGGCAACGAGAAATGACAACAATTAAATTTCCTTTTTCAATGTTGGATCCTTAATAACACTTGTATAATTCAACCTCTATGAGGAGCATAATTGTCATTTTTTTCATGATTTACAAAAAGTGAACGTAATAGTATTTGGATTATTGGGAACTTCTGTTATGTTGTTTGACTAGAGATGGCTTTCAACAATCATGGGACCTTTTCTTTAAATGGTGTAGTGAATTGGCACTTAACAGAAGGTAGACCGGAATTATTGTAAAGAACGTAGATCATCACATACATAGATGCTATATAATTCTTGGTTTGCAAACAATGTATGTGATCCTATGTTGCATCACAATTGGGATTATAGATTATAGACAAAAGGTGCAACTAATAGTTGTGGTTTTCATAGTTTTAGAGCTCTTAATTTCACGCTTTCTATGCTCATGCTACTAGAAAGACTTTGATCATGAGAAAGGGTTTTTCTATATCTACTTCACAATTCAGAATTTTAGCAACCCTCTCGTTTTGTTAAGTGCATATAAAATTTGACATCTCATCTTTTATTGTGCTTCTCTCTTCACTCTTGTTTTAATACTTGATTTCTTTTCTTGCAGAAGAGAGCTCAAGAAAACTAGTTTTACGCTGATATAATGAATTGCTGATAATTGTGAAATTGTTTTGTCTTTCTTGTGGATAATCGAATGCTAGCAAGATTAACCTGGCAAATTTTGCTCTAGATATTGCTATTTTGTTGTGATTAGATAGGCTAGTGTAACTAATAATATATTGCGTAATGTTTTTCTTAACGAGGTGAATAGTTTGCTAGGGTATCCATAAAAAATGTAGAAAATACGTTTTCGGAAGGACATAACGAGGTTGGAAAGGAACTAATCAACCGGCTAGCATTTTTCTTTGTTAGATAGACATTCCATGTTGAGAATGATGTCAAACTTGCTATTTCGCTTGAAAATAAATGAAGTTTACAGAAAATTAGAGAAGTATCGCTTTGTAGGTGGCCAATTAGTGAGAAATAAAAGATATAAAAATCACAAATTCATGCGTGATTCACAAAAGGGAAGAAGACAGCTTATTTCTCCATCAGAATAACGTTATAGTCTTTCTAGGGAAATAACAATTGTAATATAATTCTAGAATTTGTACAGCATAATTAGAAAATAACCAACAGTTACATAGCCATGTAATTCCTCAGTAAATTGATATACAAAATTGGAATTGCTTACCATCATTCTCTCTCCCATCATCCCATTATCTCAAAAAAAAAAAAAAATTCTTTTTTCCCATTAGTTAGTACTTTAAACTAAAAATTCAGAGGGCACAGGACGTACGTGCACGTTTGCTTTTGCACTATTATCAATTTCGGCTCTGTGTGCCTCTTAGCAAAGTCTAAGACGATTTCTAACAGATATGCGTATTTCAAGTCTATATTCATAATGCAATGCCAGATTACACAAACTGGTTGCACATAAGATAATTAACCATCCGGACTAACATGCAAACATAGTTGACACACTGAACTACACATTTTTTTTTTTCCGTTCCCATTGCTTTGAATATTACATAGATGACCATTGACCAACCTCTTATTTTAGACAGAATAAAAACTAACATATCTTCTTGTATTCCTCCTGCCTCTTAGCTATATACTCAAAGAGGCTGCCATCAAAGCAACGCCTGACTGCCTCTTTGGACAGAAATCCTCCTTCATCCCTAGCCAGAACATATAACACAAACCACTCGCTCTTGGAAGCGATCCTGTGTTAAATTTAATATCCTTTATCATCAATCTAATTGCCCAAGTCTCAAAGGAAGAAATTAAATATACTTTTCATCAACTAGAACTTACCATCCAAATGGGTCGAATGAGCATCGATTCCCCTCAGTCATGTTCCATAGCTCCCTCAGAGTCATCTTGTCTGGATTTGTGCGCGCATACTTGCTAAACATGTTCTCAAGCTGAATTGGCATGTACCTAATTACATAGCAGTAACATCTCATAAATAAATGTTCCTAGATTAAAATCTTATATAAGGTAATCAACATCTGAAAATTTTCTTTATGAAATAAATACCTTCCTTCAGTGTCATAAGTTCCAGAGTCACTAGCATGTTTAGCTTTGTGAATGTTGTGGATATAAATTGGGAAAAAAGGTGATGGTATCCAGCCCTGCAATTACAAGGATTAATTACTGAAAAAAGGTACTTAAAATGGAAATTCCTTGGAATATGAACGTACCGGTAGAGTTGCATAGCTCATGACACCATTGATTGCTATCGCCAAAATGAAAGATACGATCACATTAAACCCTAGAGCCCGGAATCCTAATAAATGTGATTCACTATTAGACAATCAGACTGATTGCAACTTACATTTCTAAAATTAAATAGTAAACCAATCTCTCTAGATTTCAACATTGAAATCAGGACAGTTCGCCAAAAATATTGCGATCTTAACTAGACCCGAGAAGACCTCGCCATTTGCTGTTGATTTGTAATGAAAATTTTGATTAAAATTAATTAATTATCTCCATATGTTTTCAAAGTAATCCTAGACAAGTAAAGACTGTGCCATTTAAGGTTTTTAATTTGTCAATTAATTACCTCCATATGTTTCCCAAGGGTAGATGATGCCATTATCGTCTAGGTCGAAAAATGCGACGTGTTGTTGCATAACACTTAATTGGTAATGTCGGTGATCTGTAGTCCCTTCTGGATGGTTTACATCTGGTGCTGCCAGAGCTCTTGCCACATCTGTAAAAGTTTTTTTTTTCCAAAAAATAAATAAATAATGTAAAATTGAACATGCATGTTGACCAAATCACTTAAAAATTTTAAGTAAGCAGTCTAATTGATCCAATAAGGCGAAATTGCCCCTTTTCAGTTTTGTTGACAACCTTGTTATTTTTCAAGCAACATTGACTAGCCTTTTGACCAGTGTAAGAGTAACTGAAATATTGATTCAAAAGGTACAAATTGTAACGGCCAAAAAGTAAAAAGGAAATAATTCAAAACTCACAAGGCTTAGGCATGTGCCTTTCAAGGTCATCTCGTACCGGTCTGATAATTGTTAGCGGAGCCTGAAGCGCCACTGGAGACGTACTGTCCCTTTCATTCGTTTCTATCTTTCTATCGGTATCAGCCATCGCTCTCTCACTAAACTAGACTTGCTCAATTGCTTCTATACTGTACTTCTGATCACGAATAAGATGGGAAACAAGATATAAAATAACAAGTACGAGGTCAGATAAGAATGGGTGCGCTACGTGGTGGTTGTGCAGGTTTGCATGGCACTTGGGGACCCATCTTTGCGTGCACGTGGCATGTAGTCTCTTTCTCTGCTTGCTTCGTGTCAGTCGCACTGGCACTGGCGCTTGCCTTAGTTGGGTCGATTGGGTTTTGGGGTGGTTGATCATTGTCTATATATTGGCCCAAAGAAGTAAATGGGTGCTGTTGAGCTTGCATCTTAGGCCCAAAGCTACTTGAGGATTAACTGAGCTTGCATCTTTGGCAAATTCATGAACTAGGATTCTAGAAACAAGAACTAGAACAAATTTTATGAGTTTGTAGAAATTAGAAACAAAAACTTATTTCTTGTTGGTATTTTGTTTGAATTTTGTGAAAACTAAAAACAAAAGCTTGTTCTTTGCCTTTGTTTGGATGGGGTTGGAAGAAGGAAGAAGGAAGAAGACCAAAAAAAAATTATAAACAATTCAAACTCTTCACAAAGTTACACACTTCCCAATACTTCTTCCCACTTCTTCCCTTCTTTCCTTCTTCCCACACCTATCCAAACGCACCCTTTGTTCATGAAGGCGCCAAACATATCTAAGTATATATGATCCCAAATTCCCGACCACACTTTGCCAAGAAAAGAGGGAAGAAGTGGCGATTGAAAGAAATTGAGAACCACCAATTGTTGAGAAAATAGAATCGCAGTTTGAAAATATTTATTAGTTTTCAAAAAAAGAAGGTAATCAAATAATATATTTTTTTTGGGTAACTATCAGAGGAAGGACTATTAGTGACACCTGCGGCCCCACCCTTGTATCAAGTGGCAAGTAGCCCGTAGCCCTTTTTTCTGTGCAGTCTAGTATGGAAATTGATTAGTGTCATCGCACTCTGTGTCATCGCTACTCATTCAGCGCTCTATTCTCTCTACTCATCCAGCGCGTATTTTTTATTCATTTCGTTATTATAAGTGTTCATTTTGTAGTAGAATTGTTCATTATTTTATAAGTGTTCGCTTTGTTCACTATGTTCATTTTGATTTTTTTTTGTCAAAAAGTTCAGTTGGGTCAATACAAATGTTCAGTTAATTGAGTATAACTGTTCAGTTAGTTGCAACAGAAAATATAAATGTTATGAGCAAATATGTTTATTTTATTAAGTATAAATGTTTAGTTTAGTAAGTATGAATGTTCAGTTTAATAAGTATAAATGTTCTGTTATTTACATATAAATGTTCAGTTAGTTGCAACAAAAATGTAACTGTTACAAGAAAAACACCAAGTGAAGGGGTCACGAACCGAACAAAAAACACATGAAAAAAATTAGAAGTAGAAATGAACCGATCTAGTTCAAATTAATTTTTTCTGATTCTACCCCTGCCTCCTAGCGCACCTCTTGACCCACGCGCGACTCTAATTCTAGCGCGATTCTGTCGTATTTAACTGAATACTTCTTATTATCAAACTGAACATTTGTAACATACAGCAGCGATGGCAGGAATGATTTATTTAGCGATGACAGTTATAATAGCTGGTCTAGCACTTGACAGTTCTTGTTGAATGGCTGTTGTATTTTGGGCTGTGGCTGGTGATGAGAGGCCAGGTCTGGGCCGAAACAAGTAAACATGTACCAAACCACTATTGTTTGGGCCCAATAGTGAATCAAGGATAAACAACAGGGAAACATCTTTTTCCTTCAAAGAGGAAAGGATATAGACAATAAAAAGCAGCAAAATAAAAAACGTTGGCAGAGATTGAGAACCAGTTACTCTTAAAGCACTTATTACATATATGGAAGTTCCATTATTCTAACAAACCAAGTCAAGGCAAACATAACATGTACCAATAATAATATTTTACTAGTCACACGCTAATACTTCTCTTAATAGACTTGAACCCATATTTTCACTGGTATTTAGAAAGCTGCCTCTGAGCTAGGTACTCAAAGAGGCTACCATCAAAGCAGGTTCTCATTGCCTCTCTTGGAAGGTATCCATCTTGATCTCTAGCAATAAGCCATAGTAGTATCCATTCCCCCAAGTTTGCAATCCTATAAGCATCACACTTACCATCAACATGTAAATTTATCATTTTTTTATCGTCTCCAATATCTAGTAGGTTTCGAAACTGACTGGTATATATGGGTTCCAAAATTGGAATTGCAAGGTTGATATATTTACCTTCCAAAGATGTCATAAGTCTCCCAATTGCCATTTGTCATGCGCAGAATGTCCCAAAAGCTGAGCCTATCTGACACAGTGCGTGCATACTTGCTGAAGATGTTCTCGAAAGAAACTGGCACATACCTGAAATTGAAATTGTGACAATTTGATGCAAAAAAAGTTACAAATTAAAAAAAAAGAGAGAACATATCTCCATGTACTACATTACCTTCCTTCTTTGTCATAAGTATTAGTGTCGCTTCCATGCTTGGCCTTATGGATGTTGCGTACGTAAATTGGGAAAAATAGAGACGGTATCCAACCCTGTTACGAAAATTGTAAGTAAAACTCAAAGCGATAAGAATAAGTAATAAGGACACCGTAACAATCAAATGATCAAACTCCAATAGTTTTATTCTGTTGTGAAAATTGGTAGGATAAACAAAGACTGGAAATTAGTCCAAAGAGTAGAGAGGTCTTATCAGTAAAAATGATAAGTATAACAAACCGGAAGTGTCGGATAGCTCAGGCCTACATTGATGCTTATTGCCAGGATTAGAGAAAATAAAGGGTTCAATCCGATCAACCTCATTCCTGTCATCACACATTACACAAATCACTTTAGCAAATAACAAGGAGATTTCACTTTTCACTGCAGTTATGTGTTAAAATCTGTAGATCGATAAACCCCCAAATTAAAAAAGAACATAGGATCCAATTTACCTCCATAAGTTTCCCAGGGGTAAATAATACCATTGCCGTCAAGATCGAAGAAGGCAACATGCTGCTGGAGCACACTCATTCCATGGTGCTCATGCCCCGGTGTTCCCTGCGGATGATCTATATCTGGAGCAATGAAAGCCCTTGCAAGATCTAAAAAAACAATAGTTTTGTTAAAAAAAAACATGTAATAATAGAATAATCTATGATATTACAAAGCTTAGTTTCCCAAAGAAAGTTGTTTGATCTTCTTCTCTCTAGCTATTTACTTTAGTTGCTTGTTTGAATTTTTCATATAATCTCTTTACTTTCTTTGTAAATGTTCCTGGTTTTCTGATCGTGTGTATAAAAGAGGAAACTATCAGTTTACTTATGAGAAATTTGGCATGACAATAAAATCCCAAAAGTTTCAGAATTCTCCATCTCCAAATAAAATCACTGATATCTCCTATCAGATAAATCCCTAATTCCCCTCTAAAGCTTATACGATTCCTGTTTTCACAAATAACAATTTCCTATAATTTCTCGGTTAGGTGAATTTTTCTTGTCACAAAACGTACTAAATTTATACTTTAAGTGAATTTTTGTATATTTTACCAGAAATAGTCTCAACTTTGAAAAAAAAATAAAATTTAAAAAACAAAGGTTCCTGATCAACCAAGCTATCTTGATTTATCGGAAAGAATTTAGCTCCTTTTATATTTCTATGATAGATCAGAATTAAGAAACTTACAAGGCTTGGGAATGTACTTCTCTAGATCAGCACGAACTGGCCTCTCAGCGGTCACCGGTGCCTTCTCTGCTACGGTCGAAAGCTCTTCCTTCTCACTGGCCATGATCACTTGCTAATTAGAGCTGATTATATTTCTATCCTCTCTTTGATTTCTCTTTCTAACTTGGGGTGGTCATAAACAACACCAACTTCGTTTATATAGAAGAGTTCCACCAGAGGGAAACGCAATTAAGTTCTCCAAAAACAGGGAAAAAGACCAAAGGGTTTAAGGGAAAAGATAAGATAGAAGGCGAGGTTGGCGAGCGTTTTTACTGACCGTTACACGCAAGCATTACTTGTTTAGGCACAAAAGAAGTGTGGTACTGGTACGTCCCATGCACTCCGGACCAACTCTGTAGTCCGATGTAAATCCAACCGTCCAAATATTATTTTCTATTCTTCTCATTTTGATCTGATGGTTAGTTTTGTTTTCAAGGGTAATAGTATCCAACTTATGGTGCAGTAGGTTTTGCTCTCTTGGATTGTCGTGGGGTCCAGAAGGTTCTTTGGGATATCGGGGCCCACCAGACGTAATAGGCAGCAAAGTTCCAATTTAAAGTGTTAACTTCTAGTACCATGAAAGAAAAAATAAGGGTGTGTTTGGCAACTGCTGGAGTAAGCTTATTCAACTTTTGGAATAAGCTCTCCTCTCTCCTCTCTCCTCTCTCCTCTTATTCCGAATAAGGGCTAATACCACCATAGAGGTGGTATTAGAATAAAGGGTTTGAATAAGTCTTATTCGGAATAAGGCTTATTCAAAAGACGTTTGGTAACATTCCGAATAAGTCTTATTCAGAATAAGCTTATTCATTCCGTTGCCAAACACACCCTAAGTCTCCAAGAAACAACATGGGATCATCTCCAACACGGCAATGTGGAGAAACAGAGATCAGAGGTTATGTTAAAATGAAGTGTTTTAATGGTTGGATAGGAACCTGGACAAAATGTCTTGACGCAATTTCTGAAATTAATAAAGGAAGATATGAAGATATCTGCCGGGGGGGACAGATACGCTTCCACTCTCACTCAGATAAGCAATAACAACAAAAGTGCTTTTAGCGTGAAAATAATTGATGAGTAATAGTTGTACCAAAATGTTTTAGTACATCTTATTATGGCATATGAATTATGATATATAATCATGATACTTCTGTGGATGTATATACTTATAGATATGGTTACGGTAGGTACTATTTTAGATAGGTTATATAACAATCTGATATAAATTGCATGCCATCGAATTATTAACCACATACTTTTGAAACATTGGACGGTATAAAATATTTTTAAATTATTCGATTCATGAGTATACAACTTTCAATTACTGTTATTTTGTCATATGACTTCGTGTCTAATAGGATGTTTACATATCCATTTTGATCCGATTTGGATCCAAATTTTGCTTGAATTTATGTGTTTTTTAACTCAGTTTCATCATTAGGTTAGACTTAGAAGCTAGGTACTGTTATGGTCCGTTGATTTTTTACCGAACAATCATCAGATGTGGATTCGAGGTTCGTACATAATAGCAGTCACAGGCGGCCTAACCAAGTGTACAAGCGGTCCGCTTGAACCAAATTCGACATTTTCCAAAATTTTCAAGCGGGCAACCACTTCCACGTGCTTTCAATAGTTATAGACGGATGACTAGAGGTTTCAAATTTTGGAGAGGTTTTAGACAGAGACAATAACTAGGGTTTCACAGCTAGAATCTTCAGGTGACCCGCTAGAGTAATCGTTTATTAGGAGCTTATAGTTGTGAACCTATTAATTTAATTGCATTTGCATGTTTAATTAGTTTTCTTTTGTGATGGCATTGTTAAAATTCTAATTATTTTAGTAATAAAATCGAAATTTAATAGTATTTTTAATTTTTTTGCAAGTGGCATACCCAGAAAAGGTGGATAGCAGACGGCCCAAGAGAACACAATTTGTTTCTTCAATCCATAAAGACCCAAAAACCACCCCTCTAATGAATTTAACTAGTTTTAATATCTTTGAAGGTTATAGCAGCAGCTAATTCCATATTTCCTCATCTGAATTACTAAAAAAAATGAAATTATTAATTATTAAAATGAGATATCCGAATCAATCAGAATAAGTTACATGACAAGTAAAACTCAAATGATCTAATGTTTCACATAAGTTGGAGATTACAAAACTAGCAAACCGGTGCTAGATCGCTATCTTGATTAAGAGGTATCATATTACTTTAAGAGTAAATAATATTTCAACAAAATATTTTCAGAAACAATTAAATTCGAATTAAGAGCTACAACAATATATGGGTCAGCTCTTTTTTTTTTTTAAAAAAAAGATCGTCTGCTACAGCATATCGAGTTGTCAATATACAACAAAAGGAGAAAAACACTATTTTAACCTTCTATCGCACAGCATAAAAGTTAGTACAAATCACAATAGTTTAATCAACGAAGCCGAAAGTTTTTTCACATGAGTTCAAATTTATTCAATATAAACAGTAATACTCATCTTCTAATTTACCAATTGAGTCTGATCAAACCTTAGAATGCACAAATGAAACCCTCTTCCAAGGCTTATAATCGTCACGGTCAAGCATTTGTTCAACCTCCTCAAACTGCAACCCTTTGGTCTCTGGTACAAGAAGGAATATAAGAACAAATGCCACACACGAAATGCCACAAAACAACAGAAACGTTGATGCTGCGCCTAGAGCTTGAGTCAGACTCAGAAATGTCTGAGTCACAATCAAATTTGAGACCCAATTTGCAACAGCAGCAATGCCTCCACACAAGCCACGGAACCTCAGGGGGTATATTTCAGAGTTGACTATCCATGGTGCTGTACCCATGCCAGGTGAGTAGGAGATGATGTAAAGCCCAAGTACTATGATGGCTAACCAGCCAAAATTACTTGGACAGCCTTCTGTAAACCAATCACGATGACCCGCATGGCAGGTAGCTTTTGTTGCATCATTTGAGATCAAGCAGGCACCTGGGAGAAGCTGGAGATGGAAAGCAATACAGAGATGGGTAACTGTTTATTGTTGAAACAAAGCAAAATAAGAAACAAAACTACATAGTACCAACAAGTGATCTTACCCTATTGCCACTATGAGCACAGAATCCGCAACCAGATTTTGGCTTCAAGCAGTCAACACACTTCCATGAGATTTCAGTGTCGAAATTGGGGCATGTAGAATTAGTGAAGTACTTTGTCTCTGCAATTCCCACAGCTGGGGAATGAATTGCAGCTCCAAAAAACAAGCCACCAAGCAACGCTAACATTGCTATAATACCAATCAGGCTGATAAGCATTAACCGTCTTCTCCCTACTCTATCCACAAAGTACATGCTAACAATTGACCCTAGCGCATTAAGTCCTGAGGTAATAAGAGACAATGCTAAAGCAGTGCTATTGGCTGCAAAGCCGGCTAGTTGAACAATGGTGGGGCTGTAATACATGACGGTGTTTATGCCGACAAATTGTTGCGCTACCTGACAAAGGACCCCAGCAATGAGCCCCCTTCTTACAACTCTGGTGCTTAATGCTTTCTTTAATTTTGCAAATAATGAGCCTTCGCCTATCGATCCTTCCTCAGCTATTTCTGCCTCAACTGATGCACGCAATGCCTCAATTTCTTTCTCAACCTCATTCTTTGGATATATTTTTTGGAGTATAGCAGCTGCTTCCTCTTTCCTCTCCTGTTTCATGAAAGGTTGTGGGTGATTGAATAGAATAATTCTCTGAAACAAGGCTTTATAATGCCCTTCAGCACAATATAAATACCTTTCTATAGAGCCATCTAGGTGATTCTGGTAGCATAAGCATCAGTATGAATTGGACAAATGCAGGAATTGTGGCAACACCTAGCATCCATCGCCATGTACCTGGTGCCTGTATGATAGTTTTTAGAATTTGCACTTTTATTCTTCAGAGCTAGCATATAAATAAATAAAGAAACAAATAATAGAGGAAGCCAAATTTTCAACATTGATCCAGTAAAACGACAAAAAACAGTCAAATCATAAAAATTTCTGCCAAAAAGTCAGCCAGAGCCTTTTGTCCCAAACAAATTAGGGTAGGCTAGAAATGACAACCCGACCCTGGTCATTTCTTGTATATATGGCTGAGTTTTTAGGCTGGCTCACCAAGCCTATCGCAAGCATGCGGGCTTGAACCCTGGACCTCTTAGAAGAGAGCCCAGTGCTCTTACCACCTCTTAGAAGAGAACCCTGGACCACATGCCATAGAAATTTCTGTGTATCTTCCAAATGTCTAAAATAACATCAACGCTCCCTTTCCATTTTCCAAAGATATCCTATCACAGAGTTTACCTGTCATGTTCTTTACAAGGATGAAAGCAGGGGTACGTTGGGTATTTACAGAGGGGCTCAGGTAAAATCTCCCATTCATGTGTTCAAAAACTCTCTTAGAAAGAGTACACATTATTTGATAAATTCTTTATTTGTATCAATTAAATTTGTTTAGGCCTGGACATGGAAATATTCTCGACACGAAAAATAGAAATAAGGATCTCAAGGATAAAAACTGATACTAACCTTAGTAAAAGCAAGATTTATAAGGTAAGCCAAAAACTGCCCTCCAGTAATAAGCAAACCATTAGTGCTAACAAGGGCCCCTCGTATCCTTGCGGGAGAAGCCTCAGATATGTAAAGTGGTGCTGTCATGGATGCCATGCCGACACCAAACCCCACAAAAACTCTCCCAAGAATTATAATTGCAGGAATTGGTGCAGCAGCCATTACTACAGCCCCTACAAAAAATAGCAGATCGGCCAGTAAGATGGACGGTCGGCGACCAAACCGGTCGTTCATCCACCCACCAAAGCCAGCTCCTATTATGGCTCCTGCCACTGCCATACTTACAATTGTTTCCTAATTGTTAACAAAATGTCAAGAAATTTTATTATCTTTTGTGATCCAATAATACTTTCTTGAAGAATTGAATCTATTTTAATTTTACAAAAAGAAAAAAAGATACATGGCACCTATTTAATTGACTATTATGCACTGCATCTTTTGTTTTGATATGGTATATACTTTTTGTAACATGTTATGATTTTAGAAGCAGTTTATATAAATACATAGCAAAGCTGACAATTGAATATTTTACGTAGCAAAGGAAATTAACCTTAAGCGGTACCACTGTAACAGCATAATGATGGAGCTAATGTACCAGCAACAAATATATTTCTCACAGTACTTGTTACGTTTGTCTAATTAAACTTTTTATTAAGAATTATGAGTATTTTTTAAGGAAGCCTTGATTAAAAGGAGATAGAGATGGACCTGTAGGACAGTGTTTCTTTTAACAGATTTGAAATCTTCTTTGATATATAGAAGAGCTCCTGATATGACACCTGATATTGAAAATTTTGCAAGAAGGGAGAAACTTCAATAACATTTTATCAGGAAGTTCCATAGTCTAAGATTAACAATAAGCAGCAGATCTTAAAACTTTTTATATAAAACTGATCCTAATAATAACTTGACAAAACAACACAAAAAGAAAAGCATAATGACTGGGTTCGGCTTTTACAAGGGACCACAGAACCTGATTTATCCTTTATTAAATCAAGACTGTTATCATCAATACATGTGGACCTCAGCTGTCTATAGAACAAATACAGCTTTCAACTATCATTTCATTGACAATATTTACTGCCCAACAATGTTAAAAACACTTAACAAGCTTTTAATTAAAAAAAATCTTTTACATACCAGTGTCGTAGCCGAACAGGAGGCCACCGATACCAGCAGAAAAGGCTAGTTGAAGGATGTAGGGTTGTCTCCATGTCAGCTTCAGGCACTCCTTGAATTCAGTTTTGTCGGCTTTATGAACACCTCCTTCCATCTTCTATCACAGGAAAGGACACTAGCTTACCGAAATTGGCCACGTGTACTGCGCTCCACTAGTTAGCTTTCTCTACTATGAAAAACTCGAGATGAAACACATTTAAGAGAAAATTACATTAGCATAAGACATCACAATGACTAGATAAACCACATTAAACACATAGGTCTGTTTGATGTCCTAGAAAACGATGGATTCCCGGAATATTTTATTGCTTCATAAAAAATTCTTAGTTTTTCTGGTTTCCCTTAGAGGTGTTGGTGTGTAAGAATCTACAATTCCTAGCAAGTACTTTTATAATGTTCAATAATTGTTTACCTCATTGCTAGAGAAATCCTATCTGTGAGCATGCTACAGCATAAAATCTCTATCTAAATGAAAACTGACACTACGGAAAACTACTTGGGTACTAAAAGCACTAGCCTTTACATCATGATCAGATACTTTGCACCACTAAAGAACCTTTTACGCTTCCCAGAAAGGCAATCAATCAGTGCCAACTAATGAAAGACCCGATAAGTCAACATTAAACATAAAATATATTATCTCATTTTTTTCAATCAAATTGCTAAAGCGAAGTACAGAGAAAGATCCCTTTGGTCAAGGGCCTTTTAATAAAAAAAATTTTGAACTATTGCTGTAAAAATAGAAAATGCTATCAGCTCTCCTACATTTTGGGGGGTAAAATAGTAGTAATCCAATAAAACAGTAACCATTGTGCTTTCTTTTTAGTTTGTGCGTACACAAAAAGCAAAGTTTAATTTTTTTTTCCAGGGCCTATTTGTATAATAACTCGAGTGATCATTTGCAATTACTAAAAAATAAAAGTACCAAAGTACATTTCCATCACGGAAAAGTGCAAGCGCCTCTTCCAAAATTAGCCCAAAAAAAAAAAAAAAAAAAAGACTGATAAAAAACAATTTCTGGGATACCTTACAAAAGTGCTCCCTTTTTCTGTACTCCACAGCAATTATCCAATTCCAAAACAAAACAAAGAAACAACAATTCTCAGACAAACAAACAATACAAACTAAAGACAAGAGTAGAGTACGAGCCTTCCTAGCTACATCAAAAAATTGACAAGAAAAATAAAAAGATATCAGATATTACCACCTACACTATGCAAAGAGCTCCAACCTCAAAGGACGCAGAGAGGAGCTCAGACACAGAATTGCAATCGAAACACAACAAAGGACAAGAATAGGATGTTAAAAAGGAGTTCAATAGCAATACCTTCAGAAGAGTTTTGTTACACGTATCCGAGCAAGACTCCCAGAAGCCAAAAGGCACTCTTAGTCTTAGAAGAACATTCCAGTGGCGAAGTCAGGCAGAAAGAAAGAGAGGAGTGAGGTGGGAAGTAAAAGAAAGGTCTTCCTCATTATTTTATTTTATATTATAATATTAACAATAATAATTGGAGTATTGATACGGTTCAAATGTGCATTGAATGATGAGTGGTCGTTTGTCTTTTATAGGGAGATACGCTTGATTTTCCTACTTCATATTGATTGAACTTGAAGGGACGATTGTTGATTGATTTATTCAATGTGGTCCTCGAAATTAGTAGGACTTTCCCTTTTGGTTCGATGATGGCTGTAACTAAGCGGATAGAATGGTTTGTGATTTGTGAAACCAGCGTAAGCTTTCCATTTTGGTCCGTAGTGCTTATCTATTCCCATTAACGTCCTTACTTTGCATTACAACATGATATTTGTAGAACAGGATTTCCGATTTTCTGTATTCGATTCCGCGAGATATAGTTGTTGACGTCAAATTTGTGTTTAGAACAAATGCAATTCGTAAATTATATTTAAAATTTTTTAAATTCAGTTACATACTAAACTTATATTTTCTTAACTGATTGTTTGGATTCAATGGATTTTGATTTCTTTTTTAGATTAATTTGCGGATGTCAATATTGCAAGAAAACAAACGAAAAACTAGCAATTTTATGTATGACTCGGATCATTAATTCAATTTCAAATTTCATGAATTTTGGACCATATAGTAAACTAGCAATTTTAATAAAAGAATACAAAAACCAAAATTTCGCCTTTTCTCGATCGGCTAATCAATGACTATAGACTAAGGCACCGCCAGTAAATCTCCACCATATTAAAAGAGAGATATACTTGCTAAAATATATTGAAGAGGAGGATACAGTTGTAAATTATGACAAGTAATATTGAATTAATACAACTCATGTAAAAAAAAAAAGGCAGAAATTTTTTCTTTCAATAGTTAGTTGGTTAAGAATTTTTTCGCCTTTTGGCTAGTGGCTATATGTTTGACACTAGCCACTCCCTATATAAGTAATGCTAGAATCAAACATATAGGACGTCAAACACGATCCAAATGTCGATCATTAAAATTTGAAATGGTCGATCCAAACCGCTCAATATGATATCTTTATTAAAATATCTTTGAAAATCAAAATTTATATTTTTTCGAATTTTTTAACTATTTTTTTTCGAATTTTCAAAATTAGAGGGTTCAGAACTTTTTAGATTAAGCATATAAAAATATTCCAAAAAAATAGTAAAAAAATTGAAAAAATATAAAATTTGCTCTCTATGGAGATTTTATAACATACAACAGTTTGAGCGGTTTGGATCGGCCATTCAATCTTAAAAAATTAAATTTTATCATGTTGGACAAGTGCTTGTGTCCTATATGTTTGACACTAGCCACTCACTTCTTATATTTATATACAACAGTTTGTCTTTTATTTACATCCCATTGGGTTTTGTTCCTTTTCAGTTTGAGCTAATTAAGGTTTAAACAGTGGTAGGTAAGATGTTATCTACGTTCAAGTCACTTCGGTTTCTACTTCATTTAATCTTTTATTATAGATTTTTTGGATTCAGACGTTTTTGTGTTTAGACTTTTTATGATCGGGATTTATTTATCTCGAATTATTGAATTTTCTAAATATTTCGTGTAAGTTAGATTTACACGTCAGACTTTTAACCCGGATTATATTGTTCGAATCGTACTCTGTCAAGTTGAAGCAAACGATAGTGCTACTAATATCTCCCTCCTCCAGCATAAAACAGAATTGCTCCGTAATAAATTAATAATAATATGGGTTATTTACACTATAAATAATGTCAGCATTTTTTCCGTTACATGACGAAATACATGGAATACGTAACGTCACCTTTGACTGTCGCATTGAGCATTTATCAGTATATTTTAGCAATCCAATGCATATCCAAGAGCATTCATTGCTTGCATTAGCTGGACCAAGACAGCTTCCCATCAAATGAACGACTTTTTTTTTTCCTTTCTTATTATGTTTTCTTTCTCTGATACGCATAAGCATAACACATGCACAAAACAATTGAACAATGATTTGCATATCCTTATTTGTTCTGGTTTTCTAGCTTATTTTATTGTTTTAAGATTTTTTTGTGTAGATCTACCATATACTAATCATATTTCATATATAATAGATAGATAAATTTTAATATTTGTACAATATTTACAAAACTAAATTAGTTGATGTGTTTTTACCATTTAAATAAGTTGTTTATATCAAACTTGTTTAATTTGAAAACCGTTTAGATATTTTATCAAATAATTTGCGGGAGTGATATACGTAATCCAACAAAATGTTATCCAACGCCATCCAAGCTAAAAATAGAAAAGACAGCACTCTGCACCTCTCCCCCTCCGTTCGCTTCTTTGGGCGGATCCAAATTATAAGTGTCATCTCTAATTGTGTCATCTCTGCCATCGCTAAATATAAAATAAACACATAAAATAGATAAGATAAATATATAGACTATCAAAGTGAACACTTACAAATACATAAGTGTTGTCATCTCTTTTCCAGAGTTTAATATGCACATTCAACTTATTTTTATTGAACTTATCTGTTTATATGTGTTCACTTTGATTACTATATATGTTCACTTTGTCTATTTTAAGTATTCACTTGACGGGATGGCAAAACTGTAGATGGTGGTAATCAATTTTCGATCCCAAACTAATTCTAAAACTCGACACAATAATAAAAATACCAGAGTCGAATTTCAAAGAACCGGACTGAACGAGTTTGCTAGAAGGATCAGATCAGACCAAGTTGAGAAAAAAGATTAAATGGTCCGGATTAGACGGGTTATTTTTTTCGAAGAGGAGATCGGCCCTTCGAGATCGTTAGTCCTTCTAGTCCTTCTAAAATAATATTAATATTTAATATTTTATAGTCTTTAACGTCTTATCATGTTCAAATGGTTACTACGATTAAAGGGTTAGGTCGGACTCAGTTTTTTAAAATTCGACCCTTCAACATTCGTTTTTGAAAAAAATTAGGTCCAACTTTTTCAAAATTCGGCCCTTCTAAACTCTTGTGCTTCGTGAGTCTTTCGAGGAACCAATCCGGTCTGAATTTTAGGACGGTCTTCAAAAAACAGACCAAGAACTAAGAAATTTTGTACTATCACTATTTGCTGTTTGCTATTTGCTCTTGAGGAATTTTGTCTTAATCGTGTTGCGTTTCTAGATCGAACGAACGACAAAGTTTTCCTCATTTATAAAAGGATAACATAATCGTAACAGGCTAACAGCTCACAATAAACATTTTGATTCCTTCTTCCGAATTTTGATCGTACTTGGTGGTGGGACGCACTGAAGGAGTTTATCATTTTTAATTCTTTATCCAATCCGAGGAAGACCAAAACCTGTCATTGGACCTCTGTCCATCATTATTTATTTATTTTTCAAATTTTACCTCGTGGATGGATGTGCACTGCACTTTTTTTTTCTTTTTAAATGCCCGTAGGCCCATGTGCACTGGTAATCACATTCTCTATTTACCTTTTAAGATTGATAGAGTGCTGACTTATGATCTGAACCGCTAGATCTAATCTTAACGGTTAAGGGAGCTCCGTGCATGTAACCAAATTGATAGGCCCGAAAAATTTTAACCGTCGAAATTAGATCTAATGTCTCGGATCTAATGTTGCCACTCTACCAACCTCAAAAGGTTGGTAGAGATACGAACCCATGGCACTGCACCTTCACTAGAATGAGCACAGATCCTCCGGCCGTTTTTTATAAACGACGACCGGACATTTTTTTTATCTAGACCCTGATATTATGCACGAACATCCATAACCATTGAGATTAAATCAGACATTCTAGATCTATGATCAGAGAATCTCTCTGGTCGATATTTGATCTGGACTGTCTGATTTAATCTCAACTAGGGGCGGATCCAGTGGTGGGGCGGGTGGGGCTAGAGCCCCACCTACCGCCGTCGAGCCCTGAAGCCCCTCTTTAGCATCAATGAATTTTTTCAGCCATTGGAGCACTCAAAGGTGGGGCTGAAGAATAGAAGAAGAGAAACTGTTCGATCAAATGATTCATTAGAGCAGTCAGCCCCACCTAAATATTTTTCCTAGATCCGCTAATGATCTCAACGGTTAATTTTTTTCGGGCCTATCAATTCGTTATTATGCACGGGACATCCATAACCATTGAGATTAAATCATACAGTCCGAATCTAAAAACGATCAGAGGATCTCGTCCGCACTAGAATGAGAGAACAATTGCGAAATTCTATAATTGTAGATAGGATTAAAAATGATTAGAAATAAATGCTCCCCATAACCCACTGTGATCTCTTTCATAAGATGTCATTTTTGCAGGATGTTAAAACATGCTTATTATAATTATTATTATTTTTGGAAGATTATGTTATGATCATCTCTCTATTATCAACAATCGACTACTCGGTGAAGCCGTACCACAAAATAACATACCGACTTGTAATCCTTATATGCTCTCACGCGGGATGGTCCAGCGCAGTCGTTCAACCATCCGATCTGATATTATGCACGGGGCTCCCTTAACCATTGAGATTAAATCATACGGTTGTGATCTGTACGTTGGATGGTCCTGCGCGGGCAGGGGCGGATATAGGATTTTTTTAAGCATGGGCACAATAAAGTTTATATTAAATTAAATAGAAATAATAATAATTTAATATAAAAATATATTCTGAAATCGAATCACTAGTGACATTATAAAAATACATTTTTCCATATATTTAACTAAAAAAAATTTGAGCATTTTTTTCATAAATTTGAATTTTCTAAACACTAAACTCAATGTATTTTCATAAAATCTGAGCGTACTAAATGATGATTATTGGATGAAAATATCGAGCAAGAAGCTAGAGTTTCTCCGTTGGAGGAGAAATTAATATTTTCTATATATCGGGATTTTCCTTGAATAATTCCTAAAACAACATATTTATTGCATTTCGCTTCATGGAGTAGGTGCTAGATATTTCTCATCTTTCAAAAAGGAAAAAAACTTTACCGAGGAATCAATCAACTCAATAATAATGTACTATATTCAGCAATAGTCGTACAAATGATTTAAAAATGAACTAAAAGACAAATTTGAAGTTCAATTTTCTTCTTCCAGCAATATGGATACGGATTTACTACCAATAATAAACAATCTCATGTAAACTAGGTTTTAAAATGTAATTTGTGCGGTTTGACAGTTGGATGGTGATTTAGCGTTTATCGGTGAAAAAACGATTTAAACGGTGATAAAATGGTAATACGGTATGAACCAAAATTAAAATAAAACGACGATAAAATAAAAAAAATGAAAATTTTTAAAAGCTTGCATGTAAAAGTTAATGTGGATACAAAATTAATAATAAAATATAACTTACCAAACTACCAATATGATTAATTAACTTTTTCTTTCACTGCACATGGGTAACCAACTAACCATTAATAAAAAATGAAAGCTGTTTTGACAAACTTAGAGCTCAGGGACTAGAGTGATGAGAATTATCCAAGGAAAATGTTACGAAGGAAAAAAAAAAAGAAAGAAAGAAGGCTCCGTTTGGATGAGATGTGGAAATAAGAGAATAAATTTATTATAAACAATTCAAACTCTTCACAAAGTTACACATTTTCCAATACTTCTTTCCAATATTTCTTTTCACTTCTTTCCTTATTCCTCTTATTCCCACACCATCCAAACGGAGCCGAAAAGAAGATAACAGAGAACCAAGGCTAGGCACCGGAGCAAATTAAAGCCCGGGCACTGAACTTCCAAACTTCGAAATTACACAAAAAATTAACGGTTGGACCTAAATTTTAGAAAATCAAGCTCTGGCACGTGCAATCCAATTCTGGTGATGCACGATATCTGATGTAGCGCATCCACGAGTCGTCTGATCTTGATCAGACAGTTCATTTTTGACAGGCCTATCAATCTGTTACATACGCAGAACTCTCCTTGTTCATTGGATCTTGATCAGACGGCCAGAGTATTACGCTACACCAGATGTCGCGCGCCGTATGATTTCAATTTCTGACACGTGCCAGGGCTTGCCTCTGAATAAATCCGCCCCGGCGCGGGACTAATTCCATGACTGACTTGGGTTGGGTCCCAGGTGGACCTAACATTGCAATTACTAGTACGCGGGGACGATAAAATTATAAAAACAAAGTGGAAAACACAACGTTGCAGTCAATCCTTGATTTTGGCCCAAAAATATTTATTCACAAGAGACGTATGGACTTGTATGTTCGAATCGCCTGATAATAAAATTTGAAGTTAATCATTTATATTAAAAAAAATATTATTTGTAAATAGTTAAGGATAGAACTATTTCGATGTAAAGTTATTTTTAAGTTATTCGAGTTTGGAATAATTTTTTAATCTAACTTTATTTTGATTATCTTTTAGGAATAATTAGTTATATGTCACTATGAAAAATTGATAATTAGAGATATGCCACTCTTCAAATGTAAATTAGTTTTATACCATCATAAAAAGGTTAAAATTAGTTTTATGCTATTATTTTTTGTGAAAATTAGAGAAATGCCACTCAAATTAGAAAAATGCCACTATAACTTTTCAAAAATGTCCAAAATACCATCTCATTAAGAAATGACAAAGAAATTTATTGAAATAAATTAAATTTCAGATTTTAAAATTTTAGATTTACAATTTTGTTATTTTCGACGTTTGGATTTTAAAATTTCAAACTTTCAAATTCAAAATTTTCGAAATTTTTAGAATTTCGAATTTTGAATTTCAAAATTTTGAATTTTATATTTTCGAATTTGAAAATTTGAAAATTTAAAATTCAAAATTTTATTTCTTTGGTTCAAGGCGTAAAATCACTTATTTACTTAATGGCAACATATTTTAAATTCTAATGTTTTATAGTGGCATATTTCTAATTTTATTATTTTAGAATGGAAAATTTAAAAGGGTATAATGGTCAAATTAATTATCTGGCAGTATAAATCTAATTTTATCATTTAGTGATGGCACAAAAATAATCTGACATTTAGTGACAACATTTCTCTAATATCTAATTTTTACAGTGGCATAAATCTAATTAACCCATTTTTTTTTAATCCGGATTAAAAGATGGCACAAGTAATTCCAAATGCATCTCCTATCAATGTTTGAAAGTTTAATTTTTTTTTAACTGTGGAAAGCTTCTTTAAATATTTAACATTTAAGAACGTCAAACTGTGTAAAATATAATAAAGAATAAATCTATATTTGATCCATCGTAATCTTGTAGTTTGTTCAATTGTTCATTTAAGCTCCATAGTTATTTTCCTTTAGAAGTGCGAAAAATATCGACTTTCGATTGTTCAAAAAAAAAAAAAAGATTAAGGTTAATAAACTACTATTTATGAAAAAAACAAATTAACCCCATCTGATATTCCAACAGACCTCTATTCCTCTTTCCTCATAAATCATAATATATTCCTTCAGGGTGTGTTTGGCAGCGCACGCGAACAACTTGTTCACGAACAGTGCCAGTTCGCGGGTACCAAACAAAGCACGAACAGGACGATCTGCGAACTACTCCCCCTGTTCCTTGTTTCTAGATTTTGGCGAACTACTTATTTGCCTTGGCTGTTCATGGGCCTATTCGTGGGCCGCCTGTTCATCCCTTGTTCGCGTTTGTTCCAAACACACCCTCAGTTAATTAAGAAACTTCTATATTTCTCTATAGCTCCGTTTGGATAGGTGTGGGAAGAAGTGAGAAGAAGTATTGGGAAGTGTGTAACTTTGTGAAGAGTTTGGATTGTTTATAATTTTTTTCTTCCCTTCTTTCTTCTTCCTACTTCTTCTCAACGCATCCAAACGGATGCTATAATATTTTTTTTCTCAATGATATATATAGTACCATACAATTAAGTAGTAACAATTTTCTTTTTCATTCAATGGAGAATTTCTCTATTCTCTAATAAAATATTCCTAGCCATTCATGTACTATATATATTTGATCAAGCAAAATCAATAACACCCAAATTTAATTTAATCATTTAAGTTGTACCCTTCTAAACATATGGACACAATATTACAGCAGAAGAATTCTGTAGACATCTCCAGTAAAATTCCATGTGGGAACGATTCTGTTTCCAAACAATTTCAATTTTTATAATGCTTGAAAATGAAGTATGAGACTTTAAGTCAAATTAAATCTTATGTGGCTAAAACAATATTGCTTGAACGTTTTCCTCTTTTCAAGTTTTTCTTAATGCTTTGAAGTTGACGTGTGTAGACTGTACACTAATCTAGACAAGGAAGGTTGGACTAAAGACTGGTTAGTGCTTGCTTGTTACACGAGGCAATCCCCATCAGTCAGTCTAATTTGAATGTAATTGTCAGATAATCTTAATTATTCTAGAGCAATTTTGAAATAATTTTTAATTTCTTATAAACTATATCAATTTCTGCCAGTTTGATTAATTTGTTAATCTATAATTACAACATTATATTGATAACATATATTCAAGTCATTCGTCAGTAACTTTTTTTTAGGGTAGGGTGGCGATTGCATCAGTTACTTAATTTACATTAATATCAAAAGTTTTCTTATAAAGCTAGCGATCTAAATTGAAGGACTGAAATCGCATTGCACAATTACGGTGGCATAACAATTATGATAATGGAGACTATATGAGGATGTTATTTAATACCTCATATGTTGTTACACCTCATTGTCACACGATTCCTTCAGATAGGCTTCGTTTGGGCTCCGTTTGGATGCAAGAAGAAGAAGAGGAAGAAGGAAGAAGAGAAGAAAAAAAAATTATAAACAATCCAAACTCTTCACAAAGTTACACACTTCCCAATATTTCTTTTTAGTTCTTCCCTTCTTCCCTTCTTCCCTTCTTCCCACACCTATCCAAACGGAGCCTTGGATAGGTGTGGGAAGAAGGGAAGAAGTATTGAAAAATGTGTAACTTTGTGAAGAGTTTGGATTGTTTATAATTTTTTTTTTCTTTTTCCTCCTTTTTCTTCTCCTATCCAAACGGAGGCATAATGAAGAGAGAGAATAAGTAGGATGCAATCTTTTCCTGTTACATCTCGTTGTCAGAGGATTCTTTTTATTAGATAATAACAATGAACAGAAATAAATAATTATAGTAATTTGCATCAGCCAGCTGTGCACAAAAGGAAAATGTTTAACAAGTTAACAACTCTCTAACGATAACGAAGAGAAAGAATAATAATGCACCAGCCGTAATTGTGTCTAAATAGATAGGGCAAAAGAAAAAGTATCCAAAAAAATGCACCAGCCGGGAATCGAACCCGGGTCTGTACCGTGGCAGGGTACTATTCTACCACTAGACCACTGGTGCTTTGGTGTTATGTTGGTTAACAAAACAATTATCATATTATAGTTTAAGCATTAATATATGATGTCGGTTCCACGCGTTAACACTATCGTGGGGAAGAAATATTCCTACAGACTAGCTAATGAAGCAAAATAAAACGATATCCTTGTCGTTGACAATTTGTAGTAATATCAATTTTACAGAGAAAGTTTAATATGCACCATAGTGTAGTAATATTATTTCATGCACTGCGAATTTTTTCGGAGATATTTTTATAAATTGACAAATTTAGTTTAACCAATCTAACCTACATGTTAAAATTTTATAGAAAATCAAATTTTACAATTTTTGAGATTTTATTACTATTTTTTCGAATTTTTTAAAATACGTCATTTTTGGAATGTTGTACTATTTTTAACATTAAAAAATGGCATGTTTTAAAAAAATTCAAAACAAATAGTAATAAAATCACAAAAATTGTAAAATTTGGTTTGCTATGAGATTTCAATATGTAGATTAAATTGGTTAAATTAAATTTGTCAATTTACAAAAATATTCCTGAAAAATTCCGCGGTGCACGAAATGCCCTATGCAGTGCATATTAAATATTCTCCAATTTTATAACCTCGCTAGGAATCGAGTAATAATAATAAAATATAAAACGTGCTTTCAAGTGAACTTTTACTTTCGATATAAAATCTTTGTAGCTGTTTTAAATTTAAAAAGCATAAGATGTTATCATATGGACAAATAAAAAAAATAAAATAATATTAGATAATAAAAATATATTGTTCAATCGAGCATTACAAATATGTATTTACACGCTAGATCTAGTATGTAACGTTTTTTTGGACCCGTACGTTTATTAGTAGAGATAGACAGAAAACCAAAATATAATATTTCTTCGTCTAGCGATTGATATCCAACCACACATCAAATCGATTGAACGGTACAAATATGTTTTTGCACACTAAATTGCTAGCGTGTAACACCTTTTGGATCCGTGCATTTTGTCACACTCCAAGACCGGGATGTCGACAGTCGCCGTAAGTGTACAACTACTTCGTACGCCCACAAGACTTTCTCTAATTCACTACCATATAAAATATATTAGTAAATGCATAGCAAACTGTATAAAAAAAAAGAAAAAAACATTTGACTACACTTCTTGTTAGGTAATAAATTAAGACGATATTTAATTCAGTTGCTGCATGTTTGTGATTTAAACATTAAATTTTAGACCATGATACTTTTTTTTTAGAGAAACTAGATAGCGACTATCTAGCGTTTAGACCATGATACTTGCTAGCTAACATTTTAGTTAAGAATTAGAGTTGTTCAGTAGAAATTATGTAGTAAAGGATGTTTCTGTCACGCCTCGGTGGTCGGGGTGTGACACATTTATAAGCAGTAGAGATTACCAAAGCATCTAACATTGCAAATAGGTTACCCTTGCTGATTAGGCCGTTGAACTGAACATAATACATGGAGATGGTATCAACTTTTAAATATAGTTCAATATTAAATAACACACTTCATATAATTTCGAGATGAACATTACATCTAATTACTCCATTTTACTTCATTCTACCATCAAATTCCAATATATTTTTTTTTTAATTGAAGCGATGGAATTTCTAATAGCTTGTATACTTCAGCTACACTGAGAATTTTGGGAACTCTAGCATAGCTCCCAATCACATGACCGCATTACCCGGTTCATGCTCATGGCATGGTTCCTAGGTTCTCATAATTATTGTGTTTATGGCTTTGTTAAAAAAATTATCACTCTGACATACAAAAATAAACTACCTTCTTTCAAGGGATATTCCTGTCGTTGAATGTTGTTATTTATTTATTTCTTCTCACTCTACTTTCTTGGCTCCTTTGGTCCCCCCATTTCAAAGCTAAAACTCTTTTTTCCTTGTTTTTGGAGAGTGAAACTCAATCCATATTCAATAGCACAAGTGCAAATGCTAACAAGAACTAAAAGGGTGACGGACTAATAGTACTTAGGCTGTGCTCCATAACAACTGATGAGGGGGACAAAGCAAGAGAAGACCAGAAGAGAGGAGACGGGACTCGCCCAAAAGCAAGGATTACAAATTCGAAATTAACTCTTCTCAAAATTGTCAGTGTTATGTTGGCTCATCCCCTTCTTATTCAGCCTCACCTCCATTCTGGAGCACGGTTAACTTAACGGACAGGTTCAGTAAGCTAGATCTCACTTTACCCTCTCCGCCATTTAGGTCGTCGAGCACAGCAATGTCAGCAAATCCAAATCAGATGCCTCAAGTGCACAGATACTGTTAAGCCGATGGTGATTCAAATTTTATTGTTGCATCAACTATGTAGCACATCGATCAGCCTGACGCCCATAGAAACTGACAAGTAGCCCAGAAACATTATGGCCCTGATCAAATCCCATTATTTTAACGTAGGATTTTATTTCATTTCGTTGGAAAATTCTTAATCAAAATGAAAGGATTTTGTGTCATTTGGTTGGAATTCCCATATAATTAGATCCAACGAAATCCTATGAAATCAATTAAATTGAAAATGAAATGAAATTCCACGTAAATTTTATTTTGATCAGGGCCATATATTTCACCTAAATATTTATGCCGACTGCGTGCTTGTGTTGTGTATTTGTAAGTAGTATCAGATAAAGAAAGAGATTGCATCAGAGAAGACAACTCAATGCTTCTTAAAACAAAGCTCACAATTAGCTTTGATCAAATTTAGCTAACATCACAAGCAATTTTTCCTAAAAAGGGTTTAACTAAAATTTACAAGAAACTATGGAACACCATGTTTTTATTCAATACTTTTTATGCAAATTAATGAACCTATTGCACGCCTGCACATCGAATTGAAGTTCCACGGAACACTCCAATTCAAAAAACGATCCTGCATTTGCAAATCGGGCATTCTTTCTTCCTTTTGAGCCATAGATCAATACACTGTCACAAAAAAATATATATTATAAAAAATTATTTCATAAAAATGAAAATAACAATTGCAGCATATAAAAAAACATTTACTTGTTAAGTTTTAAAAAACACAAACAGATATTCCAGTAATTACAAATGAAAACATACATTTGTTACATTTCCAATACCTTTTGAATTTGTCTAGATATTTTTAACAACCAAAAATTAAATATGCAGATTAATTAAGCAGAAAATGATGGAATATTCCCGCACAGATAATAATGAATACACTTCAGGACTTTTTTCTATGAAAACTGGACAAATATCAAATTCACAATTAATATCAATAGCACAGAAAATATGAGCAAAATGCTACCTTAGTTACAAATCTATTAAGTGTTGATTGTAATTTGCCAAAAAAAACCCCTCAGAAATACAACTAAGAGTAAATTAGGTAAGGAAAAGAAAAATGCCATACATCTTTGTGGAACTTGTGCAAGCATGGCAGATGCCGAATTTTTTCTCCTACTGAAGGAGTCATGAGGCACACTGCACAGTCCTCAAAATTGGCCGACTGCTCACACAGCAAGAGTTGATTATTTTCAATTTATATTCTTGAATGGAATGTGCAAGGAAAAAGAACAAGAGTACTGTACCTTAACCACAGACTCCGGGAGGCTGTTTATCTGCCTTGTTGAAGCACCAGTATGCCGATGGTTGTTCTCATCCAGTGCCAGTAGTGCTTCATAATCATCTCTAGATAGGTTTCCAAATATATTTATTAATTTCTGACATAACAATGGAAATCTGGAAATTTTGAAGTCTAAAAAAAATCAGTTTACTTGGGAGTTTACTTTTTGAAGAAATAGGAAGAGAATTATGAAAACAATATTAATATGGTTTCTCAGGTGTATGAAAAGTTTCCCGAGATCCAGCGAGGGTTTATAAGAAAATCCTGACATTTAACCAAATAAATAAAAAATATAATGATAAAAGGGAAGTGAAAATAGCAAAGCGAAGTATGAAAAGCTCTTAGCTATCATATTATCTAAACAAATTAAAAAAAATAACTAAATTCTTCAAATAATAACAACACTAACGGATTGAAATCCTGATGCATTTGCTGACCCTGGAGAACCTGAGAAGGTAATTATGAAAAGGATAAAATAAGCAACAAATTCAAAATTAGAGATCACTGTATATACATTTCTTTAGCAAACAGCCTAATACAATTTTTTGTTTCAGTGAACCACAATGTGCAGCTGTATCAATCAAGGTCTGCGCACTTTAGCCCAACGGCCCTCAATTTTATGATTTAAAACATCATGACAAAATCATAAAAAGGTTCTTGAAAGATAAGTTATGATAATGGCATACCTACCAGTACTAACTTCTTCTATCCTTGCTTTGAAACAAAGGAACAAAATTATACAAACAACTGTATGTAGATCTACTTACAACATTGTTTCGGACATGTAATGCAGCGGCTCGAAACTGGGCAGATCTCGCAGCCTGGGATGCCCTCCCGCTTATAGGTGTAGCACGCAATGCACGCATAGCATTTTCCTCTTGTTGAAGTGACATGGCTACGTAAGCATCCATCTGTTCAATTTCAAAATCACAATGATGGTTGAATATACCACCTCTCACCCGAAGTAAAAAAAAAACATGAAGATAACCACAGACTCTATGTCTCTAAATAAAGTGCATTTTATAGATTTTTCTGTGTGATTAGGGTGTTCCATCTTATTTTGCTTTTGTTGGAAGCAAATGAGCAAGGCCTCGAACAGAACAAACATAAAGCCAAGTTCAAATAATATTAAAAAGATAACAAAAATTGGGCTATTTCCTAAAATACATGTTAAACTGAATCGCAAAAAAATAATCATGTTAAACTGTGAAGTTCATAATAGTAATTAACTTTTTATTCTCCCTTTGGTGAGGGTAAGGATCTTTGTCAAAACTAAGAAAAAAGGAGAATGCAAAAGACTAAATAAAAATAATAATAAATAAATAAAATAAACAGATATAAAAAATAGAAACTAACCTCCTCAATGCTCCGATCGACTGAAACTTCATTGTATAGTTCCTCCTGGAGCTGTCTGGCAATCATCTCATCATGTGCCAGCTGCTGAGCCTGTGCCGCAGTAGGTGACTGGATCTCTTCTAAGTCAATGACAGGTCGAGCCACAACTCCTCGGGCCTGGGAATTCCTTCCCCTAGCTCTAGCTACTGCAGTCACATTGGTTGGTTGAGTTCTCAGGTTTCGAGTTGTACTAGAGCTCTCGCCTGGATGGAGAGATGCCAAAGTCACAATTCTTCCTCTTTGCATTGACTGCACTCCTATTACCCCAGTACTATTTGCCGAGGTCAAACCACCAGAAATCGGCCGGGCTGTTACAGGAATTGACATTGTCGAGACAGCTGGTTGAGTTCTCAGGTTTCGAGTTGTACTAGACCTCTCACCATGATGGAGAGATGCCAAAGTCACAATTCTTCCTCTTTGCATTGGCTGCACTCCTATTCCCCCAGTACTATTTGAGGAGGTCAAACCACCAGAAATCGGCCGGGCTGTTACAGGAATTGACATTGTCGAGACAGCTGGGTTGGGTCTACCGCGTCCAGTGGAGGTTTGATTGAAGGGACCAAGTCTATTACTGTGTGTGGTTCTTGAACTGCTTGTGCTTGAGGTGGTAGCACCAAATTCTCTGCAAAATTGTTATAGAATCAACTAAAATCAAAATTTAGAAAAATCTGAAAAAGTTTAAGAATACTTACAAAAACAAAAACCTTGCATAAAAGTTATGACCAAATTCCAACTCCAAATATACAAAAGCAGCCATATTGGATATATACCCCATATGGATAGTCATGCGGCCCATGCACCAAAGCCACTATGCGTGGATACATGTGCTTTACAGAAGGCCACAGAGATGAATGCCCACCTTGAGACTGATTAGACTGATTCCCAAGCGCCTATCCCGCCCTTTCTTATAAAGGGATGGAAGACTTCAGGAATTATTAAATAAGGAATTTGGGACTAAAGCAATTTTCTGGAATTCCAATAAATGCTCAGAATTTTCATGTTAAACCCTATTATTTTCATGAACTCCATAACAGTTGTTTTTTTTTATGGATTTCCCATCAAGATTTTTGTTAACTTCCATTATTTTTCATTTTTCCTATACCTTCTCTTACTAACCTGTTAACTTGAAATTTATGTAAACATTTTCTGAAAATAAGAAGTCCTGACAACAAAAATTTTAAATTGCACATTACTATTATATCAGCAAATTTCATTTTCTTTAAAAAATAATATAATTTGTGTAATATGTAAAAAACGTAAAAATATTTAGGTACACTCAAAAGTCCAAAGGTGTTGTAAAATTTCATAATTGCGTGTACAAGTATATGCATGTAGTATCAGAAATACTCTTATTTGAAACTGTTTAATATAGCCTAGCATTCAATGCAACCCACTCAGGCACAGCTCCTTTGTTGATAATTTTCAAGGTAGAGCCTCCTATATTAATGCACTTGGGTCCTCTTGTGCCGTTTTGCATAATTCTCCTTAATTTCGAAAAGGAAGATTGTGAAAATCATCAGATAGCCATAAAACAACAAAATATTGCTATATAAACATTTTGGGACTTTCTAAATAATTCTCTTTACTTTCGCAAATGAAGATTGCGTAAATAATCAGATCGCCATTATACGACAAACTATTGCTATAAACAAAAGTGTTAAAGCAAAAGAAATATGGTTAGGTTTTAAAAACAAACCTTCTTGATCTAATCAGTCCATCATCAGCAACAATCTCAGTTAGGAACGAATTCTCTACAGACCCTTCAACAGATTGAGACCCGGCAGGCCGTGGGACATGCTCACCAGACCCACGTAGCATAACAGCCGAAGGCTGTAATACTGTTACCTTACTGTCTGCCTCAACCTCACTCATAATTGGAACATTTGCATCCTCTCCAGTGATCCCACCATTGGATGCTTCAATTCTCTGTGCAATATTACTTGGAGCAATCACACCATTTCGAACCAAAAATCTCCGCCTCACAGGCCTAGGTGGCAAACTCGAACCAGACTGATCAGGGCTTATTTCCTGAATATCAACATCACTTGCATTCACATCCAACTTACCCTTTCCTTTATCATCTCTGACAGTGGATCCCCTCTTAAATTCTTCTCCCACCATTGGAGCATTCAAAGCCCCACGAGTTGTGCCGCTATTAAATGCTATATTTCCCCTTGCAATACTAGATGGAGCCATAGCGCCATCCCTCACCAGCAATCTCCGCCCCACACGCCGAGGTGGAGAATTCAAACGAGTCTGGCCAGGAATTATTTCTTGAATGTCATCATTTGGGGCGGGCACATCCAATTTTCCTTTTCCTTTATTGTCCCTAATAGTGCCCCCCCTGTTAGTTTCTTCTTCCTCCACTTGGACCACGTTCTTTCCCTTCTTGTTGCATCGAGGTTCGGACCTCGGGTTTTCAGAGATTGATATTGTTGATGAACTGGATTTCCGTTTTCTTTGCTTCTCCTCTGAATTGGTCGGAGAATTTAATATGATAGGTTGTTCGACTCTGTGGTTTCGACTTATTTTCAAGTTTCTCAATCGACCTGGCTGCGGGCCAATAGTTCTAACCATTCTATCAGGAGTGTCAGGGACTTCAAGAAATTCAGGATTCATCTCATGAAATTAATTGATAAAACCCTGCAAATTTAGATGACCCAAAGAATTAAAAACTAACCTAAATAGAGGCAGTATACAAGATTGATAATATTTTACCTTCATACTCTAGTATTTGTATAATTCTCCTTACAAAATATAAAGAAGAAGTGAACATATTTGCATACAGAACATAAAAAGAAATAGTTGCATCAGCTATTTTTTTCCTTTACCAACCAATGGCAAAACAAATATTTAAATGGAAAATTAGCATTCTGATGAATATATCAAGAGTTTTGCTATGGCGAGACTCACCAGAGGGTCTAAATGACCAATCCAAACCGTCTAATACGATCTTCCTATTGAAATCTACATGCAAACCAAATTTTACATTTTTTCGAAATTTTTAAGTATTTTTTTTGCAATTTTACAAATCGTTAATCTAATTAGTTTTGAACCGTTCAAAAACAAGTACAACAGTTTATATGTCAATGTAAGTCGCGACTCACCATAGCAAAACTCAATATATCAATGCAAAATTGTAATCACATAAGTCTTAACAAAAATTAGAATATATGTAATTGTATGCAACTATCCAAACTCCCAAACATTTGGTTATACACTTTAAAAGTTGAATTAACTCCAGAAGTTTCCTTTCATAACCTGACATAGCATTAAACAGATATAACAAATTGTCTGCTTCAACTTGGACAAAACAAGGAATGCCAATTTGTTGTCTCCTGAGAGAAATCAGGGGCAGAAATAGTGTTGTTGTTTTTTGGTTTGTGGGAGTGGGGGTGCCATGGTGGCTTTGGCCTCCCCTAAGTTTTAGGGAAAACATTATTTATAAGGTTAATATTAATATAAATATGAACCCCCTTAAAAAAAAATTAGAATATTTAGCCCCTTTAATTTATTCTGGTTCCGCGCCTGAGTAAAATAAGCTAATGCATGGTACATGCAAATACCACAATTGCAAACTGAATATGCAGGATCGCAGATATGTATCATACAAATAGCACGGAGTCTCCACTCAATCGGTAAAGAATTCCTCAATTGTCAACTTGTAACCTTAACCTTTGGATTTGATCACAAGCTATATCAGAAAATCAATACAGATTTATACATAAAAAAAAATATTGATCGCTATGCAAATTATTCCTTGATACCTACTTATCCCTTGTAATTGTATCTCTATTTGGAAAAAAAAATCAACTTGTATGAGTCTACAGGCAAGAGTCGACTAACCCCCCCCCCCCCCCCCCCTAAAAAAAAAGTCCGAATTGTGCTCGAATTGAGGAGAAATTCAGAAAGATTCTAACAGAATTGTAATTTAAAAAAAAATAACCGATCAGCAAAAGCAATTCATGATCTGATAAAAAAAAAAGGGCAAGAAAGGAAACCCCATGGTCCGACGATCAGAAAATCAGAATAGGATCCATCTATCTAATAGAAGTTTCAAAATCAAATCAAGTCAGAAAAATACCTTGCAAATTTCCAAATCGAATCTCGAAACCTTGTAGGCTGGAGAGGCTGGCGCTTGTGCTCAGAGCCTGAGAGAGAGAGAGAGAGAGAGAGAGAGCACTGGAAAAGAGGATTTTGAAATCCAGTGGCCGCACTTTTCGGTTTGCTCCCAATTTCCAAAATAAAACTATATATATAGCGTCTATTCGTCCGACCTCGGACAACGCTGTCCGTTGGATTGATGATCAAATTCGTCAGGTGGACGATTCCTCTCGTCCGCGTGGCGACCGCACTTACACTGCGTTGTGGGTCCGAATTACAATGCTGTCCCTACTGGACCACTGGCCCCATTTACTATTGAGCTCGTTCGCGGGCATTTGAAACATAGAAAGGTCTGAATTTTATGGCCATTTCTCGGCCCAAATTGTGACTCGCCAATTTTTGGAAATATTTGCTTATGGAAATTACTTACAACAATCATATTTTCACGCAATCAAACAATCAAGCGTGCACGCTCCCCTCGTCTCACCTTCCCCTTCTTTTATCCTCTCCGTCTCCTCTCTCCCTCTATTTGATCAACTCACAATCACAAAAGTAATCTCCGATTCAGATCGCCACCACCTCCTTCGCTCTCCTCTCATCCGTCTCACCTCCGCCTCCACCTCATCTCAGCCTCTCATTCGCCTCTCCTCTCCTCCGCCTCACCTCAGCCTATCTTCTCCTCCGCCTCTCTTCTCATCCGCCTCAACCTCTCCTCTGCCTCAGCCTCTCTTCTGCTTCGCCTCACCTCTCCTCCGCCTCACCTTAGGCTCTCTTCTCCTCCGCCTCCCCTCACTGCTCCCTCTCCTATACCGATCAGATCTGGTTGAGGAAAAAAGAAGTAGAAATTAAGAAGGATAAGAAGAGAAAAGAAGTTTAGATCTAGTTTTGTTACAACTTGAGAGTAAATAAATTACTATAAGGGATGATATTAATTAGTATAAGGGAGTATCAATATGTATAAGGGAGTAAATAATATTTATATCTGATTCTGCTATTTTTTGGGAGTAACTAAATTACTATAAGGGAGGAAATTAACAGTATAAGGGAGTAAATAATATATACAACAGAGTAAATAATATTCATATATGATTCCGCTGTTGTTTGGGAGTAACTAAATAGCTATAAGGGAGTAAATAGCTAGTACAAAGGGAGTATCTAATATGTATGAGGGAGTAAATAACATTCAGAACTGATTCCACTGTTGTTTGGGAGTAACTAAATAACTATAAGGGAGTAAATAAGTATTACTAAGAGAGTATTTAATACAAGTAAGGGAGTAAATAATATTCATATCTGATTCTGCTATTGTTTGGGAGTAATTAAATAGCTATAAGGGAGTAAATAAACAATATAAAAGGAGTATCAAATATGTATAAGGAGTAAATGATATTCAGAACTGATTCTACTGTTACTTGGGAGTAACTAAAAAAATACAAGGGAGTAAATAATTAGTAGTAAGAGAGTATTTAATACAAGTGAGGGAGTAAATAATATTCATTTCTGATTTTGATAACTGCAGGGCTGGGCTGGGCGACGGGAGGGCTGCGTGACGGCGATGATAGGGCTGGGCAACGACGACGACATGGTTGTGCGACGAAGAGGGGATGGCTGCGCGACGACGACGGCAGGGCCGCGCGACGGAGAGGGGATGGTTGCGCGACGGCGACGGTGCGTGACAGAGGGATCATGTGAGGAGAGGAGAGGCGCGTAGGAACGGAGAGGAGGGTGAGCGGAGGGGAGGCGCGTGGACACGATGGGGAGGTGAACAGAGGGGAGGCGCGTAGGAACGGAGGAGAGGTGAGCCGAAGGGAGGTGAGCGGAGGGGAGGCGCGTGGGAACGAAGCGGCTCAAGTGGGAGAAGAAGGTGAGTCTTTCCGTTTTTGGCAGCACATCTCTTTCTATTTTTAGATATGATTGCATAATTGCCTTAGACACTGATTGCACTTATCAGCTCCGTTTGCTTATTGGGAATTGATTAATGTCATCTCCAGTTTTGCATCCCTGCAATCACTAAATAGAAAGTGAACATATAAAGCAAACAAAGCGAACATATAGACAATTTAAGTAAGCACATACAAATAAATAAGTTCAATGAAAATAAGTTGAATATGCATGTAAATTTCTGAACAAGTGATGACAACACTTATTTGTTTGTAAGTGTTCACTTGGATCATCTATATGTTCACCTTATTTACTGTATATGTATACTTTGTATTTAGCGATGGCTGGGATAGTATATTTGCCGATGACACTTATAATTCATGTTTGCCTATTTGCTTAAATAGCTTATTATAAGGAGAAAGTGTGATTAGTGTGAATAACGTGCATAACGATTACAAAATTAAGCTCTTGCGTTAAACATTTTATTTATGGCATGAAACAAAATTTTATTTGCATTAATCGTTTCGTTTCGTTTCATTTCATTTCAAAAAACGATAGAAACGATCAACTTTTTTATCAATTAATTTTTTTATACATGTTATCATATTTTGCATGTAACTGTGTTCGATTCGTTGCATTGGCAAACAATTTTTCTATCTATTTTGCTATTTCACATGCATAACCAGCCGATTCGATACTGCAGTATTCTCAATTCATCAAACTTTTTATAAATGCATCAAAAATACAAAAAAAATGACATAAACGATTAAACAAAAATAAACAAAACAAAAAAAAAACCAGTTTCGTTTAATAAAGCAAACATAAAAATAGTCTGTTAATCGTTTTGCATGGACGAAGCAAAACGATCAACGGTTGAAACGGAGTTGATTTTGAACCCTTAAGCATGATGTTTCTGAATATTGTCTTGGCTACTATGAAAACAAATAAAAAAATTCTTATGTTAGAAACAATTAGTATATAGTTTATCTCATAGAATGAATCCAAAAACGATTGAAATGCTCAAATACTCAGAAATACATTATTTTCAATTTATATGCGTGATTACTTTGTATAATCCAATCTTTTTGAATAACTATATGAATCATATTCTAGACAGTATAAAGATTTTAAATGTAGATTATTGCGATGAAATGACCAAAAATTAATCCAAAAACGATTCCCATGCTCAAATGATACTAATAATTACATTATTTGCACTTTATATGCGTAATTACTATGTATAATCTAATCTTTTTGAATAAATAAGATATGAATAAAATTCTAGATACTATGTAGATTATTGTGATGAAATGATTTAGAATGAATCCAGAAATGATTCAAAAGCTCAAATGATACTTAGAATTACATTATTTGCACATTATATGCGTAATTACTATGTATAATCTAACCTTTTGAATAAATAAGATATGAATCATATTTTCAATAGTATAAAGAGTTTAAATATAGATATTATGATGAAATAAATTAGAATGAATTCAGAAACGAATGAAATGCTTAAATGATACTCATAATTACTCCAGAAACGATTGAAATGCTCATAATTACTCACAATTATTGTGATAAAATGACTTAGAATTAATCCAGAAACGATTAAAATGCTCAAATAATGCTCAGAAGTGCATTTTTTACAATTTATATGCGTAATTACTATGTATAATCCAAACTTTATGAATAAATAATATACGAATCATATTTTAGATTGTATAAAGAGTTTAAATTTGATTATTGTGATGAAATGACTTAGAATGAATCCAAAAATGATTGAAATGCTCAAATGATGCTCAAAATTGAATTATTTGCACTTTATATGCATAATTACCATGTATGATGCAATCTTTTTGAACAAACAACAAATGGATCATATTCTAGACAGTATAAAGAGTTTAAATGTAGAGTATTGTGATGAAACGACATAGAATGAATCCAGAAACGATTGAAATGCTCAAATGGTGCTCTGAATTGCATGATTTGCACTTTATATGTGTAATTACCATGTATAATACAATTATTTTGAGTAAACAACGTATGAACCATATTCTAGACAATATAAAGAGTTTAAATGTAGATTGTTAAGATGAAATGACTTAGAATGAATCCTGAAGCGATTGAAATGCTCAAAAGATGCTCTGAATTATATTATATGTTTTTTAAACGCGTAATTACCATGCATATTCCTATCATTTTGAATAAACAACACATGAATCATATTCCAGACATTATAAAGAGTTTAAATGTAGATTATTGTAATGAAATGACTTAGAAAGAATCCAGAAACGATTGAAATGCTCAAATGATACTCAGAATTGCATCATTTGCACTTTATATGCGTAATTAGCATGTATAATCCAATATTTTTGAAAAAAATTACATATGAATCACATTCTTGATAGTATAAAGTGTTTAAATGTAAATTATTGTGATGAAATGACTTAGAGTGAATCCATAAATGATTGAAATGCACAAATGATACTCATAATTGCATTATTTGCACTTCATATGCGTAATTACCATGTATAACCCAATATTTTTGAATAAATTGCATATGAATCACATTATAGACAGTATTATTAGTTTAAATGCAGATTATTGTGGATAAATGACTTAGAATGAATGCTGAAATCAGTAAAGCATGCAGGCCTATTTTGGCTTTTATCAAAAAAAAAAAAAGAATGAATGCTGAAATGATTGAAATTCTCAAATGATGCTCCAAATTGCATTATTTGCACTTTATATGGGTAATTACCATGTATAATGCAAGCTTTTTGAATAACCAACAAATGAATCATATTCTAGACAGTATAAAGAGTTTAAATGTAGAGTATTGTGATGAAATTACATAGAATGAATCCAGAAACGATTGAAATTTTCAAATGTTGCTCTGAATTGCATTATTTGCAATTTATATGCGTAATTACCATGCATAATGCAATATTTTCGAATAAACAACATATGAATCATATTCTAGACAGTATGAGGGGTTTAAATGTAGATTTTGGGGATTAAATGATTTAGAATGAATCCAGAAACGATTGAAATGCTTAAATGTTGCTATGAATTGCATTATTAGCAATCTATATGCGTAATTACCTTGTATAATCCAATCTTTATGTACAAATATCATATGAATCATATTCTAGACAGTATAAAGTGTTTAAATGTAGATTATTTTGATGAAATTACTTGAATTGAATTAATAAAGATTGGAATGCTCAAATGATGCTCTGGATTGCATGGTTTGCAATTTATATGCATAATTACCATGTATAACACAATCTTTATGAATAAATAACATATGAATAATATTCTAGACAGTACAAAGAGTTTAAATGTAGATTATTGGGATGAAATTACTTAGAATGAATCCAGAAACGATTGAAATGCTCAAATGATGTTCTGAATTGCATTATTTGCATTTTATATGCGTAAAATACCATGTATAATGCAAATCTTTTTTAATAAACAACATAAGGATCAAATTCTAGAGAGTATAAATACTTTATATGATGATTATTTGTGATGAAATGACTTAGAATGAATCCTGAAATGATTAAAATGCTCAAATATTTCTCTGTATTGCATTATTTGCAATTTATATGCGTTATTTCCATATATAATCCAAACTTGATGAATAAATAACATATGAATCATATTCTAGACAGCATAAAGAGTATAAAAGTAGATTATTGGGATGAAATGACTTAGAATAAATCGAGAAATGATTGAAATTCTCAAATGTCGCTCTGAATTTCATTATTTGCAATTTATATTTGTAATTACAATGTATAATCCAATCTTTATGAATAAATAACATATAAATCATATTCTAGACAGTATAAAGAGTTTAAATGGACATTATTGTGATGAAATTACTTAGAAATTTAGAATGAATCCAGAAACAATTGAAATGCTCAAATGTCGCTCTGAATTGCATTATTTGCATTTTATATGCGTAATTACTATGTGTAACGCAATCTTTTTGAATAAACAACATATGAATCATAATTTAGGCAGTATAAAGAGTTTAAATGTAGATTATTGTGATGCAATGACTTAGAATGGATCCATAAACGTTTGAAATGTTCAAATGTTGTTCTGAATTGTATTATTTGCATTTCATATGCGTAATTACCATGTATAATCCAATATTTTTGAATAAAAAATATATGAATCATAATCTAAACAGTATAAAGAGTTTAAATGTAGATTATTGTGATGAAATGACTTGGAATGGATCCATATACGTTTCAAATGCTCAAATGTTGTTCTGAATTGTATTATTTGCAATTTATATGCGTAATATCCATGTATAATCCAATATTTTCGAATAAACAACACATGAATCATATTCTAGACAGTATAAGGGGTTTAAATGTAGATATTTGGTATAAAATGACTTAGATTGTATCCCGAAATGATTGAAATGCTCAATGGATACTCAGAATTGCATTATTTGCACTTTACATGCATAATTATCATGTCTATTCCAAACTCCATGAATAAATAGCATATGAAACATATTCTAGACAGTATAAAGAGTTTGAATGTAGATCATTGTGATGACATTACTTAGAATGAATTAAAAAACGATTGAAATGCTCAAATGTTGTTCTGAATTTCATTATTTACACTTCATATGTGTTATTACCATGTATAATCCAAATGTTTTTTTAAAAAAACAACATATGAATCATATTCTATAGAGTATAAAGAATTTAAATTATATTATTGTGATGAAATGACATAGAACGAATCCAGAAATGATTGAAATGCTCAACTTAAGCTCTGAATTACTTTATTTGCACTTTATATACGTAATTACCATGTATAATCCACTCTTTTCAAATAAATTGCATATAAATCACATTCTAGACAGTATAAAGAGTTTTTTTTTAGACATGCTACAGTGTAAAGAGTTTAAATGTAGATTATTGTGATGAAATGAGAACGAATCCAGAAACGATTGAAATGCTCAAATGATGCTCTGAATTGCATGATTTGCACTATATATGGATAATTACCATTTAAATCCAATCTATTTGAATAACAACATATGAATCATATTTTCGAAAGTATAAAGAGTCTAAATGTAGATTATTGTGATGAAATATGACTTAGAATGAATTAAGAAACGATTATAATGCTCAAATGATACTCCGAATTGCATTATTTGAACTTTATATGCGTAATTACCACGTATAATTCAATATTTTTGAATAAATAACATATGAATCGTATTCTAGAAAATATAAAGAGTTTAAATGTAGATTATTGTGATAAAATGACTTAGAATGAATCCAGAAACTATTGAAATGCTCAATTGTTACTCTGAATTTCATTATTTTCAATTTAAATGCGTAATTACCATGTATAATCCATTCTTTATGAGTAAATAACATATGAATAATATTCTATACAGTATAAAGAGTTTAAATATAGATTATTGTGATTAAATGACTTAGAATAAATCCAGAAATTTATTGAAATGCTCAAATGATGCTCTGAATTACATTATTCGCACTTTATATGCTTAATTACCATGTATAATGCAATCTTTTTAAATAAACAACATATGAATCATAGTCTAGTGAGTATAAAGAGTTTATATATAGATTATTATGATGAAATGACTTAGAATGAATCCAGAAATGATTGAAATGCTCAAATGTTGCTCTGTATTGCATTATATGCACTTTATATGTGTAATTACCATGTATAATCTAATGTTTTTAAATAAACAAATATGAATCTTATTTTTGACAGTATAAACAGTTTAAATATAAATTATTGTTTTGAAATTACATAGAATGAATTCAGAAACGATTAAAATACTCAAATGATGATCAGAATTCCATTATTTGCAATTTATTTGTGTAATTAACATGTATAATTCAAAATTTATGAATAAATAACATATTAATCATATTCTAGACTATATGAAGAGTTTAAATGTAGATTATTGTGATTGAATGACTTAGAATGAACCCAGAAATGATTGAAATGCTCAAATGATACTTAGAATTGCATTATTTGCACTTTATATGCGTAATTACCATATATAATCCATTTTTTTAATAAATTGCATATGAATAACATTATAGACAGTATAAATAGTTTAAATATAGATTATTATGATGAAATGACTTAAAATGAATCCAGAAATGATTGAAAGTCTCAAACGATGCTCTGAATTACATTATTTGCACTTTATACGCGTAATTACCGTGTATAATCCTATCATTTTGAATAAAATACATATTAATCATATTCTAGACAGTATAAAGACTTTATATGTAGATTATTGTGATGAAATGACTTAGTATGAATCCAGAAACGATTGTAATGCTCAAATGATGCTCCGAATTGCATTATTTGAACATTATATGCGTAATTACCACATATAATCAAATATTTTTGAATAAAAATCTTATGAATCAAATTCTAGACAATATAAAGAGTTTAAATGTAGATTATTGTGATGAAATGACTTAGAATGAATGCAGAAATGATTGAAATGCACAATTATTGCTCAGAATTTCATTATTTTCAATATATATGCGTAATTACCATGTAAAATCCAATCTTTATGAGTAAATAACATATTAATCATATTCTATACAGTATAAAGAGTTTAAATGAACATTTTTGGGATAAAATGACTTAGAATATATCCAGAAACGATTGAAATTCTCAAAAGATGCTCAGCATTACATTATTTGCAATTCATATGCGTAATTACCGCGTATAATCCAATTTTTTTGAATAAACAACATACAAATCATATTCTAGACAGTACAAAGAGTTTAAATGTAGATTATTGTGATGAAATGACTTAGAATGGATACAGAAACGTTTAAAATGATCAAATGACGCTCTGAATTGCATTATTTGCACTTTATATGTGTAATTACCATGTATAATCCAATATTTTTGAATAAACAACATATGAATCATATTCTGGACAGTATGAGGGTTTAAATGTAGATTGTTGGGATAAAATGACTTAGAACATATCCATAAACGATTGAAATGCTCAAACGATTCTAAGAATTGCATTATTTGCACTTTATATCCGTAATTACCATGCATAATCCAATCTTTTTTTATTAAATTACATATTTATAATATTCTAGACAGTACAAAGAGTTTAAATGTATATTATTTTTATTAAATGACTTAGAATGAATCCAAAAACAATTAAAATTCTCACATGTTGCTCAGAATTGCATTATTTGCCGTTTATGTGCGTAATTATCATGTACAATCCAAACTTTATGAATAAACAACATATGAATCTTATTCTAGATTGCATAAAGAGTTTAAATGTAGATTGTTGTGACTTAGAAAGCATCCTGAACGATTGAAATGCTCAAATGATGCTCAGAATTGCACTATTTTGCACTTTATATGCGTAATTTCCATGAATATTCCAGTAATTTTGAATAAACAACATATGAATTATATTCTAGATAGTATAAAGAGTTTAAATGTAGATTATTGTGATGGAATGACTTAGAATGAATCTAGAAATGATTCAAATTCTCCAATGATGCTCAGAATTGCATTATTTGCGCTTTATATGCGTAATTACAATGTATAATCCAATATTTTCGAATAAATTTCATATTAATCACATTCTAGACAGTATAAAGAGTTTAAATTTAGATTATTGTGATAGAATGACTCAGAATGAATCCAGAAACGATTGAAATGCCCAAATGATACCAAGAATTGCATTACTTGCATTTTATATGATTAATTACCATGTATAATCCAAAACTTTTCAAATAAATTGCATATGAATCACATTATAGACAGTATAAATAGTTTAAATTTAGATTATTGAAGTGAATTTACTTAGAATGAATCCAGAAACGATTGAAATGCTCAGATGTTGCTCTGAATTTCATTATTAGCGCTTTATATGTGTAATTACCATGTATAATCCAATGTTTATGAATGAATAACATATGAATCAGATTCAAAACAGTATAAAGAGTTTAAATGTAGATTATTGTAATGAAATTAGTTGGAATGAATCCAGAAACGATTGAAATGCTCAAATGATACTCAGAATTGCATCATTTGCACTTTATATGCGTAATTAGCATGTATAATCCAATATTTTTGAAAAAAATTACATATGAATCACATTCTTGATAGTATAAAGTGTTTAAATGTAAATTATTGTGATGAAATTAGTTAGAATGAATCCATAAATGATTGAAATGCTCAAATGTTGCTCTGAATTTCATTATTTACAATTTATATGCGTAATTACCTTGTATAATCCATTCTTTATGTACAAATATCATATGAATCATATTCTAGACAGTACAAAGAGTTTAAATCGAGATTATTGTGATGAAATTACTTAGAATGAATCCAGAAACAATTGAAATGCACAAATGTCGCTCTAAATTACAGTATTTGCATATCATATGCATAATCAATATGTATAATGCAATCTTTTTGAATAAACAACAGATGAATCATATTTTCTATAAAGAGTTTAAATGTAGATTATTGTAATGAAATGACTTAGAATGGAACCATAAACGTTTCAAATGTTTAAATGTTGCTCTGAATTGTATTATTTGCATTTCATATGCGTAATTACCATGTATAATCCAATCTTTTTGAATAAACAACATATGAATCATAATCTAGACAGTATAAAGGGTTTAAATGTAGATTATTGTGATGAAATGAGTTAGAATGGATCCAGAAAAGTTTCAAATGCACAAATGTTGCTCTGAATTGCATTATTTGCAATTTATGTATAATCCAATATTTTCGAATAAATAACACATGAATCATATTCTAGACAGTATAAGGGGTTTAAATGTAGATTTTTGGGATAAAATAACTTAGAATATATCCATAAATGATTCAAATTCTCAATTGATACTCAGAATTGCATTATTTGCACTTTATATGCATAATTATCATGTCTATTCCAAACTTCATGAATAAATAGCATATGAAACAAATTCTAGACAGTATAAAGAGTTTGAATGTAGATCATTGTGATGAAATTAATTAGAATAAATCCAGAAACGATTGAAATGCACAATTATTGCTCTGAATTTCAATTTATATGCGTAATTACCTTGTATAATCCTCTCTATATGAGTAAATAACATATGAATAATATTCTATATACAGTATAAAGAGTTTAAATGTAGATTATTGTGATTAAATGACTAAGAATAAATCCAGAAATAATTGAAGTGCTAAAATGATGCTCTGAATTGCATTATTTGCACTATATATGCGTAATTACCATGTTTGATGCAATCTTTTTTAATAAACAACATATGAATCATATTCTAGTGAGTATAAAGAGTTTATATGCAGATTATTGTGATGACATGACTTAGAATGAATCCAGAAACGATTGAAATGCTCAAATGTTGCTTTGTATTGCATTATTTGCACTTTATATGCGTAATTACCATGTATAATCTAATCTTTTTAAATAAACAAATATGAATCTTATTCTAGACAGTATAAACAGTTTAAATGTAGATTATTGTTATGAAATTACTTACAATGTTTCCAGAAACGATTGAAATGCTCAGAATTTCACTATTTTCAATTTATATGCGTAATTACCATGTATAATCCTATCTTTATGACTAAATAACATATGAATTATATTCTATACAGTATAAAGAGTTTAAATGATGATTTTTGGGATAAAATGACTTTGAATATATCCAGAAATGATTGAAAAATGCTCAAATGATACTTAGAATTGCATTATTTGCAATTCATATGCGTAATTACCGTGTAAAATCCAATCTTTTTGAATAAACATCATATGAATCATATTCTAGACAATATAAAGAGTTTAAATGTAGATTATTGTGATGAAATAACTTCGAATGGATACAAAAACGTTTGAAATGCACAAATGGTGCTCTGAATTGCATTATTTTCACTTTATATGCGTAATTACCATGTATAATCCAATCTTTTTGAGTAAATTACACATGAATCTCATTGTAGACAGTATAAAGAGTTTAAATGAAGATTACTGTGATGAAATTACATAAAATGAATCCAGAAACGATTGAAATGCTCAAATGTTGCTATGAATTGCATTATTTGCACTTTGTATGCGTAATTACTAATTACCTTGTATAATCCATTCTTTTTGAATAAATAACATATGAATTATATTGTAGACAGTATGAAGAGTTTAAATGTAGATTATAATGATAAAATGACTTAGAATTAATTTACAAACGATTGAAATGCTCAAATGATGCTCAGAATTGCATTATTTGGAATTTATATTCATAATTACCACGTATAACCCAATCTTTTTGAATAAATAACATATGAATCATATTCTAGACAGTATAGAGAGTTTATATGTAAATTATTGTGATGAAATGACTTAGAATAATTCCAGAAACGATTGAAATGCTCAAATGTTGGTCTAAATTGCATTATTAGCACTTTATATTCATAATTACCATGTATAATCCAAACTTTATGAATAAATAACATATGAATCATATTATAGAAAGTATAAAGAGTTCAAATGTAGATTATTGTGATGAAATTACTTAGAATGAATCCAGAAACGATTGAAATGCTCAAATGATGCTCTGAATTGCATTATTTGCACTTAATATTCATAATTATCATGTATAAATCAATCTTTATGAATAAATAACTTATGAATCATATTCTAGATAGTATAATGAGTTCAAATGTAGATTATGGTGATGAAATTACTTAGAATGAATCCAGAAACGATTGAAATGCTTAAATGATGCTCTGAATTGAATTATTTGCTCTTTGTATGCGTAATTATCATGTATAATCCAATCATTTTGAATAAACAACATATGAAAGATATTCTAGACAGTACAAAGAATTTAAATGTAGATTATTGTGATGAAATTTCTTAGAATTAATCCAGAAATGATTGAAGTGCCAAAATGATGCTCTGAATTGTATTGTTTGCAATTTATATGCTTAATTTCCATATATAATCCATACTTTATGAATAAATAACATATGAATCATATTCTAGACAGTATAAAGAGTTTATATGCAGATTATTGTGATGAAATTACTTAGAATGAATGCAGAAACGATTGAAAGGCTCAAATGTCGCTCTGAATTGCATTATTTGCATTTTATATGCGTAATTACCATGTATAATCCAATATTTTTGAATAAATAACATATGAATATTTTTTTAGACAGTATAATGAGTTTAAATGTAGATTTTTTAGATAAAATGACTTAAGAATATATCCAGAAACAATTGAAATGCTCAAATAATTCTCAGAATTATATTATTTGCAAATTATTTGAGTATTAATCACATGTCAGACAGTATAAAGAAATTAAATGTAGATTATTTTGATGAAATTACTTCGAATGAATCCAGAAACGAATGAAATAATCAAATTACGCTTAGAATTGCATTATTTGCACTTTATATGCGTAATTACCATGTATAATCCAATCTTTTTGAATAAACAACTTATGGATCATATTCTAGACAGTATAAGGGTTTAAATGTAGATTTGTTATGGTAAAATAACTTAGAATGAATCCAGAAACGATTGAAATGCTCAAATGTTTCTCAGAATTGTATTATTTGCGCTTTATATGCGTAATTACCATCTATAATCAAATATTTTTAAATAGATTGTATATGAATCACATTCTACACTGTATAAAGAGTTTAAATGTAGATTATTGTAATGAAATTACTTAGAATGAATTCAGAAACGATTGAAATTCTCAAATGTTGCTCTGAATTGTATTATTTGCACTTTATATGCCTAACTAGCATGTACAATGCAATCATTTTTAATAAACAACATATGAATCATATTCTAGGCAGTAGAAAGAATTTAAATGTAGATTATTGAGATGAATGACTTAGAATGAATCCAGAGACGATTCAAATGCTCAAATGATGCTCTGAATTGCATTATTTGGAATTTGTATTCATAATTACCACGTATAATCCAGTATTTTTGAATAAATAACATATGGATCAAATTTAAACAGTAAAGAGTTTTTTTTTTTTAGATATACTGGACAGAGACTGTCAAGTTTACAAACACTACTAAACAAACTAAAAAAGAAAAAAAGGAAGAACAAGAAGAGTACTACAGAACAGAAAAATAAGAGGTTGATATGCGTAATTACATTATTTCAATAACCAGGTATAATGCAATCTTTTTGAATAACAACATATCAATCATATTCTAGACAATATAAAGAGTCTAAATGTAGATTGTTGTGATGAAATTACTTAGAATGAATCCAGAAATGATTGAAATACTCAAATGATGCTTTGAATTGTATTATTTGTAATTTATATGTTTAGTTACCATGTATAATCCAAACTTTCTGAATAATGGACATATCAATCATATTCTAGACAGTATAAAGAGTTTAAATGTAGATCATTGTGATGAAATTACTTAGAATGAATCCAGTAACGATTGAAATGCTCAAATGTTTTTATGAATTTCATTATTTACACTTTATATGCGTTATTACCATTTATAATCCAATTTTATTTTAAAAAACAACATATGAACCATATTCTAGATAATATAAAGAGTTTAAATGTAGATTATTGTGATGAAATGAGATAGAACAAATTCAGAAACGTTTGAATTTCTCAAATGATGCTCAGAATATCATTTTTTGCAATTTATATGTGTAATTACCATTTGTAACCCAATATTTTTTTCAAAAATTGCATATGAATCACATTCTAGACAGTATAAAGAGTTTAAATGTAGATTATTGTGATGAAATGACTTAGAATGAATCCAGAAATGATTGAAATGATCCAAATGATGCTCAGAATTGCATTATTTGTTCTTTATATGCGTAATTACCATGTATAATCCAATATTTTAGAATAAATTGCATATGAATCATATTTTAGACAGTATAAAGAGTTAAATTTAGATTATTGAGTTGAAATAACTTAGAATGAATCCAGAAACGATTGAAATTCTCAAATGTTACCCATAATTGCATTACTTGCATTTTATATGCTTAATTACTGTATATAATCCAAAACTTTATGAATAAATAACATATGAATTATATTATAGATAGTATAAGGAGTTTAAAAGTAGATTACTGTGATGAAATTACCTATAATGAATCCAGAAACGATTAAAATGCTCAAATGTCGCTCTGAATTGCATAATTTACACTTTATACGCATAATTTTCTTGTTTAATGCAATCTTTTTTAAATGCATAATTTCCTTGTTTAATGCAATTTTTTGAATAAGCAACATATCAATCATATTCTAGACAGTATAAAGAATTTAAATATAAAGTATTGTGATGAAATTACTTAGAATGAATCCAGAAATAATTGAAATGCTTAAATGTTACTCAGAAATGCATTATTTGCACTTTATATGCATAATTACCATGTATAATCCAAACTTTCTGAAAAAAGAACATATCAATCATATTCTAGATAGTATAAAGAGTTTAAATATAGATTATTATAATGAAATTACTTAGAATAAATCCAGAAACGATTGAAATGCTCAAATTTTGTTCTGAAATTCATTATTTACACTTTATATGCGTTATTGCCATATATAATCCAAATTTTTTTTGAAAAAACAACATGTGAATCATATTCTAGACAGTATATAGAGTTTAACTGTAGATTATTATCATGAATTAACATAGAATGAATCCAGGAACGATTGAAATGCTCAAATGATGCTCTGAATTGCATTATTTGCTTTTTATATGCGCAATTACAATGTATAATCCAATCTTTTTTAAATAAACAACATGTGAATCATATTCTAGACAGTATAATGAGTTTAAATGTAGATTATTGTGACGAAATGACTTAGAATGGATCCAGAAATGATTGAAATACTCAAATGATGCTCACAATTGCTTTATTTGCAATTTATATGCATAATTACCATGTATAATCCAATATTTTTTTTAATAAATTGCATATGAATCACATTCTAGATAGTATAAAGAATTTGAATGTAGATTATTAAGATGAAATTACTTGTAATGAATCCAGCAACGATTGAAATACTCGAATGATGCTCAGAATTGTATTATTTGCACTTTATATGCGTAATTACCATGTATAATCCAATCTTTTTGAATAAATAACATATGAATCATATTCTAAACAGTATAAAGAGTTTAAATATAGATTTTTGTGATATAATGACTTAGATGAATCCAAAAATGATTGAAAGGCTCAAATGATGCTTAGAATTGCATTATTTGCACTATATGTGCGTAATTATCATGTATAATCTATTTTTTATGAATAAACAATATATGAGTCATATTCTAGACATTATAAAGAGTTTAAATGTTGATTATTGTAGTGAAATTACTTAGAATGAATCCATAAATGATTGCAATACTCAAATAATCCTCAGAATTGCTTTATTTGCTCTTTTTATGCGTAATTACCATGTGTAATCCAATTTTTTTTTTGAATAAACAACATATGAATCATATTCTGGACAATACAAAAATTTTAATTGTTGATTGTTGTGATGAAATGACTTAGAATGAATCCAGAAACGATTGAAATACTCAAATGATACTCAAAATTGTATTATTTGCAATTTATATGTGTAATTACTATGTATCCAATCTTTTTGAATAAATAAGATATGCACCATATTCTACATAGTTTAACGAATTTAAATATTGATTATTGTGATGAAATGACTTAGAATGAATCCAGAAACGATTGAAATGCTCAAATGATACTCGGAATTGCATCATTTGAACTTTATATGCGTAATTAATAGCAAGTAATCTGAGACAATATATTAATTCGAGACAATAAAAAAAATAGTTCGCTATGATTTTTTATTTTTTTTCATATAATTTTGTTTAATAGATTTATTAGGAATCTTTTTAACAATCATTCATCAAACCATCTCACATTATATTCTTCAGGAAGTTATGCGATTATTCAGGAACAAATGCAATTTCGGTCCTTGTACAAATTTTCACGGGTCGCTATGTGATTCAAACCAAAAGCAATCTACCAACTTGATCCAGAAATTCAGATGATCCCTACCTTGTTATATATATTTTTTTATTTATAAATCATTGTTATCTCATGTAATTTTTTTTTTCAAGATGGACCCACCAAAACCTATTTTGCTTCGCGTCCGATGATGCCAAAACTAGCAGTCAATAGCAAGTACATTTATTGATATGAAGGATAACTTTTATGAAATATCACTCAAATTTATCCTCTATATATGCCACAAAACTTTATTATTCAACCCAAATTTGATTAACTGTACAATGTCACTCAACTCGCTGAAAATCAACTGTACATTAGTTGATAATTTCATTCAGCATGTCTCATTAGAACTTAAAAAAAAATCATTAGAACTCGGTTGATGCTTTGTTCAGGTGGGCTTTAGTTACTTGAAGGCAGCAAACCTAGAAACAACCTTATAAAGCAAAATATCCCACAAAATTAAACAAAATCCAAATTAGCAGCAAAGTCAAACAATGAAACAATGGCGACTTACAAACAAGCATTTGCACATAAAAAATCATCAGCTCTGTACAAAATTTTAAAAGAATTGGTTCTTTTTAAATCTGTTAGTCTCCAAAAGAAGCAAAACTTTCTCATATCTTTCGACATAACTCAGGAATTTGTTTATGCAGAATCGCAATTCCAGCAGAGAAGCATTGCAGAGCTGAAAGCATTGTGTTGCTAAATACCATATTTACTCCTTCCTTTACTCTAGATAGTCTGATCACTGGATTGCCTTGTTTTGAACCCTGTAAATTGCAATAGAATCAAATTGAATTTGTATGATGCAGGAAAGTATTTACACAACAAAGACATTGGACATCTCACTGGATTATTGATGCTTAAACTTTGTACCAGCCCAAAAATCCAGTAAAACCAGCTACTATACGTGTTATGTTTGGCACAGAATATGCCAGCTCATATAAACGACCAGGCAGAACCAGAAAGTTATTATAGAGGAAAGGAAGTAGGGGCTGAGCTGATAATAAGCTAATAATGACCTGAGCTGATACAAAAATAATTCAAATTGATCTTAAAGAAAAGGATACAAACAAAAGAGGACTAAAGTTTGGTGACCAAGTCACAGAAATAGATTTTATGCAACAGAAAGACTGAATATAGAATAGTTTCCAATAGCAATGAAATATTTACTGGAAATAAACATTTTTTTTTTCTGGGTATGCTGGCCACGTACTCTTAGCTCCTTCACACAAGGGATACATTATAGGTCAAGTAAATAAGAATAAGTGGCTAAAATTTTTATATAAAAATTATTTAAATGATGATAAAATCTCACCTCAATAGAGAGATCAACAGTACCATTATCATCAACTTCAAGTAAATCTCCTTTATTACTGATTGAGTTACCATTTTTAAGCACGGTAATAGGGCACCCCAGATCCCAACCACCGCAATCACACACCCCACCAGATTTCCATCTATCAATTAGCCTTGACGGACCACCATTTCCTGTATCTGGACATCCATGAACTCCAATTGGTAGTAAAACACTTAATTCTACACCAAATTTCCTCCCATTTCCTCCACAAGTTTCTCCATTTCTTTCACTACATTCAACCCTTTGAAGAAAATTGAGACCCCAACCACCCGAAATTGGCTCTTTTTTAGTTTCACGTTGCTCAGTTCTCACAACAATTGCACATGATTCAAATTCGGATGGAAATTGTTGAGAGATAAAGCCTGTAAAAAATGATTCATCAATTACACTGGATTCCCCAAAGTTACCTCGTCTGATACTTTTGGACTTGCTAAAGGGGTTAGTCGGCCTTAAAATCTCCAATGCTTTCTCCATAAATCCCTTATTTTTTGAGCAGCAAGAATTACATCCACTGGGATCTATGCTGAACAAAACAAATTCAGAGTCTACATAGCAACAGCTGCCCTGATTTAAAATCAAAGAACTTGATACCTCCATTATACCCACCAAGTTTAAACCAGTTTTCCTCGGTACTCCTTTAAAAACCAAGTAAATATAATCCAATCCCCTACTGTTTATGTTATTTATCATCAGAGGTTTGGCAACATAATACTGTCCACCTTTTCCTCTTGAATAGAACTCAAAATATGGCAATTCATCCTTCCATCTAGTATGAATAACACCTGATGACACTGAACCTGATTCAGATGAAAATTTACTGAAATTCAAAGGATATTTTGGTAACTTTCTAGGAACCACAGGTTTTTCCATGAAATCAAAATTCCACCTTTCCGAGGTACATCTACTGATATCTCCTGAAGTAGATAATGGGGAACCCATAAAGAGGTCCTTTAGGTCATTTATGCTTTGTGATTTCCTATGGTGCTTCAAGCTTTTCATAACATACTCCACTGACATCAAATTTGCAGGGAATCTTATATGAAATGAGTCATAAATGCCTTCAGCCAAATTGGTACCAGTTACTGTGTGATTCTTACTGGGGCTTGAATTTTTATATAATTTCTTGCTGTTTTGACTTTTCTGATTTGGGTCTGAAATTGAGGGGAGTTTGAAATGCACCAGCTTGGGTATTTCACCAGATTCAGGTAATTTGTACAAAGGTTTACTGTTGCTGAACCGTTTTCTAGCATAATTGATTTCATTCTGCATCATTTCCATTTGCCTATAAATTGGCTTGATCAATTGAAATAAAATTAATCCTGTTGTCTCTGTGTAAGAGTAGAAAGAAAGTTGATATAAGTACAAAACAATTGATGGAAAAAAAAATTAGTTCATCATAAAGAAAAGAGCTTCATTTTTCTTGACTTTGTAATTTTCATCATGCATGTAATGCAGAGCGTGATATAATAAAACAAAAAAGTAAAACTAAAAATGCCATTTTATTAAATCAACTGCTAAACAACATATACTTCATTTGAAATAAACAATATTTAAGGAAGAAAATAAAATAGTTAAAAGAGAAATTCCTCAAAGTTTGAGTCACTTTACAAGAGTTTTCGGCTGATGTGTAGTTTTTGACCCTATAACTGGATCTAGACAAAGAGCTGTGCTTTGGGTTCACTTCAAATAAAATTCCAGGGGGGGAAAGAAAAGGCAAAGGAAATGAAAAATCTCAATTAGAGAAATGTAAATCGCAACTAACGGTCTTCTATCCAACTGTAGAGGAGAGAAATGAAAAATTGAAATGACAAATGTATCTACTAACCAAATTGTAGACCAACTAGGAGTCAAACTTCTCCTGCAAATGAGCCGTTACTGGAAGGAGAAAATGAGTGTGTTGGTTTTGTAAGCGAGACAGAGAGGCAAGAGATGGAGGAGTGTGTATAAACTCTAAAAAGGAGGATTTCTTTCTAAATATATATTTTTTCTATTTTCTGTTTCCCCTTTGATTCCTTCTTATCTGCTTTTAGAAAACTTTACAGGAATAATTTAACGTTGGTTGCTTGCTTGTTTAACTGCCACCTCAGACTTCAGTGGCCCATGTGAGTAAATAAATAAAGAAAGATGTGCATCAAATGATTCTCAAGTCCCCGTAAACTCAATCCGGATTCGCTGTAGCGCGGGACGCGGTGTAGCGCATTACGAGCCGTCTGATCTTGATCGGACGGTTCATTTTTTACGGGTCTGTCAATTTAGATTACATACACGGGACTTCCTTGTCCATTGGATCTTGATCTGACGGCCAGAATGCCGCGCTACACCATGTGTCGCGCGGCAGCGGATCTGAATTTCCATAAACTGATCCATTTTTAATGTAATAATCATGCAGTTCTGAATGTTGTAATGCAACGGTTAGTAAGTTGTTAAGATTACTGGGTCCTTCCCATTTTAATTCCGCCTTTTGGTTTATTTTTTATGTATTTATTTATATTTTTAATCGACCACATCTCCGGCTCTGACGGGGACAGAGTGGTCAAAGGGAAGAAGGTGTCAGACGATGTGTCTGTTTCACTGTTTGTTCACCTTCTTTAAACCAGTGGACCTCACTAACGTCTCTCATCAACAGTCTTTTTACAAATTTTCCCACTATGTTTAAAATTAAGAATGTATTAGCTGATTAGGGCTTTGAGTTGGGAAAATTAGAACCTATTTGGATACAGATCGAATTAACACACTATCCTTATTGTGCTTTTGACATTTGGCTGCCAAACTAAGTTTGTACTCTGGGCACGTTTGGATTCACGGTGAATAGATATAAATAGGCATATTCAAGAATAAATTTTGTGAATATACTACATTGAGAATAGGTATATTCATGAATATGGAAAGGATGTTTGGATGAAAAAAGGAAAATAAGGTTGTTTGATAGCTAATTTTTTAATATTAAATGAATGTTTATGGGTTTCTATTCCAACATTTTACTAGAATACCTATTCACATGTGAATAGGCCTATTAAGTCTATTCATGAGTTGTTTGGATGACCACTATTCATACTATTCGTGAATAAGCTTATTCACCTGCCATCCAAACGCACCTGTGAATGTGTTAGTGTAACTAAAGTTTTTGAAGACAGCAATGTAAATATGTTTTAAATTTAGATTTACGTAAGAGGTAGACTAAAACTAGTATTTTTTAATTGCCATTTCTCTAGAAAACATAAATAAGTTTTTTTTTTTTTGAGCTGGCCCTCAAAAAACTAATTTCTTTGGAGCTAAACTGAAAAAAGGAAAATAACTCTTACTTCCTTTCCCTTCTCATTTTAAGCACCATCTCTCTAGAATTTTAAATAACTATTTTCTAAGGGGCCGTTTGAATGGTTTGAGAATAAAGAAGAATAGCTTTTTCCTAAGCGTCCAAACAAGATAGGAATAAAAAAAAAAAACTTCTTCCAACAATTATATATACATAATTTCAACAAAATTAGCTAAATACTAATATCTAAATGAAATTTTTTGCACTCTTTAATTAGTATTTATTTGATATTAAAATAATAATATTTAATACTTTATTTAAATTAATATTAATTTGCTTATTCCAAACTCACCATCCAAATAACATTTCTTATTCCTGAAATAATACTCTTCTCACTCTTTCCAAAGTTACATATTTTTCAATATTTTCTTCCTAAAATTCTTATTCTTTATTCTCATACCATCCAAACGGCCCTAAGGAGCTAAATTTGGGAAAAAAAAAAATCGAAGAAAGCGAACTTCCTTTTCCTTCTAATTTTCAGCAACATTTATGTAGAAATTTAAATAACTATTTTCTGAGGACTGAGGAGCAAAACCGGAAAATGAAAAGAAAGATAACTTCTTTTTTCTTCTTATTTAACGCTGTTTATGGAACGTCCAATGACATTCCGCTCGTCTTTACTCGTCTGAATGTGGTGTCAGTACTGTCGGATGGAGCAATTGTTGTTGTTGTTTGTAGACGATCTTCTTACCTGACCTGCCCAGTCAAAATACGAGTCTGATCCGGTCTATGTATTAGACTCATTAGCCTCTGTCCTTGTGTCCTTTCCTTTGGACTTGGGACATGTGACGCTCTGTGTTGCATCCTGTTTTTCTCTGTGTCGTTAGGAGCCACGTAGATTCCACATGCCCTCTTTCTACTTAGATAAAAAGATTATTATCTAATAATGACAACTAAATATATTTATCAAAATATAAATTCAAAGAATGATTCCTCGTGTCTCTCTTGTTGTAACAATAGTAAAAATAAATTAACATAAATTCACAGTCATGAGTATAATTAAAAACTATTTATTATCTGGATAAAATCAATATTATGACAAAATTTTTGGATAAATTATCCTTAGACACTAAATGTAAAGATATTTTTTTCATGACACTTTCATTTGATGTTTCCACATAGAACCTTATCAGTTCATTTGACTATGGACAATTAATTCAAATTATAAAATATTAGCTACTTTATAGAAGAAAATGTATATTTCGACACGTATTAGTTACTTGTTTGCTTATATCTGATCTAATTAATTACTGAATTTGGAACGAACAATTAAAAACTGTCTACGATCATTTCACAAATACGATGCAATTTAATGCTCCCCATCCCGTCCTAGCTTGCTAGGTTTCAAACTTTCAATATCGCCTTTGAATATAACCCTTCGCTGACAATCTTTATAACTTAATCCTTCTTTCCCCATCAAAAGGCCTATTAGCTCAGTTGGTTAGAGCGTCGTGCTAATAACGCGAAGGTCGCAGGTTCGAGACCTGCATGGGCCAGTTATTATGTTTTATTTATTTTGAACAATTTATGGGCCCAATTTTGTTTTGTTTACACCAATTTTTGCTCGAACAGAACCAGGCCCATTCTTTGCAATGGGGCCAACTTCCGATCCTATGCCAAAATGAGGAAAAAAAACCGAGAAACAAAACCCAAAATGTTCAAACTGTTTCCGCCGTCGACCATCAGAGAAACAGCAACATCAAATTTCATGTTACCTGTAGTTCCCTATTGTTAAATGCGCCTGATTTGTTCTCTTCCATCTCTGTGGGATTAATTACAGGGGAAGGGAACATGGAGTTTCTGAAACAGAAAGAAACGAGACGCACTGTGGTCGCAGGAGCTTCCATCTCCTGAAAGCCGGCGAGGATCCTGTGGCTACCCTTCTGCCCGAATCCGCAAATGTATGCACAGTTTTGCATTACTCTTTTTCCTTTTATGGGTTCATTTTGTTTTCTTTTGTGTACTCCATTGCTTATGCACCTAGTGGTGTGGAAACTGGTACCAGACCAGCCTGTCATATTTTCAACCCATTGGTCTCTGTGCACCTTCATCCCTTCCTCTATTATCCGTTATGAATATGTAGAATCCAGCTACTAGAGTTGAAAAAAGGTTCTTCATTTTGTGTTAATTTTGGGACATTAGCCATCACATCATACACCCAAGCGTGAGACACTTCTCTCATGCGTTTAAATTTATTTATTATTATTATTATTATTATTATTATTTTTTTGGGGGCGGGGGGGGGGGGGGGGGGTCATTACTGTCTGTCCCTCTCACACTCTAAACTCCCCAATTTCGAAGAAAGCTAGTACGCCGCCGGGGAAAAAAATAAATCTGGCTTGATATTAATTGATTGTGGAGATTAATTCGTTGCTGAAAATGTCATCGGCATATTTTCAAGGTGTCGTGTTGACTAACGACTTCCAGGTATTGGTTATGAAATTCTATTCAATTAAATTTCAGAATTTTTAATCCTCACTATTTATACCTTCTTTAAATATTAAAGAGACTTTTGCTACTAGAATTATTGTGAGCTTTGAAGCACAATTTCATTTATCTTAGCCCACAAATGTAAGAGATGAACGAAAACGTACGATTTGTTCTAGTAAATTCCACCTCAACTACTTAAATTTACATGTTTTGAGTTTTGTTTTGGTACCTCCTTTCGTTGATTTCTGGTCGCCGAGTTTTGAACCTACGATCTTTAAATTATAATGATTGATTTGTAATCAAAATTGTTTACCACCATTCTTTTAGATTCCATCATTCTCATCTAACAGACAAATTGCCCTCTCTAACTCCTAGCTTTTACTCACCTATTTCTTAATTCTTAGCGTTTACTCACATCTCCTCTCTCTGATCTTCGTCTCCCATCCTGTGCGTACCCACTCATTCCTTTTTAGCGTCTACATTTCTCTGCTCATGTTGTCCTATAAAATAATACACATGTCCTATATTATAATACTAATTATCTTAAAAATTAGGACAATTAATTTTTACCCGGACAATCATTATACGAACTAGCATAACAATCATTATAAGAACTAGCATAATTAGTTTACAAAATTAGGACATTTAGTTTACAAAACCAGGACAATTAGTTTACGAAACTAGGACAATTAAAAATTAATACTAATTGTCCTGCAAAAAAAATTAATTGACATGGAAAATGTTATTTACTGTAATGAAAATTAGGACAATTAAATTTTACCAGACAATTAGCATATAAAATTAGGACAATTAGCATTCAGATCTAGAACTATTAGAAAAATAATATGCGGGGGAGGAAAGAGGTGGGATAGGAAGTTAGCATGAGGTGGGGGAGAGATGAAAACATGGGTGCTATGAGGGGTGGGAGAGAGTAAGTTTTGGATGATGAGATTAGCAATAAAATTGAAATGATAATTATTACCGACTTCAAAAGATAGAAAGAAAAAGCACATAAACTCTCAAGAGATGATGGGATTAGGAATTTTCAGGATGATTGTTATTAAGCCCAATTTTTAATCAGCTCGGTGTAGAGTATTTATTTCCCTGATACTGTAATATACATACCCAAATATATTTGTAAACAACAAAATATTAAAATCAGAAAAATTTGATAAAATCTTCTGCGGTTGAACAAATTATACAACATCGAGAAGAAAAAAAATGATTTTTGGGTCCAACATTTTATACTAAATAAATGAGAAATGCTAGTGTTTAATATATTGGACGGATGAGTCCGTCCAATATGATCGTTTTTACGGTTTTAAATTTCTAATGTTCGATCCGAACCGTTCAATATGTTCTCCCTATTGAAAACTTACAAGAAATCAAATTTTACATTTTTTTCGAATTTTTTTACTTTTTTTTTGTATTTTTGAAAATTCATGATATAAACATTATGGATCGTCCAATAACAACGATTTTCTAAAATACCAAAAAAAATAGTAAAAAATTTCAAAAAAAATTTCAAAAATTGGTTTCTTATAAATTTTCAATATGGAGGATATATTGAACGGTTCGGATCGGTTAATTGAAATTTAAAAATATGAAAACGATCATATTGGACGGACCCCATCCGTCCAATATATTGAGCTCTAGCATTTCTCTAAATAAATTTATTTCGATTTATGAAGGAATGAACTTGTTTTCATACTCTGTCCTTCTGAGCTGGGGCCACCTTAAATTATTTATAAAATCGATGAAACTTTCTAACTTAATTATAATTTACAACTAATTAATAATGGCATATATATTCTCTCCACAGTATTACTCTCAAATATATAATGAGCTGATAATATCATATATTTCTTAACAAATAACAAGTACTAATGTAGTGATACATCTTTTGACAATTTCAAAACTTGAAATAAACTTTGAGAAATAAGAGAAAATGACTTAACACTATAATTATAGACTATAATTATGCTGAGAATATTAGGCAAGTCAAATAAAATTTCAAAGTGAAGCTGAGTTATTTGCCCAGTGATCTCATTCTATTTCGTCAATTAAGTGGTCTTTGGTTCAATTCACGGAGAGAACATTTATTTTCAAATTTTTTATAACAAAATCGTTGGTTTCAAACCAACCTTCAAAAAAAATATATATATTATTTCAAAGTGCAATTTTGCATCTGAATAAAAAGAAACAATCTTTATGGCTATCAATGAAAATTAATTAATATTAGCAGGGAGGCATGTCGCTGGGGGGAGGTAGCATTTTGGCATCTGCACTCTTGCCGTTCTTGGTTATGAAGACCGTGTTCATACCCCAAGACACGTGGCGATCAACATGGCAGTGCATGTACCATACTCCAGGATTAACTGCCCTGAAGCGAATCGTAGCCCAACCATTTTTCGGCACAGCAACAGTGTTCTCCTTTGGGGGATCGACCAAGTTGTAAGTCAATGGGTCTTTTTTCTTATCAAAGTTACCAGATCCTCTGCCGACGACATAGAAGCTCTGTCCGTGTAAGTGCATTGGGTGGTTCTCTGGCCCTATGTTAGTTCCCTGAAAGACGATCTCAACTGTTGTGTTGTAGTTTAACATCTTCACCTTTGTCACCTTTTTGGTAAGATAATCTGTGGGATTGCTATTTTCTGTGAAGTTGAAATAATGTGATGGGTTGTCAGGGAAGTCGGTGGTGTAGACACCTGGTATAGAGTAATAGTATGCACTCAATATACTTATTTGTGGGGTTTCAAAACTGACATTGTTTAGGCTGGCAGCAAACCTGCCCCCCAATGGGCCTTTGCATGAATTGTTGTGGCACGAAATGATATTTAAGGATGCTACGATATACATGTGCTCATTGATAGTTTGTGGTACATCAATGGGGTGGTTCTTGTCCGCCAGTGAGCGGAGCCCACCACTGAATATAGCTACCGTGTCGGAATCATTTATGGCTGGTAAGGGCGACAGAAGAGGTGGAGCTGATATTTTTGTGTAATTAGTTTCATATTCTAAAATAGCAGTGGTAATGTTGGCATCATAGCTGACAAGTATATTGCCAATGTAAGGACGGGCGGCGATGTAGTATCGTGAAGGTGTAGAGGAGTTTTGATGCTGATTGGCCTTTATAAGAACATCCATGGTTTGACCTGGTGAGATGAAAACAAGGTCTGTTGCATATGGTTTGGTGTAGCTACCGTCCGTCCCAACCACTGTCAGATGGTGATTCGCAATGTTGAAAAAAAATTCATTGCTCAGGGCAGCATTGATCAATCGGAGGAGGTAGGTCTTCCCTTGTTCCACATGCACCTTGACAGTATCTGCATTTGGCAGGGCATAATTTATTAGGATTTAAGTTAAAAATATCATTCTAAAAAGAGAGAAGAAAATATAAAAAGGCAAAGGGGAAAAAATAGTAGTGTCGTTACTTGGAAGGTAACCAGGCTTTTGCAAACGTGAAAGATTGTCTAGTTTACCACAGTAAGGCCCGGATCAAAATCTCATTTTTTTAACATGGGATTTCATTTCATTTAATTTCGTTGGAAAATTCTTGATCAAAATGAATGGATTTGGTGTCATTTGGTTGGAATTCCTATGGGGCCGTTTGGATTGAAGTGAAAATTTGAGTAATTTGGAGAATTTTCTATTCCTATGTATAAATTTATTATAAATAATTCAAAATCTTCACAAAGTTATACACTTTCCAGTAAATTTATGTCTAGGAATTGAAAATTTTCCAAATTCCTAAGCGATCCAAACGGCCCCATTTAATTAGATCCAATGAAATCTTATAAAATCAATTGAATTGAATTGAAATCCCGTAAAAAAAAAACATTTTGATCAGGGCCTAACTACACCTAGATTTTGTAATAGATTGTGTGATTCACTTTTGGCATAGTGAATTGTGCGATTCACCTGATGACATACTGAATTGTGTTTTCTGCCCACCTAGATTTCGTAATTAATATCGTTATAATTTTTTCTCCACTATCATTCCAAATTGGGTGATTCACTTTTGGCTCCACATATGTTAGTCAACAACAGTTTTTCCTAAATTCTTTCTAGAAGTTGGACAATTTTCTTTAGCTTTTTTTTTGTTCCATTTTACTTTTTTTCTTCACGAGACCTTGTTCTTAATTAATAGTGATGATAAGATGGACTTCAAAGCATGATAGAGAAGGCATACTATTTTTCGAGCAGGGAAGGAAGTCACCAGGTTGGCCATTGATAGTGTTAGCATCGGAAGGTTGTACTTCACCCCCGCTCTGGAGTGCCTCTTCTAGCACTGTATTTACATCCTTATTCCACCACTCTCCTAAAATGAGAGTGAACTCTTTATGCGGCTTGTTGAAGGGATACACGGTCCCCTGCTTTGGGTATATGATCAACGGACCATGAACCGTGGCAAGGTCAAAGTCACTGTGCGCATGCCACCAAAGTGTGCCTTCTTCATATATCAAATGCATCTGTTGTGTGAAGTTGGCTCCTGGCTGAATCGGGCATTGTGTTATTTGCTCTGGCCCGTCAGACCATGGGTTCCTTAGTAGGTCCACGCCATGCCTGGTGTTTGGAAATGCATTGCAATTGGTTAGTTATTTCTTTTGAAGTTTGAGCATGACTGAATGTTTGTTTACTTAGATCAAATTTTTTTTGGTATAGTACAGTAATTACCAGTGGAGGGTGATGTTCTTTTTTCCTTGGTTGATGACGTTGACAATGACGGTATCACCCTTCCTAGCATAGATGGTGGGACCTGGGAATTGGCCATTGACAGTCAGGATATTCTTGGTGTGGCAAAGCCTTGTGCATGGAGTTTCTTTCACCTGCGTAATTAATTATGTAATTAGGATCTCTAATTATAACTAGAAGTATTAGTTATGTGTTAGGTAGCTTTCATATATATACTGTATAGTTACGGCACTAGGGTAGTTGGCGATGATTCCAATTCCTCTGTTACGGTTTTGCTATTACTCCTTTTGTACAGTGACTCGGTAACTCAGTAGAGAGAACATATTTTGAGCGGACAGTACTGGACAATCAGTTTTGGCAGTATGATAGTTTTTCTATGGGCAATATGTGGAAAATTCTAACAAATGGTTAGTAGATTAGAGTTTCGTATGTATGGAATCTAAGAGCGACTAACCGTGTTCATACTTCATGCTTGATAGTTTTTCTAATGAGATGAGTAGTGTACTGAAGGACAACCAAATAAATAATTATCAAAATTAATAACTTCTTTTGGAATGGTTGACAAGCTGTTAACAGATCAAAATTAATAACTTAACTTTTAGACAACTTTCTTTAGGCACCGTTCGGATGCGTTGAGAAAAAGGTAGGAAGAAAGAAAGAAATAAATTATAAACAATCCAAACTCTTTATAAAGTTACGCACTTTTCAATACTTCTTTCCATTTCTTTCCTTCTTCCCTTCTTTCCACACCTATTCAAACGGAGCCTTATAGTTCAAATCGATTGCATATGTATCAAACTTGGTGCAATTTGAAAATAGATTTATCATCCATCAAGCAATTTGAAAATTAATAGTCGGATTTCGTAATGCTTGATCAATTATCAAATGATTATCAGCAACTATTTGTACAGAGAAGGACAATAAAAATTGGAGGCAATGTACGTCTTCCCCACAATAGTATACTGAGAATATCAATTAACCAAACCAATATATAGCACAATACAATACACAAAAATTTGACTTTAATTAAGGGTAGATAAGTGGAAAAATACGGTATATAATCTAACAAATTAAACGGTTTTGATAACATTAGGAATAAATAATAAATGGAAATTAAAATAATGAAAGTGAAGAGGGGAAAAAATTACAATAAAGGTGTGGTGATGAGTTTCAGCCCAAGCAGTGGTGAAGAAAATGCTTCCTAGCATACAAAAACCAAAGAGAGTCATCAAAGAAGTCCCAAACTTCATAGCTCTAATTGATTCTTGAGAAAATTACATCAAAAGAACATCCAGCTAATTTTCTTGTTATTTTCGTTTCCTGTTTCTGTTTGGATGGTTTTCTTGTAAACTAGCTGACGGTGGGTTTAAATGGATTGTATGGACAGCAATTTATAGCAGTGGAATCATTACTACGTACAAAGGCATGCTCACTGACCAGGCGTGGCAGTGTTGAGTATTCAAAGTCTACTATTATAACTGCAGGCTTCTTACGCTATTTTGAATGTCCATATTTTTTTCGAGGGCTGCATTGCACAGTGGACAATGGTATGATCTTCCTCAATTAAAGATCAAAAGTCAATTACAGAGTACAAAAACAAAGAAAATGTAGCAAATAAGATTAAAAAACTTCTTGCTAGGTAAGTTGAGTGCCGTGCGCCTCGCTCCAACTGCTTAGTGCGTACAAGAGTTCCACATCAAAAAGGACTTTAGTTGAATTAAGCACCGAAATTCATTGTCGAAAATAATTTTACAGCGATGTTGTAAAATTATTGATAATAGTTAGTTTTTGATGTTGTTGATGATTTTTTTTTATAGTTTGACGAGTTTTATTTATTTTAATAGATGTGCTTGATATTTTATTTGTAGTTGATTTTAAAGAAGCGGATTTTATTCAGAAGAAAATTGTAAATCGTCAAATTGAATTTTAAAGAAGAGATATTTTGAAAGATAAATATTATATACAGGTCGTGTATTTTTTTATCGAGTAATATTAGAATGATATACGAAGAATAAAAATAAAAATTACTTAATCAATTATTATGACGCTACAAATTTTTTTTTTTTGAAGGCCGACGCTATAAAATTGTATTTTTTATATTTTTAACCAATATATATTATACAAATTTTGAGCCCTAAAATATACTTTCATTTATTTTCATTAAATCATCATACTACTTCCTCAACCACCTTGTTTATTTTTTACTTTCGCTTTTCACTTTTCTTTCTTTCCTTGTAATAGGGCTGCTACCTATTGTTTAAAAAAAGATTACTTAACCGGAACTATGTCACTGAGAGAAAAAGAGCTCGTGTGAATATTTGACCTGAACTTTTGACTAGAGTGTTTTTTTTTAGTTCAGAAATTGCCGATAATTTTTCATTAATAAAAAACAAAAATTTATTTAATAATAAAAGCTCAAAACAAATACAAGTTATATCAAAACTGATATGTCGCAACAAATAAACAATATAAATTTTTAACAATGTCTATATCTAATGTATTGGTATCTCACTGATGTCAATTCATCCAAATCCAATCTAGAACCTACTAATTCCTACAAACTACGCTCGATGCAAAATCGCAAAACAACACCACCGAAAAATCATAAACGAAAATGACTATCAATGCTTATCTCAGTAAATCGACCAGAGTGATAATAATTAAAATTACTTGTATCGGTACGATCGTTTCGATTTTCAAAAGTCAAATAGGAAAACCGATTAACAAAATATAAAAGCAACTATTCTTACACTGAATGAAGCAAAGTCTAACAGACCTGCGAGAAAAATTCAGTGTTCATCATCATGGTTGACTAATTACTAAGAACATATCCACGCGCATGAATGACTAAAAAAAACTGATTAAATGAGATCTTGTGAAGAAAGACTAAAAGCAATACAAATCAAATAAAAAAAACTCAGTACAAAAAAACTGTTAAGTGGCACCTTGTCCTTGTTGTTTTCTGACTTTTGTTACTCTGTAACTCCGTTGCTTAATCAAAAGCTGGTTTCCTGCTTGGGGAGCTTTTAGTTCAAAAAAATAAAACATAATCCGGGGGAAGCTATAGCTTGATTGGACCCACCTTGAAAACAATTTTATTTGTAGTACCTATATTTAAATATAAAAATTTACATGACCCATCTAAAAAATGCTCGGAGGACCCATTTTAGAAAATCATAAATTGAATTATTATTTTGGATATTAGATATATTATTATAGATTCCGTGTTGTTGTTATAGATATATTTGATTTCTGTAATTTTTCATGAATTTTTTTAAGTCACATTGTTTTAAAATTGTTTGTTTGAAAAATATTATTACAATATATCTATATTAGACGTTATGTTGTACATATGTTTTTAGGAAAAAAAAATTATTTAAAATCCTAGCTACGCCCCTGTACATAATTAATAATAACTCAGTTGCATCTGCATATGAATTGGTAGGGGTTTGTTGGTTTTGACCTTCCTTGGGTTGCATTGGAGTTTAGAACAAACATTTTCGCTTTCATGGCGCCTCACATTTGCAGTCGGGGATTATAGAAAAGTTTACTATTAATTAAATACATAATATACTATTTAATAACTTATAACTCCCAAGCACAACTGAATTTGATAATTAGTAACAAAATGGATGTCAAATAAAAGGTCATAAACCCAAATTGTTGACTAAATACGGCTCATGATTCATAGCTGGCGTTTTATGTTGGAGATTTGAGATTTCATCATTTCAATCATGGATTTCATGTGCCAAACTTATTGGAATAGTCCAGCTCCTGCCGTAATCCTTTTCACCGTCCAATTTAAGCTTTTAAAGGGTGCGTTTGGATCGTTGGAAGAAAGAAGAAGAAGAAGGAAGAAGAAGAAAAAAAAATTATAAACAATCCAAACTCTTCACAAAGTTACACACTTCCTAATACTTCTTCCCTTCTTTCCTTCTTCACACACCTATCCAAACGGAGCCAAAGTGTTTTCAATTTTCATATCTTGTTCGTGGAAAGCACTACGAACCCAAAATTACTATCTTTTGGATATCAATATTTAATTTTTTTATTTTCTTTTAAACTAACCAAAATAGCAGTCATGAATTAAAAATTGTAGTGTGAGAAAGCTAACTAGTATTTATCTAACTTCTTATTCAATTAGTTATTAGAAAATTTAAGGAGAGTAAAGACAATCAAATTAACGAGTGAGAAAATGACATCGTAGGATCTTCTCTTTCGATATATTTCTTTTTAGCCGGTCGGTGTGTTGAATTCCAATTGTGACTTTGTGAGGAAAAAAATTCATTATCCAAGGATACCAAGTCAAGTCTTTGTTAAAAAAAAAATAATAAAGGACCTCAGTAAATTAATACCATAAAGACTAAGGTGAATTAATTGTTTTATAACGCAAATCACATGGATACACGCGTAACGATACCAAACGGTACGTATGTCTCAGTTGACAAATACTTTTGGTCAGAAGTCAGAACCAAACCAGGTAAAGTACAAATTGCTTGACCTTTGAATATATATTTTTTTGGTGTATTAGTTTTACAAGGTCTTGTGACAGCGAATATCAGTTGAGTACTTTGAAATGGATTTGTAGATAAATAGCTATTAGGGCTGTCAATGGTTATGGTTATGATACGGTAAGGTCAGAAGTCAGAACCAAACCAGGTAAAGTACAAATTGCTTGACCTTTGAATATATATAATTTTTGGTATATTAGTTTTACAAGTTCTTGTGTCAGCGAATATCAGTTGAGTATTTGAAATGGATTAATTCGTAGATAAATAGCTATTAGGCTGTCAATAATTATGGTACGGTAATATAGAAGATATTTTCATACATGTATTCATTAAAAATTGATTTTATCCGTACACATTGAAAATTTAAGATAAGGATAGAATAATAGTACATGATGGATAATAATAATAATAATATTATTATTATTAATTTAATAAAAATTAATGTGTTAAATAAATAACATCAAATAAATATATGGATAAGTTATAATATTTAGATAATACTTTAGATATAATAAAGATCATAAAATTTATTCTTATGTCAATTGACATTTAAAAAGTCTATATAACTAATTATAAATTATAATATAATAGAGTTCAAATTAATGTTTTCATCAACATAAATAAACTTTGATGAAGATTGAAACTAATATTATATTTTATGAAATATGCTAGTAACATGATTATATATTCATATATGTTTGTAAAATTTTATCCGTTAGATAATGGGCATGAAATAGCCTTTACCATAACCGTACATGATAATGATAAATAAATAAAATTTTGTTTTATCCATAACCATATTCGTTAATCTAACGAAAATAAAACCACATCCATACCCAACTTATTCTATAAATACAGATAGAATAAATAAGTTTCATTGACAGCCTTACTAAGGCTACAAATTGGAGGGCCTAAGAGAAAAAGTCGAACTCAACCGTCCCCCCACATACGCTGGCGGCTGGTCCCTCTTCCATTTTCATTTTATTTGTTTTTATAGGATTTGTATGATTTTACTTGAGATGACATGAGATTAGGGATGAAAACGGATCGGATACGGAGCGGATGTTGGTCTTTCCGTATCCGCATCCATATTTTTTTTCCGAATACTAATACGAATACGGATGCATTCGAATACGGATACGGTTCGGATATTAAACGAATACGAATACGATTCGGATATTATCGGATACGGAGTCGAATACGAATATATTTTATCGGATACGGATTACATTTTTATGTCATGTAATAACACATTAATACTTTCTAATCTACATAACCAATTGTTAGCATGATCTGTATTAATCATTATCTAAAATTGTGTAAAATATTATATATTATATATTATATATATAGATATTATTGCGTTATAATGCATATAAATTATACTATATTATTTATATACAATATCCTAAAATATATCATAAAGTTATAGAAATCTTCGACTTTATCTTTTTAAAAAAATAAATAGTAATGTCTAGTATTAAAAAATTAGCATATTAGCATATTAATCTGTTTATACTTTAAAAAATAAAAAAATTGACAGAGGCCCACTTGAGCTCATTTCTCTTCTTCGTCAATTAATACACAGCCCCCACTTGTCAGATTCGGCTTTTTCATTCTGTTCCTCTAGGTAGCGAATGAAAATGGGGAGAACAACAGTTTAACCAGAAATTGAATATGAGGAAGTCGCAATTTTGATTGGCTAAAAAGAAATCGCACTATAATTGCTATCACAACACTAGTTTGGTTTGGTTGAGGTTCGCACATACATAGATATCACAATATTGCATGCGGATATCCGTTTATAAAAAATAAAAAGATCCGGATACGGATAATTATCCGTATTCTCATCCGTATCCGCAACGATATGCCTTCCCACATCCGCATCCGTATCCGCTTAAAAAAACTTTCGTATCCGCATCCGTATTCGTTCGGATGCGAATTTTAAAATCCGAATCCGCTATTTTTCGGATACGGATGCGGATCGGATCGGATAAAATCCGATCCATTTTCATCCCTACATGAGATACGGACACAAAAAATCCAATAACATATGAATATGGGCCGAATTTTATACACTATTTCCCGAAGTCTCCGCGGTTTATTTAAACCCGCACTGCAAAGTCTTTCAGTAAGTCTTGCAGTGACAATCGTCCGATTTAATTTGGACGGGTAGATTAATAGGGACCGCACGAATTTCGATAGATCTGATATTACTTATGAAACATTCGTCGTTAATCAGACGGTCACGGATTTCAAAATTTGCACTGTGGATTTTTTTAAAAATAAAACGTAGAGGATCTCGTTGCTTCTATGTTGTAGATCATTCTGTGTGGATATTCATGTTCCATGCTAGAATAGCACTTATATCATCTGTTATAATTGACCCGTTGCAAACATAATACACAAAACGAACAAAAAAAAAAAAAAACCAAAAGTGATATTGGGGTACTGTAGAACCCTGGAATTTTATTGTTGTATGATTTCTTCGAGAGTTGGTACAAAAGGCAATGAAAAGAATCACACAATTGGCTTCGTTTGAATGGGTGCAAGGATAAAAAAATAGCTTCTTTTTATTCCTAAATTTATTATAAATAATTCAAACTCTTTACAAAGTTACACACTTCCCAATACTTCTTTCTTTATTTCTCTTATTTCCACACCATCCAAATGGAGCCCATAAGATCTTTGTTCTAGCTTAGCACATGTCTGATTTATAGCCCGAATAATGTTGGACTTCTTGTTAGTTTTCGTGTTACTATATCTAGTCCTATGAACTATAAACTCAAGAAGTTAGATATATGATATTGCATATTTTTATATAGTTTTGGACCGGACTTTAATCCGAATCACAACTCAAAATTCTCGATTTTATCTGTTTTCAATTTATATATGTTGAAATTTCGTATTGTTTGAATTTCATTTCGTTTTGCAGGAGTATAGAGTCAATTTACTTGAAAATCGACGTAAATTGACACGAATCTGTGCCCGACGCGTGACACAACAAATCTCGTACCACCACTGGGACCATCACGTGACTCAATTTGGATCATACTAGGCGGTTTGTCGCGCGTTGCGCGACCTATCTTTCTTATTTTGTTTTTTCTTAATTCGAACACCATGATTGATTTTATATTCTGTTTGATTCTGGAGATGCGTAAAATTGATACGCAGAGCAGTGGCGAGAGTGAAGAGGAGTGGAATATTTTTTAGGGGTGGTCACATGAAGGCTGTATACTCACATGAGGAGCTATTTTCATGTTTTGTTGGTTGGCTGTATTTGTCACGGGCGTTGTTATGGTTCAGAGGAAAACTGTTTTTCAATTGATTGTATATAGTCATAGGGTGCGAAGCTTAGTATAAATAGAATAGGTTGGACCTGGAGATCTTGCAAGAGGAGCATGAGGGTACTGAATGGCTAGCAGGAATGCATTATGGAATTATATGTATGTGGCTCTGAGAAGACAATCCTGATCTTACTCTGATGATGAGAAACCCATCGTGGTGAGCAAGACAGGCATTGTCTTCCCGAAGCAAATACATATATACAGGCAAGCAGGTTATGTCTTATAGTGAAGGAAATGGAAATCAATGAGTGAAGTTGAGTAAAATATATCAGATTTTTTTAAATGTGTATTATATCATGTTTTATTATGATGCTGTCCTAGAGTAGGTGTTGGAATATACGCTATGCAGCACTCATGTGATGTTGAACTCAGAAGAGGATATCCAGTGCTTGGTTTCGCCACCTGATCCAATTTTGTATAATGCAGGATTTATGCACTCACCTGCCAGAAATCTGTCTGTTAGCAATATAATACTATAAAAGAAAGTTCTTTTATTTCAACAGAATGCAGTGGTTCCTTTTTTTGAGTAAGAAGCCAGGCAAGAATGGTAAACTGCGTACCAAAGAAGGCAAAAATAATTCGATTTATTTGTCGGTAAGCTATGAACTTATTATTGATAGCTAGGAATTCTTATGTCATTGTATTTTTGTAAGCTCTGCTAATGATATGATAGGCTCTCTCTTTGTTTTTATCACATAAGGTATCAGCCAGCAATTGTTTTTCTTTTTTTTTCAGTGTGCTACTAGGAAGAGAAAACTTACTATAATTGAATGGTCGGGGAGCATGGTGGTGCTGGTGCTGTGAAGAAAAGCGAAGATCGTACTTCGTCCGGTGTCGACATTAATGTGCCAAGGGAGGATTGATCGGAGGATGACGTTGATCAAGTTGGCAGGCATTGCTAGTTGTGATTATCTTTTTTTTTTGTGTGTTTTTTTTTATGTGTCGTTTTCAGTATATGTGAATAAGTGCTCAGGGTGTGGCTGAGCTAATGAGGCTGTATTGTCAATAATTATGTTATGGAATGATGATCTTGTGTTCGATTGTATGGTTTATTTTCTGTATGAATCTATAAAATGCAACAGGATATTTCATGCGAAGTTGCATGAATAATGAAACATTTTATACATGAGTTTAGGTGGCAGTATATTATCTCGGAAATAAATGCAGTGTATACTACAACAAACTGCGTTTAAATTGTTTACACAGTTTAGTTTTTTGTCCTGAGAGGATCCTAATTGTTGCAAAAGCCTGAGCTATTTTGATGGTTGCTATCTATTTAGATATTATGTTTACAAAAGGGCAGCCATTTTTAGGAAACTAATACGTAGGTTTCTTACTATATTGTTAAAGGATGGTGATGATATAAACAATGTGGTGGTCTTGCGCGTTCATAGTTCAGTTCTCCCCGCCAGATTCTGCGTTTGCTGGTTGAGGTGGTGATCTACAAAGTGATTGGTTATGTATTAGATTGTGAGGTCCATAGTTTGTGTATGATGTCATGCAGAGCTGATGTTATTGTGTGTAGTTATTTGCTGTTTCTGATAGCATGGTAGGTATGTATTCAGAGTACCTTTGTTCTTCATCACAGGCAAAAAGTTCAAATTCAAGCTTCCTCCTTGCAGTTTTGACTCCGCTCGTTGTTGGAGGTACTGCATCTGATGCAGACCTGCGTAGAATAAGTGTGTGAGTTTTATAGGATAGCCCACACAAATGTGGTTTCATTTTGCATGATTATCGTGCAAATACACTGCCGGTATTTGCCAATTATAATTCAGAGTACATTATATGCATAGCGGGTATCATGAACATATGAGAATTGCATAGGTGAGTAGGAAAGAATTAGTACCTCTTTTGACTACTTGGTTGTACTGATTGTGTTGTTATAGGAGGGGGTTCAATTATTGTGGCCTGTTCCTGTGCTGAGGCAGGAGTAACTGGTACTGATGGTGTGAGAGGACCATGCTGTTGTGGCAGGTGGTACTGCAGGAGGAGTATTGGGTCTGGTAGTAGGGCGACCATGTCATCTGGGAGCTGTTCATGTCGCGTGACTGTGTAGCTCCGGTTCGCTTCATATCCTCCAGGCTGCTTTCCTGGGACAGTAAAAAGATATGCTTTGTTGACGATGTTGAGGAGTGTTGGTGCTGCTCTGTTGCCTTCTTGTCTATCTTGTTCTGCTTTGAGCGCAACTGCATTGGTGCCAATGATCATATCTGTAGTTTTTCCAAGAAGGATAAATTCAGCTGCACCTGTCCGGTCCCTGACATGTACTCTCACTCTGTACCTGTTATATTGCATGGTGGTTGTATCAAAATAGGTATGCAAAGGAATTGATGTTGTAAGGTAAAAACATATGGGGATTGTGCCCACCATGGTATAAAGTGCCTCCTAGGGACATGGCATTTTGGACAGTAGAGGCCAGCTGTGGTTTGCTCTAGTTTCTTATGGCATTCAGCGCAGGCTCGATAGGACCAATCAAAAGGATTGATAACATGCGTTATCCGAGCAGCGCATTCATACAGCGATTCCTACAAAAGATAAGGAAGGATGATCAGTGAAATCATTGAATATAATTTTGTTTTGGCTGAATACAATTCTTTGACCAAGTTCATTGGTTAGAGAAGACTCACAGTAAAGTTATCGAGGTAGAGGGCATTTAGATCAGCTAGAGTGAGTCTTATAGGGTTTGGTCTGGGAAGCAATGCCTGTGCTGGAGGATTCCTGTTGAACAGGTCTGGTGTTGCATGAAGGATTATAGGATTCCCATCAAATGGTGTGCTGGACATAGAATGAGATGATCATGCTATTATTTTCAAGATATATGATAGCAATAGTTTGTTCTAATATTAGTATCGTCTGTTTTGTTGGCGATACGGATTTTTTTCAGGGTTTTTGTGAGATCCGAAATGAAATGTATCATATTTTTTGTATAAAAGTGGGTACAAAATTTGTCACCTCTGGAGATAATGTGAAATCTCTTTTAGTTCAGTGTCTAAATAAAACCTTGTGCCTGTGTATGTTTTCAGTCCATACATTCCTGTATGGTAGAGAAATGAGTAAGAATAATAGGAACGGTCATGAATAAGAGTTGAATAAAAATGGAGGAAGATATTTTTTTGTGCGAAAAATTGTTTGAGAGCGATATAATATGAGAAAAACTTACTCTGGTATCTGTTTATCTGGACACCGTAATTGACACGTACTGTACCAATGCTAAAAACGCTCACACCACTCAGCGGAAAACAAACCACAAAAACAGAAACAGCACAACAAAACCATCAAAGCAAGTATGCAACACTATTAACATGCAAATAAAGAACAGATCAACATGGGCACAACATGCTTACTTGTATGAATGGTGCCAAACAACAAACAAAAAAAGAAAAAAGAAGACAATACTCACAGAATCACAGTAGCAGCCGGAAGACAGACAAGAGTAACACAGAAAGTAAGTGAGCAGAGCACAGAAGAACAGATCCGATGTGTGGGGACCAGCAAGGAAGTCCTGTAAGAAAAAAGGCGACAATAGTGAGGAAAAATAAGAAGGCAGGCTGCAAGCAGGTAGATAAAACAACGATGCACATGATGTTTGTAAAAAAAGAACAACAGAAGCAAGACACAATATAACTCCAGGACCCCTTAACAAACAGAAAGAGCACTGAAAAAAGCATGGACAAATAGTGTAATATAGGTTCCATTCTGTTGTTAAAAAAAAATTCCCCTGACAACGCAAGCTAGCCAGCACCAAGAAAAGCATGGAGCTCTATATAGAGCAAGGGGGGAGAGGGAAATCAAGGAATGAAAACACTATTATGTGCTTTTGGTAACAAAAGGTCTGTACAATCTATCCGTACCTGGTGACCACGGCAGACAGCGATGAAACAATAAAAAAAATACAGAAAGCAAGAAATAAACTGAGAAAGGAAAAAAGAAAGCAGCTACTTTGGACCACAACAAAATAAAAATTACGTAGCAGTCACACCACATGTTCCATACTGAATATTACCTCAGAAACATCCATGTTCTAGCCTTTGGATTACAACAAAGTAAACTGAGAAAATCCATACTACCTGAGAAATTTCATCTGAAACTGGAACATGAACACTGAATATAAGAAGCATGAATATTACCTGGGAAGAAAGAGAGAGAAGCAATGAAGCTGGAACAACCTACAATCCATGACAGAAGAAAGTGATTAGAAGGAAAAAACTAAGCAAGCAGCATCAATTCATAACTGGAAATTCTGATAAGGATGAAAAACAGGAAGTAAGAAAATATATTTTCTCACCGAAAGCAATTCTCTGAGCAAACAAACGGCAGCAGCAGGCGATGAGTTCTCGGAAAATGAATACAATGACCAGGCGCAAAATCCAATATGGAGCAAAAGAGCGCAGTTGGGAGGCGAAACAGGAGCAGAACAGTGCTGCAATGAAAGAAATGAGCCCAGCTCAGGAAAGCCGCAAGCATAAAGTGGAATTTCTCACAGCAGGACCACGCGAAACACTCCCAGAAGAGAAATGAAAGGAAAAAGAATGCGTACACCGGAAGTACTAACCTGAAATACACCGCAAAGAATGCAGAGGGAACGGCGCACGAACCACGATCAACCACCGGGATCGCTCCGTACGCAAGGCACGCGCGGATTGACCACAAGGCCATACCGAGGTGAGAGAAGGAAGACGAGGCAAAAACAACAGCAGCGTTGGATGGGAACCTTCACTCCGGAATATACTCTCGAGAAGAAATCGAACGGCTGAGGTGAACCAACCCAAGACGTGGGATGGGAATGAGAGAGACTGTGCAACGAAGAGAAAGTAAATGGCCAACAACGCGGCGTGCATCAAATCTGAGCCATCGAAGAAAAGCAAAGAGAAATGAACGGCGGAGAAGGGGTCCGCTGGCAAAAGGGAACGACAACCATACGATCCCATCAACAACCAGCAAAGCAACGGCCGGGATTGAAGACTGTTCCAACCACCGTTTACCCACAGTCGGTCAACGCAGAGGTCAATATGCGGAGGTTAATATATTAAATGATGTCTCATTCTTGGTCCAGATACGCCCGCACATCCCACCAATGTGACCGTACAACACTCCAAATCCTACCCCGCTCCGTATATAAGGTGAACTCAAATCAAGTGCCGCGCGGCACCGTGCAACGCGCAATCTGAGCCGTCCAGACTAAATCTAATGATCATGGGTGCTCCATGTATGTAACTCGTGCCGTAAGACCTGAAAAAATCTAACCGTTCAGATCAGATCGAATGGCTCGGATCGCTGAACGGCACGGTGCCGCGCGGCACGGGATAAGGATCCATATAAGGTGGCCCCAGCGCCATAAAGAAATAAAGAATAATATATTCAAAAGCTAACAAAATAATATTCTCAATCTCAATTTCGGAATTTCTATTATTTATTTCATTCATTCATTTCTATATACAAATTTACAATGTCTCTATTTATAAACTACAACATGAAACATCATATATTGATTAATAAATCTAGTGGAGATCAGGGCAAAGCTACATAGTATTTGGACCCACCTCAAAAAAAAATTATTTGATATTTCACTTGTTTGTAATAAAAAAATCACAAAAAATTAGGGAGTCATCTCAAAAATTTGAAGGACCCAGCTGGACATGCCGTATTAGATTTGAATTACGTAACGACACCTAAAAAATCGCATTGGGACTCAGGTAACATTTGTTCCCGACTAATCGTCTTCTTCCTTCATCCCCAATGAATCTTATAAATACAAAACTTAGAATATAATTGAATATTTGGATGAATAATTATTTTTAGCATATATATCGAGGCTGATAACCATTATTTTTAGCATATTATTTTTAGATTTCTATTATTACTAGATCTGTACATCGAGGTTCGCTCGACAATATTGGATGTTACTGTAAACAATAACTAAAAAATTGTGCCGTTAATTTTTTTAATTCGGTAACTGATTGTGAATAAATGATTTTAACAGAAAGTACCTTGTTTTTAAAAGTATATTTTCTATATAAGATAACATAACCATTACAATAAAAAAGCAAAAACTGAAATAATTAAGTCTTCTCGTATGTGGTTTAGTTTTCAACATGATCGAATTAATTTCATGCCGATATATACATACGTATTCTTTCAACATAATGGAATTGCATGCTAAAATGATTGGTATTCCATTAGAGTTTGTTTCAAGCTTTTCAATATTTTACAAAATTAATAAAAAATTTTCCATAAAACAAACCAATTGTATAGCCTCAGATAAAAGTAAATATAGAGTTCAAAATAATAAAGATATGTGTCTTAAAATAATAAATTAATTTTAAATATAAAATACATGGCATGTTTTTAAATTGAAAGTGTGAAAACTATAAAATAAATTATGCATATTTTAGAACTTAATGTTGGTGAACTATAAAATAGTTTAAATGATAGTTATGTTGACATTATAAAAGTAAAAGATCTTTCATCGGTTAGATATACAGTTTGGATTAGCTTAGGCTGTCCTTTTACCATTATGTCTTTCAAAGAAAAAAAAAACTCATAAATTTTTCCTTTGACATCTACATTAATTTGAAATGTACAAACTATACATAATTGACAATAATGATAATTGCTTATTGTTAAAAGATATTCTAAAATATAAAAATAGATTTAATTAATTTTTTTTAAAAATATAAACATTACTTAAGTAAATTGTAATTTAGAAATATAATTTTAAATTTATATGATTGTAGAAATTTAAATAAATTGGTGCACCTATAGGCTAATATTTGTTTCAATATTTTTCAAAAAACTTGAAATCAAAGTAACACGTGGATATGGTAAAGAAATTTTATGGCAAAGAAGTAATATTTTGTTTACCATTTGTAAATGTGAAATAGTTGATGAAAATTTGAAATAAGGAGCTATTTATAGGTAAAATTTTGGCATCCTTTGGTGGAGGCATCATTCAATTTGGTGTCTTTGTCAAGAAATGCACCTTTTCATTTGCACCCTTTGAAGTATCCATTCAATTGCACTCTTTGTCCAAAGGGTCCCTGATAATCCACCTTAATTTTTTCCGTCTCTTTTCAGCTGGTGCCTTTTTTAAATTTGTATGTTGGTAGGTTTTTTAATTTTTTATTTGGATGTTAAACTTCTTTTATGTTGTGTTTCTTAGGTTTCTGTCGAGGGTCTTTCTTTAGTATGTGTAGCTTTGAGCTCTGGCACCAGCTATTGATGTTTTCTTTATTTTTTCGAAGGCATTTAATATTGAACCAGTTTAATGCTATTGCCTACGGGCTTTCATCAAAAAAAAAAAAATTGCACTCTTTGTCAAAACATTTCTTAACTAGCACCATATAGTCTATATGTCAAGATAATCACCTCTTTGATCACACTCTTTAAAACATCATGTCGGTTACACCTTTTGGCGAGACATCCTTAAATGACATCATATGGTCTCTATGTTAAACAGGCACCTTTTCATTCACATATTTGGGATCATTTTTTATTGCACTCTTTAGTGAGACATCCTTTAAATGACACACATATTTTGGTTTTTTTGTCAAGACATGCACTTTTTCATTTGTATCTTTTAAAGTATCCATTCGATTGCACCATTTGTCACGATATTTTTTCAATGGCACCATATGGTCTATATGCCAAGATATACATATTTTTGTATCGCACCCTTTAAAATAGCTGCTTGATCACATTTTTTGGCACCACATGTTTAAATGACACCGTATGGTCTCTATGTTAAAATAGTCATCTTTTCATTCATATTTTTTGAGATCATCCACGAATTTTTTATTATATTTGATATTTCATAAATTTTTTTATGTAATATTATTTTAGAATTATTTATTTAAAAATTATTATTATACTATGTCTATATTAGACGTTATATTCTACACATGTTTTAACTTTTAAGTAAAAGAATTTACGAGCGTGCTAATACAAAATCCTAGCTAGAGACGGAGATCATGGAACTAAATAGATAGTGGAGAATATAGAGATAAATGAACAGTGGAGAATGAAAAATGAACAATGACAAAGTAATTAATTTCATAACGATTAGTAGATTTGACACGATGAAAAAAATAATAATAATAACAAATTTTTTTTTCCTTCAAGTGCGTCGGCGCTCCAGCTGCTTAACGCAGGGTTTAGGGCTTAAGTTCTAGTCTCGCTCCTGATCTCATGTGGCGCCGTGCATCTGGCTTGGCCCACAACAGGTGGGGGATCCGACGGCTGTCGTCTGTTCTCCGGCGCCACGTTTTCGACGAGGGAGACTGGTCCTACGCGTCCGAGTGGTGGGACCCTTCGTCAGAAGGCCACACTGTTTTCAGTAAGCTCTCCAGCCACGGAAATGGCATCGTCTCTGTCGCCGCCTATCCCGCTTCAACACCAGTATAATTACTCTCTCTCACTTCCAGACTTTATATCATATGCCAAAAAATACTGAATGAAATTCTGACCTTGTGATACATTCAGTCAGTGGGTCAGTGGCTGATGACTGAGAAGTGGCTCCAACATAGATATGCCGGCATGTACCCAGAATTGAACCAAAAAGATTGTCAGTTTAAGGTTCTTGGGTACCAGTGGCGTGTTCTCAAATTTAACGAAGATACCCATCAGAGTGCTGTTAAAGTTATGGCTGCTTGTCGGCCGTCTGATCCAGGATCACTGATCTTGATGCAACAATCTCACTGCCTAGCTGTCCCATGTATGTTTAATTGAATATTATTCTATGGTTTCTGATTTTTCTTGTTACGATTTTGTGTTTAAATTATATGTATTTTTGTTAGATGTAAAGAGTATGGTGTCAGTAGGGTTGACTGCTCTAGCCGCGTCCTCGTTTGATCTCCTTCATGCTGTTATAGGAAAGAAGAGCATGAACATTCTGTGTATTGGCCATGGAGGGGGTACCATTCCACTGTTTCTCGCTAGTAAAATCAAAGGTATTTGACTTTGCTTTTTTTTTTATATTGGTTACATAAGAATCGTACCGGGGGTTAGCAAAATCTGACAGGACCTGAATTATCTCATGGATAGTGAATGTACTGAAACTTCGACTAACCTGATTTGAGCCAAATATGGTTGTAACCAGCAATCTGATGAATTTACTGTCAATTTCAACCTGCATTGTACTCGATTAAACCCAAACAACCAATTACCTGACAAAATCTGAAAAACCCTGCTGACATGAAATCAATACCTGCTCGACCTGGCCAGAAACTCAACTGGAATCTGAATGTGGCCACATGGATAATTATAACTTATAATTGGGACTGAAACTAAAATGCAACTATTCTCATATCGATTGAAATTAGTGAATTCCAGAAATTTAGGTTGAAATGAACCAAGTTCAGAACATTACAGGATCGTACCCTAATTCAATCAACCCTGCTTGATTACATAACTTGAAATCAGTGTGAGGCTGTGAGCCTTAAAGAATCTGAATACCAAAATGACCTAATCCAAATGAACCAAGGCCTGAATTTATCCACTACTCACCCCGACCCATCCTAACTGACGCCAGCTGGTCACTGAGCATCTTTCTAACCCTACTCCAAGGATGTCAGGTAAGGACAGAAAATATTTTCAATAAAGGTAAATTTATTAATCAAATAAAAAGATAACAGAAAAATTTCACAAGTTTGCCTCCTTAAATCTGGCTACTGGTAATCCTTATTTTTTTATAATTTTGTTATAAATTAGGTTCTAATGTTCATGTGGTGGAAATTGACCCAGTTGTAGTAGAAGCCTCAGTTCAAGCAATGGGCTTCCCTTCCTTTGACCAAACACAACAGTTCATATGGGATGAAACCCTGAAAAGCCGAATCTCAATTCATGTATCTGATGTGTACGATTATATCAAGAAAGATCCAAATATTTATGACATAGTCTTTGTCGATGCCTATGATGGGGACGATATATTCCCTTGCAAGCTTTGGGACATTGATGGGGATTTCTTACCTCACCTTGCCAACCGGGTTCATCCAGTTCATGGTACGGTTGTGGTCAACCTTCATTCAGACTCTGATGTGCCCACCAGAGGTGATGGAGATGATAGCACTTTATTGTTCCAGAGTTTGTTGCCTCTAGGGAAGTATGTGCGGAAAGTTTGCAGCGCTTATAAGGGGCATTTTGGGGAAGCTTTTACAGTGGCTGTCCCCTGGTTGTGTAACATCACCCTTGTTGCATGTAAAGGGAAAAATTTCGATAGAAAGGATATAGTCTCCGGTCAGCTTGCATCAAAATCAAATTTGGTTGAGGCATTGTTGAATTTGAAGTTTTCTTGTTTAAATTATGTTAAAAGTGGGCTTATGGTGGTCAAGTGATTTTGTTCTGTACCTTTTTTATTTTCTTGTTGCTATTTTAGTTTCCTTTGATTTTGCAGTTCTGAATTTGTTATGTGCTTTATTGAAAAAGAACCCAGTTGCTTCAATTCATAAGAAATTTTCACTGAAGCTATTTTTTACTTCAATTCAAAATTATTTGGAAGACGGTAATATGAGTTGGATGCTTTTATACTTCTGATAGAACCAAGTTTCCAGGTTTCCTTGACCTTGTTACATTGGGAAGTCATTCTGGATCACCCTGGAAATTGTCATTCCATCAAAGTTTAGAACTGAAAAAAAAAAGGACTTTACCTAATTTTTTCTAAAAATAGGACAACTTGATTACCTCCACAATTTTCATAAAAGACCATACAGATGACAGAGAAAAAATCATTTGCTTGCTACTTTCTAGGAACAGTTGTTTTATGCCCCCAAGAACCACCACTATAAGCTGTAAAATACCTTCAAATTAAAACTGCCATCCTAAAATAGCACTTGCTTTTAGCTCTCCACTAGACATCACCATCAACCTCCCTCCACCCATGTCTGTGGCGGCCCCCGCCACCCTTGCCATGACCGACTGGGCATCGACCTCCAGTTTCAAAAAAAGACCTACTAATGGATCAGGCTTGGGTCCTAGGTCTGGGAAAGGTGGGTATTACCCGTCACCGCCCCCATTCCCATTTACGTTCCACTTACTCGAGGTAACAGTCATATCTGCACAAGACCTGCAACCAGTGGGCCGCTCAATGCAAACATTTGCAGTTGCATGGGTGGACCCTTTGCACAAATCCAAGAGCCGGCTTGATGCTGTAGGATATACTGACCCATCTTGGAATGAGAAGTTTGTATTTCGTGTGGAGGATGCAGTATTGCGATCTGACACCTCATCAATCAATGTCGAGGTCTATGCACGTGGAGCGGTATTTCGCTCAGACAATCTTCTTGGCACAGCTCGTGCACTGCTCTCCACATTGCGGCCATCCCTTGCCACTGAATTCCATGCTCTGCAGGTATTATTTCTATTAATTTCACAATCTTATTTACATTCTCCTTTTGACAAACTCCGAGTGGAACAATGAAAATGTTTTTCTTTCTACCTTTTTGACAAACTCATTGCTTATCAAAAAAATCTTATAATGGAAATACAAGTGTCTTCAATTTTCATTTTTATTCTTGTGCAAAAGAATTACAGAGGATTTCAAACTTCTGTATTTATCCTTGTGAAGACTATGTCGCGGATAAAACACCATTTGTAAACAAAAACAATTATTTAACTATAATGTATAGTTTTGGAACTTTTTGTTGTGCATTCAATTGAATTAAATTTATCAATTCAAGACATTACTAAACAGTACAACTGTGGTTGACCCAGTGATAGCAAAAATGATTGTAGTTATCAAAGCCCTTCTTAGAAACAATCATAACCATGTCTAATGTTTGAACTTTTTGTTGTGCATTGTAATTGAATCAAATTTCAGTTGTACCAGAAATCATACTGCATTATATTATGCTTATAAATTACTGACCATATTATGTAGGTGCGACGACCCAGCTCACTCCGACCGCAAGGGATTTTGAATATCGCAGTTTCTCTTCTTGATGGATATGCAAAATCACTTCCAATGTACCAAGACCTCAACCGGTCGTATAACATCAGAGAGAAGACAAGGATAGACAGCAGCAAAGGAAAAGGCAGAGAACTGACAGTGAGGACAGAGAGAAAACCATCTCACAAGCACAAGAAAAGCTCTAAAAGGTGGCGTTGCCTTAATCCTTCAACAGACTCCGGTGAGATAACGCCGGTTGAACCAAAACCTTGGGTTGTCAAGAGGAGAGTGAGTTTCAAGGATCCTGAGGTTGAAAACATTTAAACAGGGGAAGAAAACAGGGATGGTGGAGTGGGGTTGAATTGGCATTTGTATTTTGGAGCGACTTTATGCGCATTTGCATTTGCATATTGGAGTTACTTTTATGCATGTATATGTGCTTGTGCGTAACATTTTATTTTTTTTGCTTGTGGACTCCAATTAAAAAGAAAAAAATTGTGCTTGTCGGGTTCCTTGACTTGGGAGATTTATTTGTTTTTGAAGGACGGCCAATCGTTATAAAGTGACTCGGCATAACTTTGGACATGGAATAAGCTAAAAAAAATAATAATTTAATAAAAAAAAATTGGACATGAAATAAATGATACTAGTACCAGCTTAAAGTTAGTAAATCCTCTTTTGGTGGAGCATTGATTCTACTAACAAAAATTTGATGATTGAATTCAAAAGATATGCTCCAGCTCCTTACATGAGACATAGACACATAGTAAGGGCCTGAGGATTAATTAGGTAGCACATTTTAGCGGAAGAACAAATTTTGGTTGTAGGCTTTTGTTTTGTTGCTCCAGCCTCCAGGAGCAAATTTTGGAATTTTCTATAGATAGGGATGAAGGGCCAGGATTTCTGTACAGTAAGTTTTATAATTTGGGCTTGAATTTCGGTGCTGTGAATTCTCTCTCTGTTGGACTATGATATTCTATGAATTTGAGCCTCCTGATTTGCATTCGGCCCCAGAAAAAAAGGACGAGGAGTCGAGGAGAGCAAAAGACAGAAATGAGTAATCGCTCCTTTGTTTCAAAAAAAAAAAAAAAAAAAAACAAAAAAAAACAAAATGAAAAGAAAAGAAAAAAAAAGGAGTAATTGCTCCATTGCTCCTGTCTGGTCTTTCATGTTGTCGGTGGCATATAATATATTGCACCGTTCTGTTTCGTAATTGCACGTGTTTGACGATTTTATATCATTTCTTGTATCTACTTAACTTATTATCGAGGAAAATTATTTATTACTACAAGTATATCGTTACTATAAATATATAGTTTATCTGTCAAGAATATCCCTATATTTCATGTATTTATATTATTATATATACTTAGTTTGGAGTGCTTTTATTTGAGTTATCATGTCAAACTACAATATTTTAAAATTAAAACGAGTTATAATCTCTTTCTAATCTTTTATAAATATATATTAATCTATTTGATATACATAATAACTAATAAGAGAAAATAATTTTTTTATCATAAAACATTTCAATTCCTTTCATTGAAATAAAAAAATCGAAGATAATAAGATGACTGCTAATGTTTGCGGAAGTGATGATATGAATTATCTACCTATTTATAGTAAAATATATATTCAAAGATATGTTTGATATAAACTAATAAAGAGTGAAGGAAGAAGATAACTATTATCACTTTCCGAAAACTTATTTGATGGTAAAATTATCTTCTTATTCCTAGCATTTTCAAAAGTATAATGAAAAAACTAATTTAAATATTTATTTGGTCTGAGAATGAAAAGTGAAGGAAAAAAAATAATTATTAATGCTCGTCAAAAAGGATAGTACAATAAAATTTTACTCATAAAACAAATTTAAAACTTAAAAAATATATATTTTATGATGTGTTTGGTACTTTGGTATGATAATAATAAAAATCTAATTAAACTGTTATCACTTGTGAAAGTGATTATAAGAATTATCTTCCCATAAAATAATTTTGAAATGTAAAAGGAGAAAATATCATTATTTAAAAGTATGCCTAGTAGAATGTAAAAAGTAAAGACGAGGATAACTATTATCGCTCGTGAATGTGAAGATAGAAAATTATTTACTTATGCATAAAATAATTTTACAAACGTTAAAAGAAAAAATATCAAATATTGAAAGGTGTGTTTGATACGAGTATAAGAGGTGAAGACAAGAAGAGAACTAATATCACTTATGAAAATTATGATGATAATTTATCTTCCTGTTCATAGAATAGTTTTACACAGTAAAAAACTAATGTATTTAAATATGAGCATTTGCTCACTACCAACATTTTGGTTGCAAATTTCAATATTTTACTATTAAGTTTTTTTTTTTCAAATTTAAAAATTCAAACGTTAAATCCAAACCGTTGATCTTATTTAGTTTAACGAGTGATGCGTTTTCATATAATATTTGTAAAATTTGGAATTTATTTGATACTCGATCATCAAAGACTAAAGCATGAACGTATTAGAACGAATCTATCATAAGTTCGTTTGTTTTTCTATCTATTGATCGAGTATCGAATAAATTCCAAATTTCACAAAACTTATATGAAAACACATCGCTCATTAAACTAAATAAGATCAACGGTTTGGATTTAACGTTTGAATTTTAAAATTTGAAAAAATAACTTAATAATAAAATGTTGACATTTGGGGGCAACTAAAATGTTTGGTATGAGAACAAAAGGTGGAGATAAGAAGATAAGTATTATTGCTCGTAAAAGTAGGGGTGAGCAAAAAACTCGTAAGTCTACTCAGAAAAGTAGGGATGAGCAAAAAACTCGTAAGTATTATCGCTCGTGGAGATAAGAAGATAAGTATTATGGCTCGTAAAACTGTAAAAGTAATAATAAATATAAGAGAATTTTTTATTTGCCATCCAAACTGACGAAATTGAAGATTTTTACTATATATACGACTAACGGGTTTTTATTGTATTTAGGACTAACGGATTGGTAGGATAGTAGTATATTAAACCTAGCCTAATAAACTATGCTTGCTTGTATAATATAATTAGTGGCGTGCAAAAATTATGTAACATAAAGTTTGAATAATGTTATAATGAAATATAATTGTTTGTGTGTTTAACAGGCATTAAAATAAAAAAAATGGAATAAGTAGTTAAAAAAAAAAACTTATATATCCGTATGTTAGTCTTACGAGAGTGGTTATCCTTTCTCGTGATGAGGAAACCGTCACGTCTAGCTTTGGAACATATGTTTGTTAAGGATACAAAAAAAAAAAAAAAAAGATAAGAAGATGACTATTATCTCTTTATGAAAGTGATAATAAGAAAGATACGTTTGGTATGGTATGGATACAAAACGTGAAGATAAGAAGATAATTATTATCGCTTATGAAAGTGATAATAAAAATTATCCTATTATTTATAAAATAATTTTAAGCGTATAAAAGTTAAAAATTTAAATATATGTCTGACATGAGATTCAATCTGGACATGCCAGCACACGCCCTGATTTTTTTTCTTCTTTTCGGGTGCGTTTGGATAGGTGTGGAAAGAAGAGAAGAAGGAAAGAAATGGGAAGAAGTATTGGGAAATGTGTAACTTTGTGTAGAATTTGGATTGTTTATAATTTTTTTTCTTCTTCTTCCTTCTTCTTCTTCTTTCTTCCAACGATCCAAACGCACCCTTCGGTTTCTTAAGTTTATTGCAACTAGCTCACGAGTCACGAGCCCAACCTGTTATTTTTTATCAGCATGATCCGAAGGAACCCGTCGATTGTGCCTTTTCAATTTGTTTATTTGTTCTCCGAGGTAAATCAGGCAGCGTGATAAAAATCCATGCTGTCCAATTACAAAGGCAGAAACGAATACAGTGTACGTGTAAAAAATATATTGTGACAACAAACTCTGTAATATAAGGTTTTAGGGACTTTAAAAAGAGCGGAATAGTTTGCAAATAAATATCCTAATAATTATGATAACAAATTTTAAAATCAGAAATATTTTATAGGTATATCGTTACATATATAGATAGAGTACAATCAAATTTCTAATAATTTTAGTATTATTAGGTGTACATAATATATTATTAACTTTGAATTGTTAAGAGTCTGATCGGAATAACGAAATAGACGAAATAATTGGAAATGGAAACATGATTCGTGGGTTTATTGACTTATTGTGATCGGAAAGGGCTAAAATTGCTATGTGAGAATTCAATTGACGCGACTTCACTCCCGTGAAATCCGAATTTACATCCTCTACAGTCGAATGTCTTGCCTGTACCGTCCAGCCAAGTAATTTTTAAAAATTTTAAAATTCAAATGTTAAATCTAAACCGTTGATCTTGTTTAATTTTACGGGCGATCGCGATGCATTTTTTTATAAGTTTTATAAAATTTAAATTTGCTTTGATACTAGATCAAATGATCAACAAATGAACAAATATGGTTAATTATCACTGATTAATTCTAATACGTTCATAATTTGATCATCTAATCAAGTATCAAATCGACTTCAAATTTTGTAAAACATATATATAGAAATACATCGCCTGTAAATTTGAACAAAATCAACAATTTGGATTTAATATTTGAATTTTTTTATTTTTAAACATTAAAAAAGACCATCTTTGCTGGCTGGATGGTACAGCCAAGCTCCTCGGCTGTAGAGGACGTGGATCCCGTGAAATTCTGCTCTAAATTCTCGGCAAAAATAAAAACGAAAAATTAGCAAGAATCAATTTAACGCGTCTGATCGGCCTTCTCTCCCCTTCGCTGGTGAGAGATCAAATCGTGAAAATTTTCCTCTGTCACTTTTCGACCAACAGATTTCAATCAATAAATCTTCTCTTTTCACCAATATTTTGAAAACCGACCCGGACATCGAACAGGCGAAGCCATCGGTTCAATGGTTCAATTGGTTCGACCGGTCGAACTGGTAGAATGAACCGAATGACGTCATGGTTACTATATAATTTATATAAATTAAATGTTCACTTGTTTACATCAAAAACCAACTAGTCTAGTGGTAGAGCATCTCATTTCTATTCAGACATCCCAAGTTCAATCCCTAATTTATTGGGAAGTGTGTAACTTTGTGAAGAGTTTGAATTGTTTATAATAAATTTATGTCTAGGAATTGGAAATTTCCCAAATTTTCACTTCCATTCAAACGGCCCCTATGACATTTTTTGAGAATTTCATTGAACTAAATGAAAAATATTTAAAAACTTATAAACCGGCCAGTTCGGTTCAACAGTTTCGATGAAACCTGACTAGACCGGCCGGTTCGTTATGGGTCACTAACAGTCAAAAAACCGGCTCAGATTGGACCGGAATAGAATCCGGTTCGTGGTTGAACCGGTCGAATCGGCCGGTCCGGTTTTCAAAACATTGCTTTTCACTTAAATTGAACTCATTTTCCTCCTCTCGTCGTTCCGATCAAAGCCAAAAAAATAAAATTGTATGTAGAAATCATATCACATTCTGAATTCGAAATGACCAAATGTACTTTTATTAGTAAATGTTCAAGACAAATGGTTGTCAAGTGATATCGAAAATATAGCAAGTGGGCTCCAAATATCAGCCCCTTGCAACAGCATTAGGCAGTCTGTGTCAATGTGTGGCCACAGAGGGTTTAGCCTCACATGATGTCTGTAGTAAGTCAGACATGAAACGTGGAGCTTCCCTTTCCTCGCCAGTACTCACAACAATTGGCCACGTCATTTTCTCCAGCACTGAACTCGTGATCCCATGCGGATGCGGTGCCTTATTGCTCTTTTTTATAGTTTTATGGCCTCTTCTTTTGGCAGTTCCTTACCAACTTGATGTTGCTTTAACGTCATTAAACGTAAAACGTCATCACACCATTTGGTTTATACAAACTTTTGGATTACATATTTACATCCAACTATAACAGAGATAAAAAATAATTTTCCAAAAGATAAAATAAATAAAATAATGGTGAGACGTGTGTTTTCTCTTATGAATTGTATTAAAAAGATCACCTATCTATTGCACAACAACCATATATTAAAAGATTGTTGAATTGTAATTTACAGAATTAAATCATATTGACAATAATTTTATTTGAAAACTGATAAAAAATTATTAAAAGTTTAAAAGTAAAATTATAGATATTTTATACCATCTACGTGGATTGTGTATTTCCAATGTAATTTTAAAATTTATTAATTATTAATCATGTGGTCTGAAACATTAAAATTTCTATTTAATTTGCATTTGATTATTTACGATTTTAAAAAACATATGTTAATATTTAATATGTAACTCATCTGAACTATAGAAACTTATCTATAATTTAATATGTTAATATTTTAATTTGACAAAGTATTTTTGGAAAATCACCCCGCTGTAAAATCAAACAATATTATATATATGTGTTCAATCCTAACGGTAGCCCTTGACCAACCCTCCAAGGTTCCAACCATAAATAAATTGTTCAAAAACCATCTCCAATTTCTACAAAGAGAAATAGGAAAAAGGAGGGAGAAATGGAGACCACCCTCTCAAGGACTAGGAGCTCTTCAAATCCTGACCTCCTTGCTCTCCTCTCCTCTTCCCACCACCAATCCCACAAGAGATACCACTCAACCACCGACATCCCCTCCTTTACCGACGAACCAGCTCCTCTCCAGTCCGTTTCCTCTCTCTCCATCTACGCCGACCTATCCCCAAATGAATCGAACCAAGAACCAGGCACCTCCATCAATCATGATTTCACCTTTGGCTCTGTGTTCAATCCGAAACCAACAAAAAATAGAAATAAATCTGGTCATAGAGGTGTTCCTTTGTTTCTTGCAAGAGGGTTGGGGATTGATCGGGTTGGATCGGAGTTGTTGGATGTAGCTGAGATTTTCAAAGGGAAGTGTCCCGTTGCAATAGGATCTGGAGAGGAACATTTGGAGCTTGATATGGAATTGAAGAGGATCGTGGAGGAACAGCCAGGCAATGCAATTGCTTTGAGAGATTATGCACAATTTCTGCATCAGGTTAGAGATATCGTTCCAGTTTTTCTTTTACTTTTTGTTAATTAACAACTATTTGTTAAATCTATTATAAAAAGGTTGATTTTTATAGTAAGTTTGAAGGAATAGGAATTATTGAACCTTAACTTAATGCATGTGATTGTCATAAATTAACAAGTAGTGTCTAAAATCAGTGGTGGAGAGAACATCTTGGATGCTTAATTGAACAAACTTCTTTTACAAAGTTCAAAATATGCTTTGTGATCTTTTTTATAATTCTTGTTTGATGAACAAAAAGTAATTTGTTTTATCTCATTTGAATAGACCAAAGGAGATGCCAAAAGGGCAGAAGAGTACTATTCGCGTGCGATACTTGCGGACCCCACCAATGGGGAGATATTGGCTCAGTATGCGAAATTAATCTGGGACCGACATGCTGATATGGAGCGATCGCTCAGCTATTTTGAAAAGGCAGTTCAGGTGTCTCCAGATAACAGGTACAATCATCGTGATGTGCCTTTACTGGTACCAATCATACTAGCCAAAGTAATTGTGATCATGCCTGATTTGGTTGAGATAATTATGATACCAATTGTCAATGAATCCTTTTTCCTAGTTATTCTACCGTCAAACTGAAAATCAGGACCCACGTACCAGAGTCTCTCTTTTGAAATCTGAAGAAGGAAATAGAAAAAAAAAAGGTAATATAGAAATTATAATAGTAACAGGCTAACAGCAATAAGAAACAAGTATGGGGGAGCCAGCTTGTTCATTTAAAATGCTATTAAAATATGTTTAATAACCGTCGGTCGCATACAAGGTTTGCGGTCTTCATACTTGCAAAATATTTTGGAATGTTGGTTTGGTATTGAGAAATTTGGCTCTATGAATTTCTATACATAAATAGTTTTCCTTGTCTCAGTCATGTGGATGACACAGTTATGACCTTTCAACATGTGTACCTTACCTAATTTCAGCTTTCTCAACTAGCAGTATGGATGTCCTAAGCCAGAAAAGAGTTACTTCTGTTAACAAAACCATATAAGAAATGGATTCATAATCCTTTGCTTACTTTGCAATCACTTTTTTTGTTCATGTAGTCATGTTTATGCTGCTTATGCTGGGTTCCTGTGGGAATTTGGTGATGAAATTGAGGGCGTCAGTCACAGCATCGTTCAATCTGAGTCTGCTAATGAAGAACTAGTTCGGGATGAAGCACCGACCTTTAAAACAACTTAGAGCTAACAACATGTTATTGTGATAGCAAAGATAAAATAAAATGTAGATGTCAATAAGAAGGTCCTAGGTGGATCTGGATTAGGATGCCAAATAATTAATAAAGTGGTTCTTTTAATGGAATAAACTATATATATATATGTAATCAGTTTAATTAATATGTATGTAAACTATATCTTTTTTCTTAGTTTTAGGATATTTTGACACTTCTTTTTTCTATACGACTCTTTCTTTTAGCCTGTTACTTTGGGAGCATCTCTCTAGGGCAATAAGTAAACCGTAGACTTGACCCTGGGACATTAACCGAGACTAGAATAAAGTGGTAGAAGGAGAGTGAGAGAAGCAGAAAGTTAGGAGACTTCTCCTCGTTGTTAATTAAATTATATATGCTAGAACACAGTATTTAACGTACATGAAACTTTGAAGTAGTCCGATAGCTGATAATAATTTGCTTTCGTAGCAATCATACAATCCGAGATAGATTCCAATTGGTTAAATACCAAAGATGTGTGAGACAAAACTCATTTACCAAAACGCAATCTGATGAAATTCGAACTGACACTTCACTTCACTTCATCAAGCACCAAAAATTGAACCGTCCGCTTAATAAGCAAAAAGGTAATGCTCTCAATACACGCATTAGTGACAAAATGCTTCTCTGAATTACTAGATATGTTTCCTCTTCCAAAACTTACACAAAAACCAACATATGCAAACAGACAAAAATGCTTGATAGAAGCCCATCCAAAATTACTCGAGCGAGGTAACCTCAATGTAAAGCTCTCACTTGACAAAATTACTGCCAATTCAATAAAGATCCTAACAAATCGCATAGCTTCCTGCAAAATTACCAAAAAATAGCACCTAGAACTGTAGAACTTAGCAAAGAATTTGTCTTAAAACTCTCCTATGAGGCAGGTGCGTTTCTAGAAGCTTGATCAGAGAAACCACCTTTTGATGGACCCCTTCGCTGGGACCCCGACCTGTTAACACCAGTGTAGTGACTTCTAGAAGGTTCTGAAGGGAAAATACCAGTACCGCCACCACCAGCCCTTCCTACAAGATGATTGTTGAATAATTAGAACAGTAACTAGCACATTTCTACAAGTAACATTTGTAGGCAGTTTAGAAATTTACTAGGCCCACGAGATGTGCTACTGCTAGGTTTTTTCTCCTCCACATACAGGTTTCTTCCTTTGAACTGGATAGGAGATGCCTGAGAAAGATGGAATATAACAAACAATAATCAGATGAACTGTCTCACGAATCAGGTTGTAGTTGCAAGACAAGACAATTTCCAGATGTTTAACTGGAAACCAACCTTAATTGCATTCTGAACACCCCCGACTTCTTCAAAGTCGATGAAGGCAAAAAACATTCCTGTGTCCTGTAACAAACAGAACTACAAAATTAGCAAATGAAGCAATATCCAGAATGTCTAAACAGTTTTAGTTTCATTATTATACAAGATTTCTTTCAGACGCATACCTTGCGGCTCCTAATGGCAATACCATGACGCTTTAGGCGGCCAAAGGCCTTGAAAATCTGTTCCAGATCAGCTATCTGAGTGGACGGTGCCAAGTTTCCAACATAAACTGACAAAACTTCACCTGAAGATGATGCCATATTAAATTAAGCACAGATATTAACCATGTAACAAAACAAACAAATAAATAATACTATGCCAAAAACGCACCTTCATCTTCAGCAATTGGTTGTTGAAGAGGCTCAGCGGAAGGCTTCTCAAGCAAAGGTTCTGTATTGGGCTGGTGAGGCTGAACAACAGGTTTTGCCTCAGCAGGTGCAGACCTCACAGTGCTTGTCTTGTTAAAAGGAGCAGGGTTGTAATGTGACATCTGCCCTGGCTGTGATTGCCCCTTTGCTCTCAACTGTTCATGAAGGGCAATAAGTACCTTATTGAATCACATTATGATTGCAACAAAGTAGAATGAAATAGTAAACTTACGACAGAAGCATAACTAAGCTTGGGTTGTTCGCCGACAACAACTGGCTCGATTTCACGTGACTGAGTTGGCACAGGTTCAGATTCTGGTTCAGGTAAGGGATTTTCCACAGAGACTGCTGCCATGATGTTGTTCTGGGATGGTGGTGGAGCTTGAGATAGAGCTGGAGTTGATACAGTCACAACAATTGTTTCAGGTTCTGATTCCAAAACTGGAGCTGGAGATGGCTGAGGCGGTTCAGGTTTCATCTCGGTCACATTTTGCTCAGGAATCGTAGGAATCTCTGGCTCTTGTAAAGGAGCCTCATCTATGGCTGGTTCTGGCTGGGGATGGTGGGCCTCCACATGTGGCTCATGGATGCTGTACTTGTCAACTGTTTCACCTTCTAATTGTGGTGGAGGAACAATCTCCTTTGACTGAACTTCTACATTATAGTGCAGCAGTGTCAGATGAAAAGTACTGGTAATTACAGCAATCTTTTTGGTATCAAGGAACTAATTCTTTTGCTATACCTATTCATTTTTACTAGTATTGATATTGAACTCCAACACAAACCACATACATATCTGGCCTAGAAAACGAATGACCATACCTTGTTCCTCAGGCTCTGGATTGGAAATCGGAATCTTGTTACCAAACCCATTTTGCATGAAAACAGGCATGGATCCAACAAACTGGGGACCCTGCTCTTGGTCAAGAACATGAAACATGTCATTAAGCACAAAGTAGCCCTTCTCCTGAGGTGCCAATAAGAATGTCTGGACAAAGCGGCGGCGGGTAGGCCAATCTCTCATGAGCACCATTCCGGAGACAATCACTAGGATCCCACCACTCCAAGATTCAAGACACTGGCACGTCTTTATTTCTATAGTGCTAATATTGAAATTCATCACCAAACTATGGATTTGCTGATAAGAAACATTAAAAGAGATACGTGTTACGATTCCAAACATTAAAAAGATTTTTGTATTTTTTACCCCAGTGTTCTAGGAAACCTATGGAAGCAAGAAAGAAAGTTACAAAGGTACCAAACTTCTTCTTTTAGAAATGCTAAAGGATAAAGCAAAGAAATCAGTACTTCCGAGTTCTTTTCTCAGGTTTCATTACAAATGCATCATTGAAATATTCTAGATTTACAAGGTTACCAAATACCGACCAACCACAAAGCAAAGAAAGTAACGACTTTTTACATTAATTCAAAAATCTAAGCATGCCCAATTTCAAAAAATTCACAAGATTATGCTAGGTCATGCCATACGATGCTATTTAAGCCCTTCCAAAATATGCTCTTAGCATTTCCTTCTATAAAGGTAGTACAATTTTTGTAAAACAAAGAAATAGCAACTAACTATCCCTCCAATAGAGACAGAAACATAACTAAATAACAACCAGAGTTGAACTTTAAATCAGAAAAAAAAATATCAACGTTCAAAATTTCAAAGCTTACAATTGCAATAGTACAGTTTTAGGAAAGAAACATTCACTTGTAATAGTAAGAGCATATTACCAGCATTCCAATAGCAGTTGAAGTATCCATTGTAGCAGCATCAAGTCTGACCATGGTGCTTGCGTTGTTGTAGAACTGGTGGACCAGGTGCGGATGCGTCTGAAGCATCTGGTAGTAGTTACTTGCAAAGTAGGTACCAATCTGCACCGTGTATTTCAATCTCTTACATATTGACAAAATGGTAACCAAAAGAACTAAAATGTCACATTGTGACAAAATCAGGGACACGAAACCTAGCGCAATCACGACATACCCATTATCTGTAAACTATTGTTAAGTCGAAAAGAAAGCTACTTTGGAGAATATAATAAAAGATAAAAATCACTAACCAACAACAAGACCAAACATGAACTTAGTACATTATTCACTAAAAAGACGAACAATGGTATGACATCTGAACCCAAAATGCTCAATCCAAGTACCTGGAATTGGCTGAGTTGGCCGGGGAACGGAGCCGCCATTGTCGCCCTCAAACCCTAGATCCGGAGCGCAACAACGGAGACAAAAGGAGAGGCGACAGATCCGAATCCGACGATCCGGATTGGATGGATTGATCGATGGACAGAGGGAGAGAGGAGGTAAAAAGAGAGAATGGAGAGATCGAGAAGAACTGTTGTCGATCTATGAGACTATGGAAGGGATTTGAAAGTCGATTTATTTTCTCTCTTTATAGCCTTTCCCTCGTTGGGCCGTAAATCTTAACCGTCGAGATTAGATCGGACGGGAGAAAATCACTGCACAGGATGCAGATCCTGGGGTTTACAGCCTCTTTTCGGCTACGAAACTTCGTCTCCGTTGAGGGTTCTGTTAATTATTTTGTGAACCCGGTCCACAGAATAACCTAGTCCCCTTTATAATATAATAATATAATATAATAGAATAAATTATATTTTGTATTAGATTTTGTGATCGGATTTAAATTTAGATCGGTAGCTTAAAATTACGGACTGAGATGAATGATTATCATTTTAAGACCGAAATTAATTTCTGTCTTCCACAAAATTATTGAATAATATTAATTAATAATTAAGTAGAAGTACGTTGTCCTAAGTTGGTTTACATTGCATGTCTATTTAAAGCAATCTATAGTATTAATCCGAGCTTCGATATTAATATTATGCTATTTGGCTAGTCAACAGTCTCTGTCCAACAAAGCTCTGGGTCTTTTTTATCTCTTTACTTTTTCTATTTTTTTTTTAGTTATTATTGAGCTATTAGTGAATATGATGCCATGACGCCATAACTTTTCTATATCAATAATAATATGAATAATAACTACAGTCTAAAAAAAAAGAAATTTGAATATAAATCCAATTAAAAAATATTTAAATCATTTTTAATTTGAAAGAAAAGTTGATAACTCATTTTGTAAAATATATATCTCATTAAAATTTTAAGGGAACTCATTTTCTTTTTTTAGATATTACCTCTCTCGATACAGGTACATTTAATCTACGCAATAGCTCATTTGATCTGAATAATAAATCACCTAATATGGATGACAGATGACTTAATCAACAAACGGAAACACGTCATTGAATTAAATAATAACTAGACTAAATATATTCTACTCAGTGAGCAGAGTCTATACATTTGGTCATACGAATATCAACAGCATGAGAATTGTCACATGCAGAGGTTAGCTCAACTATAAATTATAAAAATGTGAAAACTAACTATATTGAAACACGTTTTAACGTTGAATAGTCATAACGGGTGCGTTTGGATTGTTGGAAGAAAGAAGAAGAAGAATGAAGAAGAAGAAAAAAAAATTATAAACAATCCAAACTCTTCACAAAATTACATACTTCCCAATACTTCTTCTCACTTCTTCTCTTCTTCCCTTCTTCCCTGCTTTCAATAGTTATAAGCAGGCGAACTTAATCGATACATGGCCAATAAAAATTCAATCCAAATAATAATTTATTTAATCTGCACAATAACTTATTAACATAACTAGTTGATCGCCTAATATAAATGAATGGCAATTCTGCCTTGCGTACATTTTTGTTATATGGACTAAAATCTAGACCATTCGTTCAAGCGTTAATCGATTACAATCATTCATCGTACTGAATGAATAGTTTAGATTTAAACCCACATAAAATAAAGTATGCATGGCAGTTGCCAATATAAGGGCTCGTTTGGATGATATGGAAATAAGAAAAGAATAAAGATTTTAGGAAGAAAATATTGCGAAGAGTGTAACTTTGGGAAAAGTGGAAAGGAGCTATTTCTAGGAAAAGAAATGTTGTTTGGATGGTGAGTTAGAAAATAAGTAAATTAATATTACTTTAAATAAATTATTAAAAATTATTATTTTAATATTAAATAAAATACTAATTAAAGAGCACACAAAATTTCATTTAGCTAATTTTGTTGAAATTATGTATATATAATTGTTGGAAGAAACTATTCCTAGGAAAAGGAGGAATAGCTTCTTCCTAGACGTAATTTTATTATAAACAATCCAAACTCTTCACAAAGTTACACACTTCCCAATATTTTCCGCCTAAAAATAGGCTATTTATCTTATTCCTAAGCAATTCAAACGGAGCAAAAAAAAAACTATTTTTTTTTATTTCTAATACCATCCAAACGGCCCCATAACTTATTTAATCAACGACGTAGGCACTCATATAACGGAATAATCGAACATATATTTTTTGTATGGTGTAATCGAACATATTTTTTTGTATGGTGGCGAAAAGCCATCTACATAGTCGCAACCAACCTCACATAAGTAATGTCTTATGACACCGGTCACTTCCAAAATATAAATGAAATACAGTAAATAAAATATAAGCAAAATACATATGAAGAATAAAAAAAACTATAAATAATAATGAAAAAGAATTAAAATATAAAGAACATTACTTAAATATGTGCTAATTTCGGACTTCCAAAGTCCGATACGATATTTTAATAATTTTTTTTTCAAAAAAGGAAAGGCATGGTTGTACTGTACAGATGAGTAGGTGACTTGTTTAGTTGCCCATCGTTCAATTTTCTTCCCCAAATCTCTTAACTAAACATAGTTGTGTTATATTCTTTCAATGATTTTTCAATTTCTTTTAAATTTTCTTGAACGCTATTTTCCATAAGTTATATGAGATAAAGTCAGATCTTTTTTATAATGTGAATGATTTTTTTCCCTACTCATAGTAGCTGACTCACGTGGCGAGTCGTGATCAAGTAGCGGATATTTTTGCTAAGCCGCTTGGTGCAGAATTGTTCAACCGATTCAGGAAGCTATTCGGGATGAGTGCTGGAGCATAATTGAGTTTAAAGAAGGATGTTGGAAATATAAATTCTGTTGGAGTTATGTCCTAGAAGTCAATATTGAATGACTTAATTTCTTAGTTTATGTTATTGATGATATTTGATCATTTGTTCCTAGGATTTATTATTGACAGATCATTTAAGTTGAGGATCTGAATTGTGGATCTCTGTGGATCATTCATTATAATGACAATAATAAATTTAAATTGTCCATAATCTTGATAAATCTAAATTGTGAAGCAACGAAAGAAGGTTATTTGGATCGAGTTCTTAGCCAAGCTAATATGGTTCTATGCATCTCGAACCATAGATTAGTCATAAAGAACCCAATGTTATATTGGAGATTCAAGTATGATCTATAACGATATCACTTGATCTCATATGATAATGATCAAGAACATACATATAGAAGTGTGTGTGTGTGTGTGTGTGTGTGTATAGGGTCAAACAAAATTGGATAGGTTCGCGAACACTCTAACATAACCTCTACCTTAAGCAGTATACGAGATGCAGTTGTGCATCCATACGTAATGGATGTATGAGTAACTTGCTTTAAGCGTATTATTTCTTTCGAGGTTCGAGATATGTATATATACAGATATATGACATTGTTCTCAATTCTTCACTAGCTAGAAGTCACTATTGATTGACTCTAGGCCAAGTGGGAGATTGTTGGAGTTATGTCCTAGAAGTCAATATTGAATGACTTAATTTCTTAGTTTATGTTATTGATGATATTTGATCATTTGTTCCTAGAATTTATTATTGACAGATCATTCAGGTTGAGGATCTGAATTGTGGATCATTCATTAGAATGACAATAATAAATCTAAATTGTCCATAATCTTGATAATTAACAAGGAACATTAATTATCATATAAGATTAGTATGCAAGTTAAGTGATGATTAAGTTCTACAAATCATAGGTAAAGAGTTACCAACTTAATTGCGTATGTGTATGTTATTGGAACATAGCACGGGACATGACCCAATGAAATAAACATATGAATTGTGTTATGTGTCATTGTTTATTTCATATGAGTTTGATTCTAAATTTGAGATGGTTCAACTTTTCCACATTAGGATAGGTTCTATAAATATCGTCTACCGCTGATTCCTGATAAAGGCTGCTATACGGACGTTATTTATGTTCTCTTGAATTGTGCGGGGAAAAGTTATTCATCAAGAAAACCATATGTCCCTCATTAGTATACCTAGTGAGTGATGATATCTGTTTGGGCCCCTTGATGGAGTTGGATTGTTTGGCCAACTTGTGCAATCAACTCTAGATCAAGAAAACATATAATCTGCAAGAATGACACATTCCTATCTTGGATTATATGATGATATCATGTGACATAAGAATCGAACAAAGAAATACTTTTATTTCTTATGCAGGATTTGAATATTTGTATCAGTACATTATTTATGCGAATTGGGAGTCATAACATGTTGCTAGATACCGCTTATGATTATTGAAATTAAATAATGATTCAATTCCATGGCCAACATAGCATGAATCCTCAAAGGGTCACACAAATAGAGTTGTAACCACATGATGTATTATTTATTTGTTCGCAGTAGTGAGTATTGCGAATATATGATAAGTTGATTAATTAATTATATACCGTTTCGAACCGTTATAATTAATTAAGTCAAAGTGATCATGTAGAAATAAATTAGTGCATTATCTAATCCCTAAATAATTATTAATAAGTTAATAATTAATTTTGTTCAACTTAATTTAATTAATTGAGCCATTTGGGCCTTCATTCAAATAGTTAATTAGAAGCCCAAATTTAGGATGGTTAAATGAACAATTATAGTAATTAATTAATGGACTAAAATACAATTGTTGTAGCCCATTAAAGGTCAATCCAAGGCAAGCCATAGAAGGGTAAATATGTCCATGAATTAATTATGGAAACTAGATTTTGGAGAGCTATATATAGGGAGTTCAGCTTTGGAGCAAAGCTGATTTTTTCTCTCTCAAGAGAGAATAATTTCGAATTTCTCTCTTGTTGCTCTCTTCTTTCCATCCTCATGGCTAATGTGTTGAGCAAATCTCTTCCTCCATTAAAAGAGTTTAATTGAAAGAAAAGGAAGAAAGGATTAGACGTGATCTCCAATCGCTAGCACAGTTTCGAGATCGTGGTGATTCTCTTGGTGGACTCGAGGTCAACCTTTGGAGAAGAAGGAAGAGCGGCGCAGCACGCCACCGACTCCTACGCCATGGATTTTTCCTTCTTGATACGATTCAAGAAGAGGTATATCCATAATCTATTTTCTCTTGGTTAATTGATGTGTTACATGCTCGCAAGATCCTTTATTGTGGTTGTTTGTTTGTTTTATCTTTGTTAATTGTAATAAAAATAAAAATTATGCATCCCAACTACTTACTAACAAATTCAATTATGGTTGCATGGTCAAATGTTTATGGTTTCTAGGATAGTAATTATGTTTAGGAATTTGTGTGTTTTTATAGTTTTTCTTGAAGACTATGTCAATTTAATTAGATGGCTAAATGTGTGTGTTAATGAAAGTAGTTGAGTATTGGCTATACATACATGTAAGTTTTATTTTAGAACTAAGAACTTAGAGAAATATGATTGTAAGAGTGATTTATTAATATATGAATGAAAAGTTTCAGTTTCTAAGTTTTTCTTTATCTCCACTAATATACACTTAGTCTCGTATTAAGAAGACGGTCCTATCATATTCTAATTGTTCCCCTTTCTCCCTTTCCGAAAAAAAAAACTACAACCATGTCATCTCCTCCTCGACCAGTCAATTCGCCGACTTCAACTCCTTCTCCTCCTCCACCAGCCAAATTATTAATCACCAACCTCAACCCCTTCTCCACCTCCACCAGCTACGGCAGACCCTCCTGCTCCAATGCTGGTGACTTCCATCTCCCACCAGTGCCCCATTACTATCTGATCCTATTGTACCCATATAACAAAAACCAATCAAAATGAATCAACAAAACTACAAGCAAGCATTCTGCAATCATTACAAAAAAAAAACCTGAGATAAAGTGTCCATGCAAGCTGCATAGGCAATTCTATACTGGCACCGTCATCTTCACTTCTTCCCTCAGCTTGTCAGTCCATAACATTGACCAGTGAGAGAGCACAGAATGTATTAAGACCCGAAAAAATTAATACTAACCTTACTGGTCAATGTTAAATACATCTTATTGTATATAATGTAACATTTATTTTATATATTAAATATATATTATTGTATATAATTAAAATATATGATGCATATTATTATGTATATATATTTCTATGTATATTTATTTATACATTTAAAAAATTTATATGTTAATATCTACATTTAATATATAACAAATTTTTTTTATTGGACTATTATGTAAAAAAATCACATATTTTAAGTACATATTTTTTAATGTATGATTTTTTAATATATTTTATATACATATATTTTTTTAATATACTTATACATAGAAATATATGGTCATCGTCACCATATATTTTTTAATTAAAAAATTATATACATTAAAAATACATATAAAATATACAACAAAAAATTTTATTGGACTATATGTAAAAATAATGATTTTATGGTCATCGGCGAAAGAATTGAATATATTTTTTGTTGAATTTATTCGCCGATGACTCTAAAATTATTATTTTTACATAGTAGTCCAATAAAAAAAATTTTGTTATACATTAAATGTAGATATTAATATATAATTTTTTTAATGTATAAATAAATATTCATAGAAATATATATACATAATAATATGCATCATATATTTTAATTATATACAATAATATGTATTTAATATATAAAATAAATGTTACATTATATATATATATGTATAAATAAATATTACAAACATATAAAATATTATGTATTTAACATGCATAATTTAATTATATACTTATATTTTTATAATAGATGTTTTAATTATGTTTAATTTTTAATCATAAATTATATATTTTATAATAATAAAAACTTTGGGGGCTAAAATGCAAAATTTGCATTAAAAAATAGTTTCTGAAACTTAAAATATTTGGTTTTTTTGTTGGATCGTTATTTCGGATGACGATCCAAGCTTGGATCGTCAACTGGGATGACGATCCAAGGGTATTGGGCTTTCGTCAACTGGGATGACGATCCAGCAACGTTAGTATTAAAATTTTAATTTTTTCTTTTATTATCAAAATTAATATGAACAGTAAGGTTAGTATTAATTTTTTCGAGTATCAAGACATCTATTGATTGTGATAGGGCTGGTCCTCGATGGCCCGGCCCAAATAGTTTTAGTCAAATGAACCCAAAGAAAGCCCAAGACGAAAGTAGAAAAGGCGGAAAAATCAGAATTGAAGAGAAACGGTCCACGTGAATACGCGAGAGAAGGAAGCTCGAAAACAGTACAGAGGAAGAGTCTCAACTAGGACTGAAAACGGTAGCCGTTTCAATCGTTATTTCATTTCGTTTCGTTCAGAACGGAACGGTAACGGATAAGGATTTCAATTTCGTTTAAGAAACGAAACAACTAAGGCAAATAGAAATATTGTTTCGTCTCAGAACGGAACGATTAGTGAAATTGGTAAGTTTCGTGGCCGTTTATTTCGCGCATTTCGTCTAAATTTTTTTTCATGGTTTTATTATTAGATTGCAGAACGAAGAGATCGAGGGAGAAACGAGTAAAATTAGATTTCGGCAGCGTCGCTCCGTCATTTCTCCGTCGAACACAGTCACATCTATCTATCTCGCCTCTACACCACCGTCGCCATCGAGAGCGAGAGGTGATGATAGTGCCTCCTCTTCCTTTCTCGCGTGATCTAACCTGTCATTTCTCTATCTCTGTTTCATACAAAATGCAGAATAGTTTATTTTCTTGCATCTTAATAAAAATGCAAGACAATTAGGTAGTCAAAGACTGTTATAACCGTTTTAATCGTTCCCATCAACGAAATGATCAACGCAACATGTGTTAAACGGATGCAACAATCAACGCAATAAGTATAAAAATTTCGTGCATCAATGCAACGGTTAACGAAAATGATCACTTTCGTGGTCGTTTTCCACGTTATGCACCCCTAATCTCAACAGAATCACGTGACAGGTTCAACCGAAGGTACCTCTGAGAGACCCAGGAAGACAAGTGAGCTAACGGTTGTCGGCTAATGTCAGTAGTTTGTTATTGACCTAACGCCTATAAATAGGAGGGGTAGTTCATTATTTAAGGGATGGCTTTTAGGAGGAAGAAATAGCCCTTGTAATAGCTCTTTGTAACCCGTTTTAAAATCAATAAAATAATATTTTCATCCTCAATCTCTCTCTACTGTTGATCTCTATCATAAGCTAGCGTATCAAATTGCAAAGTTTTATTTGGTGCAGCTTTAAAGCAATACTCATTCCTCTCTTACCATAAAATCCAGAGGATAGCACCGCAACTAATTTGGGTGTGGTTTCCTCTTTCATTTGAGTGTGGTTTCCTTCTGATCGATTTATCAAGTCATAATGATTGGATTTATTGAAGGTTATCAAGTTATAATACTGTGTATCTAAATTTAATTTGATTGCAAATATAATTGGATGTACTATAGTACCTACAGTTGGATTCCCTAGTAAGCAGGAAACATGCCATAATTGGTTTTCAAATCTTTAAGGCTCCGTTTGGATGGTTTCTTCCCGGAATAAGGAATAACCACTTTTTACCAATAAATTTATTTCTAACAATCCAAACTCTTCACAAAAGTTACACACTTCCCAATAAATTTACCCATTCCCAATAAATTTCTTCCCTTCTTCCTTCTTCCTACCTTATTCTCAACGCATCCAAACGGAGCCTAAGTGCATGCCTGATATGTTGACAAAATAGGTTCATGTATACATTATTATTATTATTATTATTATTATTATTAATTGTTCTCAAGATTTTCTACATGTCAGGTAACAACTGGACAAATGATTGGATTGACATGGTTTTGATAATTTTTTTAAGCTAAATCAGGAATCAAGTCTCCCAACTTATTTTTAAATTAAAATGTTTGTAAAAGACATAGGGATTGTGGGCTGCAGTAGTGTTTCCTGATGGATAGGATTCAGGTCGAAAAAATAAAAAATGACGTCACTGTTCACACGAATTACTATAATAATTGTTAATAATTCAAAATTTTAAAAATAACGATGTTGGATCGGTATTTGAATTGACGAAAACAAAAATGACTTGGATCGTCAATTGAAAGGCCGATCCAAACTTGGATCGTCATTCCAATTGACGATCCAAGGTGAGACTGAAAAATTCACTCGGCTCTCTTTTTGTTATTCCAAAAATTGCAACACGAGTAAGACACTATTATACTTTTGATTGGAACAGTACCAATTGTTGTTGTTCTTTCAGTGCAAAGAATATGTGACGGATAAAAATGAAGATATTAGCGGTCCAACTATGAGCAACAGTGCAATCTACACAGAAACAAAAGCTGAAGATCTAGGAAATTGGAAGTGGACGTGTTTGCTCTGCTGGATTGGATCAGTGGACGTGTTTACACAGAAACAAAACGAAACAGCTTGTTGCACTGCACTTGTTCTCCTATGATTTGAATTTGAAAATTATTATCCTATATCTGCTTGATGGGGTGGATAAACTCCATTTTTTTTTAATAATATATCGGTAATGTGAGGAGATCTATTGAATGCTCGTCATTTGGACATGGCAAAAAAATGAGATAACACCTTGTTTCATCAATCGGTAAATAATAACGTTTAAGAAAACCTGAGAATGCAGTGTGAAGTTTCTCACAATCCTCTTGTGGGGAAGGGATCACATGTGGAATCGTTAGAGTTAACATGATAGCTATTACCTTTTTAGAGAGATGTGTGAAAAAAAAACTTTGATGGAATATTTAAGGATTTTGATGTCTATATAGCTATTTCAATTATATAGCATTAGAATTGACGATTATTTTTTTTTACTATAATATGATGCCAAATTTTTGTATAAAGTTTGATTAAAGTTTGCTTTTTGTGATGTATCAATATGTGTGAATAAGTATTGATTTTTCTGTCGTTGCCTTTATTTTTTTTGAGTTAATTCTACACTAGTCATAAATAAGTAAACATCACACACTTCTAATTGAATATTGTCTTTTGTTTAATAAAATAAATAGAGCAAAATATTATCCGTATCTGATAAAATATATCCGTATTCGTATTCATATCCGAATCGTATTCGTATCCGTTTAACATCCGCGCCGCATCCGTATCCGAACATATCCGTATTCGTATCCGTATCCGTATCCGAAAAAATATGAATACGGATATGATATGACCACTATCCGCTCCGTTTTTACCCCTAATATTTATAACCCAAGTGTAGAGCAAAGACATGACTGAAATTTTAGGAATGGAACAACGCATCAACACCGTTCAGATAAAGGGCCCACATATTAATTTGACGATCCTAGTTGCTCCAAATGCGGACCCAACTCATGTCATTCGTTGCAAAGGTATGAAAAATGTGCGAAGATATGAGAGCACAACAAAAGCCAACACTACAAGGAGGGTAGGGACCAAAAGTCAAGCATAAACAATTGACCAAAAGTCAAGCCAACACTGATTTTTTCAATCTCACCTTAGGATCGTTAATTGGAACGACGATCCAAGTTTGAATTGTCATTCTCAATTGACGATCCAAGCTGTTTTTGTTTTCGTCAACCCGAATACCGATCCAACAACGTTATTTTTAAAATTTTAAATTTTTAACTGTTATTATCGTAATTCTTGTGAACAATAACGCCATTTTCAATTTTTTCCGGGATTCAGGTGGGTTTTCTTTTATTCCTCATTAATAGTCTTCATATTCCTTTTTTAAATTAGCTTTAATTCTAGGTTTATGGATTTTTGTTTTACTGCCCCATTTTTTTACTTTCACGATGTCTTCTGTTATTTATTTATTGCTTCAAGTTGTGTGATTTTGATGGATTCTTGCTAAAAACAACAAAAATGATGGGTTACTACTTATTTAGGTTGGGAAAACAACAAAAAAATGTTGGAGTTATGCTTATTTAGGTTGCCAAAGCACATATAAAATTTGGTGGATACATTGCCTATTATTTATCTGTATATTTTGTTCGACTTCAATTTATTTGATCTAGGCACTGAGGTTTACAAGCCTGTTCTTAAGCCCTTATTCTAAAGGTAACAGAAAATCATCTTCGGATTTTCTTCTTGAGACATATCAACGATTCTTAGTATTTGATCATGGCTGGTAATATATATTTTTTTATGTATATTAATAGTTGCATACATGGACTAGGTTATATATGGTACACGCACAACACACAAAAGGACGAAACCATAAAGTTACCTAAATTGTACAAATTCAGGCTTGATCTCAAGGCTTTACTCAAATATCTAAATTGGTAAAAGATCATTTGCAGCAAATGGTCCTGCAAATGTAGAAAATGTATTATTATTTATTGCTAATCCTTGCCTTGCAGTTTCATCTTGGTAGATTCATTTGAGCTAGCCGAGCTAGAGGCAGACACAACTATTGCACATTAGTGAAAATATCTTCAACGGGTGCAGAAAGAGCTGTGTAGATAGCACATTGTCAGGTCAGAAAGACAAAAAGCATTGCCAAATATTTTCGGAAGACTTTCATCCAAAATATTCTCATTGGGAGACAGACTCCGCGGGTTGAAGTTTATTGGCAAAACAAAGAAAACTTGAGTCTCTCAGTCGTCCTTTTACTAAAAACTAGATTGCTTTGATGTCGCGGCTTCGCCGCGACCATCCTTCGGAATAAGTTTTGTGTAAATATTTGACAATGTTTTCTATTTTTTTGAACTAACAATACGTTAGCTGCACAACTTTTTGGGTATTAGTGCAGAGTAAGGGCGGTGGAGTCTGTAGTGTAGAGTGTAGGGCAATGTTTTTTATTTATGTTGAATGAATTTCACTAAAACAGAAGTCATAATAACACGCTACAAATGAATTATTATGTTTGCTTAATAAAAGTAAAAAGTTTATATTGTATCATTTTGCTAATAACTTGACTATAGAAATTTAGAAATTTTATTTAATAGTACAATATAATCTCAACCAACTATGAACCTTTTAACATTTTCAATAATACAAATTATTGCTTCATGTTTTAAAACATTACCAAAATTTAATAATGGTAAGTTAATATCCAAAGTAAATAAATATTATCAATTGAGAAGAAAAAAAACACAAAATAACATATAATGACTTCTTAATTACAAACTAATTAATAAATAGACTGAGTTCAAAACAATTAACAAATTATGATAATGTGAAATGGGTTAATAAATAATTAGCTTAACTGATAAAATTTTAATAGTGAAATATACTACATGTTTTGATCAGAGAGTTATACTTAATTTTTCAATTAATATATAATAATGTACTAAATATTACAAATTGTCAACTTATGTTTGCTATTATAACGCAACAACAACATTGAATATAACACAATTGTAAGAAAGAATTGTTTGCTATTATTTTTCTTTATGTTGAAGAGTGTGAATATAATAGAAGTTTTTTTTTCGCAAACTAACATTTTTTTTCTGAAATATTATAACCTCAAATTTCCTCTTTTTCTCATGCTACACACACCTCTCACCGGCCACATAAAATCCGAACTCAATCCCACCTTTTTTCCCCAAAAACCAACTCCTTCATTCCTCTTCAAGTCCGACTAATGGAGCACTATGTCTCTTCTAATTTTTCATTAATCTTGCGCAATAGGAAAGATGATACATCACCGCGTAATTGCTTTGTGACTTGATGAAATTTTCCTATGAGCCTCAACCCTCAACTCCAAAAGAAAAAAAAAGGAGTTGAAGAAATATTGGGATAGATTCCCATTCATTAATTTCAACAAAGAATTTTGGTTGGAAAACATATAAATTTCTTTATAAAAAAATTAAAAGATATAAAATTGATTGTATGAAGTGCGATGACTCGGTGCGGAGCTACTGGCGAACTCCATGGTGCTCCCAGATGGCCAGCCTGTAGGCTATCTTCTATCTCGTCCTCCTTGATGACAGACAGAGCACAATGAACAGAATCCAACGAACACGGATCTCTATGGATTCATCGTGGTGAGCAGACTACATTCTTTGGCCGACTGTCGTGGTGGATCGACACAACTGTAAAATTGAAGAACCCGATTAGTTTTCTCGCTCTGGTTTCTTCCCAAATCTCTTTTTTTTTCTGCTTGCGAGAGAGAACCGAATAAACATGCTTGGTGGAATTGGCTTGGCAGGTGACAAGAACGGGAGCACAGTTTACTCATATGGACCCGGATGCAATTGCAAGGTTATGATAACAACACTCATTATATTTTTTCCTACGCCGTGTTCATCCAGATCATAGAAAATTTTATTATTTCCATAGGAGTTCTCTGTCGGGGGCCCACCCACGTGGGTTTAGCAATTCTGTGGCTGATCTTGTGAATGTTTTCATGTCTGAGATGCAAATTGGTAGTCCTGAACAATATGGTACAGGTCCCCACAAATTTAACCCCTCCATTGTGCCACCGATAATCTTGGACAGAGCTGCAGGCAGAAATAATATTTTAATATAGACCTCACCCTCCGATCAAGATTCAAAGGCTCAGATAATTCACTTGAAAAATCAGAATGGAAATTCACAAACGGCACTGTTCATAGCACGATTTTTACATATCGTCTAACTTTATATATAGGTATAATAATATGTATTCTTATTTCAATTAATCTTTCGTTTCGACGATGCATTTTTTGTGTGGTAATAGAATTGGTATGATAATATAAATAAAGTTAATAACCTCTGTAGTAACTATACGTTCGATTCTAAATTTTAAAACTAATAAAGTTTTTTTATGTTCTTTTACAGGTATTTTTGTTTAAAAAAATTGATTCTTCATATCGTTTATTTACGGTAAGTTATTTTTTACTTCCTACTATAGTCTGTTGACGGTTTTAATATATTTTAGTAATACATACGATATTTGCCGCTTTAATATGCTGTGTATCAGTCTTAAATTCAGTATATTATGTTCCTTAATATTATTTCTGTCATCGCATATTATTCAGTGTCCCGCTCTAATTGATTTACAGATGTTTCATTCTTATGGTTGTTTACTAAAAATCTGCACGCAAACGATGCGTGACAACGATCGTATAATTAATGCTATTTTCTTTCTTTGTATTTTCATTTCTCAAGGCCTAAAAGAGTGAAGAACATTTAAAACATGTATATAGATATATTTTTTTCCTCACTCAACGTATCTTTCATTGTTAGACTCCATGCATGCATACTTCTTATTGAATCCATTTGTTATCTCTTATTTATTGGACGTTTCCAAAAAAACAAACTTCAACTTGATATGCGTGCTATATTGACTTATTGTTTGACTTTGAACTTTTCATTATTACATAGAACAATTGCATTGATTGTTATCTCTTATTTTTTGGACGTTTCGAAAAAAACAAACTTCAACTTGATATGCGTGCTATATTGACTTATTGTTTGACTTTGAACTTTCCATTATTACATAGAACAATTGCAAATAACGAAGTCAATGGCTATATAATTTTTTTTTGTAGTTCTCGTCTTCTATTTTTAACGTTTAATTATTGTCAGCTATTAGTGTTCTGTTGGCCTACGTTATCGTTCACAACGACATAGGGTACTACCAAACTCAATGAAATATTATTGTGCCACGTTTTGATTTTCTTTAACACGTGTCGTTACCTGATCGTCTTTATGATATTCACTTTGTTAGCGGTTCATCATTTTTTTGGCACTATTAGGCGAATAAAATGTATAGTGCGTTAAATTTTCACCGTTTGTTTTACGTAAATGTCTTATTTTAGTCTGGACTTATTTGTTTAGTGTTTATAATTTTTTTTGCACCTACTTGTAACTATTTTGATTCTTGTATAACTAAAATATGAAGCTTCGCCCTTCATATCATAAGCGTTTAGTAAGTACTATAATTTAGATTCTTCCGTTAATATTAAAGTCAATATGAAGTACTAAGGTCAAATGATTATTGGTACGAGAACGTATTGCTGTTTCGAACACGGCTTATTATTTGGTCGTTTTGGGTTCCGTTACCTTATGTAGTGCACGAAATTAGCCGCATTCCATCTTTGACATTTCAGCTTCAATTGCATGCTTCTACGAAAGAAATTGATGTCATACAAAATAAATTGTAAAATCTATTGTGAACAATATAATATATTTTGAAAACTACCTGATCATCAACTAACATAAAACGCATGCTGCGACAACTCTTGATGTTATAAAAAATGATATCCCATTATTTTACAACCCTGCAAATTATGATTGAATTTAAGATCGTATCATTAAGATCTTCCACTATTACATTTGGCTCCATAATAAATGTGTTGTTCTAACAAAACGTAACGCAGAAGATTTGAAATTCACCAAACATTCCTACAAGTGTGTAGGATTTTATACTAAATTTGTCAAAGAGTATAGCGCAATTGTAAGCAGGAATAAAGAAAAAAAAATTGGGAGGAAAAAACCAAAGTAAATAAGAATATATATATATATAAACCAAACGGCGCATGTCTATCAGATTGTAAATCTCATTTATTTAATTGTGTCCAAAAAGAATGAACTACGTCGGATCTAGTGAACAAAATAAACTGATGCAATTGAATTCAGTGTCTAATGACACGTGGATGAAGGAGTAAGTCGTGGCGTAGCACGATTTCATGTGTAGTTAACACAGTTGACTTTGCTATCTACAATTGTTGTGGCTTACAATGCAAAAGTTAAAGTCAAATGTATATAAAATTATAAATCTTATTTGTTTAACTATGTCCAAAAATAATGAACCACGTCTAATATCGTCAACAAAATAAACTAATGCAATGGAATCTAGTGTCCAATGACACATGGACGGGAGAGTAAGTCGTGGCGTAGCACGATTTCGTGTATAGACACAATTGACTTTACTATCTACAATTGTGTGGCTTACAATGCAAAATTTTAAGTAAAAAATAAGACAATATAATATTCATAATCAAGAAGAACTTTGTTTTTTAAATATGTGTTAAAAAATATAAGTCAATAGTTACAAACAAATTTAATAAGACAAACGAACTAATAAAACTATTCATGAGTGGACTTTAGTAACGGAAGACACGTATATGAACAGGACAATAGATGGAATATAATAGTAATATTTGAGATAAGTGCCTAAAAAAAACAAAAGAATTAGTTCAACGTTTTTTGTCTAGTTGTGTATGCACTATTTGTACACGAATTCATAGGCATTGACTAATAAAAATGCAAAAAGACAAATTAACATGAATTATACAATTTCTTTCATATATTGTCTATATACAGATTTTTAGTAAACGACCGGAAGAATGGAAAATCTGTGAACTGATTAGAGCAGTAAATGATATGTGCTAACAGGAAAAATATCAAAGAACATAATATACTAAATTCAAGACTGCTATACAACATATTAGAAAGAAAAATATCGTATGTATTACTGAATGATTTTTTAGATATATTGAAATTATTAGCGAATGATAGTAGGAAGTAGAAAATAGCTTACCGTAAAAAGATGATATGAAGAATTGATTTCTTTCTAAGCAGCAATACCTATAAAAAACACAAAAAAATTTATTAATTTAGAGATTTTAAGTTAAAAAATATAAGTTAACAGTTACAAACAAATTTAATAAGACAAACGAACTAATAAAACTATGCATGAGTGGACTTTAGTAACGGAAGACACGTATATGAACATGACAATAGATGAAATATAATAGTAATATTTGAGATAGATGCGTAAAAAAATAAAAGAATTAGTTCAATGTTTTTTGTCTAGTTGTGTATGCACTATTTGTACACGAATTCATAGGCATTGACTAATAAAAATGCAAAAAGACAAATTAGCATGAATTATACAATTTCTGTCATGTATTGTCTATATACAGATTTTTAGTAAACGACCGGCTAAAATGGTAAATATTCTAGATTACTTAATGACTAAGTAAGCAAAAAAGAATTACTTAGTTATTATTTTTGAAAATATTAATTCTATTTATAAAGATAACTGAGCCTATTTATAAAGATATGAATTATCAAAAATTATTTATATAAATATTGATTACTTAGCTACTAAAAATGTGGATAAGATCAAAGTGGATAAACATGGATATTTTTCAAATAGGACCTTAGAATTTTAAGTATTGCAAACAGGTCCTAAAATTTAGGGATGTCACATTCAGATCTACTTCTAATGACAACAACAACCGATATCAGAATTAAGGAAGCAACCATTCGATCATTGAACAAACGGACAAGATAATTATTGGAAAAAGCAAAATAACACTGTTCATAACACGAATATTTATAACAACTGGGTGTCGTACTTTTATATAGGCATAATATTGACTTTAATATTAACGAAAAAAATCCAAATTATAAAATTCACTAAACGCTTATATCTTACTTATACAAGAATCAAACACAGTTAGAAGTAGGTACAAAAAAAATTATAAGAACCAAACGAAGAATGTCAGATTAGAATAAAACATTTATGTAAGCCAAACGGTGCACGTTTGACGCATTATATATTTGATTCGTCTAATAATGCTAAAAAAAAGATGAACTACTACTAATAATAGATGGCTTTGGTGTCGCGGCTTCGCCGCGACCAACCCTTGTATGGATTTTTTTTCTAAAAATATTTGGCTATTACGTTTTAAATGGAGATAGTAAAGGCTTGTTGCGCTTTCCTATTAAACTGTTAATAGTAGTGGGTTATATCGTCGCGGCTTTCTCCACTGAATGCAATAGTGAAGAAAGACATCTCAGAAGATGAATCCAATAGTGAGATTGATATTTTCGATTAGGACCTATAGTCATTGTCAATCACATAAAGCAAGTTCTTCTGATATTTTTGAAAAATACATCACCAATTCGAAAGATGAGCCGGAATGCCAAATTCACTACCCACATCCTTGTGGGTAGATGCTTCAAAACAAAAGTGCACTCATTCCATAAAACAGGCGCTATAATAAATTTTTATCTGGGATGAGAGATTTTTGGAGAAGCTGCTTTCTGATTACCCAAGTACTGAAAATAGTGTTACGTCAATACTTAATACTATACATTAACTGTGTATCCATACACTTATTTCTCTGCAACAAAAGACTGGGAACCATTTGGTAGATAAAAGCTTTCAATTGTATTACAATCTGGCTTGCATGGAAGGGTTGCAGCGCCCCATGTTCACTGTCATTCAAAACTGAACAACTCATAAGTATTGCCAGAATTTGTTTTGTGTACTTTTGAAGTATTTTGCAATGAAAAGTCAGTAGCCCATCCATACCAAAAGGATCCTCCAGTTGAAAAGGATTAATTTATCTTCACTTCGGTAATCCCATAGCAAAAGATCCTAAAAAAAAAACAAATAAAGGTCATAAAAGGAAGAACAAAGAAACTTTCCAATTTTTTATAAACGTAGTTTTTAAAGCAAAAGTACGTGGTTAACTAATTGTATGTCTAATTCATGGTTGACTAATTGTAGAACATACATATAAAACAAAATGTTCATGGTTGACTAATTGTATGTCTAAATTGTCTCGTAATGCTCAAAGAAGGATGAAATACGGCTAAGCCCGTCCACTATGTAAGTTAATGAAACAAAAATCGACCGAATAATAATACGTGTTGGAAATAGCAATACGTGGTGTACCAATACTCATTTGACTTTAGTACCTTACATATAAATAAAAAAGTTCATGGTTGACCAATTGTACGTCTAATTCGTCTTGTAATGCTCATAGAAGGATGAAATACGGCTAATTTCGTCCACTATGTAAGCTAATGAAACAAAAAACAACCAAGTAATAATACGTGTTGAAAATATCAATACGTGGCGTACCAATACTCATTTGAATTTAGTACCTCATATTGACTTTAATATTAAGTGAAGAATCCAAATTATAAAATTCGCTAAACGCTTACGACGAAGAGAAAAACTATATATCTTACTTATACAAGAATCAATCACAGTTAGAAGTAAGTAAAAAAAAATTATAAGAACCAAACGAATAACATCAGATTAGAGTAAGACATTTATGTAAGCCAAACAGTGCAAGCTTGACGCCTTGTATACTCGATTCGTCTAATAACTTCCAAAAAATAATGAATTACTATTAATAATGTTGTCCGCTAACAAAGTGAATACAACACAAACGATTGGACAATGACAAGTGTTAAAAATATCAAAACGTGGCGTAGTAATATTTCGTTGACTTTAGTAGTATTTCACACAACACTCATGGTTGACAATAAGTACACGTTAAAAATAGAAGATGATAAGTACATAATAAAAAAATAAAAATAGAACACATAAATATGATCGGTAAATAAGAGGGACGCACACAGAACGATGAAGTATGGCCGATTTCGTCTACTAACTAATCGAACTAAATAAAAAAAACTACAGAGTAACGACTCGTGTACAAAAGACCAATACATGGCATACCAATAGTTCATATATAGTGAACAACGTTGACTTTAGTAGTCCTTCTTCTCGTAAATAGCAATGAAAAAATTCAAGAAGTCCAAATTAAAATAAGTCATTTATGTAAAACAAACGGTGAAAGTTTGACGAACTGTATATTTGATTCGTCTAATAACGACAAAAAATGATGAGCCGCTAACAAAGTGAATATCATAGAAACGATCGGGTGACGACACATGTTAAAAATATCAGAACGTGGCATAGTAACATTTCATTGACTTTAGTAGTAACTTATGTTGCTGCGAATGATAATGTAGGTGAACACAACACTTCAAGTTGACAATAGCTAAACGTTAAAAATAGAAGATGAGAACTATAAAAAAAATTATATGGCCATTGACTTCGTTATTTACAATTGTCGTATGTAATAATTCAAAAATCAAAGTCAACAAATAATCCGATATAGCACGCATACCAAGTAGAATTCTGTTTTTTTAGAAACGTCCAAAAAAATAGGAGATAACAATCAGAGACACCCAAAAAAATGATGAAGTACGGCCGATTTCATCTACTAAGTAAGCAAGTCAACCAAACATTCATGATTGAGAATAAAACAGAAATTAAGAGAGAAATACCAAATTTAATAAGAACAAATATATAAACCAAACGGTGCATGTTTGACAGTTTGGAAAAGTAAGACATGGCCATTGACTTTGTTATTTAAAATTTTCGTATATAACAATGCAAAATTCAAAGTCAAAAGTTAGCCGAAATAACACGCATATCAAGAAGAAATTTGTTTTTTTCCAAACATCCAAAAAATAGGAAATAGCAATCACAGACAAAAAAAATAAACAAACGGATTCAATGAAAAATATGCATGAATGGACTGTAAGAATGAAAGACACGTTGAAAGAAACACATTAAAAGAAAAAGAAAGATTTCTAATGTTTTTTACTATTTTGTCTCGTCTATTATGCATTATTTATACACGAATAAGTAGTCATGCATCGAATAATAAAAATACAATAAGACAAGTTAAATTATATACAATGCATGTCATTCATTATTTATATACAGATTTTTAGTCATAACGACATATCGATTTGTGATCTAATTAAAACGATCTAGTAAATAATACGTACAAAAGAGTTTCAACAAAATGCAAAAGAAAATAAAGCAAAAAAAGGAACTAATTTACAATCTTTCCATAATCTCACAAATTGCTGAACAAAAAACCGATACAGAAAAAAAGATTTAGCATTTCTAATTTTCCAATTGGCCGGAGCTATAGGTTTGGCTCCACAATTATCGCCTAGATGCTGATACCTAGATGCATTTCTCTGTGGATAATGTACGCATGTCACTGCCTGTTTTATTCCCGTTAGTTCCCGCCATCATCAATTAAATTGTGCCATATATCAGCAAGGCATCCATGAACTCATTTCATTTTATTTCTTTGTCAGCATATTGATACACAATTGAATTTGAGTTCTCTCCCCTAAGCACCGCTGGACTCTGTCAGTACAGGATATCTTGTTAAAAAATAATAATGAATATCTTAGTTGCAAATATATCCGAAAGGAAGAGGCAATTGAACAATTACCACAAAAAACCAAATATGTAGCCAAGCATCAAAATTTCACAGATTAAATTTGGTAGACCATGAACCAAAAACCAATCTTCTTTCATTTCTATCAACTAATACCTTCATTTATGATTATAAAATAAAATTTTAAAAGAATTATGAACTATTATAACAATGGCAAGGAAATTACAATCTTACTCTATAGCTGATTTTATTGATCCATTACAGAAATATGCAGCTCGCTCTTAGCCGGACAAAAAAAAAAAGTTTCTATCAAAAAGCTTATAAGTGCTGAACACATGAGAAACATGCATGTTTGAATGGTTAAGTAACAATTAAAATATCATTAATACCTTTATTGACAGTAGGCATAGTATATCTTACTTGTTCCAGCTTGCTTGATAAAGATTATGGCCGTCATAAAAGGCGTACCAACGATATTGACAAACATCGTGAAACTATCAGTACAACGGTAACCTAAAAAAAAATGCTAGCTTGGTTTTAAACTTTCAGTCAAGCATAGGCTGAAATAGCACATTCATAAATGACAATTCTCAAAATGGTACACTTCAAGATTGATTCAAGTACATATCTTTAGGAAACAGACATTACTTTATCATAGACATTATCCAAACGAAAATGACTTTGGCTCTAGCATAACACATTAAATAGAAATTACCTTATAAAGCATGAAATTATCAAAACTGAAAATTGACTTTTATTTGTATGCAAAAACCAAACGAAACAATATGTTAACTCAAAAAAGGCAGACCAAAACTAAAGTAAAAAATAAAAAAACAATGAATATCTTTACTTAAAATGTGGTTGTGCACTTGTGCTCAGATTTATCTTTTTTCAATTAAGCATAACCATCAGCTTTGTATACGAGAACATCTCATCTGACACCCTCAACTATAAATAGATAGGGAAATGATTTTAAAATAAGGAATATTTGCCAATGTTTATATCAGTAGACACTTATATACATTTATCCAACTTAAATAATAGCGCTTGACTAAACTTAAGATTTAAGCTAAAATACAAAAACCTCAATTAAGTCTAACGAGAACCCAATCTAACTATTATTCGAGCAATCTGAGGTTGATTGATTCGGAAACAAAAATATCATAGAAAGAATAAACACACCAATCAATGTAAACCATATATTAAAACACCAGGCATTTTCAAAGAAAAAGTAAAACACCTTCAAATTATTTATCTGATTCACCATGTTCATCATATTACTAACAGTGGCCCGTGCAAGTTGGGTGCCTCTTTTCTCTGGAAAAACATCAAAATTTTCCTCATCTCTTTTTCCACAAACTCCAAATCTGGAAAATTTTAATTAAAATCACGAAAAAAGCTTTAGCAAATATTTTAAAAAAAAAAACTCCCCCATCAATATGGAAAAATTCATAAGAGGAGGAAACCCAAAAAGCTAACAATAAAAGAGAGGAAAAATAGAAAGAAAGCACATGTTTGATTTAGAGTGCATGTAACAACTTCCCACTTGATGTTGCTATTGTAACTATAAAAATGTCATACATGCGTAAGCGTAAGCATTAACAGAATCTGACAATTTAATAAATTCACCAACAGAATCTTAAAGCCACACCATAAACCAAATCATCAAACCATCAGAGCAAATATTCCAAATTAAAAAGCAAACGCCTAAAAGAACGATCCAGTATTCAGGGTAGAAAACAAATATAATCTTTACATCTGCTTTGAACAGCACCAATAAAAAATCAACAGAAGTAATTTTTTATAAAAGAAGGTTCATAATACCATACCAGTTGTTTACGAAGTAGAAATCAGCTTTGGAGAGCACTGCAATCAGAAAAAACACAAAAGAAAGGAAGACAGTTGTCAATAGATTCAGCGGCAAATGCAAGAGAGAAAGAAGAAACGATGCAGCGGCTAAGGCAAGGGTAGGAACGAACAAACTGGATAGCGACAGCAACCAGTGAAGAACAATAGAAGAGAATCCGAGACGAAAATAGGGAAAGGAAACCTGAATGGCGATAGAAAATAGCACAAAGCAACAGGAGCAAATAAGAGACAAAAGACAATAGAAAACGGGATAATGTCAGAGAAAGGTTAATAAATTTGCAGATCAAGAAGACCGTGGAACAATGCAAGCAACAGCCAAAAAAAAAACGAAAGAAGACATACCAGAATTTACTAACCGAAACAAAGGACAAAGTACACAAAGCGGTCTATTCTATTGTTCCCACAACACCGCTCGCCTCCATCCAAATCACACCATGCGATCAAAATGAGCGGTCCCGATAATCCTCCGGGAATTAAAAAAAAGCACTGTTCAAAAGCATGAATTTTGACGAAAACATAGTACTCCACTTTTATATAGGGTATAATAATATAATTTGAAATTGTCTTACAAGCTGGATAGTGGCCCTGCGAAGAGTTAGTTGCTGACTTGAGAGCTTCACTGTACTTCACCTCTGCAACTCCTAAAATGTGTGCATCTTAGTTTCATGTGAAAGTACTGGAATGCAATTACTGTCATCATTTATCTCAAAGAAAATACAACCCATAAAAATAAATGCATTTGCCATCACAATTAGAAATTGCTGCATGGGAACTACAAGTAAAAGGAAATATTTCATTGAAACAACTAACAGAATTATTTGTAGTTAATATCTTGTCAAACACCAAATTTGTCCAAATAAAAATTTTTACAAATGTGTCCAAATAAAAATTTTTGTTTAGTCTTACAACTCAAAAACAATTCTCGTTCTTCAAAGTTATGCAGGAGGTTCCTCTTGTCACCAGGACGGGTGCTTTTTCTACTATTTCTTCATAGTTCATATATAGCCATTGAAATGGTCTCCAAATAAAAATAGGAAAATTCACAATCTTCAATGAAAAATAGGAAAAAAACTTTAAAAGTACAAAATGATTAGAGAGAACAAAAAATGTTGCAAACTTAATCTGAAATTTCATAAACTATTTCTGCGACGGTTGAAAACACTTTTAAGATTTTCTTGTTTATTTAGACCTTCTGGCAAACTTCCTCTGCTCTAATCGTTTGTTAGAATGCCCCGGACCATACAGTTGTTACGATAATCGGAAATCGCAAACTATAAAAAAAAACTCACCAAATTATTTTAAAAAAAATAAAAGAAACAAAATAAAATCAACGGATAGAAGAATTATCAATAAAAAAACAACAACTATGTATTAGCTTTTAGAGATTTAACAAATTACCTCATCAATTGATGATAGAAAAGCTTCTGTTGGGGCGAGGAGAAATTGACGGAAGAAGAGGTTGGAGGGGGTTAGCAAAGGAGAGGTCGGAGCGTTGGTTTTTTTTGGGGTAGGGGGAATTCGACAGAGGAGACGGACAGAGGAGCAGGAGGTGTGGCTGCGGTGAGGCGGGAAGTTGGCGGCGAAGGAGACGGAGATTCACAGAAGAAAGGATAGGAGTGGAGGAGGCGGCGGCAATTGGTTTTCTGTTGGGATTGCTGGAACTCAATGGATGAGGAGGGAGGGTTTGGCAGAGGAGGGCCGGGGTGATGTAGGCTGTTGGCAGAGAAGAAGCAACCGATATCTGATCTCTATCGACTTCTCACGTTGACGAGAGCATCGATCTCTGATCAACCGTAACATCTAGGCTCTCCTTAGTCGAGAAATCGAAGAGAAAAAATTTCCTTCTCTTTCTTCTCCTCTCGGTTTTTCCATTGCCGCTCGGAAGAGAAATTGGGAAAAAAGACAAGTTTCTACCCAGCGAAAAAGAAGAAAATAAGAAGAAGCGGTGGTGGATTGGAATTGTTAATGTACAAACCACAGCATTTATTGTTAAACAATATATTATTAATAACAAAACAGAACATATCGGTTTACATATATTCAGAACACCGGGCTCATATGTCCAACCCACTCTGGCAGACAAATCACCGAACAAACTGTACCGCTCGATCAGCAACGAAGCGTTCAGATAATTCCATGGAAAAATCACAAAAGTCACTGTTCATAGGCGCGAATATTAACGAATCATGGTGTCGAACTTTTATATAGGTATAATACCTAATTATCATAAAATTCTTTGTTATTTAAATTATATCTAGTGCCGTGGTACCAAGGCAATCTATCTAGTTCAGTAAATAAGTCATTAGTTGACGTAATGACGTTACGTGAATCATTCTCCGAATCCACACCTCTGTGGTCTAGGATGATAGCCAACAAATTCACAGTTAGCGCCTCGTACCAGTCTTATATAACGGCGGAGTCGCGACAAAAAGTCCACTAGTTTAAGTAGACCTGATTAACGTGGTCAACGGCCACGGAATGGGATGTTTCGTTTACCGTGCCGTTAACGAAACGAAATTAATTTCGCTACCGTTTACCGTTACACTTACTAAACGAAATGATTTCGCTAAACGACATGTATAAAAATACGTTAAACCGTTCGATCTCATGTTTCGTTTACCGTTTTGTTAAGAAAACGAAACAAATATCACTACCGTTTACCGTTCCGTTTCAGCAAATGAAACGGCATGACGTTTTTTTTTGTTTCCGTTGGCAGGCCTAAGTTTAAGTAAGAAAGAAAAAGAGAAAAAAAATCCATCAATCATTCCATCGTCGTCTCTCTGTTATCGCTTAGCGGCACACTACTCCTATGGAGCTTCACGGATCTCAACTCTCCGGCGATGTAAGCCCATTTCTCCCCCTCTCCTCTTCTTTCCCTTTTCTCTTCTCTCCCCCGCCCCCGCCTCCCACAATTATCCCCAATTAATTAATTTTTTGTAGTTTTGTTCCATTCCAGCCTCAATTCAATTGTATTGTGCTTCAGACTTGTGTACGATTTATCAAATCAATACAATTACTTATACTACACGGTACACACATATCTCTACTCTCGATTACTCTCTTCTCTATATATTCTGAGTTTGTTCGTGGTATCGGAGACGAATATTGCTCTTTAATGGTCCCAGCCATGATTACGATACTTCTCAGCCATCTCTTCTACATCCCCTCAATCCACCCCCTCCGATTTCCAGATCTGATACAACTCAACGCCTATTACTTACCGTTGCATCTCCACGATCTGCTTCTTTGGCTGGCTCCGGTCATCACCAAGATCTGAGTTTGTTCAACTGCAACCAAAACCGGCACTAGAAATTTTGTAGCGTTAAAACTTAGGTTAATCGGGTCGATTTATAAATTGTGCCGGTTAAAGAGGAACAAACACTTCAGATTTGACAAAAATAAGTAATCACTGAGGGCCATGTTATTAGAAATGGAAAATCTGATAATTTGAATACTTTTCAGGTCCAAACACCCACAACTGGTAAGCCAGAAGGTGTGATCAACCTCTCTAATAAGCATAGCGGGACCATAAGCACCCAAGCAGACCGCGCATTGACTGCTAACGTTGGAAGTACTCCTGCTGCTGTGTACCTGCCAGCACAACAGGTTGCACATCTGCCTGAGAATGGGTATCATCCATACGAGGATGCCCCACCTCCTCAACCGGGGTATGGCTACCCATTGAACGGTTACCCAACCTGTACAACAGGTTGCACAGCTGCCTGCGAATGGGTATGCGCCAGCATGTCCATACGGGAATGCCCCACGGCCCTCATCTGGGTTATGGCTACTCATGGAACAGCCACCCACCTGCACAACAGGTTACACAGCTGCCTGCGAATGGGTATGCGCCAGCATGTCCATACGGGAACGCCCCACTGCCTCATCTGGGTTATGGCTACTCATGGAATGGCCACCCACCTGCACAACAGGTTGCACAGCTGCCTGCGAATGGGTACGCGCTAGCGTATCCACTGCCTCAAATGGGGCATGGCTACTCATGGAACGGTTACCCGTCTGCACTACAGATCGCACAGTATCCCCCACCGCCTCAACTGGTGTATGGAAACTGTCCTGCACAACCGGTTGCGCAGCCACAGAATAGTTTGATAGAACAACTCAGCATTTCTGTGGCAACCAGAACTATCACTGAGATTATTTTCAACGCCTTAGCGGACATCGGTTTTGAATTTTAGGGTGTGTTTGGTAGGAGCTGAATAAATCTTATTTCGAATAAGATTTATTCGGGAAGAAATCAAATGCGTTTTGAATAAGTGTTATTCTAAATAAGAACTTATTCAATCCCTTATTCTAACACTGTCATTCTATTGAAATAAAAGTAAATAAGAAAAGTCAATAAGAATGAGGAGAGAGAAATCATGTGATTATTCTAATTTTTTATTCAAAACATTCTAGTTTCTTAAAACTCCGAAAAATTTAAAAATAATAATAAAATAAAATAAAATATTAATAATAATATCTAAATAATTCAAATTATTTAAATAGTATCACAATTACGAAATCTGAGATTTCGAACTTGATTACAGAATCTCGGATTTCGTAACTAGCTTGTTACGAAATGTGAGTTTCCGTAATAGTAGTCGGAATCTCGGATTCCGTGCTAACGATACTATTAAAATTTTTTTATATTAATATATTTTTAATATATTATATTAATTAAATATTATTTTTAAATTTTTCGGCCAATTCTAGGCTCCATTTGGATGGACGTGGGAATAAGAGAATAGCTTCTTCCTACTCTCAAATTTATTATAAACAATTCAAACTCTACACAAAGTTACACACTTTCTAATACTTCTTCTCTTATTCCCACGCCATCCAAACAGAGCCCTAATTATGGAATTCCAGATTCCGTAACAAGCTCATTATATTACCTGTGATTCCGAAATCAAGTTCGAAATCTTAGATTCTGCAATTGTGATACTATTTAAATAATTTAAATTATTTAGATATTAATATTAATTTTTTATTTTATTTTATTATTATTTTTTAATTTTTCGGCTTAAAACTTCTTGTATGCTTTCTGGATTCAATTTCATAAGCGGAATTAATTAGTATCATCCCAGCATTTCTATCATCCCCATCATCCTTTACAGATGCGTTCATTTTTTTTTCATTTTTAGAAAATGCGTTTGAAATTCTCTCTTCCAGTTTCAGAAATCCAGAAAACACATTTCTATCCGTATCCCTAGCGATGCGTACGCTACTCCCCCCCCCCTCCCGCTAATGTCGTAATTGTTGAACTTGGCATATTTAAATGCCGAAGGTAATATTTGAAGTGGGCATATTTAAATTGTTGAAGTTGTCATATATATTAACTTCAATAGTTATATTCAACATTTAAATATGCCAACTTCAACTTCAACAATTGGTCTATTTATATATATTAAATGTTAATATATATAACTGTTGAGTTAATATTGTTACTGTTGAAGTTAAAATATATAATTGTTGCAGTTAATATTATAACTGTTGAAGTTAATATCGTAACTATTCTAGTTATATATATAATAACTTTTAATATATATAACTACTTCAACAACATAATTGTTGAAGTTAATATTTATTGTTGGAGTTATGTCCTAGAAGTCAATAATTTAATGACTTAATTATTAGTTTATGTTTTGGATGATAATTTATCATCTGTTCCTAGGTTTATTATTGACAGATTATTCAGGTTGAGGATCTGAATTGTAGATCTCTGTGGATCATTCTTTAGAATGACAATAATAAATCTAAACGGTCCATAATCTTGATAATTAACAAGGAACATTAATTATCTTATAAGATTAGTATGCAAGTTAAGTGATGATTAAGTTCTACAAATCATAGGTAAAGAGTTACCAACTTAATTGCATATGTGTATGTTATGGAACATAGCACAGGACTTGACCCATCGAAATAAACATATGGATTGTGTTATGTGTCATTGTTTATTTCGTAATGATTTTGGTTCTAAGTTTGAGATGTTTATCTTTTCCACATGAGGATAGGTTCAATAAATATCGTCTACCGCTGATTCCCGATAAGGGCTGCTATACGGACTTTATTTATGTTCTCTTGAATTGTGCGGGGAAAAGCTAATCATCAAGAAAACCGTATGTCCCTCATTAATTCACTTAGTGAGTGACGATATCTGTTTGGGCCCCTTGATGGAGATAGATTGTTTGCATGCAACTTTATACAATTATCTCTAGATCAAGAAACGTATAATCTGCAAGAATGACACATTCCTATCTTGGATTATACGATGATATCGTGTGACATAAGAATCAAAATAGGGAAATTCATTTATTCTCTTATGCAGGATTTAAATACTGTAGCAGTACACTATTTATGCGAATTGGGAATCATAACGTGTTGCTAGATACCGCTTATGATTATTGGAATTAAATAGCGATTTAATTCCATGTCCAACTTAGCATAAATCCTCAAAGGGTCACACAAAATAGAGTTTTGACCAAGACAGTACATTATTTATTTATTCGCAATAGTTCGTATTGCGAAAATATGATAAGTTGATTAATTAATTATATACCGTTATAATTAATTAAGTCAAATGGATCATATTGAAATAAATTAATGTATTAGCTAATCCTAGAATAATTATTAATTGGTTAATAATTATTTTAGTTCAACTCAATTTAATATAAATAGTTATATTAATTTATTGGGCCAATATATATGCATTAAATATATAGCCCGATTTAAGAGCATTTGGAGTAGCTTTTAATTAAATGAATTAGAGGCTTGTTTGAGTGAGTTTAGAGGCCCATTAGAGCCCATTTTCTGGCCGGCCCTAGTGGTAGGTGGGAGTGGCAATCTTGTAAATAGATGGTTGGTGGTAGGTAGGGATCATGCACTATATATAGAGATGTGTAGATGCAAATTGTAGGCTTCTCTCTTCCCTAACCCTAGCCGCCCCCTCTTTCTCCCTCTCTTGGCCGGCGCCACTCACCTCCTCTCTCTCTCCATTAGCTCATGAGTTGAGCAATATTCTCTCCACTAATTAAATTGTTAATTAAAGAAGAAGAGAGAATACCTTGGATTAGCTTTGTTCTAATCGAATCGCTAGCACGAATCGATTTAGACCTTGGTTATCTCTAGGTGGACTCGAGGCGCGATTAGGAGGCGAAGGAGAGCACCCCATCGATTCCCATGCCGTAGGATCGAGCCCCGCGAATACGATTTCGCGGGAGGTATAATTTCCACCTTAATCTCTTTGTGTTAACTTGGCTTTTGTGCACGATTCGTTGTGTGTGTTGTTTCGATGGCTTAATTAACTTGTAATTAGCATAAAAATTGAAAATTACACACTTACTAACAGTGGTATCAGAGCACATGGTCGTACTTAAGCTATTTTGACACTTAATTAAGAGAAATTGGCTAATTAACGGATTAGTAGAGATGATGCGTTTGTTTGCTGTCTGGAAATGGTATTTTCTGTGTTGTTTCGCGTTTTTCGCTTTGATAAGTTCTCTGAAAGTTTTTTCCATCTACATGAAAGTTGTAGATCTGTGGATTGTGATTCTTTTGGCGTTAGATTCACATTTTTCTGAATTAGTATGGATTTACTGTGAATAAAATGGCGACAGTGCGCAGAACCAGTTTCTGCTCGCACTGTCCTGTTTGAATGGCTTGAAAGATTTATATTTTGAATATAAGTACCAGTGTTCTATGGCTAGATTTAAAGAGGACTTAAAGCTCTTTCTGAGCATGTATAAATTGTTGCATGACTTGGATTAATTTGTGGGTTTTCAAGTATGAAAAGGAAGATCTCGTCAGATCCAGTTTGTAGAGCAAATCGATTGTTCTAATAAACTGTACCAACTGAGAACTCCTTTAAAAATTCTGTTTAAATGGAGTTGTTCTATTTTGAGTTAGGATTCCAGGAAAATTAATTTCATAATTTTTCGTGGAAGTTAGGACCTTCAACTAGGTTAGAACTTTTCAATCGACTGTCTGTTCCAGTACAGAATTTGTTGATTGTTTAATTTGTAACTCGAACCTTTTGAACTGAACTTGGTGGTTTTCTTTTCATAGATAGTTAGCCTATAGACTAAACTAGTTTTTCTATGTATATTGTATATATAAAAACTAATTAGAAGGTGGTCTAACAGACCAAATGGTTGAGAGGATAATCTGAAAATCTCATAACGGTGTTTCGTGCACTTGTAAGAGATTTGTCATTTTTGATTCTCCCATATGGTGTAAGATCTCTTCTTGAAATTTTTACTGGTAATCACAACTATGATAAGGAGCTTAAGTAATTTATTTGAGAATTTTTGGAGACCTAAAACCTTTGCTTTTATTGGATTCCATTAGTTACGTTTTTTAATAAATTACTGTTTTTCTAAATATTCAAACTAGTTGAAATTAATTAGAAAACTCCTTGTTTGATCTCCTTTCTGTTATGGGATGTTGAAAGAACTTTCTAAATGAATTTAAACAAGTTTTGTTGTTTAAAATTGAGGATTTGTACACGGAATTTACTTATGGCAAACGATACGCAAAGATGCTTGAAAATCGTTAATTGGAAACAAAGTTCTTGTATGTGCTAACTTTGTTTTGTAGGTGGATAGTGGGTTTAGTATGGCTCAAGACTCAATGCCTTGTGGTTGTATTTGAATGCATGTGTGAATGTTTGTAATGCGGCCTTTGGTGCCATTAATTAATTAATTTGTTGATTAATTTTTGATGTAACTTGTGAGGCTTGCATGCCCCTAAGGTTAGGATGGGAATAGGATGCTTTCACATGTATTTTGTACCTTTATTTTATATAGGATTTAGATCCTTATAGAATTTAGTGGGAAGGGACAAGGATTAGATTAGTTTTGCTCCATGGACGATGTGGCGAAACTAATGCAAGCGGGAGCCATACAAACCCACAACTATGAGATGCTTATATGTGATTGCTTGTGATTGCTATGAATTGTCATAGGCTAGGTATGGGTGTATGCTTACACGACCACCAAACAAGTGTCATATGATTGATAGTCCCAACTAAAATTCGATTAAGTGAAATCGCCCTCCTTCTCTCTATCCCCTTCACGCCGATTGTCACTCATGGCGCGGTCCGCCCAAGCGGACGTCATGATTGCCAATTCGGTAGTCGGGGTGCAAATAGCTAAGATTTGCAAGGAGCAAATAGTGAGAGGTTACTTTTCGATGGACCCAACTAGAGTTTGGACATCGGGGCGAAGTTTGTAAATATACTTAGATATTCACAAACCAAGAATCATATGGAACGATATGATTGGTTGGAGAACCTACCTTGTCTAATTAAGTAGGGTGACGTGCCATAGCAGGCTCTACTTGATGAAAATCGGGATCTTGGAAAAACCAACTACATTTGGGACATTAAATGAATGTAGTGGGAGTTTTATTTGTTATAAATAAAACAATTGCATAAACTAATTGACCTTAAATTGATTTTGTTATAGATGTTAAAATTGTTAATTTTGTTGCGATCAATCTTTGAAAATGAACAAACTCGTTTCTAAAAGTATTCACTTAAAGAAGTAATACCGATTCCTAAGACACGATCTTAGCGAAGAGAAACTTGAGTATGTCAATTCCCAAAACTTTCCTCAAACTACCCGAACGTAGCAACGCGATGATTGATTGACTTTTGGCGAAAAGTTATTCAATAAAGCGTATGGCTAATATCCTCATTTGAAATTTCTAGACCTTTGAATTAGAGAATTCATATGGACTAGATTTAACTCGTACGCTCTCATCCACTTACTCAAGAAAGCGTTCTTGGAGAAAGTAGATATTGACTCCATCATTTATGATCGAGTATAAAGAATATGAGTTGACCAAGAGATTATTCTTTTAAAAGAAGTTATATGAATGTTTCATTAGCTTACAAATCGAAAGATTGAAGTAGCTAATTGATGACTAGAGATATTAATCTCCGATATCAAAGATTGTTGATATTGTCATACGATCTCTTTGAAATTATAAAGGATATAATGTTACCTTCTTCGCACACTTGTTGATGCAAAAAGGTAATTGGTTTAGTATTCAAGAAATACTTTGCCAAGTCATGAGTTGAAATTTCGAGACTCTTGATTGTGATTATGTATCACATGAGATGTTTCATTTGCCGTTTATTGGAGGCATTTTGAAAGGTTGTCCGAAATACCATGATTGTAATGTATTAATCCTAAAGTGTATTTGTCGTTCAAATTATCTCACTATCTCTAATTTACACTAGTAACTTGATACTAGTTCATATGCTCGCATTTAACGAAATGTGTTAGCAATGAAGAATAAGAGAATGTTCGAGAGATATAAAGTAAACTCCGTATAGGAAATGACTTGTTCGTCTAAGTCATTACCATTGAATACGTAGAGTTATCTTTATTAAGAGATTGTTTAGGAATTGAAGGTTACATACCTTAATCCTAACTTCTCAAAACATCTCCACTTCATATTTGATGAAATGGATGATTATGTTTAATAAAAGACAAGTTCTTTTATTCTGAATTTGTTTATATGATTTCATGCATCTTGATTGAATTTGCTTGAAATAGATAAGCAAGTTTTGAATGACAAATAGGATACGTAAGACTTGACATAAAGTATTTGACTTTAATGTTATATATAACCGCTTAGTCACATACATAAAATCGCATTACGAGAGTCTTCGTAACGTAGAGCTCGTAATTCAATTCGATTTCAAATCGATTGATATGCGAATCATGTTTGTTAAATGACAAAAGCGCCTTTAACCTATGAAGGTTTAAGGACAAGTGAACTAATTAGGACTTATACATATCGATGTATAAAGACCAATAAGTACTTGTGGCATGAAAGGTTATTGATACTTTACTACTTAACCAACGATCATTGTAGATATTAACATATCTATTTGATAAGGTATAAGTATGAACTTTTTGACTAGTTCAAAGGAGTTCAAGAGTGAAGTTTAAAAGACCGTTCAAGAAAAATGGAAGTCTTACAATTAATCATGGTAAATAGTTAAGTCACATGATTTGAAATATTATCTTAAGAGTATGAAAATAGTTTCATAACTCACTCCATGAGGAACATTATGGAATAATGTGTCCAAGAGTGGAGGTATCGAACAATATTTCGTATAGTTCGATCGATAATAAATCAAATTGACTTATTCGACTCGTATTAGGGAATTATGTTTGAGGACAATATTGTTTACACTGAATGGTGTTCCATCGAAGTCTATTGAAGAAGATATCTTACGAGATTTTGATCTCTAAGTATAATGCTTCTTAAGATTTGGTGTTGAGAAGCTTATTTCAAGTATTGTTGACTTGTAAGCTTAAACCAAATAAGACACTATATATTTGTAGGATACTTTATATCAAAAAGCACTACTTCCACGAATATGATAAGAACAAAGTAGTTGTTGCTAATCATAATGTAGTCTTGATGAATTGAAATTCTCAAGAAGAAGTAGTGGGAGTAAAGTGAGCATTAAAATAGTTTATGCGTCACTACAAGAAGTACTCTTATGGGAAACTTGTCACTCCATACATGGTACTTAGTGGGAGTTGAGCGAAACTTCATTCACAAGTTGTTTTGAAAGAAGTTTAATAGTACGCTCCTTCCAATGAGGACTCAACCATCTCACGAGTTGATGATGATTCGAGAAACTCATGGAATATATATGAGGAGTCAAGAACTCATTCAACAAATCGTTGTGGAAGAAGTTAATGAACCTCAAGTACCAATCCTACAAAAGATCAACGAGAGTTGATTTCCTAAGCCGCTTGGTGCATAGGTTGTCACAACATTCTCGTACTTAGCATATGAGAATCCGTTGATAAACAAAGAAACGATGGAATGATCCAATTCCACATATATGTTTTGAATTCATATGATCTTTAAAGAGCAATCCATGTATAACAACAAGGTATAGACCTTGGTTGATGTTCATGAAGGAGCAATCCATCAAGAACGTTTATATCTTCAAAAGGGAAGATCGACATGGATAACAAATCGACTATGTACAAAGCGCGGCTTCTCGCTTGTAGCTATGTCTAAGTCGATGACTAGTTGACTACGTACAAAGCACAACCTCTTGCTTGTGGCTATGTAAAAGTCAATGAAGATCATTCTGGCAATAGTTGTATTTCATATATGTTGATATATGAAAAACACATAAAACCGCCTTCTTCGTATGAATGAAGGATAATGTTGTGCATTTGACACAAATCGAGGTTTTGTGTATTGCTAAAAACATACGCATGCTTCAAGGATCCATTAATGGATTAAAGCAAGTGTTGTGGAGATTGGAATAAAAGTTTTGACAATGAAGTCAAAGAGTTGAACTTCGTCAAAAGTATCTTGTATATACAAGATATTCAGTGGAAGCATAATTGTATTATTTGTATTGTTCAAGATAACAATTCATTAATTGGGAATAACATTAAGAAAATGAATATTGTCGAGATCTCTTTGGAGAATGCTTTCTCAAATGAGAACTTGGGCGAAATCACCTAATCCTAGGAAACAAAATCTATAAAGATAGATTATGATGGATGTTAGGTTTGAGCAAATATGCACATATTGACGAAGTGTTCTAGAAACACGAAAGTTACACTCCAAGAAAGGATGTCTAACTGTACGTCACGTGACATGACTTGAGTGTTTAACTCGGTCTAATGTAACTCAATTCAAGAAAGTGCATGAAATAGTTCAAGCATTCTTTCATTATGAGTTTCATTTTGTACACCATATTTATGCATATGCCCCAATGTGTAGTATCCAAAGGATATGACAAACAGTTGTCAAATGGATACAAGAGAGACACATTTGGACGATAGTCAAGGATATCCTCGAGTACCTTATGAGAAAGAGTGATACAATGTTTCATCTCTTAAGATGAAAGAAATCTCGTGTAAGTTGTTACACTGATAAAAGTTTTTCAAAGGATTGATATAATCACGATTAAGCTACATATTTTGCTTAGAAGGTGGTGTTGTAAGTTTAGAAAGTGTTCTAATTGGAATATTACAACCGTTTCCGTCACCAAAGTAAAATACATAGCAACTTGTGAAGCAATAAAAGAAGTTTATTTTGGATCGAGTTCTTAGTCGAGTTATTATGGTTCTATGCATCTCGAACCATTACTTACTCCTAAAGAACCCAATGTTACATTGGAGATTCAAATATGATCTATAACGATATCACTTGATATCATATGATGATGATCAAGAACATATATATAGTAGTATATATATATATAGGGTCAAACAAAATTTTGGATAGGTTCGCGAACACAGCGAGCACTCTGGCATGACCTCTACCTTGAGCAGTATACAAGATGCAGTTATGCATCCATACGTGATGGACGTATGAGTAACTAGCTTTAAGCGTATTATTTCTTTTGAGGTCCGAGACATGTATATATGTAGATATATGACATTGTTCTCAACTCTTCGTTGGCTAGAAGTCACTACTGATTGACTCTAGGCCAAGTGGGAGATTGTTGGAGTTATGTCCTAGAAGTCAATAATTTAATGACTTAATTATTAGTTTATGTTTTGGATGATAATTTATCATTTGTTCCTAGGTTTATTATTGACAGATTATTCAGGTTGAGGATCTGAATTGTAGATCTCTGTGGATCATTCTTTAGAATGACAATAATAAATCTAAACGGTCCATAATCTTGATAATTAACAAGGAACATTAATTATCTTATAAGATTAGTATGCAAGTTAAGTGATGATTAAGTTCTACAAATCATAGGTAAAGAGTTACCAACTTAATTGCATATGTGTATGTTATGGAACATAGCACAGGACTTGACCCATCGAAATAAACATATGGATTGTGTTATGTGTCATTGTTTATTTCGTAATGATTTTGGTTCTAAGTTTGAGATGTTTATCTTTTCCACATGAGGATAGGTTCAATAAATATCGTCTACCGCTGATTCCCGATAAGGGCTGCTATACGGACTTTATTTATGTTCTCTTGAATTGTGCGGGGAAAAGCTAATCATCAAGAAAATCGTATGTCCCTCATTAATTCACTTAGTGAGTGACGATATCTGTTTGGGCCCCTTGATGGAGATAGATTGTTTGCATGCAACTTTATACAATTATCTCTAGATCAAGAAACGTATAATCTGCAAGAATGACACATTCCTATCTTGGATTATACGATGATATCGTGTGACATAAGAATCAAAATAGGGAAATTCATTTATTCTCTTATGCAGGATTTAAATACTGTAGCAGTACACTATTTATGCGAATTGGGAATCATAACGTGTTGCTAGATACCGCTTATGATTATTGGAATTAAATAGCGATTTAATTCCATGTCCAACTTAGCATAAATCCTCAAAGGGTCACACAAAATAGAGTTTTGACCAAGACAGTACATTATTTATTTATTCGCAATAGTTCGTATTGCGGAAATATGATAAGTTGATTAATTAATTATATACCGTTATAATTAATTAAGTCAAATGGATCATATTGAAATAAATTAATGTATTAGCTAATCCTAGAATAATTATTAATTGGTTAATAATTATTTTAGTTCAACTCAATTTAATATAAATAGTTATATTAATTTATTGGGCCAATATATATGCATTAAATATATAGCCCGATTTAAGAGCATTTGGAGTAGCTTTTAATTAAATGAATTAGAGGCTTGTTTGAGTGAGTTTAGAGGCCCATTAAAGCCCATTTTCTGGCCGGCCCTAGTGGTAGGTGGGAGTGGCAATCTTGTAAATAGATGGTTGGTGGTAGGTAGGGATCATGCACTATATATAGAGATGTGTAGATGCAAATTGTAGGCTTCTCTCTTCCCTAACCCTAGCCGCCCCCTCTTTCTCCCTCTCTTGGCCGGCGCCACTCACCTCCTCTCTCTCTCCATTAGCTCATGAGTTGAGCAATATTCTCTCCACTAATTAAATTGTTAATTAAAGAAGAAGAGAGAATACCTTGGATTAGCTTTGTTCTAATCGAATCGCTAGCACGAATCGATTTAGACCTTGGTTAATCTCTAGGTGGACTCGAGGCGCGATTAGGAGGCGAAGGAGAGCACCCCATCGATTCCCATGCCGTAGGATCGAGCCCCGCGAATACGATTTCGCGGGAGGTATAATTTCCACCTTAATCTCTTTGTGTTAACTTGGCTTTTGTGCACGATTCGTTGTGTGTGTTGTTTCGATGGCTTAATTAACTTGTAATTAGCATAAAAATCGAAAATTACACACTTACTAACATTTATAACTGTTGAAATTAATATTGTAATTATTCTAGTTATATATATTAACTATTGAACTTAATACGTTAGTGTTGAAGTTAATCTATAGCTGTTGAAGGTAATATGTTAGGGCGGGAGATAAGAGCGAAAAAAGGATGAGTATTGGATTTCCGTTTTTAGAAAACGCGTGAATAATTTTTTCCTAAAATAGAAAACGCGTGGGGATGATGGGAATGACAAATATCGGGGATGATCATTATCACCCCCATTTTATAAGTTACTTAGCAAAAGATGTCCTCAATACGTGGGCAAATAAAAAAATAAAGTGTTGATATTATTTTTTGTTATATATAAAATGTTACATGTTAGACAATAAAGATATGGTAAAATCAATAATTTAGTATTTCTTTTTAAATAAATAGCTAATTTGGTAGTAACTTATTTTTTTTAAAAAAAAAGTCAAATCTTGATCTAAAAATCAAATTATACAAATCAATGGTCCATAATTGATATAAGAATTATTTATATTCTTTATCAGACAAGTTTACTCCTTTTATATGACAAGTTTACTTCTTATATATGGGTGCTTTTATAAGCATTAGGGGCCGTTTGGATCGCTTAGGAATAGGAGGAATTTCTTATTCCTAGGCATAAAGTATTGGAAAGTGTGTAATTTTGTGAAGAGTTTGAATTGTTTATAATAAATTTATGCCTAGGAATAGAAAATTCCTCCTATTCCCGTATGATTCAAACAGTCCCATAGATAAATATTGGGCTGGTGGTGGTATTGCCTAGTGGAAGAGAATAGCTGAGCAAAGTCTGCCTCAAAAAGCCCAATAAAGTAGATCTCCGATGGGCTGCGCAGAAATTGAAAGAATGAACCTGCATAGTGCATACACTGTCCTATTTTAAGTTGACAGTTTTCCAAAGAAAAAAAAAAGAAAAGAACGGATGATGATACCAGCACATACCGGTAGTCAATTGAGTGACTGTTTGAGTTAACATAAAGGTTTGAACAACATTATTACACTTCGAAGCTTTGTACCAGTTACTTGTGTTATCAATTTGATGCACTGGTACGATTACAAAATTGGCTGTTTTCTGGATACCAATCAATATGAAACTCCACACTTTATTAGAAATTTTGGAACAGTGTGTTTGGATCGTTGGAAGAAAGAAGAAGAAAAAGGAAGAAGAAGAAAAAATATTATAAACAATCCAAACTCTTCACAAAGTTACACACTTCCCAATACTTTTTCCCACTTCTTCCCTTCTTCCCTTCTTCCCACACCTATCCAAACGCACCTAAGATGAAGATAATGTTCTGGAGCTACCAAAACCTGTGTGATATTACTTGAGAAGAAAAATAGGAAAGGTGTGATTTTTCAATTTCTAGTACTGAAACAAGAACCGAGAAGGAGGGATATTTGAAATTATTGTCAGAGGATTCTTCTGCTCAGCGAAGAATGCAAACGACACAGAGTGCAAACAGGAAAATATTTGTTCCTTCAGAATTTTACTGGGCAGCATCATCCATTAGTGTAATTGAAATTTAAGAACATATATAAAAGAGATGCAGTGTTGATTTAAAGAAACAAAACATGCTGTTCTAAACTCTTTAATTTTAGTACTATTTCCATTTCGCTGCCTTTTCTTGTTTATTTTAGTGCTGATATAGAAGCTGGCTGCATTTCTACAGATCCCTTCTTTTTTTTGAATTTATATGTGGTACCTGCAAGTTGACTAAAGACGGGAACAGCATGAATTAACAAAATTTTCGTTGAAGTTGCTAAGGCTGCAATATTTGACCAATTAATTAGCATTTAATTGTTGTTCCAAAAAGTAGTTTAGTTGACTATAAGCGCGTGCCATAATCATTTGATGGTCGCTCATTTATGTAGAGCTTTAATTCTATACTGTAGATCCTGAGAAATTTTTCCCCAAGTTTCAATAGTATCTAGACAGTTACAAATAAATATCACCAAAAAGAGCGCCGACTACTGTTCTTTTGGTTCAAATTGTAGCACAATTCCAACAAATCAGCTTTTGTTATTCTTCTCATTATTTTTTTTCCGCTCCCGAAATCAACACTAGCCAGCTGTTAACTGTTTTCCATTCATGTAATGAAAACGTTATATTGATCTTAATAATTATTTAATTATGCAGGAATACTATGTTGCAATTTTGTTCACATGAAATGGACAACTTTTTGTGCAAGCATTCAGAAATAAAAGAAAAATTAAGCAGAAACTCTTGACAATTGAACTTGATTCTGTCGACAAGAGGGCATATTCATAATTCTTTGGCAAATATATAAAGTTTTCAAGTTTATTGTACGAGGTCAAAAGATAAAAATATAAACGGATTAGGTTAGTGGTAATTAATAGATTTATTTTCAGTACATATGATTTCAATTTCACGATTTTAATCCAAACAAACTTGAAAATTTATAGTTTCCAGGCGTGTCAATTGTGAAGAAACGACATCAATAATGATTTTAATTCATCGTTTGAATTTAAATTTTGTAATATTCATAGCACAAAATTTTCCAGTCTTTTAGGTGTAAGAACTTGACGGAATAATGCAGAATGAAATTTTAGAATTTAAAAGTATTTCCAGCCATTGCTAATGTCTGAGTTGTCGGTTGCGCCGTGGGAAGGACATTACCAATCCAATCAGTCTCCCTTACAGTGATGACTTGCTTTTGAAATATTGGACTAGACCTTGTCTCCTCTATCTCTCTCTACTGCCTTGATGAGAGATAGAGGAGTAATTTCTATATTGGATTATGTTCTCCAAAAAAGGTGGATCAAATTTTTAAGATAAGATAAATCGTTAAACATATTTGGAATACTAAAAGCTTGTATCACAGTTTTTTCGTTTTTTTATCATCCTTTGAATTTCATGTTCAAAAAAAGTATTAAGAACCTCTTCTTTTTCGATTCAAAAACCGGAAATAGGAGAGTTAAAAAAAAACCAATCAAAACATATAAAGGAGGTTCATGGCTAAAGGGAAGACATATAACAGATTAAACTAAAGAAATTATGCATAAAAAGATTTCGTTCTTGTAGATTAGATTTCAAGCGGACGCGTTTGAAAAGGATCCAAGAGTATATAGCAGAATTCACATTAGGTACTCAAGAGTTTTAAATTTCAAATTTTCAACTGTGGATTTCAGATCCATTGCTATGTATGCTAGACATTTAGTGCAGAATTCCAAGTTATTTTAAGATAAAGCTCGATTTGTTAATATCCAAAAAAAAAAAAAATCTAAGGAAGATTTTCCCAACCGTACGATAAGATGACAAGGTTTCTGTTTAATAAAAAGCTCAGAGCATGGAGATACTGTAATTGTCGGCTACTTGTCAGATACAAAATTTAATTCTATAATCACTATTAAACTGTTTAATACTTTGTTTTATTGTTATTGTTTTGATATACTAGTTAAAACTCTTCATCGAAAACTACACTTTGTGCAGAGGCCAGAGGCCAGAGGCTAAGGCATTTTAATCGAACTTTGAACAGATCTTGAAGGACGGTACATGGTTTGTATTGGTACTGGTGTCCCTACTGAATGGGAAATCGGAAGTTTTCGGAACAAACATTGGAAATAAAACAAGTTGCAATATCTATGTAACTATGTTGAATCATTAAGACGAAGAATTTAATAGCTCCTCTCTCCAATTCATTAATTGGGCTTCATAGGTTGGTCCCAGAGAGATCCTGGCTGTCCCTTTAAGAATAGATGGTCCAGATCATTTCTGATTTTTATCTACGAAATCCAACGGTCAGGAAGTGCCAGATTGGTTTGCAATAATTATTAGTAAATTAACTTGAGTGAATTTTATGTTTGACGGAGAGAAGAAACCAAACTTCCATGTTTAGGAACCTAATGAACTGAACACTATGCCTCGTATTTGGGTTTCAGTTTCAAGTTTCAAAGATTTTAATAAATGCAATTTATAGACTATAGGAGTTGATCAACTGTGGAAGTATCGTACATTCCTACTCCAAAAGAAAAAGTAAAAGGATCATATGTGGAAATGTTAACTTGATAGCTACATTATGAAATTGCCCGGTCTTTAAAACCTATTGGATAATATATATTTGGATGAAGACTCGGAATAGCAAAAATAACGCGATATAAAATTTTAGAATAATTGCTAACACAATCTTTGTTAAAAATAAATAACGAAAAAATGGAGTTGCAATGTATCGAATAGTTTTTCATTTATCTAGATATGAAATAGTGTTTTAAAATATCATTGATCTGAATAAACGTTATTCGTTGTCATTTAAGTTAAATGAAAGAAAATTAATAGATTTATCTGAGGAAAACAAGTCAAATTTGTTTTAGTAGTAGACAATGAGGCATAATTTAATTTCCCACTTGGAATCTAATACGTACGCATGATGTTTTATTGGACATTTCTTTGCAAAAATTGAAAGAGTTGACTACCAACAAAATTATCCCTAATTCGGACTATTTTCAGGCATTATTAAAGTAATTTTTTTTCAGCCTGTTAGGTGGCCACCATTAAATGGGTAGTTGGGGGTTTCTTCCCTACATAACATAACTTTTAAGAACTAGATTCCTTTGTTGACCAAAGATTCAAGATACCATGTCAACCACACATTCCAAATAAATTACAACAAGCACCTATCTTAATTTAGATTCTAATTTGTTAATTTAAAATTGGGAAAATCTGTCGTATACCCTTGCAATCTTAACAAATTGAAAATATCCCCTCTCATCTTTAAAATTAGAAATATCCCCTCTAATCACTGCCGTTATTAAAAAAATACCTTTTTGATTATTTGAAATCATATTATAAATTTGAAAATTCAACATCCAATTTTATGGACGAAAATGCTCCTAACTATCACGATTGATCTTCCCATTTTTGACCCACTCGCGAATAGTGATGAAAGGTCTTCAAATATTTCCAATTCGTATAGTCTCTGAGATTAATTTCGTCAAAGGCAACTTATATGAGTTTCAAAAGTTTAACCGAGAATTCCCCCTCTGCCAAAAAAAAAAAGAAAAAAAAAAGAAGAGGTTTAGTCGAGAATTTAATGGCGAGGTCTATTTTACTACGCCAAGGCTACATGTTAGCGACAGGGCAATATACATGAGGTTTTCGACCTCATATGGGCACACATATAAAGAGTGAGAATTTAATTTATGTGCTAAAAAATGCAGAAACAAGCAAAGTATTTGATGTACGGTACCTTATCTTTTCCAATTTACATGAAAGGACCTGTTCTTTACTCTGTTTCATGTATGTATAATGAGGAAGAAGTTATAATTTGGTATTTGAAAAATTAAAGAAGGTGTGCATTTTGAATAGGTTCTATTTCTTAGAGGGGCATAAACTAGTTCCATTTCTCATACGAAATACCACTGTATAGTAGTAATGATTAGATGGGGATATTTCCATTTTAAAAAATTAGAGGGAGATATTTCTAATTAGATAAGATTGCAAGGGTATATGTATGATTTTTCCTTTAAAATTTGAGTGGATGATGATCAAAGTCCAATAAGCTAGATATTTATTTAACGAGGTTAATAATTGCAGGCAGCATCTATTCGTTTAAAAATCACCATCTATAAGTTGTAGCTACTATATATAAATTAAGATGAGTGACAACTACAAATAAAGTATTTTAAATGTTGAAGCTTATCAGTTCAGGCTAGGATAATTGAAATGGAGAAAATATAATATTAAGTCGTTTCGATCTCGTCGAAAGAAATAAAAAGGCGGTTTACCAAAAAATATATATATATATACGTCCCAAACTCCCAATTGAGATCCATCAATTTTCATGCAATTTATATAGAAAAATATTAAAGTTGCCTTTAAATTTCCACCGCCAAATATCTCACATGGCATTTGGCTAAATTTCTAGCAGAAGCAATAATTTTTTTATTTCTCTTCAATGAGTGTTCATTTTACTTCAAATAAGTATTTATTTAGCTTCAAACAAGTGTAACGAACCTCTGATTTTTTTTTTTTCAATTCATTATGCAGGTGCAGGATTAAGCCCGCTTTAGATGATTCGGTGATTCCAACAATCTGTCAATTTTTTTTTTCGAAATCTTGACAGCAGCTGTCAAGACTACTGACTGTGTACTTTTTTTCGCCGATTTATACAGTGATTATTGCAGAGGAGTTTATATAAGAAGTTTAGAAATAGTTGTTAAAGATGCTAAAGATATAAAAATGTAACATAATTGATAAAATTTCTAAAGTAATTAAAATATTTATGTCGACTGGCAGAGTTTATAAAATTCCAAAATGTGCATGATCCACTAATTCTATATATTCAAAAAATAATTCGCTTTCAGAATAGTATTATTTTTTTTCCTTAACCCTTTCCTCTATAAGGCAAGACAAAAGGCTCAAAGCCTATCGTAGTCGGTTTGACAAACCTTCATAGATTTTTCTAAATAAAAATACTTTTTATTTCAACAATTACTGCTATAAGTAACTTCCCCCGTATTATTTTTCATAACAATTAAAGCTTTTGGTCAAATCAAAATAATGCAAAAGTCAAATGGTCCCCTATGAATATGGTTTAATAAAGAAGGATTAGTCGTACATTCCGTATTAAAATTATGAAAGTAACCACATATATATTGTCATGTTATTAATGAGGTGGATTGATGCTCACGTACCCCACCAAAACAAGAAATAGCTTCGGGATTTGCCTCCGCACACAAGTAACGGTATATATCGCCATGTTAATCTTTCTTTGTTCAAATCACAATATTATTAGTGTGGTGTGCCTGCAAATTTGTACTCAGAAACTAGAATAATAACGTCATTATTATTTACCTTTGTTTTTAATGAAGTACGCCTGGACGTACTTCACTAAACAGAATTGATAATTTCATGCATGTGAACTGATTCAAACTATTTCTCTCATATTATCAGCTTTTAAATTAGCATTTTTCCCATTAAAATCTCTTCTCTGTTAGTATTTTTATGGTAAAAAAAAAATTATTGCTCGATGTCTAATATTGTTGATCTATACGACTCTCTTTGCTAACATTATATATGCAAGAATGCCATAAAAAATTGAGACATTCTTAGGATATAATTCATAATTAATTAATATAACGCAACAAGCAATAAAAGGAGTGTTCTATCCAATTTGATTTATATTCTCTGACAGTAATTAAAAGGTGGCTTATTTTTTACAATCTAACATTGCGGTGCTGCTCTTCCAGTTGAATAGTGCTATATAATTCTTGACTAATTATTTTAGGGATCGAAGTACCTTTTTGTCAAAAACAAAAAAAACAAAGAAGTGTTAAAATGATGTCAAGCCTTTCAGATATATAGACATGCTGCCAACAGCTTAAAAGTCTGTTTCATAAAATATGATAAAATTTTGGGGTGCGCTGTTTATTCCATTTATTCCGTCAAAATAAATTATATACAAAAATGATTCTATTGGTTAGCAATCAGTCTGCATTATTGGTGCTGCACTACTACATAAAAAATTAATACCTGGTGCCTGGTTCCCAATGATTCTGACTTTAAAAAAAATGATATTTTTATTTTTGCATTCTCAGAAGATGATAACTTGTGTGTGTGTGTTTTTTTAATTCTGGTTAATTAGATTTGAACTAATTTTAAAATATTGAGCGTTATTTTAAAGAATACATTGCATTTGGTTATAGATAGAGTGATAGACTAAAAGAGAGCAGAATTTAAATTTTAAATACTCAAATAAACAATAACACTTTCTACGCTGTCCAACATGCAGATTATTTGTGGAGGCCTTGTTATCCTTCAAGATTATCACGCTTAAAAATGAGAAATGTATAGAACTTTTTTAACTAATTTCTAGCGGATAACTTGAACATGAGTTTCTTTTTTTTTTTTTTTTTGAAAATGATGATGCATGAGGTTGTTAATTAAATGGGGACGTGAAGTATCTAATCACGTGTAGTTGTTAGCTAGAAAGGCGAAAAACACAGCAATCTTTTAGGGGCGTTTGTTTGTGACTTAAAAGGTGCATAACTTAAGTTATGTATCCTTAAGTCACCAAACACCTCTTACATAAGATGCCTTAAGGGTACATAAGTTATGCAACCTAAATAGGTTGCATAAGTTATGCACCGGTCCCCTTCAATTTTTTTTTTCCAACAATACCCTTTAGAAATAATTAATAATAATATTTAATAATCTATAATAATTAATAAATAATAATATTTAATAAGTAACAATAACTATTAAAAATCATAATTAGTAATAAATATTAATTATTATAATTAATAATTAATAATATATAACAAGTAATAATGATAATTAATAAACAATATTGATTTATTATTAAATAATTAATAATATTTCATAATAATAAAATGATTTCTTATTATCACTGATAATTAATTCTTATAATAATTAAAATTTAATTAATATTAATTAATAAATAATAATAATACTTAATAAGTAACAATAATTATTAAAAAATCATAATAAATAACAAAGATTAATTATTATAATTAATAATATTTAACAAGTAATATTAATTATTAATAATAATGATTTAAGAATAATAATTAATTGAAGATAATTAATCAATAATAATTTTTATTATAAAATAAATAATAATATTTATAATATTTAATTAAAAGTAAATTACTAATATTTCATGATACTAAAAATGATTTATTATCATCATTAATAATTAATTTTTATAATAATTAATAATTAACAATAATTAGGTCACAACATATAATACATAATACTAACTCTAATTTAAGAGAATTTTAGTCTTTTGACATGAATATATGCATGCATTAAGTTACTCATCCTTACTACACAATCAAACATCTATTACATAACACTACATAAACACTTAGACATAATTAAGTTATGCAACTCCTTACTACACAAACAAACGCCCTTAATGCATAACTCATTTATCGGCGCCAAATCAGCAAAAGCAAATACCATGCTTTATTTTCATGATTCACTATAGTCTATAGTACTGAACGTACTGGCTCTATTCTATACTAGTGTTTGCACAGGCCTTGTGATTGCGATTCCCGTGAATCTCTAGCGCATACTTAAACTGTTCTTTTTTTTAAAAAAAAGGTATCTAGAGATTAGTATCTGGCCTTGTGATTTGTGAACGTGAACATTTGGTTCTGGAATTGAGACGTTCAATAGCGGTAGAATGTCCTGGAATTTAGACCAAGTTTCATCAAATTTTCCTCTACGAAATCCAGCGGCTCAAAATTGTGCTGGAAATTTTCCACATTACGGTCATTTATAATTTTTTTATATAAAAACCATTTTTCATACATAACCTTTTCTTTTTTTAAAAAAAAAGAAGGGACAAGATGTGGTGTCAACCAAGTTTTAAAGAAACAAAAGCATTGGTGACCTACCGAATTTAAATTTATTCTGAGTAAAAACAGAGAAATTATTGATAATCTCTATTGGATTTTTAAATTTTAACTTTCATTATTCCAACTTTTAATAGAGTAACTATTCATTTAGTAAATAATAAAAATCATTATCCAATTCTAAGTAGAATTATGTCACACATAGGGGTGTCAGCGTGATAAATTGGCACGTGGCGTCGTTTCGTTTAAGAGAAACGGAACACATAACAAAACTGGTTTTCATTCCGTTCCAATAAAGAAACGGTAAACGGAACGTGGAATTATACCGTTTCGACTATTTTAGTCTCATTTCAAAATGTTTCATGTGTTATTTCTGAAGTGGAACGGTTAACAAAACGGAATTCTGTGCCGTTTCAAAAACGAAACAGTTAATGAAATGAAATCCTATACCGCGTTTTTTAACGGAACGGCAAACGGTACAGTCCGTTCCGTGCTTTTTTGACACGTTTGACAGCACTAGTCACACATGACAGTGGTTGACATACAGTAGAACTATCTCAAAGTAACGGTGCATGGTCTATAGACTATAGATCAGGACTCAGGAGAAGAATTTTCTTGTACTTTTTACGCGTCGCCACTCTTCATCAGTAGTTTTTTTTTCCAGATTTATGTAATAGTTTGATTCAGGTAATTCCAAAAATAAGCGTCAAATTTTGCCGTGTAAATAGGGTCATAGGGAGAGAATTAATTAGAGAAACACAACATTTTGGGAGAGTCGAAATCAACCTCAAAAGGAGGGACATTTCGGAACAGAGTCAAGCACTCCCGTCCGTCATTTTGTCATTTCGTCTTTCACTCAATTGTTAGGTCCAACTTCTTATCAAAGTGCAGATTCTGGTGCAAAAGGTGCTGCAGGAGGAGCGATACCTTAAGGGATTTGCTACCCCAATCACTTGATGTATTTATTTCTGTCGTGTTGATTAATTAGTTTTTTTTTATCTTTATTTTCTTTTTACTTGGTAGCAACTACCAAGTCTGTCTAAAAAAAAAAACTTCTTATCAAAGTGTACTAGGTAGCCTCCAATCCGACTCTGCTGTTGCGCGACACAGCGTGTAGCGCACTACGAGCCGTCTGATCTTGATCGGACGGTTCACTTTTTACGGGCCTATCAATTTAGGTTACATGCACGGGGCTCCCTTGTCCATTGGATCTTAATCAGACAGCCAGCGTACCGCGCGACACGCTGTGTCGCGCGGCAGCGGATCTGAATTTGGTAGCCTCTGCCCAGTTTATCCAGGAAAAAACTTCTTATCAAATTCGGATCATATGTGGCGCAACGTACCATGTAGTAAACGGAGACTGTCAAGCCCAAACCAATGTCAAAAGATGGGGTAACAATTTTCTGGCTGTGTTTGGTTGTGCAAAAATAAAAAAAGAGTGAGGAGAAGAGAGAGAAAAAGTCTTATTTTTTGCACCATTCATTTGTAAGAAGAGAAAAAAAAATAATAAATTGACTCATTCTATATATGATATATCTCTTGTTTAATGTGACACTCTTTCATTTTCCCTCTTCTTTTATTCGTTATTCTTCTTTTGCAAATACGTTACCAACTTACCATGCTAGCATGTAAAATCCATACAAAATTAGACGGTTGAATGCCATTTAATTTTGTATAGCATCATATATGATATAGAAACATTGATTCTTACTTTCCCGCCTGCTTTGCAAGACTAAAATAGGAGATGCTCCTAAATTTTTCAATGCATAGCTTAATGTTCTTTATGTATAATAAATATTATGTTTACAGAAATTTGTACATAGTTCACTTTTTCATAAAAAAAATATAAAAAAAGGAGTAAACTATATATGAAATAGGATAGAATCAGTCGTGACTCGCGAATCAGTAGACAATAGTTACGCAGCTCCAAAACTCCATAATCAATCTTTTGCTTTTTTTTTTTTTTGAAACTTTTAGCTACCGAAACTGATCTTCATATTCAAATCTGTTAAAAAATAAATTTTGCAATAATATTTTTGTTATTTTTCCCCCAATTATTTAGATAATTAGTTGATTTGAGAATTATGTACATTTCGAATAAGTGTTTTTTAAAAAAAAATCTAAATTTAAGAAATTAAAATTTTATATATATTTATGTCAAAAATTATATATATATATATATATATATATATATATATTTTAATTTCCAACAATATTTGAATATAAAGATCAATTTCAGAGTTCGAGTCGATCATTAGCAGCTTCAAAATTGAAACACAGTTAGAACCGATGGACTCATACGTCAGTTGTGACATGATTTTATCATGTTAAGAACAAATAATAGAACAAACAAGTCAGTTTCAAACTATTAATTATTGAGATTGAATGTATGAATTAATAAATTTCTCTCCGCCCTTCGCCGGTATATTACGTTCAAGATATCTGAAATTTCTAATTCTTGCCCCAAGCACTCATGCAATAAGCAATGTAGACATACTCCGCATAAAAATGATATTTGGTTATGGTTAAAGAGAATCCGGGGGAGTGGAAAATCTGGCCTTGAAATTTAAATTATGTGATGTCAAACAATGTAATTTATCATTTATGCTTGAATATATCACTGTCTATGTTGAAGATAACAACAGAGCAAATTAATAATGCTTGTACTTTTTCCCAATATAATCACTTTCTTTTGACTCGGTCAAAGATGCACCGCATCTAGAGCCTTTCAGCTTTGTCCGGTTGAATCAAATTTTAAAAGCTAGGTCTGAAAAAAATAGAAAACATTAACTATCAAGTGAAGACCAAAAACTTTGTTTGATTAGGACATAAAAAATAAAATAAAATTATCAGTTTCACATGAAACAATTTTAGTTTGAATGAAGCTAAAAAAAATACTACAGAATTAGACAAAATTTCAAAATAGAACGTGATAGTACTCTGTAAGAAAGCACTTTATACTTTGATCTCGAAAATCAAGCCCAACCGTAAGGTCCGTAACCTAATTTATAATTCATAGAAATTAAAATATTATTTAATAATAATATTTTTTAGAATCACGTAACTCATAGTTAAGTGTAGACATGTTGTTAGGCGGAATTTTTTTCAATTTGATCTTTCTTAATTTCACCTTAGTCTAAATGATGGCTAAAAATGATGACGTTTTTCCACTTTCTGTCTATTGTCTTTTTGGACAAAATTAGGGGAAGGGGTGCCAAATATGACAGGAGAGAGAAAATAAATTCACTAAGACAGTTAAAGGGATCAAAATTATCAATGAATATGGTCAATTGGATTTTTCATCAAAATTCAATACATCATTTTGATAATTTTTATAAATAAACTTGGTTTATATTTAATACTATATGCCGCATTAATTATAATTAATAATATTAATTATAACAATAATTTCCGTAAATAGTATTATTATTGTCACAATTTCATTAGAAAACATACAAAAATTGGAATATTCTTAAAAATTCATAATTGCCATCCTTGGGCATGGCCAAAAGTGTCTACATTTTTCGATTTAAGGTCCTCGCGTTACCAACTTTTGTTCAAGTACTTCGCATTTGGTACCGCAGGGGAATGATAAAAATTGAAAGAGAATCAACTGATTATACTTGAAATTCATAGTCAATAAATTTGAGAAAAAGATGTTTTGATATCTAGATATGTTTTTCCCGCTTCCATCATCCTCTTAGTCTCTTACCTCTCTCCACTAGCTCGGAATCACTCTAATGAATGGTGTAAAAAATGAAAAATTCTTCATCATTGGTTACCATGGCTAAAAGCCTATAAAACAAAAACAACACAACCTTGATCAAATATAGTATTCTCATCACCTAATGACCTAATGATCCCACAAGCAAAAACAAACAGATACACAAAGGCAAAGAAAAATCTAAATTTAGTTAAAAAAGATGGCAGACAAGTTGTACATTTAATATCAACTATAGTAAAGACTAATTATAAAAATATAACAAGTACCAAAGTAAAAGGAGCAAAAGTTGAGAGACTGTAATTTGAGGGGATCCTTATCCTGTGCCGCTCAGCGATCCGAGCCGTTCAATCTGATCTGGACGGTTAGATTTTTTTGGACCTTACGGCACAAGGTTATATGCACGGGGCACCCATGATCATTGGATTTAATCTGGACGGCTCAGATTGCGCGCTGAACGGTGCCGCGCGGCACTTGATTTGAGTTCACTTGATTTGAGTTCAATTTGAGGAACTACAGGTTTTTCACTTTTTTTGAGGCCATAAAGGAGGTAATAAAGAACATGTGATTCACAACGTTGCACACAGCAAGCAATAGAAAAGTAAAATAATTAACCGTGAGAAACAAAAAGACAAAGCATCATGCAAGTGGCAAAACCAATCAGACGCCAACCTTGAAAGATATGTGAAATACAAATCTGATAAACAGATTTTAAGAAAAATTATATGAACACATCCAAACCACGCCAAAAATCCCAACACCACACTTTAGGAACTGTATTGTATGGCAAACACCCGATATTCTTGTGTACGGTTTAAAACAACCAGAAAAACATTACAAAATCGAAGAATCTTAAGTGCAAATTAGAAACCTTTTGAGACACTATCTATCACACATAAGCCAATCACACACTCATTGATCTTAAACCACCTCCACTATCATACAAATGGAGCTCAGCTGATCAATTCATACCAATTTCACAGTTAGCCTCACTCATCCATCCAAGTGTCAACAGCTGATTAGCCGAAACTCACACCTGAGTCGGCGTGCTTTCACCTGGCTCCACCCTGCCCTGAGCAGATCTGAGCATGAAGCCATCGCGCTTACCGGGATCTTCATCAGTGTACACATAGGCAGCGCCGCCGTGGCGCGTCGTATCCATACCGGCCAATTCTTCTTCGGCTGAAATCCGAAGTAACCCAAGCTTGTGCAGGAGTAAGAACAAAGGCGCCATAGTTGCACTCACCCATCCAATTATGGCTAGAATTGCCACAATGTGGGCACCCAAAAGACGACCGCCACCGCCCATGAAGAGACCGTAGGGACGTCCAGGGCGGCCCGGAAATACCTGGTTCACGTACTTCTCTCGTGCGAATAGAGCAGTGAAGATGATTCCCCATGCACCGCAACCGCCGTGCAACTGAGTGGCCTCCAACGGGTCATCGAACTTGAGCTTGGCAGCGAGCGCATTGCCACCGATTAAGACCCAAGCGGAGACAAAACCACAAATAATGGCTGCCCACGGATCAACCACAGAACAACCTGAGGTGATTGCTGCGAACCCACCAAGGAGCCCATTGCACACATCGATCACGTTCCAGTGACCAGTCTGAAGGCGTTTGCCGAAAAGTGTGGTCAAACCAGCAACACTACCGGCAAGAGTTGTGGTCACAGCGGTACGTCCAACAGCTGACCATTGACCGTTGATGGACCCTGATGGTCCGTAACTCTTGTCAATTATATTGAAAGACCCAGGGTTGAAACCATACCATCCAAACCAGAGAAGGAAGGTGCCAAGAACAACCAAGGAAGCACTGTGGCCACGTAAAGCCACTGAGCGGCCGACATGGTCAAACCGTCCGATACGTGGACCCTCAATGAGGGCGCCCCAAAGACCAGCAACTCCACCAACCATGTGCACCACACCTGAACCGGCGAAATCAATAACACCAGACTTGAACAAGACCGAATGGTTCAAACCTCTGGCGGCACCTGCCCAGCCATCGGCAGCCCAGAACCAGTGGGACACAACTGGATACACAAAGCCGGTTAGGAAAGCCGAGTAAATCAGATAAGCCACGAACTGGGTCCTCTCGGCAATTGACCCGGAAGTGATACCAGCTGCAGCAATGGCGAAGGCCCACTGATAGAGAAAGAAGGGGTAGTCAAACCCGGTCTCGGGCAGCTTCTTCAGACCGAAGAATTGCTTCCCGATAAACGCATTAGAAGGGGTGCCGAAAGCGAATGCAAAACCGAAGAGATAGTAGAACAGAGCACCAGCGCAAGCATCAAGAACATTAGTGAGCATAATGTTCATGGTGTTTTTGGCACGGACAGAGCCGGCACAGAGCATGGCAAAGCCGAGCTGCATGGCGAAGACGAGATACGCAGAGAAAAGGAGATATGTGGAGTCGATGGCATAGCCAGTGTCGATGAACTGATTGGAGACGGAGTCGAACTGGCTGCAAATCAAGCTAGCGGCGCCGGTCGCGTTGCCGGCGCCGGTGAGATAAGCTGCCAGGTCAGCCGAGCAGGTCGACATGGCGTTGAATGGGTTGGGTTTAGTTGAGATGAGAAATGAAATGGATTTGGTGCTCTCTGGTCTCAGTTGAGAAGAGGAGAGAGAATTGATTGGTGGAGCGAGAGAGATGGAAGGAGGGCTCGCTTTATAGACGAGGAAGGTGCATAGAGAGAAAATGACAAAACAATACTGTGGTCTGTGGAGATGAATCCCCATCCGCTCCCGCGCGGGACCGTCCAGCGCAGCCTACAAACCGTCCGATCTGATCTGGACGGTTCGAGCTTATCAATCTAGTTACATGCACGGGGCTCCCTTTGCCATTGAGATTAAATCAGACGGCTCTGATTCCTGCGCTGCACGGTCCCGCGCGGGACTGGATTTCATTTCCTGTGGAGATACTTGGCGACTCTCTTCGGAAAGACAGCGACGCCGTTGTGTTGTTCTGTCGGATCAGACTTAGACCAATGGATGTTGCAAGGCCTTGTCAATTAACTTATTTCCCAAAGAGGGCGTCGAATAATATTTGCATGCTTGGTTGAGAATTTTACAGAAAATGAATCTGATTTGCTGCATGACAGTTTTCTTTTAACACGGAATATAGTAATACCAAAGATAGTACCAAAATATAAGAGCGAAGGAAATGCATTTAATGTGTTATTAAATAAAGTTAATAATTTTGTTTTACGTGGAATCTAACTTTGTGTCTAATCTAAATTATGTTATTTCAAATCTGAATCGAATTGATATTTAATCAAGTTTTGTTTATGTTCGAATACAAAATTATTAGAGTCACACGAGTTCGTCAAAAATTACTATGATATATAATCATATTATCAAATTGTAGACCTTTTAAATAATAATAAAAAATAAAAATGTTCATACTGTTGCATATAAAAATAAATTATTTTCATACTGTTGCACAGATCTTTATTGAAACTTTTTTGAAGACTGTTCTGAATAAGATTAGCGAAGTTGTTTCAAAAAATTTTGACTAGAATAATTGATAATTTGGTTGAATACAGCAAAGTGAACGGAGCCTAATATTATTGCAAGTTGTGCACAATTATTCTTATTTTTGTAAAAAAAAAAGAAAACATATTTCTTTTTTTTTTGGAAAAATATGTAACATACGTATCTAACGTATTGTTTTGTATTTTAAAGAAAACAAGCAATTTGATTTTACTATTTTAGCAATACACTTGATTGGAATAATAACAAACTATTTCTTATTTGGAAGTGCATGGAATAACTTGTTCTTAGTCCAAATTAGCATATTTTTTGTTTTAACAAAATCTTAAAACTAGAACAAAAACAAGCTTTATTATATTTCTTGATTTTATTCCATACATTTCCAACATCTTTTTTAGCAAGTAGAATCCACGGGAGGTAGGGATGAAAACGGATCGGATACGGAGCGGATGTTGGTCTTCCTATATCCGCATCTATAGTTTTTCCGGATACGGATACGAATACGGATGCGTTCGGATACAGATACGGTTCGGATATTAAACGGATACGAATACGGTTCGGATATTATCGGATACAGAGTCGAATACGAACATATTTTGTCGGATACGGATTGCATTTTAATCTTTATTGTTTATTTACAATAGCAGTGCCTATGTTAGTACTTTGTCAATATTAGTACTTCATCAAGATCAGTAGTAGTGCATGCGAATATTTATTATTTTTCATAGTTTGAGCCAAATGAATATTTTTTTAAAATATGAAAGTTAATCTTAATAATATTGCCTTCGATCACAATCTACAACTTTAAAAGTGAACTTCCCTTAAATTCAAAGTAAGCAAATTTATTTGTTGGGTTCCAACTTTCAACATATAAATACATAAGTTCACAACCAGAAGGAAATAAAAGACTAAAAGTGAAATCAAATGAGAGACCATTTAAAATTACAAGCACCGCATAAGCATAAATCTAATAAGATTTATCAATAAATTCGGTTTTTTCACATTTTGAATTCCAACAATATAGTCAATTAGTCAATGTCAAATCATATCATGTTAACTTAAATGTCATCATGCATTAAAATAGTATATCAATCATATGTAATCATCATGATTAGAGAAAAAAATTAATTTTAGTATTGTTATCATATATAATCGTCTCAATAATAGAAAGTAAAAATAATTTTATGTTACCGGTCCAAATAAAAATATTTATTGTAAGAAAATTTATTTAATAAAAATTAAATATTATCTAATTAAAAGTATTCTCCAATATAAAGGAGTAATTATATTATATTAATCATTTTATGTCGTTAAAAATACGGATAAACGGATTAATATCTATCGAATACGGATAATATCCATGTCGGATACAGGTACGGAACGGATGTTGGTTTTTTCATATCCGCATCCATATTTTTTTTACGGATACGGATACGAATACGGATATGTTCGGAAATGGATACGGTTCGAATATTACGCGCATTTTTCGGATTCGGATGCGGATCGGAGCGGATTTTATCCGCTTTGTTTTCATCCCTAATGGGAGGACACTTTCAAACATCTCTTTTTTTCAGTGTTTTTAAAACGTACCGACACCCCCATCGATCAGGTAGTCGAAATCCGATATTTTTCAAAAATTGTCCAGTATTTTCTCTCAAAACACTGAATATCGCTGTTTTGGTTTCCGATATTTGATACAGTTTTCAAAACACTGCTTTATTTTTTAGCATGTAGAATCCACGGGACGATCCACATTAATATGTCTTGTAATCGTGTTCCAAGCGTGCACTGGTTGCCCCTTTATAATTCTGCTTCTTTATTTATTAATTTTTTTTTAAAAGTTGCTTTTATTATTTTATTTAAGCATCCCAATGTTAGAGATATGTCCTAGAAGCCAATCATATTTGGCTACTTCTATGGTTTTGTGTTATGGATGATTTTATATCATTTGTTCCTTGATTTATGTGTTGACAGTTCATTCAGGTTGAGGATCTGAATTATAGATCACTGTGTTTCATTTAGTAGTAAATGACAACAATAAATCTAAAGCGTCCATAATCTTGATAATTAACAAGGAACATTAATTATCAATAAGATTAGTATGCAAGTTAAGTGTTGATTAAGTTCTATAAATCACAGGTTAAGAGTAACCAACTTAATTGCATATGTTTATGTTAATTGAACATAGTACATGACATGACCCAACGAAATAAATATATGGATTGTGTTTTGGTGTCATTATTTATTTCGTTATGATTTTGATTCTAAGTTTGAGATATTTATCTTTTCCACATGAGGATAGGTTCAATAAATATCGTCTACCGCTGATTCCCGATAAGGGCTGCTATACGGACGTTATTTATGTTCTCTTGAATTGTGCGGGGAAAAGTTAAATAGTCAAGAAAACCGTATGTCCCTCATTAATTCACTTAGTGAGTGACGATATCTGTTTGGGCCCCTTGATGGAGATAGATTGTTTGCTAGCAACTGATACAATTATCTCTAGATCAAGAAACGTATAATCTGCAAGAATGACACATTCCTATCTTGGATTATACGATGATATCGTGAGGCATAGGAATCAAAATAGAGATATACTTTTATTCTCTTATGCAGGATTGAAATATTGTAGCTGTACACTATTTATGCGAATTGGGAATCATAACGTGTTGCTAGATACCGCTTATGATTATTGGAATTAAATAGCGATTTAACTCCATGTCCAACGTAGCATAAATCCTCAAAGGGTCACACAGAATTGGTGTTTTAACCATGCTTGCATTATTTATTTATTTGCAATAATTGGTATTGCAAAATATGATGAGTTGATTAATTAATTAAATAGCGTTGTAGACCGTTATAATTAATTAAATCAAAGGGATCATATAGAAATAAATTAATGCATTATCTAATCCCTAAATAATTATTATTAAGTTAATAATTATTTATTTCAACACATATGCATTTAATAGGGCTTTAATTAAATAGTTAATTAAAGGCCCAATAGGGAGTCAAATTGGGAGCAACAAGAAGGGCCATTTAATAGTTGATTAAGTGGACCCAAGAGGCAAAGCACATAGCCCATAAAGGGCCCATAATGTGGCCGGCCATGATAGGTGGTAGGTGGGTGGCAAAGTTGTAATTTGATGGTGTGAGGTAGGTAGGGTTTGTGCTCTATATAAAGGGGTATATGGTAGCAAATCCCCCTCTCTCTCTCCTCCCACAAACCCTAGCCGCCCCCCCTCTCTTGTGGCCGGCGCCTCCCTTCTCTCCCTCTCCATTAGCTCATGTGTTGAGCCCCCTCTCTTCCTCAAATCAATTAGTTCATTTGCTAGAAGATTGGGAAAGCTAGGGATTAGGCATTTCCTTCAAGTTACTAGCATAACTTGTAGAGGATTTGGTTAATACCAAGTGGACTCGAGGTGATTCGACAAGGAGGCGGGAGCTAGACGCAAGCACAACCACCTACAACCTAGCCGGTTCGAGCCTCTTGATTACTACATCAAGAGAGGTATACCTTGAACCCTTCTCTATTGTGTAAATGGCTTAGTGCAAGATCCGTGTTTGTGCATGATTGTTTATGGCTAATTAGGCGTATTTATTCATAAAATGAAAATTATGCACTCAACTAACACCCAAAACATTCAAATAATGTGGTGGGCATACTTGGCTTAGCTATAATAACAGCTGGAGATTAATTAGCAGGAAGAAGATTTTCCTCGTCAAAGGTGCGTTTGGATCGTTGGAAGAAAGAAGAAGAAGAAAAAAATTATAAACAATCCAAACTCTTCACAAAGTTACACACTTCCCAATATTTCTTCCCACTTCTTTCCTTCTTCCCTTCTTCCCACACCTATCCAAAGATGGTTAGTCTGAGATCGTCGCCAAAAATTTTTATTTGTAAACAGTAAAATATATATATGACAATTATGTTTTGATAAAAAGTGAATCATATATAAACCAGACAATTATCCTACAAAGAGCTAATGCTTGTTTTGGACATGATAATCACATAAATTGCATCTGAATGTATTGAACAAAATATGAGCAGTAATGATAATTAATACTTCTCTAAATCAAAATTTGACAAGATAGCGTTTTTGTTTTTTTCCAGACAGTATTTGCAGTGTATTGAGTAAGTATTTAACTTTTAACCAAAGATCGCACGTACGGTGATTGATGGGAAGTCATGAAAGGTTGTAAATTATAACAATCATTCAAAATACATATTATTTACAGTTCGTCATTTAAAATGTAATAATCTGCGTAGTGGAAATATTATTTTACAGAAATTATAAAGCTGGTGTACCAAAAAATTAACCACTCGATGCACTATTATGTGGATTTTAAGTTTTATAAAACTGATTATTAATATCAAAATTTACGATCAGCTATCCTTATAATTATGGCACTTCAGGAAATAAAAGGAGACTCGTACTTCGGCCCATATCTCGACATTTGAATTTCAAATGAGCTCTCCAGACTGTTTGACATGACGTGCATATTGAAATCTATTGGAATATATATATATATATATATATATATATAGAGAGAGAGAGAGAGAGAGAGTTTTGCTATGGTGAGTTGCAACTCATCAAATCGTCCGTGAGTCGCGCTCAAAATTCCGAAATTAAGTTCAAAACGACTGATCCAAACCGTCTAATACGATCTCCCTATTGAATTCTCCATGCAGACCAAATTTTACATTTTTTCGAAATTTTTAAGTATTTATTTTGGATTTTTAAAAACTGCTGTTTTTGAACGATTCAGAACTAATTAGATTAATGATTTTCCAAAATTTCAAAAAAATACCTTAAAATTTCGAAAAAATATAAAATTTGGTCTGCATGGAGATTTCACTAGGAAGATTGTATTAGACGGTTTGGATCGGTCTTTTTGAACTTAATTTCGAAATTTTGAGCGCAACTCACGGACGCTTTGGTGAGTTGCAACTCACCATAGCAAAACTCTATATATATATATATATATATATATATATATATATATATAGTTTTGCTATGGTGAGTCACGACTCATCAAGGGTCTGTGAGTCGCCCTCAAAATTCCTAAATCTAGTCCAAAATCTTCATGCAGATCATATTTTATATTTTTTCGAAATTTTAGAAAATTGTTAATCAAACTAGTTCTGAACCATTCAAAACATAACAATTTTAAAAAACATAAAATTTGGTCTACATGGAGATTTCAATAGGGAGAATGTATTAGACAGTTTGGATCGATCATTTTGAATCAGATCTAGAAGTTTTTTAGTGCAACTGACGTGAGTCGCGACTCGCCATATCAAAACTATATATATATATATATATATATATATATATATATATATATATATATATATATATATATATATATATATATATAGAGTTTAGCTACGGTGAGTCGCGACTCACGGACCCTCCGATGAGTCGCGACCAATACTCCTAGATCTTGATCAAAATGACCGATCCAAACCGTCTAATATGATCTCCCTATTGAAATCTCCGTGCAAACCAAATTTTTTATTTTTTCGAAATTTTTAAGTATTTTTTTCGGATTTTTAAAAACTGATGTTTTTGAATGGTTCAGAACCAATTAGATTAACGATTTTCTAAAATTTCAAAAAAATACTTAAAAATTTCGAAAAAATGAAAAATTTGGTCTACATGGAGATTTCAATAGAGAGATCATATTGGACGGTTTGGATCGGTCATTTTGATCTAGATCTAGAAGTATTGATCGCGACTCACCGGAGGGTCCGTGAGTCGCGACTCACCGTAGCTAAACTCTATATATATATATATATATATATATATATATATATATATATATATATATATATATATAGACAGAGAGAGAGTTTTGCTATGGTAAGTTGCAACTCAACAAAGTGTCCGTGAGTTGCGATAAAAACTGATATATCTAGATCAAAATGACCGATCCAAACCGTCTAAGATGATCTTTCTATTGAAATCTCCATACAGACCAAATTTTATTTTTTTTTTCAAAATCTTTAAGTATTTGTTTGAAATTTTAGAAAATCATTAATCTAATTAGTTCTGAACCGTTCAAAAATAACAGTTTTTGAAAATAAAAAAAACTTAAAAATTTGGAAAAAAATATAAATTTGATCTGTATGGAGATTTCAGTAGGGAGATCATCTTAGACGGTTTGGATCAGTCATTTTTATCTAGATATGGCAGTTTTTATCGCAACTCACGGACACTATCGAAATCTCCATACATACCAAGTTTTATATTTTTTCAAATTTTTTAAGTATTTGTTTGAAATTTTAGAAAATCATTAATCTAATTAGTTCTGAACCGTTCAAAAATAACAATTTTTTAAAATAAAAAATACTTAAAAATATCGAAAATATATAAAATTTGGTCTGTATGGAGATTTCATTAGGGAGATCATCTTAGACGGTTTGGATCGGTCAGTTTTATCTAGATATAGCAGTTTTTATCGCAACTCACGGACACTTTGATAAGTTGCAACTCACCACGGCAAAACTATATGTATATATAGGCTAACGCGCCATCGATGGAACGTGCCCGATTTGCTATCGACTCATTTTTCGAAATTAAAAATTCAAACAGACGATGCAAACCGTTCAAGTTTATCACAATATTGAAATATCCTTGGAGACCAAATTTTACATTTTTTCCCAATTTTTTTACTATTTATTATGATATTTTCAAATTGGAGTGTCTGATAATGTTTTTAAAAATATCGTAATAAATAGCAAAAAAATTTGAAAAATATAAAATTTGGTCTCCAAGGATATTTCAATCGGGGGTGATAAGGATCATCCCTGATATTCATCATCTCCATCATCCTCACGCATTTTTTCTATTTTTGACCCTACGCATTTTCTATTTTTGGAAATCGCTCTGTTTCCCTCCCTGTCGCGTACGCTCGTCCCCCCTCCCACCCCTCCCGCGTACGCTCCCCCCTCCCCCTTCCCTCTCAAACACACACTATATATTGATTCTAACTATTGAGGTTAACATATTTAAATGTTGAAGTTAATACCGTAACTGTTGAAGTTAATATATATAACTGTTGAAGTTAATATATATGCCAACTTCAGCAATATATATGCCCACTTCAAATGTTACCTTCAACATTTAAATATGCCAAATTCAACAATTATATATATTAACTTCAACAGTTATATATATTAAATTCAACAGTTACATCTATAACATATTAACTACAACAACTACATATATAATTTCAACAGCTACATATATAACTTCAATAGTTACACATATAACTTCAACATTTACATATATAACATATTAACTTTAACAGTTACATATATAACTTCAACAGTACATATATAACTTCAACAGTTATATATATTAACTTCAACAGTTACATATATAACTTCAACAATTATATAATTTCAACAGTATATATATATATTGTTTGTTTGTAATCAATGATATATCCTTGTGTGCACTCGTGTATAGTCCTCTATCCATTTTTTTTTTATAAATTAAGGAATTCCATTAGCGAATACGGTCCTTAATTTTTTTATTAACTGATTAGCGTAAAAATATACGTTCGTGGTTTATACACCAATTGCAACAAAAATATCTACGATGGTCTGATGCGGCTTTTTTTATTAATTGTATTTTAAAAAAAGAGAGGATGAGGATGATTTCATCATCCCCTAGACTTTCTTATTAATGAAGACATGTTAGATAATTAATGAAGATTTGGGTATGACGAGGATGATAGAATCTATGGGATGATAGAAAGCAATTTTCTATTTCAATATGGAGAACAACTTGAATGGTTAGCATTAACAATTTGAATTTTGAATCTTGAAAAATGACTCGATGGCACGTTAGCCATTATATATATATATATATATATATATATATATATATATAGAAATACACGGTGCATCGCTATGTATTAAGACTTTTGTACATTGGGACTATATTTGTCGATAGTTTTACAAATTAAAAATCTAACTAAACAAATACAATATATATATTAAAATCTCATTACAAATCAAATTTTATATTTTTTTGAAATTTTTTTACTATTTTTTCGAATTTTTATAAACCTGCCTTTTTTATTTCTTTATTATTATTAATTGGTAAAAAAAAGAAAAGTTTTAGAAAATTCGGAAAAAATAGTAACAATTTTTTTTAAAAATATATATATAATTTGGTTTGTAATGAGATTTCAATATGTAGATTGGATTGGTTTAATAAGATTTATCAATTTATAAAACGGTTGACGGATAATAATCGCGATGTAGAAAAACCTCAATACATCGCCATGCACCATAGCATATCTCTCTTATTATATATATATTTGAATTATTCCACTGATGGTTTAGATTTTAGAACACGTTGCAGAAACTACTTCTCTAAATATGAGGAAAAATACTTTTGGTAAAACAGGAAACATCGAACCAAAGTTTCGGCCGATATTTTTCTTTTTTTTTACATATAGTAGATATATACGGCTATTTAGCTAAATGATATTCAGTTGAAAGGATTGATATATGAAAGTTAAGGTCCTTCAGAAATCAGAAATTTAAATTCCAACTCTTTCTTTAAACATGTTTTTCGAAAAAAAAAACTTTTTTCTTTAAACATAGAAGATTTGAAAATTCATTACTTTTTAAGGGTGCGTTTGGATAGGTGTGGGAAGAAGAGAAGAAGGGAAGAAGTGGGAAGAAGTATTGAGAAGTGTGTAACTTTGTGAAGAGTTTGGATTGTTTATAATTTTTTTTCTTCTTCTTCCTTCTTCTTCTTCTTTCTTCCAACAATCCAAACACACCCTAAGTAACGGACAAGCGCCTGGCTTATTTTGGAACAACCGAACACGAACAAGTGGAGAATGCGATTGGTGCAAATATTAAAAAAAAACTTCCTTTTTTTGTCTCTGTTTCCTTCTTGTGCTCGCAACATGCAAAAATTTTAAGCATAGCCTCAATTAATGTCGGATCGAGCTTGTATAAATCCAAGAGGAATCAGCTAGAATTATTCTGCTAGAAGATATATTACCTAATTTTATATTCTGTCATAATTGGATTCAATTTTCCTAAAAGAAGTCAGAGATCCCTGAGAATATGAGATTTTAAGATCCCGAAGGAATATTTACAACTCATGTGGGGTAACCAGGACCATAATACTTTGCATGCGAGTATATTATATTTACCAACCTTTTCTTTTATTAGAGCATTAATTCAGGGAGTATTAGGGGATCCTGAAGCTACAATGATTCAAATTTTTTTTAGTTTTCATTTGTCAAAATGATTTAAAAATATTTCTAAGATAATTAATCAAAGTAAATTTTCAAATCATTATGTCCTTGTTGTACAGAATTTTGTTTTCCACGCGGTCTATTACTTTCCTTGGGATAATTAAATAAAAAATGCAACCAAATAAGCGAACAACCATATAATTTTCCTAACAACCCAGATACTTCCATTATATCCGTTTTTAAAATAAAAAAAGTAGTATCACATGGGTTTAACAACCAAAGAACAAAGAAAAGAATTGCATGCTTTTCATCTCTGGTCATCAGTATTTTTTAACACTCCTTATCAGTTCCTAGCGTTGACCTTAAGTAACCATTGTAAAATAGTAACCACATTACCCCCTATAAATTTTTCTCCTGCCATTGATTTAGCCATTGTGTCAAGTTTTCTTAAAAAAAATAAAGACAAAAAGGTATCCTAGGAAAAGGTATGTTTTTATTGTTATCAGAGTAAGAACTCGAGTTTTTGCTCCATAAAAATTTGCCACGTTGCTAATAAGAAAATTAAATCTTTGTAATTTCTCATTGTCAAGAAAGGATAAAATAAATAATAAATAAGAAGAAGAAAATTAATAACAAAATATTTTTGTAATTTCTATATTGGAAAAAATAATAGACAGAAAGAGGCAAGAAAAAAAAAACAATAAACGGCGAAAGACAAAAAAAAAAAAACTGATATGCACAACATTTTGCTAAAACTATACATGTGCGTTTGGATGACTTGAAGAGTAAAATTAGAATTAGTTATATGGAGTTAAAAATATTATTCTTAAATGATCAAGAATAAGTTTTTTTTAATATTTAGAGCATTATTTTTAAGTGGTCCAATATCCGGAATAAATTTTATTTCTAATGTGTTTTGATCATCATTTTAATGCAGGTTAAGAAGTTATTGAGATCACTTTTTAATGCAAATTAAAAGATGATTCAAACACACTAAAAATAAAAAATTATTCCGGATATTGGACCACTTAAAATCAATATTTTTAATATGTGCCGGCACTCTTACCAGCCAAGCGGCCAAAATCCGATATTTTCTCCCACAATATCGGATACTGTTATTTCGATCACTGTTTTGGTTCTCGGTATTACCAGAATTTTTCGATATCCGGTATGATTTTCAAAACATGCTGCTTAAAATGACACTCTAAAACCTCAAAAGCTTATCCTCGATCTTTTTAAAATAATACATTTTACTCTGAATAACTAATCCTAATTTTATTCTTAGGCAATCCAAACACCTATAGATTATTGTAATGACTGTGATGTGTTATGAGCAGTTGCAATCAAAATTTAGTAGTCCAAAAATACTCAATTTTTCAAGGAGCATTTTGTTATATCTGATTAAAATTTTTTCTTTTTATATTTTGATCTGGATGAGCAACATATTCACAGTTATTTTACTTAATTTATAGCAATATCTACGGAGTCCTAAAATAGAACTACTTGGGTAGAAGCCGTAGCTTTGCAGCCTTGGAAGGGAGGAGGATGTTAAATCACTACCCTACAAAGTTTTGTCCATGCCATTACAAATTTCATAAAATCTTCCATTTGTCCTAACAAAATTGTAGATATCGCTATAACAGTTAAACTAGCAAATCGGCATCATAATTATAATTACTTAAACATATACCCATATTATATTATCCAACTACTAATTTAAATATATTATTTTATTAAAAATTAAAAATACATTTTTTAATTATTAAAATAAAAGATTGATCAGGTACTATGGCAACAGCACGTCGTAATTTGGTTACTTAATTAACTAGTTTGAATTTTGGAATACAGTCAACTCACGTAATTACAGGTATATAATAGGTTTTTTTCTATTTGCAATGGTGGTTATTATTATTACTAAAAGTCAACTGTGGGGAAAATTAAAGTACGGCTTCTCTATCATATTATACTAATCCTTTCATTTTCTTTCCCCATTTTTTGAGAGCTGCTGAATCAAGAAAGAGAAAGAGATGACTCCATTATGAAATTGAATTTCTTTGATCGTTGATGTCATGAAGTTGACAATTTAACAACAATAAGTTTCGAATAACGACACCTTCGAGTTTCCACAATTGACATCTTAATCCTGTCAACGGCTTGCATTATATGCAATTGCATTAAAAAAAAAAGAAAGAAAAAAATCCTGCAGTGGACTGACTGGTCTAAAACTTAGATTGTTCATTTTTTGAAGTATAAACGAATATGATTCATCAAAATTCAAGTCCAATTTAAAAATTGAGTCCCCTACAAAATTACCCAAAATATAAATAAGTAAAATAGATATCCTGATTAATCAAAATTGGGACGTCGTATTAAGATATCGTTACTCTTCTAATAGATGATTACCGTAGATGAATCAGATAATTATTTCCAATCCAAATTGTCAAAACCAAAACTAACGGATTTAATCAGTCGTCTTTTTTTTATGGTAAATTGGATCAAGCCTTCCAAGTTATTTTTAAATTAAATGTCTATAAAAGACTCTTCAGCCGAATTTCGAACTTGCGATCTCTCATTTGAGATGCATTGCTCTTTGCCACTAGACCAAGAGCTGGTTCCCAATCAGTCATCATGATGATTTGTATAAGTACTATTATTATTGATATTTGATAAGATGAGATTTGTTTGTTTAAGATCAGATGATTTTAATCTTATTTTTTGGATACTACTGCATATTATGACAACTTTTAGTTATTATTTTGAATACCAAGTCTGTACTGCAACAAGCCACTAACGCATAAACCTTTCGAATAAATATCCTGATTTAAACTTGCTAAAAAAATTTCTATTAAAATTTAATTCTGATTTTTACTATACAAAAAAATAAGGCACTATTATAAAAAGGAATTTTCGGGATCACATTTTCTTCTCAGTAGTGTGATATAGTATTTCTTTTTTAGAGGCAAAACTTGATATTTTTGACAATAATATATTTTGAGTCCCGTAATATTTGAATCCATTTCTTATGAACACACGACGAAAATATTAACAATATGTGTTAGACTTCATATTTTTCGATGATCATTTCTGTGCAATTATTAATTTAACTAGGATGGTCTCCGATCCTCAAAATTTAAAATTTCTATTAATGAAATTTTTTTTTGAAGAAAGAAAGGGATCAAGTCTCAAAACTTTTCATTGAAATAAAAACTTTTCCTTCTATTAATGAAATATTGTTTTTTTAAGATTATATATATATTTTTTCAAAAAGGTTAGCATCGGTATTTATTATAAACAACACGATTACCTTATGCAGTAATTTATGCATAGGAACCCAAAATACAGGGGCGAAGCCATGTTGAAGTTGGTGGGTTCTTAGACCCACCTCAAAAAAAAAAAATTTAATTGATATTGCATTTGTTTGTAGTTTAAAAAATATCACAAAAAATTAGACATCCATCTCAAAAAATTGAAGGACACAACTAAATATGTAGTATTTGATTTGAATTGCATAACGACACCTAAAAAAATCACATATGGAATCATCTTATTATTGTTCCTGACTAATCATCTTATTTCTTCTTCCCCAATGAATCTTATTAAGACAAATTTTAGAATAGAATGAAATATTTGGATGAATAATTATTTGTAGCAAATATATACTAGCGTGAATCTCGCGCATTGCGTGATTTGTTAGGAGATTATAAACAAGAGATACCACATAAGATCAAAAATATAATTTGGATATTATATAAAAACTATCACTAAAAATACTAAATATTGTTGCTATCAAGAAAATTCCAAACGCCACAAAAAAATCAGAAATATTATGGTTTGAATAGTGATTGAAATTCTTCATATGCCTCCCATCTTTATATATCTATAATATAGAAAAATAAGTGTTCAATAAGATTTCTAATGAACCTATTATGTAAAATTATGAGAAAAATAAAAATTCATAGGAAATTGTTGTACTTTTTTATTGTCTTGATTTTTGAATTATTATTGTTGTATATTAAGCATATTATTTTAATATTTTTATTGTTATTATAATATATATTTGATTTTATATGAATTTTTTACGTAATATTATTTTAGAGTTGTTTATTTAAAAATTATTATTATATTATGTCTATATTAGACGTTACATCATACATATGTTTTCAGTAAAAAAAATTATAGATCTCGCTGACACGAAATTCTAGTTTCGCCACTGCCAAAATAGCTGTATTATTTTACAAGTTATATTACATTTTAAATAAACGAAAGACGGAGAAACATGAAATAAGTGATGAATATATACGTGATCAGATTGAGATAAAGAAGAAGGACAACCGGATAGAACGGAACATAAATTGAAAAAAAAAATGGTTTGAAAAAGTTAAATATTAAATCCTTTATGTAAAATACATATTTCTTTTACAAAATTTAAGATGGAACCTCAAGTTTGTTGAATAAGCCGAAAAAGCCGGGTTATACACAAATCTGCCTCAAGCCAAACAACAGGTAGATGCTGTCGGTTATGAGTTATAAAATTACGATTAATTCAACGCCAACTAAATCGCATCATCATCTTAATTAATTATTTGCAAAATGTCTGCACCAAACAATTGGAGAAAATCACTACAGTACAATTTTAATGATGTCAATAGGTCCATTTAGTAGACAAAAGGGACACCTAAAGAGGACTACTATTCTTATGTGTTGTCAGACTGTGAAGCAACATGTGCAACTATGTAAAATTAGAATTCCATGATACGCATTTTCTTTAACAAAAACTTCGAATTGTTTGCTTCATCAACTGTTCTGTACCTTCTGCGTAAGAAGACACTGATCCTTGAACACAATGTCTCTGTAAATAAAATTGTATATATTTAATTAAGATAGTTTATGATGTATCATGATGGATATTTCTTTTTAGACATCATGGTTTTATTAGCCAGATTTTTTTTTCCAGAGAAATCTAATTTAAATAAATAAATATATATATATTGAAATCTCAAAGAAAATAAAATTTTATATTCTTTAAAAAAAATTCAATTTACATTTGTAATTTAATTAAAAGTTTATCATTTTTAAATCAGACTAATAATAAAAATTAGAAAAATTACTTGAAAAATTTGAACAAAAATGGTAAAAAGATTTCAAGAAAAATAAAATTGATTTGATATTAGAATTGAACATATAAATTGGATAAGTTGAATTAAAATTCTAATGGGTTAAAATATCAACGAATATAATTATATATGATTCACAAAAGAATCTATGTATCATGATGCATCGTCAAATCTTGTACATAATTTGGGCCACGTGTCTAATTAAAAATTTGAATTACTAATTGTCTGGCACCATGGTGGGCCATATATAAGAAACTGTAGAAGAACTTGTGAAGGAAACATGGCATACAAAACTGGCTTATGGCTTAGTAATGTTAGGCATATTTAGCTCATTATATTATAGGATCTATAAGGTACAATAAACATATTTTATAGACAGATTATATAAGATACTTGAATCTAAACATCTAAAAGTCTAACCATGTGATAAGGAGGCCATTATGTGGCCCTCAAGATCCAGATGCTTCCTTTTTAATTGCATTCTTATGTGACCCAATCAAAGATATTCCTCTGTTTATTATTGCGATGACTCTGAAGAATATTAGTATATTACTGCTACATATTTTTATTCTTTTCGATATTAATATTCTCACCATTTGTACATTTTTATTTTTCTGATGATGTTTTTCTCAGCTATGTCTAGTCTCCACATAGGCCTAATTAACACCGGTAGGAATTGCTTGCAGCAATTCAATTTGGGTTGTCAGGCCAACCTGATCCGTAGTATAATAACATTTAGGAGCTAAGACCTTGTCTTCGATTATAAACAAAACCAAGTAATTAGCAAATTGGAATTTTCATATTAATTACTATGTTTTGTTGAATGCAACAAAGATTGTGGTTGTTAGGTGCAGAAGCTGGTGGTACATATATATATAGTAGGATGAAACGGACAAGACGTAGCGTGTGTAATACTAATGTAAGAATTTAATCATTTATGTTTACTTTCTCTCGGGAACTTGATGGTTGTGTTTATAAATTTGTCTCCTTATTTTTTTTTAAAAAAATAATAATATATAAATATGTCTCCTTCACACCTACAAGGGGAATATTACTGTCAATTGTTGGTATGGATCAAGTTTAACACAGAATACTTAAATGTTGAATGCTAACAAATGTTATTAATTTGTTAAAGTTGATTGAACTTTCTGAACTATGATTGTAGTACTTGAAAATTAAAAAAAAATCGTCAATTTATAAATTATAGAATTCTTTTAGATAGCGCATTCAGGGGGGAAAAAAGTCACACTGCCAAAAAGATACTTTTGAGAAAAATATAAATAATTTAGATACTTGGTTCAACTGAAAAACATTCTGGAGCTTATTTGTGAGACGAGCATCATAGCCTTCGTTTGGACAGGAGAAGAAGAAGGAGGAAGAAAGAAGAAGGAAGAAAACAAATTATAAACAATCCAAACTCTTCACAAAATTACATACTTCCCAATACTTTTTTCCATTTCTTCCCTTCTTCCCACACCTATCCAAACGGAGGCATAGTTCGGAGCTAGCACATTTTGGAGATCTACTGCTTATATAGTTATATTTTAAAACCCTTCTAGAACATCATTTTTTAATTTTTTTTTTCTTTTTGGATGATTGGTAACCCATTATTACTTGAATATGGCTTAGCTGTCTATTTGAATCTCCCTGAATTTCAGTACAATTTAAAAAATGAAAAGGAGAAAAATAAACAACTCGTAGGTTTTTCTCCTATAATTATATTCATACAAAATTGTCTCTTTCGTTTAAGTCTACCACAAGCGTGATCCTCGTTGTCGTGTTGTTATTTTCTTTCCTACTTTTAGCAATTTTTGTTAAAAAAAAATATTTGTTTAGCACCACTGTCCATTTATTATATCCCCTTTATGATTATTTATATGTTAAATTTCGCTTTCTGAGTGAGCTAAGGTTTGCTGGATATGTTATGAAATGAGAGTAAGAATTTCAATTTTGATTTGAAACTAAGTATCACGTCAGACTCTTTGATTCCATGTTAGGTTTCTGATTCCGGGATCCCTTTTAAAAACCTTATATTAGCTGTTTTTATTTATTCGCAAAAAAAAAAAAAACATGGTAAGTTAAATTGGGACGCCTTATGCAGAGATCAAATTACTAACAACTTTTTTTTAATTATGTCCATCACCTGCAAAAAAATAAAACAAAATTAAGGACAATTAATCCCAATATTGCTGATTAATTGCCATATCTAACATATCTTATATTTTCAGTTCGGTAGTTGTTATCATGCCTAAAAATGATATGCTACGTTGAACTATAGAGAATCGCTTCTTCTTCTTCTTTGTTTTCAATTTTTTTTCCCTCACACTTCTCATATAAATTCAGCTTCTATGGCATATCTATTATTTTTTTAAGATAAGATGGGGCCAAGTCCCAAGCCCTTCAACTTATTTCGAAATTAAATGTCACAAAAAACTTTCAGCCGGATTTAACTCGCGACTGAAATCTCTATTTTTTGTCTTAGAAAAAATTGTTGAAACTAAAATATTAATAATTGGATCAAATTTGGGCAGTTGGTTTAGCCTTCCATAAAATTAATTTAAGTACTAGGCTGTATGGCTGTATGCCTGTACGCATGAAGACCTGTAGGCTGTACTGCTGTACATAACTGTTAATTCAATGGGCGCTACTAAGACTAATTCCCGGATGAGATTTACATGAGACCGCTAGGATGCAGATTCAAGTTTATTAGTTCTAAAAAAAGAATCTCAGGAATTTCACCATTTTGATTGTTTTTCTGTTTAATATGCATATTTTACCAGCAGTTTGATGTTACAGCCTTTGACTTTCTATATTTAAAATGTGATGACAGCTCCCTTTGACATGAAATCAATTTCTTTGAGGAATCTCAAACTGTACTATTGGAAAGGAATAAGAATAAGCATTTAGGAAATTGGTCTGGCCATCACTGTGTAAATAAGTAAATTTCCCTATAAGTTTTCTTTAGGTTAAACAACATTAAAACATAGGAATTACAAAAGTGTCCCAGAGATGTATGATAAATGGATGAGAAGTACCCATGAAAAAAAAGACAAAAGCCTTAAAGACATTGTGAACCGAGAGTCCGAGACCCATTCTCGCCATTTCATTAGATAGAGAAATTTTTGTACCGATTCCTAAATATACAATTAAATGATTTGCATCATTTCACCAAACTATTAAACATGTGATCTGAATTTGCTTCCGGCGCAGTGGATAACTTCTATCATCATCATCATGATTAATATTATTATTGTTGTTGTTGTTAGTATTATTATAATAATTATTATTTGTAAAATAGGGCTCGTACAATACTCTTTCAAATTCCAATCCAGATCTGCTGAAAAAATAAACATGCAATTGCATTTCAATTCTTCAGTGCATTTGAACGTGTATGTTAATCTTTTAAAGTACTGTAGATTTGTGGACTCTACTAGCTAGGTTCACTAGAAGTCTAGTACAGCCCAAAGTGAGTTTAAGTTTGTCTTGACCTAGGCCCATAGGCCCATAACAGTTACACATCAAGGTTTGGAATAGGCCGAGTTATTCTAGTAGACTGGTCACTCGATTAATTTGAGCACAGAAGTTTATATAGGCTGTACGGAACCATACCTGGCTGCAAAACGGTCGAAATGGTGACGAAATCAGGATGTTTCGTTTAACCGTTCGTTTCGTGGACAAAATTTTCGTGATTTACACATGGACGAACGGTTTCATTGTTTCATTAATCGTTTCGTCCAACCAAACGAAACCACTTTGTTGTTTCGTTAACAGTTTCGTCCGGACGAAACGAAACGAAAAACGGTTAAAACAGTTTCCATTTTCAGCCCTGCTGGCCTATTTGTTTCATTAACAGTTTCATTAACAGTTTCATTGTTTCATTAACCGTTTCGTCCAACCAAACGAAACCACTTTGTTGTTTCGTTAACAGTTTCGTCCGGACAAAACGAAACGAAAAACGGTTAAAACAGTTTCCATTTTCAGCCCTGCTGGCCTATTTGATTGGCACAAGACCGGACCCATTTATCTACTAAATACTTCACAAACATAAATGGAAATTACATCAAATTGTCCGGCCACCCGAGCCTACCACTTTTACAACTAGGCAAGGAGTGTCAGACACTCGCGACACAACCGCCCTCTTTCATTAAGTAATGAAAATCATCGGTGGCACAGATCGCATTAAATTTCTTACACAGTGCTGAAACTATATTAAATAAGCCATGACATGAGTGGGGGACACGCATGCATCTTCCCTTGCACCTCCTGTGTAGGCCTGCCAACGGAAACAAAAAAAACGTTATGCCGTTCCGTTTGCTGAAACGGAATGGTAAATAATAGTGGTTTCGTTTTCTTAACGAAACGGTAAACGGAACATGAGATGGAACGGTTTAACGTGTTTTTGTATATGTCGTTTAGCGAAATCATTTCGTTTAGTAAATGAAACGGTAAACGATAGCGAAATCAATTTCGTTTCGTTAACGACACGGTAAACGAAACACCCCATTCCGTACCCGTTCACCACGTTAATCAGGTCTACTCCTGTGACTAAATCATGCCTTCCCCATATAAGACCGAGTACTCCTATTTAAGCTATCGTATTTTAATATCATCAATAGGTCAATCGCTTCCATATAATCATTTAGATGACCTCAGCAAATAATGCGAAATCAAGAACAAGTAATTAATTAATTAGGATTATTCGGTCACATGCATAAATGGATATTCCTGTGCTTTAAGGGCCGTTTGGATTGCTTAGGAATGGGAGGAATTTCTTATTTTTAGGCATAAAGTATTGAAAAGTGTGTAATTTTGTGAAGAGTTCGGATTATTTATAATAAATTTATGTCTAGGAATAGGAAATTTCCAAATTCCCACTTGATCCAAACAAGCCTAAAAGTTAGGTTCTACAAGTACACTATGAAGAACCCTTTTATTGGGGAAAATAAAAATAAATTCGTAATTTTTGTATCCTCTCAATTTATTAAAAAAAAATATCTGGCTATGTTTGGATGAGCCTAGGAATAAGGAAATATATAATTTTTTTCTACTCCCAAATTTATTATAAACAATCCAAACTCTTCACAAAGTTACACATTTCCTAATACTTCTTTCCTTATTCCTCTCTTATTCTCACACCATCTAAACGGAGCCGTATGGAAGTTTGCTGACTTGCTAGACAGCCAGAAGAAATGATGAAGAAGCTTAATTTAGTGGACGCTGATGAAAGGGATGGACAGTTTATAGACAATTCAGACTCTTTCTTTACTTTTGTTGCTTTAAATATTGTTGTTGGACGTTTTAGCTTGTCTTGTTTGGTTGTTCTGTTACTGGTACTTATATAGCTTTGTGAACTTCGTCTTTGTGGTAGATAGTAGATACTAATTACTAAGTAGAAGGCTTAACTTTCTACTAAGTTTTTTTAGGTTTTGTACTCCTTAATTTTACCTTGGCTATTAATGAAACCCGGCCTCCCTTCTTGGGAAGCTTTTATTTCAAAAAAGGTATAGGACAAAGAAAAAGCGAGAAATAAAAAAAAAAAAAACATAAAATGTGGAAGGCATTCCGTTCCGTCCATATATATAAGATTCATTGATAGATGCTAACTTCATTCAGATAAAAAGAATTAATGTATTTTACTTAGGCCATTTATTTATTTATTATTTGACCTATATTGCAAATCAGTCTTCCTGACAAACAATTAATATATTTGAAATTGGCTAGTTAATTACATATACCGCGCTAAAACATGAGAAAGGGGAATTATAACTTGTGACAATGCGACTACAAAACTGATAAAGAGACGTGTTATATATATATAATATATATCGCCATTTAACTAGAGTACAACAATATAATACTACCTACTGACATAGACAAACATTAGTCATGCATGGATCTATTGGCTAGTTCTAAAAATTGTTAAGTACAACAATACTAAGAAGGATCAAATTTGTAGTGCTTATCTACTGCCACAGAAACGTCCCAAGTGCAACTAATCCCCTTTGGAAAGATGACAAGATCACCAGCACCAATCTCAACACATTCGTTCGAGCCTTTGATGTATGCTTTGATCTTACCTCTCAAGAAATAACACGTCTGTTGCGCGTCGAATTTCACCGGGAATTTACCTGGTGGACAACCCCATCTGATCCAAAAGAATTTAAAAATAATAATAGATAAATAAAAAGAATTTAATGTCGGATGTTGTAATATAACAAATAAGGATCAGTGGTAAAGTGCATGAAAAAAAAAATTAAGGGAACACAAGAAAATTTTTGGAAGTGAGGGAAAAGCTAGGTAGTTTATCAAAACGTCAATAACATATTGCTTGACGATTATCCTTCAAAGATTTATGACGTCCCCGAACTTTTCTCAAGAGAAAAGCAAAGACGTAGAAATATTTACCAATATTTCTTTTGGGTAGGTGTTAAAGTTTCAATTTGTGTCTCGGATCCTATACATACATCCTAAGAAAGTAAGGATATTCTGATTGACTGATTGTCACGCACTCACATTCCATAAATAGGTTGGTTTTCTCAGTATCACCAAAATGGCTTGTTTCCTTGGTTTTGACGCAATGAAAGGTATCAACTATCAAGTACCTAACAAGCACGTCATATATATGTTTTATTGATTATTTTAACATTCTTTTCAAAATGAAAATTAGTTCAACGTATGTTTCATTACTGAGAACTCTTGCACTATATCCTTTGAAAATGAAAATTAGGGAACAAGTAACTCACTTAGGCCAGGACTTGATACCTAGCTGTTGCAGCCGAGCCTGAGAAGGATTCCTTTCCACTGTAATTGAAAGGCTTGGTGCATCAGTATCCATGGCCTCTGTGTTTGAGCTTGAGCCCATGGCTAAGAACAAGAAAATAGGGAAATATGAGAGAGAGAGAGAGAAGAGAGAGGGAGAGGAGAGAGAGAGGCTATCAGGCTAGCTATATGACTGTATGTGGATAAGGGCAAAAAGGAGATGTTGAATTTTTTATAGCAAGAAGAAGAATCTTTCCTCCATTGAATGCAATAAATTTTGTTCAAAAGGTTTGATGGGGCAACAATAAATTGGCGGTGTTTCCAGAATCTTTTTATATGCGCCGAACTTTACTCTTTACAAATAAAATAGAACAATATTTAAAAGAATAATTTAGAAAGGTAACTAAAATGAATGCGTTAAAAGTTTTTGATCTCAGTGATCTGTTTCACAATTCTGCATGATATTTTCCAAAATTGCAATATTTAGCGATCATAAGTTTACTATACATGAAAACCATGGCTTGAGAAAAGTATAGTCAACTATGATATGGATAAAAAACATGTGTGGTCTACTAGTTCAATAGTTAAAACATTAGACTGTCTATTATAAGATGTTAAAAGTTAAAATATTGAATTAATTTAATTTTTTAAAAGTTGAATAGCTACGATATTTTTCTTTACTACTTATGGCTAAAAAAAAACAATAGAATGCCCATAGATATTGTACAAACAAAATATATTAAATTCATCATCAAATGTAAAATTTTATTTCCATTTAATCAATTTTTTTTATTGGTATTCCACTATTCCCTAAAAAAATTAAAAAACAATAAAATTAGATTAATGCACTATTTTGATTAATATATGCATAAATTTATTCTATTTAGAACGATGACTGTTTTTACTATTTTAAATAAATAAAAGTGGCGAACCGATCGCTAATTGATTTCAGTTCAAATAACAAAACGGCTTTCTTGTTAATATTTTTGTTTACATAATAGAAGAAAGAAATTGTAGAGATTTTTCATGTTTCGAACTTTCGATAGGATGCTCCCCTTTTACGTTAAAAAAAAAAAAAGGCAAGGCCCCAAAAGAGTCGCCCTTTGGCTAAACAAATTTTTGAGAAATTGCAAAGAGTCAGCACATTTTCCAATGATTTTCTTGGTTGGAAGAAGAATACGATTCGTATTTGTCTGATATATAATAAAAAAAACTACGGAGAAATCGTAGCTGGCTGCAAAAGCTGAGGAATTACTAAAAAACTAAAAGGAAACAAATATCGAGATAAAAATTATTTGAGATAATTAATTTCATGCCACCGTGAATTTCGATAATTAGGGAAATGTCATCCTTAAATTGCTAATTAGATTTATGCCATTGTAGAATTGCTAAAATTAGATTTATACCACTATTTCTCTAAAAACATACTAAATTCTAAAAATGCCATTATCAAATTTGTCATTAATTTTTTTAAATGACCACATTATTACCCATTAAAACACAAACCCTAAAACGGCGTTCATGGAAAAAAAAATGTGCAAAGGCGCGAATTTTCATCCGAGAGCAAAAAGAGAATTTTTATTTTTTCGTTGAGTTACTCATTTACTTTTATAGATGAGAATGTTCATCTGTGAGCAAAAGACAAAAATGTTCATATGTGACTATGTGAGCAAAAGAGCATTATAGTTCCCATAATTACTTACGTGAAAAATCGGCACAAACATATTTTTGCAAATAAAAATAATTATATCTTTTGTAATGTCATATTACTAATTTTTAAGTTTTATAGTGGCATATTTAAAAGGGTAAGATTGTCATATAATTGTTTGATGGCAAAAAATTAATTTTTATTATTTTATAGTAGCAAAATAATAATTTGTCGTTTAGTGATGGCATATCTCTAATTTTAAATATTTACAATGGCATAAATCTAAATCACCCAAATTATTTTGATGTTAATTGGTGACTAGCATTTGACGCATACAGACGACCTACAGTTCAAATAATAATTTGCTATATTTTTTTGAGAAATAAATACATTGGTAAACATAATTGTTTTGGCAATGGCAATAATCTATGAAATTAATTATCAAAGTAAGAATAAATTGTATGTATTTATTTTTATAATTCGTATAAGTTTTCTATGAAACGTGTGTAATTTTAAAATCTTTTGTTCAACTAAGAATTGCTAATTTTGGTCTGATAGAAGTTTATTTGTCATTACCAATTAATGGTCAAACTCAACTACAGAAAAGCTACAATTATTTGATGAAAACTGCATAATTTTAAAATCAATCTGAATTTGATACATTTCAAAATTTTATAGAATTTATCAACAATATAAACTTTTCTCATCATTACTTTAAAAATCAAACGTTTCAAATAATGTATTTTAATGGTCGAATTATATTTTTCCTTAATTAAAACGGATATGTTATTAATATTTTATATTATTGATATATCATCGTCATATCGACAAATTACAACTACATAAGTATACCACAGAATTTCTACGATAAATTATGTAGTGTTTCTACCTTTATTTATTTATTTATTTATTTATTTTGTGTTGTGCCTCTAGCCCTCTACTCTAGTCTACAATCCACATAGCACGATAACCATAGGCATGGGATGATAGAAATTAGAAACGAGCGACAAGCTGATCGATCAATCCATGTCTAGCTAGTCAAAGTTTTGACCGGATTAAATGATTACATGGCAAACTATCGTCCATTAAGGTTATCAACATTTGACCATTTGACCGGATCAACAGCGGTGAGATTCCGACAAAATCACAAAAACGGTCCCTAACATCCTCTACCGCCCGTTACAAATGGAAACATCCTGTGTTTTGTCCCACCTTCCAATTCCATTGAGGGTTGTTTCAAAAAGTGCGACAAAAGCGAAAAAAAAGAATAATAATTATTGATATTTTATGTCTTATTATAATTAAAATTTTAAATAAAAAATTTAAAAGTGTTTATTGGATCAAATTGGATTGATTGGAGACGAATTGTGCATGGTTGGTTGAATTTTTTCCCCTATAAATAGATATGACACGAATTGAACTTGTTCTTCTACATAAGTATAGTATAATATTGTAATAATAATAAAAAAATTATCTTTATGTTATTATCGAACTTTATCTTTACTATAATATTGTAATAATATAAAATATAATTTTAACATACGTTAAACTTTAATAATATATTCGTTCAATATTTTGTAAATAAAACTGGAGATGTCCTACCTTAAAAATTAGGAAAAAAATAATATTAAATTCAAGCCAATGTATATATAACATATAATTAGGTTTAGAAACCTCTAATGATCATATTTTTGAATTTGATATGCACAATCTCAATGAGGGGAAGGAGTGCACCTAAAATTTTAATTTTTTAAATGAAACAACATTTACTAAGATAGCGAATGTAATATAAAAGATGCATGCAATCGGAATCATCCAACAAAGATAATTAAATATATTCTATTGTAACTTCAATACTTTCCTACAATTTGCTGATACCAGAAAATAATTATAGCAGATCTATCTACACCAGGTCATTTAGGGGCCGTTTGGATTGATTAGGAATATGGGGAATTTTCTATTTCTAGACATAAAGTATTGAGAAGTGTGTGATTTTATGAAAGGTTTAGATTATTTATAATAAATTTATGTCTAAATATAGAAAATTTCTCAAATTCTCCACTTGATCCAAACGGCCCTTAGATATTGGTCGGGATCCACGAAATTAAATCTTGAAGTAAATGGGTATAGAAAAGTTTTGCTGGACTGGAGAGGACATAACCCTTCTAGGCAAATACGACACGTGCGTGCAGGGGACAGAAAGAGACGAGAGATCAGACGGCAGGAAGAGGGACCACATGTCCACATCCTGTGTCCTTCGCTCTGATGCTTTGATCAGACAGTTGTCATTGCACGTGAGCCTGATGCTCTTCCTGTTGTACCGCAGTAGGGTAAGGTCTCCATTAATTTCCTGACACGTGTCCTTGCGGTACATTTACGACAACGGAAATTCAACTGCTCGCATAGTTTGGGAATCATTCAGGTGAAAATTATCTGCTTTCTCAAGAAATAATTAGTGGGATTGAAGGTTTTATTATCTGAAATATAATATGGGGATTGCTAAAATGCTATGCATAGCACGGATGGCCTTCGTGCTACGGATTCGTTCTTGCATTTTATGTTTCAAACAACCGATCCAAACCGTTGATTATCTTCTACATATTGAAATCTTATTAGAAACCAAATTTTACATTTTTTTGAATTTTTTTTACTATTTTTCTCAAATTTTTGAAAATCACTGTTATTGAAGGGTCTAAAATTTATTAGATTAAGTATTTTAAAAAATCTGAAAAAAATAGTAAAAAAATTTAAAAAAAATGTAAATTTTGGTTTCTAATGAGATTTTAATATGAAGGGGGCCGTTTGGATGTTGTAGGAATTTGAGGAATTTGCAATTCTAGGCATAAATTTATTGGGAAGTGTGTAACTTTGTGAAGATTTTGGATTGTTTATAATAAATTTGGCATATGAAATTCCGAGAATTTACAATTCCCTCTTATTCCAACCCCATCCAAACGCCCCCAAGAAGATAATAAACAGTTTGGATCGGTTGCTTGAAGCATGAAATGCAAGAACGAATCCGTAGCACGAAGGTCATCCGTACTATGCATAGCATTTTAGCAATCCTCAATATAATATTAGTAACTTGTTTTTCAAATTTAACTTCCTACGATCTTCAGCACCTGAGTGCAGATAAAGCTAGATTAATTGAAAACTTAAATTATCTTGCGAACCCTATAAGAATCACAATAAATTATTTAATTTGAAAATAATAAAAATTGATTATTTTATGTAAGTGTAGGTTGTTTATAAGTCTAATAACAGTTAACAAACTCTCTTTTCTTCTTATATATTTTTTTCGTTTAAATTATTTTCCGTGAAATTTCTTCAAACCGCTAGTCTACTGCATCAAGCACGACAGATATAATATGATACCTTTTGAAACTATTTCCATATATACTATCATTTATATTGTGTATTTTAATAGTTTTTTACATGTAAGAAATTTTTTTTTTTGAAAAATATAATGGAAGTGTTGTTATTCTTTAAACAGATAAGAATATATAAGTTATAAATACAAAAAATGCATTATCCGAGTTTTTGCTTTGTAATGATAATAATGAATTTTGAAGTCTTTCTAGCATGGATAATTCGTAATACGTATGCCATTCGTACTTAGTACCTTAAAAAAATAGTACTTATAACTTATTTTATTTTTTTTTGAAATATCTACATATATATAATATGAATTTGATTAGTAACATAAATTATTGGGCTAAAATAGCCATTCCGTAATTACTATCAGAATTGCCAATTGACGGAAAATTAATCATTTTCCTCCCATTTCTACATGTGGCATCTATCGATAGTTTTGACAGTCGTTCAAAAAATTTATAATTTTGAAATTCAAAACTCGAAATGAAATTTAATTAAGTTTACATTGTTCATACGCGTGAACAATGTTTACATTTAATTAAGTTTTACAGTTCTACAATCGAGTTGAAAATTATAAAAGTAAATATTTATTTTTTTTTGTTAGAATGCCTTATGATACTTAACATACATAAAAATTAAATACACAGCCAATTTATACGGTTAACAATATTTTAAAATATATTATATATTTAAATTTTTTTAACTTGTAATCGACAGATTTTGTGCTAACATTTCAATCTTTTCAAGCTCCAAATTATAACTAAATATCTATGTTTTAGTTAGATTTTTTACATCTTTAGATTAGAAGAAAGGTACTGTGCCAATTTTATTTTATAGGTTTTTAGTGATTTTTTACATATTTTTGGAGTTCAGATGCATTTCAAGCGAACTTTCCGAATTTCAACTGGTTCCGCTGAAGAGTGGATCAATTAACGAATATTCCATGCCTTGAAAGGATTTCGAACGGATCCTTTCAAATTCTTAATGGACCCATTCGAAATCTAGCCGACCTGCAGACTGAAAAAATATTTTTTTAGATGGTTAATTTGGCTCGTCTAGCTAATTGAATAAGATAAAAGATCAATATTCCAATACCATCTGTGTGGTTCGACCCCGACCAATACTTAACGTAAATTGTAAACTTGCAACCAAAATTTAGTACAATTTAGATTATAAATTTAGCTCTAGATCCCTAGCAAAATTGGTTTTAAAATTATAGTAAAATCATCCAGATGTAAACATTGATAATGGATGCTTACTTTTTTTATGTCTAAAAATTGCATAGTTTTGTCAATATGGACACGTGGTGGAGTACAACAGATAGAGACATCTGAATAATTTTCCTTCATATAACAGTTATTACGAGTCCCAAAAATATCTATCATCACCAATCGGTCGGTGACAAAGACATATTAGATGTGCTAAATTTAGAAAGAATGAAAGCTACCTAACCAATATTAATCAAGTAATTTGGGTTAGATAAACGATTCTACTGGGGAGTGGCCCGAGTGGGGACAATATGTATATAGTCAATAGCATTGCGTAAAGCCTACGGGCAAAGGGAATCAAGTTTGGTTAAATGGGCAGTTGGGCACGCTTAAATGGACTATTCCAAATACAAAGTTCAACGTATCTGCTCATTTATTTTGATTTTGACTAATGAAAAGCATCGAGCTTCTGGTGCGTTTGTTTGTGCAGTGAGGGGTTGCATGAGTTAAGGATGTTTAAGAATTTATGTAGTGTTATGTAATAGATGCCTAATTCATGCATATATTCATGTCAAAAGACTAAAATGCCCTTTTATTCATGTCTTTAATTAATTATTATTCTTAAATCATTATTATTAATAAGGAAAAATTAGATTTATGCCACTGTAAAAACTTGTTAATTAGAGAAATGCCATTGTTAAATTGATAATTAGAGATTTGCCACTATAAAATTGTTAAAATTAGTTTTATGCCATTATTTTCTCCAAAAATGTAGCAAATTATAAATATACCACTCTCAAATCTATCACTTTTTTGAAATATTCCCAGACTACCCTCACGTTGTACAAAAAAAAAAAATTAAAATCAGACTAATTATGGAAACAAATATCAACAAAAATTAATGAATTTAAAATCAGATTATGTTATTTGAAGCATATATGTAAATTCGTATGCTCTTACTATGAGCATATGATGAACGCACATTTTTCTTTTGTTATCAAATTTTATTCGTAGCAAAAAAAATTTTATAGACCATCGTAGGTATAAATTTGTTAGATGACTAATTTAAAATATGCCACTGCAAAATTATAAAAATTTTGTTTTATGCAAACTTATTTTAATGCACTAGTGGCATAAAAGTAAATTTTATATTTATAAGTGGCATAAAACTCATTTTTATTAATTTCTAGTGGTATAAAACTAATTTGTTATTTAGTGATGGCATTTTTCTAATTTTAAATTTTTATAGTGGCATATTTTAAAGGTTAAAATTGTCATATCAATATGTGAATGGCATAACACTAATTTTTACTATTTTATAGTGGCATAAAAATAATTTGTCATTTAGTGATGGCATTTTGTTAATTAACAAGTAATATTAATTATAATAATTAAACTTTATTATTAATTATGAAGAGGAGAATATTTAATAATATTTAACAAGTAATTATTATTTATTAATATTTAATAATTATTGCTGCTTATTAAATATTATTATTTATTAATTAATATTAATTATTTGTTAATTATTAATTATTAATGATAATAAGAAATCATTTTATTATAATGAAATATTATTAATTATTTAATAATAAACAAATATTATTTATTTTTAATAATAATAATAATTATTATTATTGAATCATTATTACTAATAATTAATATTGCTTGTAAAAGTATTATCAATTATTATTATTTATAATTTTTTAATAGTTATCGTTACTTATTAATTATTATTATTTATTAATTATTTGTTAATTATTAAATATTATTATTAAATTCTAAGGGGTATTGTTGGAAAAAAATTAAAGGGGACCATGCATAACTTATGCAATCTATTTAGGTTGCATAAGTTATGTACCTTTAAGGCATCTTATGTAAGAAGTGTTTGGTGACTAAGTTATGCATCTTTTAAGTCACAAACAAACGGGACCTTTATGAATATTTTTAAAAAGTAGCAGCTCCATACGAACAATGTTGTGGGTTCTGGCTCAACTGATTATCTGATTTGGAACCCGGAAATCTACACGAAATGTTAGCGTCATTTGATATAAATCCTTAATATCAATAATTTTGAAGTTCCTAAAAAAAATAAAACCGAAGATGCAATTATAAAGATGAAAAGTTTATGAAATTTTAATATCATTTCAATAAAATTAAATCACTTGGTAAGTTCTTGATGTCCTCTGAAACAAAGTCAAATTTTTACTTTTTATTTTTACGACTGCATTGACAAAATGATATAGATCACATTTAATATCAAATTAATATCTAATTTTTTTTGTTAATAATTGGATTATAAAAATTAGAGGCGTGATGAAGCATTAAAAGAAAAGTCTATGAACTTTTTTTATATATATTTTGAATATGTAATTATAATTAAAACTAGTATCCAAATTTTCTTATAATCATCGACTTCAAATTAAAAAAGCTTTGTGAAAAAATAGCAAATAGAACAGAGCAGAGATCAAGTAGCTAGTGACTGAGGAGATCCAGTAACCACTGAGATACACAATAGTGACGGTTTGTCTTCCAATAGTAACAAAAAAGTTACAATCCTAACTCTAAATATCAGAATCATCGAAATCATCCTCAAATGAGTTGAAGAAATTGTAGTGGACTAGATCTTTAACAGAATGGGTATCAGAAAAAATTTGATCGATTTCCTTGACGTCCTCATCGTCATCCGATTGTTGATATAATGATGGTTTGGGTGATGATAAGAGATTTCTAAAATCGGCCACTCCTTGTCTCGGCGCATTCATATTCCAAGCTGGTCCTTTTACGGGCTTTGTATAGGTTACTCGTCCGCCCTACATTAAAAAAAAAAATTATATATCAATTGAACCATAATGTCCTATTAAAATTATTAAAGAGTAAATGCCACCAAAAAAAAAAACTATGAAGGTGTGTGATACAAAGGAAAATATGAGTGGCTAAGCGGGGGAAGGGTCTTTAGATACAGTCATACAATAGATGAAAGTTGACGCGACCCTCAACTTTCACAATCATGGCATAAAATTGAGAACTTAATATTTTAAATGTGTTCTTTATTCAGTGGGTTAATTAGTTTTATGTCAATATAAAAATTAAAATTATAAAAATATCATTACTAAATGATAAATTATTTTTATACCGTTATAAAATAGTAAAAATTAATTTTATGCCATTGATCAATTGATATGACATTTTTACATTTTAAATAAATATACAACTAAAGAAATTAAAAATTAGAAAAATATCATCATTAAATGATAAATTAATTTTATGCCACTACAACTTAATAAAAATATGTTTTATATCATCTATGTTACGCAGATACATATATCCCGTACTACAACTTATATCCTGTGTCGGATACGTATCCGAATATGCGTATCCCGTGCCTAAATATTTTAATTTCTTTGACCACCGGATACGATCAACAAATTTGACCCGACACGCGTATCCACCACTCGTGTAGCGCCAGTGTCACTGGCCTGCAACTCTTGCCTTGCGCGTTCAGACGCACGCAGGCCCATGTACACAGCTGGGCAATGCTCCATTCAACCTATTCTATATATATTGCCTAAAATTAAGTTGATATATCATATGGGACTAAGGTAGAACTCAAAACCGGACAAAAAAAAGCTGCCTCTATTCCATTACTATCACCATTTGGCCCTGAAATGGACAAATCCATTTCCGATTATAGAAAATTATGTTTTAGTGTTTTAATTATTTGAAAGTCTTCTTAGACTCAACATGGCATAAAATTTTACATGCATGCTCATAAAAATATGAAGAATTTGGAAATGTAAAATTTTAAAAAAATATTTTTATAATTTTTTAAATCACATAAAATGTCATAGTTGGCATGTTAATAACATATATATTATTCACAATTTATAACATAATGCCTTAAACTATATGGCCAATAACAATATGTTAATTGTATTATGAACATAATATTCTTAATTATTAAATTTCTTAATATAAATTAAAATATTATATAATGTTAATAACATATATTAGTAACATTATATTATTAATTGTTTAATTTCTCAATATAAATTAAAGTATTATAATATAATATTAATAACATTATATTAATAAAAAATATAAATTATTTTTTCATTAAAAAAATATATTATTCTAATTATTTTATATACAGCCGTATTTGAGTTTTTTGAAAAATGTCGAATTCTCGCACCCGCATCGTATCCGACGCGATACCCGTACCCGCACCCAAGTAACATAGTATATCATTGTTAAAATGTAAAAATTCGTCTTACGCCACTGGTGCATTAAAATAATAGTATAAAACAAAACTTTGCAATTTTGTAGTGGCATATCTTAATTTAGTCATCTAATAATTCTAACAATTCAAATGATTATGCGGATAAATTCTCTAAAAATTATTTCACTCATTCATGTGTTATTAAGGAATTTAATTATTTTTCATTTGAAATAAAGATTTTGACTGTTGTACGTCTCCTAATAATATATATTTCTATACTAATTACAAACGCACGCATGCGAAGAGGTGTAACACGCTAGGCAGGGGCGGATCCAGTGGTGGGGCGGGTGGGGCTAGAGCCCCACCTACTGCTGTCGAGCTCTTGGAGCTCTTCTTTAGCCTCAGCGAATTTTTTCTAATATTGGAGCACTCAAAGGTGGGGCTGAAGAATAGAAGAAGAGGAAACGTTCGATCAAATGATTCATTAGAGCACTCAGCCTCACCTAAATATTTTTTCTAAATCCGCCACTGACGCTAGGGCTAGCATGTAAACAAGGGTTTCTACCGTTCGATTGGTTTGATCTGCGGTTGGATATCAATCGTCAGCCGAAACAACACTATTGATTAGTTTTCCATCTAATATAGAAATAAATTGAACAACACATCTATTTGTATCACTTATAAATTAAGAAATATATTTTTATTGTCTAACATTGTTTTGTTTGTTTATTTGCTCATATATGAAGACATCTTATGCTAGTTTGAAATAAAAAAATGGAACAAAATAACAACAAATCTATCTACACAAATTAAGCTAGATTTTAAATAGGAAATACATGATGCACCTTTTCATGGATCAAAAGATGGACGGCGGCCTTTACGGGTAGCTCAGGAATTTTTAAAATAATGACAAATTGGAGAATGACCTTTTTAGAAAGTAATATGTTTTTTTTGCAAAGTAATAATGGCATAATCTAATTATAACATTTTTATAGTGGAATATAGTGGAAAAAGTATAATTAGAAATTTAACAATGGTATTTTTTTAATTAACAACCTTTTGTAATGGCATAAATCTAATTATCTTTAATTTAAATAAATAACGAAGGTTAAGTTTTTAGGTTCATCACTTCATCACTAATATTATATCATTTTTGTTTTTTTTTTACCTCTTCTTCAATCTTCAAATTAATTGCGATTGGATGGTTCTTGTGGTTCATATGCTTTACTTTTCATTAATTTGGATGTTTTGTGATGTGCCCAAAAGACAATAGAACTCCAAAAAGGAATATATATTGCTACTCTGCATGAATTTCGAGTGACTCATCATATTATTTTTCACAAACATATATTTAGCGATTTAATAGAAAATAGTTTGTGTACAAAATTAGTTGAATATAATTTTTATTGAAATTGTCATATTTTTAAATTTTTTTTAATGAAATTCTTTTTCGGAGCAAATCCCGAAATAACATCCCTAATTTCAATCTACTATATTTATTGAGTATTTGTTGAGTCAACTTAAATTTTTAATTATTTATGAATAGACAGCTTTCGAATTTCAACAAAATTATATTCAACTAAACATATTTTAAGATTCATTTTTCGGTTTTAATAATTTGTATGGTACATGCAAACAAAACAAGTTTCCATGACTCGATGGAAATTTGTTTTGTTACATGCAAAATACTTGGTGAAAATCGTAATGGCTACATTTGGATGGTGTGGGAATAAGAGGAATAAGGAAAGAAGTATTGGGAAGTGTGTAATTTTATGAAGAATTTGAATTGTTTATAATAAATTTGGGAGTAGGAAGAAGCTATTCTTGCAACCATCCAAACGGAGCCAATATATATCCATCGTTATTATTGAAATCGGGAAAACCTAATTATCAAAAGAAAAGGTGAAGGATTTGATCTTGCCTTTGCTGACCGGCGCATTGGTTGCTTAGGAAATACATAATATCTTTGAATTCATGACTGTCTTGTGTACTTTATTTTCAATTGCTCTAAAATGCAGCAATACCACTTAATCATAATGGGAGTTATGTTATACGAATGATAAACAAAAATTGTCTTTTTCCATTTTATTTATATGGAAAACAAAATTGGTAAATGGAAGAAGAAACAGCGTAATTTGACAAGAAAAAAATCATCGTCCAAATCACAAAAAAAAAAAAGAGTAGAAATTTGTTTCGAAACAATTTGGACGGGATTTATATACGAATATACCAAATTTGCATATTATGCTATTAACATGTTGTAAGTAGGGGTGAAAACGGGTCGGATAAACTCCGCACCAACCCGTATTCGCATATCCGTATCCGAACGGATTCGGATGCGGATACGGATTTTTCTAAACGGATACGGATGCGGATATGGTATCAAGTATTGGTGCGGATACGGATGCGAATATGAATAATAATCCGAATCCGCAATGATTATTAAACGGATATCCGAATTCTCGCCTTATACCCAAACCCACTTCCACGAGTGTACAGTCCTCTGCGCAAAGTGCCAATAGAAAAAGTCTTGTAAGCATGGGGAATCGAACCCAAATGCTATGCTATTTGCTGTTACAACCCGAGGGCTTGCCACCATACCAATGCCTCTTTGATGATATTATTGTTTTATATATTTACTTATATGCATTCATACTATCTAATTTTAACTTGACAACATTACGTACACAATTTAAGCCATCCAATTTGAAAATTTTAGTACATTTTCAAATTAGTACTTGTAGACTTGTAGTATGGATAAAAAGATGGATAATTATGAATTTATGATTAATGGAAATTTATGAAATTTACAAAAAATGCTAAAGAGATGAATAAAAAAAATGTGATCCGTATTCGACAAAATATATTCGTATTCATTGTCGTATCCGACAATATCCGAACCCTATCCGTATTCGTTTAGAATCCGAACCGTATCCGTATCCGAACACATCCGTATTCGCATCCGTATCCGATAAAAAATATGGATGCGGATATGGTTTTACCACTATCCGAACCGTTTTCGCCCCTAGTTGTAAGTCAGTGGTTCCAACTTATAAGTAAACTATATTTTCAAATCTACTCTTGTATTGATCAATTTTTTATTTATTTCTCCTCCCGATCAGAAATGTTTCTTGTGTCCTTTTTCTAGAAAAAAAAGGCTAACATTTTTTCATAAAAAAAAATCGTAATGAAACTGTAGCCCTTGTAAATGTGAAAAAACCTTTTTTCTAGATTATTAAATGCGAAAGTTGGAAAATCTTACCGGAGAGAATTTGCTGATTAGTTCACCAAATTGGATTTCCACGTCAGAAGGTTCCTCGACAAAATAATCGAACTCCATTTTGTCAGCCATTAAATCTCTGCTCGATTCTCTCGTAATAAAGCAACTAATTTCTTTTGAGAAATTGTGAGTAATTTTTTCTCTGTTTTGTCGAAGAGATGCTTTTTAGCACTACAATTTCAGTTTTATTTCTGTCTATGCCTATATATAATCATAAAGATTATTTCGGCCAACTTTAGAAAATATAGGAAATGTACGAGTCGGTTTTAGTGTTTCCTTTTTTTAGCCCCCGGGTAATCTAATTATGTCAAGTGTATGCTGCAAAAGTAGAAATATAATCCCCTCCATTTAGAAAACGAAAATGGTCTCCTTCCATAATTCCATCTTAAATTTTTATACAATGGTAAAGAACAATTAAATGATAATTTATAAGTCTTATGAATGTTTGAAGGCGTGGCAAGAAAAATTGTTTTAATCTCATGGCCTCAATCATACCTACAGTTTTTAACAATTATCGGCTCAAAACAAATGACAAACCAAAACTATTCTTTATTTTTTAAGAATACATCCTTTATTTCTATACGACATCAATATATTATTTATTTTTTCAGCAAAAAAAAACAAAAGGAAAGTAAACAATACGATGGCAGCAATGATATTAAAAATAGCAATACAAATTTTGCTGCCTGATTACGAATTATTAGACTCCAAATTAAAATGTCAAATAATAAAAAAACTCTTAAAACTATGTGACGCCATTGTAAACTACCGTGCAATTAAAATATACTTTCTCGAGCAGTTTACACAATAGTAAAAAAGCGCGTATATGTACACGCATTCTGATCATAGGAAATCTGTATTTTTCTAGTTGTAAGCTCAAGCTAAGTATGAGTAATCACTAATCAGCATCCACCTTCATTAGATTTATAATCATCGCTCACTGTCTGATAATTTGACCTCACACTCTGCAAATTAAGGGCTCTTAATTAGCTACAATTATTACCTATAAATATAATGCATAAAAGAAATAAAAAAAATAATTCTGCTATGGTGTTGATAGCATCTTTTGTATTTCTCTGTGTATAAAAAATGTAATTACTATTTGAATTAAGTCAAAAGAGTTTCTAACTGAGATGGTACCGTTGAAATTTCTATTGCTGAACACACAGAATTAGGGGGAAAAGAAATCAAACCTCTAGAAGAGTGACATAGTAAAAATCTTCCATATGCTGCATAAGGGCTGATCCATCTCGAATGGAAAGGAGGAGATTTATCTCTGTTTGTAAAATTTTCTCCACTAATTGCTTCTCCCCTTTCAGCTGATTAAAACAGAGTTTAATTAGCTTCCAGAAATGCTTATGAAACAATACCTAGCAAGCAAACTGAAATTATGGCATTAAATCAGACTTACAAATTCACTTAAAAGCACATCAGGCGTCGATTCTCCTATCACGTCACCTTGATATCCATCCTCTAACTTTTCTCTGCTTTTCTGTAATATGCTTCACACTGATTAATAATTTGGTATTAACAAAAAATGTGCAGTTTTACATTTACCACTACAAACGAGAGCATATATCTTACAACACATACATACATAAATTGCCTTCATTTATATGTTTAAACTCTGTCCCTCCACTACTCAGGTGGGCTACAGATGATTCGATTATAGTAGGGTTGGATATGATAGTTTTAGGCATGTAATGGTGCAAATTAGTTCAAATTGATAGAGTACACAGTAGATACACACCAGAGCTTCTTCGATATCTCCAGAAGTAAGATACACAGGTTCTGCCACATGGCAGTAACCCATAAGGCGGGGCACTGTTGGAATTATATCCCTGTGATTTACTACTCTCCAGCTATCTTTAACTTTCTGCACGAGAACAGATCAACCAGAAAAAGGTACAAACTTTGTTACAAAGGTATAAGGGGGCTATTTTGTAGATTCCTAGGTAGGGACTTGCTTACATAAAAGCTTAGTATAAAAAAAACATTACCGCATTGTAAAACTCAGCAAATCTCCTATTTCCAACTCTAGGAGATCCAAAATTATACATTGTAATAGAGATTACACCATGCCTACATACGTTTGGAATTAAGTTCATATTAATCTTTTAAACGAAGTAAGACAATGACAATGAAGTACTTAAAAAACAATGTCAGTGCACCTGGCCATCTGGCTAGATGAGAGCTCAAGTGCAAGCAAAGTAGCTAAGGCACCGCCCAAGCTATGCCCTGTGATATAAACATGCCACTTTGGCATGTCTTTTACTTCACCGTCATAATTATCACTAGAAAATTAAAACAAATTAGCTGACCAGATGTAAATCTTCTGTGTGTTTGCATTGCATGGGCTTACTAACTCAGCCAGAAGCAGAACCAATATTAAAGGCTAGTAGATCCTAAATTGGTTGAAAATAACAAAAAGAGCCACAGGCAAATTAGAAAACTTACCAATAACCTATGGCAAATTTAAGGAGAGTTATAATGCGATTCCTCACAGAGTCGTATGCATTCAAAAATCCACTGTGAACCTGAGATCCATTAGAAAAATACAAAAGACAGGTTATGTTGTACTTTTTTAGTCTAATTCCCTCCATTGTGATCTATCTAGCCTTCACTCTACAACCAGTCTTGTAGCTTGACTTAAATTAGTCTATGATTACTTATTGTATCTAGTTTTGTAAAGAAATAGACAACATGGTTCATGAACATATAACATTACATCTCAATACCTATTAGCAAACTCTACCAAATATTTTGTATTTCAATGGGAATATACTACAGAAGAAAATTCTCAGTTTTGCTGCTTTCTCTGCCAGCTCAGAGGAATTCTTTCTTCAATTGCGACATTTCATTTTCTGAAGAGAAGATGCCAGGTGGCCAGAAGGGTTTGATCAAGCAGGTAAGGATATGAGCAGAAACTGTTTAGCATGATTAGGTCAATTAGGGAAGGAGGGATAGAAATTAAGGAGCACTGAATTACTTGAACCAGAAATCTTTTACTGGATCTAAGAGGATAGCTCAAACCCAAAACTGATAAAAGCATTTCCATTTTAACCTAACAATAGGGACATAGGGGTTAGCAGTTGCACCTAAAGTTGCAAGAGTGCACTAAATGCTCCCTCTTTTGACATTATTAATATACTAGAGTAGAAATTTTACCAGGATTTGTTCATTAGTGTCTCCACCAAGCCTTTCAGGATTTAATCTGCATGGAAATTCGAATACATAGTAAAAGTTACTTCATTTTTTATTGCTTATATTCTTTTAAATTAAATAAATTAACATAAAAATAGCCCATCAAAGACAAAATTAAACCTGCCTTTTTGGCAAAAGCAAAAGATCAGTTTGCAAATCCTTCCACTTCGACTGAAAGAAATATATGAAATTTTCTTATTTTTTTAATTCAATCATAATCATGAGATGATAAAAGATTTCTATAAATTCAGGCTAACCTGTTCGGTGCCTCTAAAAGCTATGAGTAGTCTCCTCCTTTAAGAATCACGCCAAATTGAAACCTGCATTTTCTCAGCAAGCATAAGCTCGCAACAACCAAATTAAGGATTGCTGGTACCAAAACAACCAGTACAATACAAATAGTGAGCAATTAGAGTACAGGTTTCTAATCCAGTGTAAACATCCTTGGAAATTTATTCCATCATAAATATTTATGACAAAGTCCATAAAAATAAATATACTTAGAAGAAAAAAAAAACATTTCAACATTAAATATGACTTGCCTCGGTATCAGTGGAGATATTATCAAGAAAACAAATCTTCTCAAAATCTGATCTAATAAAACTGGCACGACCGAGTGACATGGCAAGCATGGCCCATGCTTCCATTGCACTCTCAGCCTTGGAAAACAGCTGCCTCATCTCCTCTGCTCTTTTCAAATCCAAAGCAGTTTTTTCAATTTCTTCAACATTACTTTGACCATCTATAGACATTTCTTCTGGTTTGCTTGCTTCATCTTCATTTTCTTTTTTTAATTGAGAAAGGCTCATGGTGAGAACCATCAATGCTCCAAGTAAAGTCTCAGTCTGACTAATCACATCTGATGACACTTTTTTTATATCCAGAAATGGAGGCGGGCTTGGTTCCATTGTTTTCATTTGTTCATTGTTTTCTATGTTTTGTTCACTCTGGTCTGACTCCCTATCTTTAATTTCTTTCTCTCCTTCTTGGTTTTTTTCTTTACTATCTAAAATTTCGGGGTTTACGAGTCCCGATTCAACATACCCCTTCTGAGCATTCTGGCGTGATTGCATGCCAAGTGTGTTTAGCAAGTCAAACCCACCCAACATCTTGAACTCTGGAAGAGTTAATCCAAGCTGTTGATTTGCCAGTTGTCCCAGAATCCCACTAAAAGATTCCCAAAAGTCTTCATCTAATTGCACTGAAGAAATTTCTTCCAGAACCTCAGTTTTATCAGAATTCTCAGCTTCCGCAACATTTTCAGTTTTTCAATATTTTCAACTTTTAAATCCAATCCATCAACATTTTCAACTTTTTCAACATTTTCAGGTTCAGTGGGTTTTGTAAGATACGTATATACTAAAGAATTGAGTTGCCCAAATGCAGACTGCACAAACTGGCTGGCATTGATGGTGTCAGAGCCAAGCACCATTTTTAAAGCAGCTCCTAAAGGGCTTTTTGAGATGAAATTAGAGACAAAAGGGAGTCGCCACCATTGCTTGTCTCTTTCGATTTGCTCAAATGTCTTGTACTTCACCTGACACGAATCAAATTAAGAATTTAAGATACATTCAGCTAACTAGAAATTCAGTCAGAAATAAATAAAGTATTTACCTCCAACTGGATTGTGCCACTGCCTGGATTACCCTCTAGCTCAACAACAAGCTCATGCTCTTCTCCTGATAAATCAAGCATAAACAGATATTGAACTCCATTCAATAAATATGATATACTAGTTGACTTTTCTTTTAGTACTTGAGTTACTGATAAATGGTTTTTTAGAATGAATATAGCAGAAGACTTACCATCACAAAGTAATTCCAAATTCACCATAGCTTTTCCCATACATTTGTGTGGGGTTACAAGATTTGCATCCCAAGCTTCAACCTGACATTATTTTTGTCCTTTAAACAGCATGCATATAATGATAAGTCAAGAGTTTAATTGTTACGAGAATTACACCTGTAACATATTTGTTCTCAGTTTGTTGATATTTAAGGTAAAGTCTTCATTCCATACAGGCTCCTTGGTCCTACATTGACAAAATTAAAAGTAAATATCTTTATTTTTACTTCTAAATAAATTTATAATATCAGAAAGATAACTGCCAAGTTTTACTTTTGGCAACATTCACCTTTCTATAAACATAAAAGTCACCAATTTATTCAGGTAGGTTTAAGCCTAGGTAAGGATAAAAGGTTTACTGATCAAGTTTAAAACCATGTATTATAAACACATATCCTAGCTTGGTTTCAAAAAAAAAAAAATTATCATCATCAAAATAATAACAAAAATAAATAGAAATTATGATTGCATGAGATAAGTGAAAATTCTTACGCCCATTTAATCTTGCTCTTTACTACCATATCTTCCATTTGCAGAACTACATATGGATCACTTGTACCCTAGAATTTGATTGAAGAAATATATAAGATTCCAAATCATGGGAAGGAGACTAAACTAGTACAGTTTTTACTAAATGCACAAATATGAAACGAATTTTTTCGCTTTTGTAAATACTACTACTACTACTACTATTACTCTTATAATTTTTTCCCTTCTGACAACACGTGCTTTGTCCTGAATTAATGTTTCAGGTTTCAACAATAAATCATCTTCAAATGAATCTCCACAAAATGCTTTGAACACTAAATATAAAGGAACAAGAAATAGCAGCCAATAGCATTAGACAATTTTATTCCAAAAGCAAAATCCATACCCAAGGGTCCATTATGGGAAGACCAACACCTTTCTTTATCTTTATGAACAGCTGGCCATCATACACTTGACGAAGAAATTGCCTGTAATCTAGCATTGAAGCTCAGTAAAACTTGATGAACACTTCACGTTTCATCAAAAGGGCCAGATAGCACATGAAGTTTGAAACTAAATGTACAAACTACAATTAATGAGGGTCAGGTTAAATGTACAAAGTACATTTAAGAAATGATATCTTTTAAGCCTTACTCAGAGAGAAACACTGTCTGGCAATCAACCGTGTCAAGTTCACGCCATCCAATATTTTCCTGGAAGAAAATATATTGGATGGAAATTAGTTATAATAAGACCAATGTTATGCTTCTCATTCACCCATGTCTAGAGTCTTTATCTTTAAATGCGCCCAACATTGTTGTACACATAGTAAATTACATATGCATAAAATCAATTTATGGAAAAAAAATTTCATATCAAATGGAAGACACAAGACAATCATATATTCATTCTCATTTGATAAAAAAAAATCTCTAACAAGAAGGAAGTAATGACTTACAGGAGGGCTGTTGTACGCCTCAAACGCAAACCCGGCCAAAACCACGGCCAGATTTATATCAAACGGAGGACGATCATCCTGAGCGTGAGACACGCTCCTGCCATTCTCGGACTGTAAAGGCACCATAGACTGGTTCGTCTCTGCTCTCACGATCCATCTCAGAATCCTAAACCGTTTCGAAACAGGAGAGATGGAAACTGGTGAGCTAAAGCTCCGTTGGGAGAAGTTCCGAGGGAGAGAGAGGGGGTTGAAAGGCAAGCCGGCGAGGAGCGTTGGTTGAGCACCGGTAGTGATCATGGAGAAGAGTGGAGAGTGTGGTGTCGTGTTTAGAATTCGGACCGTTGCTTGTGCGAGGAGAGGTGAAGTCTGAGGAGGGATAAGGAGACTGACGAGAAGGTTCTACTTTTCCCGGGCTAAAGCGGGAGGTTTCTGGATGGGCCTCCCCTGCACCCACAGTCCAACGAAGAATCGTAGAGAAACGGACGAGTCCGGCCCAACAAAGAATTGTAGAGATACGGACGAGGTAGAGGCCCAGTTTCTTCTCCACGTGCCATCATGTCAGTAGGGCTGAAAACGGTCACCGTTTCGACCGTTCTTTCGTTTCGTCCAAAATAAAATGAAATGGTTAAAAATTTTGGTTGTATTTCAAAAAATGAAACGGTTAACGAAAGTTTGAAATGGTTTTGTTCATATGTATTTTCGTAGTATCGAATGGGTAGCCAATTTCGTTTTAAAACGAAACGGTTAACGAAATCGACCGTTTCTGTGGTCGTTTTAGACGACCAAAAGTTTGAAATGGTTTCGTTTAAGACGTTTCAACCATTATTTCATTTGTTTTGTCTGAAACGAAACGAAACAGCTAAGGAATATGGTTGCGTTTCAAAAACGAAACAATAAAATGGTTTCGTCCATGTGTAAATCATGAAAATTTCGTCGAAGGTTAACGAAAATAGTGGTTAGTTTCGTCAACGAAATGAAACGGTTAACGAAACATCCTAGTTTCGTTACCGTACCGACCGTTTTGTAGCCCTAATCACGTGTCATCGTGTCTGTATTTGTTCATTTTATTTACTTATGCTTCAATTTTTTTTACTTATATGTTCACTTTATTCAATTATGAGTTTAATTTTATTTTTGTATTGTTGTTCAGATTTTTATATGCATATTAACAAATATTTATTTGTATGTGTTCACTTTGATTATTTAAATAATTATTTTGTCTATTTTATACGTTCACTTTGTTCAAACGATAACAAAACTACAAACTGCAGTTATCATTTTTTATTTGGAGAATATGTCTGTTGTGCAGAGTCACGTGAGAAAGTTAATATAAAAGAAAAAAAAATCAATAATAATTGGTATTCACATAGGTTCCGTTTGGATGGGAGCAAGAATAAAAGAATAGTTTCTTCCTACTCTCAAATTTATTATAAACAATCCAAATTCTTCATAAAGTTACACACTTCCCAATACTTCTTTTCTTATTCCTCTTATCCTCGCACCATCCAAACGGAGAGCTCAAAATCATTTCGTGCTTGATAGAATTGAAGGTGGCAACACTATCGGCCTTAATTTTGTTCCTCTTTTGTGGGAAAAAGGACATCAGCAATCTTATTATTATGTTTTAAGAACTTAAGTAGCAAAGTAAAATGTAATATTTCATTGGTTCCGTTTGGATAAGATGTGGAAAGAAGGAAAGAAGAAAAAAAGTGTAAAGAAATATTGAGAAGTGTGTAACTTTGTGAAGAATTTGGATTGTTTATAATAAATTTATTTTCTTATTTTCTTCTTCTTTTCTTCTCAAATAGAATCCAAACGGAGCCATTAAGAAATTCCTCATCCACTCGAAAGAGATTTTTGCAATTGATAATCTTTTGCCGCGTGTAGATATGGATGACCGTAACTATCTTAGGCTCCGTTTGGATAGGTGTGGGAAGAAGGGAAGAAGGGAAAAAGTGAGAAAAAGTATTGAAAGTGTGTAACTTTGTGAAGAGTTTGGATTGTTTATAATTTTTTTTCTTCCTTATTCCTTCTTCTTCTTCCTTCTTCCTATATCCAAACAGAGCCTTAGACAGATGAGACGACTGCCACGTGGACAAGTTCCAATCCTTGATCCTTTATGCAAGGCAAGTACACTGTACTCAATGTCGTTTATGCAAGTGTCATGCCTCGTTGGCAACTTGGCAAGGTCTAGAACTCACAAATCTTTTCCAAACCATTCTTGATTACGTGGTATACAAGAGAAAAATAAAACTTTTGTACAACAATTCTAAGTAAATTCAAATAAAATCCAAATAATTTTGAACTTAATTACAAATGTGTATACTTCGTGCCAAATATAGGTTATGAGGATGTCGATTGACTACTGTGACTGTCGCTTCCAAATTGTGGCGGCCTTTTCTGCCAGTGGCAATTGGCAAACACAAGAGTTCGACGTGTTTGATTAATCCCCAGCGAATACATTGAACCAATACAAAATTTTTGATGTGATGTTAACTCAATAATTCATTGTTACGGAGTTCGACGGGTTTAGTTGCTGGTGAGCCGCTGAGGTGTACATGAAACCAATATTAACCGTAGTAATTTTATGTGTCTGCCTATAACTTGTGCGCAAATTATCCACATTGCATACATACTGATACGGCCCTCTTGGTTTTCTTCAAAGGCCCAAGAGAACCTGAGAACGGAGGCGGTCCAGGCCCAACTATTATGGGGCCGTAACGGACCGTGGGACCCACCCGATGAATATAACGGAAATGTACTGACTGCCAAATTGTTGAGCTTCAGGGTTAGTTATAAATCCCTCCTGTAAGCTGTAAGGAAAAGAAGGTGGACCCCACTCGAGAAATGGTCTCCGGGGCTCCGCCGCTCCGGGCCTCTCAGAATTGGCCCCCAACTTCGCCCCCTCTCTCCATGGAGGAAAGACGTCTGGGAGATGGGCGAACCACTATGAGGCACCACCAAATGCCCATAGCCTCACGGCCACATCAGATCCAGGATACCCCAAAAGTATTTACTATGAATCCTTATCTGCTCCCGCGCGGGACCGTCCAGCGCAGCCTATGAACCGTCCGATCTGATCTGAACGGTTCGGACCTACCAATCAGGTTACATGCACGGAGCTCCCTTTGCCATTGAGATTAAATCACACGGCTCACAGTGGTGCGCTCCCGCGCGGACGGGATTTCATTTCTATTTACTACTATGAGAGATGAGGTTAGACTTTCTATATTCATTTCTACTAACACTTTCTTGTACTCAAATTATCAAAAGATTAATAAAAAATTATAGTTTCTATTCTCTTGTTCATCTCTTTCTTATTGAAAAACCTTAAGAGTTAGATTTAGAGTTATCTCATACATATCCTATCATCCTCAGATCCAGATAGAATTTTTTTTTTTAAAAAAAATCAACTTTTCAAACATATAAGATAATTAATAATGTTTCAAAAATGCAATAATATGTTAAAATATGTAGTTTTCTTTATTTGTTTTTTCTGAACTTCTATGTGAACTATTATTTTATTTTCAATTGTACTGATTATTATATATGTTTAAAAAGAAAAAAAAAACGTTCATCAAAATTTTCTGGATGTTAGAATTTTGTTATGAAATTATCTTATTTAAAAGAAATTAATTTTTTCAATAGATAAGATAAAGATAAGATAAGATGGTGTTAAAATAAAGATAAGATTTTGGAAAACAACCAAATGTTTGTTAACATTCGATAAGATAAAGATGAACCCAGATAAGATAATTAATCATTTTATAGCAGTTATCTCTCTTTTTATGGCGAAATTCAGGAAATAAAATTTATAATAATGATAAACTTTAGATAAGATAAAGTGTCAATGGTAGGGTAGGGTAGGATACGGTAGAGACATTTTTGTTACCCGTATCTGCTAAATTTTTTTTACCCATATTCTACCGGTATCTGTTAAAAATTGACTTACCCGTACCCTACCCTTACCCGTTATGAATTAACAATAAGAGTAGGGTAACGATAGAAAACGAATAATAATGATAATGATAATTCAATAAAAAAATACAATATGAATAATTATATAATATCAATTAAATATATTATTAAAGTGTAACATTGAATAATACTTTAAATATAATAAAATCATATAATATCTTCTCATGTAAATTATCACAACAATATATATAACTAATTAATAATTGAAAGTTTTAAATTGAAGAATCAATACTTGCTCATCATCATGAATTAGAAATTATTAATGTAGTATATTGTCTCAGTTAAATCTATCAATCTAATTGCCTTACTAGTTGTTAATATATTAAATGGATATTATAATCATATATTTTTCCATTAAAGATTATAAATTATATATTATATATATAATAGTATGGGTAAGTAACGGTTACGAAATAGCGTTACCCTTATCCTTACCCAATAAATTAACGAAATTTTTTTTACCCATACTCATATTCGATAATTTAACGAAAATAAAACCTTACACATATCCGTATTATCGAATGCGATACAAATAGAATAAATGGTTAAAAGAATACCGTTGACAGTCCTAGATAAAGACGACATAAATGTCATATATAAAAATTGCAGGCATGGATACTACTCACAAAAATGGTGGAAGAATAAAAGCATGTTTTTTCCATTCAATTTCAAATGTGAAAGGTGAATTAAATAGTAATGTATTCTTTTATTTAGTTTTTCTGAATGAAGTGAAGAATAGAGTAAGAGTTAGTTACGTAACCCATTTGTTTTTAGCATTGTTGTTTGATATAGTAATGGAGTATTGTTGATTAGATGTAGTAGTTTTTTTTTTTTTTGAAGATATGTAGCGCTAAATAATGTAGTGCAGAAATGATATTAAATTAAATATCGAAACTATATTTGAAAAACCAAAGTATCTTAATTTATAGAATATGATTTAAATCAAGTTTGATCTTTATGCTATGACAAGTTTCATAAGCTCAAATGAGTGATTAAAAATTGCAGCACTACAACCTCGGGACTTTGACATGATCAAGGTTTCCAAATTTTATGAGTCCCAAAAATGATTAAAAACCATGTTCAAGTTTCATCGCGTGAGAGCGAAAACTATACGTAGAAATGAGTTCAGATGGTGAAAAATGAGAAGAGGACTTAATGATTGGCTTTTTCATCACTTAAGCTCCGTTTGGATTCTATGAAAATAGGATGAATAGTTTTTTTTTCTAGATGTAAATTTATTATAAATAATTTAAATTCTTCACAAAGTTACACACTATCCAATACTTCTTGTCTAGAAATAGGTTATTCCTCTTATTCCTAAGCAATCCAAACAGAACCTTAATTAAATATCATGCAACTTAAAATTTTTTTTTTAAAAAAAATTAGTATACAACTAATCTATAAAATTTCCAAATATCTATATTACATTTTATTTTTAAAATTTTGCAATCACTAATATTCCTTTTTAATAAACCTTGAAATTAATCGACTTGGGAAGAACAACTATGAATCCAAATACTAGATAATCCAGGCACTAGCCTGGAACGATTTTTGAAAAATTAAGGACCTGGATAATAGAATTTGATAGGTGTCCGGATTTTAAAAAAATTATAGTGTCTAGACTAAGATTCAGAAAATATTGGACATGCTTAAAAATAATGTATTGTTTTAACATTTTTTGTGTTTTTTTGGTGATGGATAGAAAAAGATTTCCTACCTAATTTCTTCCTCTGATAAAAGAAAAGATACGATATTCTTTGATCAAGAAACAATACCTCCTAACACTTCGTAGGTCGTACCCAAATCTTCTCGTCACTAGTAATACACAGTTTCAAATTAAACAATTTATACATTCGTGGATTATAGGATTTATAGCTTTTATTGAGTTGAGTTTCTTGATCAATTCTCGCATGATTGATGCTCACTAGAGACGCCACAGCTAGCTTTTATTTTTTGAGTTACTCGGAAAATCAAAGTTTAGTATCTTTATTGTGTTTTTCTTCTTTGTTTTATCCTTTCTGTTCCAACAACATTTTCGTGTGTATTTATATTTGTTCGGCTTTTAGGAATTTTACTGGCACGGCATTAGTGTATATGTTTGGATCAGGCATTTATGCAAATTTATTTAAATTACGAGCATGAAACTGGTGTCAGAAAATCCTTTTTGAGAATTTTCCAAATCAAAGAAGATTTTTCTTGTGATTCTCCTTGACATGCTTATAATCTTTATGCACAAACCTTTGCTACTAGCGATTGAATACAAAGAATAGTTGATCAGGGTTGGCTGGGTTGCTTCAATGGTACTAAGCACATTTGAAGAGGTGCCAAGTGAACGAGTCAAAAAATGTTGCATGTTTTTTTTTTATTTGAGAGGAATTAAAGAAATCAGGCCAGAAATTATGGGAAGATAAATAGCTAAGATATGGCTTGGTCATTTTCGTCCATGACTCTAAAATTTAAATTTTCAAATCTTAAATATTATTTAGAGACAATGAAAAGAATAAATTTCTATTGCAATTATGATTAGGAGGAGATATTTCCAATTTCAAAAATTAGAGAGAATATTTCCAATTAGCTAAGATTACAAGAGGGTATACGTTTGATTTTTTCTTTATAATATTTTCAATTATATGTTTAAAATGACTTTTTTTATTAAATTTATTATTTATTTTATTTTTAAAAATTTATTATATTATAATTGTGTCTGATGAAATTTTTTTCTGGATCAGGGTTCAACGATTGATATCACGAAGCAACGCGGTCAGAACAGTTGCTGCATTACTTTAAATGTGGCCGAGCCATGCCACGATTATGGGCTGGTGGACCATGTGGGCCAGCAACATGCCGACGTGTTGGTAAAAGGTAGCATGTGTTGGCGTGTTGAGTGGCCTCAGAAATCCAGACGTGATTACTTACGTTCTCCGATTTTTCTAGGACACGTGTCAACGAGAGCGCCACGTAATGCGGCTCACCAGATCTTTTGCAGTTTTGCTGCAGAAGTGCGGATAATATAATAGTACCAAAATCTGTTTCGCCAATACGGCAATACCCATGTGACCGCTTTAATTAAACTAGAAGAAAATGAATATTAGAAGAAAATCAGCAGTGATCTTAGTTTGATACTATTATAATATATTTTATAGGATAAATAATTAAAAGAAAATGTATATTAGATTAATATACAATTTAGGTGAAAATTAAAAAAGAAACATTAGTCAATTATCGAAATGCCTATCAGTAGGTGCTTAAATAAAGCTACGGAAATATATATTGAGAAATATCAAATTTGTTTATGCCGAAAATTCACGTGAGGATTGAGGAAGTTCAAAAGAGAAGGTTTATTTAATTGAACACGCTATCAAAGTTCAACTATCCTCAAAGGAAATTCATGGTGGATGTTTTTGCTTACGTTATCCAAAATATCTAAAATTGGTCGCTTTTTATCTGGGAGTGGATTTGCTTCTACTGTTAACTCAAATTAATAGGGATACTAACGACTCTGGACCGTCCGATCTATCCGATTGGGTTTGCAATACAAATTCAGTACTGTAAAGCTGGGCCGTTTAGTTTATAATCAACGGACAGATGTGGACGGAAGGACAAAGTTGAACATTTACAATAGGAGAGGTTGGGAGGTGCGAAGAAATGGGTTACACTGGAAGGTTCTGGTGTAACCGCAAGATAGGGTGTGTGTGAACTAGTGAAGATACACAGAACAGCGCCACGTGACCATGCACCGACCAATCCGTTTACCCAAAGGACAAAACAAAACATATCAATTTTTTTTTTTTTTTTTGATATGATATCAGTTTCACGCTCGAAACAAGCGAGCCTCTCCAGTCCTTACTCCTTTCCTTTCCAACAAATCAGAGCCTCACTCCACTATCGTCTCTCCCCACCGTTAATTGACCGCCACGCGTCCATTGACACGCGTCACCATTAGAGTAACTTCCTTTTCGAAATGTCCAATGACGTGTGGGTGCCACCATACATAGAAAAAAACGGGGCCCAGATGTCATTGATACGGTTCTCATAGACCGGTTTTTGATTGAAATTGCTTTGTCTTCTTCCCCTTGTTTCCTTATATAAACGCCTCCTCCGATTCCCAAAGAGGAATGAAGTTATTTGAAGAAGCGAGAAGAAAAAGAAATCAAGAGCACTTAGTTGAGAGAAAAAAAAAGTACAAGGGAACGCGAATTAAGAGAAATTGAAAGAAGAAATGGCGTTGAACCTTCCTCAGAAGATCGGCGCTCTCACTACCATAACACCAGGCGATCAAGTGGGGACCACCGTACCGAAGTCATCGATTGCACCGATGCCTGTTGCAAATCTGAGGTGTGCAATCCGCGCCTCAGGAGAGACGGAGGCATTGACGCCGCCTCTCAGCCCGTGCCGGTCCCCGATCCGCACCGATCTGGCGGTTGCTTGCCATGCATTAACGACGGATCTCACCGCCGAGACTTCTCCCGATGTGCAAGAGCAGAAGCATCTGTTGGAGGTACCGAAGGGAGAAGGTGTGCCGGTGTATGTGATGCTACCCCTCGACACGGTGAAGCCCGATGGATCGCTTAACCGCAAGAAGGCGATGTATGCCAGTTTGATGGGGCTGAAGAAGGCTGGAGTCGAAGGTGTCATGGTGGATGTCTGGTGGGGCCTTGTGGAGAAAGATGCGCCTGCGGTGTATAACTGGAATGGGTACACCGAGCTCATGGAGATGGCAAAGCAGGTGGGGCTCAAGGTCCAGGCAGTTATGTCCTTCCACCAGTGTGGAGGCAACGTTGGCGATTCTGTTACGTGAGTATTTTCTCTTTTGCTACTCTGATTAATTAAATTTCTATTTTGTTACGTCTTATTTTAGATATTTTGGCAGTATTTATTTTAGAGGATAAAACGAATATTCTTGTTTTTTGCTAAAACTTTAAAGCATGTAATATTAGCCGTGAAACTATATATGTAGTGGATCTTCTGGACTTCATTTTATCTCATTTGTTTTATTGGTTGCACCAAAATTTAATTTCTCTTCACATCTCTTTTTAAAATTGCAAATGGGCCTTAATTTGTGGCGGTGAACATGACTGATCACATGACCCATCCTCTACTGTCCTTTTTAAGTGTCAAAAGAAACCTTTGAATGCTCCAAGACTTCACTGTGAATTTTTATAGTATTTTTTTTTTATGAAAGATACACTTCATATATATATATATATATTTTTGATTGGAAACCCGTAGGTAATTTATACAATACACGTCATATTCACGAAACTCGTTATTTAAAGATTGGTTTTTGTGGCTTTTGCAGAATACCCTTGCCAAGATGGGCTGTGGAGGAGATGGAGAAAGATGCCGACCTGTGTTACAGTGACCAGTGGGGCCGCCGGAACTATGAATATGTATCTCTAGGCTGTGACACACTCCCTGTGCTCAAGGGACGTTCTCCTGTTCAGTGCTATGCTGATTTCATGAGGGCATTCAGGGATCAGTTTGCATCCTACCTTGGCAATACTATAATTGTAAGTTCTTAATAACATTAAATTCAACAAAATTTTATGTATATGTTGTTACTTGTTGGATATTTAAATAAAGGTACCAATTAAGGCCCTGATCAAAATAAAGTTTACGTGGGATTTCGTTTCATTTTGTTTCAATTGAATTGATTTCATAGGATTTCGTTGGATCTAATTACATGGGAATTCCATCCAAATGACACCAAATCTCTTCATTTTGATCAAGATTTTTTCAACGAAATGAAATCCCACGTTAAAAAAATGAGATTCTGATCAGGGCCTAAATTTGTTTCTGCAATTGAGTTGTTAATTTAAATATATATATTTTTTTTTACCTTTGATTGGTAGGAAATACAAGTTGGTATGGGTCCTGCAGGAGAGCTGAGATATCCTTCATATCCAGAATTGGATGGTACTTGGAAATTTCCGGGTATTGGAGCTTTCCAATGCTATGACAAGGTGAGTACAAAAATTTATTCTCGAGTAATTTTAGAGAAATTATTTGAGGCCAGAAATTTTGAATTAGAACACTGGTACACCCCTAAAGGGTGGGTAGTTTTGTGAAAGTTGATTGCCAGGTAGTTCCATACTGATGGTGTGGGGATGATTATGCTGACGACTGAAAGATATTTTCCTTATTCATTTGAGATCATTTACTTTATCATTTACATGGTCTAGTAGATGCAGAATTCAGTTGAAGCTGCAAGTTTTATTATAATGTGCCTTGAAGTTCCATTAAATTTTTAAAGATGTGTAAGCCTTTTAAGGATGATCGCGATGTAGTCCCGCACTCATAGTCTGCGAACGTTAAATTGCATAGGAGTTTTAAATGGAAGGTTAACCAGATAATCAACTATAAAACAATGGAAGTTCTGTTCGTTTGCAAAATTTTATTTTAGCTGAGGTACTATTTGAATTGACGAATTATCTGACATGTCGTGTCATTTGAATTTGCAGTACATGCGGAGCAGCCTGCAGGCAGCGGCCCTAGCAGCTGGCAAACCTGAGTGGGGCCACAGCGGTCCCACTGATGCCGGTGGCTACAACAACTGGCCGGAGGACACAGCCTTCTTCCGCAAAGAAGGTGGTGGCTGGAATGGGCCATATGGGGAGTTCTTCCTCTCATGGTACTCTCAGATGTTGCTTGACCATGGCGAGCGCATTGTCTCTGCGGCTTCCTCTATTTTCTCGGGCTGCCCAGGGGTTAAAATTTCTGTAAAGGTTGCCGGTATCCATTGGCACTACGGGACAAGATCCCATGCTGCTGAGCTTACTGCTGGATACTATAACACCAGGTTCAGAGATGGATATTTGCCCATTGCAAGGATGTTGGCACGGCATGGAGCTGTGTTCAACTTCACCTGCCTGGAAATGAGGGATTGTGAGCAGCCAGCAGATGCTTGTTGTCGGCCCGAGGCATTGGTTAAGCAAGTCGCATCTGCAGCTAAGGAGGCTGGCGTTAGACTTGCTGGAGAAAATGCACTGCCAAGGTAGATTTTTATTTCTGTGCATTTTTTAACAGTTGGACTGAACTGAAGAAAATAGTAGCAAATATTGAATGATAAAATAAAAAACAATACAATAATGTTCTTTCTGCACTATTGTAGGTATGATGAGACGGCGCATGAACAGGTGCTGAATGCAGCGACTAGCGGCGATGCCGATGACAAGATGGTGGCGTTCACATATCTGCGCCTGAATCCCGAGCTGTTTAAATATGAAAACTGGAAGAAGTTCGTGGCTTTCGTTGAACAAATGAGGAAAGGGAAGGCACAAAGCAGGGAGGTGGTAGAGAGGGAGGCTGAGCTGTTTGTACAGGCAACCAGCCCCCTCGTCCAAGAAGCTGGCGTCGCTCTCATGAGTGCATGATGCATCGGAGCAGATGCAGTTTGTAGAATGTAGCAGGACATTTTAATGTTGAAAAAGCGGGATGTTTTTGTATGCCCGCTAGCTATTGGTGTGTTTGTGGGTAAAAGTTGGAAAGGGGGCCAAATATTGGTTTTGATTTTGTCAATACCTTGTTTGTATTTAACATGCCTAATTGTTCCTTCTTTCCATTGGTGGATAACTTATTTATGAAACAATATAAAGAGATCGGAATTTAGAAATGATTACTGAAATTGTGTGTTTCTGTTTTCATTCTCTTATTTTTGTTTTAGCGTTTTAGAATATTACAACCAATTATCCTAGTTGATATTGTGTGTCAGCATGTGTTTGAACGTAGTATGTTCTTTATTGGCTAACAATTTAACATAGAAAACATTAGAAATTTCTTGATAATATTCAAAATATGTTCAAGCTCTAGTCACGATATTCATTCCTCTTTAGAAAAAGAATCTAATCAATCTATCCATGAAAGAATTTTTTATTTTTATAAAATCCCCAAATACACGAGTACTCATAAAAATTTGTCAAGTACAATTCTTTTGGAGCAAGCCTACCGTTTATTGGAGTCGTGTTTTCCAAAGAGAGAGAAGGAAAAGGGAAAATAAGGAAAGAAAACACTAACGAATACAATGTTTTTAAGCTGAAAGCCTGAAACTCAACCTCCCCCTGAGAGCGGGCATGGAATAGGACAAGTATGGCACAGAGACAGAGTCATCTGCTGCACCCATCCTGTGCTTAAGGGTTATTTAATCAGGACCACATATATAACTGTCTGAAAAATGCTTTCTTATCCTTTTAATTGTGAAAGTAGTTATTATGGCCGGAGGTATAACAAAGCAGGAGATGACCGTTGCCCTCCTTTTAGTGAAATGAATTTACTTTCTCGTGATAATTAGGTTTTCTTTTCTACTTGACGAGTATTTCAACATTTGAAGTCAATTATATATGTGTCCATCAATAATAATCTCATCCTTGGTTAAAATCTGTAAATACGCCAAAATTTTGTTACACCTTACACGTTTCAGTGCAATATAACTTGCAAATCAATTGGCCCATTTGTGGACGAAAATTAGTTTGAAGTTTTTGCTAGAGAAAACTTATGATTGGTGCAAATCAATTCTCTCAATTGTAGATATAGAAGAACCATCAAGTGCTTTTGCTAGAAATTACGAGTTCTGTTCTTCGGAAGAACCATCAAGTGCTTTTGCTAGAAATTACAAGTGCTTTTGCTATTTTTGGAATGTAAAAAAATATTTTAACATTCCAAAATGGCATGTTTTAAAAAATTCGAAAAAAATAGTAATAAAATCTCAAAAATGGTAAAATTTGATTTTCTGTGAGATTTCAATATGTAGATTAGATTGGTTAAATTAGAATTGTCAATTTACAAAAATACTCCTGAAAAAATCTGCGGTGCACGGAATGCCCTATGCACTATAATGCATATTAAACTTTCTCTATATATAAATTATATTCTCATTTTATAAAATTTGCTTGTATTGTCTTGGACAGATTGATAGCTCCAGCCCTGATAATTATGGAATAATTTCCTACACAATAGATTGAATACATTAAAAATTGTTGATTGGACGCAAATCAATTCTCTCAACCGTAGGACACGAAGAACTGTATCATGCGCAAGACATTAATCGACTTTTTGAGGGAAGTCACAAGTTCTGTTCTCGCCTTCTCAGTAGCAGAAATCACGTCACGGGCTTGAACTCAACATCACTTTATTGCTTTTTCTTTTTTATACCAAAAATGCATTACTCAATTAATATAAGTGTCGTAATTCAGAAGTAGAGAAGATATCTGACCTATCTTGCGTACATTCCCTGTTTTGCAAGATCGCGTTTTCCCTGTGGTGATTTTAGTGTCCTTATTTTTTTTTATCTTCCTGTAGTCCTGTGGTGAGTAAACAGTCTTTACTGCTTTTCTGTGGTGTTATTGTTCCTGTCACTTGTTAGTAGAGGTGTCAAACCTGAAAAAATACCACGGAACATCCTATATCGTTTGCCGTTTCGTTTAAGAAAACGGTACGATATACCATTCCGTTAACCGTTCCGTTTTCAAAACGGTATAAAAATTCATTCCGTTATTCGTTCCACATAAGAAGATACACATGAAACGGTTTGAAAAGAGGCGAAACAGTTCGAAACGGCACAATTTCTTATTCCGTTTGCTGTTTCGTTATTGAAACGAAATGAAAACCGGTGCCATTATTCTTTCTGTTTCAGTTAAACAGAACGGTACCACGTTGGTGGCACTGCCGTTGACACCCCTACTTGTTAGTGCTTGTGTAAATATAAGACACGAGTGTTCTTACGGGTCATGGAACAATGTCATAGTTACAGCATAGGCATGTTTTTTTTTTTTTTTTTGAATAGGCATGTTAATTACATTTACAAGTTTCACAATGATTAGGCGCCATTCCATGTATGGCTGCATAACGTCTAAAACGACCACGAAAACGGTCGATTTCGTTAACCGTTTCGTTTTAAAACGAAATTAATCACCTATTTGCGTTAATCGTTTCGTTTTGGACGAAACGGTCGAAATCACGAAAATACCACGAAAATACACATGGACGAAACTGTTCTAAGCTTTCGTTAACCGTTTCTTTTATAAAACGCAACAAAAAATCTTAACTGTTTCGTTTCGTTTTGGACGAAACAAAACGAAAGGACGGTCGAAACGGTGACCGTTTTCACCCCTAATTCCATGTGACCATGTTCAATAAAGTCGCTTCTCATTGGACCTCCAATCTAATCACAAGTTTGGGTTATCTATTATTAGGCCGAAAAATTTAAAAATAATATTAAATTAATATAATATATTAAAAATAATATCAATATAATTACTTTTTTTAAATAGTATCACAAGATCGGAATCTAGGATTCCGACTGCAATTACGGAATCCGAAATTCCGAACTTAGCTAAGATCGGAATCTCGGATTCCGAACTTAGCTAAGATCGGAATCCAGAATTCCGATCTCAGCTAAACCAATTTATTTACTACAGTATATCTAAAAGAGTTGGGATCGGGATCTTCTGCGGCAGAAATAAAATGAAAAGTGTAGTATCAACCACTTTTTTTCTGGGAAGTGGTCCATATCCATTCATAAATTGAAAATATGAGAGTACATCATTATCATAAACTTCTGAAAATAAAAAATGAAAAAGTTCATATATAATTTAAATAATTTCATACCGAGGAAAAATATTGTTTCAATTAAATGAAATTTTAATAAAAAAATTATACGATGAAACACTTAATAATAATTAATTCAACGGAATTAAAAATATCAGCGGAATTAAAAATATCAGGTTGAAGTTACATTTGACATTTTCTTGATTTTAGATAACGTACCAACACTATTAGATGCTTTAAAAGAATGTGATGGAACTTCTGTTTAGTCAATGCGCACCAGATGGTTTAACTCAAGTGTTATAGAAGACGTCTTATTTGATGACTTAGGCTTTATTAGATGTGATGACAATTATTTTGTTTATGATAAATATGATGTATTTTCCATCATAAATAAATAAAAAAGATTAAAATACAATCTGTATCCGACAAAATATATTCATATTAGACTCCGTATCCGATAATATCCGAACCGTATTCGTATCCGATTAATATCCGAACCGTATTGTATTATCAAACACACTAAACATATATCTTGAATTAATTCTTCTAAATAAATCTTATGCCAAAACCAATTTATCATTGATATTGTCCTTTTGATGCGACACGCCTGTACGGGAATAATTATATAATTTCCTCCTTTAAGGTCGTTATTATGAATTAATCGACGTTATGGGTATAGAAAATGACAAATATCATGGGGATAGTCATCTACTAAATTTGTCCAAATTTCTTTTTGTTATATTCTACATCCAAGAGGACCCCAACACCGGATTCCCCCAACACCTCACCAAAAGGAATGGGTTATATTTTCTACATCCAATTTTTTTTTCTGTATTTTCTTATTTAAAGGGATCGATTTGTTTATTGTTCACAGTTCCAAAAGTTGCATTAACGAGGATTTTATTTGAATCGAGACTATTCACATTTCTTTGCCTTCTTGAAGAGTACCAAAATTTACAAAGTCTTCCTCTGTGGACAAAATGAATGTTTGGAAAAATAAAATCAAGCTGCAGCAAATTTTCTCAGTGTGAATTATAATATTCATTGATTTTGCTCCTTATCTAATCAGATAATTTTAAAATTAAAGCATACTAAGACTTGATCTGAAGCAGTGCAGTGGTAGTGTTCTCCAATCGTGCGTATCGTGTCGTGTCGTGTCGTGTCAAACACGATCGTGTTAGAGTCTCGTGTCGTGTCGTGTTGATACGAACTACTTTTTTAATCGTGTCGTGTCGTGTCGTGCTTAGTAGTGAGAAGAGGCAACACGACACGTATTCTGACACGACACGACTGACACGATCGTTTCGTGTCGTGTCGTGTTGGCACGTCGTGTTAGTCGTGTCAAATCGTGTCATATTGTTTTATTATTTTATTAAATTTAAAAATTATTACAAAAATTAAATGTAAGAGAAAATTACTAAACATAATAATTTATTATTTAATTAAGTTTAATCTTTTTATTAATATTTTTATAAAAAATAATAATTAGATTAGGAAAATATTATGATTTAAATGATGGTAAATAATATGATAAAGTATTCTTAATTAAAATTAAATTATTAATTTTGCTTAAATAATCAACATTAATAATTAAATTTATGTTGAGGTGTCGTGTTAATTCGTGTTCGTGTCGCGTTCGTGTCGTGTTGCGTGTCGAATTGTGTCGTGTTGAATCGTGTCAAACTTTGTAATGTCCCAACACGACACTATTATGACACGACACGATCGCGATAACACGATCGTGTCGTGTCAATTTTGTATTTGTATCGTGTCGTGTCGTGTCAGCGCGTGCATCGTGTCGTGCGTGTCGTGTCATTTTGGATAACACTAAGCAGTGGTTATAGTTGTGTGGAATGGAAATTTGTAATTGTACCGCGATTGGGGGGGAATGTATAAAGGTGCGCGTGCTTCTTGAGCTATTGAATACATCCACCTTCTCTGTCCCAAATTGTAAATGGAAAAAAGGAAGGGGCAAAAATTTTAAAAAAAAGAAAAACAGAAAAAGTGTGTAGACTGTTGTAAACTTGTAATCACTTACCGGGCTATAATCACTTACCAAAAAGTGTGGAATTAAAAAAGTGTGGAATTATATGTTGGCACTTGTTACGGGAAAAAAAAACGTTCTTTTTATATCGGAAAAATTGCTCCTGTAGGATAATATAATATATTTGTGTGGTACTGGTAGGGATGAAAACGGATCGGATACGGAGCGGATGTTGGTCTTCTCATATTCGCATCCATATTTTTTTTTTCCGGATACGGATGCGTTCGGATACGAATACGGTTCGGATATTAAGCGGATACGAATACGGTTCGGATATTATCGGATACGGAGTCGAATACGAATATATTTTGTCGGATACGGATTGTATTTTACTCTTTTTTATTTATTTATGATGGAAAGTACATCATATTTATCATAAACAAAATAATTGTCATCACATCTAATAAAGCCTAAGTCATCAAATAAGACGTCTTCTATAACACTTGAGTTAAACCATCTGGTGCGCATTGACTAAACAGAAATTCCATCACATTCTTTTAAAGCATCTGATAGTGTTGGTACGTTATCTAAAATCAAGAAAATGTCAAATGTAACTTCAACCTGATTTTTTTTAATTCCGTTGAATTAATTATTATTAAGTGTTTCATCGTATAAATTTTTATTAAAATTTCATTTAATTGAAACAATATTTTTCCTCGGTATGAAATTATTTAAATTATATATGAACTTTTTCATTTTTAATTTTCAGAAGTTTATGATAATGATGTACTCTCATATTTTCAATTTATGAATGGATATGGACCACTTCCCAGAAAAAAAGTGGTTGGTACTACACTTTTCATTTTATTTTTGCCGCAGAAGATCCCGATCCCAACTCTTTTAGATATACTGTAGCAAATAAATTGGTTTAGCTAAGTTCGGAATCCTGGATTCCGAACTTAGCTGGATTTCGATCTTACTTAAGTTCGGAATTCGAGATTCCGATCTTAGTTAAGTTCGGAATTTCGAATTCCGTAATTGCGGTCGGAATCCCAGATTCCGATCTTGTGATAATATTTAAAAAAAAATTATTATATTGATATTATTTTTAATATATTATATTAATTTAATATTATTTTAAAATTTTTCGGATTATTAGGCTCAGAAAAGATCGGGGCCTGCTCTGCAGCCCATTGACCAGATATTTTAGAAATCTCATTACAACAGGATGTTCTTTACTTCTTTTAAGGGTATTTGCTGCCGAAACTTTTAAGTATAGCAATCTAAAAAAAAAAAAGAAACCTTAAGTATTTAAAACCTATGTATTCTCAAATGTTTGATGAACATTGAGTAATGCTAGAATCAAACATATAGAACGTCCAACACGATCCGAAAAGTCAACTGCTAAAATTTCAAACTGTCAATCTGAACCACTCAATATGATCTTTATGTTAAAATCTCTACTACTTATAAAGCACCCTTAGCAAGATCAGCATTTTTCACACAAAGGGGTGCAAACAATTGTTAACATCATTATAAACCATTGATCAATATGATGTACGGTTTGGATCGCTATTTCTAAAAAGGAGTCGACTCTACACACAAACAAGTCAAAGTCGCTGATGGTATGCCTCTGTGGTTTCGCTTCTAAGGATGCGTTTGGATCGTTGGAAGAAAGTAGAAGAAGAAGGAAGAAGAAGAAGAAGGAAAAGAAGAAAAAAAATTATAAACAATCCAAACTCTTCACAAAGTTACACACTTCCCAATAATTTTTTCCACTTCTTCGCTTCTTTCTTTCTTCCCACACCTATCCAAACGGAGCCTAAAACACTCGAGTTCGATCCCTGCTTCGTGTTTTAATTTTTTGTATTCATTAAATCCTCTCCTTCAAATCCGAATCACGAATTAATTTCTTTCCGCTTCATCCCTTTCTCCTCCCATTCATCATACGAGTATTCTATTCTCTCCTCTTGTTCACAGATGTAAGATTGGTTTGTGAAAAAAATTTTTGCCTCCTTCACAGGTCAATTTCCTACGGTATCTTCGGCGACCATCCGCGTCCCTCTTCACGCTTTATTCCTACCACTGTTGAGTTATGATATTTCATTTCGATGTCATTTATTTTACCTTTTTACTTTGAAGTAGTGTGAATTTGATCTTTATGTTGCTCTATCTTCGTTTTGGAATGGAAGTTTTTATATGAGATTTTGAACGATTTACTCAAGTGCTAAGGCTGCCTATATTTTGATCTTTGCAATTTATCTTTTATCTAACAGTAATTTTTGGATCGATTTGTTGAAATTTTTTAGGATTAATGTTATTATTTTCTTTTTTCTGAGTTATGCAGGAAGGGTCCAAGATCAAAAGAATTTGATCAAATTTGAATCCTGGAGTTTCAATTTCTACTATGGAGTTGCAATATTTTCAAACAGGTACGTATTCTTCTGTCATTAGCTTTGTTCTCCTCTGGTTTTGGAGAAATTATGACACTAATTGTTTAAATTCCAGTACGTCAGTTTGTGGCAAAAGAGGTGCATATCTTCAAGTTTACTAAAAAGAAAAAAATTATCATCAACTGAACCTCACAGTGCCCTAATGGAACCACCTCTCTGTGCCAAATAGTTCCTTTCGAAATCTTCAAGAAAGGTATATCATTTTGTAAATTTTTATTTATATCTTGTCTTGTTTGTAGAATTTTTTGTAGCTTTCAAAATGCAAAATTTGTTATTCTGATTCTTTGTCATTTGTCTATCTGACAATACTAAGACTTGGGGCCCAACAATTTCAAAATGCAAAATTTATAGAAACTCTTTGGTAACACATTTCAGGTTCAGTCTGGTGGGGCCGGTGGTTTCAAAAAATAATAAAAATGCAAAATAAGAATTATCTTCTGCTTTGTGAACTTCTATTCTGTTAAAGAAGAAAATTGCCTTTATATATTAGGTTTTTTTTTTTACATGAATTTATAGTTCTTCAATTGATTAACAAAGTCTTCATTGCATTCTAATAAAATTTTATTAAAAAATAAAACTGAAGGTCCTTTTTGTAAAAAAGTTTGAGCTTCTAACCAATCTGAGGTACTTGGTCAGAATAGTTTGAAGTTGGAAACAAAAGCAGAAAAGTAATATTCTTTTTGGTTTGTTGGTATTAGATAATGACAATGATGTATTTATGAGGCTAATGCTTGGGATGGTCGGTTCGGTGCCTTCTGGCACAAAAGTAAAAATAAAAGGTTAAGTTCTTTTTTAACTTTATTGTCTCTCCTTCTTTTTTTATTTCAGTAAATTTGGTATTTAAATTATTTGTTTGTGCAGGAGATGCAAAAGAAAGTGACACCATAAAAACGGAATTGAAATGTAGAGGGCACGTCGCGATAAGCATGATCAACTTTCTGGTACAAATCATTCGATGCTAGAATATACGAGTTTTTTTCTAAGAAGCTTGGTTCGAACAATAGTGTCTTTTTAATTTGTGTGGCAATTTTGAAGGAGATACTAAATGATCTCTGTACACATGAGACCGGTTCTTTTGTGTCTATTAGGATAACTAAGGTGAATTCTTTTTTCTTCTTCATTTCAAATAGAATTCTGAAAGCAACATTGACATTGGGTGGGCGCTTGAAAGGACTTGAAATGGATTATCGTAAAAAATAATGCGAGCTATAGTAGTTACGTCATCCAATTTAGTAAGAAGTGTCTATGTTATTTTATTGAATATAAATATTTAAATTTAATTGTGCATATTAAGCATCTGATAAACAAAAATAACAATTTCCCAATCATAGCTGAATTAAATCTTTGCATTTTCCTATCAATATCTGTTGATTTCCTAATTGAAATACAAGCTAATTGTCGATTTTTAATTTTTAATGCTTATGTGTGCAATTTCTATTTGTTAGGACATTTAAAGCCAATGATTGCTTCAAACTTGGTTGTGTCACTATTGCACAGATGTTGGTTTCAACGCAAGATGGCTGCTTCATTCAACGATGCATAATTCTACTGTTCTACATCCATATTCCACTTTGACTGCCTACTAAACCTGGAAATCAACATTTGGAAGGTACAACAACAGTACTGGCGATGTAGCATTATACCAGTGTGATATTTGATTGGTGCTAGCTGCCAATGTGAGAAAAATTATAGGTTTATAAATAGATCAAAAGTAGGTGGCACTCAGTTTGTATATCTTGTGTTCATCCTTATTTTGCTAAATAATTTGGGTATTTTGTGTTCGTTTTTGGGATAATTTTATCGTACATGTTGGAGGAAACTAGCAACCAGTTATCAGAGCTTAGTTCTGTCAGGGAATAAGTCATTTTTATTGTCCTTTTTTTCCCCCAATTTTAGTTGCAGAATGCATTGAATTTAGTGATTTCTATGAAATATGACCATGCGTTGTTATTACTGTTGATATTCAGGGTCTGAGAAGCAATAAAATAGACTTATTTTGGCTTATTGTGTTTTCTTTTAATGTCTCTTTCTGTTTCTTTTTTCAGGTAGAGGAGGCAATGAAGAAATAGGAAAAAATTATATGTGCATAAAAACAGTTCTACCCTCCTACAGAAGTACATTTGGCAAGTAAAGTCAGACTGATATTTTATTTATCTACTTTTCGAAGAAATTGAATCTATGCAATTTGTTTTATATGCTTAGCTGAGTTTAAGCTTATGATATTTTTAGTACATGCCTGTCAGACGTGATGATTGCTATAGAGAAAAACAATTAACGTATGTATCACTGTAGAGAAGAACAACTACATATAAGTATGCACTCAAGTCTTCCCATTTTCAGGTTATATTACTCAGTCATATATTGATTGGTAAGGTATCCTGAGAGAAGAAAGCCACAACAGCTCGAGGATGCGCTGAGGCCATCATTTGTGTTGGTAAATAGCTGTCAGGACAAAAGCTACTTGTACCTGCTTGCCTTTGCCTTGGATGAGATTGTGTATCAGTTTTGAAAGGCCCAGGATGAGATTGACCGTTACCTTTGTTCTTTCTTTTTTTTCTTAGGTCGGATTGTTGTTGTTTTAAGAAGGTAAAAATGCACCAAAGTAGAAAAATTTATGCAGTCCGTACTTAATTTCATTCCATACAAATGTCAATATTAAGGTTTTTCCTTCTTATTCTGTCATTGCCTTCCAACTAAATGCAATTTCTTGAAATTAAATTTCTGGCTTGTTCCTCTTAAATCTTGCTAACCTTCCTTTTCAGAAAAAAAACGCCTCTTATTGCTGGCACCTTTAATTTTTGTGTGCTTTTTATTAAATACAAATACAAATATATAACTGTTGCTTACTTTGATAAACCTATTTATTTATTGGTAATAATGCAAAATTAATTGAAAAACACATTTAATTCTTAATTAAGTTGTTTGAACCCTTTTCTTTATCCCTTAATTAGGTAGCTAAAATTGTAAAGACAACATATAAATGATAAAATCGTGATATTGAGGGCAACACCTATTCCGCCATATATTATTATTTGATTATCACAATTAACATGCCAACTATGCCAATAACGAGTCTTCTTATTAAAATCCCCTAAATTTGGTGAATAGCTGATTTCTAAATTATGATATAGCAATAAATTCTCTACTTAATTCTTCTTTCTACGTTATCTTTAATTGGTCGAATCAAAATTACTAAGTCGGCGCTAAATTAAAGTAATGTATTTTATTATTGAGAAACAATCAGGTGCTATATTAGGTAACGAGATCTCCGCTGATCTTTTCCATAACTTGCCTCTATTGATTTGCTGGAAAAAGAAAGATCTTAATAATAAATAAAAATCTATATATCACTTAAAATGATTAGATATATAGAATAGAAATCGGAGTAATGATGTTGACGTATTTAATGAATAATAAATATTTAACCAGAGCATTTAGTTAAATACAGATATGGAAACAAAATCGATTGTGCATATTTAGATCTGTTTTTTTATATATAAAAAAACATATATGGAAATTACTTGTTAAACAGGGAACCGCATGAACCTCACAATATAGTTTTCTTACAAGATTAACTTAGAACTTTATAAAAAAAAACCCCTTTTCATATGTTTCTAAATGACAAGAAAATCTAAAATTACTTAACAAAAAATGATGACAATAGTAATCTTACGAATTTAAATATTAAATAAATACATGTTAACTTAAAATGATCTACAATTTCGAATTTTAACTTTTCAATTAATATTTTTTTTGCTCTCATATCACACACAAATTCACTCAGCATTAAAATATCTTAATTTTTTTTCTTTTAATTTATTGATTAACTTTTTACAAAACATGTCTCCGTCTTGAGTATGATCATTGTTCGTTACAACACAAGAATGAATCAAGAATTTTATAATGTTGTATTATTATTTTTTTTTAGATGATATATTTTTATGTGAATTTTTTTATTGAGAATCATATTTATTTTCATCAAATTATTTTGTGAGACGTTCACATGTTTACTTTTAGTGATTCTATTTGCTTAATCAATGAATAGTGTTGCTATTTTTCAGTCCTGATCAACACAACGTTGATCTTAAATATTGAAATTGAACAACATATCATGTCAAATAATATTTTTACATATTAAAGTATGCCCGCACATTGGGTGGGCGCTACTGCTAGTATTCTTAAAAATCAAATTTTATATATTTTTTCAAATTTTCTAATTAATTTTTTTCGAATTTTCAAAACTGGAGGGTTCATAACTTTTTAGATTGAGCATTTTAAAAAAATAATAAAAAAATTCGAAAAAAATATAAAACTTGATCCCAACGGAGATTTTATTATGGAGAACAATTTGAACAGTTCGGATAAACCATTTTAATCTAAAAAATAAAATTTTATCTTGTTAGACAAATGCTTGTGTCTAATGTATTAGACACTGGCCACTCCCATGAACATTTACTTTTATACATTTCCTTGATTCATTATTAGATTTCTATTTTAAATGGTTGAGCTCTGTTTTCAGTTGTTAAACCTTCGAGGGAACCCTCGCCAATAAAGAAAGTCCTCTTAGAAATTAGACTACAAATTATCAGTTGAATTTTTCTTAAATTAGCTTCCACACTGTTCCACCTGTCGTTAGAACATTATATGATGAAATATCATACGGCCTAGCGGGTTAGTGCTAAGAGCACTAAGTTGGACCTCAAAGAAGTTAAAGATTCAAGTTTCATACGTAACTTTAATTTCAAAGAACTTGGATAATTAAAACTTCCCTCTTTCTTCAAAAAAAATAAATAAATAAAATAAAATGAAGACTTTCGCGACATTATAGATTAGTGAGATTAAGGGATAAAAATGAGTTTTTTAAGCAAATTTGTTAACAAATTAGTTTACTAGAAGTTAGACTAACCTCATGCATTCCAAACTATGTTGTATTGGTACGGATACGGGTACGAGTACCGTACCCGGTACGATTCGCGTACGGCGGTACGAAAATTTTCAAAAAACTCCGGTACGGATACGACGATATATATATATTATTTGAATAATTTATTGATCTATAATTATATTATATTATAAAATATAATGTATATAGCATAATTTTGTATAGTTAAGGTTTGGATTTACACAAATAAATGATATAAACTTGGAGTTTACATAACTAAATATCATAAACACTAATATCAAGTTATCAACACATTAAATGTTAACTGTTGACCATTAACTGTACCGGTAAGTACCGAGTACGGTACCAGTACCCGGTTCGTACCCGGTACGGGTACAGCTGATGTTTCAAAGTACCGGGTAACCTAGATTCCAAACATGCTAAAAGCCAAAATGATGAATAAATAAATAATTTAAATTGATTTGCATTAAATTTACATTAAAATTAAAAAAAAAAGAAAAAAAAAGTGTATCTTTTTCCATGAAAGACGACATATTTCCTGTTCAGACCCTGTTTCTAAGTAAATACAAGATTGTTAAAAAAATCCTTTTTACATGCCTTATTTGCAAGATACTATACGTCATATTTATCATCCCTTTTACCCATATCTGCTCATAGACAATATTATTAAGCTTGTGAGCCCCGCGAAAATATTTATGTAAATAAAACCCATCAGTGGATAAGAGGCTAAGCTAATATATTATATTAAGAAATAAACGAAACATCAAGCAAATTAGAGCAACGTTAACAATTCAAATTGACGCTATAGAAAAAATTTATGAAATAATTAATATAAAGCAAGAATCAGTTTTTATCAAAAGTTCACCTACAGATGGACGACTATCCTCATTTAGTCTGGAAAAAAAAAATATTTGTAAATAGAGCGTTACATGCTGATGATCACATCAACAAAATATGTGACAGTTTGCAAAACTCTAAATTTAACCTTCTTGACTAAGTTTAGGCGCTGGGACAGCTAATGAACGGATTCCAGCCCATGTCCAGTTTCGTCTAATGAAGAGTACTTGAAGTTCATAATCAAACCAAGTTCATTGTATTATTTGTATATAGTATTATTTAGTTTATGCCCAGTTCATCATATAACCAAATGAAGTCCACTATGTGTTCATAATATAACCATATGGAGTATGGATGAAGTTTTAGAACTTTAATATTCAAAATTTTAGAAACTTAAAATTTAAAAATTCAAAATTTTAATAGAAATAGTTTTTTAAATTAAAAAAATAAAATGTCAGAATTTTGAATTTTTAAATTTTTCAAAATTCGAAATTCAAAATTTTAAAATTTTTTATTCAAATTTTAACCCATTAATTTTGAAATTTCAAAATTTGGAAATTTAAACCAAATCAACAACCGTTAAAAACATATAAGTTTCACAATCAGATCCTATTCGTATATATGCATCGAACAATCACACAATTGAAGATATAATATCAATTTAAGAATCCTTCGTTACTTTAAGATAACAAATTAAAAAATCCAAAATAAAATGAATAATAATTATTATTCAAAATCAAATTCTAGTTAATGGTTCTAATTTGGTCTAAATTTTAGAATCTATCACCGGAAATCCTTTTTTTAATCTTTTCAAGAATTCTTTAATAGATAAAGAGAAGAAGTGTTCATAATTGTCTATAATTTGTCCGGATAAGTTTTAATAATTGAACTTAAAGTCTTAAACTGAACTTCAACCCATATCAAAACTCAAAAGTAGTCCAATCTATAAATGTCCAACACTGTCCGATCCATATTGTCCATGAACCGTTCTGTCCATTAGCAGCCTTAGTTGTGATGCTTGTATTTCATTAATGTTCATTTTCATACTGTCTTTTTCATATTACAAAATTCTTACTCAGGATTTGTTAATAGAAAAAAAGTATATTCTTTAATTTTTATTTAATTAAACTCAGTTCTCCTTTAGTTTTGTCCTGATCACAATGTAACTTTATTTTTGTTTAGATGGGAAAAAAAACTTATTTTAAAACAGCTAGGGGAGGCATTGTAAAAAGAATTATTAATGATTCAAAATTTAATGGAAGCACAGGTCGTGAAGAATTTCCAGGAAACCAGAGTTTACATGTGTCGAAGCTTCTTCAGGAAAAGAAAAGATTAACATTTTAAAATTTTAGAAGATTCCTTGAAACAGCGGGATGTTGCATTTTTCTGCGAAACGTTTGTTCCTGGTTGCTGGTTCCATCATATATATATAATAAATCAATTCAATTCAATAAAAAAAATAAATAACATATTCGTAATTGAAGAAGGATAGAAAAATTTGGATCACATTTTAGAATTAACAAAAAAAAGGGGAAAAAATATAAAGTATTGTAGGGAATAATAAAACAGTGATTTTAACAGCATTCGCAATTTTGTATAATTGTGTTACACTTAATTTCTGAAATAATTAGAACAAAAATACAGCGTGACAATAACACCAAAGAACCAGGTTTGGAGACAATTTGGCTCAAGCAATCGGATGAGCAACTAATGCAACTCTCAGGGTGTATATTCAGCCAGGGCCAGAAGGGGATTGCCGCTTGTTTGTTTTGTTGCTTGTTAGGATGTTTGCCTTTGTTTTGTTTTTGCTTTGAATTTTGTATCCAAATTACTGCTTGTGAGTTGTGACTACACTTTTGATTTGGTTTTACAATATTGGGCTCTCCTTCTTTGAGTTCTTTGTTTCAAAATAATAATAATAAAGTAAAAAAAATAGCGCGAAAAAACCAAAAGTTTCTTGTGCAGCAAGCATATGCAGCCCATAATATATTCCGATCAAGAATTAAGCGGGTCTAAATTGACCAGAATTCCTCTCATTGGACTTGTGGATTGGGTCGTTTGGTCTAGAGAGGAAGAAGACTGGAAATTCTAGGACAATTTCTCAATTGAAACTCTTTACATATACAGAAATAAAATATATAAAAAACCGCGTGCACTTCCGCGTCTCGGCCTTTGCCTTTTTTTTATTAACTCAAAACAATATATATAGGAAGGCACTCCGAGGAAGCAACCTGCCTCTTGAGGAAAGAAGGGAATGAAATCATAAGGTGGGTTAGCTTCAACTGATGAAATAGAGGCAAGTTTGCACAGTTCTCTCTTTTTTTTTTGTTCAATTTGGTAAAAATCTCGTCAGTTAGTGCACTTCCTCTATCTAATTAGTGATTATTGTTGCTAAATAGTAAATACTTTGTATCTGTACATTCGGTGAGTTGATAAAAACTAGTATAAATACTTTGCTTAAATTGCTCCCAGTTGATGAAAATTACTTCAAATTAGAAAATTAAGTTGTAGTCTTGTAGCTAGAGAATCAAAAGCGGCCCTCTACTTTTGTGTTTGCTGCACAAAACATCACCAAATACTAGTACCAGTATATCTTGTGAACCCTAAATCCCAAATCAATTTTTGACAAACTTTTTCCTTTTCCTTATAGAAATCTTGTGACCCCTAAACAATTAAACCTTAATTTTGTCTGTCTATATTCTATAGAATAACCCCTTTTCTTATATACTGTTATTCACTCAGAACGTAGAAAGATGACACGCAATAAAAAAACCGTGCCAAAGCCATGGGGTGATCTGCATCCTGATTTGCTTCGTCACATCTACACGAATCTCTACGACCCCGTTGACTTCATCCGCTTCCGTGCTGTATGCAAGGGGTGGCATGTAAGTACTCCTCTTTCTGAGCGCCCACCCCAGTTCCCATTACTACTCGAGAGGGAACCTGATCCTTTGTACAGCCCTGAGTTCAAGCTGTACTCGCTCCCCACTGGCAGGACTTATAAGCTTCAACTGCCCGAAGTACAGAACAAGATGTTCTTCGAACAGTCTCAGGGGCATCTTGTCACATTTGGTACAGGAGACGATTCCTCCCCGAGGAACCCGACTATCCTCAATCCATTTACCAGGGCCGAGCTCCCCCTTCCTTTCGGCAATTGCAATTTCTTTAGTCCAATTTACATTGGTACCAGCGACCCTACTCCGAATACTGATGGTGTGGTAATGCATGTGCATTGTCCTGAAAAAGGACAACATCTGGGGTTTTGGAGCAAAGAGGAAAATGATTGGGTTCTGAGAAAAAGAGACCTGGGCTCTGCCAGAGTATTCCACAAAGGAAGACTGTTTATCTGTCGTAACAGAAGAACTTGGGCTATTGACTTGCCCACTGGAGATGAGCTATTGAACTTATGGTTACCAGATCAAATAGGTGATTTCTACTGCCTAGTTGAGGCAGCTGGCGTTTTGCTGGGAATTGTTCAACACAATTTTTGCACTGATCGCATGCCTCTCAAAAACTGTTGGTTTGAGGTGTACCGGCTGGAAGAAGAGGAGAACCCTCCCCATTGGACCAAGTTGAGTGACATTGGAGATTTGATGATATTCCTGAATTCAAATAATGGGTTTTGCGTATCTGCTAATGGTTTTGATGGAATCAGGGGGAACTGTATCTACTTTACAAAATGGAACGGAAAGGGTGATCATAATAGTAGGACTTTAATCGGGCGGTACGAGTTGGGGGAGGACAGATCTGAAGTTGTGGGCCACCCTAGGTATACAGGTGGGACCTGGATTGTGCCTAATGTATAATAGTAACTACCAGCAAAGAGAAATTACAAGTTTACAACCTTGTTTTGTATTAGCAACTATTGGCAAAGAGAAACTGTAATTTGTATCCTAGCTGGGAGCTTTAGGTGGAAGTAACTTTTTGTTTTTCTATTAGTGTTTCATTAATATATATTGTATCAGTTGATATGCTAATGTACAAAAGTATGAGTTAATGCTTCTTGATATGCTAATTAATATATATTTTCCATTCTTTTTCACAAATTTAGTGTTAATTGCGATGCAAAATGAAGGCTAGTGATAGGAACATGAAAATTAGTGTGTTGCTTTCTAAATGCTAGAGCATGAAAATAATAAGAAAAGAAAGAAATTTGCTTTTTTTCCTTTATGGGAATATGGAAAATCAATACAAAATTGGTTTTCCAGTTGTACTCAAAGGCTAAATAGCTCTTATGCACTGGTACTATGAGATTGTTTGTAGCAGTGCCGTTTCTCTATTTTGTCGGGTGTCAATATGAAATTGAAACAATGTAATGCTTTCATTTTCTTAATTTCTTAAAGATAGAAAGTGGTTTGTTCCTATTATATTGAATACGAAGATAAGATTAATTGATTCGTTCGGATCGATCAGTTGAATCATAAATATGAAAATGAACGTATAGCATGAGATCCATTTGTGCTACGCGTAGCATTCTAACAAACCTCTATAAGGGTGCGTTTGGATCGTTGGAAGAAAGAAGAAGAAGAAGGAAGAAGAAAAAAAAAATTATAAACAATCCAAACTCTTCACAAAGTTACACACTTTCCAATACTTCTTCCCACTTCTTCCATTCTTCTCTTCTTCCCACACCTATCCAAACGCACCCTAAAATGATTATACTTTCCGATCAAGAAAGAAGCCGAATAAATTTTGATAAGTTGCATAAGGAAATAAAACGGAAATTTCCACCTTCTCCTCATCCCCATCCAGTAGTAACTTCCTTTAAATTCCATCGTCCCCTCATCCAATCTAGGACTGCCCACCCTTTGTCTTAGGAAAAAAAAACTAATTATTCTAGTTATGTAATATAATTAATTGTTCTAGTCCTGTAAACTAATTATTTTGGTTTGTTCTAAAAACATGTTCACTCATGGAAAAAAAATTAATTGTTCTAAAAAAAATAGTTAATTGTCCTAGTTATGTAAGGGGCCGTTTGGATTGCTTAGGAATTCGGAAAATTTCCAATTCCTTAACATAAATTTATTGGAAAGTGTGTAACTTTGTGAAGAGTTTGAATTGTTTATAATAAATTTATGCCTATGAATAGAAAATTCTCCCTATTCCCAGAGCATCCAAACGGCTCTAGCTAATTTTTCTAGTTATATAACATAATTGTTCATTTGTTTGATTTTGTTCTGGGAAAATTTTTCACCCTATAAAAAATCAGAAAAATATTTATTGCAATAGAAAAATACTAATTGTCATAGATAATATTACTAACTGTCCTGAGAAAAAAAAATAATTATCCTAGAAAAAATGCTACTTATTATGGAATAAATGAGGTGAGGAGAGGGAGGAAAACACAAGGATGAGAAGTGTATGCTCTGGGGGAGGTGCTTTGGATAATTGGATTTATTTTTCGAGCAACATATATTTTTACTAAATGTCTAAATTACCCTCAGTATTAATTAAGATCTATCACCAATTTATTCTTTCACCGTGCTTTAATTTTATTTCCTTAACTGTGTTTTTTTTTTCTCTTCTAAGTTTCCTTTAAAAAAAGAAATGTATTATCCCTCCTTTTGACATCTTACGTCGCTATTTTCAAAAATTTACATTTGCATATCACTTGTGCAAATAAATCTCAAGTCGTGTGGTGGTATGGAATTTATTTTTGCAAAGCACTTTTTTTAATCCAAGTAATGCATTGATAAGTATAAGAAAAAAAAAGGAAAATTGAATCGTATTATTGCATTAATTTTGCATATTTAGTGAATGACCAATAAAAGTGTTGTGCTCTTTGGCATTAATACAATGTTATTATGGTGTAAGAGAAATTATGGATTAAAGAACTATGCCTAACTATATTTGATCAGCAACCCCTATTTTGCCATTAATACAATATTATTAGGGTGTATGAGAAATTATGGATTAATGAACTATGCCTGTAACTGTAAGAAAGAAAAATGGAAAAAGGAAGGTAAATAGGAAAAGATTGAGCGGTAATTAATAGATCTTAATTGATACTAAGGATAATTTAGATATTTAGTACAAAATTATGTTGTTTCAAGAAAAAATTTAGTTGCCCGAATCACCTCCCATGCTCTGCACGAGATGAGAGACAAAAATAAAAAGGTAGTTAGTGCTTAATTACTTGCATTCCAAAAATAGAAAGAAAGAAAAATGGAGATGATGGGATGATAAAATGTGGAGATGATTCTTATCACCTCATAAATAAAATATTTAAGAAATCCTTCTCTCTACCTTACATTTTTTAATAGTGTCAGATAAAATATAAACCCCTCTAATCGTTTTCATTCAGAAATAAATTCTTGTAATCTTTAAATTCAAAATACATCCCTCAAATCCTATTTGTATAGAAATAAACCATTTTCATTTATTTTGATCATATTTTATATTTAAAGAAATCATATTCATTAATTTGTCACAGAAATATCTTTCCTTCCATGCTAAACAATCTGCCTTGATCAAAATGTTTTTGTATGTTGGATTTCATTTCATTTGTTGAATCTATTAACATAGAAATTCCAATCAAATAACAATAAATCTATTCATTTTGATCAGAAAATTTCTAATGAAATGAAATCCTGTGTTAAAGAAAAAATTTTGATCAGGGCCATCTCCACCCCTTGCTCTGCTCTAGCGTATATCAAAAGGAAAAGCTATTTCTGATTTTATTCTTTTCAGCATGCTAACTAAAATTAACAATTTTCTATTTGTTGTCCTAATTTAATTTGTTAATATTTTTTCGTACATTATTTCTTTTATAAGAAATGGATAAGGTATGAAAGTCACAAACTAAGACTAAAAGCAAAGGACTGCTGTTGGACTGCTCTTTGAATGGGGTAATGTGGTTTTATTTATTTTTATTTTTCAAGGAATTCAACATTAAAAAAAGGAAGTAAATATAAAGTTAGATAATATTTCTCAGATAGTATAGCGCCAGAAACTATCCTGGCAGATAGCAATCGGACCGGACCAAATCTACAATGTTCTACAAATAATATGCAATTTGGAAATGTTTTTATATCACCAATGACAGCACAAACGTATAAAGAATAAAAATCAGAATTTAGTTTTTTTTTTTGTATCACTAAATGGGGAAGACGAATGGTCCTGATGAAGAGCGTCCAGGAAGGGAAAGGATATTTCTGTAACAAAGTTATATAAATTAAAATTTTTAAATATGACCAGAATAATTGAAAAGGTTCACTTCTGAATAAAATAGGATGGATATATGAGGGGTTTATTTCTGAATTGGAGATTTGAGAGATTTATTTCCGAATTGAGAAGATTTAAGGGGTTTATATCTGATTTTGCCTTTTTTTAGTATAGTAGTTCGAAAAATTTGTACTTATTATAGTTTATACCCACCGAGAAAGCCTCTTGCCCCTGACGGAAGAAAGGAACAACATTGGAGGTGCCATAGCTTCGGTTGAGAACTTTTCCACTCTTCTCTGTTTATTTTCATTCAATGTTCTCCTATCAATCTAATTAGTGATCATTTACGCTCGTTAGTTTTGCATCCATGTGGTCCTTCTGCTCCAATTGTTAAGAATTTTTGCATAAATTGCTCCCAGTTTATGAAAACCACATTACAATAATAAAATTAAATTGTATTGTAGATATCAAAAGCAGCCCCATATATTTGTGTTTGCATTCCCTCCGGTTCTGCAAGCTGCAGTACTAACTTCACCATGTATTACCAGTATATCATGTGACCCCTAATATTTTTAAATTGTTTTGACAAACCGTTCCTTATTCCTTGAAGAAGTCTTGTCATACCTATAAAAATTGAATCTTTGTCAGTCCATTGAAAAAACCCCTTTTCATTGTGACATACTGCCATACACATCATAAATTCTTAAACACTGTTATTCATTCTATAATATCAGAACATAGAAGAAAGACCCACGATAAAGTAAGCATGCCAAGGCAATGGGCAGAGCTGCATCCTGATTTGCTTCGTCACATCTACACGAAACTCTATGTCCCCGTTGACTTCATCTGCTTCCGTGCAGTATGCAAGGGGTGGTGCACAGGTGCCCCTCCCTCCGAGCGACCACCTCAGTTCCCATTACTACTCGAACGCAACCTTGACCATAAGTACAGCTCTGAATTCAAGTTGTACTCACTTCCCACAGGCAAGACTTACAGTCTTCAACTACCGGAAGCACAGAACAAGATGTTCTTCGGACAATTGGAGGGTTATCTGGTCACATTCGGTGCTGAAGATCACGATTGCTCCCCAGCTCTCCTCAATCCATTTACCAGGACCGAGCTCCTCCTTCCTTTTTATAATAGCTATTATTTTATTCCACTCTACATTGGTACCACTGATCCTATTCGAAATCCTGATAGTGTGGTAATGCTCGTGTACTGCCCTAAAAGAGGACATTGTATAGGGTTTTGGAACAAAGACGAAGATGATTGGGGTTTAAGAGGAGATTCGTGTTTGCAAAGAATTATCTTTAGTGGTCCAGTAGTTTGCCACAAAGGAAGGCTATTGTTCATTGGTTACAGCCAGCACACAATATACAAATGTAGGCTATATGCAATTGACTTGACCACTGGAGGTAAACTGTTCGATGCAGGGCTTCCCAGTCAGATGCATCATTTCGACTGCCTAGTTAATGCACCCACTGCTTTGTTGGCAATTGAGCAACACAATTTATACTCTGATGGTGTGCCTCTGGAGGAGTGCTGGTTTGAAGTGTACCAGCTGGAAGAAGGAGAGTACCCTCCCCATTGGACCAAGCTGAGCAACATTGGAGATCTAATGATATTCTTGAATTCATATAATGGGTTCTGCGTATCTGCTGATGGTTTTAATGGAATTAGGGGAAACTGTATCTACTTTACAAAATTGAATGGAAATGAGCATAACAGTAGGAGGTTAATTGGGCGCTACGAGTTGGGGGAGGAAAGATCTGAAGTTGTGGGCCTTCCCAGGGATACAAATGGGACCTGGATTGTGCCTAATGTATAATGGTAACTACTATCACAAAGAAATTACAACCTTGCTTTGTATTATTAACAACTATTACTCTATTAGCAAATAGAAACTACAATTTTGTTTCTAGCTGGGAGCTTTAGGTGGAAATAACTTTTCTATTTTTTCTTTTTGTGTTTCAATAATATTTTTTGTGTGATTTGATCTACTAAGAATAGTTTGTTGATGCATATTTGTTTGCTTTTTGTATTGATACATCTTCTTGACAAAAGGCCTCATGCATGAGATGCTTACATATTCGTCTAGCTTCCACTTTTTTCACGAATTGTGTGTTAATTGCATTGCTGAATGAAGGCTAATCATCGGAGCAAGAAAATTAGTACTTGGTCTTTTCATTCTTCAATCTTCATGCTAGACCGTGATAATAATAAGAAATTGGTAATTTTGCTATGGATATATTTTTTTACATGAGCCTAAATCTAAATCAATCATTCAGAATGATGAAATGATTGTGATTTGCTTAGAATTTGAATAAAGAATCTAGATTTGAGCCCATACATCCTGGGAAGAATTGCCCTAATAATAATGATAATATATGCTGTGGTTATTTAGAACTTTTTCATATCAAGTCTCAAACACATGTTCATTAAAGTGTACATACATAATATCTCAAAGTTGTAAATGCGTATGTATCAAATTTTAGAATATGTATATCAATCATGTAAATTGCCAAAGTACAACAATAGAAATAATAGTATAACTAATAGTTCTACTAGATTATGCTTCATATAGATAAAGGCAATTAGATTAAATAAAAGTATATTAAATATCGTTTATGCTTCATATTGAATACAGGATATAAAAAATGGGATGATATACAACAACAACTAAGGCACGAAGCTTTTCGTCCCAGGAAAGTTGGATCATATATTAGAAATTAATTAAAAAGGAATAAAACTCTGTACCGACTGATAACATACTGATTTTAACATCATTCGTCTAATATATTTTTTTTCCCATTATATATCACCTTTATTTCTGAAAATAGTTATAACGAAACCACAGTGGGGAATAAGTCAATAACTCCAAAGAACCAAAAAAATAAAAAATAAAAATGAGAATAAAAGAAAAAGGACAGGAAAATTAATGATAAATTTTTTGAGAAGCTGCAGCACAAGGAAACAAAATACTTACAAATCCGTTTACACACCACACCGCATCGCGTCTACACCATGCCTATTTTTATACTAACTCAGAAAGTATTTATACCCACCGGGCGAGAATGCCCTCCTGGCCCTGATGAAACAAAGGAACGAAATTGGAGGCTGCGATAGCTTCAAGCATTCAACTGAGAAGTTAAGAGGCAAGTTACCTCAGTTTTCTCTGTTTCTTTTCATTCAATTAAGTAAAATCTCTTCAATTAGAGAAGTTCTCTTATCTAATTTTCCGTACGCTCCAAAATTGGTACTTGCTGGTATCACTAACCTGCCGTTCCATTTTTTACGTTTGCATAAATTGCTTCCTGTTCATGAAGATGTACTTTTGAAAATTAGAAAATTCGTAAGCGGCCTCTACATTTGTGTTTGCACTTCCCACAGTTTGCAAATTGGTTTTTTGATTCATGATACTTCACCTAGTATATCCGGTGACCCATAAACCCTTATTTCTTTTGATAAATTTTTCTTTTTCCTTGAAAAAATGTTGCGACTTGTGACCCTTAAGTAATGACATAATTATTGGTCTATAACAACCCCTTTTCTTTGTTCAACACACATCATGAATTCTTATATACTGTTATTAACTCTACCTGAACATAGAAGAATGACGAACAATAAAAAGAGTGAACTGGCACGTTGGGCAGAGCTTCATCCTGATGTGCTTCGTCACATCTACACGAAACTCTATGACCCCATTGACTTCATCTGCTTCCGAGCTGTATGCAAGGGGTGGTGTGCAGGTACCCCTCTTTCTGAGCGTCCGCCTCAGTTCCCATTACTGCTCGAGGACAACCCAGACCCTATGCTCAGTTCTGAGTTCAAGCTCTACTCACTTCCTTCCGGCACGACTCATAGTCTCAATTGCCGGAAGCACAGAATAAGATGTTCTTTGGACAGTCACAGGGGCATCTGATTCACATACACAAAATTTGTGGGTTACAACTATGCATAACTGACACCTAACTAATGCTGTTTCATGGACAACTCACCAGACTTGACACCGTTGCATGGCTAGTTTGCGGTGGAAATACCGTTTCTAGCACCGCACAGTCCTATGTTGCTCACAACAACTACACCGTCACTTAGTCATGCTACTGTCCTACCTTACTCATGTTAAGGCATGGTGACCATACCTCAGTTTGCACCGCAACATCATTGGCCTGCACCACAACAACACCCGCTAAGGCCTAGTTCGGGTATGGCAGCCATGAACCATACTTAGCAGCAGCCCCTGCCACTTTCTTGACCTGGTTTGAATAGTTTACATGCTCAACCATGCACCGTACCTTGCTCAACCATACAAATGTCCTCTTAAATTCCTCTAATCTTTAAATTCAAAATAATTCCTCAAATACTATTTGTATAGAAATAAACCATTTTCATTTTATTTTGATAATATTTTAAATTAAAGAAATCAGATTCACTAATTTGTCACAGAAATATATTTCTCTTCCCTGCCTAAACAATCGGTCTTGATCAAAATAATGTTTTTTACATTGGATTTCATTTCATTGAATCTAATAACATAGAAATTTCAATCAAATGACATCAAATCTGTTCATTTTGATCAGAAAATTTTTAATGAAATGAAATTCCATTTTAAAGAAAAAGATTTTGATCAGGGCCATCTCCTCGCCTTGCTATGCTCTAGCGTATATCAAAAGGAAAGACTATTTCTGATTTTATTCTTTTCAGTATGCTAACTAAAACTAACGATTTGCTATTTGTTTTCCTAATTAATTTGTTCATATTTTTTCGTACCTTATTTCTTTTATAAAAAATAGATAAGGTATGAAAGTCACAAACTAAAACTAAAAGCAAAGAACTGTTGTTGGACTGCTCTTTGAATGAAACAATAAAAAAAAGAAGTAAATATAAAGTTTGATAATATTTTGTCAGATAGTATAGCGCCATAAACTATCCCCGCAGTTAGTGTGTCAGACCTGACCAATGTTTTACAAAATAATATGCAATTTGAAGATTCTTTTATATCACCAATAACAGCACAAACGTATAAATAAATAAAATCAGAATTTAGTTTTTTTATTTACTTATTTACTATTATTATTATTATTATTATTTTTGTATCCCTGGACCCTGGATGGAGAAGACGAATGGTCCTGATGAAGAGCGTCCAGGAAGACCCTTGGAAGTTTTGCTAATCTCTTTGTCTGCTAGTATTAGAGTTTTACTTCTTTTTTTCTCTTTTGTTTTCACTTTTCCCTTGACAGCCACCGTCAAAAATTTCTAAAAAAAACAAGAAGAGCGTCCCGGAAGGGGAAGGGTATTTCTGTAACAAAGTTATAAATGTAACATTTCTTTTTAAAATATGACCAGAATAAAAGAAAAGGTTCAGTTCTGAATAAAATATAATTTTAGGGGTTTATTTCCGAATTGGAGATTTGAGGAATTTATTTCCGAATTGAGAAGATTTAAGGGGTTTATATCCGATTTTGTCTTTTTTTTTAATAGTAACTCGAAAAAAATGTATTGATTATAGTTGATCCCATACTTTATTTATTTTTTTTTTCGAGGTCAGGTGACAATCACACGCCGACAAATTTTATTAATAAGAAAAGTATTTACAAAATAAAAGATAAAAAGAAAAAAAAAGACTAATTATACAAATGTACAAAGCAAAGAAAGGAAAAAGAGGAAAGCAAGAAAAGTTAAAAAATCCTTAGCATGGCTAGTCCAATTGCCGATGCATGCAGTTATCTCCTTTAGAATTAAGTGAGGTGGCGTCTCAATATCCTAGAAAATCCGTTTGTTTCTCGCCTTCCATAAATTCCAGGTTGTTGCAGCCCAAATGATGTCCCAATTTTTGATGCGTAGATTCCTATGAGTCAACCAAAAGGTGAGGTTGTCTCGAGCAAAGTGTAGGAAAGGTAGCCTCAGGTGGATTTGAAGCAGGGACCACACATTAGTAGCATAATGGCACTCCAAAAAGAGGTGTTCACTTGATTCCAACAAGCCACGTATTGCAACTAGGGCATGTTGATTCTGTAGGCCATTCTCGAGCAAGGAGATTCTTTTGTGTTAAAAGTCGGTCGAGAATAAGTAACCAAAGGAAGATTTTTACTCTAGGTGGGGCTTTTATCTTCCAGAGAGAAGGGTGAAAAATTGAACTGACTCCAGTGTTGGAGAGAATATGATAAGCACCATTAGCAGAGTAAATGTCATTTGAGGTCCATTTCCAAACTCCGCTATTGATGTTTACTGAGAAGTTAAAAAAAGACACATGTTGAAGAACATCGAAAAGGCCATAAGAGGTCCTACATGAGGAAAGTAACGAGATGTCTGTAGTACCATAGAGGAGTTGAACCGTGAAGGCCAAATACTCCATCCCATACTTTATACCCACCGAGAATGATCATTTTCATTCAATGTTCCACTTTCGATTTAGAAGTTCGAGGCCAAGTTCCACTTTTCTCTGTTTATTTTCATTCAATTTTCTCCTATCAATCAAATTACTGATCATTTAGGCTCGTTGCTTTTGCATCCATGTAACCATCCTTTCTGCTCGAATTGTTAAGGATTTTTGCATAAATTGCTTCCGGTTTATGAAAACCACATTAAAATAATAAAGTTAAATAGTAGATATCTATGTGTTTGCATTCCCTCCGGTTCTGCAATATGATTAATTTGCTGCAGTACTAACTTCACCATGTATTACCAATTTACCAGTATATCATGTGACCCCTAAAGATTTTTAAATTGTCTTGAGAAACCGTTCCTTATTCCTTGAAGAAGTCTTGTGATCCCTAAAAAGTTAAATCTTTGTCTATCAGTTGAAAATAACCCTTTTCATTGAGACATACTACCATACACATCATAAATTCTTAAACACTGTTATTAATTCTATAATATCAGAACATAGAAGAAAGACACACGATAAATTAAGCATGCCAGGGCAATGGGCAGAGCTGCATCCTGATTTGCTTCGTCACATCTACACGAAACTCTATGACCCCATTGACTTCATCTGCTTCCGTGCAGTATGCAAGGGGTGGTGCACAGGTGCCCCTCCCTCCGAGCGACCACCTCAGTTCCCATTACTACTCGAGCGCAACCTTAACCACAAGTACAGCTCTGAATTCAAGCTTTACTCACTTCCCACAGGCAAGACTTACAGTCTTCAACTGCCGGAAGCACAGAACAAGACGTTCTTCAGACAATTGGAGGGGTATCTGGTCACATTCGGTGCTGAAGATCACAATTGCTCCCCAGCTCTCCTCAATCCATTTACCAGGAGCGAGCTTCTCCTTCCTTTTGATGATTGCTATAATTTTATTCCACTCTACATTGGTACCAACAATCCTATTCGAAATCCTGATAGTGTGGTAATGCTTGTGTACTGCCCTGAAAGAGGACATTGTATAGGGTTTTGGAACAAAGACGAAAATGATTGGGGTTTAAGAGGAGATTCGTGTTTGCAAAGAATTAACCTTAGTCTTCCGGTAGTAGTTTTCCACAAAGGAAGGATATTTTTCATTAGTTACGGCTGGCACACAATATTCCAATGTAGGCTATATGCAATTGACTTGATCACTGGAGGTAAACTGTTCGATGTAGGGCTTCCCAATCAGATACATCATTTCGACTGCCTAGTTAATGCCCCCAGTGCTTTGTTGGGAATTGTGCAACACCATTTATACTCTGCTTGTGTGCCTCTGGAAGAGTGCTGGTTTGAAGTGTACCAGCTGGAAGAAGGAGAGTACCCTCCCCATTGGACCAAGCTGAGCAACATTGGAGATCTAATGATATTCTTGAATTCATTTAATGGGTTCTGCGTATCTGCTGAAGGTTTCCAAGGAATCAGGGGAAACTGTATCTACTTTTCAAAATGGAACAGAAAGGATGATCATAACAGTAGGAGGTTAATTGGGCGCTATGAGTTGGGGGAGGAAAGATCTGAAATTGTGGGCCATCCCAGGGAAACAAGTGGGACCTGGATTGTGCCTAATGTATAATAAAAACTACTATCACAAAGAAATTACAGCCTTGCTTTGTATTAACAACTATTTAACTATTAGCAAATAGATAACCCTTGTTTCTGTTAATTGGGCGCTACAAATTTTCCAATGTATCACCTTTGTTTCTGAAATAATTATAACGAAAACTATAGTAGCTCCAAAGAGTCCAAAGATTCCAAACAAAAAAAAATAAAGAATAAAAATGAGAATAAAAGAGAAGAACTGGAAAATTAATGATAAATTTTTTGAGAAGCTGCAGAAACAAAATACTTACAAATCCGCTTACACACCGCATCGCGTCTACGCCTTGCCTAATTATATACTAATTTACTAACTCAGAAAGTATTTATACCCACCGAGAATACTCCTGGCCCTGACAGAAGAAAGGAACGAAATTGGACGCTGCGATGGCTTCATGCATTCAGCTGAGAAGTTAAGAGGCAAGTTACCTCAGTTTTCTCTGTTTCTTTTCATTCAATTTAGTAAAATCTCGTCAACTAGAAAAGTTCTCTTATCTAATTTTCCGTATCCTCCAATGTTGGCACTTGCTGGTATCACCAGCCTGCCATTCCATTTTTTAGGTTTGCATGAATTGCTTCCAGTTCATGAAGATTACTTTTGAAAATTAGAAAATTCATAAGCGGCCCTCTACATTTGTGTTTGCACTTCCCACGGTTTTGCGATTTGGTTTTTTGATGCATGAAACTTCACCCAAGTTGTACCAGTATATCTTGTGACCCCTAAACCCTTATTTCTCTTTTGATAAATTTTTGCTTCTCCTTGAAAAGTGTTGTGACTTGTGACCCTTAAGTAATTACACAATTATTGGTCTATAACAAGTTAACAACCCCTTTTCTTTGTTCAACATACACACATCATGAATTCTTATTTACTGTTATTAACTCTACCTGAACATAGAAGAATGACGAACAAAAAAAAAAGTGCACCAGCGTATTGGGCAGAGCTTCATCCTGATGTGCTTCGTGACATCTACACGAAACTCTATGACCCCATTGACTTCATCTGCTTCCGAGCTGTATGCAAGGGGTGGTGTGCAGGTACCCCTCTTTCTGAGCGCCTGCCTCAGTTCCCATTACTACTCGAGGACAACCCCGACCCTATGCTCAGCTCTGAGTTCAAGCTCTACTCACTTCCTTCCGGCAGGACTCATTGTCTTCAACTGCCGGAAACACAGAATAAGATGTTCTTTGGACAGTCACGGGGGTATCTGATCACGTTTAGTATCGGAGAGATTCCTCTCCAACTCTCCTCAATCCATTTACCAGGGTCAAGCTCCCCCCCCCCCCTTTCGGCAATTGCAATTATTTTAGTCCAATCTACATGGGTACCACTGACCCCATTCGAAATCCTGACGGTGTGATAATACATGCGCGCTGCCCTGAAAAGGTACATTCTCTGGGATTGTGGAACAAAGATGGAAATTGTTGGGTTTCAAGAGAAGCTTCAGGTTTGGAAGGAATTTTCCCAGGCTATGCAAGGGTTTGTCACAAAGGAAGGATATGTGATTTCACAACTTTTTGTAATTGACTTGACCAGTGGAAGTAAACTGTTTGATGTAGAACATGACAATCACATAGGTGATTTCTACTGCCTAGTCGAGGCAGCTGGTGCTTTGTTTGGGATTGTGCAACACTATTTACGTACTGACAGTGTGCCTCTAGAGAAGTGTTGGTTTGAGGTGTATTTGCTGAATGAAGAGGAGAACCCTCCCCGTTGGGCCAGGTTGAGTGACATTGGAGATTTGATGATATTCCTGAATTCAAATAATGGGTTTTGCGTATCTGCTAATGATTTTGATGGAATCAGGGGGAACTGTATCTACTTTACAAAATGGAACGGAAAGGATGATCATAACAGTAGGACTTTAATTGGGCGGTACGAGTTGAGGGAGGAAAGGTATGAAGTTGTGGGCCATGCCAGGTATACAGGTGGGACCTGGATTGTGTCTAATTTGTGCTAGTAACTACTGGCAAACAGAAATTATAACCTTCCTTTGTATTAGCAACTATTAGCTTACAACCTTGCTTTGCTTAATTAGAAACAATAATTTGGGATCCTTAATTGGAGCTTTAGGTGGAAATGAGCTTTTGAAGATCTCTCACATTTTCAAGTAGAATTAAGTAGATGAGGAGTAAATAGAATTTGTTTTTCTAACCTGAGTGCTGCTTCACATTTTGTGTTTTCTCGTCGTCTTTTTTTTAAAAAAAAAGAAATTCTATTATTTTCTTTGCAGCATCTGTCAATAAGTTATCCTACTGCAGCCGGAAAAGACTGCTGCAATGAAGTTCATTAGGGGAGTCTAATTGAAGTGTATAAGACCTATTTCATTACTATTCTTTCTTTTTATTTGAAAACAATATTTTATTTAAAGAGACAAAATACATAGTTTGTATCTGCGTTGTTTTCCTCTTGAAAGATGACGGGTCATTGGCCACCCACATGCCAAACTAAGTGTCGTCTTTTTCTTATTTTATGTATTTGACCCACCTGATATCTGAGCAGTTTGTCTTTGTAGATGTCTGTGTGACTGTGTTAGTATAATTGGAATGTGTCCAATAATGGACAGGACTACAGGTTCTTGATCAGCAAATGAACTTCTTGACACACTCGTAATAAAATTAATAATTTCTGCCTCCATACTGGTGCTTTATAAATTCTTTCTGATTGAAGAGTTGTATTTGTTTATCTAAATTTTCTTTTCTGTTTCGAAAAACTTTAGAAAAATGTTTCAAAAAAATAAAATTTCTTCTCATCTTAACCTGGCCTCAGGCCTTCATTGCGAAGTGATGAAAATTAAATATGAATGTTAAATGCTAAATATGGATAATTTTCACTACCAAAGCATACTGAGATGACATCGAATATATCATTTTCTTTACTGTCTGCTGGGTATTTTGTTTGACGGCTGATTTTGCAAGCCATTAAACAAAACAGTGTAATATTTCAGTGGGTGTTGTTTGCTCTTGGAAGCTGAGTGTAGATTTATATGTCGTCTGTAAAATGGAAAATCCAAAACGGAAGCCGGACTCAATTACAATTTATTACTGTTTGATGACTTGTATTAACTTTTTATGTATAGTATTTTTACTTATTTAGCATTGTAACTTTCAAAATGTAAAAAATATTTGAAGGTAAACCTATCTGTATGTATCTTAATTTCAATACTATGCTGGTACCACTTTTTACCAATTGCAGCTCTTAGCATTCATGAGGCCCTTGCAAGAAGCATTTATTTAACAATAACAACAACTAAGCCTTTTGTTCTAAATAAGTTGGGGTAGGGTAGAAATGAAACCCAACAAGTTACAAAAAAAAAACAAAAAATAATACTCTAAACAAACTACTTTTAATACAGCAACTGATACCCCCCAAATTATTGTTGAAATAGTATAAAATAGAAAAGTCATATTCACCTACATCTCTTGGCAAGGATCCCGAATTGTTGTTTCTTTTTTGCTAAAAGTTGTTAGTACAAAACAATATTGCAATTTCTTTTTTTTTGGTAGTTACTATCTTACTGATACACATTTGGCACAATCCAGGTCCCGCAAGAATGCCTGGAGTGGCCCACAACTTCAGATCTTTTCTCCCCCAGCTCATACCGTCCAATTAAAGTCCTATAATTATTATCATATTTTGCGTACCATTTTGTAAAGTAGATACAGTTCCCTCTGATTCCATCAAAATCATCAGCAGATAAGCAGAACCCATTATTTGAATTCAAGAATATCATCAGATCTCCAATGTCGCTCAACTTCACCCAACGGGGAGGCTCCTCCTCTTCTTCAAGCCGGTACACGTCAAACCAACAGTTCTCCAGAGACATACCATCAGTGCATAAATGGTGTTGCACAATTCCCAGCAAAGCACTGCCTGCATCAATTAGGCAGTAGAAAGGACGCATCTGATTGGAACGCGGTACCTGCAACAGTTTACCTCCAGTGTTCAAGTTAATAGCCACTGTGCCCACATCACAACAGATAAACAGCTTTCCTTTGTGATACACTCCTTCAGAGTCTGCTTTCGTTCGTGCAAAACGCCAATTTTTATCCTCTTTGTTCCAAAATGCCAGACTATGCCCTTTCTCAGGGCACCTCAAATGTATTAACAAACCATCAGGATTTTGAATAGGATCGGTATAAATGTAAACTGGACTAAAATAATTGCACTTCTTGAAAGGAAGGAGCATCTCAGCCCTTGTAAATGGATTGAGGAGAACAGGGGTGGAATCATCTCCAATACCAAAAGTGACCAGATACCCCTGCGACTGTCCGAAGAACATCTTGTTCTGTGCTTCGGGCAGTTGGAGGCTATGCGTCTTGCCAGTGGAAAGTGAGTAGACCTTGAACTCAGAGCTTAACAAAGGGTTGGGGTCGCCCTCAAGTAGTAACGGAAACTGAGGCGGGTGCTCAGAAAGAGGCGCAGCAGCACACCAATCCTTGCATACGGCACGGAAGCGGATGAAGTCAAATGTATCATAGAGTTTCTTGTAGATGAGAAAGAGCAAATTAGGATCCAGCTCGGCCCAATTTGGATACTGAATCATTCTCTATGTTCTGATGGAGAGTGGACAACAGTATATAAGAAAGTGGGTTATTATACACCAACAAAACGAAGGTTTAATCATCTTGAGACCACACTATTTCTTAAAAAAAAAATTAAAGATTTGTTTTAAAACAATCAAGGGTTCAGGGTTACAACTATACTATACTGGTACTAATTGGTGAGTTTTCCTGCAGCAAAATTGTCAAAACATGCAAATCCAGAGGCCGCTTTGTTTCTGTACAATATGAGTTCAAAATACTGAAGTTGTTTTCATCAATTGGAAACAACTTATGCAAAAGAGCCTGATGATACGAGCAAAAACACAATTTCCCATCGTAAAGAATCAGAAGTATTGGCAAAAATAATCAGTAATCAGATAGGGAACTTCTTTAATTAACAGATGTTAGTGAATTGAAAGAAAAAGAAAAGGAGAGAAATGAGCGCACTTGCCTCTAAGTTCTCCGTTTAAGCCAGCGTAGCCTATAATTTTTTTTCGTAGGGACAGGAGCTTTCCTCGGTTGCTACTTGTATAAATAATAAATAAACTTAAAAAAACTAAAGAAGTTACAAAAATAGGCAAGGCTGATTATAGACGGAATAGTCCTCAAAGAAGGGGAAAAAAAATTGTAGAAGGATTTTCTATGTATTTGAGATTCTTTGGGCTAATTGTACCGCTGAATTTTTATGGAATTGCTCAGAACACTCATGCCTTTGCAAAACACTTCCGTTTCTAATGTAAAAAGACTAAAATACTCTTCTTTTAGGATTCTGATAATCTTGATGCATAAACAATCGAGGGTAAAATGGTCTTTTGATCCTCGTGAAAAGGTGGGAGAGTATCGAGCAACTCCCTGAATTTTCGTTGCAATTTCTTTCAGAAATTAAACATTAAACGGTAACGCAATTTACTATGCTATTTATTTATATATATTTTTTTCAATTTATATGACTCATAATTTTTTCATAACATTCTTCAATTCGGAATATATTATATATATAGTTATTTTTAACATAACATTCTTCAATTCGGAATATATTATATATATAGTTATTTTTAACATAACATTCTTCAATTCGGAATATATTATATATATAGTTATTTTTTAACAAATTGGTTTAATCTACAAGAACCTCAACAAAAATAAAATTTTAGTTATTTAGTTTGCTTTTGTTGTCCCTAATGGAGGCGGCTTAATCAAGGTTTAGCGGAAGCGATTTAAGGTTTTGGACCGGTTTGGTATGAACTATCCTAACACAATTCAATTGGTACCCAATACAAGCAAGCACACAAGCAATTCAAGTATAGCAAGATAATAAAGAGAAAAAGAGAGAGAGAAATTGAACACGCGATGTGATTACGGAGTTCCGACCCGCTAGAAGAAGCTAGCCTTAGTCGTACGTCTCCGGGAGTTCCGCTACCACGAAAGGGCGCGCTCCGTTCAATTCCAACAAGAACGGGACTACAACTTCGAACCGAATCACCTCGTTACAAGGACACTCGAGGCGGATCGGCCTAACTCGAATGGCACAACGGCCTCAAAGGAGAAGAGCTCTCAACCTATTCCAACCTACACCTAGCGACAATGTCGGGGCGGTGGTGTTTGAGGCTACTAAATCTCTCAAGATGGTCTAGCTATGAAAAGCTCAAGTGGGAGAGTATCCCTATGCTCAAAGGCTCAATTCTGGTCTAATTTTGCAAAGTGAAGCTCTCTACAAGAGAGAGAACAAGGGGTGGATATATATAGGGCTCGAAATGAGCAGTTCCCCAGCAAAAACAGGCCACAGCGTTGTACAACGCTGAATAGCGTTATACAACGCTGGAATATGACCGTTGTAAATTCTAACGGCTCTTTAATATAGCCGTTGGTCTGTCAGAGCGTTGTGCAACGCTATATGCCGTCGCACAACGCAGGAGTGTAAAACCAAAGGAAAGCTCCGACAATTCCGTTGGAAATTGTCAGAGCGTTGCTTGCCACTGAATGGCGTTACACAACGCTAAAGGGAGACAAAAGGAACAACTCTGACAGATTCAACAGAGCGTTGTACAACTCTATATGCCGTCACACAACGCTAACGTTACCCAACGCTGAAAGACGTTGGCTAACGTCTCCAGAGACTTTGCATGTAAAAACAGCACAGCTAACTTGGGATTTTTGTGGCGTTGTGCAACGCTATATGGCGTTGCACGATGGTACTCAGGAAAATTTCCAAGTTTTTAACTGTAGCGTTGTACAACTCTACTGAGCGTTGTACAACGTTGTGACTCAGCGTTGCCTAACTCTATATAGCGTTGTGCAACGTTGATTCACAAAAGTATGAATTTAGCTGTTCTAGCGTTGTGTAACTCTATCTAGCGTTGTACGACGCTAGGTCACAGAAAACAGGATTTTGCTGGTTTATTGAGCTTTTCGCTATCTAGACCATTTTAAGGATAAACAAGGACTAAAGTATACCTTCTATTCTAGTCTAAACTAGCCTACAAGCTCTCTAATGACTTGATCTTGATCTTTCTTAAAGCTTTTATCCAAGTCCTCATAAATTGTATCTTCTTCCTATAAAACTCAAAGAAGATTGCTAAATGCCAAATGATATTGTTTTGCAATCGACAAACCTAGAGACGTTTAGTACAACAATCTCCCCCTTTTGACGATTTGCAAAACAATATCATTAGTAAAGCGATTAAATTTTGGCATTTCACAAGCTTTACAACAATTCTCCCCCTTTTTGTAAATCGACAAAAAGTGAAAATTGTAGCAAGCTCCCCCTAAATTTATGGCTCCCCCTTAATTTTGGAGAAAAGGAATTGGAGAACCAATTTAGAGCACTACACAAAGTAGTGTGACCAAATTTAACCTCTCAAATAAAAATAAGATAGAAATAAAGAGGCTCCCCCTAAAGATTTGGCTTATAAGACCGGAGGTTAGCTTGGTATTTAGGCCACATTGGTTACCATACCACTAGTTGTACCACTAGAGGTACAAGCTTTTGGAACCCACTTACATTTGGACTCACCATTTGGTTTCCTAAGTTTGCATTCCAACGAGATATGACCATTTTGACAACAATAGTTGCAATATGCATTGGTTGGCTTAGGCATGGTAGAACCCTTGACAAAATGAGAATAGTAATGGGCTCTAAGGTATTCGGCCTTCTTCTTAGGATCATTGAATGAGGCATTAAAATCCTTTTTGCGATCCTTTTGGAAATGTTGGGAAACATTCTTTTGATGCTCATTGGATTGAGCCTTGTGGTTTTGAGAAGAGTGTTGCTCTTTAAATTCATAAAACCATCCATCGGGTCCTCTAAAATAAATTTTATTGAACGCCTTTGGAACAAAAACCTTCTTTTCTTGATTTTGCAAATTCTTTTCGTTTTGCACTCTAGTATTTCTAGGTTTCCTTTGGTACATATGTGCATGACCACGAGAAGTCCTAGGTTTTTGAAATTGTGTGTTTTGTGCAAATTGTTTCCCATTTTTGTATGACAAGTTCTTTTTCTTGGTTTGATAAGGCTTTTGGTAACCAAGACCGGACTTGTCATGAGGCTTTTGACCTTTGAAAAGGTTTTTCAAATCCGTTTTAGGAGCTTGAGCTAAAGTCGGTTTTTCAAGTTGTTTTTCAAGTTGTTTTTCAAGCTCCTTAATTTTAGCCTCATACTCAACCATCTTAGAAGTAAGCTCATCTACCTTGGTTTTTAAGGTTTCTATGGTATCGGATTTCCTAACCAAGGCATCATGGGTAGCATCAAGAATAGAGTTCAACCTATCACAATCAACACATTTGGTTGAACAAGTTAGTTCATCATCACTCTCGCTATCACTACTACTAAGAGATTCATTGAGAGGAAGATATACCTTAGGAGAGCATGTCTTTGGTGATGTTGATGGAGTGGAATGATTTGAAAGAATCGGGGATTCCATCTCTTTGGCAATGAATGCATGTTCTTCGTAGTTGTCCGAATCGGATGTACATGGATCGAGCTCCGAATCCGTGTGGACTCCTCCCATTCGGCTTCCTTCGAAACAACTCAAGATGGCTCTCCATATGTCCCTAGCTATATCAAAATCGCAAACAAGTGTGCTACCAATTGATTCATGTACCGAGCTTAGGATGACATTGACCGCATAGTCATTGTCCTCCTTTTCCCTCAAGGCCTCGGTGGTAAGATTGTTAGTATTTGGTTTAAATCTAGATTCATTTGCCACAATATACCAAACACCCATGCTTTTGAGGTAGCTAACCATACCATTTTTCCAAATAGAAAAATTTGTGCAAGTATGGTCCAATTTACCCGGTTTTTCTACAATTCTAGCCGCCATGATCGAAAACCGAGATTAAGAATAGCTTAATCGAGGTTCCCGCTCTGATACCACTTTGTTGTCCCTAATGGAGGCGGCTTAATCAAGGTTTAGCGGAAGCGATTTAAGGTTTTGGACCGGTTTGGTATGAACTATCCTAACACAATTCAATAGGTACCCAATACAAGCAAGCACACAAGCAATTCAAGTATAGCAAGATAATAAAGAGAAAAAGAGAGAGAGAAATTGAACACGCGATGTGATTACGGAGTTCCGACCCGCTAGAAGAAGCTAGCCTTAGTCGTACATCTCCGGGAGTTCCGCTACCACGAAAGGGCGCGCTCCGTTCAATTCCAACAAGAACGGGACTACAACTTCGAACCGAATCACCTCGTTACAAGGACACTCGAGGCGGATCGGCCTAACTCGAATGGCACAACAGCCTCAAAGGAGAAGAGCTCTCAACCTATTCCAACCTACACCTAGCGACAATGTCGGGGCGGTGGTGTTTGAGGCTACTAAATCTCTCAAGATGGTCTAGCTATGAAAAGCTCAAGTGGGAGAGTATCCCTATGCTCAAAGGCTCAATTCTGGTCTAATTTTGCAAAGTGAAGCTCTCTACAAGAGAGAGAACAAGGGGTGGATATATATAGGGCTCGAAATGAGCAGTTCCCCAGCAAAAACAGGCCACAGCGTTGTACAACGCTGAATAGCGTTATACAACGCTGGAATATGACCGTTGTAAATTCTAACGGCTCTTTAATATAGCCGTTGGTCTGTCAGAGCGTTGTGCAACGCTATATGTCGTCGCACAACGCAGGAGTGTAAAACCAAAGGAAAGCTCCGACAATTCCGTTGGAAATTGTCAGAGCGTTGCTTGCCACTGAATGGCGTTACACAACGCTAAAGGGAGACAAAAGGAACAACTCTGACAGATTCAACAGAGCGTTGTACAACTCTATATGCCGTCACACAACGCTAACGTTACCCAACGCTGAAAGACGTTGGCTAACGTCTCCAGAGACTTTGCATGTAAAAACAGCACAGCTAACTTGGAATTTTTGTGGCGTTGTGCAACGCTATATGGCGTTGCACGATGGTACTCAGGAAAATTTCCAAGTTTTTAACTGTAGCGTTGTACAACTCTACTGAGCGTTGTACAACGTTGTGACTCAGCGTTGCCTAACTCTATATAGCGTTGTGCAACGTTGATTCACAAAAGTATGAATTTAGCTGTTCTAGCGTTGTGTAACTCTATCTAGCGTTGTACGACGCTAGGTCACAGAAAACAGGATTTTGCTGGTTTATTGAGCTTTTCGCTATCTAGACCATTTTAAGGATAAACAAGGACTAAAGTATACCTTCTATCCTAGTCTAAACTAGCCTACAAGCTCTCTAATGACTTGATCTTGATCTTTCTTAAAGGTTTTATCCAAGTCCTCATAAATTGTATCTTCTTCCTATAAAACTCAAAGAAGATTGTTAAATGCCAAATGATATTGTTTTGCAATCGACAAACCTAGAGACGTTTAGTACAACAACTTTGATAAATAATTTTAAACGAAATGAATAAATATAATATTGTGAAATTAACTTGATCATCTTTTCATAAAATAACTAAAATAATTAGCTACAAATGACTATAAATTATGACTCGAATCAAAAACATATTAATAATCATTTTTCGATCACTCACTACAGGAACTGTTTCGAGCGCATTGGTCGTCCAGATTAGGGCTGTCAATGGGTAGGGTACGATACGGTAGAGACATGTTTCATACCCGTATCCATTAAAATTTTCTTTACCCATACCCTACCCTTACCCATTAAAAATTGACTTTACCCGTACCCTACCCTTACCCATTAAGAATTAACGGTAAAGGTAGGGTAACGGTAGAAAATGGATAATAATATTAATAACTCAATGAAAAAAAATTGTACAATATGAATAAATAAATTATATCAATTAAATATATTAATAAAATGTAACATTAAATAATACTTTAAATACAATAAAATCCTACAATATCTTCTCGTGTCAATTGTCACAAAAAATATATAATTAATTACTAATTATACTATATTAACCAGAACAGAGTGCAAATCAATTTCTTCGTCAATGCAAATAGATTCCAATAATGACATAAGTGCTCCATCTTCATCAGCACACTCATCTGTTGAAAACGTAGCAAGTTAAGAGCATTATTTATATAGTTGAAATGTTAAATAAATATTCACATGCTAAATTTTGAAAAGAGGTATACATACCAATTGCAAAAGCTCTCAACCAATCTTGAGTACAGATCAGTGCTTCTAATACATCATCTTTTAGAGAAGTTCTATAATCATCAAGAATCCTTCCACTGGTGCTAAAAGCAGACTCAGATGCGACCGTCGAAACGGGGACGCCTAAAATGTCTCGAACTAATTGAGACAAAACTGGATATTTTGGAGCATTGCATTTCCACCATGCTAAGATGTCGAAATTATCATCTTCTAAACCTCGAACAATACGCTCTTCTAGATATAAATCTAGCTCTGATTTGGTTGGTTCTGTTGTAAATGATTCTTCAATAAACATTGCTAGGCCACGTCGCATATTAGTACAGAGCTTTTTTGATGATCCACCACTTGAGGAACTATCACATTGCTTACTAGATGACTTTAACCCATCTGATCGATTCTGATTTTTAGAATGTAGCACCAAATACTCATTGAATAGTACGCTCAAGCATGATTTCACATGATTCAGGTTAGTTTCAGCTTCACCAGGTTGATTATACATTTGCTGAAAATAAAATTCAACTGATTTCAACTTGATGCTAGGATCTGAAATGGAGGCGATGGCTAATAACACGCTACTGATGTGCCAATATTTTTTGAACTTCTCAAACATGCGAGTAGCCACATTGACTATGAAAGGATGGTCACTGTCTAGCCAATTTCGCGAACTCATGTAAACTTCGCAGAATTCATTAAAGAAGAGATTCAAAGTTGGATATTTGGTACCTGAAATTTAAAAAATATATAAAAATTTTTATTCATCAAATAAACTTCATAGTATTTACTAAAACAGAGATTTCTAGTACTTGAATATTTAAAAAATAACACATATATTTGGTACCTGAAATTTTTGTGGTGGCATCATAAAAAACTTGTAAGCATTCAGTTACAGCACCTACGTGTCGCGGCTTTTTCGTCATCCCTCGAAGAATGGAATTGGGGCTTCCTCGAGAAATGGGAACATAGCCTTGGATTCACCCCCCTTAAGGTTCGATCTCCGTTCGAGTATCTCTTAGCGACAAGAGAACCAAAACGTGAGTCGCTTCTTAAAGAGGTTTGTTGATTTCGTGGGTTCTTTCTTTCCAGTAGGCGCAAGCCCCTACTGTTAATTACCCCGTGATCGCTCACGAGAACCTCTGATTAAGGGATCTGAAGAATTATATATAAAGGCTAGGAAAATCGTTGGTTTTATGTTTATTTCTTTTGGTTTAGACTGGACTCGATTGGTGTACCAAACTTAGTTGACGGGACCCAATTGAGGACATTTTGATCTGCTGAAGAGTTCTCGTTCTTGAAATGGAGAGGTTTCGGTTTTGTCTTTGGGGTTCGTATTTCGACTTTTAACTTCTTAAGTTTCTCTTTGGATTTTACCATTTTCACAATTTTTAATTTTAGACTTTTGAAATATTTTTTTATATTTTTTAGTTATGTTTTTGTTTGAAGATACTTGATATCAAATATATTTCTTTTAAAATTTCAATATCTATTTTTGAAAACTTGTCAAGAGAGTTTAATTGAGTTTTAAAATTATTTGGAATTTTACAAATTGATTTAACATCATTTTAGAATTTCATAAAATTTATTTAATATTAAAAATACTTCAAAAATAGAAAAGACCAATAATTTGAAAGATTTTTATATCAAAATATCAGTGAATTTGGTTTATTTGGATTTTTAGGGTTTTATGGATATTTTATTTGAATTTTTCTGAGTTTCCTACTATTTTTAATGAATTTTTGAAGTTTTCTGTTTATTTGGCAATTTCTGGTTGGTCCACGTAGGCACAAAGGCTGAGCTGGCGCTGATTTGGAGCCAACTGGATCTGATTTGGCACTGGCCTGGCGGATGACGTGGTAAGGCGCGGATTAAGATTTGAACGAACGCTGACCATCCTTTAGCGATTTGTACAACGAGTTGTTATCATGTCAGTGATCCACTACAAACTTCCTGGTCACAGAGGATCGTTTGTGGCCACGGATCTTTCTTCTTCAAAATCCAACAGAGCCTGGCTCTTTTGCAATTTGGCCCCTGGTTCTTCTCCGATGAAATTGAGGCGATTCCAGCAGCCATTGGAGTCGAGATTTGGTTCTCTAGAATCGTGAAGGAGAGGAGAAGATCTTGGTATACTCCATTCTTGCTGTCAAAGCTCATACTGCAGTGCTATTCTTGAAGAAGCTCGTACAGCCATTGATGGCGTTTGGACCTTTCTGACCCTCTCTTTCTACCAGTGAGAGGTTTCGCCCTTTACAGAAGGTTCCATGATGATGCTTGGGAATTCAATTTGTCATGAGAATATCTGGATGAAGGTGTTCTGGACTGAGGCATTTTGACTTATTTTTGGATTGAACTGTGCTTTTGCAATGGGACCCACTGGGTCGTCTTTTCATGCCAGTCATGACTTGGTTAGCTTCAGGGGGTTAACTTTGACTTGTTCATGCAATTGTTTTAATTTAAATCACCATGTTTTGTTGTGGGAAGTGTTGAGGCAGAAGAGGGCACCTTATTTACTTTATTCAACTTTTCATTTTACATGTAAGTGGACTTACAGCAATAAGACTTGATTTAGCACTCAATTTCAATCAATTCGAATTTGTTTTGTATGCTCAAAACATAAACAGAGGTAAGCACCAGACTTTAAGCACTTATCACGTCTTTCACTTTTGTATTTCCAATGAAGTATCCACTGTTTTGAGGAATTTTAATTGTGAGTTGCTCCATATGCAGGAAATAGAGTTGCACAGTTCACAATGAGTCACAGAGAATGTACTTCACTAGTTCAAAGCCTTTTTTTGCATTTTTACAGAAAGAAACACACTCATGTAATATTTTGCCTTTTATCATATACTTGTATATTTATTCAAAATTTCTAAGAATTTGCATAAATGAACTTTAACATGTTTATGAATTTTCTATGTGAGTCCTTTTGCAGGAAAGTCCAATGTTTTGACAAAATGACAATTTATTTAAAGAATACCCATGCTGCTTTAGTAAATTTGTATAAAATCATAGAAATTCACAAAAATAGAAAATCTTGTTCCTAGCAGTTCATGAGGTCCTACTCTTGCTGTCCATATGCCTTTTTATATTTTTGTGCTAATAAAACCTTGTATTTTCATTTATTCCATTTCTGGCCAGATTTTGTATGACACCTATTTTCTCACCAAAGCATGGCATAACTTAATTTAGTGTATACTCAATTAAATACATGACAAGCATGATCTGACAAGCTCATCATATATTTAATCCAAGTAAACACTTCTCAACTAAGGACCCCAAAGCTGAGCTAAGGAGTAGCTTAGATGAGTTCATCCCAATTACATTCTTCATGCGCTGCGCGCAGTCAGATTGTAATTGGGGCAATTGACTACATTTCATACTTCACTGGATTGATCTTCTCATGCGCTAGGCGCAATTGAAGCTCAACCCAGATTTTTCTACTTTGAATCTCAAGCAAACAATACTACGAGAACTAAATTCAGATCTTCAATTGCTCAAAACTGCTTCTTTGATTCACACTGGAATGAATTACAAGTGGCCACTCTTTAATTTCACCTTTCTTTCTCTCTATTCCCTCCTGTTCGATGAAATGTCTCTTACAATTTCTCTCTGTCTAGCCTAATTTCAATAGTCTAACCCTATGCCAAGCTTACGGCTGCTCTTCTCCTTTTTTCTGCCTTCTGATTTGGGGGTTTAAATAGGCAAGGGGCCTAGGGTTTCGCTTTGGAGCCATGAGCATCGTCACCTTCGGATTTTGATCCAGTGGCTCCAAATGGGCTGCGCTAGGGCATGGGTTTTGCAAAACAGTGGGCAAGGGTTGGTGGTTTTGCGCCTGTGGCCGAAAGGATAGCCACGTCGACGATTCTCTCGAGTTTACCCGGCGTTCACGGTGAAAATCGTGACTTTCACCTCTTTTCCTTTTACTGGGGGGAGAAGGAGGCTCTTACCAGTGGGCCCTGCTTGTCAGGTTTAATAAGAGAGAAAAGATGGGTGCGTTGAGTCTACGGTGAGCCACATACATTCGTCTGAATTTTGTTCACGGTGTACATGAAACAGGTGCATTCAACATGAAAAATGGAATGGTGAATTTCAAATGGCCAGCGCCCTGCTCCTTTCCCCTTGGATCCGCTCCAATGGATGCACGCGACATGGAGTTCTGATTTTTCTGGGATTTCCATTTGATTTTCCCAATTTCCTTTTTATTTCTATAAGGCCAAACCAAAATAAATTAATTTGGGGTCTTCCCTTGAGTAGTTTTCCATGAAATTTTATGGGTAGGCTTAGAAAAATATAAGGAATTTAATGGTTCAACTGGTTTTGGTAAATTCCTCATAGATTTATTTTGGTAATTTTATGAAGTTTTTGGGTTTGTTTGCAAAATTTGGCATTTGTGTGGGCATTTCTGGGATTTAAAAATTATGATAAATCATCATAATTCTTCAGGGATTTTTGGGTAAATTTTGAGGATTTTTGGAGTTTGTTTGGTATTTCTGGTAACTTGGTTTTGAGTTTTGGCTGTTTGACTTCTGGCTTTCGCAATTTGGTTTTGACTTGAAGTTGTATTTTGTACTTTGGTTTTCAGGGATTAATTTTTAGGGTCAACAAATGCCCCCCCACCAAAGTACGTTGTGAGGATCTTGGCAGAACGACGTGTTTTGGTGGCCCCTTCTTGACCCCTTGCTCTTTGTCATGGTTTGACTTCACTTTGTAGTTCCTTAGGTTATCTCTTATCCCTTTGATTTGGATCTGGTTTTGGTTGACCTTTTGGCTCTTATCCCAGTTTGGTTGTTGTTGATCCTTGTCTTGTTTGACTGCCCCAGTGTAAGCACTTATTTCTGCGTTGACGTTCTCCAGTGTCTTATTTAAAGTTCAAGACAAAACTTTTGTTCATCCTTTCATTCGGTGAGATGAACAGGCACCTAGTACCTTGTTTAAAGTGCAAGGCACAAAACTTTTGGGTAATTTCACTTTTCCATGTATTCAGAAACCACACAGGCTTCCTCAACACGGCTATCCTTTTCTTGGTTGGTGTGATAGGTCACCGCCTTGTGTCTTAATTTATAGTTCAAGACACGGAACTTTTGTTCATCCTTTTGTTTGGTGAGATGAACAGGCACCTAGTACTTTGTTTAAAGTACAAAGTACAAAACTTTTGGGTAATTTCACTTTTCCATGTATTCAGAAACCACACAGGCTTCCTCAACACGGCTATTTTTGGTTGGTGGATTTTGTGGATTTGGGAATATTTAGGTAGAAGGAATGACTTATGGGACCATAAAGGCAAGTCACCCTTTGTTTAGCTCACCCTCTCATTTCTCACCCTCTCTTTTTAGGTATGGGCACTCAATATGATGGCACTCAATATCGGCATTGGCGGTATTGACATTTTTCTTAAAATGTAGGCCTTTGTAAAGGAAATGTCTATGAATGCCCAAAAGGACAAAGACATTCCTTTGTACTTAGGCCCGGCAGGACAAGTTTGACTTTATTTATTTGGGTTTTATTGTGCTTGGTTTCTTTTTGGATTTTGATTAAGTAGGGTTTAGTTCATTTTTATTTGGACTTTTAAGGTTAGGGAATTTTATTGGACTTTTATTTATTTATTTTCGCCATATTTATTTAGGGCATTTGCGAAGGAATGTCCCATAATGTTCAAAAGAACGGAACACCCTTTCAAGCATTAGCCCGATGAGACTTGAGACATAAGACTTGCTCCTTGGGTTTTGGTTGTCATGGCTTTTTATTGGAGTTATGGATTTTATTGGTTATTTTGGAGTTTTAGATAAGGGTTTCATTAAGATTTTGGGATTTTGGCATTTGGAATTTTAGGCATGGGGATTTTGGATTTTGGAATTTGGAGTTTTAGGCATGGGGTTTTGGATCTTGGAATTTGGAATTTTAGGCATGGGTTTGTCATGTCGAATTCACAAGGGTGCGTGATGGAGCACGGCTTATCGCGTTGATCGCGGAGTTACGTGATGGAGCACGGCTTTGTCGCGTTGATCGCGGAGTTGCGTGATGGAGCACGGCTTGTCGCGTTGATCGCGGAGTTGCGTGATGGAGCACGGCTTATCGCGTTGATCGCGGAGTTGCGTGATGGAGCACGGCTTGTCGCGTTTGATCGCGGAGTTGCGTGATGGAGCACGGCTTTGTCGCGTTGATCGCGGAGTTGCGTGATGGAGCACGGCTTGTCGCGTTGATCGCGGAGTTGCGTGATGGAGCACGGCTTTGTCGCGTTGAAATCGCGGAGTTGCGTGATGGAGCACGGCTTTGTCTTTGTTTTTCATTTTCAAGTTGGGGTTTTAATGCACACTTTATAAAGCGCGCGGTTTTGAGAACTTTGGATTTTGTCCTTCACTTTCAAGCTGGAGTTTCCTTCACTTTCAAGCTGGATGTTTCCTTCACTTTCAAGCTGGAGTTTTGATGCATACTTTAAAAAATGCACGGTTTTGGTAATTTCAGATTTTTGTCTTTTACTTTCTTCTTCATTTCATTTTCACTTTCTTCTTCATTTCGTTTTTCCCTTTTTTTTTCATCTTCTTTTCCTTTCCCCGTCTTTTTATTTCTTTGCAAATTTTCAATTTAGTTTCCCGACTTCGGTTCCGGGACTTTATTCCTTCTTCATTTTCCTTTTCTTCTTCTTTTTCCATTTTTATTTCTGATTTTCTTTCTCCTTTTCTTTTCCCTTTTTTTTTCAATTTGGCCTCTCGATTTCGATTTCGAGACTTAATTTCTTTCTTTTTCTTTCTCCATTTTTATTCCATTTTCTTCCTCGTTTTTCTTTTTTCTTCTTCTTTTTTTTTTTCTTGTTCTTTCTTCTTCTTTTTTTTCTTCATCTTTCTCCCTTTTCTCTTTTGATTTTCCGATTTCGGTTTCGGAATTTTATCCCTTTATTCTATTTTTTTTCCTCCATTTTTATTTACTTTCTTACCCCTTTATTCCTCCTTCTTTCTTCTTATTTTCTTCTGCTTTCCTTCTATCTTCTTCTTCTTCTTTTCTCGTTTTTTTTTTCTTGCTTAGTTTCCCGATTTCGGTTTCGGGACTTTATTCCTTTATTCTATCTTTGCTCCTTTTTTATTTCACTTTCTTTCTCCTTTTCTTTTCCTTCCTTCTTCTTTCTTCTTCATTTTATTTTCCTCCCCACTTTATTTCTTTCCTTCTATCTTCTTTTCTTTCTTCTTCTTCTTTTTTTTTCTTAGTTTTCCGATTTCGATTTTAAAACTTTCTTTCTTTCGTCATCTTCCTTCTTTATTTCACTTTCTTCCTTCTTTGTTCTTTCTCTTTCTTCTTTTTCTCTTCTGTTTTCCTTCTATCTTCTTTTCTTTCTTCTTTTTCTCTTTTTCACTTCTTAATTTTTCGATTTCGGTTTCGGGACTTTCTTCCTTTCTTCATCCTTTTTTTATTTCACTTTCTTCCTCCTTTATTCTTTCTCCTTCCATTTTTTTTTGACTTGGTTTTCCGATTTCGGTTTCGAGACTTTTGCTCCTTTACTCTATCCTTCTCCATTTTTATTTTGCTTTATTTCTCCCTTCTTTATTTCACTTTCTTCTTTCTTTTCTTTTCCTTCCTTCATCTTTCTTCTTTCTTATTTTTTCTTTTTCTTTCTAACCTTTGTTTTTTTTTCTTTCTTTTCTCCTTTTGGTTTCCCGATTTCGGTTTCGGGATTTTATTCCTTTATCCTATCTTCCATTTTTATTCCATCTTCTTCCTTCTTTACTTTTCCTTCCTTCTTCTTTCTTCTTTATTTTATTTCCTCTCCACTTTATTTCTTTCCTTTTATTCATCATTTTTTTATCCGACTTTTGAAGATATGGCCTTTGCCCCAATAACTGCCCCAGTGAATGCGGCGACCAATTGTTTGAGAGGATGTCATCATTCAACATTTTTTTTATTTTCACCACGCTTTAGGCCATGTAGTGGTTGCTCCCAAAGAATTGCCCCAGTGTGCAGCGACAACTCGATTGAGATCATTTCTCCTGCAAAGAATAAAACTCCACAGAAAATTATTAGTACTTAAAAAAATTTTGGATGATTTTCCCTAACTTTTACATTACATCCTTTAAATTCTAAAGATGAGAGGAGAAAGAAGTCCCACCGGGCGTGCCAGAGAATCTGTGTGGCACGAGGTGGGCTTTTGATACAAATATACTTGAAGTTATTCATTTATTTATTATTAATTAATTTTTTTTATCACTTTTTTTTTTACTTTCCCTAGCCTTCACATTATATTCTTTAAACCCCAAAGATGAGAGGAAAAAGATGTCCCACCGGGCGTGCCAGAGAATCTGTCGCGGCTTTTTCGTCATCCCTCGAAGAATGGAATTGGGGCTTCCTCGAGAAATGGGAACATAGCCTTGGATTCACCCCCCTTAAGGTTCGATCTCCGTTCGAGTATCTCTTAGCGACAAGAGAACCAAAACGTGAGTCGCTTCTTAAAGAGGTTTGTTGATTTCGTGGGTTCTTTCTTTCCAGTAGGCGCAAGCCCCTACTGTTAATTACCCCGTGATCGCTCACGAGAACCTCTGATTAAGGGATCTGAAGAATTATATATAAAGGCTAGGAAAATCGTTGGTTTTATGTTTATTTCTTTTGGTTTAGACTGGACTCGATTGGTGTACCAAACTTAGTTGACGGGACCCAATTGAGGACATTTTGATCTGCTGAAGAGTTCTCGTTCTTGAAATGGAGAGGTTTCGGTTTTGTCTTTGGGGTTCGTATTTCGACTTTTAACTTCTTAAGTTTCTCTTTGGATTTTACCATTTTCACAATTTTTAATTTTAGACTTTTGAAATATTTTTTTATATTTTTTAGTTATGTTTTTGTTTGAAGATACTTGATATCAAATATATTTCTTTTAAAATTTCAATATCTATTTTTGAAAACTTGTCAAGAGAGTTTAATTGAGTTTTAAAATTATTTGGAATTTTACAAATTGATTTAACATCATTTTAGAATTTCATAAAATTTATTTAATATTAAAAATACTTCAAAAATAGAAAAGACCAATAATTTGAAAGATTTTTATATCAAAATATCAGTGAATTTGGTTTATTTGGATTTTTAGGGTTTTATGGATATTTTATTTGAATTTTTCTGAGTTTCCTACTATTTTTAATGAATTTTTGAAGTTTTCTGTTTATTTGGCAATTTCTGGTTGGTCCACGTAGGCACAAAGGCTGAGCTGGCGCTGATTTGGAGCCAACTGGATCTGATTTGGCACTGGCCTGGCGGATGACGTGGTAAGGCGCGGATTAAGATTTGAACGAACGCTGACCATCCTTTAGCGATTTGTACAACGAGTTGTTATCATGTCAGTGATCCACTACAAACTTCCTGGTCACAGAGGATCGTTTGTGGCCACGGATCTTTCTTCTTCAAAATCCAACAGAGCCTGGCTCTTTTGCAATTTGGCCCCTGGTTCTTCTCCGATGAAATTGAGGCGATTCCAGCAGCCATTGGAGTCGAGATTTGGTTCTCTAGAATCGTGAAGGAGAGGAGAAGATCTTGGTATACTCCATTCTTGCTGTCAAAGCTCATACTGCAGTGCTATTCTTGAAGAAGCTCGTACAGCCATTGATGGCGTTTGGACCTTTCTGACCCTCTCTTTCTACCAGTGAGAGGTTTCGCCCTTTACAGAAGGTTCCATGATGATGCTTGGGAATTCAATTTGTCATGAGAATATCTGGATGAAGGTGTTCTGGACTGAGGCATTTTGACTTATTTTTGGATTGAACTGTGCTTTTGCAATGGGACCCACTGGGTCGTCTTTTCATGCCAGTCATGACTTGGTTAGCTTCAGGGGGTTAACTTTGACTTGTTCATGCAATTGTTTTAATTTAAATCACCATGTTTTGTTGTGGGAAGTGTTGAGGCAGAAGAGGGCACCTTATTTACTTTATTCAACTTTTCATTTTACATGTAAGTGGACTTACAGCAATAAGACTTGATTTAGCACTCAATTTCAATCAATTCGAATTTGTTTTGTATGCTCAAAACATAAACAGAGGTAAGCACCAGACTTTAAGCACTTATCACGTCTTTCACTTTTGTATTTCCAATGAAGTATCCACTGTTTTGAGGAATTTTAATTGTGAGTTGCTCCATATGCAGGAAATAGAGTTGCACAGTTCACAATGAGTCACAGAGAATGTACTTCACTAGTTCAAAGCCTTTTTTTGCATTTTTACAGAAAGAAACACACTCATGTAATATTTTGCCTTTTATCATATACTTGTATATTTATTCAAAATTTCTAAGAATTTGCATAAATGAACTTTAACATGTTTATGAATTTTCTATGTGAGTCCTTTTGCAGGAAAGTCCAATGTTTTGACAAAATGACAATTTATTTAAAGAATACCCATGCTGCTTTAGTAAATTTGTATAAAATCATAGAAATTCACAAAAATAGAAAATCTTGTTCCTAGCAGTTCATGAGGTCCTACTCTTGCTGTCCATATGCCTTTTTATATTTTTGTGCTAATAAAACCTTGTATTTTCATTTATTCCATTTCTGGCCAGATTTTGTATGACACCTATTTTCTCACCAAAGCATGGCATAACTTAATTTAGTGTATACTCAATTAAATACATGACAAGCATGATCTGACAAGCTCATCATATATTTAATCCAAGTAAACACTTCTCAACTAAGGACCCCAAAGCTGAGCTAAGGAGTAGCTTAGATGAGTTCATCCCAATTACATTCTTCATGCGCTGCGCGCAGTCAGATTGTAATTGGGGCAATTGACTACATTTCATACTTCACTGGATTGATCTTCTCATGCGCTAGGCGCAATTGAAGCTCAACCCAGATTTTTCTACTTTGAATCTCAAGCAAACAATACTACGAGAACTAAATTCAGATCTTCAATTGCTCAAAACTGCTTCTTTGATTCACACTGGAATGAATTACAAGTGGCCACTCTTTAATTTCACCTTTCTTTCTCTCTATTCCCTCCTGTTCGATGAAATGTCTCTTACAATTTCTCTCTGTCTAGCCTAATTTCAATAGTCTAACCCTATGCCAAGCTTACGGCTGCTCTTCTCCTTTTTTCTGCCTTCTGATTTGGGGGTTTAAATAGGCAAGGGGCCTAGGGTTTCGCTTTGGAGCCATGAGCATCGTCACCTTCGGATTTTGATCCAGTGGCTCCAAATGGGCTGCGCTAGGGCATGGGTTTTGCAAAACAGTGGGCAAGGGTTGGTGGTTTTGCGCCTGTGGCCGAAAGGATAGCCACGTCGACGATTCTCTCGAGTTTACCCGGCGTTCACGGTGAAAATCGTGACTTTCACCTCTTTTCCTTTTACTGGGGGGAGAAGGAGGCTCTTACCAGTGGGCCCTGCTTGTCAGGTTTAATAAGAGAGAAAAGATGGGTGCGTTGAGTCTACGGTGAGCCACATACATTCGTCTGAATTTTGTTCACGGTGTACATGAAACAGGTGCATTCAACATGAAAAATGGAATGGTGAATTTCAAATGGCCAGCGCCCTGCTCCTTTCCCCTTGGATCCGCTCCAATGGATGCACGCGACATGGAGTTCTGATTTTTCTGGGATTTCCATTTGATTTTCCCAATTTCCTTTTTATTTCTATAAGGCCAAACCAAAATAAATTAATTTGGGGTCTTCCCTTGAGTAGTTTTCCATGAAATTTTATGGGTAGGCTTAGAAAAATATAAGGAATTTAATGGTTCAACTGGTTTTGGTAAATTCCTCATAGATTTATTTTGGTAATTTTATGAAGTTTTTGGGTTTGTTTGCAAAATTTGGCATTTGTGTGGGCATTTCTGGGATTTAAAAATTATGATAAATCATCATAATTCTTCAGGGATTTTTGGGTAAATTTTGAGGATTTTTGGAGTTTGTTTGGTATTTCTGGTAACTTGGTTTTGAGTTTTGGCTGTTTGACTTCTGGCTTTCGCAATTTGGTTTTGACTTGAAGTTGTATTTTGTACTTTGGTTTTCAGGGATTAATTTTTAGGGTCAACACTACGTTGTCCCAATCTTTATCAGATGGAGCATGCTTGTAATCACGATCAACTCCAGCAAAGCGAGAAAATGCCTCTCGAAATTTGAGAGCATTTTCAAGCATTAAATATGTTGAATTCCATCTAGTAGGTACATCCAATAAAAGCTTGGTTTGTGGTGCCCGTACCTGTTGTGCAACTCTTCTAAATCTTTCAATTCTTGCTTGGGAAGAGCGTATATATTTCACCGTCTCACGAACATTACAGATCACATTTTTCAGAGCATCAAGACCTTCTTGAACAATAAGATTTAGAATATGAGCACCACAGCGTACATGAAATAGGTTTCCACTCACAGGAAGTGTGTTATTGGGTTTTAAAATATTCAACATCTCCCTAACAAGGGCATCATTAGTGGTACAATTATCAAGAACAATGCAAAAGAGCTTTTTATCAATATTCCAGTCAAACAACTTCTCTGTTATCACCGCACAAAGGTGTTCACTTGTGTGTGGAGATTCAACAGGAACAAAATTCAAAATTCTTTTCTGCATTCGCCAATTGTCATCAATGAAATGACAGGTTAAGCAAAGAAAACCTTTAACATTAGACGAGGTCCACATGTCCGTTGTAAGGCTTACCCGACAATTAAGCTTATCAAGGACACTGTACAGATCTTCCTTCTCTTCATGGTATAATTTCACACAATCACTTCTAATTGTGTTTCTTTTGTTCAATCTAAATTTGGGCTGAAGGTTTCTGATGAACACACGAAAGAAATGGTGATTGGCCATGACAAATGGATATTCATGAGCTGCAACCATTCTACTATAATCTTTCCTACTTCTTTCTTGATCAAACTCAAAACACTCAACTTTTGCTCTGTCATTTCCCTTGCATCCACTAACTTTCAATATTTGTTGCCGCACATCAGGAATACTCTTGCGCATTGCTCTTTTGTACTCCACACAACTATGCTCTAAATGATATTTCAAATGGCTAGTACCTCTGGTGCCACCAGCTGACAATGAACTTTTACAATGCTTACACTTAGCATTATAAGATCCATCTGATAAAACTACTTTATCAAAATCATTCCACACTTTAGACCTTAATTTCCTAGATGATTTGGCTTTGGGTGGATTAGGAGCTAGATTTGGTTCAGTAGCATTAACATTGTTTTGCATTTGTTCTACTTGCTCACGTGACTCTCCATCTAATCCCAAAGGCATCCTAAATAAACGAATTAAATTAATTAATTACTGGATAGTGTAAAGTAGAAAATGAATATTTCAAATGGAAGAATCGACACTTACTCATCATCATGATCAATGCTGTTGTAACTTTCGCCATCTGAGTCAACAAGATTTGGATTTGAATTAGACATTTAGCAGGCTCTCAAACAACAACACGGCGGAGAAAAATTTTCTTCTGTAAAAGAATTTAGGTTTTTCTTCTTCAATGACACAATGTAGCGTGCCGTGTGAATTGAAATTGGAAAGAAATAAATAATATTTTAATATAGCATTATCTTAAACGTGTGAATTAAAATTGGAAAGAAATAAATAATATTTTAATAGTATTATCGTAATCAAATTTAATAATTTAATTGCCTAATTAGTTATTAGCTTATTAATTAAAATTTTACAATAACATCTTTCCGATTATGATAAAGATTATAAACTATATATACATATATATAACGGTACGGGTAATTAACGAATACGAAATAGCCTTACTCATACCCTTATCCAATAAATTAACGAAAATTTTTTTTTATTCATACCCATACCCGATAACTTAACGAAAATAAAATCTTACCCATATCCGTCTTATCGAATACGATACGGGTAGGGTAAACAGTTAAAAGGGTACCATTGACAGCCCTAGTCGTCCTGATACGCATCCATAAATTGATGCCAAAGACCTGTTGCATCGATCATTCCCCAAATCAAAATAATAAGCTTGTGAGACTTAAATTGTTTGATATACACAAGTAGGGTACCGCAAACATTTCATTACTCATAACGGTACCATAAATGTCATGTCCAACACGTAAGTGTTGGAGCTCTTATTGTATTCTACACGACATGATGTGTTGAACGTGTTACGTGTCTAATCATATTGGGATTTATTTTTAATTATTTCACTGGAAAAACATTACAAATATTTAAAATTTTTAAAATAGAAAAACTAGTAAATCGCAGAAATTTGTTTTAACTTGATTTATAAGTTTAGTAAAGTTGTAACTCATACGAATATATAAATTGTTATTTTTTTTTTTTGAAGATTGATATTTTTTCCAATGTTGTTTCTAAAAAAAAAAGAATGTTCTATTTTTCCAATTTTATTCAGAATTATTAAAGAACAAGTGTTTAATATGTTTCTTTTTTAATAAATTTTTTGGACAATTTGAAGTTTGTACAACATATTTGCTAGTTATATAGGAGAAACTAAGGGATGAAATATAGAAAGATATTTGTAAGGGAAAAATTCATGGATCTATAATGTAGATTTCATGTACGCTTCTGATGATATACAAGGAATTTAATTCTGATGTCATGCTCGTTGAGCTGTGTACAATTTATACTATTAGATAGATAATTTATTTATGTTATTTTTAGCAAATAAAACTATACACTTCATGCTATTTGATAAACTTTTATAATATTTTTAGGAAATACGACTACAGTAGCTAAGAAAATGCCTTTAATAAGGCAGAATATCATTATATATTTATGGGAAAAATGCCTGAGTGAAAGAAAATGCATTTAATAAGGAAATTATCACATCCAACAATTGCATAAATGGCCATTTTAGGCGTCCATACCATAAATGCATTTAATAATGCAAAATTAGCAGGGGTTCGTTGGGTATAGGCGTCCATAAACGCGTTCAATAATGGAGAATCTAGGCGTTATGCATGGTGTAGGCGTGTAGCGACTCTGATGCTTTTTTCAGTGGCTAGTAACTTACCAGAATTACCTGAATGGTGACAATTGTAATGACTAATGACACAAAATTACAAAAACGATATTTTAGATATACTAGCTAAAGATGTCCTCGTACAATCTAATATCGATGCAAATAGATATGTTATTTAATTTATTTCTTTATTAGACGGAAAATTAAAATATATTATTATTTTATATGGCGATTAATATCTAACCACAGATCAAATCGATCGAACGGTAGAAACACATGTTTACACGTTATTTCTAGCGTGTAACCCCTCTACGGTCCGTGCGTTTATAAGTAGTATAGATAAGGTACTGGACACAGCGAAGTATGTAAATTCTTGAAAGTAAATATGCATGACTTTGCATAATCGAAGGAAAATAATCACAAGAGGTCGGCTGGAGTACTAACGCAAGGAGGTATAATAGGAAAAAAGAATATCGGAAAAACATTCACGCAAGGGAGGGGTATATATATAAATCCATAAAGAGGAAAAGGAATAATACTTTATCGGAAAAAAACATTCACGCAAGGGAGGGGTATATATATAAAAGGAAAAAGAATAATACTCTATCGGATAACATTCACGCAAGGGAGAGGTATATATAAGGAAGCAAGGATTGATTTTAGTATTCAATATTCAATCTTTGTATCATAAGAAAAAAATCGTGGCATCTGTCAAATATAAAACCATATTTTACGAGTCAAAGAAGATTTGTCGTATATCAAAAAGATTGAATTAAATATATATGGTTAATATTCTAGTATAAACCAATATTATAGTTAATACTCTTTTTTTATAAAACCATATTATATGACAAAATACTCTCCATAGTTAAAACCCTTAATTCGATGTCACGTTACTCCTTAGCCCTGCACGAAACAAGCTTTAAGATCATTTTTACAGAAAATTTTCTTTATTATTATTTTAGAAGCGTAGTTTGTACAATTTGATGTCTCATAAAATAATTTTTTACCATATTAATCTTAACATTGACAATCATCATCATCATCCTGTCACCGTCCAAACTCTCCATTTTACGATGACCGCCTTCTAATCAGAAATTGCACTAAATGCAGTTACTAGCAATGTTTTGAAAACCAGATCAACCATCGAACAGGTGAGCTAACGGTGGATGGTTCAACTGGTCCGACCGATCGAATTGGTTTTAAGAACTAGATGACATTATAATTATTGATATAATTATTATAAATGTACATGCATTAGTTTTTCTATTTAGTTGTGAATAATCTAATTAACTATGATGATTTTAATACTAATTTCAATTTGTTATACATTAATTAATGTAATAGTTAAACTTTATTATATAGTAATTATGATTTTTATAGAGAAATGCTAGAGTCCAATATATAGGACGGATGGATTCGTCCAATATGATCGTTTTTATATTTTGAAATTTCAAATAACTGATCCGAACTGTTCAATATATTCTCCATATTGAAAACTTACAAGAAACCAATTTTTATGTTTTTCGAATTTATATATATATATATATATATATATATATATATATATATATATATATATATATATATATATTGGTATTTTTGAAAATCCATGAAACAAACATTATGGATCGTCCAATAACAGTGATTTTCTAAAATACCAAAAAAATCGTAAAAAATTGGACGGTTTGGATCATATTGAACGGTTGAACATATTGAACAGTTTGTATCGGTCATTTGAAATTTAAAAACGTGAAATCGATCGTATTGGACGGAGCCCATCCGTCCTATATATTGGACTCTAGCATTTCTCATTTTTATATATAAACCATAGAAATAAATTTCTGGTTCAAGATGGCATCATATAAAACCGCAAGCCTACGGTAAATTATTGGTTTTGGATTTGGATTTGGCATCATATAAAAAGGCAAAACCAATCACGTGTCTTCGAGAGGTAAAACCGTATGGTCCAGTTCAGCAGCTCAATCTAAACCGGACCGGACCAGTCAGTTTTCTAGTTCAGAAACAAGCAGTTTTTTTGGGTCAGTTTAGACCAAACTGACTGCCGGTTTGCAGTTGAACCGCCCAGTCCAGTTTAACTTTCAAAACATTGGTTAATATTACAACCGCCAATTGTTTACTGAAAATGACTATATATTTCTACTGCTTACTAAAAGTTTCAACTGAAGGGTACTGACCCAGACAAAAATAAATTTATTCGTTCATTAATTTTTTTTTTAAAGCAGCAAAAGAGTTAATTACAACTGAAATGAAACAATGCCGGACAAAGAACTATGCAAAAGAAACAGAAATTAAGTATTTGAACAAAACTTCCATGTTGCCAGTTTTCACAAAATGCCATAAAGAAAAGGAAAATCTCATTTGCAAGTACGTTCTATTCACATTGCGCACCAAGATAGTTTCTCTGTTAGCCTAGATAAGATTGCGTGGCCCCTAAACATTCAGAAATCCTAAAACCCAAAGTAGCTTTATCAATGAAGCATTGGTATTGATCAAGGAAAGAGACATAACCATGAACAAAAAGCAGAATGCCTAACAATATAATACATAAACACACGACAGACATTTTAAATATTCTAATCACACGGCAATGCAAGATTTTCTAATCAACAACAGAAGTCAGCTACATAACTCAGCAGCTCATTAGGTCTCTTTTGCTCTCAGAATATTTATAATGTCTCTAACTTCCTCAAGCCTACCAGAGAAACCTGGAAAACAGCAAACCAAAGGAACTTCTGATCAATCAAACTAAAACTAGAGAATAAGAGAAATTTTGCACAAACAACATTAATTTACTCAAACTAGTACAATCTCACATCTGAAAGTATTAGTCATATTTCTGACTGGCTTACAGTACAAGCCAAGACCAAAAATTCAACTGTTTCTGGCAATCAATGTATTATATGGTACTACATTGTAATGATTAACTAAGCTCAGTGCTCTTTCCTAATTTGAACTGCCAAACACCAAACCATCACATGGAAGGTAAGAGCCAACACTAAGACGCAACATTTTACAATAATTCTTCTTTATGTATACGCATTAAAAGACGTTTTTGCAGAACATGCAAAACTACAAAACACATGCTGATTGAAGGTCTACAAGATACAGCTAATTAACCAGAGAAGAGTGGAAACAATACCTTCATCACAAGCTGGAACTGCGTCGTCATATGAGCCACAAACCAGCAGATTGTGCACATTTACACTGCTCTTAGTTCTCATGTCTGACAATTTCTGATGAAGCTTTGGCATTTCTTTCAGAATATCTACAGATGAAAGAAGTGTGTATCAGGGTACATGATAATGTACAAAGAATAATGGGGCATATTTCTACAGATTTAAATGAAAATCACATGACCTCACTGGTTGAGATATCAGGTTCCAATTTAAATGCTGTGATTACCTCGGAAAGCTTCATGTATAGAATCATCTTCAAATAGACTAAGTGTCTCAGCAACTGAAGTGTCGAATTTGGTGCGAAAATTAGAACCCTTTTCCAATAAGGTTATCTCACTGTTAAGTTCTTCATGTTCCTTTCCAGCCTATGAGAAAAAAAAGACAAGACCAAAGGTAAGGATGGAAGTTTGTATTGCATGTGTAAATTCTCATATTATAAAACTTTGCAAAGATTCCCTATATTATGATTCAATTGCAAAAGACTCCACCATTACTGCAAAAATGGTTTCGATTGTAGGTGACTTACAGCAGCAAGCTTTTTTCTCAAGGAATCTAACTCACTATCAAGCTCCTCATCACACAGCTCTACTTCAATAGGTAAATCTTTAGAGGAATCATTCTGGAATAAAAAAGAATTAACAAAAAGTAAATATAAATTTGTCAGAAGAGCATTAATCAATTGACCAAACAAACCCAGTTGGTACCAAATTCCTTTGACAAACCAGAAAAAACTTTAATTAACAACTCACATATTCCGATAACGAAAATCCTTTGGGAACAGAAAACAATTGCTTCAGGTATTGCGTCTCCCAACACCCAAATCCCTTCGCCTTAGCGGCATTCACCAATTTCTGAATCGACTTGGTACCCTAAAAGAAAAATCAAAGAAAATTACACAAAAAAACAATGGAAAAAAAGGGGAAGGCCAGGTGAATAATTGGAAAGCCTCTTACTTTTTCCAATGCTTGAGCCTCCTCATCTCCCACACTACCAATCGCCTCTGGTGCTTTCCTGACAAGGCAAGAGAGAAAAATGTGAAACACACTAAACAAAAAAAAAAGAGGGACGAACTGGAGAGGAGAGGAGGAGGGACGAACTGGAGGAAGTGATGGAAGGCGGCGTCAGTGAGATCATCGACGGCGTTTAGAACGTCGTTTAAGAAGAGCCTGGGATTGAGACCCAACGAGTCGAACGCCGCCTCACTCTCGTTCTCCCTGGTTCTCTCCGTCTCCATTTGTTCGCTGTGACTCGTCTCCTCCGTTTTTATCATGCTGCGGTGGCTCCGCTTGGAGCGTGTGAGTGTGACTAGTGGGGGGAAGAACTGAAGAAGTGTGAAATGTGAACTCGAAAATTTTTGAATGGGGATTTTAGGTTTTGGGCTCCAATCCAATGCTGGGTCGGAAACTCGGAATGATTCGGATCAGGTTGGGAAAATGGGAAGTGCGGATTCGACTGGATTGAACCACGTTAGCTAGCACTGTAATTTTAAGACTATGGCTCTGGTCAAAACGGTAATTTTTTAACGTGGGTTGTCATTTCATTTCATTTTATTAAAAAAAAATTTGATCAAAATGGATGGATTTGATGCCATTTGATTGGAATTTTTATGTTATTAGATCCAACGAAATCTCGAAAAATCAATTCCATTAAAATGAAATTCCGTGTAAAATCCATTTTGTTCAAAGCCTATGTTTGATTCGCAAGAGAGAAATGAAAAGGGAGGGAAACTATAAAATGAATGGGATGAAATGGAAAAAAAACAATTATTTTTCCTCTCTTGTTTTTTTTTGTATTGATGATAAATTTAATAGAAGGAGAAATAAAATTACTTAATTATAAATGACTATTATATCCTTAGTCCAATCTGTTTCTTTCAAAAAACAACAACATTTTTGTGTATTATTATTATATAACAACATTGCACGATGTCAATAGATGCAATTTGTAAATGAATGCAATTCAGAAACAGTTTAACCCACCGTAGTGCTAACAAATTGTGATGTCCCTCAATTTGTAATTTGTATTTTTTTTGTAATTTTTGCGAATAAAACCAGTAACATAGTGCAATGTTTCTTAATGAAATTATTACTGCTGTAATCTAAACAAGTAACATTGTAACAATAATAAACAAAATAAAGAAGCAAACATAATTACGTAAAGTCTAGTGACAGCCCATTCTTCTTTTATTCAAGTACAGTCCATTTCTCAGCCCAACAACAATCCCTTTACATTGTGTTTGGTTTTTGGGAAGAATATGGAAATTGATTAGTGCCATCTCACTTCGCGTCATCGCGCTGCATAGCGCCTCAACGAAAGTTAGAGCAGCGCTTTATCTCCTCTACTCACCCAGTACATATTTTTTGTTCATTTCGTTTTTATAAGTGTTCACTTTAATATGTACAAATGTTCACTTTGTAGTAAAATTGTTCACTATTTTATAATAGTTCGCTAGACCAAATATGTTCATTTTGATTTTTTTTTTATAAAAGTTCAGTTTGGTCAATACAAATGTTCAGTTAATTGAGTATAACTGTTCAGTTAGTTGCAACAAAAAATATAAATGTTATGAGCAAACATGTTTATTTTATTAAGTATAAATGTTTAGTTTAGTAAGTACGAATGTTCGGTTTAATAAGTATAAATGTTCAGTTAGTTGCAACAGAAATACAACTGTTATAAGAAAAAAAACCAAGCGAAGGGGTCATGAACCGGACAAAAAATACATATAAAAATTAGAATTGGAAATGAACTGATCCGGTTCAAATTAAAATTTTTCCGATTCTACCCCTGCCTCCTAGTGCACCTCTTTACCACGCGCGACTCTGACTCTAGCATGATTCCGACCCATTAAATTGAACACTTCTTATTATTAAACTGAACATTTGTAATATATAGCAGTGATGGAGCAGATGGTTATTTTGCTGATGGCACTTACAATAGCTGGATGGAAATGAAACAAAAATATAAAAGGGAAGGGAATGGAAATATGATGGAATGAAAATTTATTTTACATCTATCTGTTTAGTTTATTAATGAAAGGAAAGGAAAAAATTTATCTTCCCTTCTTTTTTTCTCGTTTGGGTGTTTTAATTAAATAGAGGTAAAATATGGCTAATTAAAAAATAAATGACAATTATGACCTTGGACTCTTTTACCTTGTTCAGATCAAACTCAAAAATCTAATTACATAAACCAAAAAATGTTAAAATATTCATAATCAAGTATAGGACCATGATTGACTTTACATCTGTAATTGCCGAATATCTTTGTATTTTTTTTACTTTACATCAGTTTGGAAAAGAAAAGGTAAAATGGATTAATATAATATCTCATCAACATACAAAAAAAAACACACAAGTACAGGGATGGAGAAGTCTAATACGTGCCCCTGGTTGTGTACCTCAATGTGTGCTCTATTTTTGTATTTGGGAGTGGTTAAATTGTTGTTTGTACTTTCATCTGAGCCTTTTATTTTTCTACCTGAAATTGAATTAATAAATGGGTAATCATAGCTCGAATGTTCAATTGAAGGATTACCTTACATACCGGCTAATATGGTACTAGTACCATAGTAACACTTAAAATTCAATTTACTTCAGCAACAGAAAGTAACATCTGGTGCTTCAAAATCTCGAGAGCAATCGTGTTATATATGCCTAAATTTATTTGACATACCCATAACCCATTTATTTTATTTATAAAAATTGCTGGAAATTTGGGCTTTCAAGAAAAAAGAAGATTGTTTTGGTCCAACATATATAGGCCGAAATAAGTTGTGACTGTTTTGAAAACGAATTGAGATTCCGCTATGGCTGTCAAACGTGCAGAACGTACACGGAAATACCTATTTCCGTGTACGTTCCGTTCCGCTGCACGTAAAAAATTTGATTTCCGCTTACGTTACGTTAACAGAACGCAACTAAAATTTCTGACGTTTTCTGTTCCGTCATTTTAAACGGAAAAAACGTTTAAAACGTTAAATCTTTTTCCAGTTAAAATTTTTTTTATGAGATGCCCGTAGGCTAAACCTTAATTAAAACAAACAATATAATGTCTTACAATATCGCTTACAACAATTAAATTTTCCTCTAAAGCTGACCCAACTCCCTAAAAAAAAGGAGAAACAACTAAATTGAGCGGAAAAAAGCCTAAACTGAAACTGTACCAAAAAAGACAGAAAAATGAAAACCAGTAAAGCCGACTAGTTCTAAAAACTATCCTACCAGAATAACTGAAACTAAAACTCAGACCAGGGAATAAAAAGGGGAAAATAAAAATCACTACAGTTTGCAATTAGTGTCTAAAGAGTTTGCAAACTGGTACCAAACTGGTACCAAGCCACAAAAAGATATCTACTCAAAACTATTTTGAAATAATCTATACAAAGCCAAACTAACCAAACTGGTACCAAGCTTGTGCTTGTTCATTTTGGCAACATATTCAAATGTTCTTAACTCAAAACATATAGAAATAACACAAATTACAAAATAATGTTTCTTTGTTTTTTGCTTTAAGTCACACTCGGAGTGACTTGTTTTGTAAACTCTTTGGCATCTCGTAATGAATGCAGGCCCCCTTGAGGGGAGCTATTATAAAAAAAACACAAATCACAAAATAATACAAAACACAAATTAATTTGATAGAAAAAGCGAAAGAAACATAAAGAGAGCAGAAAGATAAAAATAATTGGAAAGAAAGCAAAAGAAAAAGCGAATTAGAGAGAAAACAAGGTGCAAACCTAAAATTGCCAAACCAAAATCAGAAAAACAATAAAAAAAATCAGTAAACCCAAAAATTGTTCGATCCAAAACTGTTCTTACCTGAGCTCTGTTAATCTGTTGCTCCGGTGAACTCGAGAGAGAGAGAGAGAGAGAGGAGCAGACCTGGTCCTCTAGTGCGAGAGTAGAGGACGACCTCCAAACGCCATGGCCACCACCATCCATCGCCATTTTGGTTGGTGCTCGGGCCAGAGAGAGAGAGAGACGCAGCGGTTGACGGAGGGAGAGAGAGAGAGAGAGAGAGAGAGAGAGAGAAAAAGTTGTGGGGTTGAGGTGAGAAGAGGTCATCGGAGAGGAAAGGGAGAAGGGTTTCTCTCGGTGGGGTTCTTGGTGGGGTTCGGATGGAGCGGAGGAGGCAGGCGATAGAGACGAGAGAGGGAGAAAAGGTTGGAGGCGTAGGTTGTCGGCTCAGAACAGGGTTGAGGTGGGGTTTCTCTCGGTGCGACGCTCTCTAGGTTACGAGAGAGAGGGGTTACGAGAGAGAGAGAGAGAGGAGTATATCAGTTGTATATGCGAGAGAGATGGATATGGGCTGCAATTGTAATGGGCTGAACGGAATAACGTTATATTACGTAACGAAACTGGGTCGTTTCGTTTCCGTTCCGTCCAGCTGAACGAAACCATAAATCATTCCGTTTCTGTTCCGCTGGCTGAAACGGAAGCAAAAACTCTTCCATTTCCGCTCCGTTTCGGACGGAACGAAACGGAAACGTTCGAAACGGAGCGGTATTGACAGCCCTAGATTCCGCCCCCAAGACCCAAGATACCAATTGTTTTGCATTTATAGATTTTGAACGATCTGACTTTTTTTTTTTTTTTTCTTTTTCTGTTGGCTTGTGCATCTGCTGTCAGATATAGTTAAGCAATTGTTGAATGGAAAACCAGAGCTAGCGAACCATATGGCCGAAGATGGATGCACACCTCTGGCCCTTGCTGTAATCAACAACAATCTCGAGATTGTGAAGATACTCTTAGAACAGGATCCTAATCTGGCATATATCAAAAATGAAATATCAGGGGATACTCCTTTTCTTCTGGCAGCATGTGGAGGTTATGTGCCAATTGCAAAAGAGATCATTAGCTGTTGTCCTGATTCTGCGTATACTACCAACAAATCATACTCTGCAAATGGACTTCATCTAGATCTAGCTATTAAGAACGAGCGACGGGAGTTTGTCGACTTCATCCTCAGAACACCCCAGCTTCACAGGCTTATTAACCAAGTCGACCAAAATAGCCTGCTTCCCCTACATTATGCTGCTGAAATGTGCAAACCCGAGATTCTTTGATCTTTACTATCCCATAAAGGACAGGATTGCACTGCTCGTAATGTCAACAACCACAATGCACTTGACATGGTCATGGCAAAGCATAGCTTATTGAAGAATCTCGGGTTTGCATAACATTTTATTTTAGATATATATTTATGAAAAATTGAAAACTGCATACCATTCGTTAATTTCCATAATAATGTGTCTAATTGTAGACAAGATCAAGTTGGTGCAATATTTTTATTCTATCACAGAACGAATCATTCACATTGGTGTCAAATGTAATTCCATCTTCTTGGAGGAATGGTGCACAAGAGATGGCAACAGAGATTAAGCAAAAAGAAATTCAAGAGATCAAGTCACTTACAGAGAGGTATGCTACCAACACCTCTCTGGTTGCTGCTCTCCTCACTACAATTACTTTCGCTGCAGCCTTTACCTTGCCAGGAGGCTTCAGCAACGATCCTTCTGATGCCGGCCTACCAATTTTCGCAAGGAAAGCTGCTTTCCAAGTGTTCTTGATATCTGACACCATAGCCATGTGCTCCTCCCTTGCTGTTGCATTTCTCTGTGTTTTGACGACATGGGAGGACTTGGAATTCTTACTGAACTATAGAAAAACAACGAGCCCGCTCATGTGGTGTGCCTACGCAGCTACTTCTCTGGCATTTGGTACTGGTTTATTTACAGTGATGGCACCCAAGAATCTGTGGCTTGCAATAATCATATTGCTAGTCTGCATCATCCTTCCATTCCTCTCCAAGATCATTGGTGATTGGCCCATGATTATGCTTCGTGTCAGGGTCGGCCGTCCTTTTTCGGCCAGACCTTGTTCCAACTATCTAGAATGGATGCATATTAAGAGATCAAATTAAAATGGTGATGTAATTTGTGCATTTTATTACATTCCTAATTAACTAGCATTTAAACCTTTCAATGCATGGTATCTTGAAATTTTCTAGTTTGGCTGCGAGAGCAAATTTTGAGAAGGAAGAATTTGTAGTTTTGTACTGTAAGAATGGAAATAAGTTGAGTCAAAAGTTAATTTATTTTTTGATTAAAGTATGTGTATAATGTGTGTAATGTGCATATTTTGGATTAAATTTAGCGCTGCTAATTTTCGCTATTTAAATCACTGATGGAACATAATAACAATTTAAGTCACTAAAATTTGTGGCGAAGTGACGTATTCCATTAGAGATAATTAAAATTTTAAAATAAATTAAATTATAGGACAATACCAATTATAAAGAACAAATAAAATTAAATTAATTGAATGGCAACTCTCCATTTTTACTAACTGATGAAGGTACGTTGTATGCCTCAATTTATATGGTTCGTTTGCATTTAATAATGGCAAAAAAAAAAAAAAAGATGTTGCAACTCTGCAAAAAAGAATACATGCACGCGGCATATCATCTTGTATCTTTTCATATAAAAATGTTAAATATGAAGATTCAATTCTAAATAGAAAGGGCTCTAAAGATTCTCATTATTAAAAGCCTTGTTTAATTCCATAGCATCTTTCCATAGAAAAATAGATTCGAATAAAAATGTATCTTGTAAAAACAATCTGCATAAATATAAATTGAAACAACATAATAATATCTGAGTCGAACTACAGGCCAAACTAAATGGATCGAAATTTAATTTAATTAATTCGATTAAACACAACACAATCAACCGTTTGCTCTGTAATATATCTCTATTTATCTACTCCTTATAAACACATGTTTGTACTTTCAATCGATTTGATCTGTGGTTGAATCTCGATCGCTATACGAAGAAACAATATGTTTTGACTTTTCATCTAATAAAAAAATAAATTGAGCAACATATATACCTGTATCGTTGGTTGATTAAATAACATATTTTTATTATCTAATATTATTTTTGTTTTTTTATTTATCACGTATGAGAGCAACTTGTGCCAGTATCTTATAAAGATTTGATGCGAACATACATTTAGTAACTAAAATCATTGGCACTTGAAAGTTTTTTGAGGGTAGAGTTAACCCTACAAGATTTTCATTAAATAAGAAGATATGTACAAAAATCGGTCAAAAAGAAAAAATGAATTTACAATCTGAAACAACTTAATCCTACAAACAAACTAATATCATCTGTCGTAAGTTTTCCAAAGAATAGAGTCCTGGATGATCTTCTAATGGAGGTATGTGCATTCGGTCTCTTCCCTTCAAAGATACAGAGGTTTTGATCCTTCCATATTCTCCACATAGCTGCCAGCCATAGACTTGACTTGTTAAGAAGTATTGTTTTATTCCTATCCCAAAAATTAATGACTTCATCAGCTTGGCACTTGAAAGTTGAAAAAACCATAAATTTGATATTTGATATATTAGTTAAACTTCTACATCTGCACAATTACGCTGGCAAGTTTGCAATACAATTTTTTTTTCTGAATCCATCCAATTTATTAAATATCACAATCTCGCATCGAACTGAAATCGAGCTACAGAATCCAGACCAGTGAAGTTTTTATTATTTCCAAATATCTCTTTCTTTTAGAAAATCTAGCTAGAGAATATCTACTATCTAGAGAAATTCTTTCCAAATTTCGTTTGAGGACTCAATTGCAAACTGCTTGCTTGTTGGGGCTCAAATTGATAAATCAAAAATATAATTATTTCGGAATCTCCGTTTTTTTAGGGATCGCCGTTTTCCCGCCAATTAAGAGTTGTAAATGCTATTTTAGCGCCCTTTGCCCCTTTCTCCTTCTCGTCAAAAACACTAGCAACGCGAAGAGGCGAAAGAAAAGAATGCATCGCGATTGGGGAGGCTAAGCAAACTGATATTGACGAGACATGAAGTCTAATCCGTGAATTTATTTTAGATTTAATCGCTGGTTAGTGGTTATTTGTAATTTCTGTTCATTATTTGGATTAATGGCCTTATACCATTTTCAATTTCAATAAGGCCCTCATCAAAATGATTTTTACGTGGGATTTCATTTCAATTTAATTGATTTTTGTAGGATTTCGTTGGATCTAATTACATGAAAATTCCAATCAAATGACATCAAATTTCTTTATTTTGATAAAAAATTTTCCAACGAAATAAAATGAAATGAAATCCCACGTTAAAAAAGTGGAATTTTGACGAGGGCCTTAGTTCCTAGTTCGTGCCTATCTTTGTGCCTTTATATCCCCTTTTCTTTACCCGACTAGTAATTTATGTGTTTATTACATAACTAAGCCGATTTATATATTTGGGCATTTGGGCATTAACTCACTCTTTTTTCAAGCATGGTTTCAGCCCTAGTTTTATATTTGTAAAGCCCAGATCAAATTTAGAACTAAGATCAAATTTGTAAAGCCCTAGTTTTCAAGCATGGTTTCAGCCCTAGTTTTTCACGTGTTGTCTAAGCCCTAAAATAAACGATTTATTTATTTGGGCACAACTAACAGCAAAAGGATAAAAAAGAAGGTTCCACCAAACAAAGCCAATCACCTAAGAACTCAGAATGCTTCTGTTGTGTTTGTGTAGTACCTGAGACCTAATTAATTTCTCTGTTATAAATGACATTAGTGGCAATTTATTTTCACTAATCGTTTGTATGATTGCTTTGTTTAGACACCAACTGAGAAACTTAACTCCCTACTCATAATGGCACCCAAGAAACTGACTGTTTTACGAGTGATTTGGGCAAACTTAGATCCCAATCTCCTCCGCATCATCTCCAAGAAGCTAGGCGACATCTCCAGCTTTGTCTGTTTTCGTGCCGTATGCAAGAGGTGGCGTGCAGCCACCAGTATCTCTGACCCTCCTGCACAGTTCCCGTGGGTTATTGATTGGCCTCGAGGCAAAGGCAAGCCGGATGACACTTTCCGGTTCTATTCCTTCAACTCTCGTAAAACTCACACCTTTCAAGTCCCAGATGCTCACATCTACGGCCCATCTGATGGGCACATGTTGATTTATGAAGGGGATCAATCCAGCAAGGAGTGTCAGTCATTTCTGAACCCTCTTGCCTGGACAGAGCGGTTTGTTCCAGAGGAAGTACCTGTTGATAATGTGCATCCCATTCGTCTTGGCTGCAATTTAATTCAAAATGAACCTGCATTAGTTTATCAAAAGAGTGCACATTCTACTTTGTTCTTTTCACAATCTGCGAAGCAATGGACCAAGACGAGAGTTCCATCATTTAAAACAGTTGCATTCTACGATCACAAATTCTTCCTCACAGGTTATGGAATTGGGAATTCAAGGATTAGAGTTATTGACGAAGCCACTGGGGTTGTGTTATCTTACTTGCCGCTTCCTACTGATGATTTTTATCATGGATACCTCATTGCAACTGATGATGGTTTGCTGGCTGTGGAAGTGATAGGGTCCATAAGTTATGCCCTTTCTTCTGATTGATGTGAAGGAGTGCCAGTTTGAGGTGTACCGGCTCGAGAACTATCCCCAGAATTCACATTGGAACAAATTTAGTGGAATTGGGGACCTGATGCTGTTTCTGGACCAGCAAAATGGCTTCAGCTTGAAGGCCAGTGACATTGGTGGATTTAAAGGTAACTGCATCTATTTTATCACTACTGGCAGTAAGAAACCTAAGTCAGGTAGTGAGCATGTGATAGGAAGGTTTGACTTGGAATCAAACACCACTGAAAGGATTCCTGCACCGGCCTGGCTTGGCATAAGGACCTGGGAAAGACAGGCTGGTTGGTTTTTGCCTACTCTGAAGTAGTTTCACAACATATTAGTGATGTGATGTTTAGTTTTTAGTACTGGTGATCGACTTTCTAGTGTTGTAACTTGTAACTTGCTTTTTGAGCATCAGCTGAATGCAATAGACTATCTAGTGGATGTTTGCATGATTTTGTACTCTCACAATTCTATTTTGTTTGAACGGGTTTGAATTCCATTAATATATGCATTTTGTTTGTTTGATTTTGAGACGAGCAGGATGATGTTTATGCCTGCTTTATGTATCGATTTTTTGGACCACCTAATGAATTTTTCTAAAAACCGTTTTTCAAAAATTGTTCACTATATGCATTCAGTCCAATAAAGAACCTCCATGGGAAAAGGTAATGTTCAGAGAGTCAATTTTTTTTTCCGCCTTCAAGTAGGTACAACATTTCTCCTTATTAACTAGATAAGCCACTGTCTAGCTTTGTCAGGAAAAAAAAAAATTCTCCTCTATGACGTAACTTTTGTATTTTTTTTTTTTTGAGAAAAAAATGGAGATCTAGTCTCCATCTTTTTAAATTAAAGTAAAATGTTTTACTACTTTTGTATTTTTTTAAAAATTTATTTTATGTAAATATCTAAATATTTATATGGACTTCATTTAATTACTTTTTTATTTTTGACAAAATTTATAATCTTGTAAATTTTATTAACGATCCACATTGCTTCAAAAGAAAGTAACAATATCCTTAAATTTAAGCAGCTTTTTTCATCACAATTTACACATTACACACCTGGCAATGGTATGTTTTATTCGATCTGCATAAAACATAAATTGTATACCTACATAATAATCCTCAACCGAACAAAATGTACCAAACCTTTACTTTACACTATGTTTGGTTCGGTAGCAGTAGTCATTTGATTAAACATTATCGATATTAAATTTTTTATTTGTAACCAAAATAATAGAACTTGGAATAATTTATCAGGTTTTGATATGACTAAAATTTACCGTTCGAACTTTTCTTTTTTAGAAAAACTGGACAGAGGCTGTCAAGTGGTTCCAACTTGGAAAAGTAAAATGCTGATCTTTAACATGTTCAAATAATTTTACTTTTTGACACATCATTATGCCAATAAAATCTACAATAACATCGAAGAAACCAGACAAGTACAATTTTTAATTCTTCCGAACCAAAGTTAACAAAACTCCAAAGTGCCCTGAAAGTTCAGCATCCCAAGTCGTTTGAGGACTCAATCGCAAAAATCTGCTTGCTTGTTTGGGCTTATATTAGAAAACCAAAATAAAATTATTTTGAAAGGTCGATTGTGTATAAACGGAAACATTCTAGGGTTCTCTATTTTCCCTCCAACTGAGGCCTCAAGATGCTAATTTAGCGCCCTTTCTCGTCCTACTCAGAAACCCTAGCAACACAAGAGCGGAAAGAAAAAAATGATTCCCAATTTCGGAGATTAAGCGAACTGATATTAACGCGAAATGGCGTCTATTCCGTGAATTAATTTTAGTTTCCGACGTTGGTGAGTGCCTATTTGTAATTCCTGTTCATTTTTGGATTTAGTCTCTTCCTAGATTGTAATGTTGTGAATGTGACCTTCTCTAGCCGGATCTACTGTTAAAACTGAAATGCTTCATTAAGTTTGTGCCCTTATGACCCTCAAAAAAAAGTTTGTGCCCTTGTACCCTTTTTTTTTCTTGTACCCGTTAAGTATTAAATGTATTTTCAGAACCTAAGTCGGTTTATTTATTTGGGCAGAAACTCACTAATTTTCATCAATCTGTTGTGTAATTGTTTTATTTAGACACCATACAGAGAAACTTAATTCTCTACTCATAATGGCACCCAAGAAACAGTGTACTTCACGAGTGAGTTGGGAACAGTTAGATCCTGATCTCCTCCGCATCATCTCCAAGAAGCTATGCGACATCTCCAGCTTCGTCTGTTTTCGCGCTGTATGCAAGAGGTGGCGTGCTGTCACCAGTCTGTCCGATCCTCCTCCCCAATTTCCGTGGGTTATTGATTGGCCTAAAGCTAAAAGCAGCGGCGAGCTCGAGTCTGTTTTTCGGTTCTATTCCATCAACTCTCGCAAAACTCACGCCTTTGTAGTCCCACACGCTTATATCTTTGGACCATCTGATGGAAGCGTGTTGATTTATGAACGGGATCGATCTGACAAGGAGTGTCAGTCATTTCTGAACCCTCTTGCCTGGAGAGAGCGGTTTGTTCCATTGGAGGTGCCGGTTGATAATACTGTGCGTCCCATCCGACTTGCCCGCAACTTAATTCAAAATGTTGAACCTGCATTGTTTTATGAGGAGAATGCACATTATATTTTGTGCTTCTGGCAATCTGCGAAGAATAAATGGGCTGGGGTGAGAGTTCCACGTTTAAAAACAGTTGTATTCTATGATCACAAGTTCTTCGTTACAGATGATGAAATTAACTATACGAGGATTAGAGTTATTGATGAATCTACTGGAGCTGTATTATCTTATTTGCCACCGCCTACCGACAATTTCTATCATGGGTACCTCATTGCAACTGATGATGGTTTGCTGGCTGTAGAAGTGATAAGGTCCATAGCTGTTATACCTTATCTAAAGATTGATCTGGAGGAATGCCAGTTTGAGGTGTACCGGCTCGAGAACTATCCCCAGAATCCACACTGGACCAAATTGAGGGGAATTGGGGACCTGATGCTGTTTTTGGACCAGCAAAATGGCTTCAGCTTGAAGGCCAGTGACTTTGGTGGATTTAAAGGTAACTGCATCTATTTTATCACTGCTGGTAAGAAGTGGCCTAAACGAGGAAGTGAGCATGTAATAGCTAGGTTTGACATAGAATCAAACAAGACTGAAAGGATTCCTGCACCGGCCTGGCTTGGCCGAAGGTTCTTTGAAAGACAAGCTGCTTGGTTTATGCCTACTCTACTCTGAACTAGCTTGACAAAATATCTGTAATTTACTTTTTGAGTTTTTAGTACTGGGTCTGACCCTCAAGTGGTATGAGGTGTCTTTTGAATATTAAGTTATTGACTTATGGAACAGACTTTTCTAGTAGGGAGTTTGCATGATTTTGTAGTCTCATATTTCTATCTTGTATGACCGGATTCAAACTCCGTTTATATATATAATATTGGTGTACTTTTTTTATTTTGGTTGTTTGATTTTGAGGCGAGCTGGATGGTCGTTACATCTAGTTGTAGAATGTGTTTGTGCGGTCTTCCAAAGACCAATTATCTAAGTTGTCTTGAATAATAATCTCTTTGAGTAATACATGCTTACTGAAATATAAAGTAAAATTTAGGTTCTATCATTGAACTCCATTATTTTGATTACTAAATATTATATAGTTCATGCTTTCTCATTGTATTTCAGTTGCCGATACTTTGTTCCCAAAAAAAAAAAAAAAAATCAAGTGGTCAACTTAGATCCGAATCCGACATTCATCACGAAGCCCAAAAATATAGCTAGTAGTCTTACAAAACACAGTACCAAAACAAAATAAACTAACTAGTTGAGATGTTAAGGATCTCATTTGATACCTAACAAAAGTCCAGGCAACGGATCCTCCTCATCAGAAACATCAATACATTACAAAACATTTAACCTTTGTTTTATAACCCAAAGGCGTACTCCCTTCAACAACATTCCTTACATAATGAGAACAACAAAAAGATGACAGAATCACAGAACAAACAGTTGCCAGCTCTTTTTACCTCACCATCGTCCAGTCATCTAATATTAATCGTTACATTTTCGTCGTGGCAGAAAATCACTACCTTAGCATCTGAGGAAGTTAGCTCTGCCTTCTGCAGCTCATCTATCATGCCTGGTGTAACAATAGACTGAGTCGAACACTCAAACTTCATTAGCTTAAGCACTTTTGCATTCAACAGAGAACTTTCCCAATATTACGGCAATCATGGCATCATTCACGTTTATTGTGACACTTTTCAAAGTCTGATTGAGGCAAGAGATACCATCTCGCTTCTTTCCAAGTAACTCTTCCTTCAGAATCTCAACACAATTGTCCTCATCTGAATGACCACACAACAACTGCAATAATTAAATTATGAACTTCAGTTAAATAATGAATTAATGATTGATCCCAAAAACCTCACAAGTCATGATACATAAAAGAATAAAATTATGCGACAGTACAGCTACAGACAGCTAATACAATCCATAAATTGTACAGAGAACTGCTCAGTACTATGTTAGAGTATTTTGTAGTCGAAAAGTTTAGAAGAAGTAAGAACTGCAAATAAAGAATTACTTTGCAATTTTCACTAGGAGGCTACCAAATCAAGAATGACAATTACTTATGGAACTGTTACATGTTGAAGAATAACCATTAAATTGTATGGTGACACAACATCCAAAGGCAAAAGCCTTTGAAATAGATTCCAAGGGAAAAAAACGAAAACTAATCTATACATTTAGTTCTTCAACAAACAGCATGCTCCTAAGCAACCGAAAGAAAGCATTATACATCGTCTTCACCATGGTTTCAATGATGAACGAGAACCATAGGCTTTTTAGTCGGGGAAAAGTGAAATTAAACGGCAAAGGGACAAGATACAAACACTGTGTAGAAACATGAAAAAACAAAAAAGATCAGAAAACAGGCAAAAGTCCTCCATGTTATACACCATTACTGATTGGACCTTTCAGAAAAAAGAAGGAAAAATTAGATATAACCCTCTCGAAACATCTCCAATTAGATATAACCCCCTCCAAACGTCAAAATTAGATATAACCCCTTTTAATCATCTCATTCATAGATATAAACCCTTTTCAATCATTTTTATATATTTTAACGATATCTTTTTAAAAAATATTGAGTTGCATTAATATTGGACGAAAATGCCCTCTTCCCTTACAGAACCTTTCACTTCTCACTTGAAAGAAACAGAAAATCGGTTTTTTATCAAGCTATTTTCCAAAAAAAATTGCTGACTAGCGAAGAATTGGTAAAGGCATAGGTCTGATTATGGAGTTTTGATCAACAAGGTAATTCTTTGTTTTTTGAATAGCTTGAATAGTAGGGGCGTAGGTTGACCGGCATTAATTTTCAGAAAACGTGTAATTTTGGTTTGGTATCAAATTTAAAATTCTTTTTTGAGGGTTAGCAAACTTACCGGTATCTGTAGAAGTGGAGCAACATGGCACAAATTTAAAATTCTTATCTCGTTCTCTTTTGTGCAATTTAATAATTTTATTCATATGGTCAAGTGGGCATCTAACAATGCTTTTACTGGTACAATATATAACATCTATATCAGCACCTGATATGTTTATAAAACCCGTATGCTTCCATGCATGTAGAGATCAACCTACTTCAATGTAAAGATTTTTGTGTCTAGCAATGAAATATAAACTTCCAAAAAGGACATGCGATTATATGATTCATATCTTGACAAGAAATGTTAATATGGTATATGGCATCTGGACAAATGTGATACAAATCTAGAAAGTCTTTGATTCGTTGAAATAGTGATAGCTATCAATATACTACAATGTAAAAAGTGCTAACAACAAGCAACAAAACAAAAAGAAAGCCTTTGATTTGTTAATATAACATTTCCTTAACAAGCGGGAAGGTGAAAAGTCCTGTATAGGGAAGAGGGCATTTTCGTCCAATATTAATACAGCTCATTATTTTTTAAAAATATATCGTTAAAATATATAAAAATGATTGAAAAGGGTTTATATCTATGAATGAGATGATTAAAAGGGGTTATATCTAATTTTGACGTTTGGAGGGGGTTATATCTAATTGGAGATGTTTCGAGGGGGTTATATCTAATTTTGCCAAAAAAGGAAAGGTTCCATAATAGCAGAGAAAGCTAAAAAAACAGAAGATTAAGTAAATTGTGCATAGCAACAGCAGTATTCTCACTTCTTAGTTAAAGTTAGGTAACCACGCCAACATAAAAAGCTTATACCTTGAGAATATGGTAGTGCAAATTGAGAGAAGAAACGGTGGCAACACTAGTCAGCAGCCCCAGAGCCACCGGAGCAAACTTTTTTGAACTAGAATCTGTGTGGTTCAAAGTACGAATTTTAACTTGCTCCAAACACGGGGCTGCAGAAATAACCAACACTTTATCAACAGATCAGTCATCAATTTTAAACTTCAGATGGCTAAGCAATGGCGAACTGATATTTACTGACAATGTAACTTGTGTCTCCTTAAAACCTGAACAGGAAAAAGTGGTTAGGTTGTTTGAAGTATGAATGAGAAAATGAAGATGGTCATTGGAGATTTCAACATCTTCCAAGGATAAAGTGGTGAGGCTGTGGAAGCCCCGAAAACCAGCGGGTAGTAGGATACGACATCCGAAGATTTGGAGCACTTTAAGAGAGTGAAAGGGTGGGAGATGGACATGGAGCGGCTGATTGCAGGAGCTTAGTTGGGAGCGTTTCGACGCCGCCTTTTTGAAGAAGCAAGTCGAGGAGGTTCTGGATAAGAGCTGATTGGGAGGTGCGGAAGAGGTGGCAGAGCTTGAAGACAACGAGAGGGCCCCGGAGAGACGAGACTAGGTGGTGGACGCGCTCAATCCAGTTGGAAGTGACATTGTAATCAGATTCGCCTAATTGGTCTACGTTCAAATAGCAAAAACCGAGGCGGAGGCAGGGGAGGAGGGTCCAGTGATGGCGCCAGGAGCGAGCGAGAGCCGATGTACGGACGGCATCCTTGACGTCGAGGCGGGAGAGAATGGACACTATGATTTCTACGGGAAGTGCGCTGATCCGATCGCATTCGCCTCCTTCCGTCGAGAGGAGACGAGTGGGAACTGGGAAAGGGAATTCACATAAGTTGGTTCTACTTCTTTTGCGCTCCATGATCCGATTGATTAGCCGAGCTATCTTGAATTATGGGATTAAACATTTACAGAAATATACTCAGATTGAGATCATTTACATGATTACATCCAAAAAATAAGTTAAGATTCTTTTCTTGTATTTCCTAATAGAGCAATACAATGATTTAAAATTGAGGATTACCTTTTCAAACGTTTTGCCAATATCCTTGTGCGTAGTGTTAATGTGTTATATTTATGCCTGCCGACGGGATGACGTTACTATGGACATTCTGTTCATACGAAACGAATAACGGTACAAAATTTCATTTAGTTTCAGAAAATAGAACTGTAAACATATGGCCTATTTCGCTTTCGTTTCGACAAATAGTGCAGTTTTTAGTGTAAACCCATGTCGTTCCGTTCCGTTTGGACGGAACGTATAACAAAATAAAATGACATTTCATTTTTTAAACAAAATGAAAAATGAAATGAAACAGCCATACCGTTTATAAAACAAAATGACAAACGGAATGACCCATTCCGTTGCCGTATAACACGTTAAACAGGCCTAGTTATATTGTTGCTCTGACTTGAGATCACTGTTTTCAATACCCTACCACTTACTGGAAAATTCTGATAATACCGGATACCGGAACGGTGGCCGAAATGGCAGTATTCGATATTTAGAGAGGAAATACTGGGTTTCGATCACTAACCGATATGATGCCGGTAGGGTATTGAAAACCATGTTTGAGATTTGCTTCTCAGGCTGATCATACGCATTATTTGTTCTTAGTGGGTGGTTACCTTTGATACCACTGTATAGAAAAAAAAAATCCAAATATAGTGACTGAACTAATATATTGGACTGACTTAATAATTTTATTTAAAATCTAAATCTCCTTGTAAAGACGGATATTACGGTCATTTTAATTAGTCAGTGCCATATAATCAATTTGTATTGTTTTATAGTGGCATAAAAACCAATTATTTATTTTGCAGTTGTATATATCAAATTTCAATTTTTTACAATTGCATAAACCAAAATGTCCCTAAAATTTACTTATTACCATAATAATAAAAATCTATTTTTTATCTTTAAATATTGAGATAACTCACAATGTATTTCTAATTCATCCTATTTTTTAAATATCACAATCGACATCAGTTTGAAATTGAGGTATTGTAATTTTTAAGCGGGGCCAAATAATTTGAAAATTTCAAATTACTTTAGTCTGGAACAAATTTTATCCGCTTAAAACTAATTATATTGAACCATCCAAATGACCTTAGTTTTTGGCACATTCCTGTGCTCAGATCATCACACTTTATCGCTCGAGAACTAAATTACAAAATATGCTTACTCTGGGCGTATGACAATAAATAAAAATATTATGGGTGTGTTTGGTTTTGGTTGAATAAGTCTTATTCCGAATAAGTCTTATTCGGGATGAAACCAAACACATTTTGAATAAGTTTTATTTCGAATAAGAGCTTATTCAATTCTTTATTTTAATACCACCTATATGGTAGAATTAAATTCTTATTCGGAATAAAAGAAGAGAGGAGAAAAAAATTTTATTTAAATTCTTATTCTATTCTATTCTAATGTGTAACAAACACACCCTATGATTTTGGAAGGTCGATTGCATAAATATGTTAGGGTCGCTATTTTCCCTCCCCCAAAGCCCATTTTACCGCCCTTTCTAATTCTCGTCAAAACCCTAGAAACCAGGAGAGGCAATCAGGCAAAAAAATGCATCGCGATTTCAGAGGCGAAATGGAGTCTAATCCGTGAATTAATTGTAGTTTTCGAAGTTGGTGAGTGCATATTTGTAATTCCTGTTCGTTGCTTGGATTTAGTCTTTTCATAGATGGTACATGTTGTGAAATGTGACCTTTTCTTACAAGATTTCTGTTCGTTATCTTAAATTAATGGGATTACACCACTAGTAATCTGTTCCTAGCTTATATACCTTATCTTTATGTTGTAAATGTGACCTTCTCTTACGGTCTTACCAGATTTACTGTTATAAATTGGAATCCTCTCCCAGTTGATACCCTTCCAAATTTGAGAAATAAATTCCTTTCTTGTTACCCATCTAAGTATTTACTGCCGTTTCACAACTTTAGACAGCTTATTTAGTTATTTATTTGGGCAAGCCTCTCTGATTTTTGTTTTGCAAGTATTGTTTAGGCCTTGGTTCTTACTTCTTACATTTGTAAAACCAGATCAAATGTAGATAAACCAAGTGTGTTTGAGCCCTAATTACTTTATTTATAACCATCAAGCAGATCTAACAGCAAAAATAAAAATAACAAATAATGTTTCACTTCACCAAACACAAACCACCTAAAATTCATATCAGTATCTGTTGTCTGCAAGTATTTGAGACCAAGTTCCTTTACTATATGTAGCATTAATGGCATTTGATCTTCATTAATTGTTTACGTAACAGTTTTAAGTTAGACGCCATACTGAGAAGATGAACTCCACACTTGTGATGGCACCCAAGAAGAAGAGCTCACGAGTGAGTTGGGCACGATTAGATCCCGATCTCCTCCGCATCATCTCCAAGAAGCTATTTGATATCTTCAGCTTCATCTGTTTTCGCGCTGTATGCAAGAGGTGGCGCGCAGCCACCAGTCTTTCCGACCCTCCCCGCCAATTTCCATGTGTTATTGATTGGCCCAAAGGCAAAGGAAAGCTGGATGACACGTTGCGAGTCTATTCCGTCAACTCTGACAGAACTCACACCTTCCATGTCCCAGATGCTCGCTTCTACGGACCATCTGATGGACACATGTTGCTTTATGAATGTGATCGATCTCTCGAGGAGTGTCTGTCATTTCTGAACCCTCTTGCCTGGAAAGAGCGGTTTGTTCCAGTGGATGTGCCAGTTAATAATGTGGATCCCATTCGTCTTGGCCGCAACTTAATTCGAAATGATGAACCTGCTTTGTTTTATAAGGACGACGAACATCATTTTTTGTGCTTCTGGCAATCTGAGAAAAATGACTGGACCGAGATGACAGTTCCATTCATACAAACAGTTGCATTCTATGATCACAAATTCTTCTTTGCAGAATGGGGACATCAGAACAAAAGGGTTGGAGTTATTGATGAAACCACTGGAGTTCTGTTATCATACTTGCCTCCTCCTTCGGATGATTTTTATCATAGATACCTCATTGCAACTGATGATGGTTTGCTGGCTGTCGAAATGAAAGACGGCATGTCAATCTTACCTTCTCTTGTAAATGATCTGACAAAGTGCCAGTTTGAGGTGTTCCGACTCGAGAACTATCCCCAAAATTCACATTGGATCAAATTGAGTGAAATTGGGGACCTGATGTTGTTTTTGGACAAGCAAAATGGCTTCAGCTTGAAGGCCAGTGACTTTGGTGGATTTAAAGGTAATTGCATTTATTTTATCACTTTTGGTAGTAAGTTCCCTAAACGAGGATATGAGTATGTGATAGGCAGGTTTGACTTGGAATCAAACAGAACTGAAAGGGTTCCTGCACCGGCCTGGCTGGGCATAAGAAAGTGGGAAAGACGGGCTGCCTGGTTTATACCTACTCTAAACTAGCTTGACAACATATTAGTGATGTACGTTTTAGTCGATTTATAAAAAAAAATGTACGTTTTAGTTTGTAGTACTGTTGAGTGGTATCTGACTCGTGTTATAAGTTGTTTTTTGAGTATTAACTGATGCAATAGGCTATCCTGTTGGAAGTTCGCAAACTTTTGCCCTCTCATTTTCTATTTGGCATGAACTTTAAACTCCATTATATGCACTTCGTGTTGTTTTTTGTTTGTTTTTGGTTTTGAGGTTAGCAGGATGGTGTTTATTTGCTCTGTTGTAATATTTGTAAAATGTTGTAAATTGCTTGTGCTATTTTCCAATGAGCAACATCATCTAGCTTGTCCTGTCATTAATTTATTTGATTAGTAAATGCTTACTAAAATATAAAATATTTGGTATCTTGAAGAAATAATGGAATCTTGAGTATAAGTGAACGTGGAAATAACCAAGACATGAATTACCTTAAGTTTTGATGAATGAAACACTTATAAAGACTTGCACGATCTCCGGTAAAGCAAACCACGTCTCTTGCAAACTTACAGATGTCTGCCTTCTCTCCACTACGTTCTTCACTCCTTTTTTTTTCTTTTCTTTTGGATAAAAGCAACCCAAAATGGAGTGCCAGCTTACTATTAAGCAAAGAGTACGATACAGAGAATGCAAATTCCCTCTAACTAAAGATTTCTCCAATCACGAGTTCATCACACAAAAGAACCTAAAAAGGCCTTCTAACTAAGGTCTCAGTTAAAGAAATCTAAAACATTTCAGTTTCTACAAACTAGACATAGGAAGATCAAACAGAAGAAATAATTGTTTCGGAAAAAAATGTTAGACCTATGAAAATAAACTAATTGTCCTAGAAAAAAAAAAGCTAATTGTCTTAGAAAATATTACTAATTGTCTTTGAAAAAAAAAAGTTAATTGTCCTGGCAAAAATTATTCGTCATGGAAAAAATACTAATTGTCTTGGAAAAAAATTAATTATTTTAGAAAATGTTACTAACTGTCTTTGGAAAGAAAAAAGTTAGTTAATTGTCTTTGAAAAAAAATGTTAATTGTTTTGGAAAAAAACGAGGTGGGGGAGGGAGGAAAACATAGGTGCTAGAAAGAGGAGGGGAGTACATTCGAGATGATAAATCTAAGAAATGATGGGAATGACCTACAAAGATTTTTAACGGTTAATAATTTTATTTTGAAAATAAAAGCGTTTTCAAGAGGATGATGAGATGATAAATTAGAGAATTATCTTTGTCAACCGCAAAAGAATTTATATGAAAATGTATCGTTTTTTACCGCTAATGAAATTTCTATATCCATTCTGCACTCCTGCACGTGGACATAAATGTAAAATTCAGTCGGACCGATTTTTTACTTTTCCGCCTTCATGTTAGGGTTGTAGGTGCAACATTTCTCCTTTATCACTGCGGTAGACTGGTAGGTACATGTATTACATAATTTTTTTTTTCTTTGAAAAAAATTATTATATGTAAATATTTATATGGACTTTAACTGATTGATTTATAATATTTTAATTTATTAGCAATTCCCACTGCTTCATAAGAAATAATAAATTCCTCAAATTTGAGCAACTCTCTATCACAATTATTCACAGCACACCCAGCATTCTTTCAGAACCAGTGTTTTTAAAACCCTACCGGTTATCGGAAATTTTCGGTAAAATCGGGTACCGGATCAGGATCCGGTAGGATATGCCTCCTAAAATCCGCTAGTCATGAACCGGCTAAAACCGGTCAAAAACCAAAAATATCGGAAAATCACAGTACCGTCTGACCGATTTTTCTTCTTTGTTATTACTATGTTTGCTATGTTTTAATTCCTTTCCCGTATTCCCAGAAATTTTTTTTTTACTTTCTATCAATTTTCGCTAATAACTAAGAAGGAAAGAAATATTGGGATTTAGCATTTTTATCCTAATTTCTTTCCCCACTTCCATGATTTCATCCTTCCTCTCTCTTTATTTTGGCAACATTTCCTGCTACGTCCTCTTTCCTTTTCAATTTTTTTTTTTTTTTGGCTAATGAAGCAGCTAGTTCGCAAATTTAAGTCCCTACCAGATAATACCTTCAATTGATTATTTGATTACTAGTTTAAACCTCTACAAGACCTTTTTTGTGATAAATGCTTAACATTAGACATCAAAACATTACAATAATAGATGAAAAACAAATCATAAAAATAATCTAACCATATCCCTATGGCTCCGTTTGGATGGCTTCTTTCCAGAATAAGGAATAAGGAATAACTACTTTTTACCAATAAATTTATTTTTAACCATCTCTTCCCTAGGTAGCCACTACCTAGCTTGTCAAAAAAAAAAATCATCCAAACTCTTCACAAAAATTACACACTTCCCAATAAATTTACCCATTCCCAATAAATTTCTTCCCTTCTTTCTTCTTCCTACCTTATTCTCAACGCATCCAAACGGAGTCTGTATGACGAAGGAGGAACCTTCACTTGGTATTATAAATAAGCAGGTAGGAAAATAAAAAAATACTCCAATTCCAGGATTCTTTTCTACAGTACTCCTGCTGACATCATAATGACGTCATCAGAAAAAATGATCTGAATCGTTGGATCAAAATTATCGATTTGTCTGTCGTCTATTTCGATCTCTCCGTCGCTCCTTTTTCTCTCTTTCTTCCTTTTCCCCTCCTTTCTCCGAATCCCATCGAGAGCCCTACACCGTCTCCCTCATTTTCACTCAAAATTCTTCCACCGAATGCTCAGGGAAGCTGAGGTTTTGAGCTTCTCCATATCAAGGTTTTTCTCTCATCTCTCTCTCCTTTCTTTATCTCTATGATTTCTTCTCCTATTCTTTCCAGAGCATTCGCCTATCTTCTTTCTCTACTGACCAGATATGCTTCACTTTTCTTTTTAGAATTATAGAGACCATACCTACGGCGAATGAAGCCAAACCTGCAGCAAAGAAGCGATTGATAAAGGTTTTCTTCTGATTTCCTCGAGCCCTGCGCGAAGCCAAACCTGCAGCTTCCCTGAGATCTGGTTGGCACGAAGCAGCTGTGGCTTCATCACGGGAGCCTTCGAGACCACGCTCAGACTGCGATTCTAACAAGAGGCACACAACTATTGAAAATTCAATCTAGCTTATCTCAGTTCGCTTCTCTTTCTCTCACTTTTTTTTTCATTTTTGCATCAAATGGTGTACAATATGCTCTTCTCCATCTCCGTTTAGCATCGGTTTTGTTTTTAATTGGATCAAAGGGGTCATATTTTGGCGAATTAGTTTCTTTTATCTTCTTCTACATCCCTTCTCAGCTCAATTGAGCTTTTACTCTCTCCTCATTTTTTTTTTGTGAACTCACAGCTCTCAAGAAGAAAGAGGAAAAGATGCAAGGTGCGCGGCCCCCTTCGATTTCTAGAGAAACAACTCTTTATTTTGTTTTGTTCTTCTCCTCTCAGGTTCTTATCTCCCTTTCCTTGATTTCCTTCTATGTTACAATCTCATCTGCACATGTGTTTTTTGTTTTCATCATTGATTTTGTGGTTTTTACCTGCTTGCAGTTCATTCCTCCAAATTTCACTCTTATCTCAACCTATTCTGGTGATATTTTTGAACGCAATATTTTTAAGGTTTGATTTCTACTCAACAATGTAAGGTCCCAACTTTAATTTTGCAAAATAATGTGTTCCACATATGAAATTGTAGAAGTTATTTTGCAAATAAATTAGTTATTAAGCTTGCAAATACTACGTCTGATGCTACTAAGGAGCAGAAAACTGGGCTTAGAAAGAAATAACAGTAAAATTGAGCATTTTATCTTAATTTTACTGGTGCAACATACTTATGTTACAATTGATGATATATATATATATAATTTTTATCTGAAATTGATTCTGCCTTTCTAAAGAAAAAAATATTTTCTTCTTATACTTTTGCTCTCCCTTTTCTTTCTGTATGGGTAAGCTTCGATTTGACAAATTTGTAAGCAGTTGAGGTGGTAATGGCAAAGAGGTCACAACAAGACTACAATCTAGGAGATTAAAGGGGCTCGCTTGATGTTTTGAAAAATACAACCTTGCTTTTGGTCTGTTCACTCCCCGCCTCTTTGAGGTAAATAACTTACCTAACTAAATATTTGATTTTAATCCTCCATTTATTGATTTTATTGCTATTGTGCTATTAAGATATCTATTGAGATATGCGTTAGAATTTCGCCTAATTAATTAACTATTAACGAAAATTGATATGTTACAATTCATGTTTTCATATTGTGTTGGTCAAGTCAAAACTATGTATAACAACATATTGAACGGTTTATGAGCGAGGAGGGTATTTTTGTCAACTGTTTATAAATATGATTGGAATGCCATAGGTTTACAATTAATGTTATTCTTATTGAATCTCAATCTTTTCTGGAGCTATTAAGATTGTAAAAATTGAATTTTATTTGTGCTTTATGTGATGGAGCTGATGCTTGGTTGTGCATTGATTTGTTGAAAATCCATTGCCTTCATACATGCTCCCTCTGCTGTTAGCTGCACCTACAAACCACAAAGGTCATTAGTGGGTCTTCATGCTGTGTTTTCAATTGGATTCTAAATGAATCTATATTGAGACTGTGCAGTGTGTTTATTTCTGATTCTTATGGCCAAGTGAATAGGACGCTCTATACTTTTTGGTTCCACCTTTTTTTCTTATATATTATCTGTTCAGCAGTTTATTTTCTTATTGATATTCTTAGGTGATGGATACCGAAGGAAAGTTAAAATGTTTGTTTTTTTATTAACTTCGTTAAGATTCATAATGATAAAAAAAAAGGATTATGGATTGCAAAACTATTCTAGCAAATTCAGATACTAGAGTCTGGTGATCTAATAAAATGGAAAATAGTCTTTAGAGAAGTGTTTATATATATATATATATATATATAGAGAGAGAAATGCTATGGTGCATCGCGATGTATTAAGGCTTTTGTACATCGCGATCATATTTGTCGATAGTTTTACAAATTGAAAATCTAATTAAACAAATGCAATCTACATATTGAAATCTCATTACAAACCAAATTTTATATTTTTTCGAATTTTTTTACTATTTTTTCCGATTTTTTTAAAATCTGCCATTTTTAGAATTTCTTTATTATTAATTGGTTTCCAAAAAAGGAAAGTTTTAGAAAAATCGAAAAAAAATAGTAAAAAAATTTCAAAAAATATAAAATTTGGTTTGTAATGAGATTTCAATATGTAGATTGGATTGGTTTAATTAGATTTTGTCTATTTATAAAACGGTTGACGGATAATGATCGCGATGTACAAAAGCCTCAATACATCGCGATGCACCATAGCATATCCCTATATATATATGGGATCTATGGAATGCAAGGGCTTAGGGAAGTAGCTTAAGATGATGTGAATGCTCATTACCAGTTCTTTTTACCTGTAGAAACTAATGTTACTGGTATGTTGTGCCATTACTGCCTCTTTTTTATTTTGTTTTCAATATATATAAAATCCAACTGTATCCAATTTAGCAAAAAAAAAAAAATTACAGATCTGTTGCTTAGGTAAGAAGTGAAGAGGTGTTATGGCTGTCGTTGTATAAGATGGGTATGTGTCAATATTAGCTATAGAGCATCTAATTGATGTACTTGATTTTTAAGATGGTGCATTTTGCGTTTCCATAATAAATTTAGTATGCCACATGGCCACATGGATATCTTACAATGCAGTTGCCATTGTAGCAATTAGAAGACACCGATGCTCTCATCTACTGAATTTGCAAGAGTACTTTGAATTTCATATGCGTTATTAACTTATTCTCTTTTCCTTTTGTTCAAGTTTTTTTGCGCTCATTTTAGTGTTGCAAACCCAATTAAAAATCAAAGAAGGGTCCAACAGTTGCAATCTTTGGCTTGGGAGCTGTTTGACTTGCCATTAGTACAATAATTTTTTTTTTTTTTTTGCATTTGTTTCTAATAAAATTGATAGTTTCATGTTTTTTTTATCTTTAATTAGTATTTTCTTTGTTTATGTGATTAGGTTGCTGAAGGCTGAAGGAGCATGCATTGCAAGAGCTTCCCGAATCATCAGCGTTGATTTAAATTCCAACATATTCGAAACTGGTACAAATAGTTTTTCCTTTGTATGGAATTAAACATTGTAGTTGACATGTTTCAAATTAAACTGCACCTGAAAAACTTTGATGTATGGAAGTTTGGCTACATGGAGTTCGTCAATTTTGTGTCAAGATTGCACATACTTAGAACTGGTATCTATTTTGTGTCAAGATTGCATTGTTTGAAAAGTTAATTAGCTAATTTGGAACTGTTATCATTTTTTTTTTGCATCATTTGTTAACAATAATCATACATTTGATTAAAGTAATGTTTTACAATTTAACAAAGTATATATGCGACTGTATTTATGTCATCCATAACATATCCACGCTCATTAGAAAATCGTTTCGCTGCATATTCAGATAGGAATGCATCGCGCAACGCGCGAGAATAAAACTAGTTAAAATTAATTTGACGGTGCTTACAATCCTATTAATTGTGGCCCTGTTGAATTGAAACTAGTCTATATAGTGCCTACTCCCTTTGCTTTCTAAATCTAGTGCATATGCTATTTGATGATTGATATTTACGTTTCTAATGTGCGCTAATTTGACACCAAGTTAACACCATATTATACTATTTTTATTCTGACATACTGACATGATATTGTAATTATTTTTGTTAGGGATCAAAACTTGTACTTTTTTGTTTGATGTTTTTGTATTTCTATATTTTAATGCATTTCTTTATATTTTAAATAATTATATGACATCTTTCACCGGTTCGGATAGGGTATTAAAAACATTGTTCAGAACATTATCATAGGCGTTCGTTAGTCAATTAGATTTAAATCGCAGTAAATTTTGTCCAACTGTCAGCTGAGTTTTATCCGATCTGCATAAATACAAATTGAACCGACATAATAATCCCTCAGCCGAACTAAAAAAAACGAACTTTAATTTATGTAATTTAGTTAAACAAAATCAAATAAAATAAAAAATCCAAATTATTTGTATCATTTAAAGCGAATTAACATCACTCTAAACAAAATCATGCATTCAAATATTCTTACTTTTTGATACATTATTACGCCTATAAATTCTGCAATAAAATCGCAAAATTCAGACCCGTGAATTTTTATTCTTCCGAATTTACAGTTAACGAAAATGCCAACTTATCGAGAATTCAGCATCCAAAGTCCTTTTAGGACCCGAAAAAACTAAAAATATTATTAAAATATTCACGAATTTCGAAAAGTATTCTAAAAAATCCAAAATTTTTAATTAGTATCCAAAGCCCCTTTCTCGTTCTAGTCAGAAACCCTAGCAACACAAGAGCAGAAAAAAAAGAATGAATCGCGATTTCGGAGGTTAAGCAAACTGATATTGACACGAAATGGTGTCTATTCCGTGAATTAGTTTTAGTTTTGCGACGTTGGTGAGTTCCTATTTGTTGGCATTTAGTTTCTTAAATTATGACCTTCTCTAACCAAATTTACTGTTTAAAACTTGTCCTCCTCCTCCAATTTGTGCCGTTATACCCTTTTTAATTTTTATTTAAGGGATATATTCCCTTTCTTTGTACTCGTCTGTCTAGTATTTACTGGTTTTTACCCACCTAAGCTGGTTTATTTGTTTGGGCAGAAACTCACTAATTTTTTACCACCTTAGACCTTACATTTGTAAATCCAAATCAAAATTAATAGATCCTGTTGTTTAAGCCTTAATGGAATTACACCACTAGTAGTTTGTTCCAAGTTTGTACCTTATCTTTATGTTGTAAAAGTGACCTTCTCTAACCAGATTTACTGTTAAAAATTGGAATCCTTCTCCCAGTTTGTGTTGTTTTTATCATTTCAAATTTGAGGAATATATTCCCTTTCTTGTACCCGTAACCCGTCTAGTGTTTTATTGGTGTACGTGTTCACAACTTTTGCCGGTTTATTTATTTGCGCAGAGCACTGATTTTTCGGAAGTATTGTTTAGGTCTTAGTTCTTACAACCGCAACATAGTAGATAAACCAAGTGTTGTTTGAGCCTAATTACTTTATTTATAACCACCAAGCACATCTAATTGCAAAAATAAAAACAAAGATTGTTTCACTGAATGCCAGTCATGTAAGACTCATATCTGTATCAGTCGTCAATAAGTATTTGAGATCAAATTCCTTTCCTATATATAGCACTAATGTCATTGTATCTTCATTAATAGTTTCGTAATTGTTTTAATTTAGACACCATACTGAGAAGATGTACTCCACACTTGTTATGGCACCTAAGAAGAAGAGCTCACGAGTGAGATGGGCACGGTTAAATCCTGATCTCCTCCGCATCATCTCCAAGAAGCTATGCGACATCTCCAGCTTCATCTGTTTCCGCGCTGTATGCAAGAGGTGGCGCGCAGCCACTAGTCTCTCTGACCCTCCCCGCCAATTTCCATGTGTTATCGATTGGCCCAAAGGCAAAGGAAAGCTGGATGACACTTTGCGAGTCTATTCCATCAGCTCTCGCAGAACTCACACCTTTCAAGTCCCAGATGCTCATTTCCATGGACCATCTGACGGATATGTGTTGCTTTATGAACGTTATCGATCTGCCAAGGAGCGCCAGTCGTTTTTTAACCCTTTTGCCTGGAAAGAGTGGTTATTTCTGTTGGATGTGCCTGTTGATATTGTGGAACCCATTCGTCTTGGCCGCAACTTAATTCGAAATGATGGACCTGCTTTGCTTTATAAGGACGATGAACATTATTTTTTGTGCTTCTGGCAATCCGAGAAGAATGACTGGACCGAGATTAGAGTTCCATCCATAAAGACAGTTGCACTCTACGATCACAAATTCTTCTTTGCAGAATGGGGACATCTGCACCAAAGGGTTGGAGTTATTGATGAAACCACTGGAGTTTTGTTATCTTATTTTCCACCGCCTATCGACAATTTCTATCATGGATACCTCATTGCAACTGATGATGGTTTGCTGGCTGTGGAAGTGATAAAGTCCATAGCTGTTATACCTTATCTTCTGATTGATCTGGAGAAATGCCAGTTTCTGGTCTACCGGCTCGAGAACTATCCTCAGAATCCACATTGGACCAAATTGAGTGGAATTGGGGACCTGATGTTGTTTTTGGACCAGCAAAATGGCTTCAGCTTGAAGGCCAGCGACTTTGGTGGATTTAAAGGTAATTGCATCTATTTTATCACTGCTGGTAAGAAGTGGGCTAAACCAGGAAGCGAGAATGTAATAGCTAGGTTTGACATAGAATCAAACAAGACTAAAAGGATTCCTGCACCGGCCTGGCTGGGCCTACGGCAGTGGGAAAGACAGGCTTCCTGGTTTATACCTACTCTGAACTAGCTTGACAACATATTAGTCATGTTTTTTTTTTTAGTTTGTAGTACTGTTCAGTGGTGTCTGGCTCTAGTTTTAGAAGTTGCTTTTTGAGTATTAACTGATGCAATAGGTAATCTTGTTGGAAGTTTGCAAGCTTAGGTCCTATCATATTTGTATTTAGTATGAACTTTGAACTCCATTATTATATGCACTTCATGTAGTTTTTTGTTTGCTTGATTTTGGGATGAGTAGGATGTTGTTTATCTGCTCTGTATTAGTCGTAAAATGTTGTAAAATGCTCGCTATCTTCCAACAACCAACATCATCTAGCTTGCTTGTCACTAATTAATTTGATTAATATATGCTTACTGAAATAAAAATATATATTTGGTATGTTGAAGAAATAATGAGGTCAATTGGCTAGTAAGTGCTTTGAATATTCTAGAATATGCGTAAATGACATGATCATAAATTACCTAAGTTTTGATGAATGAAACACTTGAAGACTTTCACAATCTCCAGTTAAATTCTCTTGCAAATTTCGTGATGATGTGAAGAGCATAACAGAATCAAGTTTTTGCTTCTAGCGGTGTACTTCCAGAAATCGGTTCGGACCAATTGTCTTCCTTCTCTCCAGCCCCCTCTACGTTCTTCACTCTTTTTAGTACCGAGTTCTAGTGAAATGGCGCGATGTATTAAATTTGCTTCCGTAACAGCCTGTCAAAACGGAAAATAAAAAAACGTGATGCAGTTTTGTTTTCAAAAATGAAACGGAATGTGGTACCAATTTTCTCTGTCATTTCAAAAAAAGAAACGAAAACAGAATAGATAATTATACCGTTTTACCGAATGGAACACGGAAATAAGGAATTATGGTGCAAAACAGAAACGAAACGGAATGTGGCACCAATTTTCACTGCTGTTTCAAAAACGGAACGGAAACAAAACAGTTTTTTTGGTTTCGTTTTTAAAAGGGAATGAAAATGGAATGTGATATACCGTGAGCGTTTGGCACGTTTGCCAGTAACAGACCGCTTGGCCTATTATTGGTCCGTTACAACCAAATTTCCATACAGAACTTCGAATGACAACAATTTGGTCCGTTTGGATCCGCCCCTATTCAAGTCAAAATATTAATATAAAATTATAAATATATAACAAATCATTTCTCTGATATTTTATAAGTTAAGTTTTCAATTTTTTAGTTTTCAACGTTAACGATTTTGAAAGCAAGTTGCACTGAGCTGAGTAAATATATATCCAATAAATGTCAGAAGAAGTAATGAAGGTGCACTTCGGAGATATTGGTATTTGGTACCCGGTGCCGCTCAGAAGAAAAATGGGTGTTAGTTGTGCTATAACAGAATTTCTTTGTTGATGTATCGGATATATAGTGTAAGTTTGTTTATTTTCTAGTTATTAATGGAAAATAGGCGGAGTGCTTCCTTGTTAGTGTTTTTTTTCTTTTTTTTTAAAAAAAAAGCATAATTGAAAATGGAAGAACAAAAAATTACTTTAGGTTAACACCTTTTGAAGTAGATTGCACTGAGCCAAGTACATATACATCAAAACAAATGTACGAACATAATTCAAAGTGCCACCCTTGGCGTTGGTGTTTCACCCAGGGATGAAAACGGTGCGGCTAAATTTCGCACCGAACCGCATTCGAATTCGAAAAATATGCTTAGTATTCGAACCATATCCGAATCCAAACATATCCATATCCGTATTCGTATCCGACAAAAAAAAATATGGATGCGGATATGGTTTCACTACTATCCGATCCGTATATGTATCCAACAAAAAAATTCATTATCCGATCCGTATTTGCTCTTTATCCGGACCGTTTTCACCCTTAATTAAATCAATGACACAAAATAATTAACCTAATTACTCCTCTAGTGCTATAGAATTTTTTTGATTTAATAAATTAAATTTTTACTAGTTAGATTGGCTTATAATGACATTTTGGCAATATAATAACATAATACGATGATAATATAGAATTAATTATTTTTTTCTTAATTTATATATATTTGTTTTAATATCTGAAATATATTCTTATTCATATCCGTATCCCGTAATATCCAATTTGTATTCGTATCCGTTTAACATCTGACCCATATCCGTATCCGAACATACGAGTATTCGTATCCGTATTCAGAAAAAATATGAATACGAATATGGTATGACCACTATCCGAACCGTATCCGATCCATTTTCATCCCTAGTTTCACCTCATTCCTTGCTTAATATCAAGTTTGCTGGATAGACCAAAAAGCGGAGGACGGAGTTCCAACGAAATTCAAATGAATGATATTTTTTTATATATTTTATGTTTTTTTTTACAATGGTTAGGAAAATAGTCTATACTTCATACGTATAATTTACATTAACAACGATGAAACTTTATACAATTATTACAATAATCATCTAATGTTCATTGACTGGACAACCGATTTTCTTTCATATTATATGAAATTTTTTTATCTATATTTGATTTTTTATTTTTTTTTTAAGTTCGGATGATTGCTTGGAGTAGATCAGTAGACCAGAGAACAATATTGTCTCTCTTTTCGCTAAGGAACAGTAAAATAACGTTTCCTTAGTATATGTTTGGATACTATTCGATAAAAAAAAAACATTAGAATCTACACACAAAAAATATCTAAAAACATTAGCTATTCTAAAACAAATCAATTTCTTAACCATCCAAACAACAATTAAGTGGATTTTCGTTTCCCTAGTAACATGTTTCTTGTAACAAGAAAAGAAAAGTGCTTATTGAGAGTCTCAACATTTTCCTTTTAAAAATCAGATTTTTCCCTTCGAAAAAAATATCTTACTACGCAAGTCTCTGAAATGCCCCACTTAAAAAAAAATTAGGGCACCAAAAATAATTGACAGTATAGACATTCGACAAAATTCATGACTGACTTATCTCTTTTTAAAAATAAGGACAAACAAAAAAATTGTTATTTGATTATGTCAAAAGTGATAGTAATGCACTGCCATTTTTTTTTTCCATATACGATTCCGATACTTTTGATAGCTATGCATTCAAATCGGTCTGCATCCCCAATAAAATTATAGTAAAAATAAAATCAAAAGATAAAAACAAAGAAAAAATGGGTATATTGGCAATAAACCCTCGCAGTGCTTCAGTCCCAGTAACGGAATTACGGAAGCACACTCAAACAAACGGGAGAAACATTAGCGTCGGCGTACTGCGCCTCCGTTAGATTTGACTCGGACCAACTCTCTCCCTCTCTTTTCTCATTTCTCATTTCTCATTTCTCATGTACGGCGCCGGAGTAGCTTTCCAACCCACTTCCAGCGCCAGAGGCTCCTCCAAGGAGAAGAAAAGGCGCGACGAAGACGAGGAGGAGGAGGAGGACGACAACGAGGGGAAGGGGACCGACGCCTGGGAGCGCGCCTACGCCGACGAGCGCTCCTGGGAGGATTTGCAGGAGGATGAGTCGGGTCTTCTCCGCCCGATCGACACTAAGACGCTTGTTCACGCTCAGTACAGAAAGCGCCTTTTGCTCCGATCATCCACTGGTGGCTCTGTCGCTTCCCGGATTCAGAAGGGGCTCATTAGATATCTCTATATCGTGATTGATCTCTCCAGGGTTTGTTCCCAAGCTCTTCGTTTTGATTGTTTTTTTTTTGCAAAGTTGGGTTCTTTGTTTGCTGTTTGGCTTTTCTAATTAATTGAGAAAGATGCTATTATTTTTGTCAATTTGTAGGATCCTGAGTTTTTGTTTTTATTTCAATTTTTTTTTTGTTTGTTTGTCGTGGTTAATGAATGCCCAAACCAGTTTACCAGATCATTGGAAGGACAGTAAAGTCAGATTTCAGTATGAACTTCACTGGAGAAGTTCAAGTTTTATTGAGATGTAATGTTGGTCCATGAAAATCATGTTAGGATTATTTCTACTTTTACTGACCACATGCTTTATCCAATATTGATCGAAACTTATTTCAAAACAACTCTAGGCAGCATCAGAGACAGACTATAGGCCAAGCCGCATGGCAGTGGTTGCCAAGCAAGCTGAAGCCTTCATTCGGGAATTCTTTGACCAGAACCCATTAAGCCATGTCGGTTTAGTAACTATGAAGGATGGTCTGGCCCACCGATTGACAGAAATAGGTGGCAGCCCGGAGGCCCAAATAAAGGCTCTGATGGGAAAACTTGAATGCTGTGGTGAGGCATCTCTGCAAAATGCACTCGAACTTGTACATGGATACCTGAGCCAGATACCGAGTTACGGGCATAGAGAGGTGCTAATCTTGTCTTCGGCCCTTACTACGTGTGACCCAGGAGATGCCATGGAAACTGTGCAGAGGTGCAAAAGGGCGAAAATTAGGTGCTCAGTCATTGGTCTTTCGGCGGAGGTTTTTATATGTAAGCACTTGTGTGAGGAGACTGGGGGCACATACACAGTGGCATTGAATGAGGTGTGCTGTTCTTGTATTTTGACTGTTCTTTTGGTAAAGTTGATTATATCTGAGGTTTTGGTTTATACAACTTGTGCTGGCTGATCATCTTGGTTACTTTAACCAACCGATTCAATTGATTTTAGCGACTATACTAAAATAGAGAAAGTAGACCAAAAATTGTTGTGCTGGTTGGGGGCTACTTCATAATGACAGCATCACTGGCATAGCACTTCATATAGAATATTTACAGTCTCAATAAGGGTAATTGATATATACAGGTGCGGACTTGTTTGAATCACCTGGCACCATCATGAGCTTTTTCTCTTTTTTTTTTGGGTTTCTATTGTGTTTAGGGTTTAGGGTTTAGGATGTAGACTTGTTTGCATCACCTGGTACCATCTAAGCTAGTAAGAAATTACTTGAGTTGATAATGCAAAGTTTGCTTTTGTGTAACATTTTTAGACTTGAATAAATTGATTTACGTTTTGTGTATTTATTAGAGTACTATTTTTGCAGCTATTTTTTGTCAACACCAATTACATCTTTCTAAATCTATTTTATTGCAGTCACATTTTAAGGAGCTGCTACTCGAGCATGCACCACCTCCCCCAGCAATAGCAGAATATGCAGCTGCAAATTTGATAAAAATGGGCTTCCCGCAGAGAGGGGCAGAAGGGGTGGTGTCTATTTGCTCCTGCCATAAAGAAGCCAAAGTCGGGGGTGGTTACACATGCCCTAGATGTAAAGTACGTGTCTGTGAGCTTCCTACTGAATGCCGCACATGCGGGTTGACTCTTGTCTCTTCACCCCATCTGGCACGCTCATATCATCACCTCTTCCCTGTTGCACCATTCGATGAGGTGTCCCCACATGGCAGGCCAGGTCAGAGATTGCCAACTACTTGCTTTGGGTGTCAGCAGAGCTTTGTTGGCCAAGGTAGAGGTTTTTATATTTACTATTAATTTTATGATATGTCACTTTTACAAGGTAGAGCATTTAGGAACCAATTCCCTTTGATCCTCGGTATTACTTCTGATTTTGATGCAGTACAGGTGGTTCAGGGTATCAAATCAATGATTATTTTCTTTTGGATACATGCCTCAGGGTTTTTTGAGGTATATTTAGGTTGGATTTGGTAACTAAAAATAGTACTGTGATTGGACCAGCATCTATCAGATTAGTTACTTTACAGGCTTGATATTCGAATCTGCATATACCAGTATCGGGTGGTATGGGATTATACTTCCACAATCTCTGATGATTGTAATATAATTTATTCTTCTCTCTACTTCCATTTCCAGAAAGATCATAGAAGTTTGATCCACTTAAATTCTGCGACAAAACAAATAAAATGTCATTGTCTTTTTTTTCTGTAGGAGGGGCTCAGCCAAGTTTACGCACGTCCTGTCCAAAGTGCAACCAATTTTTTTGCATCGACTGTGATATCTATATTCACGAGAGCTTGCATAATTGCCCTGGTTGCGAGAGTCAGCGCAACTCTTCAGTGTAACAATTTGTAGGGTTTATCTCTCTTTTTATTTATATTCTAGTTGTATTTAGCGCCTGTGCAATTTTGAAATTTATGGGCAGATACTATGTGTGTTTTTGTTCTCTGTTGTCACATTCAGAGCAGGGCAGTAATTTTTTTTTTTTTTTTTTTGAGGTTTCGAAGGTGTACTGTCCTGCTTTTGATTTGTTGTAATTTATATATTATATACTTCATTATTAGTCTGGAGGGCTAGTGATTCTTTTATATCACCCCCTCTTTTAAGTGATTTATACTCCTTGACTTCTCTGTGTTTGATTTCAGTGCAGCCTTTAATTTTATGACTTGAGCCCAGACAGGCCCAAATACATCTAGTCTCATACCCAACCCAAATAAAATTATTCGCAGAGCTGTAACTATAAGCACTCTACACCCAAAGTTGCAACTTTAATTGACAGATGAATTAAGAAAAGCAACATAAAGGAGAGGCTTGTTTGTATGTCTTACATATTGTGTGTCATACCTATCTGACAATTAATTTAATTCAGAAGTAAGTTAACCTTGGTATTTTAGCTCCATGCAGTACTTAAAGGTGCTAATTATAAAACGAGATTCCCATAAAGACGCTCCTTTTAAAAGGCGAAAAAGGTGCAAAACCTTTTTATTGGGAGGGAGAAAGCTATATTCCCTTCTCCACGAGGGAGCATGGGATAAGGATCCAAGGACAGGATCGTCTTTTTTATCACTAACACCACCATTCCCTTTTTTTTCTTGAAGAGCACAAATGCTACTATGCTAGTGCCACCAACTTGCCTACCATTATATGATTCTAATGCTAATAATGAGTTTGAGTAGAGAACTTAATTTCTCCAGTTGACAATTACTAGTTCCAAACAGTGAGAGAATATGCTATAATTCTTCAGGTTGCACCCTTTCGTAGGCTTTTTTTTTTTAATTCAATATTGCCTATATTATTTGATCTAGTTTTGAGATGCTGATGCTAGGATTAATATGTAATAAGATATGTTACACGTACCTTCATAAAAAGTGGTCCTCCTAAGCATATATCCTCTAGTCTCTAGTGATAGAACCGATAAACCTAAGTCTAAAAAATTTAAACATACTACTTCAAGTATAATTATGCAAAGCATATCATTGTTCAAAAGAGAATAACATCGGCTATGGTTATCTTATAGAGTAAATATACTCAAGTATAATGATGTAAAACATATCATTGCTCAAAAAGGGAATAACATTAGCCATGCTTTTATAATGAGCTTAAGCTCATTAAGATTGTTCTTGACTGTTGAGTCTAACTTCGAAAATATGAATAAACTCCATTTGGCAAATTCAATCTATTTATATGATCTATTTTATGACTGATGCATTGACAAATTAATTTTTTTTTTAATTCATTAAATATAAAAGTAAGCTGTAATTTTTGTGAAGTCTCTCTTGAAACCAATGGAGAATTTGCGTGCTGTGCTAATAAAAAGGAAAAAAAAATTCATGAAGAAGCCCATTAATTTATCCTAAAGTATTTCTATACTCCTATTTTGCTCCAGGCTGATAATTGACATGAACATCCAAGTTGAATTCATGATCATTACAGAACATGTGCCACACACACATGATTTCAAATTTTGAAAAATAATAATAATAATAATAACAAGCCTTCAGCATCTGGATATTGGAACAAGCTGGATGCGTCAAACTCAGAAAAAGTTGCATATTTCGAAATTCTTGGTAAATTTCCTTTGGCTATGTTGGAAGAACTCCCTGACCTTTGAGAGCTTGTCAGGCTTTATAGATGAAGTCAACAATAATCACAGAGCTCTTCTCATGTCCCTCTATCCGTGTTACAATCTGTGTAATGGATTACACATGACATAAACAAAAAAATCAATCCAATGAATGCTCACCACACAAGTAGCCACACAAAATGCTCAATAGGAGATCAAGATAAAATAAAAAAGGTGTTGGGGGCTTTATACAAAGGGAACTTTACGCAGATTCCTCTCCATAAGGGGGCTGCATAAGGCTCGGCACATCTTGGCCCACGGCCATCGGCCTCTATCATTGCTTTAGTGCTCAGCTTTTGCATCACCTCTCTCTCGTTTCGGATCCTCTGTGGCGAACATGATATTTTCATTGTGTGACGAGTCCACACATCTGGGCCCATGCAACTTGTTATAGTAGTGCGAACAATAATTTTAATTTGTTTGGGATGAAATTATGTGGCAATGACATGGGTTAGGTTACACTGCTACAGCAATGGCAGCTTGGTGTGTGAGGCCGAGTGAAATTACATGCAATGATCCAAATTGCTTTTGTGCGCACGGACATGTTTCAAACTAAAGGATTGTGCTGTGGTGGTGACACGAGACTCTACCTTTAGTTCATGAGCTAAGGGAAATAGGGAATGACCAAAATCAATCTTTTTTCTTTCTATTCTCAGAAACTTTGATGAGGCCCAATAAATTCATTGATTGGTTATTCTAGTCAGCTAGCTTGGATTTTTCAGATAAAGATGAATGTGGATGTAGTTAGATTCTTTTTTTTTTTTAAGATAAAGATGAAATTAAGTTTTTTTTTTCAATTTAAAAATCCACAAAGGATATCTAAATCGAGTTTTGTTCTGTAGTGCCCGTTAGCATGGGCTCGATAAAACATTGTTGAAGCCTATGCACAATATCTTTATTTTCGCTTAATAATTCTTTCAAACTTAGACATAAAAAAATTTAGCTAGTAGTACACAATTTTTTAAAAAAACTGCTATAGCATATGCCTAGACAAGAGGCCGAATTTGTCCTTGTCTAGGTCTGTCACTGGAATTTGAACATGCGATTTTTACTTAAAATACGGTATCTTAATCATCAAACTAAAAACTAAATTTAGTTTTTGTAATTAGATAATTCTTAATTCATGTAATTAAGAACAACCTTGGAGGGATGAACTAAATTAACTTTTTTTATAAATAACAAGTTAACAACTGACCACCACATTCCTTTTCTTTTTTAATTACTGACAACATCATGGAAGCGAGGCGACAAGCCACTAGAACGTACATTAGTGAAATAGCTTGGAACCTGCATAATTTCTCTTATGTAAATTACATTTGACGCATGAGTTCAATTAAAGTATATGAGCCTCAAAAGGTCTGCAAGCTTTATGGGTGATGGAATATCATTTCAAAGTCATCAATCTTTGTGCTACTTTACGGCTTTTATTGTTGTTTATAGCTTACCTTTCAATCTTTTCTTGTCAAAACAAAAATGAACGTTTAGGTTTAAATTATGCTAATCTTAGTTATGGAGAAGATACACCAATCTTTTTTTTTTTTTGAAGATAAGATACACCAACCTTAAATAACAGTGTAATATAGGCTCCGTTTGGATTTCATTTGGTAAAAAGGGAATAAGGAAATAAATTTATTATAAACAATCTAAACTCTTTATAAAGTTACACACTTCTCAATACTTCTTCTCACTTCTACCCTTCTTCCCACACCTTATCCAAACGGAGTCATATTGAAGTTTAACCTTGCACATTTGTTTTTGTTAGAAGCAATTTTGAGTATGCGAACCGCAACATTAAATTACTCTCTAAAATTTTACAAATTGGTTGACCATGAATGGGATTGAATGTCAAGTGAAGATGTTCACCCCTAGAAATTAATTAGTTCAGTCTGTGTACCGAATATTGAATTAGAAATAAAAATGTGAAGCGAACCAATTCTTGGTCTAGTGACAAAGAACATTTCATCTTGAATGAAAAGTTGCAAGTTTGAAATTCGGTTGGAGATTTTTCATAAATATTTAATTTAATTAAAAATAAATTTACAGAATTACCCAATTTATCTTAAAAAAAAACAAAATGTTCAAACGAAAGTTGGGCATTACACATGTTAGACATGAACTGAGAAAACAAAATTACGGTTCTGATTTCATCAACTTTTTCTCCAATTAATAACTCTTTTAGACATGCCCTGGCCAACAAATTTATGGTTGTGATCATGACCAACGGTGTTTGACTCTCTCTCTCTCTCTAATCTCTTTATTTGTCTCCGATAGAAAGTTTTCAACTCGGAGAATCTCTTTGGGCGCTCTACTGGGCTCGGTCGCACGTGCATTGAACGTAATCACATGCTTACATGCATGCGTACCACCCCTGTTCTTCATCATCTGTTTTGAGTTCAGTTTTGTTATTGGTCGGACATGTAGAAATTATTACGTTAGAATTTAGAATTGTTCCCGAAATCAAATGCTATCAATTAAAAAATATATTAGCAAATATATACTTTTATAAAATGTGCTTGTACCATGAACAAAAAAGAACTTTTTTTGGAATTAAGTGTCAGAGACTAAGAGGAATTTTTTTGGAATTAACAATATTAGTCAAATGGTAGTTTATTCATTTATATACGAGGAATATATTTGGTGAAAATATTTGATTTTTTGTTTGTGGAAAAAAGGCCTGAAGGTTCATTCCATTGAAGAAAATAGAAATTTATTGCATCTCCAAGTGTTTGGTACCACACACGGTGCCAGCTTACAACGAGAATTAATTGAACCCCCTCCTCCCCCCCACCCCCCCCCCCCCCCCCCCCCCGGATTGGGCTGCGCTAATAAATGCAAATAGATTTTTTTTTAGATTTATAGTAATTGAGCTCTATTTATTTATAAATTAATTTTAGGTAAACACTAAAACTTTAATTTGTTCCTAATTCATAATTAATATTTAAGTTTCATATTTAATAGGTTATCAAAAAAAAAAGATTTCAAGTCTAATCTATTTACTTTTAATACTATCACGTGCATTGCGTTTTAAAGTAAAAAAACAGCTTATTGTCATTATTTCATTAATTACGTAGTAGTGTAGTGTAGAGACCGTTCTACTTTGCCATTCTCGTCCCGGCACTAATTCGAAACGCGAATTTTTTTTTTTAAAAAAAAAGAGTAAAAGAGACAGGTAGATAGATACATCATACACCAAACGTGGTAGATGGAACGGAAATCTATCATTCCGTTTCCGTTCCGTTTCAAAATACGAAACAGAAAACTATTTCGTTTCTGTTTTGTTTCGTTAAACGGAACGGAAATTCCGTCATATTTTACTTCCACATTCATTTTACATTGAAATTTCTCATTTCAGCGTTCCGCAGACGAAAAAATAGATTTCCGTTTCTGAAAATGAAACCACTTTTCCTTCCACTTTTGTTCCGTTTCGAACAGAAAGAAACGAAAACGTGCGGAACGGCGGTATATTGACAACCCTAGCAAAGAAATGTCAGCTTAGTGCTGCATCCTTCCAAATAGAGATCAGGAAATGTTGGGGAGCTAGAACTACAAGCCAACAAGCTAGGCAAAGCTTAGGTGCCTAATAATTAGCTACTCAACTTGTGTTTATTAGTTATTGTGTCTAATGGTCTAAGCTTATTTTTGTTTAGGAGCCAGTTGGATGGCACTAAAGAAAGACATAATAATTCAGAATTCAGAAGCTGACTTTTATTTTGACCAAACAAAACATGATTTTAAGATAAACTTGTTCTGAAAAATTATAAAATAGTTTATAAGTAAAAATTGAGAAAAAGTAATTAAATAAATAGCTTTGAGTATGTTGCAATTTGAATAAAATAAATTTGACCAAATGTCAAAATTCAAATATTTTTATTTTTGAAAAAAAACATTTATTTAGATAGGCATAATTCACAGTGTAAAGTATACATCATTGATTTAGAAGAAACTAATCATGTTCATTCTCGTTTTTAAGTTGCTAAAAACATACCTGCATTATAATAATTTTTAAATTTTAAATATTTACAATCATACATTATACGAAGTATGACAATTCAAATTAGCTGAAAACATATGAAATATTCCAAGAACTTTTTAATTACTTTATCTAAATAGCCAATAAATTAGGTGCACCTATCAACGAGCTTTTTAGTATACTTTCTTGATTCACTAATAAATTAGGTGCACACTTTACATCGCATCTATTGAGCTTCCGTAGTGGTATAGTAATATATAGCTGTATATCTGATCCTTTGCTAATGAAACAGAGGATTAGTACATAACGCTAGAAAATATTTAGGCTGCCTAAATTGAAAAAAAAATAGAAGACTATTAGACTATTGATTTTGATAGTATAAGACCACATTTATGATTTGTGGAACCAAATAGAGAAATACTTGTGCTGCCTAAATTGAAAAATTCATAACACTATTAGACTATTCCTTGATTCTTGATAGCAATGAGCTAGATACCATTTGTCAAACCAGAGGAATCAAAGTTTGGGTAACTATTAATTGTGTATTGTGCGGTATGAATGTTCTTATCAAGGATCTAACGCGACATGGTATGACATTCAGATACATGATGTTTTTTTTTTAAATAAGATTATTAAGAAATTAAGACACAGTTGTCTTAAAAATGGCTAATATTGAGTACAATTTAATTATGAGAAGGGCCCGAATGCCTCAAAATTTGGTGCCTTTGCTTAGAAAAGCATTTATTTTTACAAAAATATAATCAATAAAAATTTAAAATTGCATGCCAAAATAAAAATGTTTAGATACGAGTCATGTTATTTTTCTTTTTTATTCATACTTAATTAGCATATCTTTGACTTTCTTGTTAAAGTCACTAGACAATTGAACAATTTACTAATGTGATGACGTCTGGTTGTTTATTTAAGCACTCATCCTCTAAATAAATAAAAATACTTTACGCATTTACATAATCATTATATGTATATTGCAGAAGCAGTATAATCACATCTAACAAATTTGTGTTTATTACTGGAGTTTTATAATACACACACACACACTTCCTATTAAAAAATTTTAAATATGAAGGTAAAAAATATAGATACTCATAATTCCGAAGAAAAATGGAGATACACGACTCATATTAATAACATACATTTTGTATTCAATATTTAAAAAAAAATTGGCTAAACTAATATAGATTTCGGTTCATAAACTGCAATCTCATGTATTTGATATTGTTCATATCAAAACATGTCAAAATCTTGTTCTAATTTATATTCCAAGGTTTATTTAAATTTGGTGGGCATTTATTCATTCCAACATAAATTAATTGTTCAGTTTTAAATGCATTCATGCTACAAAGGTGTGGCTACATGTTATCACGTCTTGACTGCCAATTGCCAAAGTAGGGATGGACACACTGACACAGTTTATGGCATCATACTATCAGAATTTATTTTTCTTAGACCAAGCATGCAGAGGTGATTTTAAAAAGTAGGGATGGACACATTAAAAGTTCAAACTTCTTACATTAGATTTAGTCATAGGCCGATGACTTGTTAAAGCTACCGCCGCTCCAAGCAGCTAATCCTCCTTAAATGCTGCGCTGGATTTTTCTACCTTTGTCCCTAATTGTGTATTAGTTTATTGTTTGTATCAGTTATTAGTTTCGCAATAAATTCTACAGAAATGCTATCAATTCACAGTGATGCACTTTGAAGGACTTGTTTCATTTTATTGTATCAAGCACTGGATATTGATTTGGGCAGTGGCGGAACTAGGATTTTCAAATAGGAGGGGCGAAAGAATATAATATGGATCTTTTTGAGTTTTTAGAGTGTGCCAAATAATAATTTTGTTATGTTTTAAAAGGATTTGCATAGAATTTTTAAAGATATAAGGAGTTTTTTAAAAAGTTGGAATGTGCTAAGCACACTTTGGCTAACACCTAGTTCCGCCCCTGGATTTGGGTGTGTTTGGATGAGCCGTGAATAAGATATAAGAATAAAAAATTTCGGTATGCGTGCTTATTTTTATTCTTGTGCAACCCAAACAACACAAGAATAAAGAATTTGGGTACTTATTCTTAATTAAGTGAATCCTTGATGGTTTACTATGTCCGAGCATTATATATGTTATATAAAATAAGTTATCAATATATTAAAAACAAGTAAAAACAAAATTACACTAGCTGCCTGGCTCAGTGGTTAAAAATGTATAACGAAAAACCCAAAACAGCAAAGCGATGATATTTTCTTTATAACGAATTTTAATTGATTTTACTGTTGATATATTTTAATACTATTTATTTGACTATGGTTTTTCACTTTTTTGTAATCAATTTCATCACCTCTTACCCAAAAAAAAAAGCCAAACAACAATAAATTAAATTTGGTTATAGCTATAATGCTATATACACATTTTTTTTTGTTATATATAACCAGAGACTGTACGGGTGCGTTTGGATCGTTGGAAGAAAGAAGAAGAAGAAGAAGAAGGAAGAAGAAGAAAAAAAATTATAAACAATCTAAATTGTTCACAAAGTTACACACTTTCCAATACTTCTTTCCACTTCTTCTCTTTTTCCCTTCTTCCCACACCTATCCAAACGCACCCTATTACAATTCATAGATGACACCGATGGTATTATGGTATAGAAGTATAGGGGCGTTTGTTTGTGTAGTAAGGAGTTGCATAACTTAAGAATGCCTAAGGGTGTGTTTGGAAGGTCCTTGCATAAGGAATTAGAATAGGAATAAGGAATTACCCAATCCTGAAAACTCCTTATCCATGAGCTTATTCTGGCGTGTTTGGTTATGGTGGATAAGAATAAGGGGAGCATCGAAAACTTAAATTATTCTTTTTGATTGATTTATAAGGTTTTTTTTTGGAGACATCCATCAATGTTATTTTGGCGCAAAGTCCATCTTGGCGCCATCTCTCCAGAGACTATTGAACCAGAGAACAAAGTAGTACACACCGATATACACAACAGCCATCATAACCAAAAAATATTATACACAACATATATTAAAATAAGGCACTTATTAAGCAATAGTCATATGAAAATAGAGCAACAATATGCAACAGTTAGCATTAATATTCAACAAAGAACACTGCTAATTAAAGAAGAGTAATTACCACAACACACTGAATTTTTTTAAAAACAGAATAGTAAATTAAAACACAATAACTAGCCTCACAATGAACAAACACTCACCTACGTTCTCTACTGATTAAGAGTCAGTAATTATTAAACAGGAAAAAGGAATATACCATGACTAAGCAATTAAACTTTAGAAAACATTCCACAACCTTCGCAAAGCATCCCGGTGACCTTAAAATGTTACACTTATCTTCCACTGTTGACCTGCACAGATGAACAATTGTGAAATCAAATATTTTCAAAACAGCTCGATCACCTGCACTATACAAGTCATTGCACATATAATGAGAAATAATGTCAAGTAAAGGACTTCTTGCATTAATTTACGGTGAAGCCTAGTAAGAAGTGGCATAATGTTGTCCCCTAAAATCTTGTAAAAAAAGAAAGCTTAAGAACTCAAACAAACAAAATAGTAGTTGAAATTTCACTTCTTCATATTTACTTAACTTAATTATATCTTTGCATAGATATGTGTTTTTAATAGACCACTAACTATCCTGTAGGACAATCACTCTCTTACTCGGGCGGGGTGTAATGCCAAAGAAAGAAATAGGAGCAAACACACTCAGATAGATAACGGGAGCATACATATTCATCGGGAGGAGAAGCTTGACTCAACCAATCCACAATTCTATTCAACTCCGGAATATACATGAATGGACAATCGACAGATAGTTAAATTCTGGTGCAAAGCATACCATGCTTATCCCACCTTTTTTTCCGTTTTTCTAGGCTGAACATTTACAGAGTTAAGACAATGATATCCATGGATTAATCAAATTAACCAACTTTTATCCTACCATTGTTTACTGCTATTATTATCTTACTTTGACATCAGCCCACTGGGGTTACACTGAGCAGCAAGTACTTTGACATCAGCTTAATTCCTACCAATTTTGTTATCAATGTTCATATTTATTGTTGGACAATCGGTTATTAATCAACAAGGATTTCTCTCGACCTAATTCCAAAAATACCCCACTGGTTGGTATCCTATTTGTTCTTCAGCTTGTACCAATTTGTACATTTGTTCTTAAACATTAGTACTTAAGCTATCAAAGAGACAGAAAACTTACTACAGGATTTTCCAAAGTCAGCTCCGTGCCACATTTCATTCAACTTTCAGCATTACCGCACCTTGAATTCCACAGCAAATCTCTAATTTTATCTCTCATCTCACTCCCTCTTTGAGCATCAGTGCGCCTAGAACCTGCCGCCATGGATCCAACCCCTGACGTAGAGGGATCGTCAGTATCCGAGCCATCACTTTCATCGCTATAGGCCTCCTCTGGAAGGTTGTCACCATGAGAGTTTGGATGTCGAATGAGAAAATTGTGAATTACACAGCACGCAAGGACAATGTTTGTCTGGAAATCATACTTGTACTGGTGCATATCTTTCAGAAGTCTGAATCGACCTTTAAGAATGCCAAATATTTTCTCAACGACATTCCGCAGCTGGGCGTGTCGGTGATTGAACAATTCCTGACCATTTTCGTACCGATTCTCCATCCTCCGTTGTCGAAACTGTGCCAAGTGGTATGTTATACCACGGTATGGGCTTAGAAATTGGTGGGTATTTGGATATCCACCGTCAACAAGGTAATACCGTCCTTCTGGGATCGTAAAACCTTTCTCCACGGCTTTACGCAATATCAGACTGTCGTGACCGGATCCCTCCCAGCCTGCAAGGACAGCAACAAATCTCCCATCAAAGTCGACTGCTGCCATGACATTTTGTGTAATATTACCCTTCCTGTTCCTCCACCGTTCCTTGAATTCTTCATCTGTATCAGGAAACGCAGCGATGTGTGTTCCATCTATAGCACCTATTGCATCCTACAATAACCAAATGTTGATATCAGAAATTAACTAAGGAGTAATCTGTATTTGAATATTTTATATTTAAAAAAAATGTTTTATGCTTTACCAGGTGCCATTCTAGCAAGTTCATAAGATAAAGCAAAAGGGAAAAAAAAACTAATAAGTCAGAATCATTTTCTTCCCTGATGCTTGAATTTTTACTAAATATTATTTCTTCTGTTGACAACTAAATATAACAGTGGGGGGTATTTGTACCTTGAATGCATAGTATTGTGTCCCTTCTCGTAATTTAGGATGTACTTGTGCATCAGGCCCCGGCAATTTGATGTAATCACGCTTCATTCTGAGCAGTCCAGCTCTTACCAAATGTATGTATCTCCAAACCGTCTCTTCAGAATGCTGGAAATCCTCCGCCAATCCTCGCATGGTAGTTCCTTGCGCAACCATCTGAAGAAACATCCCCACACACTCCTCAAGTATGACATCACCTTGGCATTCTAACCCCCGAAGCTTAAGTTAATTAGGGACGAAATTTTCAGGGACTCACCAACAATCGGAAGATAATTAGGGACTCACCAACATCACCTTGGCATTCTAACCCCCGAACCTTTTCTAAATCAATCGAAAGATAATTAGGGACGAAATTTTCAGGGACTCACCAACAATCGGACCTCTTCCTTCTCAGTTAGGAGTGTAGAAGTCGATGGTGTCAACGAAAAGGTCAATTACACCTCCGATCAAAGTAGATCTGCCGGAGTTTTCAAGGTACCAAGCTTTTTGGGAAAGAGGAAGGAACAGGGAAGAGATAAGAACGGAAGGTGTGGTTGGAGTATTAAATTCTCTCTCTTCGTCAAGTGATTTAAAAATATATCGCGGGATTAAAATATTAATTTCCTGAACGTTTTTTTATTGATTTCCTTCCGCAACGTATTCTAATTCCAACATTTCGCTGGAATAAGAATTAGGGCCTGAATAAGCCCCTATACCCTATTCCGTATCTGTTTGGATCTCTTCAGAATTAGCTTATTCTAGAATAAGCCCCTATTCTCACCTATCCAAACATCCCCTAAGTGTTTATGTAGTGTTATGTAATAGATGTTTGGTTGTGTAGTAAGGATGACTAACTTAATGCATGCATATGTTCATGTCAAAAGACTAAAATGTCCATAAATTAGAATTAGTATTATGTATTATATGTTGTGACCTAATTATTGTTAATTATTAATTATTATAAAAATTAATTATTAATGATAATAATAAATCATTTTTACTATCATGAAATATTAATAATTTACTTTTAATTAAATATTATAAATATTATTATTTATTTTATAATAAAAATTATTATTGATTAATTATCTTCAAATAATTATTATTCTTAAATCATTATTATTAATAATTAATATTACTTGTTAAATATTATTAATTATAATAATTAATCTTTGTTATTCATTATGATTTTTTAATAATTATTGTTACTTATTAAGTATTACTATTTATTAATTATTATTAATTATTATAGATTATTAAATATTATTATTAATTATTTCTAAAGGGTATTGTTGGAAAAAAAATTAAAGGGGACCGGTGCATAACTTATGCAATCTATTTAGGTTGCATAACTTATGTATCCTTAAGGCATCTTATGTAAGAGGTGTTTGGTGACTTAAGGATACATAACTTAAGTTATGCACCCTTTAAGTCACAAACAAACGCCCCCATAGCTCTTAAGTCTGAAGAGTTTAGACTTTAGGGTGCATAAAGGGGACATGTAGAAATGCTTTTTTTTTTTTGGAGGTCGAATTATTATTTTTTTTAGCGGAGACAAATTTTATTTTATTTTGAGGAAAGCGGTGACGAAATATGTTTTCTTCCTTCACTCTACTCACTCTGGGCACTTGATTTGTGATTGGACGAGTCTCCTCTTCCAACTAACATACAACCCCGGCCTTTTCATTTTAATTACCAAAATGCCTCTGATTCCATTTAGAAAATTAATAATAACTAATAATTGTTACTTTGTCAACTGTCTAAGCTGCTTTAATATAAGAGGTATTTGCTTCTAGGAAATAACTTGGAATACGTAGATCATGCCTATTGAATTTGCAGTACCAGCTTTCGTACTACAATAATATTCACAAACTTTAAAAAAGTTATCAATAATATCGGAGAAATTTACTTTTTATTTACAGTTATATAATGGTTTTGGGTCATTAACATTTTAAATGGAGGGATACATAAAATAAAGACGGCTCTAGAGTTCAACTAAGTTTTAAGATACAGTAGAGAAAAATATTATATATTTCTCTAAATTTTATTTGTACGTCCTGTAGATACGGAAAAACTCGGATATAAACAAACATTTTCGTAAAAAAAAGATAAATTAAAAATAAAGATAATTCAGCCCTATTTTAGTGCATTATTTAGCTATACGTAGTTAGTTTCTGACTCTCCACATCACTCTTTGTAAATTATTAGGTTGTAAAATTATCTGATTGCTATTATGTTATAAAATTGGAAATTGATTATTGCCATACACAATTTTGTTGTCGCTTGAACAAAATGAACACATAAACTAAATAAAGCGAAAATATAAATCATCAAAGTGAATACATATAAACAAATAAGTTCAATAAAAATAAGTTGAATATGCTTATAAAAATCTAAACAAGAGATGACGAAACTTATTATTTTTGTATGTGTTCACTTTGATTATTTATATATTAATGTTGTTTATTTTATATATTTACTTTGTTCAAGCAACAACAAAATTACACACGACAATTATCATTTCTCAATAAAATTATCCGATCACAAAATTCACTCTCTTGGAGTGGACAACTAGCAAAGATCAGTCCCACTAGGAGAGGCGGGTCTCCTGTGGAGGTCCAATTGGACAAATCTCTCATCCGCTCTTTAATTATCGGACGGCTCACAAGTCAACGGACGGAACAGTTGTCCAAAACCCATTGAATCTCTCCCGCTTCCTCCGTGTTCCCCGCTCCATTTGAAAAAAGGCACCAAGGGGTAATTTCGGAAGTCAAACAGAATTTCTCTCCCCTCATTTATTCCCCTTCAACCCCATTCTCTCTCCTCTCCCACTTCACCTCCACTCCCATCTCCTCCTCTCTCTCAACCCCAAAAGTCAAATCCTCTCTCTTTCGTCCCTCATGGCGCTCTCTTTTCGTGCCTCCTCCCTCTAAAACCAAAACCTCTTGTTGCGAAAAAGAGAAAGAAACGACAATGGCTGCAATGGAGAGCGCTTGGAAGCGAGCGAAGAGAGCGTTGGGAATGAGCTTTTGCGCGCAGCCTCCTCGTAGGAGCACGTTGGATGACGTCGGAGACAGTTTTTCTGACGTCAGGCTGTCCGACGCTTCGCTCTCCGCTGCCTCGTCGGATTCGGGTTACCGGGCGCTGATTCCCACCACTCCCACTCCTACTTCGTCGGGTCTGCGTGTTTCTAAATGCAAAGCTAGATCTTCCAAGGTAGAATGTTTTTCAATGTTGGTATTTTATTTATATTTTTTTATTGCTTTATATGCACTGGTGGTGTTTTGAAACTATCGAGTTGTTATTGGGTATTAAAGAAAATAATGCAAAAGCTGACTGAACCCTACAATAAGATATTACTTGTTTGGAGATTTTAAGTAAATTTTGCTACTTGGGTTTTTAGATTTGGTCCAAGTATATCTTAACCACCGCAAAAGGCAAAATTTTCTCTCATTTCTACTTAATTTGTGTTAAGACTTAAAAGTTGGTATGTCAGAATGTAAACTATTAACTTTTTTTTTTTTCTCAGACAATAAATAGCCTTTCTCTCTTGTTGTATACTAATTGCTGTGGTGTGGTCCTGCTTTCCTGTTGAAGAATGCAAAGAGTTGGGGTTGCTTTCGTTTTCATAGTCCCTCTTTTAATGTCATTTTGCTTTCTTTTTATTTTGATTTTTGTTTTATTTTGAAGTACAGTGTGTCTATTTTTTGCTTTCGTTTCTGACCAATTTTTCCTTTTTTCCAATTCCCAATTTTTTGTTGGGATTGAAAGGGAAAGTTGCTTCTCAGGTCAGCAACACGCTCCTGCATCATGTGAAGTGATTTCGTTTTCCTTACTTTTTCAATTTTTTATAAAAATTCGCAGTCTTTTGACCATTTTGGGCAATCATTCCAAGGATAAGCCTCAAAGGAATCTTTTAATTAGTTCACGTTATTAATGTATCCATCCTTAAGAGTAATGTAGCTATAGGATATAAAGTATTACTTTGTACTGTTTAGCTGGAGTAGACTTTATTATTAGTCAAAGCATGTTTTAACCAGATGACGCTATCCCTTTTTATTTATTTATTTCTTCTTCGTGGAAACTTATAATCAATTCATTTTGTAAATTTGATATGACTACAACAAATTTATTGTATAATCCGTCTTTTTTTTTACCTAAGAAGAAGCTTGTTTCAATATTTTAAGTTCCACAAGGAATTAATATAGATTTAATAGATAGATTCTCTTAAACTTAAAAAAAACTTATTTTGTTCCCTCGCCAGTCCTTTCAACATGTATTGTCCCTGTAGGGATTATGCTAATGCAAGTGCTGTAACTTATTGCAAGACACTATTTAGATAATAATATGCTGTTATGATGTCCACTTACGTGACTTGGAACTTATTCATTGCTTGCCATTAAACCAACTCGTCTTATCCTACTACACAAAAGAATCATCTGCAATTAGGTTGACCTTTTCTTAAAAAGATATATATAACTCAATTCTTTCCTTTATAGAACTCCACTAAGCTGCCAATTAATCAATCTCACAATTTGAAAAGAAATTAGCTTTAAAGTAATCATAACACACCTATCCTTGTAGTACCAACTAAACATATGTATACAAATTAATCTATATACAGTTCTTTATCATTTTTTCCTTTCCTTTTATATTGCAGAGAACATGTACAATTTGCTTAGGCCCGATGAAGCCTGGCCGGGGACAAGCACTTTTTACTGCAGAGTGCTCACATGAATTCCACTTCCAGTGTATATCATCCAATGTGAAACATGGTAATTACATTTGCCCCATCTGCCGTTCCAACTGGAAAGAAATCCCATTTCATAATACTATCCCTTCTCTCCACTTCAACCAACCAAAAGCCACTCCCCGTGGGCCCCGCTCAGGTGACCTCATGACCATAGTGCGTCGTGTAGATTCTCTGAATGTCCGGCACTGCCCAAACCCCTCCACCGAGCCTGGACTGTTCAATGATGATGATGCCATAGAACAGCACATACCGACCACTAATAAAGAGCACCAATTTAGCTCAGAACAAAAATCAGTTGAAATCAAAACATACACGGAATTCACCGCACTCCCTCAATCTGCATCTCGGGAAGATTTTTCAATTTTGGTGCATGTACGAGCCCCACGAGCCAGATCAAGTCCACGTGCACCGGTTGACTTAGTTACTGTACTTGATATAAGTGGCAGCATGGCCGGTACAAAGCTAGCCTTATTAAAACGTGCCATGGGTTTCGTGATACAAAATCTTGGCCCATTGGATAGGCTCTCGGTTATTGCTTTTTCATCATCAGCTCGTCGTCTTTTCCATCTCCGCCGCATGTCAGACTCTGGCCGCCAGCTGGCGCTCGCAGCTGTCAACTCACTAACTGCAGGTGGGGGTACCAACATTGCTGAGGGTCTCAAAAAGGGTGTGAAGGTAATAGAAGATCGAGGGTACAAGAACCCTGTATCCAGTATTATACTTCTCTCTGATGGTCAAGATACATACAATGTTTCACCAAATACAAAAGCGGTCAGAATTGACTATAAGTCACTTCTACCAGGCCGGTATTTGCCGGTACATGCATTTGGCTTTGGTGGGGATCACGACTCGGCTGCACTGCATTGTATTGCCGAAGTTTCTGGGGGCACCTTCTCTTTTATTGAAGATGAAGGTGCTATTCAAGATGCTTTTGCACAATGTATTGGTGGGCTCCTTAGTGTGGTGGTGCAACGGATGCGGGTTAGCTTGGAATGTGTCCAACCTTGTGTTTCTCTCTCCTCTGTTAAATCTGGAAATTACGCTAGCATGTTGTCGGGAGATGGCCGAAGTGGATCAATTGAGGCAGGTGACTTGTATGCAGATGAGGAAAGGGACTTCCTCATCTCAGCGAAAGTCCCCCGCACATCACACGAAGAGACAGTTCTGGTACAAGTCGGGGTTTCGTACAAAGACCCAGTCAGCAAGGACACCTTTACTCTACAGCACAATATGGTTTCAATCCAAAGGCCTCGCAATGCTGTCTTGGAGACCGTCTCAATTGAGGTGGATCGTGAGAGAAACCGTGTTCGTGCAGCTGAAGCTATGGCACTTGCACGAGCTGCCGCAGAAAAATGCAACCTTACTGAGGCGGTTGCAACTCTAGAGGAAGAGAGACAGAGGCTTGCCAAGTCTGTGTCAGGCCAAATCGGGGATCGACTCTGTCTCAATTTGGATGCAGAGTTGAAGGAGATGCAGGAGAGGATGGCCACAAGGAGGAGGTATGAGGTGTCCGGTCGGGCTTATGTTTTGTCTGGATTGAGCTCTCATTCGTGGCAGCGAGCAACTGCACGCGGTGATTTCACCCACGGTGATAGTCTTGTTCAGTCATACCAGACGCCTTCTATGGTGGACATGTTACACCGGTCACAGACTATGACATTAGGCCCAATGCACCCACCTGTTAGGCCTGCCAGGTCTGCAGGTAAACGATCTCAACATAAGTGAATAAGGTCTCATGTTTGGGGGGTTGGGAGAGGGGTAAACTTAAGTTAGATTTTGTAGTTTCTTCCTTTTTTTCCCCTTTTTTTGTACTAATTTTTGCCATTGTTAGTAGGTATTTTGTAATTTTAGGTACGGAAGAAGGTATACTTGGATGGGAAAGGGTATACTTTGGGAATGGTGGGGTATACTCCTGTGAGGTAGATGAATAATAGATGGGATGGTGTGGGGTAAATGGTATAATGAATTGGGAAGGTGGGGGTAAATGGTATATGATTTGCAAGGGACAAAGTGTGTTATTATTTTACTTTTTACTTGTGTAATTTCGATTTTTGGCGATGTACATAAGGAATGGTTTGCCCATGAAGATGATAACTGGTGCTGGTATGGTATAATTTTTATAAGGCTGTTACTGTTACCTATTTAAGGGGCTGCATTTTCTTGGATTCCATCTGTCATATTCTTAGCAAGTTTTGGATTTCATGTTTTGAGTATGCTTCCTTTGGATTTTACTTCGTTGCTTCTGGTGTCTTGCAAGTTAGTTTTTCTGCTTTGTCTGGTAGTGAAACCAACAAACGTCAAACAATCACCGTCTCTGTGATTCCAGCCTTTACTGAGGTGCTGTTCTGGTGAGCGATGGTGACAAATTCTTTGCATGTCATCTGTGTTTGCCAGATTAGCGCCAGCTGCCATTTATTTTAGTGTCTGTACCAAGTACTCGTTAGCTAGAAACTTCAGAAAAATTGAACTGATGAGATATCATTAGGAACTTTCATTTAGTAAAACATGGAAATTGAGAGCACAATTTCAAAATCTAGGTATAAAATTTTGGAACATCCACTGCATCAGATTGGTGCTTAATTTAACAGATGCAGACAAAATGAACATAATCAGCCTTTGAAGAAAGGTTCATTATCGACCATCTTGCAGGATTAACAAAAATAAATAAATAAATAAATAAATAAATAAATAAAAAGCAGAGCGTGTCAACATTGGTAAAGTTTGCGACTACCAAATTTCTCTAAAAAAAAGAAAACAATGGTGAAGGGTTAAAAAACCATATTGACTACTTGTAGGCTGTAGCGGCCTAGCGGGATAACAACCTTCAAGCATTCTTCTCCAGGCCCTTGGATAAAAAAAAAAGTTGACTTCAAGTAATCAAGTGTATTCTTTTGAAGTCCTTTCTGCTAAAGATATGAAAGGTTAAGATAGCAAGAGACCACAATAATTTTGGACCGAGCTGTATTGCACTAAAATTGGACCTATGATGGGCTTTTTGGCAAAAAGCTTGTTAATCCCTTGTAGTTAGGGGTGAAAATGGTCACTGTTTCGACCTATGATGGGCTTTTTTGTTGCGTTTTATAAACGAAACGGTTAACGAAAGCTTAGAACAGTTTCGTCCATGTGTATTTTCGTGGTATTTTCGTGATTTCGACCGTTTCGTCCAAAACGAAACGGTTAACGCAAATGGATGATCAATTTCATTTTAAAACGAAACGGTTAACGAAATCGACCGTTTTCGTGGTTGTTTTAGACGTTATGCAGCCATACTTGTAGTCTGTAGAAGCAGATAAAATATAAATGGTTGGGAAATAGACCTCTCTTCCATTGCTAAGTTCAAGGAAAGGGTATGGGCGTATGGCCTTTATAATATCAAAATCCTTTTGAATAACATTATTGCTCTGAGCATGCGATAAGATATACGCATTGTTTTACACAATTTGATTCAGTATGTTGTCTTAGTTCCTTGATTTAAGGGTGCTTATTTCAATGCCTTGACATACATATATTGTTCTCTGTAACTGTAAGTATAGCAGTTAGTATGCAGAGCTTCAACTCATCAACTATATGAGATCGACTCGATCACTCGATGAAGTTTCGTGAACTGGTTCATGCATTTGAAGATAAAAATGCTTTAATATGAAGCGGGCAACCAACAAGCATGCAAAAATGCTGGTTTTTGAGGCCTATAATTTCATTTTCGTCCTTTCAATTGACGAGGTAGAACGACTTAAAACCCAATTGCCGTCTTCAAATCATGTATTATACATCCATAAAACCATGCTCGTATAGAGGTATCATGGTTCGGCTGGGCTTAGTTGTTAGCCTTATAAAGTAACACCATGCAAAGGGAGGAGATAGAGAAATGTAAACAAATAGGAATCCTTTTCCGGTGTAGCGCAGCATCAAGCTGTTCGATCTGATTGGGATGGTTAAATTTTTTCGGGCCTTACAATTTGGTATAATTCACGGGGCACCCATCAAAGATCGAACGGTTGGGAGCTGCGCTACACCTATAGGTGCATAACGTCCAAAACGGTAACGAAACTGAAGTGTTTCGTTAATCGTTTCGTTTTGGATACGAAACCGTTTCAAATTTGCATTAACAATTTCGTTTTGAATGAAACGATCGAAATCACAAAAATATACATGGACGAAACCGTTTCGGTTCTGGACGAAACGAAACGAAAGGACGGTTAAAACGGTCACTGTTTTGAGGCCCAGCTACAACCTGTGTTGCGCTACACAGGATTTCATTTCAACAGATAGGCCCTGAGGCCCAGTCCGCATAGAATGAAACAGATTTCAAAGAAGGCTTTTCGCAAGAACGATTCCAAACAAAGAGTGGCGATCAGTGTCAGCTGATGGCAATGCAGAAAATTAGTATAAGAGACCACGTCACCACGAGTCGTGCACTCGACTCGAGCCTTTCAATGAATGAACTATTAAGAAATGATATTAGATCATTATACAATAATAGCAAGTTAATTCTTAGCTTGAACAAGTTATTATTTTACTTGAAACTAAGAATGTTAGTTGATAGTGATCTTAAGTTTGACGAAAGACGAGTGAAATAAATTGAAAGCAGTTATTAAATTACTTTAAAACACTATCATTTGATAGTTGTGGATGAAATAATATTTTAATGATGAAAAATTCAATTTGTATATTAGGAAATGAAAAACGAGGGGGGTACGTTTATGATTAGATATTTGGAAAATTATTTTATCTTTTTTTTTGTAATTCATAAATTTATAAAAGATTGTAGGGATATCCAAACTATTGTTGCTATCTTTATGCATTTCAATGAAGTCTTCACGAAGTATAACAAGCGAAGATAGCCACTAAATCTTTTTCTTATATTCATTTGCACATCTCTACTACTTATAAAGCACCCTTAGCAAGGTCAGGGTTTTTCACACAAAGGGGTCCAAACAATTTTGTTAGCATCATTATAAACTATTGATCAATATGATGTACGGTTCAGATTGCTATTTCTACAAAGGAGTCGACCTTTCACACAAATAAGTCAGGGCGGTGGAAAATTTTTATCCGTCTCTCAACAAAAACCCATCTCTATTTGTCAAAAAAAAAACAAAAAATAAAAACCCTTCTCTCTATATATGCCCCTATGCTCTGTTGAAGACAACGCCGCAGTACCTAGGCGCAGCGTGGAACACCCGCTCCTCCCCACACACCACAGCGTCATCACCTTCTCCCAAACTCGATCCCCTCTGCACAACACTCTTCCACCTTCTTCTCTCCATACTCGACCAAGTGTCGCATCGAAGGCTTTCTATCTCTTGATTTGATCGGTATGAAATTGCTAGAGATGTGATATTTTCTGCTGTTTCGATGTTCATGTTGTGGATTTTGTTAGTATTAGGTCTGCCATGAGGTAAGAATGAAAAAAGGAGTAGTGGTCTGGACCGTCTGGTTTTTCTGGTACGTTCTTCCCTGGCGCTACAAACTGGTCTACGTGGCAACAAAACAAACATAAAAAGAGGTTTGTTTCTTCCCTTTTGACTTCTTTGTATTTCTTTCTTTGATCCTGGTTGCCATGTTTGTATCATGTGTATTGAGTAGTCCTCAATTATTATTTTTCAGGATTTGAGGGATAAAAAGTTAAGGCCTGCTTGAAGTCGCCACCAAGGCTGAAGAGGCGTGATGACCCAGTTCGTCTCCAATGCGACCCCCCCTCAATCTCTCTGTTGTAATGACTCAGTCCCCGACGCATAAAGACGGAGACTGTGCGAGTGCGACATACTTTATTGTATGTCGGTGGCATGCTGCTTCAGCTCGCCACACCTGTTGAAGAAACAGCTTCGATCGAGAGAAAATATCGAAAGGAAACAACTTCGATGTAAGCAAAGGAATAATAAACTGCAATAGATATGTGATATGTGGGATGGATTAATGGCTGAATTACTGGTAAAAGAACCTTTGTTTAATGGTCAAACTGAAAAAGAGCATATCGACAAGGTACAAATTTCATAAGTTGAGATTTAAGACTGCATTTTACTTATTGTTATCTAATATTCATTCCTATGTGTCAGATTTTTTTTTTTGTTTTACTCTGAGAACACCTGAGAAAATATGGCCCGGCTACCACAACTTGCCTGATGCAAGTTTGCATTAAATAACGGTAAACTTTACTAGAGTACATCTAAAATCAATCTAATTTCTTTGCTTTTTCAAATTTTAATTAATAATTTCTTCATTTATTTGTATCTCAGGTACAACAAGGGCAGGGAGAATATACAGTTCACATCATTCTCTGGCCGACCAACCTGGTCAGAGGCTGGGTTTGAACAAAATCCTATTTAATAAACTAGTCCCTTTACATTTACTATTATATTTATTAGATATTTATTTGTGTTTAGAACTTTAGGTGCAACCATTTCATCCGTTATACACTGTGGAGGCTAGATATAGACAAGGAGGTGGTCATATTTTGTCGAGATAAGAGTAGAGATAAGTTGCATATATAATTGTATTAAATCCAAATCGTACAATTTACGGGTGCACCATCCATCCCTTCTCTTTCATATATATCTTTCTAAAATAGCAAGAAAATTTAAAATTACAGAACAAAATAAGATGTGCTATGTTTATTTTACAGAACAAAATCTTACAATTTATTGCTGCTATCTTTAGTGATTCCAAATCTCTTGTCCATTTAGCGCCTAATTTACCATATACTTAATCGTGCTATTCTTTTTTTTTTGTATTTAAATTTATTGATTCCTCTAGAACTAAATTTATTGATTTCCTTTTGGTATAGGAAATTAAATCAATTACCTCATATTGTTTCCATAGCCACGAGGAAACGTTGAGATCAGTTTTCGTAAAATAATCAATTAGAATTTTTTTTTTATTTCCTACGCTACATAAATCTTGAAAAAAAAATAAAGTAAAAAAATTGTCAAATATACATTAAAAAAATGATTATGTTTATAAAAATGAAAATGGTTATCTTCTTTGTAATTGGTTGGCGATTTGAGTATCACATGCATTCAATCTAAATGCATATATTGAAAAACATTTAATTTTTAAATTGAGATGACAAAGACGAAACAATACATCAAGTATCCAATATAGAATTATTTAATACAGTGATTTATTATGTTTGTTGAATGAGGTGGACCTAATGAAATAAAATAGTGCAGGGAAACCTTGGATGGATCGTTCTCTAATAATAAGAATTACGAAAACAATTAAACATTGAACAGTGCATTTCAGTAGAAATAAAGATGTCCAAACTAACATAAACATAATTAATGAAAGGGAAATAGTTCATAAAAGCTCAATCTGTTTGTAAATTTATAATTTTCGCATCATGCTTCATACATAAAATATCTCGGCATGCATCTCAAGTCAGAACAATTGGCTACTGAACTCTACTAAAAAAAATTTTCAGCAATTAAAACACGAGGACTTAATAAGGGTAAGAAAATAAATTGAAGGATATTCTAAATTGGCACAGGAGTAGGCCCTAATTTATTATTTGTGCTTATGGTTATGGATTGAAATCAAAAGGATTACATAATATGCAGGCTGGATCTATGGCTCCACAAAAGGTAATAAATTAGCAATTTCTCTTAATTAGAGGTATATATGCAGTAAGTAAGGATGTGAAAACGGAAATAATATTGAACTATGGGTTGGATATAATTAATGTGATATGATTTGACTAATTAAATATTCTTGTTACAATTAATTAATTGCCTTACCTTTTTAACTCCAGCTAATGACGTTAATTACCTTTATTTTTTACAATTGGGCAATTGTCTTTCTTTTTCACAATTGCTTTTAGTTTTCTACTTCATCGCAAATTATAAACATTAGCTTAAGATGATCTCATATGTGGTCAAATAAAGAAACAAAATAATATTAGAATAATAGGGATAATAACAATATATTATTTAATCTAGCATCAATACAAATAGATATGTTGTTTAATTTGTTTCTTTATTAGACGAAAAATAAAAATATATTGTTATTTCGTATGACGATTAATATCCAACCACAGATCAAATCAATCGAACGGCATAAACACCTATTCACATACTAGATCTAGCGTATAATAGCTCTACGGTCAGTGCGTTTATAAGTTTTAGAGATAAGAATTTATTTATTGTGCTTGCACTGTTGCAAAACATAGGCATAACAACTAATGTACCATATTGTGTGAAAGTGAAGGGTACTTTAACATGGAGACATTGTCATTCACGCAAGAAAGTAAAATGATCTTGTATCACTTAACAACAAGTATATTAAAGTACATGATCTAAAGATAACAAAAGTCCTATCTACTAGGGAAAATAATTTCAAATACAATAACCCAGTAATTTCCTAATAAAATAGGAATAATATCAATTCGGGGAAGAAATATGTACAAAAAAATGTTGTAAATCAAGAAAGGTTGTGAAGGATTAAAGTGAAAAAAATTCAAAAGTATTTTATTGTGTTCATATTACACATGACATATGCATTTAACATATATCATATGTTAAATTTATCGTTTAACTTTTCTTTTCTTTTTGTTTTTTAACAAAACATATCTTTTGTGTTGAGAATGATCATTTTCTCCATTGCAGCTGTAGAGCATGAGCGACAAAAAATATCGTTTATTTAGGTGCGTCAGGATCAAAATTTGCTTCATCCAAATTAAATATTCTTCCCATTCTGGCTAATATCATTTTATTGTTGATTGATAAAAAACAACCATCTATGGAAATCATGTGAGGAAAACTGAAAAGAAATAATCAATTAGATGCAAATTCTCATCTTGTGTCCCAAACATTAATATTATTGGCAAGACAAAACGTATTTTCTTTAAAAATAAAAAAATAATTAATTGCTTTTCCTTTTTACAATTGGTTAATTGCCTCGCCTTGATATGTTCTAATCTATTTGATTTTCTACCTGATATATTTTAAAGCGAGGTAAAACAAAATCTCCAATTTCTTAATAAAGCAAGATGTGCAATTGATTTAAACGGATCAATTAAAAACGTCATTACAATGATTCTATATCAACCAATATCAATTTCTTTATTTTATTTACTCTAAATAAAGAAAATGAACAATATATCTATGTCAAATAATTAGAGTCTGCCCACACAATGGGTGGGCTCTGCTGCTAGTACATATATATGGACGTCATATAATGGAATAAATTAATAAAGGATTATATATAGAAGACTGAACAACATAATTTAGTTTACAAAATTGCAATTAATATTATTCACATTAATATAGTTGGAGCTTATAATGTTTCACGCTAAGCCATTTTTGGGCATACAAGATTTCAGGTCAAGTAATTTGCCTCTCAAAAGGTTGTTTTGAGTGAGCTCACAAATAGGTATGAAAGGGGGACCTCAATCATCGAAATTAATAAGCAATATAAAAATAGAGAAAACTTTCTAGAAACGACATGATCATTCCATTCGTTCTTATCTTAAGAAAGTATGGTTCGTTATTTAGTATGGGTTTATCAAACTTGAATATGGATTGATATATCCATCACCTTCATCAACTCAAATATGAACAAATCCTCGTCATCATCATCATCATCAATTCATCATCTTCTTCTCTCTCACTCTCTCTCTCTCCCCCCCCCCTTTTATATGCCAGGAGAGGTCAAGTTTTTCTTAATATAAAAGATGCATGTCACGGCCTACTTAAATCAATTCCCTAATTTACAGAAAAAATACATAATACATGGATATAACAATTTATAAAGAAAAAAGAAAGAAGGATATATAAATGAGTTAGCGCTATGAATGTTTTCACTTAGGCATCGTTAACTGTTAAGGTACGATAAGGTAAGAAAAGTTTTGAAGTTGACGGTATAAAACCACGATATTTTCCTTCTAAATATTTCAAAATATTGTAATTTAGAGGCCTTCAAAAAGCTGGCGATTGTCTCGTGGAAGCAAACGGTTTATCGATGTGCCAATTGTCGGGATTTTGGAAAAAAAAAATTCGATCAGCTACTAAAATATGTAAATTAATTAAATTATAATTTTATCGTGCGCATCGTGAATTATTGTATTTAAGCATATTCCGTCTTTTACACAAGATGGTAGTATGAATATCAACAAATAATCCGAAATTGTTGTCCTATATAAAGAGCAAGAATATAGAACTGACTAATGATGCTCCCGATTTCCAATCTCTAGCGGAATATATTAAACATAATGGTCCCGTTTGGATGGGCCGGAATTGTAAATTCCGGATATTTTATATGCCAAATTTATTATAAACAATCTAAATTCTTCACAAAGTTACACACTTCCCAATAAATTTATGTCTAGGAATTGCAAATTTCCTAAATTCCTACAACATCCAAACGGCCCCATTATAGAAGGTGTTATTTAAAATATGTAAGGTCTCAACTGTCTCATTTGTGATTTGTGGGGGAAATATTTTTTAGTTCAATCGAGCGTCAGATGGGAAAAAAAAGCCACATATACATAGTATGAATAATTGATTAATTAGATTGCAATCGGTTAGTAGGACTGTGAGAGCAATTTACTCAATGGCTTCATTATAATTAAGGATGGAGATTTATATATTACTCCATAAGTAGCAGTAAAATATAGTATTAAACTAACGGAAAAATGATATTAAACGTCACTATTCTCTTTTTTGTTAAACACGACTTTCGAATTTTTTTTTAATCTTTTGATATCAAACGTCACTATTCTCTTTTTGTTAAACATGATGTATTTTAATCTTTTCAAATACATCATGTTTTTTTTTCATAAAAAAGAGATTTGCTTGTAGAGAAATCAAAGTTCTATTTTAATTTTATAAGTTTAATATCTTTTTAATAAGTTGAAAAGGGAGAGTGTTGCATACTGAACTAATGTATGAAACCGCAACTTAAATCACAATCTATTCCAAATTTGGATGATTTGGACCATTGTAAAGTTGCCACGGTTCCATTTGCTTTAATTAACATATATATATTTTTCCCGATTCATCGAATCTTATTTTGTTTAGTGTACCTTGTTTGATACAGTATGGGTCTTTCTTTATAAAGCATACCTTCTTCGGCATAATATTTAGCTAAGATACAGCTTTGCAGCCCTTTAATAATTTGTAATTCTTCCATGTTTGCTGGATGAGTTCAAAGAGCTTGTGACAATGATGCAAGGCACTAACCTTTCCATTCATAGTCCAAAATGATCTTTTGGAATTTAATATACTGAAGATCCCTGCAAACCACAGGTATAACATGACAGGTGTCGATTTTGGGGTCGTAATAGTCAAGGGCCCACACGTCTAAAGACATTATATTGAATATATTAATCACAATTGCATCTTAAATTGGCAACCCAAAATCTAAATATAAACTAATTTATAGGCCCCAAATTCTATCATATAAGACGCCTTTAAGGTAAAAGACTTGGAAAGAAAGCACGGACCACAGGCCAGGTGGACTTGTTTCAACGGCACAAAATCCACCCACTGATTAATTAATCCAAAGTTGTCATTAGCGTGTAAACCATCTTTCGTTGTTCGACTTATTTTTTTGCATAAAACCACTGAATATGAAAGATAGTTTTGTCCTTTGGCGGGCTACGTTTCAAATGAAGAAAACAATGGAAAAAACCTTAGTACGAATCAGATTTTGTGAGATATAGTTTGTAACATCGGTACCTACTATTCACAATTAGGACTAATGATTAATGAATCACAAGTTAAAAAGAAAATTAAACAAAATGCTTCCCCTTTACACTTCACAATTTAGTGTTCTAACTTTCTTTTACTTATGATTCTGCCTAAGAAAAAAGGCCTACGACTCTATAAAAAGCCTCTATGCAACGTGGGCCTTGGCCCAATGCTCCTTACTCCCTTTTGCTTTTCATGGAGATCTCACTCAAGTGATAACTTTATGTGCACCATAGGTCTTGTTTGGATGGGGTTGGAAGAAGGAAGAATGAAGAAGGTCCAAAAAAAATTATAAACAATCCAAACTCTTCACAAAGTTACACACTTTTCAATACTTCTTCCTACTTCTTCTCTTCTTTCCACACCTATCCAAACGCACCCATAAGGAAGATAAATCTATAAGGCACAAGTTAAATCCTAAGCTACTATTAGTGTTTTGTTTTTACTTACCTCTTTTAACATACGTTCCTCAAGGAAAGAGAGAAGAAAGAACTTATGTTCTAGCTAAGCCTGTTTGTTGCGCGTCATGGTAAGTTTACACTGTAATTAGTAACAAATTTTAGCATGATGTATCGGTTCAAACTAATCATTGTCAAATCACATAAAAAAATTGGTCTTAGACATTGTTTTTGAACCGAAAAGAAAATGGGTTATAAAGTGCTCCTAAATAGTATACGCGGTGTGTTGCAATTTTGAAAAGATGCATACAAATGATACAACCCCAGTTATCGTTTTTCTCAAAAGCAATTGCTGCTAAATAGAAATAAAGTGCAATAAAGGATATACATAAGAGTTGACGCCCAATCAAGTCAAGGTTGCAAACATGAGTTGAGTTAGGCTTCTTTGTTTGACCCGCTTGGATTAAATCCATAGGCTAGGCATTTATGGAATTATGGTCAAAGGCGGTTCAAAGATCATGCTCGTATATAGCTTTTGATGGATGTTGATATATAGCTAACAAAAAGGAAAACATAGCCGTGTTTTGCTGGACCAAAAAGGAAGAATCACTGTAAACAATGAAATAATAGTTTGGATAATATCGGATGAAAGATACTGCTTTGTTTTATTGTAGGATTTTGTGTGATTAGCACAAGTATTCACAGCACACATCTATATCTTGTTGTTGATTTGCAGTTTAGCACAAGTAAGATTTTGTGTTGTCATTGGATCTCAAGCTTTGGCTGTATCTAAAATCTCCAAATAACACGTATGATAAATGATATGTTCACAGGAAGCTTCTGAGGTGCTCTGATAAATATTTTAATTAACATGCATAGCCAGATATGTGGTTGCTAAAAGTATATATAACTCTCATGTCTACTTAAAATAAATAAACAAATCATCTCATATCGGTGATAAAATTAGATGGTGCTCAAATGTTTACCATCTTGAAAAATATCTTCTCCAACAGGAATACTCTAGGCCTTGTTAAAATAGATGACATCACTATCTTTAGAAAAAATGAGCACGCTCACAACAAAAGAAATTAGGAAAAGCAGCTAGTGACTAACTAGGCTTCTAAAGGTATTCCTTTCAACAATGCATTTGTTCTCCTTTTGATATCTCCAACTCCAGTAGTAAAAGGTTAAAGGCATAACTCCTGATGAAGTGAGGAAGGGTTCTTTCGGTTTTTACCGAGGATTTTACTATAGAATAAAAAAAATAGGCTCTCTGTCTGATGGATAAGAGCAACCCAGCAAATTTAAATGGACAAGACAGGATTATTTGAAATGGAGAGAAGTGTTTAATGATTATTCTTGTAAGTTTTCTTAATTTGTTGATTTTCTCAAATAAGTGAAGAGGTTTAAATATTGGCAAACTATAAATATTGACAAACTATCAATGAAAATGAAATCAATTTACATGTTTTATCTGTCTATATCTTCTTTTTGGTTTTGATCTTATTCTTTGACTGGTCTGATAATTCAATGTCAGAATTTGCCAGCTCATAGAAAATCATCATGTACAGTTATACCCTGAATCCTATCCAGGACATATAGAAGATCAAATAAAGAGAGTTCAATTATGTTACCATAAGATCAATTACATAAAGTTCATTTCTTATCATTTTTATGATGTTCCTGTGTTGTGACATCTTGATATATATGATATTGTTGGTTGTCATTAGTTCATTCTTATTTCTCATTTACATACGTGTTAGCTCCTTACAACGGGATGGAGAATTAATTGTAAAATGATTAAATAAGGCTGTGTCATGATTGATTTTTTCTTAGATGCACCACAATAGAAGTATATGCTCTTGCTTATACGTACAAAGGGGATAATGGTGCATGCATTAGGGTGGGGACATTAAATTAACTACTTGATATAGCGGATTGGTTGGGTGTAAAAGCCACGTGTTTCAGTTAACTGGAAAAAAAAAAGTTGTGCACAAATATAAGTTTAATTTGATTTTTAATTGTAACTAAGTTAATCTTCATTTTTTTGAAACTGTGCGTAGTTTCTGTCACCATTCAGCACCTCAAAAAATAGGAAAAGCATGCCTAAAAAATTCAGTTAAAATGTGGACAAATTTTTTAGAACTCCAAAAGCAAAATATTCAGACAGAATGTTATAATCATCACAGAGAGAAAAGGATTCAGATCAAATTAGAATCACTTAATATTTCTTAAGAACTATATATCTTCAAAGTAGATAATTGAATCAAATGAAATTATTTTAAATGCACCATTAGGATCAAAACTTTCACAACAATCTAGATCAGGGCTACACTGCCTCTTACAAGAAATCACAGTTAAAGTATAGTATCATCCAAACATCCACATCAAACCTGTACAAAGGCATCTTTATCTTCAAAGCTTTCATGCATAAAATTTTTTAACTTCATCAGTGTAATAAAAGCTGTTTGAGATGAAAACAATACAAAAAGAAAAATGACACTTGCACTCTTAGAGCGGCCTCATACTGACGTTTAGTAGCGTCCGTAAAATTACAAAATTGTTCATAAGATTTGTGGAAATTACAGTTGCGTCCTTCCATGCAAGATAAATTCAGTATACACCCTGTAAAACCAAAAGTAATAAAATCTTTCAAAGTTAATACTAGCAACGCATCCCCCCCCAAAAAAAAAAAAAATAAATAAAAACCAAAATGATAAAATAAATAATATAATATATATTAAATTGTGGGAGATATTCTTAGGTGGATCATGTCAGCTAAGAATGAAAATTTTGGCATCAGTGATGAATAGTGTTGGCCAATAAAAAGAGCTCGATCTGTAAGAGATATATAGAACATTGGGTGAGAGAATTGATGCAGGGTACAGGGTAGAATCCATTCACTAAGCACGAACTTATACAGTCAGTCCAATTGGGAGGGGTGTTTGAATTTTCTTAACATCCTCTTAATATAATAATAAAAAAAAAGTCTAAGCCTTTTATCCCAAACAAGTTGGGGTAGGCTAGAAATGACACCCCGATCCTGATCATTTCTTGTATATATGGCTAAGTTTTTACGCTGGCTCGCCAAGCCTATCGCAAGCATGCGGGCTTGAACCCTGGACCTCTTAGAAGAGAGCCAAGTGCTCTTACCACCTGAGCTACTAGACCACATGCCCTCTTAATATAATAGTTGCAAAATATATTTTTTTTCTTTATAAAATCTGCCGTTGGCCTTTTGGCAGCTAAAGAAACAAATGCATTTGAAGCTAATAAAATTTGCCCTAAGAAACTGAATGTAAGAATAGCTGCTATCATTTGCATGCCCCCTATTTTATAAGAAAAAATATATTTTGTTGTATGAAGTTTCCAAAATATATTGTCCGAGTTTGGAGACAATAGATCATCTTTTTTTCAGATGCCCTAATAATAGATTGATATGGTTATGGTTCCTGAAACAGTTTGATTGTAACGTTGAACCTTATTTTCTTGAAGATTTATTACAATATAATAACTCTTTACATATATCTCTCTTAGATGCTTTCCAAATTTGTTGTGGTGCAATATTTTGGATTCTGTGGAATAATAGAAATAAGATATGCTTTAAGTCAGATAAGCACCATACTTATAGATATACTGCTTCTCTAATCAAATCATTGCTTAATCATTGGTCAGTTCTGTGGAAACCTGCATTGAAGGAGCAAGTTTTTGGGATGATCCCTGATGTCAATGAGCTTCCTCTTCAATTGGATCAAGCTTGATAAAAGGTGGATGGGAGGCGACATCTATGCAAGAAGGGGTGTCGAAAAATAAAAAATGTTGCTAATATTTGGCCTATTTATGTTGTTATATCTTAAGACTCTATTTGTGTTATATTCTTGTTCTTTATGACTGTATGAGGTTGTTGGGTCAAGTGCTAAGGGTAGGGGATAATAAAAAGGGGGCATTGGTACCATATACTAGTACCGTGCAACTTGGGGTAGAGTTATTCTATTAAACTCTACTATATTTTGCAGTAAGACTTTGTATGTTTTTTAACTTTCTTTAATGAAAGTGGTAGAGCACTAAAAGCTCTACTGGTTTCCAAAAAAAAAAAAAAAGTTTCCAAACATGCCATGTTTACTATGAAACAACTAAAGAAAGAAAGAACAAATGTATTTAAATAGTTAAACTGATAATGATTTTCGCTTTTATCTTGCATACGAAACATAATATTAACATGCTCTTATGAACCATCTTGCTTTTATTTTCAATATATTTTTAGTGCAAAGAACAAAAAAAGGGATTTAAACATATTCTGTAAACCAGTTCCCATGCCATTCAGACAGAAAAATTCCAAATGCCTTTTCTTTACAATGGAGTAGTTATAACTAGGGTTGTCAACGTAATGTCGTTTCGCACGTTTCTGTTCCGTTCCGTCCAAACAGAACAGCTAACAGAAGAGAAATCCATTTCGTTTCTGAAAACAGAACGGAAACGGAACGCGTACCGGTAAATATCAGTGTTTATCGAAAACTAGACTGAAATCAATATGGAAAATGACTGAAATCAATGAAAAATGGAGAAATGAAATGGAAAATTGTTCCGTTTTACAAAACGGAACGAAAATGGAACTGGTGTGTTCCGTTCTGTTTCAGCACGTTTGACACCCCTAGTTATAACACATCTCTTCATTTTCTGAAAATGGCTCTTTATGGCTGTTTTAAGTTAACACAGTTCTTTATGGAAAAGTCTGAAGCCCCAATAGCATCAAGCCACAATAGGATGGAACTGAGGGGAGACAAACAGCAAAACCATCCTTTTTCTAATTAATTTCACAAAAAAAAAAGGTTGGTGAATAAGAAGCACTATATTATATTTTACAATGCAAATCTGGCAAAGGGTAATTTGGGGATTTCTATATATAAAGATATAGTGGAATTGAGAATGCGACATGACTTATGATGGGAAAGTCCTCAGATATACTGTAAAATGTATGTATATATATAGAGAGAGATCCAGCACACGGACACCACACAACACTAGCGATACACTTCCTTAGGAGACAAGCCTAGTTTAAATCTAAAGGCTTCTCTCTTTTTAGTAGTTGGTTTCTCTTTTGCTGAAAATATGGAGGAGGTGGCATGGAGAAAGGGTCCATGGACTGCCCAAGAAGACAAGCTTTTGATAGATTATGTAAACCAGCATGGAGAAGGCAGATGGAATTCTGTTGCTAAACTTACAGGTTATCCATTTTTACCTCTTTCTCACTCTCTTCCAATTATATGTTTTGGGTGAGTTAGGCCAGTCTCTTGCTCTTAATTTTTTCTTGTGTTATGCTGATTAAATTGTTAGGATGGTCGTTAGCAAAAAACTTTTATATTGAAGAAAACAAATGTTGACTTGATTTTCGATGAATTACTATCATATAATAGCGACCTCACCAACAACACTTTGTATCTATGAAGAATTTAAGAGAATTTTTTATTTAAGTTTGGTTATGTTGTAATTGTTATTTGTATAGGTCTGAGAAGAAGTGGAAAGAGCTGCAGATTGAGATGGGTCAACTATCTTAGACCAGACCACAAAAGAGGCAAAATAACCCCACAAGAAGAGAGCATCATCATTGAACTACACGCATTGTTTGGCAACAGGTTTGTAACAGTTTCTCAACATGCTACAATTGACCAAAACCAAAGTCCTCTTGTTCCCACAAAGTCATTCAAGCAAGTTGCCAACTAAAGTGTGCTTTTAATTTAACAGGTGGTCAACCATTGCAAGAAGTCTCCCAGGGAGAACAGACAACGAGATAAAGAACTATTGGCGAACACATTTCAAGAAAAGCAAGCCCTCGAAAAGCATTGAACGGGCCCGTGCACAATTTCTCAGACAGCGTGAAGAGAGACTATATAACCAAGAGCTGCAGTTACATCAGCAATTACAACAGCAGCGTGAGCAACAACAACAACATCATCAACAGCAACAGCAGGAGCAGCCACAACAACAAATGGTTGATGTGAAATATGTGATGTCTACAGAAGACGAGGTCTCACCGGCTTACAATATTCAAGATTTTGAGTTCATGTACTCCTACTTGCCTTATCTGCTTCAGGGAAGTGCCAACTGTTCTTCCAATGATGGATTCGTGGAAGAAGACGGTGTGTGGGGCACACTGTGGAACCTCGATGATTGCGACATGGTGTGTCGTGGCACTTCTGCAATGCAACCAGCAGACTTCGCTTTATACTAATACTAAGAGGAGAATAAATCAGTACTGTAGTAGAGGAGGTCTTGAATGTTCTGTGTTGGTGGATTGACACATATTCTACTTTTCCAAGGGCCTATAAGGTATATGTACGTAGCTGTTTTTTGATGGCAAGTTGCTTTGCTGTTTTAACTTAAAAGCAGGAATTGTACTTAATATTGATATATCTTCCAGTACTTCCATGGTTCTGTGATTGTGCTATCATTTATTAATGAACACTAGATGTTTGAAGCCCCAGCATGTCATCATGATGGCGTTGACACACAATAGGATAGTGTAGAGTGTGTTAAAAATACTTTTTTTAACATTGAATTTGTAGTAATTGGAATCGCATATCAAAAAGAAAATTAAACAATTACAAAATTAATACACTATATAAAGCAAATTCTTCGGCCTGTGTTTTTCTTCGTTTCCTAAGTTATCATGGGTTTATTATGTTGGGGACCATAACATCAACATCTTCTGATTAGATTCGTTACGTACTCATGTTTGAGACAAATCGAAACCCGGCCCAAGTCTAACACGTAAAATAGGCCTAAATTCAGGACATTCTTTTTTATTTTTTGATAGTTTAAAGCTGGAGATTTTATATTTTGAACTTTAAGCGAACTAAAGCCCGGACCAATTGATCTAGCAGCCCGTACGCTTATAGTTGACTCCGTAACCGAAATTTTAAAAAATAATATTAAAATAATATAATCCAATAAAATTAATATCAATTTAATCAGTATAATAAAAATAGTATCGTAAGATCGGAATCCTGGATTCCGAACGTTAGATCGGATTCCTGGATTCCGATCTAACGTTAGATCGGATTTTGGGATTCCGATCTAACGTTAGATCGGATTCTGGGATTCCGAACAGTGCTGTAACTGCCCAATTTTGTCTTTTTCATGGTTTTATTGTAATTTAATTATAAAAATTAATTAAATATATGAAATTTTAATATTAAATTAATATATTATGAAATTTTAGTAATATATTTTGAAGATAAGATATTAAATTAATATATTTTATTTTACTTCTATTATAAACATTAATTAAATATATAAAATTTTAATATTAAATTAATATATTATAAAATTTTTGTCGTTTGTTTAGAACCGGATTTTTGATATTTTGAAGAATGTTAGTATAATATAATTCTATATTATGAATAATATTTTAATATTTAAAGTTTTGATATGGAATAATTTAATTTATTTTAATTTAATTTAATTTCTGGATTTCGATCTAATTTATTTTAATTTAATTTAATTTAAATATGTAGCTATTGAATATGGAATAATTTAATTTAATTTAACTAATTTAACCAATTTATTTAAATTTAATTTATTTAAATTTATTTAAATGTAATTTATTTAAATCTAATTTATTTAAATTTAATTTAACTAATTTAATTTCACGAATTGAATTTAATTTCATTTAACTAATTTAATGTAAGTAATTATATTTGAAAAAAATGTTTTATTTTAGGTAATGAATTATTTAAATTAATGAATATGATAAAATTAATTTATTAATATATATATTTAAATATAATATATATATTTAAATTTTAATTTATTAATTAATAGAATAAAAATATTTATAATAAATATTATTAATTTAATAAAATAAATAACAGTAAAAGGGAAAAGTAAAAGGGAAAAAACCAAAAACTGATTTGATTGGGGCGGTGGATTCCTGACATGCTTAGATCGGAATCCTGGATTCCGATCTAAGCTTAGATCCAACGCTGTTTTTTCAGTTCAAAGTGTGACTATCTTGGTCCTTTGTCATTTTTGTTTTGAACAAATGGTACGCCTAAAAATTTTGAAATTCAAGTTTAGGAAAATAGATCCGCCAATTAACAGCTCAGTATTTTTTATACAATTTTTCAGAGCGTATTTCATATTTTTCTAGCGCCAAACTTTTCGAATCCAGAGCTGTTTTTTCAGTTCAAAGTGTGACTATCTTGGTCCTTTGTCATTTTTGTTTTGAACAAATGGTACGCCTAAAAATTTTGAAATTCAAGTTTAGGAAAATAGATCCGCCAATTAACAGCTCAGTATTTTTGATACAATTTTTCAGAGCGTATTTCATATTTTTCTAGCGCCAAACTTTTCGAATCCAACGGTTTATAGTTACGTGTTTCGTACTTAGGTGTATTTGCGCCAAACTTCATATTTTTCAAAGCGTTTATCGTACTTAGGTGTTTCGTACTCGTTGTGATTGGTCCTAATAAGTTTTTAGTTATTATAAAATACAAATAAATATAGAAGTCATAAATATAGAACTCATAAATATATAAGTCATACATAAGTAAATAAAATATAAAATACAACTAAATCCTAAATATGTCCAGTACGGGGGATCCACCTCCCCTCACTAGGGGACCAAATATACGGAGGACCTGGCGGCTGACGGGGGTCTCATCCGCGAGCAAGTCCGACAGGTGGTGGACGAGGAGCCATCTGAGGAGTGGAATGACGAGGCGGTGCACTAGAAGAAGAGGCTCCGCCATATGTCTGACCAAATGGACCATAGCTCTGACCGAAAGGAGATGGATGAACAGGAGGTGTGTACGGCTCGTCCAAATGTACTCCAATGGATGACAAAAAAGCGTCACCCGGGCTCAAGATAGGCTCGCCCTGAGAATAGGGTGGTGGTCCAGGTGGATACTGTGTCGGATACTGTGTGTGGTATGGTGGGTACTGGGTCTGGTACTCATAATGGGTAGGTGGGTCTGGATATGGACCAGGAGGTGGGCCTGGTGGTGTAGGTAACTCGCCAGTGGATATGGGTGGCTCTGTAGATGAGTGGATGGGCGGCTGTGTGGATGGCTGACTCTCTGTCCGTCTGCTCCGCACAATAGGCTGGCTGGGTCTCGGCTGATCAAAATATGTGTCCCAGTCGTGTAAAGTATACCCAGATGGCTGTTACATACAATGATATTACAAATAATATTAATATTATCAATAACATAATAATAAAAAATAATAATATTACAAATTGTAGGTTACCGTCATAAACTGCTGCTCCTCAAATCCAGGCTCTGGCGCGTGATCCTCCTCAGGCGAATCAGGTATGGAGTCTATGTCTGTAGCTAGACCCTTCGACTCTAAAAGGTGAGGTAACCGATGCGGCTCCCCAACGAGCTCTAATTGCGTCCTGCAGCCCTTCAGCATCTCCTTCCCAGCCCGTCTGAATCCTTTCTTCACCGCCCATGCACATGCTCGCAGAGCTTGCGTCAATATGTGCTTGACCTGTTTATTTGTTGTTAGTGACCAAAATACAAATCAATTCATTTTAATTGAGTAAAAAACTTACCATAGACACCCGCTCGGGCGCATCCTCTAGATAGGTCATCCGGCTAGCTGGAATCTGCTGTGCCACTCCCGGAATGGGGACAAGATGAGCACCTCCATGTATCCGCATCCATCTATCGTATGCGTGCAAAATATCGTCACTCCATGGCCGCGCCTCTGCCACTTCGACCTGCGTCGTGTCGGCCCACATCGCTACCTCTACTGAGAAAAGGTCCTGCAAATCTCTCTGACGAAATGTGTTGTGCCGGTACTGTAGCAAAGCCTCCATCCTCCTCCAAGCCTGTTTTTTTATTTCATATTTTAATGCACGTATTATAAATATTTAAATTTAAATCACGAAGGTTAAAAGAATAACGTACCGTAGGAAGAGGAGGCGGAACAGTCTGGAACAGCATGAACTGATGCATCACCCGATCGGCATAGTGCCACGCCACGACCCAGAAATGGATGCATGGAACGCGGAGCCGGTAGTACCTCTGCTCGTAGCGGGCATAAGGAGGCATGACCACCTGTCTGAGCTCATCCTCGTATGGCCGCCACACCACGTGTGCATGCTCCATCTTCATTAGTACGTCTCTAGCGTACTCAATACCGCTGCGAACGGGACCTTTCACCTTTTTCGACCTAACCCGTGTCGTCCATTGCCTGCCAAATCATTACAATTATGACTAATTTAATTTTAATTTGTTTACAATTATGACTAATTTAATTTGTTTACAATTATGACTAATTTAATTTTAATTTGTTTACAATTATGACTAATGTTAATTGTTTATTTAACTAACTAATTTAAAATAACGAATTTAGATTAATTTTAACTAATTAATTATTACCTATCAAACAATTTGATGTTATATTACAAAGGATCAGCTACTTTATTTAAGAAAATATTATACCTCCCATACGGCGGACATCTCTCAACTGACGGCTTCCCCCAACCTTCGAAACTTTTCGTAACAGACGGGCGACAAAGCAATAACCGGGTGTACGACCACAACTGAAGCAGAAGCCACGGAGCAGGAACCTTCTGAGCGCCATTTGCCAGGACTGCCAAGTCCAGGCCGCGGTATAACATAGCAAGTGTGGCCGCACCCCAGTTATATCTCACTGAATCCGATGCATGAACATCCTGCAAATAAGAAAAAAATTTTTTCGTTACTTGCTCCACATTTTAAACTAAGTTATCCAAGTTAATACTAATGTAAGAGATGTTCTTAATATTTACAACTACTAACCCGAAGTAACTCCAGATAAAAACAAGGAACATAATCTCCTGTGGTATCTGGAAACATCTCGCAACCCATCAACTCCAACACCAGGGCCCGTGTGTATCTATCGATCCTATCTGCGTCCTCTGAACCAGGTCCCTGTGCCCACATATCACGCAGTTTCCCAAACTGTACTGCGTGAAGTTTCCTGCATTACATAAACATTACACACACACACATATATATATATATATATATTGCATCATATCTCAAAATTTAAATTAAATTTTAAAACGTTTGTTACCTCCCAGCACGTCGATCAGTAGCCCTCTCTCTAAAGCAATCTAGAACATCCTCCATAGGAGTGTCCCGTGGCAATGCAAAGTCGGCTAGCTTCTGCACATCGTCGTAATCAGTACGACCGGTCACCGGTCGTCCAGTCGTAGGCAAGCCAAAAATGAAGGCGACATCCTGCAAATTTTATTTACATTTTTTATTAAACAACAAAAAAAACAATAAATAAATAAATAGCTACCAACAGAACTTGGAAAAAATAATACCTCAAGAGTAACGGTCATCTCGCCTACGCGGGGAAAGTGGAACGTGTGGGTCTCGGGCCTCCAGAACATGGCTAGACCCTGTATCATGGAACGATCCAATGGCATGTGACCTAACTCAACGAAATGAATAAGGCCCAATGTCACAAGACGCTGGTCCACCTCCTCGGTTCGTATCATTTTTGCCTTATGCATTTCGGGCGTCCACGCCTAAATAAGTTAAAAAACATATTATTAACTATATATACTATTCACTATATACAAAAATTAACTACATAAATTAAAAAATTTTATTATTTCCTTAAACCCTAAACCCTATACCCTAAATAAAAAAAACTTACTCGTACGCCTCGAAGCTCAGACTGACTGAGATGCAGAAGCTGATCAGCAGGAGGAGGAACGGGGGGGGGGGGGGGCAGCAGGGGGGGCAGATGAAGAAGCGCCAGGATCTCCTCCTGATGTAGATGCGCCAGGATCTCCTCGACGCCTCGTGGATCGACGTGGATCCTCTGGTATTCTTCTTCGCGGTGGCATTTCGACTATTACTGCAATTAAAATTTAATAAAATATAAAATCTACCAAAATTTCGGCAGCATCTCCCCTGTACCGGGAGAGTTTTCCAAAAAATCAGAACCCAATTAGAACCCAATTTCAACCCAATTTGAACCCAACCCAACCCAACCCAATTTCATTCCAATTTGAACCCAACCCAACCCAATTTGAATAAATCATTCAAATTTTACAATCATTGCATTTCACAAACCATTTCACAAGTATCAATGAATCAATAATTCAAACATTGCATTTCAAACATTGCATTTCACAATTTTACAATCATTGCATTTCACAATTTTACAAACATTGCATTTCACAATTTTACAATCCATCAATCAATCTACAAGCAATTCACAAACATTTCTATTCAAACAATAATAAAATAAACATATAAAAAAGCAAACCTGGAGTAGAAAGGAATTGACTCTCTTCTAAACAATTTTTTACCTACATTTTTAATTAATACCATCAATTATTATCATTTTTCTAATTTTTCACATATTTAATTATCAAAATCTTAATTATTAAAAGCAAAAAAAATTAAAAAAAAAATTAATTACACATAAATTTTCATATGAAATTTTCTTATTTTTCAGGAATTTTTAAAATAATTTTACAATTTATTATCTATTTTTCTAATTAATTAAGTAGTGAATAAACAAATAAAAAGACAAAAAATATATCCAATATAATTAATAAATTACATACAAATTTTTTCTGATTTTTTTCTGATTTTTTCAGATTTTTTGAATATTTTTCCAATATTTTTCTATTTTTTTATTTAATTAACTAAATTAAAAACTAACAAACTAAATAAATAAATAATTAAATTAATAAAAAAAAAACTTACTGTTCACGGAGGAAGAATTGCGTCCGAGAGCGAAAGGCAGCGAAAAAACAGATCGGAAACCCCTTATATATATAGTAAAGGTTAGATCGGAATCCCAGATTCCGATCTAACGTTAGATCGGAATCCGAGAATCCGATCTAACGTTAGATCGGAATCCAGGAATCCGATCTAACGTTCGGAATCCAGGATTCCGATCTTACGATACTATTTTTATTAAACTGATTAAATTGATATTAATTTTATTGGATTATATTATTTTAATATTATTTTTTAAAATTTCTCCGTAATAATTTATTTATTTTGGACCGAAATAACAAAAAGCCCATTTAATTTGGCGGCCTTTTTAATATTTTATTATACATTAACACGTGGCATGCTTTTGGTACCTTCAAGCAATTTCGACATTCTTCTGGTGCCCCCAAAAAGTGAAAAGATAGATTCTGGTTTTCCCGGAGGAAAAGTATTAATAGAGTAATAAGCGAACAATAATTCATTTCTTAAAACATTTTTTTATATCTTTTCCCCCCATCATATTCAATTATGGTTCGCAGTGCAGTTAGAGACCTCTTAGCTCCATTCCTGGTTATAAATCTAATTTTCTACTTAATAGTGGTGGGTTATGCGAGCTGCAACCTAAATCATTTCTAAATGGACAGGCTGCCTCTCCTGGTTAATATATACTTCATAAATTTACTTTGTACTTTTCAATTTTCCAGATTCAGTTAAAATTCTGGTTCATCCATGAACTTCAATTTCCGTTTGCCTTTCAAGGAAAATTTGCATTTTTAGACATAGGAATTTTCTTCAATCGTTCATAATTTTGTTCCAATTGCTTACTATGTAAAGCAAAATTTTGTTTTTCTGAATTAGAGAATTAAGAATAAATTAGAAAGCAAACTCTAAAATCAATTACATTTATACAGGATATGCAAGAAAATTAATATTTCTAAATCCTCGAGGACATTTTGGTTAATTTGAATTCTGATAAATCTGGCAGGAGCGGGAGCCAATGAAGCAACTATCTAATTTCTAACATTTGCTATTCTTGCTGGTGTGGTTGGTGCCGCATCGATCCTATCGGGACTATACCACAACTGCTTATGGCGGACTGATACCCTTCCGGCCTTCCAGCTGCTGCCTCGTCTGCTGTCACGGCATGAGCCATCACGGCTCTTGCTTTCGGGCTTGACTTTTACCTTTTATCTCGTTTATTTTCTTCCTGATTGGAGTTATCTTTTATTTAATCTATCTGTCTATTATCAGGCTGGCATGCAAGGAATACATATAGGAGGGGAGAGAGGTTGGAGGCTGCGAGTGCTCTAGGCAAGCATCGTGATCGTAGCTGCCACCCAGCTGTTTTATGTGTTGCTTCTACACACTGGCATGTTTAACAGCAACTATTGGCCTGACTATCAAGATCCCTACAAGGATCCTTGTAGGGAACCTCCTAGGAATCAACCAATAGAGCCGGTTGAGGTTTTGGGCTTTTGGCATAGGCTTTGAGTAACAGGATATGATGAAGTAATTGATCTGTTATTTTCTAATGATAATTGCATACTATAATGTCTTTTTGATCGGTTCATAGTTCGACTACAAGACACTTCTCTAATTTACAAATAATTCTATATGTACAGAATCGATGCTAATTAGAATACTCTGACGATTAATGGATTGCTTAATTAACTATTAACTACTAGCTGATTGTTGGTTATCTGTTGAAAATTTGAAATTGATATTTAATGATCTATAATGAATATTAACTACTAGCTGATTGTTCAAGGCAGTAGTGTACTTGTAATCGATTTCGAGCAGCAATTATGTTCAATTTATTTTCTTCTTTCTACCGTAGGCATGTATCGTACAGTTTTTGAATTATCTAACCGTTGTGGGGGTCTGGAGTCACAGGCGGCACAATCACTTCTATGACATAGGGAAATAGTGTTAAGTGACTCAAGTCAAATGAACTAAAGCCGAATTGCAAACCAGAAACTAAATGCAAAATGCTTCCAAAACAGGGTTTGAGGTGGAAGTGGAGCCTCACCATTCGCCACTTCTCTGAGCATCAGTACCCTGCATTTAACTAATTTGGAGAAAAAAGGTGTTTGCATTTAATATATAGTGGAGCATTTAATCCTGGGTTGCTCCACTGGCTAAGCAAGAGGATATTACAAATTGCATGCCTTGGGGCCCGTTGTTGAAAAGAAAACAGAAAAGATGATATTACGAATTATATGACAGAAGAAATTTAAGAACAATATGAGTTCGTTACTAAATTGTGGGCGTCAACTGTCAAGCATTGTAATAGATTATATATTTTTTAAAATTCATTAAACGAGTGTTTATGAGTTATTTGTTATGTTCATACCAATTAGTTTAACGAATAATTTGAAATATTTCGAAACTACTTGGTTGTTTCCAAATTTTTATAACTTTATTTTATTACCTATATTATAAAAGATACATCATTTTAATATTGTATCTCAACTTAATTTTATACGAATTATTTTATTACTGTGGTGCAATTTTATCCGTCTATGAATATATTATCAATACAAATTTGGCCATTTTGCTTATTTTGGTGTGCCTTGCATTTATTTTGCTTGACTATTATTTAGCTTATAAAATTTAATAATCGTAAAAAAATGAAGTTTGAATTTAAAATTTAACATTATATACATGGTCCTTATTCGCCGTTCATCAAGTGCGGTAAAATTTTCAAATGATTAAAATTAACGGTCCTGATGTATCACGAATGATATATTATTGTATGAAATTTGGTTTGTACGATATCTATATATCCCAAAACGTATCTATAGATAGTTTTAAAGTTTTATCGTTATTTGAGTTGATGTGAAAATATATTTGTTAATTAGGATTGTCGAGGTAAGTTACTGTCGATGTCTCTCCTAAAGTAATTTTCAAACCTTGACAGTATAAAATATGCTCTGGTAGTATTTTAATGACATAGTTTATTTATTATAGGCTCCGTTTGGATACGTGTGGGAAGAAGGAAGAAGGGAAGAAGGGAAGAAAATTTATTATAAACAATCCAAACTCTTCACAAAGTTACACACTTTCCAATACTTCTTCCCACTTCTTTTCTTCTTCCCTTCTTCCCACACCTATCCAAACGGAGCCATAGTCTTAACAGTATTGACTTTGATTTACTAATTTTGTAATATAAAGTTTGCTTTTTAATTAATAGGCCTGATAAGGCCAGAACTTCGTTAAGTTCGGAATCCCGTCCTATATTAAATATTTTAGGAACTCATTCGCTATCAAAGTCCAGTAGTCCACAGATGAATTCAACAGACTAGCAAAAAGTTTTGGCGACACATATAAATATGTTCCTCGCTTTGTTTTCTTATTAGATGTAAAACAAAAAACATAATGTTATTTCGTCTAGCGATTGATATTCAATCACATATCAAATTGATTGAACTACACAAACATATATTTACATGTCTAGCATATAATTTCTTCTCACCAGCATTTTTATAAGGAATAGAGAACTAGAGATAATTAAATATAGTTTGAGATTCATATGAGGCTTATCATTATCCAACCTTTATTTTTTTTTTTTTTGGCGGTGAACTTACTTTTACTTTTTTTCTTTTGGATAAACTAGAACTTACTTTTACTTGAATACCATATATTGCGCAAATGTAAAGTCTAAAATTTTTTTTTTTGATGAAAATAGCAATAGCTAAATTCGACACACAGTTTGCTGAATGCTGAATTGTACTGACATATGTACTATTGCAGTACTAACAGTAAGCAAACCAAGCAACAGATCCTGAGGTCAACTATCAAGTTTACCATTCCAAAATGTTCAAAAACCTCCGAATTTGCTTATGTTGGCCACAACGCAAAATTTTGGCCTGCACAGAGTACATATCCTATTCACCTTTGACCCGTGCTGGATCTTACGTGGGACAAGAAAGGATGGTAATTATTTAATTCAAAATTTGAGTGATGCCCACTTGGCAGTCAATGTCAAATTTGCATAAAAAGAAAATTTTCACTAATGCAAAATATTGATATATTCCATCCCGGTCTCCTCTGCTTTTTGTTAAGCTCTGACCCTGTTTTGATGGCAGTATGATTTGTACGGATTTCATTGCAGAAAACTTTTTGATTTGATGACAAGTCATAAGTTACCAACTTTTATTTATTTGTGTGCGAAGGACTATCAAGACTATTCTAAAGTAGCGGTCAGAGACTGCAAAATATTATGCATATAACATAAAGATATTAGATTCCAATCCGGTGATCTTTCGTTATATAAAATAAAATAATAAAAAAAATATTGGGGCTGTGGTATTGTGAAGTCAATTTTGGTAATCACTTTTTTTGTCAGTTAATTTGGAGATCAAGTACAGCCATAGTGACGGAGTGACCACGCAAGAGGCCTAGATTCGTAGAATTAAAATTTGAGATTAATAACTAATGCAAGGTGCTGTATTTCTAACATATTCTTTGGACACTATACGAGAAAATCATACTGGATAGCGTACCATACAAAATCATACGAGAAGCTTATGCCCATGAAACTAATTACTAACATCAACAGCAAATCGCGTCTGCATGATAAGAAATTATTGCAACGAATAATGCTTATTTCTCATTCTTCAACACAATTTATTGTGGCACATTACTATTATATATGTGTATCGTACTGATTTCATGTCGTAGTATTTTGGTCTCATGATGAGTAATAATTTTTTGTTTGATTAATATTAATTCAAAAAATTGTTAAGAAAAATAATGAATATGTCTATAGTTGTCTATGTTTCTTAGCATCCCATTCAAAATTTCAAACTCTGAATAATATCCTCCGCTCCTCACAGACTCTGGACCTGCCATAACTCAAGCTAAACCATCTCGTGAGAAGACCAGTCTGAGGCTCCCCCTATTGTTTCCTCGTGAGATACTAACCCTTGGTACTTCACCTCCTCACGTGTTTCCCTTTCCCTACCACAAATACCCCCTTTTCATTTCATTCTCTTCTTCCCGTTATCTCTCGAAATTAATACATATATATATATCAATAGTCATCCCTCAATCCTCATGTTCATGCAAACAAAAACCAACATGGCAATACAGCACAATTCACTTCTCCTCCTCTTTCTTTTCTTTGTCATTCATCTCTACCCCACAACAAAAGCTCAAGACCTCCAAACCTACATTATCCAACTACATCCTAACGAAATGGATACTGCATTCTACAAAACCAAGCTAAAGTGGCACCTTTCTTTCTTGGAGAAAGCCACTGTATTAGATGAAGAGGAGGAAAGCCACTCTGCACGGCTTCTTTACTCCTATGATACTGCAATAGAAGGCTTTGCAGCACGCCTATATGAGCATGAAGCAATGGCTTTGAAAGCTCTTTCGGGTGTCATTTCTGTTCACACAGACCGTCGATACGAGCTACACACCACTTACTCTCACAAATTTTTGGGGCTGAACTTCAGCCCTACTGGTGCATGGGTGCAGTCAAAATTGGGACAAGGTGCAATAATTGGAGTGCTAGATACTGGCATTTGGCCAGAGAGCCCCAGTTTTAATGACAGTGGCATGCCGCCGGTACCAAAGCGTTGGCGTGGCATATGCCAAGAAGGAGAGAGCTTTATGTCTTCTAATTGCAACCGAAAACTCATAGGTGCAAGATTTTACTCAAAGGGCCACCGTGTAAACTACCCTGACAGTCGAGACCCGACAATCCCTTTATTGGAGTATGTTTCTGCAAGAGATGCCCATGGACACGGGACCCACACATCATCAACTGCAGCCGGTACTGCAGTCCCTAATGCCAGTGTCCTTGGGCTTGGACTTGGTACAGCAAGAGGAGTTGCACCAGGAGCCCACATTGCGGTATACAAAGTGTGCTGGTTCAATGGGTGTTATAGCTCTGATATACTTGCCGGAATTGATGACGCAATAAACGATGGGGTCGATGTGCTGTCACTTTCTCTAGGCGGCTTTCCAATACCACTATTTGAAGATAGTATAGCAATTGGAAGCTTTCGGGCAGTAGAAAGAGGTGTTACTGTAATTTGTGCTGCTGGTAATAATGGACCTGCTTCCATGTCGGTTGCAAATGAAGCACCATGGATTACCACAGTCGGTGCAAGCACAATGGACCGAAGGTTTCCAGCTATTATAAGGCTAGGTAATGGTGAAATGTTATACGGAGAGTCAATGTATCCAGGTAATAAATTTTCAAGAAAGGCCCAGAAGCAGTTAGAATTGGTTTATGAGGGTGGTGGGGGCCAGGGAGGTGAGTATTGTCTTAAGGATTCATTTTCTAGGAAAAATGTCCAGGGAAAAATGGTTGTTTGTGACCGAGGAATTAATGGACGGTCCGAGAAAGGGGAGGCCGTGAGAGAGGCTGGCGGGGCTGCAATGGTGCTTGCAAATGCCGAGATTAATCAATTTGAAGATTCGGTTGATGTGCATGTATTACCTGCAACAGTAATTGGTTACGATGAAGGTGTTCAATTGAAGAAGTACATTAACTCATCAACCCGACCGACAGCACGGTTTATATATGGTGGGACAAAATTCGGACTGTCAAGGGCACCTACAGTTGCACTATTCTCTGCACGAGGTCCAAGTGCCACCATACCATCAGTTCTAAAACCTGATATGATTGCACCAGGTGTTAACATAATTGCTGCATGGCCAGCAAGTCTCGGCCCAACAGGACTCCAAGAGGACCAAAGGAGATCAAATTTTACTGTGTTATCTGGCACGTCCATGGCATGTCCACACGTGAGTGGAGTTGCCGCACTTGTCCGATCAATGCACCCAGAGTGGAGCCCCGCAGCAGTAAGGTCTGCAATGATGACCACAGCTGATGTGGCAGACCATTCTGGAAAGCCCATAACAGATGGGAAAGACAAAGCAAGTGTTTTTGCGATGGGTGCGGGGCATGTTAGCCCGAATAGAGCGATTGATCCAGGCTTGGTTTATGATATAAGACCAGATGATTATATCACTCACCTTTGCACTCTTCGATACAGCCAGCGGCAAATTTTTACAATAACCCACCGTAACTTCAGCTGTAGTAATATTCTCAGTCGAAATAAGGAATTCAACCTAAATTACCCCTCAATTGCAGTCAATTTAAAGAATTTAAGCACGCCAGTGATGGTTCGGAGGGTGCTCACCAATGTTGGCTTGCCGAATTCCACATACACAGTAAAAGTTGAATTGCCAGAAGGAGTTGCAGTAAAAGTAGTTCCAGAAAAGTTGACGTTCCTGAAATTAAACGAGAGAAAGAGCTTTAGAGTGTGGTTTGAGATGAGAAAAAAAGAGGCTACTAATGATGGTGTTGCTGATGGTTGGTTGATGTGGCAGCATAATGCTATAAGAAGGTACAGAGTAAGGAGCCCATTAGCAGTGACTTGGACAATGTAGAAGGCTTTCCAGCAGTAATATATTCAACATTCAAGATATAACAGTTAGATTGTTTAGCTTCAGGGAGGAGAAGCTTCTTTGTTTTATGATAGAGGAGATTTATCTTTCATTCATTACCAAATATGTAGCACGTTTCTTTCAATACTTGGAATTTATTTAACAATGAATAAATCTCTTTAATTTGTTCTTATCAATGTTAAGTTTGAGTCACTTAATTGACTTTTGAAAAGAAACCCAGCCTGCCTCCATATAAGCTATATCCCAGGGTAACATCCACCTACAAGCCACTCTTTTAGCTTGACTGCTTCATTGTTTCGTACCACATGTTCATTTGAACAATAAATCGTGCACTTCAGGAGTTAGAGGAAATACCAATTTGAAGCTCCCAGCTGAAAGAATGCAATAATATTTTACTGCCTCTGTACCATTCAAAAGGGGCAATCTACCAGTTTACCAGTTTTTACCCTAAAAAGGGAAAAATGGAAATAAAAAAAAAAAGAAAGAGGTTTTATTTACTGGTATAGGCATAGTCCAAACAGTTATGAATTTAATTCTTTGATGTCGAGTCATTTTTATCTACAATGAGATCAGGATGCTTCAAAGAATAAAACTCGAAACAAATTGAGGAGTGAGGAGCACAAAATTACTCATAAACATTAGAAACACCCGGCTACAAAGTTTGATATCTCAAAGGTACCGAACAAGCTGTATTACACTAACAAGAAAGAAAACCACATTTGCACAACTATTTCTTTACAAATTGCAGACCATTCGCTTGTGAGTACCTCTCCATGAACCGCATAAACCGGTCCCAATCACGTGGGGTCCGCATCACGTGCTTGGCCTCAATCGTTGATGGTTTACCATTCACAAACTTAGCACTCACATCAACTGACTGTATCACGCCTTCATCGTCTATCATATAAAACCCTGTAATGTCACCCAATTCACCGGACGAATCAAATAAAGATGGCTCATCGAAGGTGAATATTGCTACACCATTGGTGCCATCACGGGATTTTGTTAGCTTGACATCTGGTATTGTTTGCTCATCTGTGCCTTGGATGAACTGGATTTTGGCTACCATTTGCACTTTTGTAATGGATGGTGCTGCACGAGTTTTTGTGTAAGCATGGGGCCTTTCAGTGGAGAGCCTTAAGGAGGTTCCAGCGAATGACGAGTGGAGCTTTGGAGATGCAAATCTGTGGTGCGGAGATGCCATTCCTGCAAGTTAATTGATATGTAAACTTTTTTTGAATTTTCTATTGGGCTGCTAATGTAAGTACCACAATAGGTGGGTTCAAGTTTTAAGTTCTGCATTGCGCTATTTGCAATAGTTTTTTGCTGATACAAAATAAAATATGGTACCATCAAGGGTACATCCGTACATATCTCTTTGTTATTTTGGACTTTGGGGATAGTATCTAAAATAGTCTTATTTTTATTATTTTTTCCTTTATATATGTTATGTAGTTGCAGCTGTTTGGTGGAAGGTGACTTATTGCTCGATCAAGGCTTTATCATAGTACAATCTCTAGCAATCCCTTCTGTACTGGTGCTAGAAATTCACTGGTACTGTCGAGGGTTTTTTTAGTTGTGGTACAATTGTTCCCTACCAACATTATAATTAATAAAAAAATACAAATATCAAAAAACCCTGACAAAATTATCAGCATAAATTAGCTTGTAAGAATGGCTGGCAACAATTACAAAACTAAGCATTGGTTGGTTACAATTGAAACATCATACTTAAAAGCAAACCATGGAATATGTTTGTCATATAATAATAATCCAAAGCAAGTTTCAACCTAATTAGAACTAATACGGCAGTAAACCCACAAATTTGACTACATCATGTTTCTCTAAATTGTTGGAAACACCATTTGAAACCCAACCTTTCCACTACTTGCCATACAATTTAGTAAATTGACAATGGGGCAATTTTTCTAAAACAGCATTAGCTAGTTGTACATAAGAAAAAAGAAAATAAGCAAAATGTGCCTTGTGTAGAGAGAGAAATAGGGACCTGAAACGAGGTGACGAGGCCGGGAGAGGTGCGAGGAGAGAGAGACGCACCGAAGTGTAGCCATATTTGGGAGAGTGTACAAGAGAGACAGAAGGAAACAGAGGCAAAAAGGAGAGGTGCAAGGCTTTCAGGATGGGAAGGAAGAAAATGAAGTGATTGGGAATGAATGAGTGGTGCTATGGTGGTGTGTTCCAAACACAATCACACATTCTCTCTTTCTCCTGTTTTTCTAACCTCCTGCTCGTTTCTTTTCGTCTCCAGTTGGTTCTATATTGAGTTCCTGCTTTAACATATGTACGCTTCATAGAGCGAGTTACTGACAAGTATATTTGGTGTGTGCTAGTTGACTCTTGGTGACCCGCCATATTTAGGACAAAGTATAAAGGATACAGACTTAAATTGATCCGTTCGCCGTTACTGTATCACAGATTCACGGAATCAAGTAATACCGTGACAGTGATTCAGTTGATAGTAGTCGTTTATAGTGCCACTGAACGTCGCCAGTCTGGAAGCTTCACTAATTTAAAGTATGATTAACTTATATATGTATATCATCTACGTTTGTGATAGATTTTGACATAAATTTTATTCACGGATGAAGGGCAGAGGGAGGCACTTGATCCTCTAATTCAAAAATATTTTCAAATTATGACGGCTTTGCTAAACATTTTTGAAACAATGTTATAAAAATAATCTCATAATTCAAATAATAAGGAAATTGTGTTCATCCTGAACAATTTGTCCTGTCCTCTATCATTTCCTTGCTCATTTAAATTTATCACTCATTGAATGAATCGAAATATACAAGAATTGTAAGATTATATAAAATATCGAGTAAACTTAGATTAAATAAAATTTGACACACCACCAATCTGTAAGTCTAAAACTATATGCATAAAATTTTGAGAAATACTAGAGTAAATATATGGGACAGATTGGATCCTCCCAATATGATTGTTCTCACGTTTTAAATTTCAAACGATTCATTCGAACCGCTCAATATGTTCTTCATATTGAAAACTTATAAGAAACCAATTTTTATATATATTTTTTCAGTTTTTTTATTTTTTTATATTTTAGAAAATCATTGTCATTGGACGATCCATAATTTTTATATCATGAATTTTTTTAAATATCAAAATAATAGAAAAAAATTGTAAAAATTGTTTCTTGTAAGTTTCTAATATGGAGAACCTATTAAATGGTTCGAATCGGTCATTTGAAATTTGAAATGTGAGAACGATCCTATTAGATGGACCCATCTGGCCAATATATTGGACACTAGTATTTCTCTAAACTTTTTTGTTATTTTTAATGATTTTTTACGAACGATTTGCCAACGAGCTCTCGAGAAAAATACCTTTTACAAGATTTGAAATCACATTGTTAAAAATATCAAGGTAAGAAATAGATTAAACCTTCCAAAATTAAAGAGTTGATAAAAACAAATTTACTAACTAAAAATTCAATTCAGCAATTAGACCGTTGGAACTTTCATCAAAACCTGTGCTGCTGCGCCAGGAATGTTCTTGCAGTACGTCTTGCTGCCGTGAAGACTTGTAGACTTTTTTTTTTTTTTAGAAAAACTAGATAGCGAAGACTTGTAGGCCCGTTTGGATGTTGTGAGAATTTAGAGAATTTGCAATTTCTAGACATAAATTTATTAGAAAGTGTGTAATTTTATGAAAAATTTAAATTATTTATAATAAATTTGATATATTTTATGCTCGGAATTTACAATTCTTGCAAAGTCCGGCTTCATCCAAACGAGCCCGTAGACTTGTAGTCTTGTACAGTGGAAACTGGAAATGCGTGAAAAGCTTAAAAAAGCGTTGCATTGAAGGCCACTCTTGCGTCTCGGCGTGAAAGCAGCAGAAATTAATATGGTCAGAAAACGTGGATTCCAAATTGAATGCTACGAATTGCATGCGTCCCCTGTTCGAATTCTCGAAACAAAATATTTGCTATACCTAAATTAATATCACCAATTGTTGACGAAGAGTTTATATTCAATCTTTTATATATATATATATATAGAGAATGGATTCAATCAAAGCGCTTTGACCGGAGTCTCAGTTAAACCCCGTCAGTTCTCAAATTTGAAAGTTCAAACGACCGATCCGAACCGTCAAATATGATCTCCATATTGAAATCTCATTGCCGACCAAAATTTCCATTTTTTTGAATTTTTTAAGTATTTTTTTCGGATTTTCAAAAATCGTTAATCTAATTTGTTCTGAACCCTACAAAAATTGCTGTTTTTGAAATCCGAAAAAAATACTTAAAAAATTCAAAAAAATGAAAATTTTGGTCGGCAAGGAGATTTCAATATGGAGATCATATTTGACGGTTCGGATCGGTCGTTTGAACTTTCAAAATTGAGATCTGACGGGATTTAATTAGGACTCCGGTCAAAACGCTTTGATTGAATCCATTCTCATATATATATATATATATAGAAAGTTTAATATGCACTATAGTGCATAGAATATTCCGTGCACCACGGACGTTTTCGAGAATATTTTTGTAAATTGACAAATCTAATTTAATCAATCTAATCTACATATTGAAATCTCATACCAAACCAAAATTTACAATTTTTGATATTTTATTACTATTTTTTTCGAATTTTTGAAAACATGTCATTTTTGGAATGTTGTACTATTTACAATTTTCCAAAAATGGCATGTTTTAAAAAATTCGAAAAAAATAGTAATAAAATCTCGAAAATTGTAAAATTTGATTTTCTATGAGATTTCAAAATGTAGATTAGATTGGTTAAATTAGATTTGTCAATTTACAAAATATCCACGGAAAAAGTCCGTGGTGCACGGAGTGCCCTATGCACTATAGTGCATATTAAACTTTCTCTCTCTCTCTCTCTCTCTATATATATATATATATATATATATATGAGAAAGCCTTCAAATATGTTCAAACGACCGATCCGAACCGTCAAATATGATCTCCATATTGAAATCTCCTTGCCGACCAAAATTTTCATTTTTTTAAATTTTTTAAGTATTTTTTTTTGGATTTTCAAAAACAGTAATTTTTGTAGGGTTCAGAACAAATTAGATTAACGATTTTTGTAGGGTCCCGCGCCAAGTCCAACATATTGTATTTCCTGACCGTACCTGTGCTTAATCGATCCTACCCATCGAGTGTATACCTAATGTATAGACACCCGACCCTGGTTGCTTATGCAACCGCTCCTGCCCTCCACCGTGCACTAAGTGGGGGCTAGTATACACCAGTACTGGGTTACTACCGCGGAGTTCCGTGGGGTAGTCCGCTTCCACACACCTAATGGTTCCAGCCAGTCCAAACAAAACGAATATATATACCAAATGACCGCTAATCCGCCTAGAGGCTGAATAGCAGAGTAGATCAGTATGTGTTGCCCGTGATCGCTATCATAAGGAGACCATCGGCATTAAGCTGGGGTGCAATCTCCCGATAATGGAAACCACAAGTAAAACAACTTAACTACTCGGTCTCATTCTGTTTCACTTTCATCATCCATTTTCTGTTATTCCAGGTCACTTTTATATTTCATAATCAAATTTGCTAGTTCCTATCAAAAGAATAACAAAATCTCAAAAGACATCCACACGTCATAAAAAGACAACCACACACGGGCATACACATGCAAGCGAAGCCAAGCGATAATCAAATCAAGCAATACGGAACTAATTATAGAGAAGTCCGGTTACCTGACTGAGCGATCCATAGCACAAGCAAATCGGGATGACTATAACTGCGACGTAGAACTCGAATTTCAAATGGCCGACTATTCAAAGCCAAGGTGGTATTCATAGTTTGCAAGGAAGAAAGAGAAACAGAAATGATATACGAAATGAAATGAAATGAGGCTGGGGTCTATTTAGTGGAGATCTGGCTAAAATGGTAAATATTCTAGATTACTTAATGGCTAAGTAAGCAGAAAGGAATTACTTAGCTATTATTTCTGAAAATATTAATACTATTTATAAAAATAACTGAGCCTATTTATAAATATATTAATTATCAGAAATTATTTATATAAATATTGATTACTTAGCTACTAAAAATATGGATAAGATCAAATAGATATTTTCAAAGTGGATAAGATCAAAGAGATATTTTCAAAGTGGATAAACATGGACATTTTTTAAATAGGACCTTAGAATTCGATGTATTGCAAACAGGTCCTAAAATTCAGGGATGTCACACCTGGATATATGAAGAATCGAGGTAGTATGAAAGGACATTCATGCAATATCAAGTTGTTTCCTGACGACATCAATATCACTCATAGGTGCAGTAAAATAGAGTAATTATAACTTGAAATGGAGGAAACAAATACCAGAAGACTCATCAGTTATTAGTATAGGATAAATTTATAGGATCTCGGGCGAGAACAATATTCTTTTGAGCTTAGGAACAGTAGATAACAAACCAACCGCCCTGACCTGTCACAAAAAATACAAAAGAAATTACATTCTCTTTAAAAATTGTAAGTATCAAAGCTAAAGTATATGACTATATAATCAATGATAGGGACAAAAAAGTCATTATATCTTGAAAAATTAGTGTTCAGAAATAGGAACAAAATGGTTCCAAACAGACCAAGAAGTAATTATGATGCAACAACATTAATTGGATATATATACACACACCTATGTGTTCGGAGGTGGAAATGCGAGCGACTGCTACACACTCAAAATGTGTAAAACATTTATTTGAACTTAGATTTATGCCTCTAATATTCAAATTACAGAATTACTTGATTTAGTAGAGTGCTGAGTATTTCTTGCCAGCAAGACAGTTTTTCTTTGCAGTAGGTAAAAAAAGAAAAAGAAACTTCATAGAAATATCTTATCTGCTTTGAGCATTCTATACATATTAGATATTGGAAACTTACGTACAATTATACCAAGATCTATCAATCCATAGCTCAAGCAGTCAGCCCATATCCCTGACTTAACCTGGCAGGCACCATTCTTAGTTTTGACTTTCCAGGACTTTCGATGCTGAAGTATCATGTTTGCTCTCACCTCTCATGCTCCTTGCACAACGAATAAAAAAGATTGATGAGTTCAGAATAGTCAACTATAGCATCAAATGAAAAAAAGAATCAAATTGGGAATTTCAAACTCAACATCAAGCACTTAACGACCTACAATTTTATTGAATCCGTTATTGTGTTTTTACACAATTAAACAAACCAGAAGGAAGATAATTTTTAAATCAAAAGAAAAGATTAATTGAAATTACTAAGATGAAAGGAGAAACAGATTCAATCGATTAAAAACAGAATATCCTTAATTTGTAGGAGAAGAAACAAACAAATATGCTAACCTTGTATCTTCTCTTCTTCTTTGTGCCAAACTATTTTGCTGCCCCCTCTGAGTCCTGGTCCTGGTCCAAAATTCATTTTCATGAGAACCACAAGTTGTGAAGATTAGTAAATCATTAGTACTTACTTTGTAAGACAGAAATTCCTTGATGGCTTACCACCCAGTAATAAAGAAGCCTTTTGGTTGAACTCTGGACAGATCTGAAAGTAACCAAAAAAATACATAAATAAAATGTCTTATTCAGTACCTGTAAAACCAGATTTTTTATATTGTAAACCATTAAATAATAATCTAATTGAAGCTTAATGACTACAGAATTATTTTCAAATAGAAATAATAATATACTGATTTATATTTCACCTTTTCTTGTAATAACTATATACATACATAAAAGATGAAACATATTAATCATGGATTTCTATTTCACCTTTTCTCTATGTTTTAAGTTTCTAAACTTAAAAAATTTCACACTCTAACTTCCAAATAGAAGAACGCAAGAAGCAGAAAAAGATCTGATATAACAACAAACACCTAGTGCACCTCGGACAAGAAAATGATGTCGAGAACACTGTCAATAAAGATAATGCCAATCATTAATCATTAAAACAATAATATGCAATAGAAAGTAAGTAATTAAATTAGAAAATCAATTGTGGTCATTCCTCAAAACCAAATCATTAAACAATAATTAAGGAAAACTTTTTTTTTTGCGTTGTCTTCAACGACATTTGTTCGCTGTTAATTACAAGTGAAGCAACAAGCGGTTTCATCAAGTAATTTATCTATTCATAATTTTATATTGAAATCATGAAAAAAAAAACATCCAAATTCTTAAGTTTCTCCGTATTTTCAGTTTCTAATCTTAAAAAGCTTCACACCCTAATGGCGAAGAGAATAAAGTATAAACAAAAAAAGAAGAATGAACCAGCATATATCTTTTCTCTCCAAAGTCCAAAGACTGGTTCAAATTAAAAAAAAATGTAGCAAAAAAGCACAGTATAATTCGTGCTAGTTACCAACCCCTTTTCTTGAAAAGTCTATTTTCAAACCAAATTGTCTTCATGTGAAAATTCAGAACAAAATGAAAACAACTAACAAGCAAACAACCTTTTGATAAAGGGTCCTATTGTACTTCAACACTGGAAGCTAGATCAGTCGAAGAAGAGGCAGAAATGAAGAGAAAAGAATAGGAGCGCAAAGAGAATCGAAGAAAAATAAGGTTGGAGACTCAGAGTATGCTGCAGATAACAAGATTACAAGAATGTTTAAATAGGAATTGAGCTGTAGGGGTGGGATCTCAGATTTTGAATTTTGAAAATCAAACTAAAAAGGATGCTTACCTATTTCGAATTTCGAATTTCAAATCGAAACAGTGGTGCTGCGAAGGGGCGCCATGCCAGCTTTGTAGCCGCCAAGGAAGATTGTATGCGCATTAGGGGCTGACCGGTAGGTCCCACTAAAATAAGAGAGGTCACTGACAAATTGCGAGGGTCGTTGGATGTGGTGATCCGTGGCTGCTCGCGTTTTGTATGCGCATCAGGGGCTGAGGTGGCGACCCGTGAGTCGTTGGGTGAGAGTGAGTGGTGATTCGTGGGTGGTGGCGATTGGGGGGGGGGGGCGCTATGTGGTTCATCGACCGGAGTAGGGTTTCTGAGCAATTTTTTTTATCCCAACGTTGGAGCAATTTTTAATTTTTTATATAAAATATTCAAAATAAAATATTACATAATAAAATAGAATAAGGGAATCGCTGAAAATAATATAAAAAATTTGATCACAGAAGGAATCGAACAGGGGCACGCAGTATAACTGGCGACCTTCATTCCGCTCGCTTTTTCGTGCGCTCCGATCAAACGAAGGAATAAATACCGCTTCGTTTTGCGATATAATCTGGACCCTTAATCAAGTTTCTATTTTAACGATCGATGGTTTAGATCGTTCGGAATTGATCATTAACGATGTAGATCGTTCAGACCAAGGTTGTATCCTGAGATGTTACATCCTTCCATTGGTGCTTTTAATATAGTAGAGATAGAGATATATATATATATATATATATATATATAGAGTTTTGCTATGGTGAGTTGCAACTCACCAAAGCGTCCGTGAGTCGCGCTCAAAATTTCAAAATTAAGTTCAAAATGATCGATCCAAACCGTCTAATACGATCTCCCTATTGAATTCTTCATGCAGACCAAATTTTATATTTTTTTTGAAATTTTTAAGTATTTCTTTTAGATTTTAGAAAAATCATTAATCTAATTAGTTCTGAACCGTTCAAAAACAGCAGTTTTTAAAAATCTGAAATAAATACTTAAAAATTTCGAAAAAATATAAAATTTGGTCTGCATGGAGAATTCGATAGGGAGATCGTATTAGACGGTTTGGATCGGTCATTTTGAACTTAATTTCGAAATTTTGAGCGCGACTCACGGACGCTTTGGTGAGTTGCAACTCACCATAGCAAAACTCTCTCTCTCTCTCTCTCTCTCTCTCTCTCTCTCTCTCTCTATATATATATATATATATATATATATAGATAGATAGAGAGAGAATGGATAACGCGCCATCGATGGCACGTGCCATCAATTTTCTATCGACTCATTTTTTCAAGATCCAAAACTCAAACGGTCAATCCAAACCGTTCAAGTTGATCACAATATTGAAATACCCTTGGAACCAAAATTTTACATTTTTAAAATTTTTTTTGCTATTTATTATAATATTTTCAAATTGGAGGGCTTGAAACACTCTAATCATAATGTTTTTAATAGTATCATAATAAATAGCAAAAAAAATTGAAAAAAGATAAAATTTTGTCCCCAAGGATATTTCAATATGGAGAAAAACTTGAACGGTTTGGATTGAACATTTGAATTTTGGATCTCGAAAAATGACTTGATGGCACGAGACCCTCCGTGCCATCGATGGCACGTTAGCCATCCTCTCTCTCTCTCTCTCTCTCTCTCTATATATATATATATATATATATATATATAATTTAATTATATTTTAGAACTAGTGAAGATTGATTTAGTGAGAACGATCATTGGTTGGTGGGTCAGAAGAAAATATTTGGGTGGGTGGAGTAAAAAAAAAATCCGACATCTATCATCCAAGGGCATAAAATGATACAATTAATAGAACTAAATCATATCCATCTTCGGCACCCATCCAACCGGTTTCGGAAGAGCCGCAGAGATCTACTAGGCATTTAACAACAGAACTAATTTAAAACCCACCAAAAATTTATATTTTTAAAATTTTTTTATTAAATATTTTTAAATTTAAAAAACTATATATCCTTAATAATTAATAATGAATGAACAGTGCTCGTTACTGTTATTGTGTATCTTTTCTGTGCATCTATGTATGTGGCAGGTCCAATTGACTCATATGGTGCTACTGTATTAACTGTTGTATGAATAGAGATAGAGGCAGTCGTCCAAGTAGTTTCTATTTTTTTAGAATTTGCTACTCTGATGTGTTTATGGATTCGGTCTACAGACAGGAACTCTAGGAAAAAGAGGCCCACATTTATTCTACTGCGCGGTATAAATAGAACCAAGCTCATGTTAATATATCCTGGAGATATCAAGATTTGATGTGACCATTTAATTTGCGATAATCTGAATTACTGTTAGTCGAAATTTATTGTTATAATGGTTCGCTACATAAATTTTTGTATGGGGGAGTTCTCAGTTGTTGGTCTGTCTGCTAAAGTTTGGTTGCTCTTGGTTCACGGGATGAAGTACAAACTACACATTAAATTACACAGTAGGTTTCTGTTCACGGTGGACAGAATTAAATGTGTGCTCATTCTTTTCTAATTTCTTTTCAAACTTCTCTAAAACCCTTTCCATCTTCCCAAGAGACAGAACAAGGAGTTTTAGATTTTGTCTGATTAATTTGGAATTTATGTTATTGATTATGAGAAAAATACTCACGTGGAATTTGTGCTATTGATAATTGTTGATATTTCACTAAACATAATAGATTGGTAAAGGGTACTGCGAGTCTGTGAGAGTGTGTGCTTTTCACAACCAACAAAAATTATTTTAATATTTCTAATTACAACGGTGGATAACCAGTGAATGCATCGATACCAACCAGATATGAGAAAGAGAGATTCTTCTGAGCATTGATCTCTCTAAAAGACAACATGTTGTTGAATGTCAGTGAATAAATGATCGTCACAAAATATGAAAAATAATATTTGATTTATTTATGAGTCCTTGAAATCTTTATTCTTCTTGAGATTATATAATTTATAATTATTTTTTGTGTATTTTTAGGTCAAACTAGAAAATTCACATGATATATATGTTCAAAGAGAAAGTCTAATTTCAACAAATTTTAAATTCTTTGTTTTCCCCACTAAAGTCATAAATAATAATTACGTTACTTGTAAGTAAATATTATAGATTGTTGTTAACTATTGTTGTGTATTTATTTTGTTGGCTATGAGTTGTGCTTTCTCTTTTCGAAATTTTTGTTCTACGTACACCATAAATGGTGATGTACTTGCTTCATATATTTTTTTTTTTGAGTGGATACATCGTCTTCCGTAAATACAAATCTAATAATGTTTATTATAATATATTTTCATATAAAATTAGAAGAAATTATAGACTACGAGAAAATTTAAAGACGGATACTATCAACATACTCAGATAAATATTTTTTTCTTACTCGAGCAAGATGCAACTATCAACATACATAAAATACATGTCGTGGCGTAGCCAGGACCGACAAATCTAGTTTTAGAAAGCTCTTAATGGAAACAGTTTTGAATCATCTAAAAACAATATTTTTTAAAAAAAAATAAGAAAAAATAGTTAACAATATAATAAAAAATGTAAAATTTAGTCTGCAAAAAAATAATTTCAATATAAAAATCTCGTTGAGCAGTTTAGATCGACCATTTGAACATTTAAAGTTGAGATATGATGAAATTTAACTAGGTTTCTGGTCAAACGCATTTTATTGAATTCCTTATCGGGATATATAAATAACTTGCTGATAAGTAGGGCTGTCAAACGTTGATAACGGCAACGGAATGGCCCGTTTCGTTTGTCGGTCAATTTTTGGTAACGAAATGTACCGGTTGATTCGTTAACCGTTCTTTTTGGACATGACATGTATATTTACACTGTATTTCACCCAAACGAATGACGAAACACGTTTCTTTCCTAAAACGTAATGAAATTTTATACCGCTCCGTTTAGACAGAAGGTGACTAAACAGAAGGTGCACGGAAAAAAATAAACGGTATACCGTTGACCGGCCTACTAACAGGGACGGATCTAAGTATTGACCCTTAAAAAATGATGATTCCCTGAAACCAAAATATAAATTTAAACCAAAACCAAATTGCGAAAAACCAAAAGTCAAACAGCAAAAACCAAATTTCCAAATTGCCAAAAATCAAATTACGAAAAATACCAAACGAACTCCAAAAATCCTCAAAATTTACTCAAAAATTCCTCAAGAATTATGATGATTTATCATAATTTTTAAACCCCAAAAATACCCACACAAATTCCAAAATTTACAAAGAAGTCTAAAAATTCTACAAAATTACCAAAATATATCTATGAGGAATTTACCAAAACCACTTAAACCATTCAATCCTCATATATTTTTGGGTTCACACATAAAAAATTATCCAAAAATACCCAAGGGAAGGCCCCCAAATAATTTATTTTGAATGGACATTAAAGAAAATGAGAGAAATTAACAGAAATTGGATGAAATTCTCAAACCCACTTTCGGGTTCACCTGTTCTGCGTGAACCATGTTCATAAGTTTAAAGGGGCTGTAAGCGGTTCACGAAAGACCGAGATCATCCATTTAACTCTCCCTCATTTAATCTTACATGTGGGCCCCATATGAAGAGCTTCCCTCTCCAACAGGTGAAAAGAAAAATCGCTGGGTAAAAAAGAGGAGAAGTTCGGCCATGGTGAAACAGTAAAAGGAAAAAAGGAAAAAGAGATGAAGGCGCTCCCTCTGCGAAATTACCATGAGACGTGGCCTTTCTTCACGCCAGAAAAAGAAGGCTTAACTCCCACGCAACTATGGCAGCCACTGGATGGAGATCAAAGGAGGGGAATTGCTCTCATATTCAAGGTGTTGCCCTAATCAAACGCCTATATAAGGGCTCAATTCAAAGGAAACCACACGCCTCCATACGCCTCCACGCAGCCTCCATACCTCCCCCAAGCTACAAGCTAGATAGAAGCTCTGCTAGAATAGAGAGAGAGGAGATAGAGAGAGGCATTTTATCAAACAGTTGAGAGGCATAGCTAGAAGAGGGAAATTGAGTGAAATTAAGATCTTGTAAGTGGTTGTAATTGAAGAAGAGGTGAAAGCAAGTGTAAGAAGGAAATTCGCAAGTCAAATTTGAAGTTTAATTGCAGAAATTTGGTTCTTCCCTTTCGAAATCTGATTGGATTGTTTCACACTTGGTTTTGACACAAGCTTCGTCTGAATACTCTTCAGATCTAGCTTCACACAGCTTTGGCTGGAGTCTCTCCAATCCTAGCTTTTTACCTCGGTTGGAGTTTCTCCATTCCCGGGTAGCATCTCCCTCTTGGTGGCTTCGGCCATGGATAGGAGATCAAATCAAATAAAATGAGGGGGAGGTGCTGCCAAAATGATGTCAAAACTAACATTCATTGCATTTACCTTAATTTCGATATCTGATAGAACAAAAGTAAAAAAAAATTTAATTAGATTCTGACATAGACAATAATTAGCAAATGAAATGTGACTATTTGAAGTTCATGGATTAAAATGCATAAACATGTTAGCCAAATTAAGGTTTATTTCATTTCCTTGCTCAATTGCTTCTCAACATCAAAATATTATGTGAACAAAACTTCTAAATATCAGCAATGATTGTTTGATTTTGTGGTGTCCAGAGGTTATTGGTTCCAACAAAAAAAATAATAATAATAATGATAAAAATGTTTAGTCGAAAAATGCAATCAGAAATGTACGTAGAATAACAATCGAGTATGTATAAAACTGCCTCTCTATATTATTCTTATAACAAGGAATGTATCTCAAACATCATCCAACTCTCTCGATACCAATCTGGTACCAAACCAACTCATAGCCGTACCAAATCAATGGTTCACCCACTAAATTGGGCCAACGCAATACAAACCAGGAATACCATTGTCCTCTCCTCTGTTTCGTGGCTCTAGCGAACCTAAGCACGACGGCTGGAGTGCCTCCGCTAGTCGGAAAACAGAAATATCAAAATAAAGGGGTTAAATTGAATAAAAAGTTAAAACTGTTGTAAACAATTCGCAAGCTCCTGCCCAAATTGAAGAGACGCGACAGGTATGGAGGCCGTAGCTGAGTTCTCTTCAACCTCGCGAATCCATCAAGCTCAAATTCACCGACAACGGTGGCGTCGATCGTCTGGGAAGGCTTTCAGACGCCAGACGTCAGTCAGCAGCCAACTCAGCCTTCCCAACACATGTGGACCGATTAGAAAGCGCCAAATGTGCAGAAACTTAAAAAATTCACTAAAAATAGTAGGAAACTAAAAAAAATATAAATAAAATATCCATAAAATTCTAAAAATCCAAATAAACTAAATCTACTTATATTTTGATAAAAAATCTGTCAAATTATTGGTCTTTTCTATTTTTAAGTATTTTCAATATTAAATAAATTTTATAAAATTCTAAAATGATGTTAAATCAATTTGTAAAATTCTAAAATGATCTTAAAGCTCAATTAAACTGTTTTAACAAATTTTCAGAAATAAATATTGAGAATTTAAAGGGAATATATTAAATAACAAATATTTTTGAAAATAAACATAATTAAAAATATAAAAAAATATTTCAAAAGTCTAAAATTAAAAATAAAAATAAAATAAAATTGTGAAAATGATAAAATCCAAAGAGAAATTTAAGAAATTAAAAGTCAAAAACACGAAACCCGAAATCGAAACCGAAACTTCTCCATTTTAAGAACGAAAACTCTTCAGCGGATCGAAATGTTCTCAATTGGGTCCCGTCAAATTAAGTTTGGTACACCAATCGAGTCTGGTCTAACCCAAAAGAAATAAACCTAAAATAAACACAAAACCAATTATTTTCCTAGCCTTTACATATAATTCTTTAGATCCCTTAATCAGATGTTCTCGTGAGCGATCGCGGGGTAATTAACAGTAGGGGCTTGCGCCTACTGGAAAGAAAGGACCCACAAAATCAATAAACCTCTTTAAGAAGCGACTCATGTTTTGGTTCTCTTGTCGTAAAGAGATACTCGAATTGAGATCGAACCTTAAGGGGGGTGAATCTAAGGCTATGTTCCCATTTCTCGAGGAAACCCAATTCCATTCTCGAGGGATGACGAAAAAGCCGCGACACTAAGTTCAAGATAGGGGTGTCAATTTCACCCTTATTTTTTTAAATAATGTTATTAAAGATGAATATTGATAGTTAAAAAATACAAATTTATACATATATAATCTATTTGAACCCCATAAATATTTATATTATCTTTCATTGTTGAACCCCATACATATTTTTTTGATGCAATTGTTTGTGAGGTTTTTTGGAAAGATTAGTAGAGGTGTAAAAAAATCATGATCGTGATTTGCTTGAGATCAATTCAATTTTTTCGAAATTGGCTCACTTGATTTTGGCTCGTAATTAATTTGACTCATTCGAATTTTACTTGAAAGAACTAGATATGTAATTTTATTATCTTTATTTGTAACATTCAATATTTAATTTGATATATAATATATTTATTTTGGGTAATGCTAGAATCAAATATATAAGACGTCAAATTTGATCCAGACGTCGACCATAAAAAATTTCAAACGACCGATTCAAACCGCTCAATATGATCTCTATATTCAAATATTCTTGAAAATCAAATTTTATATTTTTTTTCAAATTTTCTAACTATTTTTTTCGAATTTTCAAAATTGGTGAGTTCATAACTTTTTAGATTGAGTAGGTTCAAAAATTTGAAAAAATATAAAATTTGGTCTCTATAAAGATTTTATAACTTAGAACAATTTGAGCGGTTTGGATCGACCATTCTAATATTAAAAAATTAAAATTTTAATTAGTTTGTAATTTTCTTGCTTATATATAAGAAGTATAATAATCAATGGAGCATAGCTAGACTCGATTGCGACCCGTGTTCAAAAAACTCGATTCAACATAATTCGATGCATTTCAAATCAAACTTTTGTCATGTTAGCTCGCTCAACTTCGACCTCTATTGCTAGCTTTAAATATTAATAAACCCGTTATAAAATTTTATGGCTTCGTCACTACCTACTGATAAGCCTTGTAAGAAAAATAGTGCAGAGGTGAGAGGTCTCGACAAATACTCGTAAGGTGAGGCCCAATAGCATTATTGCAACCATCTATGAACGGAAAATTCCCTGAAAAGCAAAGTGTTTATTCATTAAAAAAGGAAAGTGTTAACATATGGGATGTATAACAAACTTACCGATGCATTTCTTTTAGTGCCTCTTATAATTAATTGTTTGTAGCATTTTTTTTTGCCTCAATTAATACCACGTCTGAGCTTTTCGTTAATTTAAACTTATATAAATTTCCACAAGACGCATAACTGAGCATTGTTGGTGTTGTGCGTGAGTGATGGACAAGCCCAAAATTAAAAAAAAAAAAAACTTCTTTCATCCACGTCATTTCTTAAAAAAGAAAGAGCAATAATTCAATGAATAAAGTTTGTCCTTCCCAAAAAATAAACTCATATAGTTTCCATGGAGTCACAACGCGCTCTTTATCCGGATCATCAACAAATACATTGGATTTAGATGATAAAGATCTTATATATCTAAATAATAGTTAATGCCATGGAAAGAACATCCATTCCTCTATTAGGGGCTCTCTACCTAATGGGGCCATGTAGTTTATTTATTATTATAATTTTCTTTTTTGCAAGCATTTTTCTCGTCCGAATATATCTCCTAACTTTCCAACAAGAATTTTACTTTTCAAGTCAACTCACATTTCCCTTTTCCGTCTAAAGGCAGCGCACGAGCGGCTAGGAAAGTCTAGGAACAAAAGAGAGACATTTACAATGGCCACATTATCAAAAAGAAAAACAATGGATGGATACAACACAAGAAACCATAGAGCAGTTACTGTTGGAGAATGACCTCCATCACACGATCGATTCCATTACTAATTATTTAAATAATTTGAAAGCGAAGATGCTGCGGTCCAGGTTCGATCCTGGCCATTATGGGTTTTACAAATTTTCTTCTTTTTTTTTTCCTTTTCTTTTCAAAATCCCAATTGTGAATTTTGTATTTATGGAATCTCCAGTGTTCTGGATAGTACGTGTGTAGTGTCTGATTGGCTATTTTTGGTTTAAAAATTTATCTGTTTAGATTTGAAAATATATAGCATTTTTCGGATATCTAGAAAAAATATATAAGAAAATTGTAATGTGGTTGTTAATTTTTCAACAGAAATTACTTCTGTTCTGGATCGATAATTATGTAATATTACCGTATAAGATCCAATTGTATCACTCAAAATGTGGGTTTTTTTTTCCAAAATTAGCAATTAATCAGACTTAATATTAGATAATAGTGTTCTAAAAAAACACGGTATGTCTGAACACGACACGGTACGGAGGTGACACGACACGGTAAAATACGGACACATCACGGCACGGCACGACGCGAGAACTTATGTGTGCCGTGTCTTTAGACATGTCATGTCCAACTTTGATGGCATAAACACGACACGACATGAAAAAATCCAGACACTACACACGTACGACATAACAAGTTTATAATCAGGGTCAAAGATAGAAAATGTTATGAAATAATAAGAAAGATCCTTAATTGTATCATCTATTTTTAAGGATAATTTCATAGTTTGAATGTCCAGTTCATCCATAAGCATAAGTATATATAGCTATATTTTATGAAATAGAAATGTCAAATGTGTTAAAAAAACGACACAGCACGACATGTTTAAAGAACATACGACACGACGCGGCATGAAGACACGAGGTGTGTTGTGTTCTTAGACGTATCGTGTCTATCTTTTAGAATTTAGACACGCCACAACACGACAAATGATCTGGATACGACGTGTTTGACATGACACGACACGGCACGTATTTACAACACTACTGGATAATGTCATATCCACTGCAAAAGAATTAATCAGTTTTCCCAATATTACCGTACTAATTAACAAAATATTTGCGAGATGAGTGAGATCTATGTAGTACGATTCTGTACAATCTTCGGCCACGTATACCTAACACCTTTAACGGCAACATGAAATAAAATTTTAATTATTTTAAGGTTTAAACAGAGAAAAAAAATCCAGCTACGTCATGCAACAGATACTCCATGGAGCCCAGTTGACATAAAAAATGGAGAAGGTGAGGTGTAATGCTCATTTCGTGAGCCTTTTCTCTTATTTTTTCCCCCTCTTTTTCCTCCAATGGGAAGTGGAGATACTCGTCACTTCAAAAAAGAGATCCACCAGAAATAAGCAATTATGAGCCCTTTAAGATTTCAAAATACATTGAATTTTATAGCCGAATTATTTGAACTTGTCATTTGAAACCGATTAATAAATTTTGAGGTTAAACTTACGAACATTTCCGTAAGCTTAAGCTGGCAGGCTCACAGCAGCTTTATTCTTTAAACCTAATACCAAAAACTATTTGAATGTTATTGTTACATACATGACATCTACAAAAATTATTTTTACTCAAAAAGAAAGGAACATTGACCACCAACTTTATATAAAAAATCATAACCAAAATGCCAATATTTACATAGCTTGTACATATCATATATGATTAATTTGAGACCGATAAAATGACAAATAAAACTTTTCAATTTTCTCAACTTGTTAAATGATATATTAATAAATTTTAAATTAAATTATATTCAGTATATATTCTATCAAAATTATAGAATGTATTCTAAAATTTAACTTTTTTTATTTTGATAGCTATATATTGGCTGAAAACAGTTGTCAAATACGTTTATTACATTATTCCAAACTAAACAAATTTGCCGATAGTTTTACAAATTGAAAATCTAACTAAACAAATTCAATCTATATATTGAAATCTCATTACAAACCAAATTTTATATTTTTTAGAATTTTTTTAAAACCTGCCATTTTTAGAATTTCTTTATTATTAATTGGTTTCCAAAAAAGGAAAGTTTTAGAAAATTCGAAAAAAATAGTAAAAAAATATAAAATTTGGTTTGTAATGTTATTTCAATATGTAGATTAGATTAGTTTAATTATATTTGTCAATTTATAAAACGGTCGACGGATAATGATCGCAATGTACAAAGACCTCAATACATCGCGATGCACCATAGCATATCTTATATATATATATATATATATATATATATATATATATATATATATATATATATATATATATATATATATATATATATATATATATATATATATATATATAATGGCTAACGTGCCATCAATTTTCTATCGGCTCGTTTTTCGAAATTCAAAAGTCAAACGGTCGATCCAAACCGTTCAAGTTAATCAAAATATTGAAATACCTTTGGAGACCAAATTTTACATTTTTTTCGAATTTTTTCGTTATTTATTATGATATTTTCAAATTGGAGGGCCTGAAATACTCTAATCATAATGTTTTTAAAAATATCATAATAAATAGCAAAAAAATTCGAAAAAATATAAAATTTGGTCTCCAAAAATATTTCAATATGGAGAACAACTTGAACGGTTTGGATTGACCGTTTGAATTTTGGATCTCGAAAAATGACTTGATGGCACGGGACCCTTCGTGCCATCGATGGCACGTTAGCCATTCTCTCTCTCTCTCTCTCTCTCTATATATATATATATATATATATATATATATATATATATTTTGTTGTGAACTAAATTTTATAACCACAGTTAAATCCAGATCGTTAATTTAAAATTATGAACATAAATGAATGATCAAAATTAAACTGGTTTGAAATTCCCCTCACATTTTTGGAAGCCATTATCGCTTTTTATATATAAAAAAAAAACAGAATCATTTGAACGTGGGAGTCCAGTATTGATGAGTGGTTCCGCCATTATTCTAGAGGTAATGGGTTCAATTCTCATTGGACGCAGAAGAGGGATAAATTTTATTTCAAAAAGTTGCCTTATAAATAAATGACGTTATTTAAAAAAAAAATTGATGGTAGATCCTTTTGAAATCTATACCTTCTTTAAATAGATCATAAAATATATTTAATTTATGTTAAAAATTGAAAAAACATAAAGGTACCAGAAACTTTACTAGTGCTCAATATTGATTGTTCAAGCACTCCTAGAGCCAGGTTATAATATATAGGGCCAAAACTTCCTATAATTTTAAAATCGTTAGCCTAATAATCGGGGTGATAGGGATCATCCTCAAGATCCATCATCTCCATCATCTTCAGTGGGAATACATTTTAATTTTTTCTATTTTTGGAATATTTTTTGTCCCCACTATTTCTCTCCCTCCCATTCTTTTCTATTTTGGTCCCCACTGTTGCTCTCCCTTCCATCCTTTCTATTTTTGGTCCCCGCTATTTCTTTTCCTCTTATCCTTTCATATTTTGGTCCCCACTATTTCTCTCGTTAAAGTCAATAGTATCATACACCAGTGTATGCAGAAGATTTAGTTCACACAATCAACACACAAATTGTGCTAATCACTGAACTATAACAATTACTCATATTAACTACAACAATTAGTATCCAAATTACAATAATTATTTATATTAACTACTTCAGCTACATATATAACTTCAACGACTACATATTTTAACTTCAACAGTTACAAATATAACTTCAACAGTACATATATAACTTTAACATTTATATATATTAACTTTAACAGTTATATATATAACTTCAACCGTTACATATATTGAATTTGTATATTTTGTTATTACATGTATAATATGATATGCATCCTCACCCTCTCAGCTTTTGACGCGGAAGAATTTTTTATTTTAATAATAAATGGCTGGGAGTAGTTACGGTTCTGAATTTCGAATTGAATTATATGCTGGGAGTAGATATGGGATGATGGGATGACGTCAGATTTGCAATGAGGATGAATGGGATGATTTCATCATCCCTTGGACTTTCTTATTAATGAAGATATGTTATTAGATAATTAATGAAGATTTGAGGATGATGGGATGATAGAATCTATGGGATGATGGAAAGCAATTACCCCTAATAATATGCCATTATATATCGGGACTGATAAGGATCATCTCCAATATCCATCATCCCCATCATCCCCATATCGCGTTTTCTATTTTTGAAAATTATTTCATCATCCCTCAGTGTACGCTCATCCCTTTCTCCCTTCGTCACTCTGTTTCCTCCCTTCGTCACTCTGTTTCCTCCCTCCCACGTACGCTTCCCCCCTAACCCCCTCCCTCTTGCCCTTTCACATACGCTATCCTCCCACCCCTCCCCCCTCCTCCTTCCCCCCTCCCCCCTCACCCTCCTCCCTCACACTTCATAAATGTTGAAATTACTATACATAAACGTTGAAGTTAATATTGTATTTGTTGAAATTAAATAGATAATTGTTGAAGTTAATATCGCAATTGTTGAAATTAATATATACAATTATTGAAATTATTATCACAACTATTGAAGTTAATATATATATTTATAACTGTTGAAATTAATATATATAACTATAACAGTTATATATATTAACTTCAACATTTGAATATATTAACTTCAACATTTAAATATATTAACTGGATATCTTTAGATTGAATAGGGCTTAATCTGCCCAATGGTAATGGAGAACCTGGAGTCTGGGATAGCACAGAGAGAGCACCCTCACTCGATTCTAAAGTAGCGTGTAGCCTATAGAATGGATTTCTTCTTCCTAGTCCAACAAGAATAATAAGACAGATTCTTTGTGTGCCTCGAGTAGCAGCTTAGAGCCAAAAGACGACAAAAGGCTTTTCTTTCCTTAAGTGGAGTTTCAGGCAGAACTAGTATCCAACCTCATTGACACTAGAATTCGTACTTCTTGCAGCGTATGCGGGAGACAAGGGGGAGGGGAGGGTTGGGGGATAGCGTATGCGGGAGGGAGGAGGGGGACGGGAGGGGGAAGGGGGGATGGTTGGGGGATAGCGTATGCAGGAGGGAGGAGGGGGAGGGAAGGGGGAGGAGTTAGTTGCAACGTGGCGTTAGATAACGCGGGGATGATGGAAATCTTAGGATGGTCCTAAGCAATTCTGATTATATATAGAGTTCAAATTTTGTATATAGAAGAACGTGTGAAACACATATTTACCGGTACAACAGTTGAACAGGTGCACACAATCACGAAACTAGTGATACCAATAATGCATTGTTGTAATAAATTAAATAGGGCCGTTTGGATCGCTTAGGATTTTGGGGAATTTCATATTCCTAGTTATAAATTTATTGAGAAGTGTGTAACTTTGTGAAGAGTTTGGATTGTTTATAATAAATTTATGTCTAGGAATAGAAAATTCCCCAAATTCCTCAAATTCCAACTTCCATCCAAACCGGCCCTAGATGTTTATCGGTTGATAAACATTACGACCTAACAGTCATCTATATCATATTATTGTTAAATAGAACTTACTTATCCCTACTAATAAAAACACTAATCCAAGGTTGTAAAAGTGTCAATTTAAAGATGTAATCAATCCCATATGTACAATCTGCATCATTATTGTTCATTGTATTTTGATTGAACACGTACAAATATTAACAACGAATGAAAGTCCAAAACCTTTGGTTTCAAACGGGAAAAAAAAAATTAAGTGTGCATTTATTTTTCAAACATAAAGAAAGAAATATAAGTAATATTTATTAAATAAAAATTATTATAATTTACATCATATCCAAATACAAATCTTCATTTTTTTTATTAATTTCATTCAATATTTGGCATTATCATCGTGCAACAAAAAAATCAATAAATTAAATCAGAACATAGTTACATATCAATCATGATACCACATATTAAGTGGACACATTTTTAGACTATATATGTAAAGTCCCTTCTTTAAGCAAAACAGTTAAACCTAAAAGCAACTAATGTTCTTGTTTTAAATATTTATACAATCTGGCACATAAGAAAGTTTGCAATTTAAAATAAAACATGGGCGAATATATATGAAGTTTAAAGTGTGTTTTGGTACTCAATTCTTCCCCTGCCACCCAACTGTACGACAATAATTTTTTTTCTTAAGTTAAAATTCATAACAGTTAACCATTACTGATATTACAAATCAACGTAAATGTATATATACTAAAAAAATGAAGACTATTTATTCATGATAACATAAAAAATTAGGACGTTCTTCACAGTGATCTTCTCGGCCGGTTTAGTCTCCGTCAATCACATCCGCTCAAAATTTACAAAATATATATTTCAGTCCATAATAAAAAATTTAGTTTGTTAAATGTGTCTAAAAATTAAATTAAATAGAAAAAAAAAATTTATTCATTTATAAAAGGAGTAAACTAATTACTATATCATCATCATTATATAAGTGTGTGATCCTTTTCGGAAAAAAAATATGTGTGTGGCAGACTGACAGTTGGACGAGCAGATCGGTTCCGACGTTAAATAATATATATTCAATCCAGACCATATATTTATTTCCACTTCTAGCGCCTTTAAAGCATGGGCCTCCTCCAGTGCCCAGTGGTATCAAACTTCAAAGTCTTCCCACTTTTTACGTGCTCTTTCATCTATAGGTCCATGGCGGAGATTGCCTCTGATAAGTACATGGCGTTTTTCCCAGAAAGTACTTTTCCAGTAACTAGGCGACACATGCAGGTGCTTCGATTAAATCAATTCCAAAATGGAGTTCGCCATGCCCCTTGGATCAAAGAAGAAATTGTGAAGGAGAAAACCAAACTAAGGGGGAGAACTTAATTTTGAATTCTTGTAACTTATAGGCAAGTCTGATGCTTGGCTTTTCTGGGTACATGTTTCTTTTTTTCTTTCTTTTTTTTTTTTAGTTTGGCATCATTTTTTTCTTTCTACCATCACTTTGAAACATTTTCGTTATTAAATCCTTGTAATAGCAATTGCATTAATAAAAGAGACATAATAGTTTTTATTTTACCAATTCCTGTAATTGCTAACAGCACATATTGCCAAAACATTGTTAGTTAATATCTTGTTCTATTCTTCTGCAATAACTTATAAATGAGTACTTCTGACAAATTCTATTTGCTTTCTTCCTACATGATTTAATGAGTACGGGTCAGCAACTGGAACACTTCGAGTAGGTTCCATCGTTACCAACAGAATGTGCAGTGATGTGAATCCTCTGCAACATCACTGTACCACAATACAACTAACCAAAGAAGCTCAGCTGATTTTGAACTAATAAATCCAGCTAAACCATTGTTTGTATGCTCTGTCAACATTAACTAATTAAAAAAGAAATCCAGCTAAACCATCTTGTATGTACCTGGAAAATTGCAATAACAACAGACGAAAACCATAATTTAGAAACAATGCCCACTGAGCAATTAATGAATTATTTGTATTATAATTATTTGAATGCATCCTTTAGTAAACCATAAATTAGAAACATCGTCTAGAATAAAACACTATGAAAGACAACAAGGCAATTAAATCTTTCTATCCAAGTTTCATTAATCAATAGAATACAGACTCAAACCAAACCACTGAATTAATTATCCCATACAACATAATAACATAATTTGAGCTCACCAGTGGTAAGCAAATTAAGATACAACAAAAAAATAAGTACAGATTACTTAAATTTCATCTCATCTACGGCCAAAATGGTACTTAAATTCATAGGATGCATGTAATCTGTTGATCCAGAGAAGATCTGGCTCACTATGAGGCGGTTCGCCTTCTCAGTCGGGTGAAATGGGTCCCAAAATGCATATGCATTGCGGTCTGGGCATACATTTGATGCGGGTGTACACAATCCGACACCATTATAAGGTCCTTGGCCACAGCATGCCACCTTAGCTGTTACAAAACCTAGGAAAAATAGAGAGTAAATGATGAAATTCAATTATCTATTAGTCTGAATCCATAGTTCATGAGAACTAACTTTTCATTTTCCTCGTTTGAACAAGAAATTAATTTGGATCTAACAGTACTAAACAAAGTCACGATAGCGTAGGCTCCATATTAATTGTCAGCCACCTATAAAGTGTTGCTATAATGTATTAGTAAGGAGATTAGTTATTTTCCTTATAAATAAATAAAAAGATAATCTGTTCTGTTCAATTGCCCCCACCATGAGAACAATTTACCAGCACTCTTAAGTTTTGATCAATATGGATATTCATTGTACCGATACTGGACCTAACCAGGGTAATGTAAATACTCAGTGAAACTACTGGTTTGTATTAGGATACACACCAAAAGCTTGTGGATTGGAGATGTAGTCAAAGTGCATCTGGTATGCATTGGCAGCGACAAACACATCAGCTCCGACCTCACTATTGAGTTCATTTATTATCTGAACTAACTGTGGATTGAACAGAGATGCAGCTCGCATTAGCTCCATGTCACAATTCCCATCACGGCTTCTCAGTGCTAGCTCAGCTGGTACGCATCCTAATGGCCCTGTACCAGTCACAATGACTCGACGAGCCCCTAATTGGTAGAGTCTCTGAAAATTTTAGAAAAAAAAAGGATAATACATTTTTTGTGCTGTATGGATAACAGATGTTTGATTACCTGTCAGGTCCAGTACTCTATAATTAATCATGGTATAGTAAGTAAGGTAATCATAAGAAAATATTTGTAACACTGAGATATTGTATGGTAGCTATACATAATGGTCAGGTAATGAACCAGCTGCATGTGTAGTACGAAGGATTAAAGATCTTGGATTTATCATCTACAATCTAACACATTAATCAGAAATAGAAGTTCATCAGATCATTTTAATTCCATCTAATCAGAGCAGATCCTAAATAGAGGTACCAATTTTAGGATTAAGCATAGAAAAATTAAGGTGCTTTTTTTTCATTTTTAAGAGTAATATAATATAAGTACTAAGTTGTTTTAAGATCTCAATTCATTAACTAGGATCATTGGATCGATTTAAATCTGGTTCAGCTGGTACAAGGAATAAATGTATGCAATTAAATAGAGAATTAAAAAGGGATAGATTTTGTTCAGTTAAGTGGCAAATCTTACCCAGCCAACATGGGTTTACTATTACTGCTCCAGTAGTAGTTGTCACCAAACCGCATGTTTAATGCTTAAAATTAATGCTTGTCATTGGGTTAGTTGAGGCTAAATTTCTAATTCGTCAAGTGGATAGGTGCCTTTGTAAAAGTCATATATGGGATATTGCTTTATTTGCACTAAAGGCAATTGCACATTTTCTATATTTTTTCCTTTGTAACCCCAATGTTAGAAATTCGTAAAGTTCGGCCGATGTTTGTAGTTGAAAAATCCATATCCACAAGCTTTTTTTTATATGAAATTAAAAGGAATTAGGATACTATCCTCATATTCCAAGGTTAGTTCTATTCTAAAGAATTGCAGGCATGTTATGAACGGGAGGCATTTTGAGAATGGGTTAACAAATTGTAGTTAAAGAATATTTAAAACAAAATGACATCTTTTAGAAAGGTTTAAATTCCATTGAATGAAGGTACAGGCCTGGGCCAGCTCGTTACCCCAGCCCAATCAGCCACTACAAATATTGAATCTGTTATCAAATATGAAGATTTAATTAGCTACCAACAGCTCTTTAAACTAAAATGTGTTATCTATAAACTAGACAATTTTAGTTGAGTAATACAGGCTACGAACAGCTTTTTTTAAACCAAAATATTGAATCTGGAAACTAGACAAGAATAATAAATATACCCCAAGAACTTGCTTGTACTCAGAGATGACATATTTGACGTAGTCTGGGAGCGCGAACTGACGGGAGCGAAAAGAGTAAGGCACCAAGTAGTAGTTGTTCACGAAATCGTTGCCGCCTAGTGTAATCAACACCAGTGCCTGGTTAACCCACTGGGTGGCCTGCTCTGCTCCGATGAGCTGACTCAGCCTTTGTTGGTATTGCTGAAAGTACCGCAACTGATCGCCTATTCTGATTATGTTCACCTGATGTATGTACAGACATGTATAGGTAAAAAATTTATTGGTAACCTTTTTTTCTATGTATTCTGAGAAATTAATTGTGTGCATTGAAGGCTTGCATTCAAAAGATGAGACAATTTAAAATGGGAAAGCTGGGACCACTTATGCAAATTATGCCACATTAATGCTTTGATCTATGAATTCCTATTTCAACAAGGAAAATCTAGGAACGGAAAATAATGAACTAAAAATTCCTACCATGGTGAGTTCATGGTAATCTACTAAACCTATAATAATGTTCCATATAGCATAGTGCAAACTATCTAGCTAGGCACTTTTTCTTACAAATTGAATTCCAGTATCGTTCAGAACTCCAACTCCAGCTGACGCGAAATTGGCACCAACTAAAAGTTTGTCTCCTTGGAGCTCTGGGTCCAGGTAAGGCAATGTCGGTTCAGATCCTATGTGTTCACCTTGAAAGAGAAAGAAAACATTAATTTACTTCATGTCAAAAATTTACTATTACGTTATCATCTTTTTTCCTAGCTAGTTATCTTTTAAAGTTCAATGCAATGTATGCGACATATAGTTGAAAGCTGATATGTACCCAAATGGCGGCTCCAGTGCCACTAAAAAAGTACATTCTGACACTTCAATTTCTGGTTTTTGAATTAAAAAAATATGCACTTCTATGACACGTTACATGTAACTAGAGTAACAACTTCAAAACCAAAGCTGTAAAGTATAATGTATGAAGTGTGTTTACTGATAATATCAGGTATGTTAAGCCCGTTGGAAAACCTCCCGGTAGGCCGATGAGTCGGGTAGTCAATCCCATAAGGCAGCGAGTCGGCACGGGCAGTTGTCATCAAAAAATTATTATTACCATTATCCACGAGAGAATCACCAAAAACAAAGAAAGCCCTAGCACCTTCACATTGCCTTGAGAAGATTGCTAGAGACAGTAGAGCAATGAGATAAGAGATGTTTAGAAACAGAGATGAAGTCATTCTGTAATAGGGACCTATACTGGAGTGTTGCTGTTTTGTTGCATTAACATGCAATGCTGAAGGTGAGTGTGATATATGTTGATTTATAGAGGGGTGGAGTTCTCATGCTATTGACTGGGGCCACCATCTGGCATACAAATTTATGCACAAGTGAGGAGCGAATGAGGAGAGAGAACAATGGAGGGACCACAGTAATAACTCAAAAGATAATTGGCTAGCTGTGATTGCAGACATGTAGTCATGCAGTTGGAAGGAAGAACATTTTTGATAGACTTGGTTTATCATAAATTTGAGTGTAGGCAAAATTTAACGGCATGAGAAATTTTCCAAAAATATAAAAAGAAAATCTGCTTAACTGGTCTGATTTTTTTTAGTAGCTTTTGGATGAATGAATATAGAGAGGAGAGATGTTAAAGGGGCCATGTGATTGTAATTTGTATTCAATTGGTTTCAGTAACAAAACAGGGCCTTACGTCCTTTTCTCAAAAAGAAAAAAATTAATTATGTTATTCTAGAATTAAAAAGCTACGAGCTACTAGTTTTCTTAAACTTATTATAAGCTCCGTTTAGATAGGTGTGGAAAGAAGGAAAGAAGTGGGAAGAAGTATTAGGAAGTGTGTACTTTTGTGAAGAATTTGGATTGTTTATAATTTTTTTTCTTCCTTCTTCCTCCTTCTTCTTCTCTCATCCAAACGGAGGCATAAGACATCTCTTGGTTAAAACTAATAACTTCAGTTTTTTTCCTTGTGTATTCCAATGAAGAGCAATGATTACGTTCTACATTGAATTAATATAAGGTCGTACATTATTAAACTTGTACAATTAAAGATATTAATAACAAGATTTTTTTTCCCTAATATTCATAATTTTTATTGAGAATTGTTTCAAGCAATCTTTCTTTTTGTCATCATATCTCATCCACCTCTCCCTTCCATTTTCCTCTCTCTTTCTCTCCTCTTCAATTCTATATGATCCCCTTTTCTCTCTCTTTCTTTTCAGATCTATTTGATTCTCTTTTTTCTCTCTATCTCTCTCTCCTCTTCAAATCTAGTTGATTCCCTTCTCCGCACAACCCTAAAGGTCGTCGTTGAGATCGTCAGTCCGCTTTGAGGTTCTCGAGTTTCTTCTCATTGCTTAGAGGTAACCCTAGAAGTCTCTGTTGAGGTCGTCGATCTGCCTTCGAGCTTCTCCTCGTTGCTTTGACCAACCCAGACTTTCTCTCTAGATCTGAGATCTGATCCGCTTTGACGTCGTCGTTGCGCTCTCCAAGACCTTCGCCTCAATTCGATTCCTCTGCGAGAAATCCCTGTCCATGAACTGTGAGTTCGTGAGTCCAGTTGCGCAGTTGTAAAGCTATTGAGTTAAATATTCATTTTGTTTGTTTATATGCTCACCTTGTTCTTTTATATGTTCAATTATTTTTTTATATGTTCTTTTTTATTTGTTCTCTTTATTTCTTTATATGTCAGTTTGTGTATTTAAATGTTCATTTTGTTCATTTATATAGCCGCTTCCTTCATTTATGTGTTCAGCTTGTTTTTTGTATCATATTTGTTTGAGCAAGGTTCCGCTACTAACATTTTGGTTGCCCCCGAATGCCGACATTTTACTATTTAGTTAGTTTTTAAAATTTTAAAATTCAAGCTCACATCCAAACCGTTGATCTTATTTAGTTTATCGAGCGATGCATTTTCATATAAATTTTATAAATTTTGAAATTTATTTGATACTCGATTAATAGATAAAAAACAAACGAACCTTGTTAACTATGATAGATTCGTTCTAATACGTCTATATTTTAGCCTTTGATGGAGTATCAAATAAACTCTAAAATTTACAAAACTTATATGAAAACACATCGCTCATTAAATTAAATAAGATCAATGGTTTGGATGTAACGTTTGAATTTTAAAATTTTAAAAACTAACTAAATAGTAAAATGTTGACATTTGGGGACAACCAAAATGTTGGTAGCGGAATCTTCCTCTATTTGTTTACTTTGTCAGTTATATGTTTAATTTGTTTATTTATATGTTCAATTTATTTTTATATATGTTAAATAGAGATCGCTTGTAAAATCTATTAAATATAATAATGGATTTTCTTATAATTATAAATGCTCAATTAGGTGTAACAAAGGATTAACTTATTAGTACATATATTAAATATGATAAATAATCAATCTTTGAGCGTAAATGTTAAGTTAGGTGTAATAAGTGATCATCTTATTATCGTATAGACAGAGAGTCGAGGAACAGAAAAAACAAAGAGAGGGAACGTGTCAGAAATGGAATGGTGCATCTAGTGAAGCGCCAAAAATAAAATTAGGGGGAGGAATACGCATGAGACAGAGGAGATGGGAGGGAAGGAGCGGAAGTAAAAGAGAAAATTAATGATAGCGTAAAAAAAAAAAAAGCATTCTTAGAATCAGATTAATGCACTTTTTATTTATGGCTGGATCATACAGCATGACAATTTTGAGATTTCACATATCACTCCCGATTTTTATTTGTTTCTTAAATCACAGCTTGTTCGGTAATACAAAAAATAGCACAAGAAATATTTTTGGAATAGTACGTAGAAGAATAATGCTAGAATAGTGCTGTTCTTGTATTATTTGGGAGAGTCAAATGTTGTTTAGCACTCTCGAATTCCACTCTGGCGGTTAGAATTTATTCTCTTCGTTATTCTTAAAAAAAATACTAATACTTAAATGTGAAGGATTCCGGTGCACATTTAAATGCTCCAATGCCTTCACTATTCTGACAAAAATATACTAATACTTAAATAAGAAGATTCCGGTGCCCATCTAAATGATCCAATGCCTCAAAACTCTTTTTTTTTTATTATTTTTCAAAATATAAAATTCAAATTTCGAATCAAAACTATTGATCTTATTCGATATAACGAGCAATGTATTTTCATATAATTAAGTTTTATAAATTTGAAGTTTATTTGATACTTGGTCAAGAGGCTAATAAACAACATATTAGAAATAATCTATCATGTTTAACTAGATTTGTTCATTATTCAATCTCTTGATTGAGTATCAAACAAACTCCAAAATTTATAAAACTTATATGGAAACACATCGCTCATCAAATTAAACAAGATGTACGGTTTGAATTTCATATTTAAATTTTAAATTTTATATTTGAAAAAATTAAACAAAAAACTGAGTTTGTGGGCATTGGCCATTGGACCCTCCTCTACTTAAATAAGCTATTCCAAAACTTCATTCCATGTTTATGACGCTTGATTTTTCAGTCGCAAGTATAGTACTATTATGTTATTCTAACTGAAATTAATTGATATATATAACTTCAACAATAAACTACCAGGAATTATAAGTGTCATCGGCAAATATACCATCCGAGCTATTGCTAAATACAAAGTGAACATATACACCAAACAAAGTGAACATATAGACAATCTAAGTGAACACTTACAAACAAATAAGTGTTGTCATCACTTGTTCAGAAGTTTACATGTATATTCAACTTATTTTCATTGAACTTATTTGTTTGTATGTGTTCACTTAGATCGTCTATATGTTCACTTTGTTTGCTGTATATGTTCACTTTATATTTAGCGATGGCTGGGATGGTATATTTGCCGATGACAGTAATCAATTTCCATAAACCATGATTGACCTATATATATACACGTTTGACAGATTATAAATTGTGACTAAAACTTTTAAATTTAATTAAGAAGATATTTTCATGATCAAATGCCCTCTATTGAAACAATTGATAAGTAATGTAAGCTCATAATGTTCATGTTAGAATAAGCTAGTTGTGTCCTGTTATTTTTTTCTGTTTCTAGTTCTTGTTATTTTTGCTACAATGCGCCACCTGTGGAGCAAATATCAGTATCTTTGTTTGTTTTAGAAACTATGTTATATTTGCAAATTAGAATTAGGTAAGATTAGGTTGGATTTGAATCTTTGATTTATAGAAAAGCAAATAAAAAAGGAGAAAAACACAGAAAATGTTGCGGCAATTTTTGCACCACAAAATTCCTCTTTCTTCTTACTGTTACTGTTTCTGTTCTGGTTTCTGAAATTTTGTTCTGACAGTTCACACTTCCAGATAAAAAGATGTGATGAAGACTGCCTATACATAACTGTTTACTGTCTTAATTATTTATTGCGGAGTACGTACTTTTACTATATAGTCCTTCTCAAGGGAAAGTGAAGTTACATTACTTGTTAATTAACAGAAGAACACATACGAAAACGAAGAGGGGAAAACATAAAAATCAAGTTATTTTAATTATTCGCGTCTTAATTCTGTATTCGGTACTCCAAGCCTACGCAAGGCTTATAGAACTCCTAGAAGATACGGACCCCAACTTTTCTTGGTCTTCTATTTTATGGTTCTTATTAAATATATTGCCTGACTTTCATAGTTGGTTGGTCGCACGCTTTAGTAGCTCCTGTCTAAAGTTCTTCCCAAAATTGTCACTCTGTTCTTTTGCACTGTAATATTTCAACATAGAAATTTCGTTCATCTAAAACTACCATTGGCAAGTTCTTGGGTCATGATCATACTCGTTCTTTGTGCATAAATTGATTAACAATTCTACAAAGTCATGATCATATTCGCACGCTTTAGTAGCTCCCGTCTAAAGTTCTTCCCAAAATTGTCATTTTGTTCTTTTGCACTGTAATATTTCAACATAGAAATTTCGTTCATCTAAAACTACCGTTGGCAAGTTCTTGGGTCATGATATAACTCGTTCTTTGTGCATAAATTGATTAACAATTATACTAAGTCATGATCATATTCGCACGCTTTAGTAGCTCCTGTCTAAAGTTCTTCCCAAAATATATTGTCATTTTGTTCATTTGCACTGTAATATTTCAACATAGAAATTTCGTTCATCTAAAACTACCATTGGCAAGTTCTTGGGTCATGATATAACTCGTTCTTTGTGAATAAATTGATTAACAATTATACTAAGTCATGATCTTATTCGCATGCTTTAGTAGCTCCTGTCTAAGGCTCCGTTTGGATGGATGCAAGAATAAGAAAATAGCTTCTTCTTACTTCCAAATTTATTATAAATAATTCAAACTTTTCACAAAGTTACACACTTTCCAGTACTTTTTCTCTTATTCCTCTTATTCCCACACCATCCAAACGGAACCTAAAGTTCTTACCAAAATTATTTTTTTGAAGATAATATGGAGGTCAAGCCTTTCAACTGATTTCGAAATTAAATGTCACAAAGAACCCTCAGTCAGAATTTGAACCCGTAACCTCGGCTGAAAAAATATTGCTCTTTGTCACTAAATAAAAAACTGGTTCTTCCCAAAATTGTCATTTTTGTTATTTTGCACTGTAATATTTCAACATAGAAATTCGTTCATCTAAAACATCCATTGGCAAGTTCTTGGGTCATGATCATACTCCTTTGTGCATAAATTGATTAACAATTATACATTGGGAATGTCCTCGGACAATGTTGCTCGAGGGAAATATTGCACATGATGATCTAATTGTAACTTCTGTCAGAACTTATTCCTACATAAATATATATATTGTTACCTCGATCCCATGTCCTAACTACTTGGGAGCAGAAACTTAAGACAGTGTCATAAGTCATCTCCAAAGTCCCAATAACAATAATTTGTGCAGCATTGTGCAGTGAAAAAGCAATGTGATACGGTCTCATGATTTACAATCACTTTAAATTATTACCAACCTTTTTTAACTAATTAAGCAATAACAAGATAACAGAATTATATATACCACCTCCATATTATTATATGTTATCTTAGATTTCAATTATGAATATCTTTTCTATAGATTTTGCGCCAGGCTGCCAGCTCATACTCAAGCAAGGGAGATTTCAACTAATAACTAAACAGGTGTTTGCCAAAAAATAATAATAATAATAATAATAATAATAATAATAATAATAATACTAAAATAAATAAATAAACAGGGACAAAATGATCCCATGCCATTACACTACTCCTTTTGTAGTGTTAAGCTCACATGTCATTTATTACCGTGTCAGATGGGAGGTAGAGCTGCACAAAGATAAAGTTTCCAGCCATGTGAAGTAAATAAATTCGGTGGGGTAAAGAGTTATAAAAATAAGAACGCGCATTTCCTCATCGTCCCTTCTTACTGTGATGGTATCAATGTGTGATTATTTGATCCTGACCGTCCTGTTGAGGTAGCAATCACTACGGGAAAAAGGACCTTCTGTAACGGCACTTCTGTAACGGTTATTGAAATAACTGTTACAGAATAGTGAGGCATTAGGCGGGAAAATAGGCGCCACAAATCTGTAACGGTTATTATGAAACAACCGTAATAACATTTCCGTCATGGTCAGGGAAAAAAATGCATCAACCTTCTGTAACGGTTGTTGGATAATAACCGTTACAGATTTATTATATTCTGTAACGGTTATTATCCAACAACCGTTACATAGAGGCAAATAATTTTGTTTTTATTTTTTTAGTGATTCTGTAACAGTTATTTGGAAATAACCATTACAGAAAGGTTATGTATAAATAAAATATCATCCTCACTCATCTAACTCTCAGTCGCGCGCACTTTTCAACATTCAAACGGATCAGAAGTTCAAAGTATATTTTCATGAACTCCTCTTTATTTAAATTATTTTGCATTTCGTTAATAATTTGAATATATATAGGCATCAATTTCGTTCATATAGTAAACGTCATCAAGTAGTAGCTAGCAATAATACACAGATCAGGTGAGAAAAGGAAGAGAGTGAAGGCAAAGTAAAGAAGAATGCTCTTTGTTGATATTCCAAGAAGAAAATTTAAGGATTACAGCCATAAAGCATACAGAGCTAAACAAAAAATTTAAGACAAAGAGAAGAAGCACTTAGAACTGCTGTACATTAAAGGAGGCATTAATAGCATTAAAGAACCAAGGCAGAAAACTTGAAGAGGCAATGGCTAAAAAGGGATCACCAGTAGCACAATGTACTGGCAAGGAGACACCAGAAGCTGATCCAGTAGGAGGAGCAACAGAAGCTGATTCAGTAGAAGTTGAATCGGTGTCAGTCGATGGTGGTGGAGGAGGTGGTGGAGGAGGTGGAGGAGGCACCCAAGGCCTGCCGGGGCCTACAAAAGGTGGTTCAGTGGGCCCTCCAACTTGTTCAAAACCTTCAATATGTACCCTAGCTCTGGCAGCTCGAGGGTCTGCAGAGATAACCAAATGATGAGGGATCTCTGAGGGATGAGCTCCTTTAATAAGCAAACGCAAATGAAGGAAGATCCCATCAGAGAAGTGAGGAGCAGTGAAAATTGGATAACCAAACCCAGACACCAGCATGTTAATGGCACTTCTATTCCAGAGATGAAGAGGGGGACCAGTAATTCTGATTCTGGTACGATAAAGAGGAGGTTCATAAACTGTACCAGCACGCTCAGTCCACCTTGTTAGAACCAATCTAACATTCTGCAGGTAAATGACACCTAGGCTGCAGATTTCATTCCTGACCCCTTGATTTGGGCAAACCAGAAGAAAATCTCCAGAGGTTGGGTGCACTGGAGAGAGACGATACTGGTGAACTGCAAAACCAAACTGACGTGCAAGTCTGAATCCCAAGCGGTGCTCAAGATCAGGCGGAAGTAATCCTTCTGCTTGGAATGTAACAATCGCCGCTCTGTGCAGAACTTCATTTTCAGGGTCAAGATCTTGTATAGGAGAGTAAAACACATTTAAATGATCAGGTCTGAGATCTTCAAACTCAGCAGCACTGTTCATAGGCACAAATTGCCAATCATGAAGGTTTGCCATATCTGAAGAAAGAACTAAAAAGGAGGAGAAGTGGAAGAGGCAGCCAGAGGGGATTGAGTATTAATAGATGGGGGAGGGAGAGGAGAAGGCAAAGAGATTAAAGGAAGAATTGAAGAAGTTCTCTGACAATTATGACCAAATTTAAGACAAACCAAGCACCTCTTCGGAAGACTACAACTTGATTCAGGTGTTCTGATATTGAGATTCTGATATTGATGATTCAGGTACGTTCTGACCAAATTTAAGACAAACCAAGCACTTCTATCTAAGCTATTAATGATATTGAGATTCTGATATTGTACGATTCTGATATTGAGATTCTGATTTGATTGATACTTGTGAGGCAAACTAAATACTTTGTTTATTGTTTGTGTAATATGCATGATTATATATATGTTTGATATATGTGTGATATGCTGCATGTGTTTAATGTAAATTGGGTACCAATCTGGTACCAATTCGGCTAGCAAATTGGGCTAGCCAAAGCAAAAAAAGCGAAACAAAAAAAAAGGACCTTCTGTAACGGTTATTAAGGAATAACCGTTACAGAATATTATAATTTCATTTTTTTTATTATAAACATTATCTGTATCGGTTATTACCTAATAACCGTTACAGAAGCCAATCTTCTGTAATAAGTCTTCTGTAACGGTTATTGAAATAACCGTTACAGAAAGGTTATGTATTTAGGTTAAGTCTTCCCAGCCGCATTCCTTTCTCTCTTCTTTTCATTTTATTCAAAGAAATACCTCTCTTATCCCTTCTGTTTCACTCCAAAAAATAGCAAAAAATTTATAAAAATTCTGAAAAAAAAAGAACAAAAATGAGAGCAGATTTGAGGTAAAAAAACAAAAAATTTGTATCGTATTTTTTCATATTTTTTCCTTATTTATTTCGGTTTTTTCATGAGAACGAGAGCAGATTCAACGGATCGATCGAAAGAACGAGAAGGAGAGCAGATTCAACGGATCGATCGAAAGAACGACAAGGAGAAGGAGAGCAGATTCAACGAATCGATCGAAAACTGGATAATTTTATATTTCTTCGGTACTTTCATAAACTCCTCTTTTTTCATATATATGCGATTTAGGGTTAACTGCTTTTTTTCCTTTTGCTTTTAAGTTGTAATTGACAAATAATTGAGCTTAATAATTGAGCTGAATTACGGTTGACAAACAATGCAATTTACATAGGCTGACAAACAATGCTATGGTCAATAGTGTCTGCCAATTGCATACCAGAGGTGTACATGAAGAAATTTTGTGTGTTAAGTTTTGAATTTCTCCTTGCATATGTATTATTGACCTCTGGTATGCGCATGAATCAAATTGCCTGTTGGCCACAAATGTCAAATGTCAATAGAAACCTTTCTACTAAAGAGCAATTTATATTGTTTCAAGCTTGATTCTGTATCTAAACATCACAAACATACATCTAAACATCACACAATTCTTGCCATTAACAGTACAATACAACAATAAATAACTGAGAAGTAAAAAAAAAAGGGCAGCATCTAGGTAGAGGATGTGTCATCAGTAGAGCCATTGCTCTTCTTTGCTGCTTCCTGCTTCTTTGCCAAATCCATGAAGGTTTTTTCCATGTCTGTTTTCAAGTCAGTGCAATTATTGAAAAAGTTAAATGTATATTTATGTAGAGCTATTCTCTACACTAGGATTTATGTAGAGCTATTCTCTAAACTAGGATTTATGTATTCTCTAAACTAGGATTTATGTAGGATTTAAACTATAGAAGTTATTTAGGGCTTTTGAACATATTGTCTAGAAAGAAGCTATTCTCTAAGCTATTTAGGACTTCTGCACATATTGTTACTAGAAAGAAATGTAGAGTTACCTTCTGTGGAGAATGACATCTTGCTGGGCTCCTCTGAGGGTGTCTTCATGAGTTCATCGACTGATTGGTCCTCAGTAGGAGTTGTATTGTCACTCTCTGTGTCAGTTTTTTCATCCTCATCCTCATCAGTATCAGTCTCCTGAGAGCTTAGGTTGAACCCAGGGGGTACACTGGGCCCACTGGTGTGCCCTGGGCCCTCATGTTGAGCTCTGTGGCTCTCTTTCCTAGCCTGTTTCATCTCCTTCCTCAACTGTGCCTCAAGATCTTCTTGTACTCCTTTTCCTTTAGAAGTAGAGCTTGTAGGTTTGATTACCCTGGTGTCTCCAATGAGAACTCCTGTCTCCTTAGTTCTGCTTCCTCCCTTGGTTTGTGATCTAGTAATCATTGATGGGATGACCTCATCTATCTTCCTTTTTTTTGCTTGAGTATTATTGGGGGTTGTGGTTTTTGCAGCCTTTTTCTTGGCTTTTCTCTTGCTCTGTCGCATGGTTGTAGTACTGCCAGAATCAACCCTATCAGGTGGATTGATACTTTGCAGTCTTGCCTCATCAGCAGGGGACCATTCAATCCTAGGCAAAGCTTTGATGTATTCATGACGTGGGTTTCTGATTTGTGGTTCCTCAACTACGTACTGAACACGAAGTAGGTCAATTTTTCCATTTCTTCTGTGTAATTCAAATGCACGAGAGGCTGGTATTCTATCCCTATGTTCAACCAATACTTCTACTCTAGCAAATCTGGCATCTATACCCATGTATGTTGGTGCATCAGCATGTAAAACTGTACCAAAAGGGAAAAAGATGTTTGCTCCATACCATGAGCACCATCCAAATGGAAGATCAGCAATTCTTACCCATAGCCTCACACTGTCTGCTCTGGGGTCTAGTTCCCTTGGAGGATCAATGAGGATGGGAAATGGCCGCCTCATGTTGTTTCCATATGTGATTTCAATAGTGCCTTTTCTAAACATCTCATCGCGCCATTGCTCAGAGGGGCCGATGATGAGAAATCGGTTTTCTAGGAGTGTTGTCACTCTGTGTTGTCCTGCAGGGAGGCGTCTTCTCATCTCTATCATGACATCAAGCAAAGTTACACCTTCCATGGTTTGGATGACAATGGATTTGGTGATCTCTGCACTGGCCGGAGCAGTGATGTCGTCTTCATCAACTCTGATGGGATCAAGGTTTTCCATGGTTGGTTTTTGAGTAGAGAGATAGGAGGGAGAAGTGAGAAATTAGTTTGAAACTGAAAAGGCGTGGGGTTCTACAGTTTGGTCATTTATAGTAGAAATGATGAGTTTGAAACTGAAAATATGAAGAGTTGCGTGCTTTAATTTGAATTGTAATCATATGAAGAGTTGCGTGCTTTAATGAGTGTTCAGATAAGCATCTCTTGGAGTACTGGATTGAATTGTAACAGTATGCTGCATGTGTTATCTAATGTAAATTGGGTACCAATTTGGTACCAATTCGGCTAGCAAATTGGGCTAGCCAAATCAAAAAAAGCGAAACAAAAAAAAGGACCTTCTGTAACGGTTATTAAGGAATAACCGTTACAGAATATTATAATTTCATTTTTTTTTATTATAAACATTATCTGTAACGGTTATTAGATAATAACCGTTACAGAAGAGTGGCTTCTGTAACGGTTATTAGAGAATGACCGTTACACATGTTCTCCAAAAAGTTGTACCAGATTTCCCTTGCATAATACTATAACGGTTATTAGATAATAACCGTTACAGAAGAGTGGCTTCTGTAACGGTTATTAGAGAATAACCGTTACACATGTTCTCCAAAAAGCTATACCAGATTTCCCTTGCATAATACTATAACGGTTATTAGATAATAACCGTTACAGAAGATTGGCTACTGTAACGGTTATTAGAAAATAACCGTTATAGATCTGTAACGGTTATTAGACATTCTGTAACGGGGGCTACAGTAACGTTTCGTGTACCGTTACAGAAGTCTTTTATTAACCGTTACAGAAGCCAAAATTTCGCGTAGTGAATCTGACTCGATACTTTTTCGTTATAAGCCCCGTGTGTGCGCGTGTGTGCATGTGTGTATGTGTTAAAAGCAATCTAAACCAACCAATTTCATCGAATATATAGCTCCCTACTGCCATCAGTCCCTACTGTTTTCGTTCATCATTATTTCCACCGTTTATGTAGTTCAATATTTATATTTTTATAATACTTAAGTTCAAAAAATTTAAATTATCGCATACAAAACCTGATAAGAAAAAAAGAAAATGAAGCAACAAGAGGGGAAAAAAGAATGAAAAAATAGTATAATGTAGTCTAAACAAGGACCAGGAAGCCGAGTGACAATATCTAAACCATCGGTCAACGTCGTCGATTAATATCGGTACATCAAACTCTTCCTGTAGTTAGTCACCACCTTTGTATGTAGCATGCCTTTTCCTTTCGTTGTCTTATAAGAAGTTAGCATCCTGACAATTTGAATTTGAATACAGCCTTTAATCAGAATAGAACACACAAGGAAGATTTAATGCAAGAGGAGGCATGCCATGGACTATGATGGTGTAAAGGTACACTGTTACTTGTCGTGCATATATTAAAGAGGTAAAAAACCCCACAAACTTTCAAGACGGAAGCATATTACAGGATCAGATTCATATATAGTAGTAAAAGAGAGTTGTGATGCTGTCTGATCCAGTTGCACATTGCTTCAATGCACTTACCAGTCTTTTCCTGTACCATTGATCATGAGCAATTGGTTTTACAGAATAGCAATATAAGAACCGCCGACACAGTAAAATCTTTCTTGCCTCATCAAAAGTTGAAATTAATCCATTCTCTCTTATACATAGTTAATTAGTAAATTTAATGGCACCCAATCTAGGCCATTATTAGGCTTTTCTTTTCTCGATGCTATGGAATTCATAATTCATTGGATGGTCACAGAAAGATCTAGACCATTCAATCTGAAATAGACATAGAAGATCAGGTCATGGCCATCAAATCAATTCTGTACAAGTGAAGAGGAGCAGATCCCCCCTCCCTGAGTCCTGACTCCTCAATCCTGACCACAACAAAGGAAAGAACAAACCAGAAAAAATTATACATGGGCTGCTCATTTTTTATGGGCCTTTGTTGAATATAAGCCTGTAGGCCTGCTTTCTGTCCAAAGGCTAGAGACTTTAGTCCGAAAAAATTAATACTAACTTTACTGTTCATATTAATTTTGATAATAACAGAAAAAAAAAATCAAAATTTTAATACTAACGTTGCTGGATCGTCATCCCAGTTGACGACCCAAGCTTGGATCGTCATCCGAAATGACGATCCAATGATCCAACAAAAAAATCACATATTTTAATAATATTCTGAAATTTTTTTGTTTGGATCGTCATCCCAAATGACGATCCAAACAAAAAAATTTCAGAATCTTTTTTTTAATGCAAATTTTGCATTTTGACCCCCAAAATTTTTATTATTACAAAATATATAATTTATAATTAAAAATTAAACATAATTAAAGCATCTATTATAAAAATATAAGTATATAATTAAATTATTGCATGTTAAATATATAATATTGTATGTGTTTGTAATATTTATTCATATATATATATAATGTATCGTATATTTTATATATTAAATACATATTATTGTATATAATTAAAATATATGATACATATTATTATGTACATATATTTCTAATGTATATTTATTTATACATTAAAAAAATTATATATTAATATCTAAATTTAATGTATAACAAATTTTTTTTTATTGGACTACTATGTAAAAATAATAATTTTAGTGTCATCGGAGAATAAATTCAACAAAAAATATATTCAATTCTTTCGCCGATAACTCTAAAATTATTATTTTTACAATATAGTCCAATAAAATTTTTTGTTGTATATTTTATATGTATTTTTAATGTATATAATTTTTTAAAAAATTATACATTAAAAAATATATGGTGACGATGACCATATATTTCTATGTATAAGTATATTAAAAATATATATATGTATATAAAATATATTAAAAATTATACTTTAAAAAATATGTTTATATATACATTTATACATTACATAATTTTTTATTGTATTGTAAATATCTATAAATATCTACATATAAATATATACATTTATACATTTACATACATAAAAATATCTACATTTAATGTATAAAATTTTTTTTATTGGACTATATTGTAAAAATAATAATTTTAGGGTCATCGGCAAAAAAATTGAATATATTTTTGTTGAAGTTATTCGCCGATGACCCTAAAATTATTATTTTTACATAATAGTCCAATAAAAAAAAATTATACATTAAATGTAGATATTTTCATATAATTTTTTTTAATGTATAAATAAATATACATAGAAATATATGTACATAATAATATGTATCATATATTTTAATTATATACAATAATATGTATTTAATATATAAAATATATGTTACATTATATATATATATATATGCATAACTAAATATTACAAATATATACAATATTATGTATTTAACATGCATAATTTAATTATATACTTATATTTTTATATTAGATGTTTTAATTATATTTAATTTTTAATCATAAATTATGTATTTTGTATTAATAAAAACTTTTGGGGCTAAGATGAAAAATTTACATTTAAAAAAAAATTTCAGAATATTATTAAAATATGTGGTTTTTTGTTGGATCGTTGGATCGTCATTTCGGATGACGATCCAAGCTTGGGTCGTCAGCTGGGATGACGATCCAAGGGTATTGGGCTTTCGCCAACTGGGATGACAATCCAGCAACGTTAGTATTAAAATTTCGATTTTTTCTGTTATTATCAAAATTAATATGAACAGTAAAGTTAGTATTAATTTTTTCGGGACTTTAGTAATGGTCTAATGGAGTATGGACTAATATATTTCTGGAACTGGATATGATTTGTTGAACCAGATGAATTAATTTCTGAATCTGTTTGAACTGTAAATTTGCAATTAAGTTCGGCTCAGTTAGTATTTAGTAAGGTCCTAATGAACTAAGCTTGCTATCCTCTAGTTTTGGATGAAGAAAGATAATTGAAAGTGACTTACTGCAAAACTGAAAACATTAAATAAGATAATAATATATATAATTTAGTGCATAGAAAAGATAAAAATAAATTAAATAAGATAATTATATAGACAAAAAAAAATGCTCGGTTGTGAGAAAATGATTAGTCTGCAGCATCTACAGTGCGCAAAAACTTACAATGTCTCTCTGACCGTTAGATCTCACTAGAGAAAACTTTTTCGGGTGCGTTTGGATTGTTGGAAGAAAGAAGAAGAAGAAGGAAGAAGAAAAAAAAAATTATAAACAATCCAAATTCTTCACAAAATTACACATTTTCTAATACTTTTTTCCCACTTCTTCCCTTCTTCCCTTCTTCCCACACTTATCCAAACGCACCCGATGATCCCGTATGTGATTATATCCGAATCTCAAATTCTATGCGCGCAAATTATTTCATGCTATCATGATTACAAATTATTTACTTTTTATTTCCCTTTTTTTGTGTTGTGAAGATTTTGGATTTGTTGTTGCAAATTTCTTAATAAGCGCCTCACGCTGATAATTGCCGAAGTCTAAGGGTGCGTTTGGCAAACACAAGGTTAGTAGGATTAGTGGTGTAAGGTTCGTACTTTTTGGGGTTAGAGGGGTAGAATGGTGAGGGTAGTGATTTGATAGGGTTAGTGCTAACTTAAGATTAGTGAATGTTGTTTGGCATGGTATGTTGAGGTTAGTATTTTAAAGTTAGCAACTATTAGTGGTTTAATTATTATTAACTATTGTTAATTAGTAGTTATTGATAACTATTAATTTTAATAAAAATATTATTAATTATTAACTATAAATTATAAAAAAAAACCATTATTAATTATTATTATCATTATTATAATAACCATTACTGAATATCGTTATTATTATAATTTTAAATTAAGGATTATTTAAATTTATACAATTATTATTAATTACTAATTATTGTTAGAATAACTATTATAAATTATTAATTATTATTAATATTACCATAATTATTTATTATTATTATTATAATTCACATTACTTATTTTGAAATATTAATTATTAATTAGTAATTACTAATTAATATTAATTATTAGTTACTAATTAATATTAATACTCATTAATTATTAATAAATAATTAGTATTACAATAAATATTATTAATTATTATTTAATATTTATTATTATTATTATTAATTATTAATTACATTAATTATTATTATATTAATTATTAACTATTATTAATTATCAATTACTAATTATTATTAATTATTAGTTATCGTTGATTATTGATTATTAATTATTAATTACTAATTATTAATTATTAGTTGCTAATTATTATTAATCATCATTAATTATTAACTATTTGTTATTATTATTGATTATTAATCATCTTTAATATTACTAATTATAAATTAGTTGTTAATTATTTATTATTATTGTTTTAAAATTACTATTTAATAATAATTATTATTAATTATAAAATATTATTATTTATTAATTATTAATAAATATTATTACTTATTAAATACTATTAATTAATAATTATTATTATTATTTATTAAATGTTATTAATTATTATTATTTTATGTTAATTGGTTATTTATTATTAAATACTAATATTTAATATTTATTAATTGTTATTAATTATTAATCATCATTATTAATATTAGATTTGTGCTAACCCCACGGGGTGAAATTGCTAACTCATCTTTTGGGAGAGGTAGTGGGTTAGCACAAGTTTAGTGCTAACCTTAACTAACCTCAACTTGCAAGTTGAGGTTAGTTGGTTAGTTCCACTAACCTTGGTTAGTGCTAACCTATTGTTTGCCAAACGCACCCTAAACCTGACAAATCTGTTGCCATTGCTTGATGCATAATAGCCATACCAGTGCGTTTCACAGAGAATCGGAAAACGCTTTACCTGCAAAGCTTTTGCGCAGATCACGAGGCCAAACTGGCCGAAGAGTCTAGAATGGATCATGCATTCAGCATTCGTGCATCATTGCGTGCATGCAGCATCGCGAATTTGCGATGTTAACTTCTCTAGTTGCTCCATAATTGAAACGAAAAAGAAAAAAATTCAATAAGTTCTCGCGTTCAGGGGTACAGAACATGTCTAACGGCAACGAAATGAAGTGTTTATTTTGCCGTTCCGTTTATGGTAACGGTATGTATCAACTGATTCGTTAATCGTTTGTTTGGACGGAACGTCACCGAACGTGTATATTTACGCTGTATTTCATCTAAACGCATGACGAAACACGTATTGTTTATCGTTTTGTCTCTGAAACGTATTGAAATTTCATACCCGTTTACCGCTCTGTTTGGACGGAACGTGCACGGAGAACGGTACACGGCATACCATTTGCACCCCTACTCTTTAGTGGAAGTTATAAAAACATTTGACTCAAAAAGATTTTTGTGAACATTTAATGTCAGAGTTTGATTTTATTTTTTTTTTATGAGGAGGGTTCCAATGCCAACATTTTGATTGCCCCCAAATGCCAACATTTTGGTTGCCCCAAAATGCCAACATTTTATTAATTAGTTATTTTTTTAAAATTTAAAATTGCAACATCAAATCCAAACCTCTCAACTTATTCAATTTAACGACCGCTCAACATATAATTTGTGTAAATTTTAGAGTTTATTTGATACTCCATCAAGAGGGGAAAATAAACGAACCTTATTAATTGTGATAGATTCATTCTAATACGTTCATGTTTTAGCCTTTGATGGAGTATCAATAAACACTAAAATTTACAAAACTTATATCAAAATGCATCGGTCATTAAACTAAATAAGATGACCGGTTTGGATTTGACGTTTCTATTTTAAATTTTAAAAAAAGTAACTAAATAGTGAAAAATGTTGGCATTTGGAGGCAACCAAAATATGGCATTGGAACTCTCCTTTTTTTTATATCTAAAAAAAAGTGTATACATTGTAGATTCACTTTGTCTTCGAGTTTTCAATTCAATCAATAACATTACACGAGAATTATCATTACTGTGTTAATGTGTTTCCTTTTTTTATGTGATTTTTTTTGTACGGAAATATTTGTGTTTCCAAAATGATAAAGTCTGGCATTGAATATGGTACCAAAATCACAATTGGAATTTGGCAAGTTATCCGTAGAATTAGAATCATATAACTCGACGTAAATTGGTAGGTTCAAAATCGGAAATTCAGATTTTTTTTTTCCGACAATCATGTTATATTCTTCAATAAATATGAAGAAATTGTTAATAAATAATATATTGAATCTTTTTTATTAGAAAAAATTGTGCCCATATAAGCAACTTGAACAATATTTAAAGTGGATTGCCCCAAGTCCATCCGACCAAATGAGGCTGAATTTTCGGTCGTACACTTTTCTACCCAACAAACATAAACACCAAATCCATGATCCATCCGAGTAATTAAATTTCGAGTGCCATTTCTTCTGGTACTTATAACGAAAATATAGCTAAACTTTGTATTCTTTTTTTTTCTCATGGACTTTATCTGTAGAAATTAATGTTGGGAGAAGAATGTTCACTGGTGAACCCATTAATTACTCGATTATTTTCTCTCAACAATAAAGAAAAGAATTAATGACATGGAATCCTATGTGGAGATTCGCTTCTCCTCCTTGGAGTCCTGGTTCACAGTCGACCTACAAGCACTATGCATTTTTTTATCCAACAAACGTGAACACTGAAGACTGAACACCAAGTCCATTCTGAGCAATTAAATTTCGAGTGCGAATTTGGGAATTTGTGAGTTTTCTTTCTCTCCCCCCTAATTGAAGAACTCAAGTCAATGGGTGCCTCCAATTCTAACATGGTATTGTTTAGCGATTTAATTTGCTAATGCCGATAAATATTTTTTTTTTTTGAAGAAAAATAGAGGTCAAGCCTCTATCTTAATTTATTAATCATAAATGAATTTTACAAATTAGCAAGGTGCTAATTGAAAAATAAAAAAAAAACTACTAAAAACAACAAAAATGAAGTTATCTTTAAAACTTCACAAGTCAGAATAAAACTTAAAAAGAACCTATTTAAAGAAAAAATTCCACTCCACAAGCACTTCTTGAAGCAGGTCAGAAGGCTGCTTTGCAATATCTCTAAAGGTTCTTGAGCACTTTTCTCTCCAGATGACAAAGAAAGAAATCGCTAATAAGTCCCTAACAAAGTCTAGAATAGCAGGGTTGAGCAAAATGGCTGTGTGTACACTAGGAAAACCAGGAGAAGAGTTTATAAATAGTTTATAATAAGTATGGAAGGATCACAAGAGTATTTCATTTTTTTTTTTTCGATTGAAGACAGAGTATTTCATCATTTGTTCTCTGACCATAGTTATAGTCGAATGATTTGATCGAGATATTAAAATTTAGCAATCAGTACATGAGTTACCAGACTACATCTCATGTTTTTTTCAGAAACAACTATATATCGTATTAGTTTTCCCTTGATAGGGCTTTTTTTTGATCTCCTCTTATTAGAAGATAGAGGAGAGTTGATGTCCCTGTTATGTGAATGCTTGTGTATGACTCGTTTCTTTTATTTTCAATGGAGGCTCTTCTCGAGCCACTTTCAATCAAAAAAACAAAAAAAACAAAAAAAAACTATATATCGTATTAATAAAATAGACAAGTAAAGACAAAGAGAAGATAAACATAATGATATTAGATTAAAGTTCCAGATGTACCAATCTAGGCTCACCGAACAGGCAAGCAGCAGAGCAATTAAAGCCCAAATTGCTCCCATGATTTGCCAAGATATCAACTGCTAAATTATTCACAATGAAATTAGTTATTGTTAAGTTTGGTCTGTTGGATCAATTATTATTTAAACTTTTCAGAATCTTGTCAACTTGGTTGTATTAAATTATAATTCAACTAAATTTCTTCAAACAGTTAAACAATTATTCATTTTGACCAAACACTAGGATGCACCTTACAAACAGTTCCAGCAAAAATAAAACTGCCGGTTGTTGCAAGATGTTAATCGATGCCTTTTGAGATAGGCTTCGTACCAAAAAGATGCACAGAGAATTGTTTATATTATCTTTTGTGAGTTCGATGTTAGTTTACTGCTTGTTACGATAATGCAAAAACAAAGTGTCAGTTGGCAGAGTTGATCATAACATGATTGCATTACTTGGGCCATCTAATAATTAGTAATCACAAAACAAAGTTCTGTTTTACTACGCCAAATACATTGCATCAGGGGCGGATCTACCACCGGGGCGGGTGGGGCTAGAGCCCCACCTCACGCCGTCGAGTCCTTGGAGCCCCCTTTAGCCCCAGCTACTTTTTTCTGCCATTGGAGCACTCGAAAGTGGGGCTGAAGACTTAAACAGAGGTTGTCAGACCCACCTAGATATTTTTTCTAGATCCGCCACTGCATTGCATGATCAGATGATGCATGCGCATAGTGATTAAATTGGAGACAACCCTTTTATGGACCAATAATTGAATCGGTGTTTTGAAAACCGGATTTACCGGTTGGTTTGACGGAGAACCGGTTATCGGGTCGGTTCCAAAAATATAAACCGACGTGATAACCCTGATTTTAACTAGAAAATGTAAATAACTCAATTATATATTTCATCGTCAATCTTCACATAACTTGTCTCAATTCATCACCTAGTTATTTGAGAAGACTCAAAAGGAAATTGCGAGATGTCCAATGATAAATTTTTTTAAAGTCGTCAAATCAAAATTTGTTCGGAAGAATATGAAGTTATATACCATAAAAACTACCACGAGGCACATTTTTCAAACAATTATTCGTCATCAAAATAAAAAGGTGCAAGAAGCACATGTGAACAGAAAAAGGAGCAAGTTCACTTGACTAGAAAAGGAAGTATATTTATTCATTCGAATTGGTTTCACATCTATTTTCTATTTTTTTCATTAAATTTGATGTAGACATAGAAAGCGAATATAATTTTTAAACTTTATACATGTGTTTGGTTCGCTCACGAACAGCGGACGAACAACGGCCCACGAACAGGTCCGCGAACAATTCTTAGTTCATGAAAATCGAGGGATTATGAACTAGCTAAGAAATTCACGAACAGTCTAGTTCGTGGGTTGTTTGATTCTCGCAAACTAACTTAGTTCACGAACTTCTAATTCACGGATGGTCTCAAACACTGAAAGGAAATTGTAACCACATAAGCCGAACAGAGGAAATTTAATGGGCTGGACAAAACACGACAGGAAAGGGGAAAAAAAAGGGCAAAATGAATTCTCTATTTAAAATATATCGAATTTTTGGATTTCCGATGATAGTTCTGTTTCGTCTAAAATATGCACAAAAGGGCTTTTACCAGAAAATATTATTACCTGTACCGTAATGGTCGCTGCTTTCATGTTAAAATTTACCAGCAAATATTATTTCTGGATGTGATACTTTCGAGTTTTTTTCATGTTAAATTGTGTTCATTGTGATACATATCTGTAATATAATTCTTCCTATAATATTTAGAAAAAAATATATACTTGTACTGATTTTTTTATGCTATTCATACGTACATAGCAGGCTCGAATAGAATTAATTAGAGTCATTCGAGTCCATGAAGGAGCTATTGAAATTGCGCTCTTATCAATTTTTTTTTTCTGCAATTGCGTAAAATAAAATTTTCTTACTCCGTAGTGGTATAAAATCGATTATTTTATTTGCAATGGCCAATCTCAAAATTTAATATTTTATAATGGTATATTCAAAAAGGTAGAATGGTATTTTTAAATGGTCAATGGCAAAAAAGATTTACTTTTTTATAATAGCATAAAAACAAGTAGTCATTTAGCGATGGTATTTTTAGAATTTTCAATTTTTGCAGTGGTATAACCAAATTGTCCCTTTTTAAAAAAAAAATTCCAAATGAGTTCAGATGTTTACAAGTTTTTCCGTAATTGATATGTTTAAACTTTTCAGCAATTGTGTGAAAATTGATTTTTTTTTAACTTAATTTGAAAATGTTATTGATTTAAATTCATCATTGTGGATCATCACACGAGTGACGAGTGCATCGGTCTCATCGTACTGTCCGAATGAGAAGATAATATCCATTATCCGGAATATATCCTCTTCACGTAGCTCAGAGTGGATATCGAAATCTGAACCGTCTGATTAACTATGGATGGCTCGTGATTACTATCAAATTGATAAGTCCGAAAAAAAATTGACAGTCAAAATTAAATCGGACAGCCCAGTATCCAGCCAGCTCCTACTACAGAAATTTTTGTTTAGAGCCTGCGAAGCAAAAAGAGCCCCTACCACAGCTGCTGCAATGATCGGCGTCGGAGTTCTTAGGATGGGTATTGGGAATTGGGGATGGAGGCCAACATTCTTGACCTAACATGTTTTTTTTTTTTGATGAAAAGCCCTTAGGCAATGTATTACCAGAATAACTGAAACAGACTACAAGGTTTAGTTTTGAGCGACATAGAAACTGTCTAGAACTCCAATTTTCCAAAGACCCCTAAAAATAAAGAAAATAACAAAAAGTGAAAATAAATGAAAAAAAGAACAACTAACACACTGAACAACTACTAAAAACCAATAGGAATTGGGGTTACTAACTGAAAAAAGAAAAACACTAGGGTGGTCCCTCCTGAACTTGGTGGTAAAATCTCACATCAATGCTCATGCCAATGCCATGCTCAGCCATGATTGAAGCCATCGGTATTCCTTGGTACCTAGCCCTTTTTCTTCTAGCATGGTTAGCCATATCATGGGCTGGCTTAACCGCTTTTCTTGTTACATGCCGCAAGAAAACACTGTTTCCCAATTGTTCTAATTGATGTGCAATGTTTGCTACCACTGGCCTTGCTTTCCAGGATGGAAGGCAATCCAAATAATCTCCTTGCAGAGCATTAACAAGAATTAGGCAATCAGAGAAAAGTTGCACACTTTGGCTCCCTTCTTCGTGGGTTAAACTCTGCACCCACCATAATGCTTCTTGCAAAGCAATAGCCTCAGCTTCAAACGGGTCCACTGAGTCATGTATGTTGTACCCCATTCTGACCAGTACACCTTCCCGATACACTACATAGGCAGTGCCAGCTTTCCGAGATGTATCCCAAGATGCATCAATAATTACCTGCCAAGCATGCTCAGTAATCTCATAGGGTACTATCTCTTCTCTTGAATGCATGCCAGCACCATGATTATCTTCATCATTCCTCCATCCCAACCATCCCTGGATCCTCCTACATACTCCAATTGGATCAAATTTTTTACTATTGAAAATCAGTTCATTCCTTGCTAACCAAATTTCCCATAATGTATGACAAAATGTTTTTATGTTCTCCTCAGTCATATCTTTCGTGATGTGAGTTACAGCATCACAAATATTGAGAGGTAAGTCATCTGTTCTAATCCCCAAGCTTCCCCCAAACCACACCATTTTTTATCCATGACAAAAAAAAGAAGCAATGCATAGCATATTCATTTTCTTGATGACATCTCATGCACATTGGGGAAAATGACTGTATTCTAGCATGAATGTTTTGTGCAAGCGGTAACCCATTAGTAAGCACTCTCCACATGAAAACTTTGATTTTTGGAGCCAGCATCTTCCATTTCCAAATGTATTTCCAGGACACCTCTTGCACTGCCCCTCCTTGCCTCCTCACTAAACAATCATAGCCATCTTTGACAGTGTAATTTCCTGACTTATTGCCTTCCCAAATCAGTTTATCACTCATCTTAGAGTGTCTAGTTGGCTTTTGCACTGACTGTACAATGTGAGTTGCCACATCACCCCCAAGCAGTCGCTCCAACTCATCCATCCTCCATTGACCAGAGTCAAAATTAAACATTTCATGTACAGTTTTCCTCCTATCACTTCTACTGGCATGCTCGGCTACCTGCCACAGTGAGTACCATGGTTGTGACAAAACATTGATTCCTTTCCCATCTGCAATCTGCCATTTAACATTTTCCTTAAAAAAATCCCTCATCTTAGTTGCCTGGCGCCACATGGGACTACAGCCTGCCACATTTGTAGTTCTCCAAAAACCAAGATTAGGATAGTATTTGCTCTTACAGATCTGAACCCAGAGCTTTTGACCTAACATGTTCAACTCAATAGGAAGCTATTAATTGTGGTTTTGGCTATTTAATGACAGGCATGTAAATATGTAGGCCCTGATCAAAATGTTTCTCAGGCGGAATTTCATTTCATTTCAATTCAATTCAATTGATTTCACTGGATTTCGTTGGATCTAATTATATAGGAATTCCAACCAAATGACATCAAATTTATTCATTTTGATCAAGAATTTTCCAACAAAATGAAATGAAATGAAATCCCACGTTAAAAAAAATAGAATTTTGATCAGGGCCGTAATGAAACCACTGCTATTTAATTCCAGGTGGGACGGCCTTTTTATTTTTATAAAATCCCGTGCCCGCTGGTATCATGTTTACTAGAAGCTTCTGTTATTGATGAACCTAGTCATTCAAACTATTAGACCACCCACTAGGACCGTGAAGTATTTATTTTAAGCTATATTTGCAAATAACGTGTATACGTTACATTAATAAAATTTTGAATAGTTTGTTAGCATGTATACTTAGGGTGTGTTTGGATGAGCATGGAATAAGAAATAAGAATAAGAAATTTCGGTATGCGTGTTTATTCTTATTCTTGTGTAACCCAAATAACACAAGAATAAGAAATTTGGGCCCTTATTCCTATACTAACAAAACCATGATATAAGAATAAGGAATTTGGATAAGCACGCATACCGAAATTCCTTATTCTTATTCTTATTCCATACTCATCCAAACACACCCTTAATGATTCAGATATTTTTAATGTCAACATTTTCCGGACGCCTTAACATCTATGATATTAAATTTTTTTCATTTTATAAATTTAAAGTAGTCATGAATTATATGATTTATATAATACGAGTCCTGCCGGATGCTTTAAAATTACGAAACTCTTTGAAAAACTTATCCGGTTTCTCTATATTCTAATTCGGAGCGAGAAAAGATACTTATTTGAACCGGGACACATAAGTATCATTTTCAAGATCCATCATTCTCATCATTTCCAATAAAACGTTTTCTATTTTTAGAAATCATCTCACGAGTTTTCTATTTCTAGAAACCCAGCGCTCATTCCTTCGTCACTCTGTTTCCCTTCCTTCCGCGTACGATGTCCCCCTCCCCCCTCCCACCTCCCTCCGTTGCTCTGTTTCCCTCCCTCCCGTGTACGCCCTCCCCCCTCCCGAGCACTTCATAACCGTTGAAATTAATATACATAAATATTGAACTTAATATCGCAATTTTTGAAATTAATATACATAACTGTTGACGTTAATATCGAAATTGTTGAAATTAATATCGTAACTGTTGAAGTTAATATATATACCTGTTATCTATAACAGTTACGATATTACTTTCAACATTTAAATATACTAACTTTAACAGTTATGAAATATGTAGGATGGGGGAGGGGAGGGGGGCAGCGTACGCATGAGGAAGGAGGGGGAAGGGGGAGGATAGTGTACGTGAGAGGGGGAGGGGAGATGAGTTAGTTTTAGCGTACCCGTCGCTAGAGATGATAGGCGCTGACAGTGGCGGATCTAGAAAAAATATTTAGGTGGGTCTGACAATCTCTGTTTAAGTCTTCAGCCCCACCTTTGAGTGCTTCAATGGCAGAACTGGGGCTAAAGGGGGCTCCAAGGGCTCGACGACGTGAGGTGAGGCTCTAGCCCCACCCGTCCCGGTGGTAGATCCGCCCCTGGGCGCTGGATAACACGAGAATAATAGAAATGATAGAATCTTAAAGATGATCCTAAACAATTCCGTATTTAAACCGTATATGATATGAAGTTTTATTTCTCTCTCTCTTTTTTTTTCCCCTTTTTTTCTAGTCGTCAGATGATAAGAAACTTTCAATTCCGTATTTGCTTCTCTTTCTACGGCCGCTGGTATGCAGCGCCACAAATCTATGCACTTCCCTAGCATATCAACCAGTTAGTAAATGGTGCAGTTAGTCATAAATAAGTTTTTGAATATTTGAAAATAGACCCATTGGTTTGACACGTGTCATTTCTCGAGATGCGTGAGAAGTTACTGAGGGATTTAGTATCAGTATTTTTGGTATCTTGACAGTATTTCTTCTTTTTTCATAAATAGTTGAAAAAGAAATTATACTGGAAATATTGGACCATTACTTGATTTTTTTTTTTCGAAACAATTTCTGAATTCATATAAAAAATCGAAATTACAGACTTTGTTTCGGGCAATATCATTAGGGTCGTTTGGATGTTGTAAGAATTTAAGGAATTTGGAGAATTTACAATTCCTAGGCATAATTTTATTGAAAAGTGTGTAATTTTGTGAAAAGTTTGGATTGCTTATAATAAATTTGGTATATAAAATACCCGGAACTTGCAATTCTGGCCACATCCTAACGGCGCCATAGAAGTCAAATAATTTACAATTTTGTTGTAAGTTTGTAACTGCCTTGCGGCATTGATTTTGTTTAGCTTTTCATATCACGCAAAACAAATTAAATTTTGTAATTTCTTATGCTAATCCCTTACTAATAAAATACCAATGACTCACGTTTAGTGTCTGGAGTTTAGATTTGTGACACCCCGTCACATACAGTGACTAGACAGTACATGACAGGGTGCCCGCCGCGGATGTCTTTGCACCCGCAAGGCTTACTAATACTTAACTTACAATTTAAAGTTAAATTATACACAACTAATAAACATACATGCATGTCTAAAAAAATAAAATGTCAATTGTATAAAGTTTAAACCTAATCATTACATGTATCTCAATATACAAATATACAAGGGTAGAAAATTGATAAGAGTAACATTTTGAAATTTTCATCTTAGATATACCAATGCAGACAATCAAATATACATAAGCATCCTATCTAAAAGAAATGCAAGTACGCATATTTAAACTGATATATAGGTTTCGGATGAAATCAAAATAAAACGAATAAGAAAAGCATCCAAAATATGTAGTTTGGATTTACAAAGCATAATTACTTAATATACACAACGTGCTTGAATTGTATAAGCATCAGATGAAAGAAATTGCAAACGTATATGATTTTTAAATTTAAAATATGACTATCATAAGTACTAATGAAAAGTAAAGGCTAACATGGCCATTTGAAATTTTCATGCCGTTAAAGATATATAAGTGAATATAGTCAAATATAAATGCACCACCAAATGTGCCAACGTGTTTCACAATTCGACACCACTTATGTATATACATTTCAAGAATAAAAACAAGTAGCCATCTAACTTAGACATGGAATTAGCCAAACAGTACAGAAATAAAAGTTAATGAAGGATCAGATTTACATAAGACAAGCTAACTATACAATTTTAACAAAAAAAAAATGCAAACATTCGCTTAGTTTAATCTAACAGATAATATACAAAAAGTACAAACTAACTAGATCATCATCTCAAGATATACATTTAGATATAAATAATTACCATTATACAAGTCTGGTCTAGAAATGAAATGTATAATATTTGGAGGTTTTGTAATACTCACCAAGTAACAAACAGAATGGCTTACTCCTTTATCACACGACCCCGCTCGCTAATCCTGAAACCCACAAAGTGGAAGAGTGAGATAAATAAAATTTATCTCAGTGCGGTATTCAGTTCCAGCCACACGAACTTCAAGTACATGTTTCGGAACTAATTACCGACTGAGTAAAGAAAATACATAGCAATTATACAATCAATAATAGAATCAAATGGTACGAATATATTATGCAATAATTACATATTTATGCAATGCAAGGGAGCCCGACATTTTACTCAATTCCAATTCAAATACAAATGATAACACAAGAATGTCGGCTCAATTTTGGTAGCTTCCAATGCAAGGCTGGTAATCTTCAATCATAATCACAGATCAATCAAACATATACAATCGTCCCTCCCCGAACTCAGGGGGATCAGGACCAATTTCAGATTCCAAATACAATTTAGACAATCAGATCAACAAATATACTACAAGCTGAGAACACTACCACTCCACGGACTGGATACCGTATAGAGTACCGGACTATAAGCGCTTATGACCGGAGTCTGGCCAGACGGGGAAGCCACTCCCCGGCTCCAAACTTGAGAACGAGTGTCTATTCAACCACACAAGTAGTATAACCATTTCACATCACTTCCTTTTCAAATTGGATAACCATTCAATATGCACAGATAATAATAAATAATATCAACACGATATAATGCAAATATGCTTGCAATTACAAACAATTCAAAGGATGCAATGCAAGTAATTAATTTCTAACATGTAATCAAAGTTCTGTGGAATCCGCACCTGAAAATGCAATCAAAATCAGCAAGCAAGTATCAAGCAAACAAGCCTAGCGCCTCTCTTGAAGTATCGGTCCCATCTGTTCCGACACTCGACCCCATTCTACACAAATAAATTCTAAGCTAAGTCCTTATTCAAACAAGCAAACAAAAAAGCAATGATAACCCATTTTCAAATAATCTCTAACTTAAATTGAAATATGGTCAGTACTTAGTTAAACCCAATTTACAATAATCCTTACTGGACTATGCGCCAGATACAAGAAAATACATAAAATCCAATTAGTCAATGGGTGCTATCTTACTTTAACCTTTTACAATTTGTCCCCAGCAGCAACCACAATCCGTCAGGTAAGTTTGATATACATGTAGCAAGGTTCAACTATTTATTTGTCTATTTCCCTGATCCTAATTACCAGCAAATGAAACCAGCAATAAAGATCTGAAATTTCAGCACCTAATTACCAGCAATTACATAGTAAAAACAATACACAAACTGAAATTTTAGTAGTATAAATCGAAGTTCCAGCAATACCCTTAGTAGTAAATACATAAAACCAGCAATATAAACTGAAATTTCAGAACCTAATTACCAGAAAATAAAGAAAGACAGCAACGAACTACATTTAGTTGCAAACTCAGTACAACTGAAATTCCAACAATAAATTCAGTTTTAGATTATTCTTAAAATCAACTAACGAAGATAATTAAATTTTCTAAAGATCTGACACTTGACTGGTTTTCAAAGAGATTGTAAGAAAATTTTCAGCAGGGAAAAAAAATTCTTTAATAATTGATAGTACTCTAAACTCTAGTACTAAATATATATTGCAAACTTATTGGCTGTTGCCCCTAATTTTGAACTCGATTCCAACATATTTTCAACACTGTTCATAAAACCCTAACTCAAAATCAAAGCTAGTTTTCACAGCTGATAAAAAAAAAATTGCTAAGTTTCAACGAAAAGGAATTAAAATCACTTAAGAGTTACTCAAATAGATGATTCTTACTTCCTCGTTGATCCTTGAAGATAATCCGAATCAGAAATAGCAACTTAAAATTTCGGTTTTGCAAGAAGTTGAAAGAGAGTTTGCTTCACTATCTATTTCTGATTTTTTCCAGATTTTTTGCTTGGATTTGTTTTTTTTCTGTGGAAAATTGTTGCGTTATTGCAAGAGAGAATGCTTGGTTTGGGAAAAAAAAAGGGAAAGGCAGAAACGATGGGAGAATGAACTAAGGAAACATATCCCAAAGACTTAGTGGCTGGTTCATTCTGGATGGAAAATCAATTTGGGGTGAACATGGTGCATGGTTGAATAAATGGACTATAGAATAATTATGACAATGAGGTCCCACATGTAATAGACACAACAATGACTCATAAAAAGCATACTTAAAAGTACAAATATGATATTCTCTTATATATAACTGACCTTGCCTTTCTAAAAACAAACTCTTTTTTTTTAACTAGTATATGACAAAATATATGCACGTTAGCATTTCTAAATATATTTGATCAACCAAATAATTTTCAAGCATTACACAATAAAATAATCAAAAGGAAAAAATAAAATAATCAAGTCAAAGGGAACAAATTTCAGAAATTATATAAAAAAAATCAGAGTATTACAAGATTTGTCACTGCGAATAGAAAATGGAGATGTAGATACGATGAAGTGCCTGAAACATGGGATTCTATTCCTATTTTATAAACTTACCAGTTTCTGACTTGTTTTTTAATAGAAAAAAAATAAATATATGGACGATTAGTAAGTAATGATGTTTTTAAATGGAAATTGATTACTATACTTTACTCCCTCCCTTCTCTCTCTTCATGCTCAATTGTTATTTTTTTACTTTATTCAATTAAATATATAGTTTGTTAATTTATATGTTCACTTTATTTAATTATGAGTTGATTTTATATTTTGTATTTTATTGAACTTATTTGTTCTTTTACATGTTCGCTTTATCTATTTTATGTTTTCACTTTGTTCAATTATTAGTTGAATTTTTTTATTATGTTAATTATTTAGTATTTTATATGCATATATTCAATTTGTTCATTTTGTTATTTTTATGCCGTTCAACTTATTTTTTATGTATATATTGACTTTGTTTATCTCTTAATAATAATATGAATCACATCTAACTTTTTAAAGGGTGCGTTTGGATTGTTGAAAAAAAGAAAAAGAAAAAGGAAGAAGAAGAAAAAAAAAATTATAAACAATCCAAACTTTTCACAAAGTTACATACTTCTCAATACTTCTTCCCTTCTTTCCTTCTTCCCACACCTATCCAAACACACCCAAATTGATACATGAGTTCTAATAAAACGTACCGGGGTGTGGGGGGAGGGGGGTTGGGCATAATCTATACATAAAATGGGAAATCACATAGAACCCTTTTATTGATGAATAGACCTTCAATTCCAATTTACCTGCGTTCCAAACAATAAGGCAGTTCCCATTTCATCCAATCGTAATCAATTGATACGACACGCATAAACAAAACTCAAATGTTAGGTTTTCTACATTTCTTTTGGGTTTTTATTTCAAGGGCATTAGAAAAGGCAATTTGTACACAACCCCAACTAAATTTCAGGGTAAAAAATAACCTCACCTAAAAGAGAGTGGTTAGTGTCAAACATATAGAACACGTATACTTATCCAACACGATAAAATTTTAATTTTTAAGATTAGAATGGCTGATCCAAACCGCTCAAATTGTTCTATGTTATAAAATCTTCATGGAGATCAAATTTTATATTTTTTCAAATCTTTTTACTATTTTTTTGGAATTTTTCAACATGCTTAATCTAAAAAGTTGTGAACCCTTCAATTTTGAAAATTCGAAAAAAATAATTAGAAAATATGAAAAAATATAAAATTTGATTTTTAAGGATATTTTAATATAGAGATCATATTGAGCGGTTTGAATTGACCATTTAAAATTTTAATATTCGACGTTTAGACCGTGTTTGACGTCCTATATGTTTGATTCCTAAATAAACTTAGAAACGGCGATAGGCTGACAGTGGCAGTCCCTAGTTCCAATATAACAGGAGGTAGTATTTTGGGGCCATGTAACATAACTCCGGGCTTTAAGAAAAAAAAAAAAAGAAACCCGAAAGGCATCCCGCAACACAAAAAGCTTCGTACTACAAAAATACTAAAATCGCTGTCAGCACAGTGATTATTGATTCGGATCTCCCGATCAAAATCATATGCTTATACAGTATTTAATGATTAGTAACGATTTGTTCTAGTCAGGGAGTAATTAGTTACAGCACAATTCTTATATCTCTGACAGAGAGAATATTATTTATCGAATAAAGAAGGGCAAGCTAAAATCAATCAATTTTATATGCCATGATTTTTTACCATATGACTTAATGATTAATTTTTGTCAGGTAAATGTTGCGATAGATTTGAACAAATCTTTTTAAGAAAAATACCTATTTAACTCTCTAACACGACGCCGTAAGTGCCAATTCTGGTAAAAGTTTCCATGTTTGTAACTACGCAGTCAATTAAACTAAAGTGGCGCCGTCGTAAATTATGCTTAATCCCGGTGTTAACAATCAATTAACCTTTTTCACATAAGTTCTCTGTTTCACATTTGCAAGACTTCATTTGGAGCAAGTCGCTGGCGTCCTTTAACCAGCTATATTCTCTGATGAAAAGAACTCGCTATACAAAGTACTAAATAAAATTGAAACAGAGAAATCGTACCCTTCTCTTTTTTCCCTCTCATCTCTCCCAACCCCCAACTTTTTACTTTTGTTCCTTCTCTCCCCCACTCCCACTCTCTCTCTCTCTCTCTCTCTTTCTCTCTTCTCTCGCCTCCTCACCGAACCAGATCCAAACCTTCCCACCGATCTCCGATCAATCTCGCAAGAATCCTAGACTTAGAAGCGCCAATTTGACCTCCATCCAGCAATGGAGGAGGCACTGGAGATGGCGCGAGGGAAGGACACCAAGAGTCGCATGGCGGGGGTAGAGCGACTCCACGAGACACTGGAGAAGTCCAGTAGGCCCTTGACTTCGTCCGAAACGGCGTCTCTGGTCGATTGCTGTCTAGATCTGTTGAAGGATGGGAATTTCAGAGTGGCGCAAGGAGGGCTTCAGGCCTTGTCCGCCGCCGCTGTGCTTGCTGGAGAGCATTTCAAGATCCATTTGAATTCTCTTGTGCCGGCCACTGTCGACCGGCTTGGAGATGGGAAACAGCCCGTCAGGGATGCCGCTCGCCAGCTGTTGGTGACTCTGATGGAGGTAAGGCATGTCTGAAATTAACAAAACTGCTACATTGTAGGGAAATAGAGGGAAAATTTTGTTTGTTTGCAAGGGTGTAAAAGAATTGATTTACTTAAGTGAGCTATTTCTGTTCTTGGTAATATTGACTGACAGGATCACAATTTAGAGGGAGGGACTAATACTTATAAATTGTAGTATGAACTGCTTTTGTGTTGGTACTCTCATTGTAATTTTATTGAACCCAAAAAAATTCTATAAATAGGTCTCTTCACCCACAATTATTGTGGAGAGAGCTGGTAGCTTTGCCTGGACGAACAAAAGCTGGAGAGTAAGAGAAGAGTTTGTAAGAACAGTTGCGGCTGCTGTAGGATTATTTGCCTCAACTGAGCTCCCTCTTTTACGTGCGCTGCTTCCTAATGTAAGTGGCAAACCTCAGTTGATTTGGGAAATAATAGAGCTATGATTCCTAGGAGCCTTTTGTGATTACTATCATCTGTATAAAATCTGTGTTTTTCAGGTTTTGCATCTATTGAATGATCCCAACCAAAGTGTCAGGGATGCAGCCATGTCATGCATTGAGGTTCGTATTTCATATTATTTAATAAAAAATGAAGTTCAAGATGAATTACCTAACAACATCAATAAATAGGTGCATTTTCTGGCAATTATAATAGTAGCATAAAGGGTGTTTTGTTGAATGCACATAATTAGTTATGAGATTGTTGCTTTTAATTTGTCATTATACATTTAGATTGTATGAATGTGTAACTGTTTTTGTATTCTCAGGAGATATACAAGCAAATGGGACCTCAGTTTCATGAAGAGCTGCAGCGGCATAATCTCCCATCATTTATGGTACCATAATTGGTGCTTTATATATATGAATATCATCTTTCTTGTAACTGTGACAGTAGGATATGAATCTGTATTACCAGTACAAATCTGGACTTGTTCTGTTTGAGTAAAGTACTAGGCACACCTGTTTCTACAATTGCTACATCAGCTGGGATATGTTACGTGCTTGACCAGTTTAAATGCCTATAAAGCTAACTAGAAATGGTCTAACTAGGGTTTACTATACTTAGACTGGTACATTCAGGTACCTTTATGTATTAAAAATGGGCTCAAGTAGTTGTGTTATTGCATTGCCTTTTTCTCAAACCAGATGTTATTACTTATCCATTTGTCCTATTAACAATATTTTGGTTTTATGATTGCAGTTGAAAGAAATAAATGCAAGAGTAGAGAAGGTAGAACCAAAACCTCGTCAATCTGATGGCCCCGGGATTCCTTATGTTCCTTCAGAGGTCAAGTCATATAATTCAAACCCCAAAAAGAGCAGCCCGAGAAACAAGAGCACACCTAGAGAGAGTTCCCTCTTTGCTGGCAAGTCTTTTGCTTATTTTGTCCTCAAAATAAAATTTAAATTATGGACATGATTTATAAAAAAATTGTAATTTTTCTAGAACCTATAGTGGTTTTAATTAATATCTGTTTCTAATTATGTCATAGGATTGTAAATAATACTGTGAGTTTAAATTGTACCGGTAGCATACTGGAAGTCTGTTAGCACACCCTTTAGTGTTGTTAGATCTTTGTTGTCAGTTAGCCTCTATGAGCTTCTTCTGTTAATACCAGACAATACGATGGCTTTATAGCATGTAAAGTCTCTCTTGGTCAAAAGCTAAATGCAAAATCTCCAGAGAGGATCAAGACAATTTAATATAACTTGCACAACAAACTGACATTTTTCTTTAACAAAATAAAGGGGATGGCGATATTACAGAAAAGCCGGTGGATCCAATAAAGGTATACTCTGAGAAGGAATTGATTAGAGAATTTGAGAAAATCGCATCTACTCTTGTACCAGAAAAAGATTGGTCGCTTAGAATAGCTGCCATGCAAAGAGTTGAAGCCTTGGTTTATGGAGGTCCTTTCTTCTCGAAAACAACTCTTTTTGAACTCTTACGCATAATATGTTTGCGGATGTTTCTCTTAGATATTAACTTGAAATATTCGTTCAGGTGCTATGGATTATCCATCATTCCTTGCGCTTTTAAAGCAACTAGTCCAACCTCTATGCACTCAGCTGTCTGATCGGAGGTCTAGTATTGTAAAACAGGTACATTATTACAAAATTTTCTTTTACTCTATGTAATTATCTTGTAATCTTTGTACGCTATTTGTGTGTGCTGTCTTCTAACTATTTCTCTTTCTTCAGGCATGCCATTTGTTAAATATGTTATCGAAGGAACTCCTGGGTGATTTTGAAGCCTGTGCTGAGATATTTATCCCAGTAATAGTCTTAAAACATAAATTCTTTGCTGTTTGAATTAAGGTGTTTTAGTTTTGAACTTAACAAATATAATATGGCTTTCAGGTACTATTTAAGCTTGTTGTGATAACAGTCCTTGTCATTGCTGAATCTGCTGACAACTGTATTAAAACTGTAAGTGTAGCTTCTTCCACATGAGTTAGTTTGTTACATTGGACAAATGTTGAGGCCTTGAGGGTCTTTAAAATTCTTGTAGTTGTACTTTCAACTTGTGTCTGCCATATTTTAATTTTATGTTACCTGATATTATACTTACCAGTTACTAGTTGGACTTTGCATATTGAAATCTTTCTGCATTACCTTATAGATACTAAGGAATTGCAAAGTAGCACGTGCGCTTCCAAAAATTGCTGACACAGCTAAAAACGATCGAAGTGCAATTCTTCGTGCTAGGTATCTTGTTTTAATCTATATTCCTCCTGTTGTGGTTGGACAACGAGCAAATATGGAAATAGATTTTTTTAATTTTTTTTATCCCAGTATGAATATTAATTTCAAAGAAAAACTGACCTAAAATTTTAAGTCAGGTGCTGTGAGTATGCACTTCTAGTACTAGAGTATTGGGCTGATGCTCCAGAGATACAACGATCAGCTGATATATATGAAGATCTCATTAAATGCTGCGTTGCTGATGCTATGAGTGAGGTACACTGTTTTTTCACATTTTTTGATGTTTTATTTGTGTGTTTGTGCATGCTGCCTTTGTCATTTGTTGGAGCCGTCATTTGTCCAAAATTGGGATTACTCTTAACTTCTTATTATAAGAACTCTGAATTTAGGCCTTGTTATTTGTCACATGCATCGTGGCCTCTGCAATTAAGACGTGTTCTGTCAACTGCTGATGATTGGAACTTTTGTAGGTGCGATCAACTGCTAGAACATGTTATCGCATGTTTTCTAAAACATGGCCTGAAAGGTCACGCCGTCTCTTCATGTCTTTTGATCCATCCATACAGAGGGTATGATATTATTTTATGACTGACAGGTGTTATGCTTCTAGAAGAAATTATGTCTTATGTAGCAAAGTGTTCTTATTGATATAATTTTGGATAAAAAAAGCCCTCTTATTATTTGTATCGTGACACATAAAAAGGCCTGCCTCAAAAAGAAACAAATCTGGTAGCATATTTTCTTGGACAAATTTCTTCACGGATACTTGTTTACATATTAAAGGAACATAGGTGGAATTTTGTGCAAAACAGTCTTATCAAGTTATCATTAATATTTTCTTTTGAATGTAATTGCAGCTGATAAATGATGAAGACGGGGGGATGCACAAGAGGTATGCTTCCCCTGCTCTTCGTGACAGAGGTGGGTCCATGCCTCTCTCTCGCACCTCCAACACAACTTCAGGCCCCATTTTACCTGGATACGGCACCTCAGCCATAGTCGCTATGGACAAGACTACCTCAACTATCTCCTCTGAGCCGTCTCTCTCCTCTACAAGTCTCCTCTCTCAATCAAAGTCTAACAAAACAACTGAGAGGAGCTTGGAGAGTGTCCTCAGTTCGAGCAAGCAGAAAGTGTCAGCTATTGAGAGTTTGTTGAAGGGTGCTGCTGATAGAAATTTCTCAGTTGTGCGGTCGTCAAGCCTAGATCTTGGTATTTTTCTTTCAAAAGTATCAATTGCTCACTGATATTCCAGTTGGTATGCGGTGCACATTTCTACAAGACATTGATTTAACCCACACAGCACCTGACCAGATTTTCATGCTTTTTGGCATTGAAATCTGACATGTTCTTTTACTAGATTGGAACCTCACCAAGTTTAACTAAACTCAAAATTCTCAGTCTATGAAAATAACTGAAGAAAGATTAAATTTGTAGGTTAACTGTCAAACGTTTCATTCTTGCCAATCATATTCATTTTTTTTCCTTGAAATGCTCGATTCATCTAATAAGAAAGTAACATCTTATTTTCATACGTTTTCTATGCAGGTGTCGATGCTCCATCCTCTCGGGATCCCCCTGCACTGACGTCAGGATCAAACCACCTCTCTCTTCACAACTCACTGGTTGACTCAACTCTGCCCACTGTATCAAAAGCCAGCAACAGCAACACTTTCCGAAATGGTGGTTCATATCCTCTAGAAAACATGGCCCCTCAGATGCAAACCTCCAGAAGCAACCCTAGATCTGCCTATTATGGGACTCACCTATCTGATTCATCTCATTCATATACCAAAAGACAAACTGAGCGACACATCGACATGGACAGGCACTATTTGGATAATATGACCTCGTATAGGGATTCACACTCAGGTAGCTATGTTCCAAACTTTCAGAGGCCTCTGCGCAAACAATCTACACAAAGGGCTACTTCAGTCAGTCGTCACATGTTTGATGATGGTCAGGTCTCACCTAGTGAAATGACGGATAATTCGCCAGCCTCTTTAACTGATGCACTTGGCGAGGGACTTAGCCCCAGTTCTGACTGGGTTGCACGTGTGTCAGCTTTTAACTATATTAGAGGATTGATCCAACAGGGGCCAAGAGGTTTACAAGAAATAACCCAAAATTTTGAGAAGGTTAAGAAATTGTTTTTTCGGTATTTGGATGACCCACACCATAAAGTTGCACAAGCAGCCTTGTCAACCCTAGCTGAGATTATACCGGCCTGTAAAAAACCTTTTGAGAGTTACATTGAGAGAATTTTACCGCATGTATTTTCAAGGCTTATTGACCCCAAAGAGCTCGTCAGACAGCCTTGCATAACTACTTTAGAAACGGTAGGTAAAACTTACAATACCGATACAATGTTGCCAGCCCTTTTGCGGTCTCTAGATGAACAGAGGTCTCCTAAGGCCAAACTTGCAGTAATTGAGTTTGCAAACAAGTCATTTAATAAGCATGTGGTTGACCCAGAAGGTACATATAGCAATGGCGGATTTTTGAAACTTTGGCTCGCAAAGTTGGCACCACTGGTGAATGATAAAAATTCAAAATTGAAGGAAGCATGCATTTCTGGAATCATTGCTGTTTATTCCCACTTCGATTCAGTAGCAGTGTTGAACTTTATTCTCAGTTTGTCAATTGAGGAACAAAATTCCCTTAGAAGGGCGTTAAAGCAATATACACCGCGAATTGAAGTTGATTTAGTTAATTTCCTCCAGAGCAAGAAAGAGAGGCAACGACCCAAATCATATGATCAGACTGATTTGAATTTTGGAAATTCTTCAGAAGAAGGGTTTGCTTTCAGCTCGAAAAAGGGATACCAATTTGGCCGGTACTCGGGAAGTTCACTTGATGCGGTTGAATCAGCACGCAAATCAAGTTCTATGCAAGAACCAACCCATCTAAGCCTAGATGGTGTTGATGCTGTACGTACATGGGCGAGCAATGATTTAGGAAAGCCAGAGAGAAACATAGACATAGAGAGTTCAATTTCTACCCCAAGGCTGGATTTGAGTAGGTTGGTTTTGTCAGATGTTCAGACTGGTACTGGCCATGGTAGAGTTGGTGAAGTAGTGCAGGAGGCAAGTACCTTGTCGGAGAAGTTTGATAATGTTAAGAATAGCCCGATTGTGGATAACGGCCCTAGCATACCCCAACTTCTCCACCGGGTATAACTCTGTAATATATATAAATTTACATATAGTTTCGTTAATGTGCTTCCTTTAAGGGTCCCAAAAGGAAATATATTTTGTCGGAAGGGCCAATCCTAATCTCTCAGTGCAGTTGCATATCAAAATCTGATAGAAAACCAAGTTTTGCTATTTACTGAAATGCTAATGATCCAAAAAAAAACACATTTCCTTGACCAAATGGCCGATCAAATTCAGTCAGCGTGATCTACATATCAAAATCTGATAGGCAGATGAGAAACCAATTTGGCTATGTTTAGAATTTTTTTTATTTTACTAATTTTTATTTGGATTTTTTAAAGATGACCCTGAAATAGTTTAAAAATATGTTTGCATATCAAAATGGGCCACCTTTTAAAAATAAAAATACTGAAAAAAAATACTTACAAATAGAAAAATTTAGTTTCCTCTGACCAATTGATTTGTAGATGGCATTGAGCATCCTGGATCAGCTGTTTAAGCACGTTTAGTTTCCTACTGTATATATTTTGTTTATTCTTTTATACTCACTACACTCTCTCTCTCTCTCTGCCTCCCTCCTTCCCTGCAGATAAGCATTGCAAATGAAGCAAGTTCGAGCTTAGAGAAAAGGGAAGCATTGCAACAGTTGGTGAAAGTCTCGACCGATAATGATACCTCTATATGGACAAAGGTTTGTGGCTTTTTTCAGAAATATAAATAAATGCAAATACTTTATGCCTGCACTTTATTTATTATTTTTTTCCTGATACTCTCTAATATGATTATTATATTAATGTGTAGTACTTCAATCAAATTTTAACTGCTGTGCTTGAGGTGTTGGATGACTCTGAGGCATCAATGAGAGAGCATGCTCTATCTCTGATACTTGAAATGCTTAACAATCAGGTTATATCTTGGGAAATTTCTTTTACTTGAAGCTTCCAGCCATAGGAAATTGTTTCTCTAAGAGCTATTACTTTGCTTTTCAGAAAAGTGCTATGGAAGATTCGATCGAGATTGTGTTTGAAAAGTTAATTCATGGGACCAAAGATATTGTTTCCAAGGTATGTTTCTTCTATCACATTTTTTCCAAAGAATGACGAAGTATCAGATGGAGACTTAATCTGCTTGTGAAATTCTTCAAACATGTAATATTCTTATTCTTACCATTTTTAAAGTTTTCATAGTTTACCTTCTGTGTTACAGGTTTCAGATGAAGCACACAAATGCCTAAACATCTTGCTGACACAGTATGATCCATTTAGATGTCTTGGGGTATGTTCCATTTAATTTGGAAATTAAATTGTACTTGAGTTTTTTTTTTCCCCTTTGTCACTGAAAGACTGTGCAAACATGATTGCAGGTGGTTGTTCCTTTGTTGGTTAGTGAAGATGAGAAAACCTTAGTTGTTTGTATCAACTGTCTGACAAAGGTTCATTCTCTGAACTTAATTTTCTGTTTTTCTTTAAATCAAGTAACTAAAAAAATATATACGTATATATTGTCCATTGTTTGGTTTCATTTTTGTTTTGTATTATACACTTCTATCATTCACCAAAGATACATTTTAATTTAAAATTAATATATGTTGGTCGACGTGCTTTTCTTATGAAAGACAAGGGCAGCCTGATCTAATATATATGCCATCACTATTTTATAGAGGAAATGAAGAAAAGTTTTCAGTTTCATAAAAACAACTTCAACATTAGTTATTTTTGCAAGATTGTTGATGTGAATATTGAAACTAAACGAACACAATAAGAAAGCATTATCAATGGTGAATTATTTTTCAGCTCCCCATTTACTAAGAAAAATGAAAAGCTGAAAACACTTGATACAGAACTGAGCATTAGGACTTCTGTTTTATTGCAGATTGTTGGGCGGTTGTCACAGGAAGAAGTAATGACTCAATTGCCTACATTCCTACCAGCACTTTTTGATGCTTTTGGAAACCAGAGCCCTGATGTTCGCAAGGTATTTTGCTATTGTATCATTACAGACTTCTAGAGCACTAAACCAAATTGATACCTCTTAAAAGTGAACACCAACTAGTTCATCATTTAGATAACATAATAGGTTAAGGAAATATAATATTAACTGATAAAAATTGAGATATTGATGTGAAACTGTTGTTTGAACTGGTATGCTTAATTTATATTCTGTGTTTATTTATTTAGACTGTGGTGTTTTGCTTGGTGGACATCTATATCATGCTTGGAAAGGCCTTTTTGCCTTATTTGGAGGGCCTGAGTAGCACGCAATTGCGACTAGTAACTATTTATGCAAACAGGATCTCTCAGGCTCGGTCAGGTGCTCCAGCTGATTCTTCTAATTGATTAATTATTGTTTTTATTAGCATATATATGCTAACACTTTCTTGGATGAGTGGTGCTTTTTTTGTATTTTGAGAGGTTTGATTCATTTGTGTATTTGTATAGAGTGAGAGCTTTGTACTAGAACTGCAGTGAGATTTCAAGCGTCTTTTAGAGTGAGGATTTGGTTTTCCTTTTTTAGTTTTAGGTGTAGTGCAGAATGTACAAAATGAGTGCAAAGTATCTTCTTTCTCTAGAGCAATCAGGAAACTGTTTGTTTGTGTTTATTCACTTGCCGCGTTAAAATTATGCTATATTGTTAGTGTTTGCGATCTTTATTGGCTAAAGAAAGGTGCAGTCCTGGATACGCCTGTTATAATATTCAGAACGTTTTCGTTAATTAATTCTTCAATCTCCAAAAAAAAAAATAATAAACAGTTTTTTTTTCGTATACGTTACTCAATAATAAATAATCGGGGGTGATAAGGATCATCCCCGATATTTGTCATCCCATCATCCCCACGCGTTTTCTATTTTAGAAAACAATTATTTACGCGTTTTCTAAATACGGAAATCCAATACTCATTCTTTTTCGCTCTCCTCTCCCGCGCGTGTACGCTCGCCCCCCTCCCCCCTCTCACCCTCCTACGTATGCTCCCCAACCCCCACCCTCCCCCAACTCATTCTAATTGTTGAGGTTAACATATTTAAATGTTGAAGTTAATATATATAATTGTTGAAGTTAATATATATGCCAACTTCAACAATTTAAATATGCTCACTTCAAATATTACCTTCAACATTTAAATATGTGTCACAGCCCGCAATGGGGTGGGGCAGTTTCCCGCCGCGAACACACAACTTCTGTGTACTCGCAAGGCATTTTTCTACATTCTTTAAGGTTTATGTTTCAGCTTACCATGAATTACCATGTTGTCTCCTATGACTCATTGAGTCCTCATGGCAAGACAATTTGGCTTAACTTCGCTTGACTTGATCAAGCCCGTCTTTGCAACCTGGAACCCACATCCATTGTGGAAAACATACAAAAAGTACGGAATGAGAATTAAAATTCTCAGTGCGGGTTTTAGTTCCAGTACGCGGATTTAAGCTAAAATCCAAGTTCTAGAAATAATACCCGTAAATAAATAATTTATTGATTAAACATGACCGTGAAAACATTATCTGCATTTAACATAAACAAAGCATGCATGTGTCAACTTATATAAACCAATATCAAATCTTCTTTTAAAACATGTTATCCAGTCTGAAATCAAAATTGGACAAAATAACAAAATCTGACTATGACAGAAGTCATATACATGTCGGACTGAACACGTGGCACGAATCCCGTCGCAGACAACACATGTCTGTATATGATAGGAAACTGAGCGTGTCAGGGGATCCGAGCATGGCAGAATTGAGCATAACATAAGTCTGAACAAATCACAAATCTTCCCCTAACTTGGGTGGCAAAAGGGATCCGTCCCTTACCCAAGTAGCAAAAGGGGATTTCAAATCCACATGTCATTAATATAATTCCATAATCATAATCACTCAGGACTCCTAACCCAACCGGTTGGGTGGCAAAAGGAGACCTTCCCCTAACTTGGGTGGCAAAAGGGATCCGTCCCTTACCCAAGTGGCAAAAGGGGATTCCAAATCCGCATAGCGCTACCGAACTGGCCGAAGCCGGGGCCAACCGACTCCGGAGAGTGATGCAAACATATCAAATCACACATATCAAGCACATCATATCATATCTTAGTTATTCATTCACATCATTTTATTCCTTTCAGTCAGATCATTCATAAGTCGGATTTATCAATAGCAACGACATTTCCAAATATCTGACTGTTACTTATCAAATTTCTCAAAACGGAGAACATGCATTTCAAAATGCAGTTTTATCAATAATTAGGCACTATCATTTAAAAATGCTTGAATACGGTCATGCAGGCAAATGAATTTCCAATATGCATATGAATAAAAATTATATTTACTTTAGCAAAGCACATAACCACATAAAATAACAGACATTCAAACAGAGCTTAATAGTCACTTAAACTTTAACAAAAATCCAACGTAATTCCGCACCTGGATAGTAGAAAGCTTAAGTTTAGCTCCTCGATATCCTACGGCGATTCATGTGCTTGACAATCATCCTATCTTGAGTTATCCTGTTTGCTAGCTCTTAGGTTCAATAATCTCACATTAATGATCGTAGCTTGGTTTCCCTAATAAAACAGGTGACTGCCTTACTGACCGTTTAACAATTATATAATATGTAAGGTAAACCTAAATAACCTATTTCTACGCGGTTCTTGGGTTATCATACTGACGGCCTAAGTTAACCACACTGGTTGAGATTTGGATAGTTAGATTCAGATTATTTATTTAGAGGATTCTGTTTTAAAATATATTATTAGGTAATTTATCTTATTATTAATAATTGGTTTTGACTTTCCAGTCATTAAGAGTTTATATTTATTTTTTTATTATATAAGTTATGAATTATATTTTAGATTGAAGATATTCACTTATTTATTATATAGTGTTTTTCCCAATATTCATTTAGTTGTGCTATATTTGATTTATTTCATTAATACTTAATTAATTAGTTTGCATTGCTTAATATTTATTAAATTATTTAACTATTTGTTATATCGAAAATTTAAATCAGAAAATTATAATCTTAGATCAAGAAAACAATTGGAAATAGAAAATTAAAATCTAAATTATTTGATTGGTTTGTTTAGGATCATAAAGTCGATGATTTGTGTCATTGTATCTGTTCTTGACTCACTCGAACTATTCTCATCATTTCCCGAAAAATCGAATCCCGCTTAATTAAAAGGAATACCCAATTATTTCTATTGGCCTCTCCTTTAGTTAATTAAATATTAAGCCCACATTTGATTTAACTTAATCAAGGATTAAGTTTTATAATTATCTTTTTAAATTTCTGAAATTTCAGCTCATATTCGAAAATTTGAGCCCAGCCCAACTCTTTCTCTCTTTTTTTTCTTTCGGCCCAGAAAGTCTCGGCCCAGAAAGTCTTGGCCCAATCATCTAATGGACTGAGCCAGGTCAACCTGACCCAGTTGACCTGAGCCAGTCGTAACGGGTCCGCACGGATCCGATAAGAAGGGGTCGGGATCCGACCCGTTGTCCTACACATTATTCCCAGGAGCCCCTGAATTAAAATAATTTATATTCCAGTCCTTTTTCTTACAAACAGGCCCCTAGAAATTTTCAAATAGGTCCTTTTTCCTCACAAATCAGTCCCTGAGTCGACACAGCGTACCGGAAAGAATACCAGAGGTACCATAGTGGTACCAAAGACTGGTACCAAGCCTAAAACCCAGTCGTAAGACTCACACAAGTCTCCTCTATGCCCAACCAGAGTAATAACCCAATATTACACTCAATTTCATTCAATTACATTCACAACAGGGTACAAATGTAAATTCTAGGGTTTACTCAAATTTCACAAACAGATTCAATGTTTTAGGGTTTAAATTGGTCTGCCAAAGAGTAATTAAAGCATCCAGAACAAATATATACACAAACCCTAACTCCAATTCTGAGTTTCCCCCAAATCAGCCAAGAAATCAAAGAAATCCAACTTAACTAAATTCAATCACGAAACAAAGGAGAGATATACCTTGGATCTCTGGCAACTACTCCCTCCCTCTCTAGCCTTCTTCTCTCTCCTGTCTTAAGGTGGAACTCTAATCGCTGAGCTAGCCTTTAGGAGAGAGAGAAGAGGAAGGGGTTTATATATGACTGGCAGAGAGAGGAGAGGGGAGGAAGAAGCCAACGGCAGAGATCCATCAAGCTCGTATCTCAAAGCCACGCCATTCCCTACCATCTCAATCGGATAAGAACAAACGGAGCCAGCCAATCGGAGGAGGGAAGCTGGTGGCGCTATGGGATTGGCTGGTCACAGCCCATCCCTGCAACAATTTCAAGAATTTTCTCTCGTCGGAGACGAAGAGAAGAGAGAGGGGAATCGGACGGAGCGGAAAAAGGAACGAAAAAGAGAGAGAAACAGAGATGGTGCCACGGTGAAAAACCTGGATTTTATCAAATTTTTACCCCTCGGATCTTCTGTGGCCACCACTTATAACAAAGGATGCTGCAACTCATATGGGTTGACTAATGATTTGTTTTATTAGATTTTTAATTGTTTTGAATATTAGATTTGAATTTCAATCAGCTCTGATTTTGCTAGAATCATTTAAATTATTTTTAGATACTACACAAATTAAAAGATTTCGATTTCGAGTAAGTTTTAATGTTATAATTAAATTAATTGATTTAAGGGTTATTAGTTTTAAAATTATATTTTTCCTAGTATTATTTTAAGAATTAAGCTAACCATCACAATTAAACTAGGTCTGGTATTTCTAGGTTGTTACAATATGTCAAATTCAACAATTATATATATTAACTTCAACAGTTATATATATTAAATTCAACAGTTACATATATAACATATTATACAACAGTTACATATATAATTTCAATAGCTACATATATAACTTCAACAGTTATATATATTAACTTCAACAGTTATATATAGTAACTTCAACAGTTATATATAGTAACTTCAACAGTTACATATATAACTTCAATAACTACATATATAATTTTAACAATTACGCATATAACTTCAACAGTTATATATATTAACTTCAACAATTATATATATTAACTTCAGCAGTTACATATATAACATATTAACTTCAACAGTACTTAGAGGATGTTCGTGGCGTGTAGTTTGATTTCCGAATTATGAAATTCTTGGCCAGAGAGTTAACTTCAACAGTTAGGATATTACCTTCAACATTTAATTATATTGACTTCAACAGTTATGAAGTGTGTAGGAGGGGAAGAGGGAGTGTGGGGGGACAACGTCCGTAAGAGGGATGAGGGGGGAGGGGGGGCAGCGTACGTGAGAGGGAGGATGAGGGACAGTGTACGCGAGAGGGGAAAGGGATTAGTTCACGCGGGAGAGGGGAGACACAGCGTACGCGGAAGGAGAGCCACGCGTTTTCTCTTTCTGAAAATCGAGAATGATGGGGATGATATAATATCTGGGATGGTCCTAAGCAATTCCGATAAATAATGTCATTTTTATTTGAAAACCGCGACTCCAAAGGTGAACTCGAAGTTAAATATGTTAGCTTAAACAATTATACAGTCAGAATTTTGAGATAATATGATTTGAACCAGGGGGTAAAATCTCAAGGGAGGATACATCTTGACATGTCTTTGTTTCTATTCTACATTCATTTCTGTTATTTGTTAATTGATGTCATAAAAAACCTATCCTCAGACGCTGTCATCGGATTCATTTGGTGTCCTTAGAAATAGAATAGCTATATTTATATGGAGAGGTTAGTGTCAAAACACGTTATTATATTTTCTATTACCAAACATATTTGGTACTATTCCAAAAGGCACCGTTCATCACTCATTCACTCTTTGCAACCCCTACGAGCGACGAAACTAGCTACCTTGTAAATAAATTCAGATGCAAAGCTTGTGCTCTCGGCCGTGTAATTAGCGTAAATTTGAGCAAACCAAAAAGAAAACAAGGAGTGTTAGGCCCATTAGGCCCATAGAAGCTTACTCGAGAACTGAAGAAAGAGAAGAGAAGAGAAGGGGATTTCAGATTTGGCGCGCTGGAGGTCACTTGGCCAATCTGGCCATGGAGAGATCGATCGCAAGACCTTCTTCTTCCTTCAAGCGCTCGCGCCGATCACCTCCTCCTCGCTCCAAATCCACATCTCGCCTCAACTCCTACTCAGGTTTTCCCTGTCTATTGCCATTACTTCTATTGATTTTCTTTTGTCGAGATCCTCAACTCTCTCCCTCTCTCTCACGCGCGTGCCCATGCTTGCTTACGACACACAATCATATTCAGTCATTCACACACATCTGAGAAGTGTCAAATCAGTACAATTAGGCCGTTGAGGCAGGTGGCTTGAGACGCTATGTGGTTTTCTCTTAATTTGGTTGCGAAGGGAAAGAAGACGCACTGATTCTCAGAACCCTATTTCTTGAAATGTTTTAAATTAAGGCTGTGTTAATTGAGATGTTGAGGAAAACAAGCACTGCTCGTCAGTACTATTTGCACAAAATTCCTCGTTATTTGTGAGGGTGAAACTGTAACTAATATTGTTACTATAAGGGTTTAAGCAAAATAAAATAATAAAAAAATGGGCACTCTTGACATATTAGGATAATCTGGATAAATATTTTTTAATGGAAGGATCAGGTCGGAAAGTTGATTTCTGCTCTAAACGAACTCCTTTTGGTTCTGTTTGTTTCATTTTCTTATAGATTAAACCCTTAGGGCTACCAACAAAACTGAATATTAAAGGTTTTGTGAATTAAATTTGGCAAGGAGAATGTGTGCCAAAAAAAAAAGAAAAGAATCTAATTAGAAAAAGTGCCAATCATTGTAGGTGCAACTGAGCAAATAGCTTTTTCAAGAATGTCATCAAGTTTGTTAGATTTTAGTTTTTTCGTTTCAGAAATATATATATATTTGTTTCAAAACCAGAGATGTGTAAGAAGTTTACTTATGTTTCTTACATGTAAATTTATTCTCATAATGATAATTGATGTAATAGAAAAGCTATGGTAGCTGGCCAAGCTATAAAGTAATTAACTTTTCTTTATGATGAGTTATTAATGTATAGAGATAAATTAATTCTTTCTATTCTTTTAATGGCTGTCTAATGTTTGTTCTGCAGGACCGAAACAAAGCAAAAAGGTCAAGTTTGCAGATCTTGATGATGAACCAGATGCATTTTCTGGCCTTGCCAAAAGAACTATTCTGAGTAACTTTCTATTCTTTCTCGTCTCTTTCAGAATTAATCTTTCTACAAATTGTGAAGTACCTTCATTTCTGCTAGCAGTTAATCATGCTATTTTAATTTAATTACTTTGTCTGTAGACCATGGGACTGGTGGTGCAAAGACTTCTGAGCTCATGTTTTTCCAGAAATTATGCGGCACTGCTGGACAAAAAGGCATATCGAGTAAGAACTGCATTCATCTCCATGTCTTTGGAAAGCTGATATGCAATTGAAGTAATTCGCTTCTTTTACAGAACCACAGAGTATACAAGCACAAGAATCCAACAAAGTAAGGATTTCCCTTTCTGATCAAGCTGAGAAGGAAACACCTATTGGTCGTACCCACTTAGTTTCTTCTCATGAAAAGCAATTATATGAAGAACCTAGCCATTCTGGTTTGTGCTTGACTGGTATCTTATTCGTTGACTTCAAATAATCTAACTGGCTTGGAATTACTATTAACTGACTAAAAGTTATCTGAATTGTTTTAGGACTATATGAGACGCCAATTTACAAATTGCATAAGAAGGAGAGCTCATACCCTGCTTTTAAGGTCACCCCTCTAGCTCAAGAGCCGTTGCTTTTATCTCCTGAGGCTTCTAGAAGCTTGAGTGAGAACATTTTCACCCCATTATTTGTTCTCTATTGCCTTTTAAAGTATTGAAAAAATTGAAGTATCAATTAGGGTTCTTCTGTCTTTCTAACTTATTTTGTACTATATGCTCATTTGGAAAATGTTCTTTGACACAAAGGTTCTCTTGTCAGAAGCCTACATTTGGCTTCATTCTGGTTGTCCCACAAGCACAAAATTTGGCTTATGTCATGAATTAACTTATATTGTCTCATTGCCTCAGATCCTAAATGTGAAAATGGAAGGGTATTCTCAGACAAAAGGAGAAATTTAATCAAATTGGCAGCCAAGACATTGTCAGTAGGAGTTGATGATTTCATTGCCAGAAGGTTTGCTGTTTTTTTTTTTATTTCAAATATTTGAGGTAATATACCTACTTGATTGTCCTACAGCCAATTTTCTACTATTTCAGGTCAGATTTGATTCAAGAGCTAATGCAGAGGTTGGGCACTAAGCAACAACCAGAATCTGTAAGTTTGTTTGTAATTTTCAAAAAAATTGGGAACAAGAATAGAAATTTGTTGCATAGCTTACTTTCTGGCATTTATCGCTTAATTAAATGATGTAAATTGTATGACAGAAAAAGAATACCTCAAGTTCACATTTAGAGACACCAATTGAGAGGCATAGCTATTTTGGGAACACATTGGAGTCGACAAACTCAGACCATTATGCAAGCAATCTCCCAGCTCTGCCCTCTATTGAAGCAGAAATGCAACCCAATATGGGATCACATTGGTCAATTGAAGAACTTGAAAACTCAGAAATTCATCCTGATTTTGACACGGGCTTTGCGCATGACAAAAGTGCTCATGATAGCAGTAATTATCTGCTACCTTCTTCGCCATATCACGATCTGGTCCCATATGGTTGTTCATTAGATGGTCAAGTCCAAGATAAATCTCTGGTTCCCTACTCTTTCTTTCAAAGTCCAGTTGAGAAATTTAATTCTGAGCTAATGAGTTGGGATGTAAAAGAGAGAGAAGAGAAACAATCGCGTTTACCTCTGGCACTGTGCAATCCTTCTTGTTTCTATGATGAGGCTGAAGAACTTGGTGGAGATGTTTTCTTTGGTTCACCTCTCAGGAAAAAAGTCTCTGCAATTGAATTGCATTCTTCTTATGTTTGTGAAAGGGAGAACTTCTCACACATTTCTGATGCAGATTTTAGTATTGCAAATGACCGAAGCCTTGTGTTAGTGAACAAGACTTCAGTGAATAGTGTACTGGGATTTGGTTGTGATCTCCCAGTTTTGGATTTGTGGTCATCTTTCAACGGATCAAACTGGTGTGCTTATGGAAGAGAGAGTTCTGATCTCTTCTTAATCAACAACTGATGATTCCTCTTGTTTAGATGGGCAAGAATCAAGTCTTGAACTTGCAACATACAATTGTAAAAATGAGTCAACAGGACGATGTTCTTTTAAAACAAGGAGATTTATACGATTTTGTTAATAGTTGAAAAGAGTCTGATGTAAGTATTTTCTTGTAAGTTGTAGCCCTTCTTCCTCTGTTAGATAACATAAGTGAGACTAAAATTGTATCCAATTGTTAGATATTTTGCATGCTAATGCCAATTTTTTTCATTAGCAACATCAGCATATATGGAAGGCCAGTAGTGAGGCGAGGTATTAAAAATTTAGAAAAAGAAAGGAAATATAGCCAAAAAATAAAAAAAAGTTTTCAGTAATAGCAACTGACACAATAAAAATATACACGACTGATAAAAACCATCCTATATTCGTATTGTCACCACCCTCCCTCTTGCCTCCCTTGCCCCCCCCCCCCCACCTTGCCTCCCCCAATGTCGCTGACCCCGTCCTCTCCATTCCTTCGTGCGCAGAAGAACTAGTAACAATTGTCCTACTAATCGTCGTAAATGTCTAACTCATTATTTCATTAATTGTCATAATAATCATTACAATTGTCCTACTAGTTATTATAATTGTCTTGATAATCATCGCAATGGTCCTACTAATTGTCCTCATTGTCTGCACATAAAAATATATATGTCTAACTTATTATTTTATTAATGTCTTAGTAACCATTACAATTGTCCTACTAATCGTCCTAATTATTTGCACAAAGGATATATATATGTTTTACTCATTATTTTATTAATTATCTTAGTAATCATCACAATTGTCCTACTAGTTAAAATCGTTTATAATTGTCCCAGTAGATACACTAAATGTTTGTAAATGGATGGGGGAGGAGGAGGCAGATGATGGTGGCGGGTCGATAGGGAAGGTAGGTAGGTAGGTAGGTGCTGAAGTAGGGGGTTAAGTTAAGTGCTGGATAGACGCTGAGTAGAGTAACCGTTGTGTAGGGGCAGGGTGAAGGTAAGTAAGGTGATTACAGTGATGATGAGAAATGGTGATGGTCCTAGATAATTCTCAAAAAATATTTATGCATTAGTTTTAGAATATTTCTAGCTTATCATTCTTTAAAAAAGAAAATGTTCATAATACTAAAAAAATATTTATGCATCAGTTTTAGAATACTTTTAGTTTATTATTTAAAAAAAAGTTAATAATACTAGGTGTTGTTAAAGCCTGAATAGGGTTTTTTTTTGTTAAATTAACGGAAAAATAATCAATCGACATCAAATCTTATCAAATTTATAACAACTTATCTAAGAGCAAGGTTCAAATGCCAACATTTTGGTTACCTCCAAATGCCAACATTTCATTAATTAGTTACTTTTCAAAATTTAAAATTGCAACGTCAAATCCAAACCGTTCATCTTATTTAATTTAACAACCGATGTGTTTGTAAATTTTAGAGTTTATTTGATACTCCATCAAGAGATAGAAAAATAAGCGAACCTTATTAATTATGATAGATTCATTCTAATACGTTCATGTTTTAGCCTTTGATGGAGTATCAAATAAATTCTAAAATTTACAAAACTTATATGAAAACACATCGGTTATTAAATTAAATAAGATGAACGGTTTGAATTTGACGTTACTATTTAAAATTTTAAAATAGTAACTAAATAGTATAATATTGACATTTAAGGACAACAAAAATGTTGGCATTCAACCTTGCTCCTTATCTAAATCATCATAAAAGTTTTTCTAATTCTCAACTTATATGGGCAAATAACATTATAGCTCATCGTTTTCGCCGTACCAGCGTGCTGTCCCAATTACCTCCACAAGATAAAATTGTGGGGCACAATCGCACCATTCGGAGTTTTCTCTTGTGCTAACTTCTAACGCGTCCCATGATGCAATTCTCCGCTTCCAAGTTCTCTCCTGGGTTTTCCCGGGAAGCATATACAGGCGATGGGTACCGTTGCCTTGCTTCCTCCGGTTGTTTCCCACTCCCTTGCTACAACTACCACTCGTGCCATTGTTGCCTTCGCTCCTCCACTTCCAATTCACAAACCCTTTTTCCTTTCTAGAAATCGGCGCAGTTCTTCTCCTATTAACTGGAGACTGAGGCGTGTATGCTGTTCCACTGCCAACAAGCCTTCTACCTCCTCTGAAATTAGGTACTTGGTTGTTCTCCTTTCTCTAGAATTTTGGGTGATTAAATTTCTACTCTTTGCCTTTGTCTAAGTATGACTTTGAATTTTGGTATGGTACCTACAACGCATACAGACGCAAGATAGCAAAGACATTACAATATTTAGTGGCTTCCTTTATTCTTTCCTTTCTAGTATTGGCCTTTCTGGTGCTTGCAACTGGCATGTAAAAAAAATTAAATTGTTACTCAGCACAGTAAAATTAGATAGCCCCTGAAATAACTAACTTCTGACAAGTTTTAAAAACTACATATTGTTGTCCCTAAAATTAGGCCTAGAGGGAGGTGAATAGGCACAAAAAAATTTCTAAACCGGTATGGTCAATATTTGGTTCAATTCAAACTTGGTCTAATACAAACAATCAAAGCACAAGCAATTCAATTCAAGCAAGATAATAAAGAGAGAAAGAGAGAGAGAAATTGAACACGCGATGTATTACGGAGTTCCGACCCGCTAGGAAGTGCTAGCCTTAGTCGTACGTCTCCGGGAGTTTCGCAACCTCGAAATGGGCGCGCTCCGTTCAATTCCACACGAACGGGACTACAAATTCGAACCAAATCACCTTGTTACAATCACTCTCAAGGTGGATTGGCCTAACTCGATTAAACAAGCTCAAACACTACAAAGGATTGAGGCTCTAACCAAATCACTCAACAAATCTAGCAATTAACACTAGTGGATTGGTTTAGCACACTCTAATCTCAATGATTTTGCTAAATAATGCTCAAACACAAGAGAGAGTAATGTCTAACTGGTTGGAGCTCAAAAGGGAGGAGTTTCAAAGGTTTCAAAAGTGTCTAAACAGTTCCAAGAGGCCCCATATATATAGAGGGCGCCAACAGCTCCAAAGACCAGTCAAAACAGACTCTGGCGTTATACAACGCTATATGCCGTTGTACAACGCCCAAGTAGCCGTTGAAAAATCAAACGGTCACAGACAATAACGTTGTGAGTTGTCAGAGCGTTGTGTAACGCTGTATAGCGTTGCACAACGCTACAGCAAAAATCCAAAGCAAAAGCTCGACAGTTCCGTTGGAACTTGTCAGAGCGTTGTGTAACGCTTGGTAGCGTTGCACAACGAAGTCAAGAAAGCGAATAAGGCAGAACTGACAAACTCAACCAACATTGTCAGAACGTCATACGACGCTGACTTGCGTCACACAACGTCGCCGTTGCACAACGCTATTCAGCGTTGCTCTACGCGACCAGAGAGAAAAAGCAAAGTCTGAGCGAAGTTTAGCGCGTTACACAACGCTACAATGCATGGAACATGGCAGCATGCATGCAGCATCGATGCAGATCGATGTCTGAACAATGCAGAGTCGCCTGTTTCATACTGCGTTGTACAACACTGGGTAGCGTTACACAACATAGGAGTGGAAACGTTGTGTAACGTTACTTAGCGTTGCATAACGTTCTGACAAGGGGAAATAGTGGAATTAACTGGTTTAAAAACAAATGAACTAGCGTTGCACAACGCTACTGAGCGTTTTGTAACGCTGTTCCAACCTTGTCAGAGATTTTGCAATTAAAATCGAATTAACTCAGCGTTGTGTAACGGCAACTGGCGTTGTATGACGCTGGACAGAAAAACTGAGCATTTTACCAACAAATTGATTGAGATTAGTTTAGAGTTTAATTAAACCTTAATTACTGACTCTAACTAGACCAAAGCAATCTCTTGAAGCTCCAAACTAAGTGCCACACTTGTTTTAATCCATTCTTCAATAAATTTAGCTATAAAACACTAAAAAGAGATGTTAGTTTAAAGGTTTCGGTGTTGTTTTGCAAATCGGCAAATTGAGAGAAAATGTTTAACCAACACATATGATTGATTTAATTTTCTGAATATGTTAGTTCATAAATTCCATTTTTTGTTTTTTCTTCTCAGCTCATCTGCTAAACTACGAAGCGAAGTGCTCTCTCCATTCCGGTCTGTGCGCATGTTTTTCTATCTTGCTTTTATTGCCAGTGCCTCCTTAGGTGGACTGATATCTCTCACCCAACTAATACCTGCATTAACATCTCCAGCGAAATCACAATATATACCCAGTGTGCTGCAATCCTTTGGTATAGACTTAGGTGCAGTTGTACTCTTCGCTTTTCTTTACACGAGGGAAAATAAAGCTAAAAATGCCCAAGAAGCTAGATTAGCTAGAGAAGAGAGCCTTTCTAAACTTAAACTTAGATTGAATGAGAATAAGATTGTTTCCATGGAAGAGCTGAGAGGTGCTTCAAGGCTAGTAATTGTGGTGGGGCCTGCTTCTTTTCTTCTCGAATCATTCGAGAGGAGTAAGGCATTTGTAAATGGTCTTGTGGAGAGAGGAGTGTTGGTTGTTCCATTTTGCACCGAGGGTGAGCTTCCAGATTTTAAGTCACTTGCAACTGTTGGTGAAATGGCAGATGATGACAAATTAAAACGGCTCTGGCAGCTTAGTCCTGTTTTTGTCTCTGAATGGGCCAAGTAAGACCAAATAATTAATGTTTGTTATATATAAAGTTTTAATGAGATATTCTCTATAAAACAGATTTGGAAAACAGTTATGAAAAGGGCGCACATCGGTTTTGTTGGTAATTAAAATCTATGAATATGATTATGCATGAACTCTTCCTTTCTTGTGCTATTGCAGATGGATAGATGAACAAAAGAAGCTTGCTAATGTTGCTCCTGATTCTCCTGTGTGAGTATTATTTTTCTCTCGCTGTCTTTTTGCCCATCTATAATATCCTTGTAGGCCTATTTGATGCCTTATTATAGTCTTATTCCCATTGTTACAGATCTTTAAGGAAATAATATAATAAGATATATTTAGATTTAAGAAAATCAGATTTAATAGATATTATTTGATTTCAATATATTTATGTATCTTTCTATTTCTATTAGCTAGCTGATATTGAGAATTGATATGTTACCATATTTTAGAAAGCTCTATATATTACGAGCTGAGGATTGTATTAGAATTAAGCAGAAATCAATAACAAATAGTCTTCTCTTTATCTTTCTCTTCTCTCTATCTCTCTGTTCATCACGGCAGAACCTAACCAGTCCCTTAATACCCCTTATAACCTACGACCCACCAAGGCTCATAACACCCATAAACTTATTCTTTTCTCTCCTCACCATTTATTTCTAAATGAAGGTACTTGTCTCTACGGATGGATGGACGTGTTCGGGGGAGTGGAGTTGGTTATCCGCCCTGGAATGCATTTGTGGCACAACTGCCTCCAGTTAAAGGCCTGTGGGGTGGCCTCCTTGATGGCATGGATGGAAGAGTTCTCTAATTCCCCTTCACAAATGGAGATTATCTTCTAAATTTCAGGATAGGAATCTTGGGGAACATGTGAACAGAATACTAACAACAGAGTCTCTCTTCTGCATAAGCAACAGACCTATTATGTAGTTGTTGAGCAAGAGAGGAGTATGTAAACAAGCTTAGAGATAACAGTGTATGTATTACAAGTTCTTTTAAGAACAATTTCTTTATATTTTGAGAATTTTGCAGTTTCAATCCGCATTGGCCTCATCCTTGAGGTTTGCACTATTCTACATGCAAAATAGCAATGTAGTAAGTACATGATATAAATTTAATGTTTTCCCTTTATCAATTTCATGTAAGGTACTTTTTCTTAAAATGTTCTCAATGTAAAGCAAACGTCAACTTAATTACTAGAGTGGAAGCCTCATCATATGTGTATATGTCGACTAGTAGTAGACGAGTGATGACAAGTGTTGATTCCGAAATACTGAATTTTTTAAAATCTCGGCACAGTTAGGTGTTAATTTTTATTATTTTTTTTGAAGCAAAAATGAGGTTCTGCGACCCCATCTTAAATATAGTTAGGTGTTAACTAATCATATCTTAATCTAGATTTTATACTAAAGTGTTAATCAATAGCATATTGGATTGTCAATTTGTAGTGAATATTTGTGACGAAGTTGGTGATTCTGGAATATGATGGAGCTTTCAGTGAAAAAAAAAGACAATTTCTGCCAACTTTGAATTATGTATTCCATTAAAAGCTTCCATAACTTTTATGTTCTACAATGTGGCCAGTCTTTTTTTTTTTTAGGAAAATTTGACGGCCGCTGCCAAGTACGTGTGGCCGGTCGCCTGGTCCTGGCCGCCATTGCTAGAGAAATGGACAGCAGTTCCACAAACAGTTGTGGTTTGCATGTGATCAAACTTGCAATTAGATGCTCCTTTTTCTCCTCTTTTTGACTAGGCATATTCAAATACAATTTTTACAAAACAGAGGATACAAAAGAGAAAATTTGCAATCTGCAATTTTACCATCGTTTAAACAAAGTGAACATTTAAATAATCAAACTGGATACATACAAATAAATAAGTTTAATAAAAATAAGTTAAATATTCATATAAAAATCTAAACAACAATACAAAAAATAAAATCTAACTGATGATTGAATAAAATAAACACATAGATAAACAAATACAAATGCAATGAAATGGTTATATTGCTGATGTGTGGAGAAACGGTAGATAGTAATTTTCTGGCTATGTTTGGCAAGGAGTCGAACTAAACTAGTTCGGCTTTACCAAACATGGTCAAACTAAAACAAGATCTAGTTCTCCTCATTTTCTAGTTCTACTAAAACTATGGAACTAGAACTAAAACCAGGAAATTGATTACTGCCATCTATATGTTTGTAAGTGTTCACTTAGATCGTCTATATGTTCACTTTATTTACTGTATATGTTCATTTTATATTTAACGATGACAGGGATGGCAGAACTGCAGATGGCAGTTATCATTCCTGCTAAAACTAGTTGTTCTAGTTCACACCATTTGCCAAACATACCATCTCGCTAGTCTGGACTGGCCCGTTTAAGTTCAAAACCAAATCAAAGCCACACGGACAAGATAAAAGCCCATTGAGCCCAATTCTCTTCAGAAAAAATCACCAGAAGCGCAGGCGCAGCGCTTTCCAGACACTTTTTTTTTTCTGGCGGGAAGTACGAAGCACCTTTTACTGGGAACTGGAGAGACTGATCACTGGCTCTCAGTGTCTCTTCCTTGTCTCTACCCCATGAAACCCTAACTCCTCTTTTCCCTCCATTTCTCCGGCGAAATTCGCTGGCTCGATCGCCCACATGCATCGTTTTTTGACCAGTTCGCTAATGGCGTCGTCGCCTCGCTTGCTCTCTCTTGCTTGGTCGCTCCAGCCCGTCTTTACCAGACGCCCCCACCAGTCCACTCTCCGTTCAATGTGTGTCAGAACATTTTTATTTTTTTCTGTTTTGCTTGAAATATTTGCTGGGTTTTTTTTTTCTTTTTTCTATTAAATATCATGGAGCTTGATTTGATCACCCAATAGATACCTAATACTCTTGCTGATGACCCAAAATAAGTTGTAATAATCAAGTTTTTTTTGAGCTCTCAGCTGGTTGTTCTTGTTTGTAAGGAGACTTTATGTATTTTATATACATCTACATGCTTTATCCATCTTTTGATTTTTTTTTTTTCAAAATGCATTCTATATTGAATATAACAATTTTTCCTTTACATTTTAGCCATTGGATGGACATTAAAACATGATGTTGGATATTAAACTTAAATGCACACTATAATTACCCTTCTTCAATCATCTTACCCTTTCTTATTCTGTGAGATATATTTACATTGGCTGAACTATGTCAGGTTGGTTGGGAGGAGATACTTTCTAAGACCACTAAAGGCTCCTCAAAGGATTCCTATGGCTGCTAGAAAAGTGCACAAGCAAAAACTTATAGATGAAGAAGAACATCAGCTACATGTTCTATGGTGGAAAGAGGTTTGTTGAAAATTTACTACCACTTGATTGATTGAAGTAATTTTTTGTGTCTTTTTAATCACATGGCTATGTAACATGTAGAAAGTTGGGATTTGCAAAAAGCCCTCAACTGTTCATCTAGTAAAGAGGCTATCCTATTCAAATCTTTTAGGGATGGATGCCACACTGAAAAATGGGAGGTATGCATTGACTTTGTTGAATTTCATATGCATTTGTCATACATTTTTATGTTAATTGCCGGTGATAGATTGATAGATACTACATAGGTGTACTTATGCAGTTTAAAAGAGGGAACTCTGAACATGGAGATACTGCATTTCAAGTCGAGATTTCCCCGTGAAGTGCTATTATGCCGAGTAAGCGTTACAGTTATATGCTTCATTTTAATCAAATCGTAAGGGAGGTTATTGATCAGTACATTTAACTCTAAAGAGAACCACCAAATTGATTTACACAATGGAAGTTTAGATAATACCAGATGGAAGGCATCTCTGCTTCACATTTTGAGCCATTCATGGAACTTGTGTGAAATTGTGGACTGTTCACAGAAGTTGAATTGGCCCTTGTGTAATCGAAACATAAATTTGTGAATTCATGGATTTGTAATTTTTTTCCCTTCAGGTAGGAGATTTTTATGAGGCGGTTGGGTTTGATGCCTGTATTCTTGTGGAGTATGCAGGTTTAAACCCAATGGGAGGTCTGCATTCTGATGGTGTTCCTAAAGCTGGCTGTCCTGTTGTGGTACCCCCTCTCTCTCTCCCCCCCCCCCCTCCCCTGCTCCCTCACTTTTTCGTTTTTTTGACCTTTTCTATTTTGACCAGAACCTGCGGCAGACTTTAGATGACTTGACTCGACATGGGTTCTCTGTTGTAAGTTACTCTTCTGCGTTTGAACGGCATACTGATCAGGCTTTGTATGGAACCATATTGAGCTGAGCCTAAGTTGGTCTTATCAAACTGAACCATTGTGGTCCCAGCTGGATTGGTTTGTCTGAATTGTACACCTTTATGTTTTTTATTCTTAGAAGTGGGATTGATAGTTTTTTGTGCTATCTTATCTTTTAGTGCATAGTCGAGGAAGTTCAAGGCCCTGTGCCAGCCCGCTCTCGTAAGGGTCGATTTATTTCTGGGTAATTATCTAGTATGAGAATTTTTAAGCTAATAAAGCATTTTCCCTTTTCAACTTCCACTATGTTTGTTTTCTCTGCATAATTTATAACCAAAATTTTCTTAAAACTATAGGCATGCACATCCAGGAAGCCCTTATGTATTTGGTCTGGCTGGAGTGGACGATGATGTAGAATTTCCTGATCCTATGCCTGTTGTTGGTACAATATATCTAGATATGTCAATCTTTTATTGGACGCATTTCATGTATGCCTAGGAGACTTAAAAGAATAAAAAAAAAAATTATGCATCTGACAGTTCCCTTTGTTACTTGGAATACCAACATACTCTTCTGTCTTATTGTTTGTTTTTGAATCTCCAAATTATTCATCTTTTCTTTTTATTACGGATAAACAATTGCATACAAGTTTAATTGGGATATTTTCTTAGATATAAGTGAAGCTGATGTTGGATAATATATCTTGAAAATTTGGTTGGGTTGGGTGTATAAACAGCATATTTTGTGTTTGTTCATGGTTATACAAGCTCAAGTTCCTTCAATTTCTTTTTGCTCTCATTTCTTATTTCTAAAATTTCAGGAGTCTGGAGATCTGCAAAAGGATATTGTTTGATATCGGTGGTAGAAACAATGAAAACATACTCTTCTGAGGAAGGTCTTACAGAAGAAGCTCTAGTAATGAAGCTCCGCATATGCCAATACCACCATTTATATGTTCACACTTCTCTGAGGAATAATTCTTCAGGTTTCAATTTTGGTTCTTGTATTTTTTTTTTCCTATTTTGAAAGTACTAATAAAGGAACTTGTAGTATGTATTTTCGTCTTTGTCCTTGCAAAATAATAATGTATATTTAGCCACCATTCAACATTTTGGACATTGGGAAATAATAACCATGGTTTTTGAAATAATTGCTATAAATAACCAACTGTTAGAATAATGTTGTGGGAAAAAGAGAATATTGGTGATTTTACCTATTTCCGATTAGTTCCTAAATCCTAATAGAAAAAGGACAGGAAGATTTCAATACCTTCTGTGTGCTTGCATGAACTAGTTCTGAATTTGAACTGAGTTTAGATTTGTTCTGGGTTTATGTCTTCATTTTTATTGACTCCACCTTGGTCATTGTTATATAAATTTATGAAGAGATTGAATAGTTACCTTTCATTGCAAATTTTAGAAAATTTGGATGTCATTTGCAACCGTGTAAAATCTTTAATTTGATTTGCAGAACCAGTTTTGGTTGCTGCAGCAAATAAATAAATAGATAAACAAAACTTTTGGCAGGGACATTTAGGTGGGGAGAATATGGAGATGGAGGGCTATTATGGGGAGAATGTAATGGTAAATATTTTGAGTGGTTTGATGGTGATCCCGTTCAAGAACTTCTAGGCAAGGTATGTGATATGTTCAGGCATCTTACTAGTCAAAACCCAGTTGTTACTAGATAGTAGCACTTCCAGCAAAAAGTTGCCAAAAGAAGGCTAGATTAGTTCCGGCAAGAAGATATTAAAAGAAGCAGAGATTAATTTCATATGATACTGGACCCTCAAAAAAATTTCATCTGATACTGTACAAAGTTGGATTGGTGGTCTAGTAATTCTTATCTCAACACCATTAACTCTTTTCTTAATTATTGTTCTTTAGGTGCGAGAAATATATGGGCTTGATGAAGGAACTACATTTAGAAACATGACGATCTCATCAGAAGATAGGCCTCAACCTCTGTACCTGGGGGCTGCATCGCAGATAGGTTTGATACCAACTGAAGGAATACCTAGCTTGTTAAAGTTCTTGCTGCCTTCCAGCTGCGCCGGTCTTCCTTTGTTGTAAGTTTACCCAACCTTTATCTTATCAATTAGTGTCTGACGCTTTTGGTACTTTATTTCAGTGTACTCATAATTTAATTTATTAGTATTTTTTGTACTAGTGTTGAACATAAGAGCGAAGCAAAACATTAAATATCAATTTCAGGTATATTAGGGATCTTCTATTAAGTCCTCCTGCATTTGAGATTTCTTCTGCGATTCAAGGCAAGTCTATATTTTCAGGGTACCTTTGCATCATTTTTATGTGTATCATTTCTGTGTTCAATAGGTGTTATTGATAAATGGCTGTGTGTTGCTATCAATTTTCTGCGGATGTTTTGTTATTTTTCCTTTTTAACTTTTGTTTTGCAGATGCATGCAGGCTCATGAGTAATGTCACATGTTCAATCCCTGATTTCACTTGCATTTCTGCAGCTAAAGTACTTTTTCATCTTTAAGCTTACTATTAAGGCTAAATAACAGCTTCAAATTGTTTTCATTGGATTATTCTTTTTTAGAGTGCATTTGACAACATTAATTGCTGGACTAACCATTTTGTATAAAATTCAGCTTGTGAAGCTGCTCGAGTCAAAAGAGGCAAACCACATAGAGTTCTGTAGAATTAAGAATGTAGTTGACGAGATACTCCACATGAGTAAAAATGCTGAGCTTTCTCCTGTCTTGCATATACTATTGATTCCAACCTCTGTTGCCACTGGGCTGCAAGTTGAATATGACCTGCTTGTAATGTTTATTACCATCATCTACAACTTAACATTTGAGTTCTTTTTTTTTTTTTTTGATAAAATCCAGCTTAATAGCTTATTTTGTCAATTATTTATTTATTCTTGTTGATATTGAATATGATATCTAGCTTGAACCTCTTCTTAAACGTGCTAGGACAAAAGAATGGAATACTGAACCAAAATAAATAATATTAATATTGGAAACAAAGTGTACAAGTAAATCAAATTAACAAATGAGATATCTGACATTTAAGTTCTGTTTCAGAAAAATAAAGGTTCACATGCAAAAAAATAAGGTTAATATTGATAATTAGAAATTAGTGTAGAAGTAAATCAAATTAGCAAACCACCCTTTGCAATCAAAAGCTATCTTAGTCACATGAAATTTCTTTTCCCCTAATATATTTTCAGTTGAAGGAATGCGATTTGATCTCTCAAAGAATTGGAGAGGTGATCTCTTTAGGCAAAGAAAGTGACCAGAAAGTAAGCTCTTTTGAAATCTTACCAGATGGGTTCTTCGAAGATATGGAGTCTTCTTGGAAAGGCCGCGTAAAAAGGATTCATGCTGAAGAAGAGTTTTTACAAGTTGACCAGGCTGCTGAGGCCTTGTGTTGTGCTGTACGCTTTGCACCTTCAGTTTTCCTACTCTCTCTTGGGTTTAATTTATGTTTATGTGATATTTTCTGGGTTTAATTTGGTCTTGCTTTAATAGAGACATGAAACCAATATTTCATTTAAAGTCAAAGACAATCTTAATTTACTGCTAATGATGCTATAAACCACCAAATGGGCTAAAGAACATTGAACAAGAATAACTGGAAAGAAGACTATGGTTCTGATCTGGCAGTCAAATGGGTACCATGTATTGCACTGGAGTGTAAGTACAACTTTGTAATAGAGTATCACCTCGTTTTGAACATCACTGTTCCAAGCTAAACTCGACCCTGGTAGAGGACAATTCAAGTAATGTTTTTATCGGGCCTGCACCAAAGTTAAGAAAAAGAGCATAAATGTCCCTAACTTTGAGTTTTTATACTGGCTTTCAGATAACAGAAGATTTTCTCCCAATAGTATCGCGAGTAAAATCTTTAATCTCTCCTAATGGAGGCACAAAGGGGGAGATTTGTTATTCCAAAGAGCATGAGGCTGTCTGGTTTAAAGGGAAGCGGTTTCAGCCCAGTGTGTGGGGTCACACCCCAGGGGAAGAACAAATTAAGCAGCTTGTGCCAGCTTATGACGCGAAAGGTCGAAAGGTTGGTGAAGAATGGTTTACCACTGACAAGGTTGACGATGCTTTAACCAGGTATTAACAAAATGAAGGTTTCTTAGGGTCTTACTATAGTTGTCACAAGTCACAACTGACTTGTCGCAAGGTAGAGCCAAACATGTTAGCAGTACTTGCCAATTGGAGCTACTTTTTGTTGCCTGAGAACCTATCCCAACATTAAAAAGTAAAGGTTAAGCTTAGCAAGAGGATGGCTACATTCCCTTCGAAATGCGAACAAATTGCATTGCTCCTATTCAGTTTCATGAGAGCCTCTCTGTTTTTTGCTTGGTGTACTGTTGTTTTGCATTACTTTGGTGGGGATGATGTACAATGCAGTGGTATAATCATATTTGATGGACTACCCTTTTGCATTTTTAACTAGTTATGAAAACTTAAAAAGTATAGTAAACATGTATTGATGTGTGCCTGGTTGTTAACTGTTTCTTGAAATTTGCAACATTTTTACTTTCCCTTAATATGCGGATGTTATTTTCTTCGTTGTTTGTAGGTATCATGAAGCTTGTAATAAGGCGAGAGAAAAAGTTTTGGAGCTATTAAGAGATCTTTCAGCTGAGCTTCAGAATAACATTAATGTGCTTGTTTTTGCCTCTATGATACTTGTCATATCAAAGGCACTCTTTAGCCATGTTAGGTAATGCTCAAATAACCATCAGCTGAAAATATATTTTGGACATGTTATCTAACAAAAGTTCTATTTACTCTGCAGTGAAGGCCGACGCAGGGGATGGGTATTTCCTACAATAAAGGAATCTTATATTTCTAAGGTACTAATTCATTTGTGTTTCCAATACAATTTTTGCTTTGAGATATGTAATTTTACCATAAGCTATTCCTAGATTTTACATATACTGTGATATATTTGATGTGCTACATTCATGTGTGTTGATTGCCAACTATTTTAGTTCTTACGGTTATTGTATTGTGTAGACCAATATTCATCTTGAAATTTCTCTTAAGAGTAAATTGGTGCAAAAAGTTAGATGCATAATTAGGCTGTTGAGAATTATTTGATACCATACCAAAATATATTACTTGTGTGGGTTAGACGTTACTCGCCTAATTGGGGTACATGACCAAAAAGCTTAATAACCAAATCCTTGTACAAGGGTGTTAATGGGCTATTTTGGGTTAATATATTACCCAGGTGGGTTTTGGTCATTTTGTGTTCTGGTCATTAGGAGGTCATGGTCATCCACCCTGTCGATTTTTGGGTTTTTGCCAATTTCTGGTTTTGAACGGAATTGTTGGATTGAATTTATTTATATTTTGAAAGTTATATGGGGTTAACTTTCTGGATCATAGGGATCAGGACGTTTAGGTTTTGGTGGTGCTTGGAATTCCATAGGCCAGCCAGACTGAACAGTACAATTGTAGGCCAATCCAGGTTACAACTAGTCAGATTTGGGATTGTTGATTTCAAACAATTGTTTTGGGTTTTGCTAGGCTAGGCAAATTGTGCAAATAATTCAAATACAGTCAAATTTGTTTGCTCAAGCTCTACTGTTATTCATCCAAAAAAGAAAATTCTTGTAATAATTCCATAACATGCAGGGTGAGGCAGAAGCAAAAACAACAAGAGAGATGGAACTTTTGGGGTTGCTCCCTTATTGGCTTGAAACGTCACAAGGAAACGCAATACCAAATGATGTGAAAATGCACTCTCTGTTCCTCCTCACTGGACCAAATGGAGGTGGAAAATCAAGTATTCTTCGGTCAATCTGTGCTGCATCTGTTCTTGGAATATGTGGCCTGATGGTGCCAGCTAAGTCAGCTGTTATTCCTAATTTTGACTCAGTTATGCTCCATATGAAAACATACGACAGCCCTGCTGATGGAAAAAGCACCTTCCAGGTAAAAAGAAAAATATTATTTTGCAAAATAATTTGGGCAAGTGGATGTGATACATTCTTGTGTTTGCCAAGGAACAAAAGATATTAAAATATCCACAGGGAATGGATCACATGTTATTCGTATACTATTGTGTCTTACAGGTGTTTTGTTAATGTTTTTTCAGATTGAAATGTCAGAGATAAGGTCTATAGTCACACGTGCCACGGAAAGAAGCCTTGTCTTAATAGATGAAATATGCCGGGGCACAGAGACAGCCAAGGGCACATGCATAGCTGGTAGTATATTAGAGACACTTGATCAAGTTGGGTGTCTTGGTATTATTTCAACGCACTTACATGGCCTTTTTGACTTACCCATAAGTACCAACAACACAGTCTTCAAAGCAATGGGTGCTGAAACCGTGAATGGAGTTATTAAGCCAACCCTAAAATTGACTGATGGGGTATGTCGAGAGAGCTTAGCATTTCAGACTGCCCAAAGAGAAGGGATGCCTGACCCAATTATTACACGGGCTGAAGAGTTGTATGAATGTATGAAGGAAAGTAAAGTGCAATATGTTCCTGTTGTACCTGGAATGGGGTCTAAGCCGGCCATTAATGGATCCAAGTCCGAGCCGTTGGCTAAGGAGGTGGAGAGGAGTATCTTGGTAATATGTCAGAAGGGAGTTGTTAAGGCTGGTGAAGTTGCCTGTGTTATAGTGGGGCCCAGGGAACAGCCGCCTCCTTCAACTGTTGGTGCTTCATGTCTATATGTGATTATTAGATCAGATAAGAAACTTTATGTTGGTCAGGTACTAGCTATTTACTTGGTTTATCTTTTATTTATGCTCTTTATCTATAGGAGAAATTGGTTCTGACTTTTTTTTTTTCTTTTTGATAAATAGACAGATGACCTAGTGGGGCGGTTGAGAGCACATCGGTCAAAAGAGGGAATGCAAGATGCTACTACCATCTATTTTGTAGTACCAGGAAAGAGTTTTGCATGCAAATTGGAGACGCTTCTCATAAATCAACTCCCTTTAGAAGGGTTTAAACTCGTAAACAAAGCTGATGGCAGGCACCGTAATTTTGGCACTTCTGCCCTCTATCACAATGCCATCCCTCATGAGGCACTTACTTTGCAGACATAACATAGAGCTGTTAAGAGGAAACTAGTGTGCCATTTTTTGTTAGCATTACTCTTCTTCACCTATGTTTTCAGACTACTTTAAAGAAGCGTCACCATTTATAGAAAATTTATTATTCAAATATGGTGGAATGACTAATGGGCTTTACGGCTGCTTGTAGAGCTATTAATTCCTTTTGGGATGGTGCTTTCACCAATTTTGTATGTAGGTGGAAGCTCTAGACCTGAGTTTTTGTATGTATGTTAGAACCAAACCTTTTTTTTATTGATAAAATTTAACATATTTATCTTTCAAGTTATTTGTTTTGAAGTGTGTGCTTGTTTAATGTTCTTTAGAAGTAGGAAATATGAATCATAACTGTGGACTGTGGTCGTGACCGCTTTGGTTTTAGTGATGCAAATTTACACAAATTAACCCTGTTAACTAAGCATAGTTTAATTAGCAACGATAGTTTATCACAATGGTTTATGATGACTTTTTCTGGTGCTAATTGGTTCTAGTGTTGGTGGATTTGTCATAATGTGGTACATGGTTAACTTCAGTTGTTCTATTTTATTTTCTTTGTAAAAAAAGGTTCGCTACTGAGCTGTACCAATCTAATGACAAAAAGTACAACTAGTTGAACTGTATGTTTGGATTTCCTTTATTGGGACAAACTTTCCGATCAATAGGGCTCACATAAAACAGTGATGTGGATCGCTCTTGGATCAACCAATTTTTTTGAATTGCAAGTTATGAAAAGAGAGTGGGAGGGGAAAAAAGGAATTGCAATCTTGGATCTCTTTATCAGGTTTGAAACAATCATCTACAGGGATAGGTGGCAGGGGCGGAGGCAGTAGGGGTGCCAATATTGGCATTGTCCCCCCCCCCCTGTCTTTTGCATTTTTTGTGAGATGCGTTAAGTTTTTTGGTGTTAATTTAATTAATTTAGCAAAGTTGCCCCCCGGTCACACATGACAAGTAAAAACTCAGGCACACAACTCTAGTAAGAGCCCATCTACTGTAATTAATTTTCTTTTTCTAATAAGAGACCATTGGCCTGTTTCTATTAAAAGAAAATATTTACATTGAAAATTAAAATTCGTATATAGTTCTCTCTGGGGGTGGTACAATTAAATACACTTTCATTATTCTGACAGTAAATCACTAATTGTTGTTTCTGCAATCATATTAAATTTTAATTCAATGGAGAGAGAGGATAGTGTTGGCACTTAATTGAAGTCGCTACGCTTTACTCGGTGATCTGAGGTTGATTTGGACAGCTTTTGTGGTTACATCCTGAATCTAAACAGTTTTGGCTTTTACATAAATGAAGGTGATTGTAACTTTTACCGAATACATGTTTACTGGTTCTAAAAAAAATACATGTTTACCACATCCCATTCCCATTCACATTGAAAGAGTCAGAATGAGTCATCAATCGCCCTCAAACTATACCGATTGACATCATTTCTCAATCATATTTATTGCAAGTATATTTAATTTTGTTTGCTTTTCTAGATTAGAGTCGTTTATTATCACGACACAATATAACGTCAAAAAGGCATGCTGAAACATGACTATCTTGAGAAGGCGACTAGTGTACCTACGTGCTCCTTTGCTCTAAAAAATGCAAGCATAAGAACATGCTGATATTAAGTGCTCTTCATTGCTTAGATCAATGATAGTCAATTGATAGCCTCATGGCACTGTTCAGGCATTAATATCATGACGTCTACATTCTTCTAACACATTGCAACATGCAACTGATTGCGACCTCCCCATGCAAATATTGGTACGACTTCTCTGCTGTATCGTCAGATAATGTAAAATTCTCTGCCTCAATCTCAAGCGCTCCAACTAAATTAAAATGTTTGAGATTTGGTCATTTGAACTGAGTATAGTATATATGAATAAATTTGACTTTCCAGTTTGTTTCCTTTGGTATCATACACAGCACAGGGCAATTGCGCACAAAATTTGTAGACTTAAATCTGGGAGATCGTCTTAGAAACACTTCTCTTGTGTTAATAATCCTTGAAGAGTGTGGATAGTAGATTAGTAGTGACAGCTATTAATTATCAATAGCGTTCTAGATCTTCCGAATTCCAATGACATCCAAGCCAAAAAGTATTATAAAATATTCTTGATAATGCGTTATGATTATAGCTGTCAATGGCAGCTGTTATGCCGTTTGCCGTGACGTGAAACCACTCACGAAACGGTAAGTGGCAAAGCGGAATAAAGCGTTTCAATAACGGAACGGCAAACGAAACACAGAATTGTACCGTTTCGAACTGTTCCGCTTCGTTTTCAGCAAAAATACATGTAATTTTTAAGTGGAATGAATAATGGTATGGATTCTTGTTCCGTTTTCTAAACGAAACGCTAAATGATATGAAATGCAATGCCATTTTTTTAATGAAACGGCAAACGTAACGACCTGTTTTGTGTCTAGTTATGATTATGAAAATTCTAAAAAGAAATTGAAAAGTGGACCTCCATATTTCTGATCTTCTGTGGTTGCTTTAGCGCAAAGTTGCTAAACCTTTACTATTTACCACGTGAAACAACCACAAGAAATTTGATACATGAACAATCGCAGAAAGACACATGACAAAAGTCAACATGGCGTAACAGGAACAATTATTCTGGTTTCCACGGAATTGGAGTGGACTTCAACCCACTCGAAAAACCAACAAGCTAAAAAGATTACGCTTTAGATGTATTTTCATGAATTTTATTAAGAAGATTTGAGGATATAATATATTATTGACATCAATAATTAATCATCAAACAATAATGCCAAAAATTAATTTTGATGTCTTACCTTTGATTGGGACCTTTCACCCGTATAGGCCATTTGTAGTAATATTTATCACGAAATTGGGCTAATTCTACTCATGATAACAAAAGGCATATATTTTGTTTGAAAAGAATGGTAGTTATATTATCATATTCATTGCTTTACAAAAAAAAAAAAAAACTTTGATAATGTACGAATGTTAATATTTCAACCAAAATACAAAGTGCTCTTTTATGTTTGGACGGCAGATATAAGTCTACTAAATAAATTTTACATACCAAAATCATACAAGAAATATCATCTTATTATTTTTAAAAATTTGACTTTTTTTTCTTTTGAAACAATTTCCTTTTTATATGCAACGTTTTCTTTTTTTTTCTTTTTTTATTGTTAAGCCTTAATTAAGGCCATCTTAAAAAATTTGAAAAGAGATAAATTTAATTTTATAAAAGTAAATCATATTTAGCGATTGAGTTGGCCATTTGTACTGCTAGAATTTCCAGTATCAATATAATAATACTTTATAAGATTCACTGAAAACTTCCAAATTGACAAGATTTATCTATTAGAAGATTACACAAGATATCGAGGATCAATTTTAATGAGCAAAGATATATAGTTATACTTGATATGTGTTAATTTGATAAAGATGGCAAGAAATAAAGTAATTCTTTATATATCACCGTTACTAATAATTTTTTCAACCAGAAGTGAAAGTTGCTATTTGATGACTTAACTATTAACGAAAATTTTTTACAAGATGCTATAGACAATATAGTAATGAGAAATAATAAATGCACAAGGTAAGTCCTAGCTAACTCCTAAGAAAAAGTCACTGAAAGAATATATATATTTTTTTTGTAGTTTGAATCTTTTCAAAACTACAATTGCTTCATTAGCAATCTATATATATAACACTCTCTAACTTTAATCCCAATCCCAATGTTTTGCATTACTTTGGAGGCAAAGTAAGAAGTTCACTGGGACGTAATTGTAATTTGTAAATGAGATGTACATGCGAGAGAAATCATGGAAGAGATAGGGTTGGTGAGACCATGTGCAGAACCATGCGCCAAACGCTGTATAATGCGGGGCTTTGGTGGGACAGACGTAAATCGACAAATCAAATGCCAAATTTGTAGTTTTGAAATTTCTACATCACACGCAAATTGACATAATGATGTGTAGTCTCTCTTCTTCCCAACCATCTTACTTGTCATACTGTCATACACATACATACTATTACATGTGTATACATACTAAAAGATAAATAGGTATGTACTATGTTATGCAAACAAGCGGAAACAAACAGATCTCATCAACAAAATGTCCTGGAAAATCCAGACCGGTTATGGTTGAATTGCATGTATGGTCCATATAATCCGATCTACCTAGCTTGAATGGGCAGGATTAAATAAAAGCTCTCTAATAGACTAATACAGTTGGAATTAGTAGGTGAGTACTGGATTATGTTTCAAAAAAAAAAAAAAGTACTGGATTAGAAAATTTCTTGGAAGGGTTCACCTAGTTTATTGTTAGTTGGTCTCCGGTTTAATTAGCTTCCTAATTAAGATATAAGTTTTAAGTTAAACTATTAGCCTCTATCAATCCGCCGCAATTGAAGAGAAGAATAAATAAGGTAGTGCTAAAATAACATGAATCTATCTAGTTCAGCTGTTGGTTTTCCTTAATTTAATTATTTTATTTATCTATTTTCTTTTGTACACGGTTTACCAGATCAAGGCAGATGATGTGGACCATGGCCTCTTGTTAGAAGGCCCACAGTGCTACCATATTTTGTCACATCATTTAGACGCGTATATGGCGCGAATCTTTTTGTTATTTCTTCTTTTTTTTTTAGAAATACACATTTGTATAATCTGGAAGTTGGAGCCGCTGAGTTGTCCTAATCAGCTTGATTAAACGAAGCACATTTTTAAGACTTGAAGTCAAACCATGTTTTATTTTATTTTATTTTATTATTTTTTTTAGAAAGAGCTCTTAAGCTTTTAAAATTAAAAAGAAGTACTTAATTACAAAAGGAAGGATCAGCTTCGAATGTTTTATTCCTTTAATACGGTTCAATGCTTTATTTTCATTTTATTCCTTTGATGCTGTCCCGTAACAATTCTATCAAGGATTGTAACATGTATATTTGTGAAGTACTTATGTCTGTTTTTCCCCCGTTGAATATATGGAGGTTAATTTTAATTGTTATTTTAACTTAAAGAATTAAAATACAAATGGACAATTTTGACCCCTTGTTTATACAGCAAATGTGCCCATGTCTCGTTCGAAGCTTTTATTTATATATATTGCAAATAATTTGGTCATCTGATCTCTATTGAATAGGAAGCTAACTTAGGAATAGGATACATTGATTGTTAAGGAATAAAATTTGAAAGTGTGCTTGTTAAGGTAAAAAAAAATAGAGAATGAATATTATATTTTGGAAAGTACGGATCAATCGATCATTTGGTCTTGTCTTCAAATGATCAATTCAAATCGTCCAATTTATTCTTCATATTTAAATATCGTTAGAAATAAAATTTTAATATTTTTTTCTTATTTTAATAAAAATATAAGGACTTGACCTTTATTTTTTATTCAAATAAAATTCATATTCTTTTGATTTTATAAAATTATTGTTATTAGAATCCATTATTATCTGATCAAATGATTTTACTAAAGATCATGAAAATAGTAAAATATACATATATATATATATATATATATATATATATATAGTTTTGCTATGGTGAGTCGCGACTCACAAGAGGGTCCGTGAGTCGGGCTCAAAACTCCTAAATCTTTTTCGAAATTACTGATCCAAACCGTTCAATACGATCTACCTATCGAAACCTCCATGCTGACCAAATTTTACATTTTTTCAAAATTATTAAGTATTTTTTTTGAAATTTTGAAAAATCGTTAACCTAATTAGTTTGAACCGTTCAAAAATAGCAGTTTTTAAAAATCTGAAAAAATACTTAAAAATTTCGAAAAAAATGTAAAATTTGGTCAGCATAGAGGTTTCGATAGGGAGGTCATATTGAACGGTTTGGATCGGTCATTTCGAACAAAATTTAGGAGTTTTGAGCCCGACTCACGGACCCTCTTGTTATATATATATATATATATATATATATATATATATATATATATATATATATATATATATATATATATATAATTTGATTTCTAATGAGATATTGATAGAGAACACATTACATGTTTCGTATCGATCATTTGAAAACTTGAAAATTAAGATCTAATACTAAATCACTCTTTCTGTACTTTCCAGAACACAGTATCCATTCTCAAAAACTAAAACATGTCTTTGTGACGACCCATGAGAGAGTCTTGAGGAGTATGGAACATCCCTATTATTCATTATTTTTTTTGGGTTGTTAAGTAATACTCATTGATACTTACAGTGTGAACCGTTTTTAGGATGAAAAGAAGAGCGGCGTGACAAACCAACAGGGCAACATGATGTCTATATGTGGATCGTTCAGTGCTCAACCAAATAAAAAATACTAATAGCAGGGATCTCTGGTTGTAGCAATGTGGTTAGAGCCACCTACTACAGCTCCACCATTGCTCTCAGTTTTTCCTTTACTTTTTATGGGGCCTTATTTACCACACCATATAAAGCACTATATATATATTTTTTTTTGAAATTGTAAAGCACTATAATTAGCCGTTGAGGCAGGACACTATATCTTTTCGATTAACGCCAGCTGCCAACCGTTTTAATTTCTTTATTTTTTAAAAATAAATATATATTCAAATTTATAACTTTATGTGTCTATAAATTCAACTTGTTTTTACCTGCGAATTGAGCGAATTTTTTATCATTAGAGTAAAGGCTGATTCTCAATGCTTAGTCAATTGTTGTCCAAAAAAAATGCTTCTAATTTTGTGGATTGAATTCCTCGGCGGTCTCTGCTAAGCTCTTAATAATAAAGAAAAAAAATATTTTTGTTGGGTTGAAAATCAAGGGCAGTGATTCGGACAATATGATTTTTACTCAGAGCAACATTAATTTCTTTCAAATGACTAAACTACCCCTCTCTGCATAAATGAGGATTATACTTTGTTGCTCGTGAAGTCGTAAGCTGTCGCGCATGAAATAATAAACCGGAAAAGAATAGAAGTAGGAAAAAATTGCAAAATATCAATCTACCATTAGAATTAAAAAGGACAAAAAGAAATTAGCCCTAACCTAAAGGAGATGATGTAGAGTTTAATGTAATGAATCCTTCATCGTATATAGTAATAGAAAAATGTATAGAAAGAGAGGATCCGATTGAGAAAAGGGGAGATAATAGATCATTAAAAAAGAGGGGAGAGGATTGAGAGGGCCTAGAGTAGTTAGTGGCGAGGTTGAGTTGTTCAGAGAAGGACAAATTAGTCATTTTCTAAAAAAAATATGTTGCTCGCAGAAAAAATTCCGTTGTCCAAAGCACTTCCTAAAATCAAGTACATATTGAATGTAAAATTTATAGAAATTATTCAAAATAAAAGTATAAAATTAATATACAAATTAATATTTTAAAACAATTGTGGATTGATGCAACGTGTTTCTATTAATTGACAAAATGAGAATAAAATTTTTATCAATTTTTATGGAAAGAAACATGATTTTCCACTATGAAGAAAATAGCCAGAAGTTGTTTTGTTGTGCACTTTTAGTGGGCATTTAATATTTTATTATACACCTTGCATTTTTGGAATCATCCTAACGGTAAGTTCTATAATCCCAGGTCACAACTCCCAAGTCTCTACTAGGGCTGTATACGAGCCGAGTTCGAGCGAGTTATCCTCAACTCGAACTCGAACTCGTCACAACTCGAACCAACTCATGACTCGACAGCAAAGCAGTTCCGAGCTATTCGAGCTAACTCGAACTCGGCTCATTTTAACTCGAGCCAACTCGTGACTCGGCAATGAACTCGTGAGAATATTTGAGGTACTAGTCACCTTAGAATTTTGCTTGAAAATAGAAAAAGAGGAGTAGTCATGAGGGTGTAAGGGAGGGAAAAAGGTCTGGAGACTTGGGGACTAGAGTTCGTGAACGAGTTATTGGGCTGCAAATCAATAAAATTGTTGGGCTGTATATTAATATGATAACATTTTATTTTTTTGCAGCCTGTATATTCTGACTCGAGTTGGACCGAGTCGAGTTGGGCCCAACTCGAACTCGGTTCGTAAAATTAACGAGTTGGCATAACTCGAGTTGTTAAAACTCGAGTTTTTCTAACTCGAGTTGTTAAAACTCGAGTTTTTCTAACTCGAGTTTTCATCGAGCTTTTTTCGAGTCGAGTTCGAGTAACTCACGAGTTACGAGTTTTTTGCTCACCCCTAGTCTCTACTATTCTCGTTTCAACCGTTCCTTTTGTAGTTTTACTCTCTCTCTATTGTATTGTGGTTCGTCTCCATTACTAACAAGAATCTTGGGAAAATTTTTATGAAAGACAAAAATACTCTTAACAATTTTAAAAAAGATAAACGAGCATCATGTTTTTTAATAATAGCACAGTTATAACGGTATTAATATTGCCGCTATAGCACATTTGAATTTTTAATTTTTTTTTCAATTTTACTTTGCCTATAGCGGCATTAGTATTGTCGCTATAGGACTTTTTTTCTACCGTTTTATTAGGGTTTTAATGTCGACCATTTTTTATTTTCGTTTTATTTTGTTTTTTATTTTATTTTGCTTATAACATAAATTAATTTTAATGTAATTTTAAATAATGATTACATATATGTATAATTAATATTTTTAAAATTGTTCAATTTTATCTGTATGTAGGATTTTTTAAAATGATACGATTTGATAATCGTGTAGTGTTGGCGATTTTGAAAAATTTACACGATTTGACACGACACGAACACGCAACATGATACGAACACGAACTAACACGACACGAACATGATACGACAACACAAATTTAAATTTTAACATTACCCTAAAAAAACATCATAAACATACTTATTTTTTTAAATTGTTTTTCTAAAAAATTATTTAAATTGATTTTATATCAAAATTCAAATTACAACCTGTTAGAAAAAACGTATATTTACTTTTTTAAATATATATTTTTTTTAATCTGTTCAATGAACTGGCAAAAAATAAAACCATAAATTAATCTTTTAACAATAATATTTTGGCAATTTTGTACTGATATATATACTTAGAATTTGTAGAATAATCAAATAAAATGCAACAATATTTTTTTTATTTTAATATTTTAACAACTTTTAATAAATTATTATAAAAAATAAAGAATAGTTTTTGACACGACGTGTCAACACGACACGATACGATTGTGTTAGTCGTGTCGTGTCAGAATGCATGTCGTGTTGTCTCTTCTCACCACTCAGCACGACAATACACGATCGTGTTGTGCTAATTTCGTACTCGTGTTGTGTCGTGTGGTGCCAAGACACATATCGTGTCGTGCCAATTTCGTAATCGTGTTGTGTTGTGTCGTACCAACACGATCGTATCGTATCATTTTAGAGAACCCTACATACAAATAAAATTGAACAATTTTAAAAATATTAATTATACATATATGTAATCATTATTTAAAATTACATTAAAATTAACTTATGTTATAAGCAAAATAAAAAAAACAAAATAAAACGAAAATAAAAAAATGGCCGACATTAAAAGCCCAATAAAACGGCAGCAAAAAAGAAGTCCTATAGCGGCAATACTAATGCCGCTATAGGCAAAGTAAAATGAAAAAAATTAAAAATTCAATTGCGTATAGCGGCAATATTAGTGCCGCTATAACTGTGTTATTATTAAAAAATATGATGCTTCTTTGTCTTTTTTAAAATTGTTAACAGTATTTTTGCCTATCATAAAAATTTTCCGGAATCTTGATTATCTGTTTCTCATAAAATTATGTTATATAATAATTTACATTGAATCGTGGTATATCAATTTAGGAAAAGTATGTTTTGTATTTCTATCGAAATTATGTCTACCTTATGAACCTTCTGATTTTATGTTTCAAAACATTTGTTAGAAGACAAATTGGCAATATTTGATTAGCTATATTGCATATAATAACAATTAGTAAGAATGAATAAAATAATTTGTGACAATAGTAACAAAAGATAAAATTAAAAACATCTAAAAATATAGTAATTGAGTCTAATCTAAATTTTTAAACAAAATTTAGTTGCAGCGGTCCTTATTACTCTAACAATTTGAATTGTTCATTAAAGCGGCTAGAAATTATTATTACATATAACTTTGTAAATTAATAAGAAACTAGCTATCGCATCGCGCTTCGCGCGATGTATGATTGGTCTAGGATTTTTTTATCGGGATGTAATTATTTTTTATGCTGGCATTCTATTTGGGTGGATTTTTTTCCGGGTAGAATGACAATGTTTAGTAATCGAGATTGTGCATAGTTACCAATTTACCATTTATAAAAAGGTCGTTAGTATTATAGGAACGGTGCGTTTTTTTTAATCTCATTATTATATATATTTTTATTGTGCTCTGGTGAAGATTTTTAAGGTGCTTTGCATGGAAAGAGCCAAATTAAGCTAGAAACAGTCTTGTTCTCTTTATGTGGATGGTTTTGTAAGGATGTGCGTACAATAGAATGCCAGCACAAAAAATAATTACATTCAGTTCTTTCTAAATTTTTTTTTTCAGGAATGCCACCCAATAGAATGCTCTTCATTCAGTTCTTTCTAATTTCTTTTAATTAGTATGTTGTGTACTGTTATTGAGTGTAGTGTTGTTCTCAGTTTGTGCTTTGAGTAAGAAGTGATGATTATGTAGGTAGATCTTTAGTTAATGAAGATTTCTGTGCTGTATGTTGTGCGGTTGTGACCAGTCTATGTTTAATATTATGTATGTCAATGAATGCTATCCTTGGTTAATCAATTATTATATTACAAAAGACAGATCTTTTGTAATATATTGCAGCACTACTGCATTTTTTTGTCTTTTTTGGCACCGCCATTAGAAATACATGTGTAACCACGGAGAAGACTAATTCCTTTTCTTGTCATTCTCTATTTGTGCTGCAGATGGATATATATATAATTATATATATATTTTTGATGCAATGGAAAATAATGGAAAATACATGGACTAACGATAGATTTTCATAGATAAACATATACATGAAGATTTTCATATCTAATTCGACAAAAGCTGAGGCTAGTAAAGTTGTAAACCGTCATAGTATTTCAACTGGTTATAGGGGTGGGTGGAGAACATTAGGAGTAGCCCACTGTTCTTTCCAAAGTGGATCAACAAAAGTTAGTCTATTCTGATGACAGGAGGTCTGTGTTGTATAATATATTACAAGAGTAATACATTATGAAACACAAAATATTCATTCATTCACTGGCAAGAGGAAAATATGACCAATTGCCTTTCATAGACTTGTGCTGGCTAATTGTCTGTAGAAACTGGTAACGATCATAGGCTCCTAAGGAAGATCACTACAATTGACTAATTGCCTTTCATAGACTTGTTCTGGTGAGTGAGCTGGCTCACCTGAGATGATCTCGTCTTGTAAAGTTTCACTGCAACAATAATATAATGTCAGTGAGCTCATTTGGCGAGTGCAGGTCTGCAAAGAGAATATACATCCACTGGTTCATTGAGGACTAATTTTGCTCACTGCTGAATATAGTATGCCCGACCTTGTAATTCCTTGCACTGGCTGACCAACGGAGCAGATGAATCTCCATGGGTGATTGGCAGAAAGAGTGAACTGGTTGGAGAAACCGTGTCAACACGGATAATAGTATTCATCCTGACACGTTCAAATTTTGTTGATCTTTTTGGCATAACAGTGAATTGGTATGATTTTCCAATGATTCCCAGGACGTTTTGGCGCATCATTGTTTGTTGTGTCATGTTCTTTTACCACGGCCTTTACATCGGCACCAATAATGATTTTTGCGATGCAAGGGTTGTCATCTCGGGTTGTCATCTCTGCCGTACCTGTTCGGTCCTTGACTTGAAGCATAAGCATGTACCTGTTGAAGCAAGATAGAGATAATGAGGAGGAATTTGCACAATGTTCTTTTTAATTTGTATTTTCTATTGGAAGACGTGTATATATTGTATCGTTTTTTTTTTGGCTAGGAACATTTATATATTTTTTTCGTGCTATAAAGTGGAACAATGCTTTGTTATTTTTTTGGTAGCGTAGAAGTTTGACAGAGATATACATACCAATCGATAAAATCATTCCTGCGCACAGCACATCTGTAACAGTAGCGATCCTTCAATCTGCTCATGCATTTTTTGCACGCATCATAGTGCCATCCGTATCTATTGATGAGATCAACGATTGTTCCATTACATTTGTACAGGGTGTCCTGCAAAGGAATGCACAGTTGGATGGTTGGAGTGAATAATGAAGCGGTTTGAAATCAAACACAAATAAATGTGCATATTTTTCTTCTCAGGTCCATAGTGCAATGCATGGAAATGTCAATTTTTTCTGTCTCTAATGGTAAGAATCGCAGCAGAAATATTCTATTTCAGAAAGGATGATATCCTTACAGAATATGTGGTGACTGGTATAGCAAGAAATTCTGAAATTGTGACTGTCTGTGGATCAGATTGTTCGATCTGCTCGGTAGTGTTCGTAACTGGTACCCCATTGTATGGTAGACCTTGTGTGTCCAGGACGATCAGCGGCAAGTTCGGCGATAAACTGCAGAAAGAAACCTATTCTATTAATAAGGAATTTTTTTGTTGACTATGCAATGCAAGTGTGATGGTTTGTGGAGGTATTGCGTACCTTGCAACAAACTGTGCAATTTTTAGGATAGTTGTCGAAATAGAATCTTGTTGAATTGATTGCTTTGACATTATACACATCTGGAGAGTGACGAAGGATAAGCATTTAAATATACACAATAATTGTTACACATGCATTACCAGAAAGGATTTGTCTTTAAATTTTTCATGCCCTCAATTTATCTATGTCTGTATGACTTTTCTGAGGTAAGTTTCATGCAAGAGCATAGATTTGGAAGAGAGAAAAACTGACCGTCCCATTCATTAACCTGGACTGCACTACAGATAATAACAACCAGAGCATTTTTTTATTCTTCATGGAGCATTGCTGTATTAAATAATGGCACGAACTGTCTCCAAAGCGTGACTTCAAGCATATAGCCTCTAAATATTGCAAAGAAACAATAGAATATTATATGTATATCTATGATAGAAATGATCTGTGAAAGAAAAATAGTTGATAGTATCTATAGGAAAGAGAAAAAAAATTATCATGTTGAAGGGGACCTTTCATCTGCCAGATAGATCATCTGCCTAGGTTTTCGTTGGTCTACCTCAGTATCAGGCCTGACAGGGCTGGACCCAGCAATTCTTCCAATGATATCTGTTACAAATGAAGACTAACAAAAGAAGGAAGACATGTTATTAGAAAGAGCAGTAGCAGAACCTAGAGTCATGCAGAATGTTAACAGAAAGGGTCAATAAGTACCTATCATTTTATCAGTATGTGTGATATCAGTACCGACAGCATCCAACCATTGCAAATCAATGTAATGCATCGGAATTGGCAAACTTGTAGAAGCGAGCGGTGTCAGAGTAGTCTGTCTCGTGAGGGACGTGATATGATCTCCTTTGATTGCATGGTATTATTTCGGTGTAGTTTTCGACGGAGAATTTTGTTATTTCGCAGATATGCCCTTCTTCCAACAGCCTTAATAGCCTCTGGTAATGTTCCATTTGTATTCTGGCTTCTATAATGCTACCCTGCAATAACACACATTGATATGAAGCAGTGCTGAAACAGTGAGAAGAGAAAAGCTATGAATGTGCAGGAAATAAGCATAGCACGTGGCGAATAATAAGCAAAGAAGCATACGGCTGTGTCCATGAGAATAGCAGCGTAATACCATATTGCTGGATTATCAGGACCTTTTGCAGCCCACACCCTGATAAGTCATGCTTGTATCTTGACCGAGTGGGGCCTATTAAGAAGGTAAGATACTTTCATGAGGTCCAACATCTTGATCTGCAAAGAATTTAAAGAAGTGATGAGCAAGAAAATAGAAGATAAGAGGAAGTGAAAATAGATCACTATGAGGCAGTAAAAATAGATCACTATGAGTGCCATCCAACAAAAAAATAATCCCTAAATGTAGCAGCATTTCTTTGCTGATTCCAAACAATCTCATTCCTTCATCACTGCATTTTTTTTTCTAAAGCAAAAAATGCAACCAAAAAATGAAAGAGCATGAGTCCTGAAAAAAAAGACAACAATAACAGAATTTTTTCTCAGCCAATAAAAATAGATCAGCATGAACAACATCTCACATGAAAATAACTCTTGAATCTAGGAGCATTTTTTTGGTGAACAATGCAGCAACGTTTTTTTGGTGATCCCAAATAATCTGCCATCCTCATTGTTGTTTTTTTTTCCCGAACAAAAAAAACACAACAAAAAACGAACAGCCCATAGCCCATGAGCAAAAAAAAAAAGAAGAAAATCTAGAACAACAATTTTTTTTTTTGCCAGCAAAAATCGATCAGTTTGAGAGTTATCAATCCAGAAGGATTTTTTTTCCAAGCCCGAACAATCTCTGACTCCTACTGTTGTACAGAATAGCAGAAAGACACAACAAGGATCCCTCTGAAGAAAAACTAAAAGCGAAAGCAAAGAAAGCATACCGTAGTAAATGCGCTTCTCCAACCAAAGAAAGCAGGCCTCGAAAGCAAAAGCAAACACAGCACCAGCAAGCACGGCAAACCTGCAGGGAAAAAAAAATCGGACACTGCGAAGTTCAGCAAGAACAACTACGGCCCCAAAAAAAAGGGAAAAAATGGCTGCCACCAAGCAGGAGGAAGATAAGAACCCAGAGAAAACCAAAAAGAGAAAAAGCGGCGAAAAAAGCACCTGGCAGAGAAAACGGAGGGGAAGAATGCAGAGAAGAGAACAGCGATGGAAGAGAGAAAGAAAGAAAGAAAGAAAGAAATTTCTCGGAGCAAACCTGGTGCCGAGAGGCTTCTGGAGGATCATAAGGGACACCTAAGCAGCCGTACGCCTCCGAATGACCGGAAGGTACAAGAGAGGCGTGGGTCGAAGGAGAAAAGAGGAGAACCGGATATGTTGCGGCAATGAAAGAGAAACGGCGCACAGAGAAGAAACAGAAGGAGGCAAACACACAGAAGGACACAGAAAAATAAACGGCAAGAGAAGATCGAGGAAGCGCCCAGGTAAAGCACCAAGTGAAGACAGAAGCGAAGATGGACGGAGGAGATGAGATCCAGACAACCAGCAAGAGAAAGGAACGGTCCAGATAATTGAACAGTAAGAAACTGACTTGAAATTGAAGTATTTAAGATATTAAAGAGTAGAAGATAAAAAAAAAACAAAAAAAATGCTTCTCTACAAACCCCGTCATAACAACTTAAAACTCATTTTTCACCCTGACGTACGATTGTAATATTTTTCACCCTGTAATTAATCAATAAAAAATAATATAACAACGCAAGTAAGATAAAAATATAACTGAAACATAAAAAGTGAATAAGATGAAATATAACAACGCAAGTAAGATGAATATATAACTGAAACATAAAAAGTGAAATAATAAAAGTTACTAGTTGGTTTCAGTTATGTTTCGTCATACAGCGAGAAAGGAAAAGAGTAGAAAAGAATTCTGGTCAATTTTTTTTAGTTTTGAATGAGAATTCACATGGTTAAATTTTCTCGTCGATTCTCGTCAGAAAAGAATTCCTCCGCTTTTGTTGTCGGTTTGATCAACCGATTTGGAAAAAAAGTGAATTCTATTCCATTTTTCGTGTTAAATTTGTAGTTCCGATCAAAACCTTATACAAAAATATCCTAATTTCTAAATTTTTTTCGTGTGTGTGTATATATATATATATATATATATATATATATATATATATTGTAATATAGTTTTTTTTTTACCGGAATCAAAGATCATATTGTAAAATAGTGTTGTTGTTGTATATTATTATTATACGTAAATATTCTAATAATATAAGAAATAGACACTATTTTTTATAAATATTCATAATTAGCGAGAAATATTTTATTGTAAAATATTTAATAAAAATAAACATTTTCTTGAGTGAAATAAAAAACTGGATTTGACGAGCTTTAGGCTGTGCTCCAGAACGTGAAAGCGAAGGGGGAGACGAGGCAAGAGGAGATTAGGGGTGCCCGGCGAGGCTCATCCCCAAATCGGAAATTAGCGATAGCGAGTAAAGTCTTCGTCTATCTGTCTCTTATCTCACTACGTCTCCTCCTTTCTCATCCCGTCTAATCCTTTGTTGTGGAACGAATAACTCGCGTCGGGCAAGTTCGGAATTAATTTTCTCGCTTCGTCTCCCCTAATCCCATCCCCATTTTTGCGTTCTGGAGCACAACCTTAGCAGAAGTAGACACTATTTTTCATTCGATCAAGGTAATATTAGACACTGAAACAGTAGGGCCCTTGCCATAATTTTTGTACTGTCCGTAACTATTCTGGCAAGCTATGCAGCATTTATTGCCCTAGTTACACTTTTTTCATTTAAATTTCATTTTTATTGATCCAAGTATACTTGTCAAACATGTTAAAAAAATACGGAACACCATCAAACCGTTTCTGTTTTGTTAAAAAAAAATATAAAAAAATCATTTTATTAACCGTTTCATTTTCGAAACGGCATATAGTTCTGTTTCGTTAACCGTACCACTTTAGAAAATACACATGTAACGGTTTAAAATGAGATTGAAACGATACAATTTGGTGTTCCGTCTGCCGTTTCGTTTCAGAAAACGAAACATTTTAACATTTCGTTATTCGTTTCGTTTATACTGAAACGTGATGGCAAACAATAAACACATACAGTTGACAGGCCTAATCCAAGTGCTATTGAAACTAGACTTCATAAGCTTTCGTTCATTTCATTTTAGTTTGTTCTGAATTGAAAGATTAATGATTTTCGCTATTTTTGCACATATTTTGTACAGTGTAACCGCTTCATAAAAACAGACTACGAAGAGTAACATTTTATTACGTTTTGTTCCCTTGGGCTCGACAATAAATTTTTAAAGTAAACTTATGGATCAAAACAAAAGTTTAAAGGGCTGTTTGGATGTGTTGGGAATTTGGAGAATTTCAAATTCCTACACCCAAAATTATTATAAACAATCTAAACTCTTCACAAAGTTACACACTTCTCAATAAATTTATACCTAGGAATATGAAATTCTCTAAATTCCTAAACGATCGAAACAGCCCCAAAGTTCTTTTAAGAGTATATAATTCTAAATTGAATGTCGAGAAGAATCAATTTGAAATGGATTGCATTTTCTCCATAGTAACTATTGAAAAATTAGTTAATTTCACCAAAATTGACAGGGGTTCGTTTTTAATGTCCAAATAGATAAAATGATATCAAATGAAGTCGAATTTCTATGTAGTCTGTAATAATGAAATGCATTTTCATAAGAAAATATAATATAAAAAATAAAAACACTGCAAGATATGCTAAAATTAATTTAATTTGTTAGCCGATTAATCAGAACTGGCAGTGAAATTTGGCGTTCACTTCCACACAATATTCTCCAAAATATAATATACAAAGACTGCATGATGTTGGCCTGCCGATTCAACTGGTAACTAGTTGTTTCGCTTGAATAATACATTTTTATTTATCGAATAAAAGGACTCGTACAAAGTACATTACCTTCGCTGACTATACATAAATTTCCTTTCTCCTTTACCAAATACCAATTGTTTTAGGAATCCTTATCTGCTCTCGCACGGGACGGTGCAGCGTAGCCATCCAACAGTTTGATATGATCTGAACGGTTCGAATCTATAGATCTGATATTATGCACGGAACTCCCTTAACCATTGAGATTAAATCAGACGATTAGAATAGATGCATTGCAGCATCCCTTGTGGACTAGATCTCATTTGCCTAGCAAGCCGTCCCTCCCTCACCTAAAAAATTATGAAAAGTTCAACAGGATTACAGGAACCGAACCAGGGACTTATTGCCTTATGGCCATGTGATATATTTGATCTGAAATACTGCACACTACATGCAAATTGCAATCTATTTTATAGTTTAATTTCTGCAAGTAAATGTCAATTGTTCAATTTTATATAGGCAAATGAACAATCCTAAATTATTTTATATTACGAAAGATTTCCGCATCGTCACGTACATACAAAGCTGTAATGCGTCTTGCAAGCAAAAAAAAAAAAAAAAATTAAATGATAAAAGAGAGAAGTAGAGAACAAGTAAAACAAAAAGAAAATTTCGGGACCAAATTTTTAGACCGGGTGTAAACGGAAAACAAAAACTGATTTGTGGTCCCCACTGCTCCCGGACGAGGTGCTTGTGTTTTTACTCGAGTACTCATCTCAGCCGCTTTTTACCTCAACTCAACAACATATGCGTTTCACCTTTTCAGACCATTACGCTTTTCAGTTTTTCTCTGTATTTAGTTGGTCATACCCCCAAAAACTCGTCTATTTGCATCTAAAAAGGTTTTGTTTCCTTTTATGCTCTGCTCTAGTTTGTGAAATAGTGAAATAATCTTTTGTTTACCAAGGCAACATAGCATAGCAAAGGATTATGCAGAGAGAATCTTGCTTATTTTTATTTTAGGATATTAAATTGAAACTTTTAAACATTAGCATATTTTGTGCAAAGCTCATATGTTTGAAATCGTATCATTATTTAAAATTTGATTGGTTAGCCTCTTTTAGAACCTTTTTGAACTCACACACATCTTTATTGATCACTAATCACAGTCGAAATAATAAAAAAGATATTTCAACTTATTTTAAGGAAGTACATTAATGCAAACAAGTTGTAATGATCAGTTTGGAATTAAACTAGAGAAGAAATTTTCAGCGCCTCAAAATTTCATGCAATCAACTGTAATAACTTTTTCATTACTATGTAAAAAATTGTATTTTTCTTTTAGTTTACTTGATCCTAAATCTAGAGAAAATAAGATAAACATGCAAAAAGTTATTGTCTACTTAATTGTATATATTGAAGTTAAAAAATTTGAAACATAACAAGTTCAATGAAGCTACATGTATCAAAAGAAGATTTAGATTAATTGGTAGATTGTTGAAGTTTAATAAATATGTCATATGTAACAACTTACGCTAATAAAAACTTATAACATCGTAATTCTAGTCATTAAATTATTATAATGAAACAACTAAAAGATGCCAAAAAATAAATGTTCTATAAACTACTCGAATAACATGCAAAAAATATTTTGAAAAGTATTGTTATTGATTTATATCAGAATCCGTCCAAAAAGCGTCAAAACAAAAAAAATAAAAAATTTCTCTAAGTTCGGTTTCTCTTGGAAGGACCATTTTTGCAAAATCCACCGTAAAAAAGGCACTCGATTAATCAATCTTTCAATTTTTGTTGTCCTTTTTCTCCTGTAAAAGACCCTTTCATAGTCATCACTATTCACTACTGTACTCCCCACATGCTGTCCTTTTCTGTCCAGCCAACTCCTCCCACGAATCCCTGTTCCTCTGCAGTACTCAGGCCTACTGACAATCTACAGCGACCCACTGTACCCCACTAACCCTCCACCCGCTACACACTTCCCCATACCACAACCGACACTCGGATCAAAACGCATTCAGAGATCGAGAAACGGATATATGACCCCAACTTTCACGCCCGTGCGATTCTCCCTCTTCTCTTTTCTCTCCTCTCTCTGTCTCTCTGTGTACTCGCCGGGAGCGCTGTACCTGTACGGTGCCGCCGCGTAAGCACCGCGAAATCGGGGATGAGCTGTGGACCCCACCCCACTCATCACCGATTCCGTCAACACTCCGTTAACATCAGTACTTTCGTCTGTTAACTCCGTGAGAAAGGTGATTATATAGCCTTTTGAAATATTAATTCCATTCCCTTTTTGTTTATTTCTCACTCGATCAATCGCTCTTTATTTTATTTATTAGTTAATAGGTAATTAGTGTTTCTTTCAAAATCTCTTTGCCTTTTGCTCTTAAAACTAGAGTCAAGTTTGTGACTTTTGAGTTAAATAAAAATTTGATTTTCTTTTGTTGCTCTAAGTTTTCCGAGCTCCATTGCAGCCTTGTTCACTCGATTACTACTTGGTTCTCTTCTTTTGCGCATTTTGTCTTACACTTTTGTTCTCTCTGGCCTACTTTTCAGCTCTTTTTCAAACCCCGATATATTCCATTTTATTCAGATATGATAAAGGAATCAATCACTGATTAATTTCTATTTTGGTAGACTTATATATCTTTATACGAATCTCGCTTTCTGTCTCTCTAGTCCTTTTCTCTTTCAAAAATTTACCTAGTTGTAAGATACTAAAGATTCCTTAGATACAGAGCTGGATTGGATCGGTTGCTTAGCAATGTCTACTGTACAAAAATGTGTCTGTCCTGTCATATGTTTTCTCCCCCTTTGTGGTGAATTTTCTCAGAGAAATCAGAAAATGCAGCCTTTTTTCTGAAAGATTCTCTTCTGTCACTCTGAGAGAAACGTACCATACCCTCATTCCACTATTATTGCTTCTTTTTTTTTTTTTTACTAAACAATTGGTTTTTTTTTCAGAAAATTTTGTTGCTAATATTGTGTCAAAAGTACTCGTTGAATCCTCCTTTGTTTTTTTTAATCTTGTCTTTTTCTTGTATCATATCATATTATTTGCTTGTACTTCAATTAGAATTGGGTTGCAAAAGTTGTTTTAACTTTTTCATTTGTTCTGTTTGGCTACGGAACTGCAAAAGATGTCTTGTTATAGTAATATTATCTGAAAGTAAAACATAAGTCTCTTTCTTCAATTGTTTTAAGTACCAATTTAATTATTGCTCTCTGTTATTCCTAATCCTGCTTCATTCTGGTTGTCTCTAGATTGAAGCTCCTCACAGAAGACAGACATAGATGCACATGCACCTCTTGCTGCTTCTTGTGACAGGTAATCTTACTTAATAATAATAAAAGAAGGAATAAAATAATTTGCAAAGGAAATATGAAATTCTGTTCATCCAAGCTCTTTTGTCTGGAATGGGCTTTTGGTGTTTACCATAATTCTTTTTCTTTCTTTCTTTCTTTTTTCTTTCTCTGACAGGTCCAAATGCAAATGTTTCTGTAAGAGGATGATAAATGTCTTTGATCTGAGTGCTGGAATGGCTGGAGCTAAGCTTCTTACGGAAAAACCTCACAGAGATGGTACTAGCTTTGTTCCTTTTCTTTGATTTATTATTCTAGTTGAAAGAAATGTCCCAGTTTTTCTATTTCTTTCTTTGACATTTTCCCAATATTTACAGCATCTCCTTTAATTTAACCCAAATATTTCACAAAATAAGATTTCTGGCTTTACTTTATCATCTGATCTATCTAATATTGATTATATAAATGGAAGTAACTTGTTAAATTTATATTACTCTGCTTTGAGTCCCATCTAGTTACCTGCTTGGATGACTTTTATTTAGAATATATTACTTAAATATTCTATATGATCTAATGTATTTTTCCTTTTTATAATGATATGATCTAGCACTATAATATTTATGATATTGACCCAACTAATCGTGACAATTTTGGGCTCCTTTTGTTGCTTTTGTTGTGTTCCTCTCCCGTGGTCCAGTTCCCTGTTGGAATGGTTGTCCAATTATTGCGTCATGTCAATTTCTTGCTAAGATTTAAAAAATGGATTAGGGTTTATTAACAATACTTTCTCAAATCAATGTCAAACTTGTCAAACTAATTTGTTGTCAATGGATCTCCACCCCTGAAAAATTATGAAAATCACTCAAACAATTTCTTCTGTCATTAAGACATTTTTCATTAAATTTTGTACCTTGAGTGAAGCATTTTAGTTTTTTTTCCCCTGTTCTTTTCTCCTTTTTAAAAACAGAGCTATCTCCTAGGTGTAAGTTCTATTTTTTTCGAGTAATTAATTGATTTAATTTTCCAGATTCTCCTGTTAGAAAAATCCGTCAAGATGTGAAGAAATCTCCTGTAACTGCTCCAAATCTCACGGAAGACAAACTAGTAAGTGCATCTTCACTGTATGATAGCAAGATCCAAACTCCAACTGGTTAACTTTGAATTCTAATATGAAAGTTTCCTAATTGAACCTCAGGTGTTCAGCGAAATTATTCGGAATTCGACAAAAAGACATAAAGGGACTCCCATGAAAGCTTTATTAGACAAGGAAATGTCAAAAGAAACAGAACCAAGAAGGAAACAAACTAGTGTAGTTGCCAAGTTAATGGGTCTGGAGGACCCAAATCCATCAAACCAACACCCTGCTAACCCTTCACCTGCAAGACGAAACTCAACCGGCAATTGCTCAAATGCCCACAGGACCCATGGATCAAACCAAAGAAGCCCGTCGGCTAGACATGCTCGCCATTCTTCTGATGAAATTGTCAATTACAAGGATGTGTATGAAGTCCAATGCCAGGGGGTTCAAAATGGTAGAAATCTCAATGATGGGAGAGACTTTCACATGGACCTGGTCCGCAGGAAATTCACTGAGGCCAAAAGGCTTGCAACTGATGATCGGCTCCTACACTCGCGTGAATTTCAAGATGCCCTAGATGTATTGAGTTCTAATAGAGAATTATTTCTAAAGTTTCTGGAAGAACCCAATTCTCTCTTCTCCATTCCTCCACCTCAGACTAAACGAATTACTGTTTTAAAACCAGTTAAATCTTTTGAAAGTAGCATGACTAGTTCGAAGCAAATTAAAAGGCACGAACCGGTAGATCACAAGCCAAATAGGAGATTAGATAGTTTCTCTCAACCAACCAGGATAGTCGTGCTCAAACCTAGCCCAAGCCCAAGAAGAACTGATGAGGTGGGGTCTGCACGGAATAGTTGGCATAGACGTGATGAGTCACTGATCTCTTCCATATGCTCCAATGGGTATGGAGGGGATGATAGTTCTCTGTATGACCAATCTGATAATGGTTATTTAGAGGAAGATGCAGCTGGTATGGGTGGTTTTAGCGACTCAGAGGCTGCAAGTCCACTCTCGCACAACTCATGGGGTTTGGCTACTGTTACAAAACTTGGTAGCTCGTTTTCAGTTTCATCTTTCAGTCGGGATATGTACTCTCCAGAATCTTCTGTGATTAAGGAGGCAAAAAAACGTCTGTCAGAGAGGTGGGCCATGGTCACTTCAGATGATGTTGATACTGTACCAGTACCAGTTTTGAGGAGCTCTAGTACTTTAGGAGAGATGCTTTCCATTCAAGAATTGAAGAAAGAGAAAGAAATTAATGCACAGGAGAGGTATTTGTCGATTGATAGAGAGAGAGAGGGAGAGGTATCGGCCAGGGGTCTGTCAAGGTCGAGATCGCTACCAGTTTCTTCTTCTTTGTTCGAAAATTTGAATTTGAATTCAAGTTCCAAAGCTAGTGAGGTTGACAAAGGGAATAACAACAAGGGAAAGTCATTTTTTAAAGGGAAAGTTTCAAGCTTTTTCTTTAATAGGAGTAAGAAACCTGAGAAAGTAAAGGTGGGTACTTCTCCTGACATGCTGGATCATACAGATCCATTGTCGATCACAAGCACCCGTACCACCAGTGGATCTAATTTCAAGACCAAGGAAGAATGTGGTACATCAATCGGCGCCCTCTTTAAGGTGATTTTTGAATCCTTTGGAATGGATTCTAAACTCTACAGTTATCTGTACTGATAGTGTTACCATACCAGCAATTGCTTGTAGAGATCAACACCAATTAAACCATCCTGGTAACATTGCATGCTTATTACCTGATGAATGGTAACATTATATGCTTATTACCTGATGAATTAAAATCATGTTGATTTCATAATTAATCTTGATTCTTTGTTGCCTATCAGCAAACACTCTCAATAGACAGGTCTAACTCAAATGATTCCCTCGAGAAATTGCTGAGGCCAACAAGAGACCAGCCAAGCCCCACATCAGTACTTGATGTAGCATTTGATGACACCAGTGGTACTGAGCCTGACTCATCTCATCCCTCAATTATGAGCAATCAACGTAAGTATCTAACAAGAAAAGAAAATTATCAGATTGGCACATTATTATTATTACTACAATTGTTATGCTTGCCAGGTAGGGTGTCATGTAATATTTTAGAAGCTTCAACAAGCAGTGTGTAATTTTTTGAGCAATTCGTTTTCTTTGTTTTCACAGAACCACCGTTATCAAGATCTTCAGCAATTGAATCAGTAGCTCGTACATTATCATGGGATGAAAAATGGTTGGAAACCCCAAATAAATCCCCTGAGTTTAACAGAACCATTTCTGTAGCCAATAAGGAAGAACAGGAACTCTATTCTTTTGTAGAGAAGCTAGTATCAAGCTCTGGATTCGACACACAGAGAACTTACACTATTCTCTCTAGGTGGCATTCTCTTGAGTCACCTCTAGACCCTACCTTGGTGGACAAGTTGTTAGACCCAAAAGAAGAAGCAGCCAAGTGTAGAGAGAGAAGATCAAATCAGAGGCTACTATTTGATTGTGTAAACATGGCATTGTTACAAATTGGCCACAATATTTTGAAGACTTCATATCCATGGTCAAACCATCACAAAATTTTACAAGATGGTCTTTTGATCACTGAAGTATGGAGGCTTGTGAGGGAATTGTTTTCAACTGAGGGAAAGTTTGTTCCAGAGGAAAGAGAAAATGCCAGCCTACTAGTGGAGAGAGTAGTGAAGAAAGAAGTTGATGAAACTAAATGGCCGGAGTCTATGCATATTGAAGTAGATGAGATTAGTAGAGAGATTGGTGGGTTTGTGTTGGATGACTTGGTTGGAGAGGCGTTAGATGAATTTTCCATTTCGTGTTCATGATGAGGTAAGTAATGCATACAATTTTCTATGTTACCTTGTTGAGAAAAGGCCGTTATTGCAAGGTCTGGGTCTATTTACCATGTGTTAATTTGGATGAATTTATCATTTTCAGCCATTGTATAGGAAATTGTTTAACTTTTGACAGCATTTACAAAGCCATTGTCAAATTTACTAATATATGTTGAAATGATTGTCAAAAGATTAAATTGTTCTCTTCTTGGTCTTCAGGGAAAATAAAATCAAATGGGATGCCATGTGCTTCTCTCTAGAAGGATGCAATAATTTAGTCCACCTTTCTAGTTTCCAGATGACCCTCGTTCAATAAAAGAAAGAGAGTTCATATCTGTCTGTCCATTAAAGTACACACCTACTTCATAATTAATTCTTATTATCATCTACATATACTAACTCAAAATATACAGTTGTTTATAGTCAATTGATGTAAAATCTAAAAATAGTATATAAATAGTCTATGATAATATTTAAATATTATTGATTAAACAGTTTTATTTAATAATTTGGTGGTAGTTATTAATACATTGATGAGTGATAAGGACAAAGTGAACTTTAGAAGTTTTTCTTTTTTAATGGCATATTTCTTAGAAAGTGTGACTAGCTTGAGTTTGGTGTCCCTTGATTCTAGTAAAATATACTATCAGCATGTGGTATGCTTAGAGACATTCTTTGGAATTAAGCCTCCTTTTGTGTTATTAAACACGTGTCTGCTGTACCGTTAGGCGATCTATTAATTGAAGATTGGTTGTTGCCTTAGAAGCCGTACCTTTCTCAGTTAATTAATTCGGGGGTAGGTTAATATGGTCAGAACTCGCATTTTACCAAGTTGCAACTATCATGATGGAACAATATTTCGTGAGCTGTAATGACAGGTGTATGTCGGTGTGTAAAATGCTACAAAAGGTTCCATACTCCATATTCTAGCTTGGGTCCATAATTGTTTTCTCTATAACGGGTTCATTAAGCTTTGGACCACTGATAGAAAATTAGAATTTTTTGTCATGTAGCTTCTTTCAGTTGTCAATTTACAAACCAAGGTAACTTAGCAAATTAGTCAATATTGCCACATATACAAGGATCCATGGCTTTTTCTCTGTTTTTTTTAAAGTAAAATGGTTTTTTTAGGATTACTAATCAAAAGGTTATTTATTAGAGAGACATAGCACGGTGCAAAGAGATTTTAATCTCTTTTCGCTTTCAATGAGGTTTTAATCCGCTTTTCTTTTTTTCCCCTAAGACTCCGTTTGGATAATTAAAGAATAAGGAAGGAATAAGAAATTAGGGAAGAAAATATTGGAAAGTGTGTAACTTTGGTTCCGTTTGGATTGCTTAGGAATAAGTGGAATAATATTGAAAAATGTGTAACTTTGTGAAGAATTTAGATGGTTAGGAATAAATTTACGCCTAGGAAGAGGCTATTCCCTTATTTCTAGCACCATTCAAACGGAGCCTGAGAAGAGTGGGAAGATGTTATTTCGGGAATAAGAAATGTTGTTTGGATGGTGTGTTAGGAATAAGCAAATTGATATTAATTTAAATAAATTATTAAAAATTATTATTTTAATATTAAATAAAGTACTAATTAAAGAGCACATAAAATTTCATTTAGTTATTAGTATTTAGCTAATTTTGTTGAAATTATGTATATATAATTGTAGGAAGATGTTATTTCTAGGAAGAAACTATTCCTAAGAAGAAAATATTCTTCTCCTTATTCCTAACTTGTTTGGATGCCGAGGAAGAAAATATTCTTAGGAAGAAGCTATTCTTCCTATTTCTTTTCTATCCAAATGGAGCCTAAAAGAAAATAGTGGAATTAACGATCGTTTATACCACGCTTTCACATTAAAAAAACCCATGAGAGTGCACATACCTAAACCCCTGTTTGGATCGTATGGGAATAGGAGGAATAATTTTTTCTTAGACGTAAATTTATTATAAACAATCCAAGCTCTTCACAAAGTTACACACTTTCCAGTACTTTCCGTCTAGGAATAGACTATTCCTCTTCTTATTCCTAAACGATCCAAACTGTCCCTAAAATACGTAATATTTGAATCTTCTCCATGGAATACAGCTAGGAAAAATACCAACAAATTATTTTTTTCTTTTGAAAAAAATGTTTTTTAGCAATCTAGACTGCTAGACATTGTCACCATTGAATCATTTTTCCACTCGGGGAAAAAAAACTAGTAAATCTATGTAATACTGACAATGAATTTCCGATAACAAGTATTTGGTGTTTAGCGAAGGCGTGAATGTGAAAATAACGATTGTTAGTTTTTTCATTCTTCGAAACTGATAAGCTTCGTTTTTCGAAATTCAAATATGCCTTCCAACTTTCAAGATTTCAGGTCCCCAGTGCAATACCTTAATCTTATTGTGACGAGTGTGACCTTTATTTACAGCATCTCCACTTTTGATACATAAATAAATAATCTTCACTTTTGTTTGACAGTGTCTTAAAATCTCACCTCCTATAATTATTGTTTGCGCTTGCTCAATAATGGTGATGGATATTCTTGCGCAACATTTTCTGAAATTTTTCTTTTGACGAAGTGTTAGATTAGAAGATGCAGAGTTAGTTAGTAATGGTGGGATCAACCTCTCGGAGCATTTGGATCAATACCAAATGAATTGGATTCAAAAAGGAAGAAGAAAGAAGGCTCAAATTTATTATAAACAATTAAAATTCTTCACAAAGTTACACACTTCTCAATACTTCTTCCCACTTTTTTCCTTCTTCATTTCTTTCCACACCTATCCAAACGAAGCCAAGAATGATTATGTGACAAGATGCCAAAACAAATTAGTAGTTTAGCTAGAATGATTATGTGACAAATATGAAATTTCAAAAAATTGCTTCCAAAAATTGATCTTAGCTGAGATCGTGTTTTTAAAATCCGAAAGATTGGACTTTGAAACAATGATATCACAACACTATTGTTAAAATTTGTATTATTCAAGTATTATTTTCGATATTTAATAATATTTTAGTATTATTTTAAATTTTTTCGGCACTCTGGATTGCATAAATTCAAGGCTCTAAATTTGATGGACTAATGTCAAGACGTACAATAGTTACAGGCCACAAAAGAAAGTCTTTCAATGAAAATACGTAATGGTTCATATGCTGGGCTTAATGTCGCAAGTTGTCCAGTATTTGGGCCTTGAAATTGCTATACATTCCTATTATTAAGTTACTAGACTTCTAGCCCAATAAGACCGGCACTCAATTTGTAGCTGGTATTCCGGGCTATTAGTATTCATTTTACAAAACGAAAAAAAAAAAAATCTTATACTAGTTTTTTTTTTAATTGATTATTGTGATATGTAGTTTTGCTATCGTTTTATCATTGTTTGAACAAAATGAACATATAAAATAGATAAAGTGAACACATATAAACAAATAAGTTCAATAAATGTAATTTAAATATATATATAATTATATATACATATAAAAATCTGAACAAGGAATGACAAAATTTATATTTTGTATGTGTTCATTTTAATTATCTATATGTTTATTTTGCCTATTTGATGCATTCACTTTGTTTAAGCGATGACAAAACTGCAAACGGAAGTTATTATTTTTAACTTTCAAAATAATCTAAAATCCCTCTGACGTACACTTTCCTATAGTAAAATATAAAGTTATTTCCTCTCTGTTGCACACTCGTCTATTGCCCAATACACAATTTTGTAGTTTTAAATTTCCTCAATCGTTGATTCTGCTGCACAGTTAATTCCTATAGTGAAATATAAAGTTATTTCCTCTCTGTTGCACACTCGTCTATTGTCCAATACTGAATCTACTTAGATTAATTCAACAAGATTAATTAGAAAAAAATAAAACAAGGTATAAAACACAAATTAACAAATATATCAAATAAAACTAATATAAATACATATATCAAATAACTAAAGGTTCACTACCATAATTCATAATTAAATAACTACTCACGTATATACATACAAAATAATCATAAGTACCTAGAAAATAAAGAAACATAAAGGAAAAATAAGATTACAACAAAAATTGAACCAAATAACTCTTATTATGTTCTTTGCGACTCTAGCAATAAGCTCTTCTAGCTCTCGCGTCAACCCAGTTGACTCCTCTGGCTGGTACTCTCAAATAGCAATAAACTCTCTCAAATTGCGAACTCCTATGTTATGGAAGTCTAGGGTTTATATAATTATTCAAGTCGGTTTTCTAAAAGTGGATGATAATTCTAGAAAACAATTTCTCCCTTTTTAGCGACCTGGTGTTGTTGCTAGCGGCTTGCTGAGGTTTTTCTGCGTCGCAAGTCTCATCTGCTATATGTTGAGCTCTTCTGTGGGTCGTCAAAAAAGTTGATGGGTTACCAGTCATGGTCTGAGATGTGATTTTTCCGTTCTTTCAAGTTGCCGCACCACGTAGATTCTGTAAAAAAGGAGAGAGACAATAGCAATACCTAACTTCTATCCTAAATTATCAAAATTAAATTAGAAATACATATATTCAAGTGTAATTAAGTACTAAACCGAATTGGAATATATTGAGATACTATTTAAGGAAGTTTTTTACATTGTGCAGTTTGATGTCCAAAACTTGATCCACTTAATTAATTTATGGACAAACAGTGAACTTTAATCGATTAGAAGATGAATTGAACACGGACGAGATATTACTGTATATTATGAATTTTATGAAACTTAATTTAATCATGGATTCAACTCTTCATTATTGGAATGAAAGGGACTTAGACTGCAACCCGTCCATCGACGGCCCTGCTGCTGTATTTGCATAAAAATATGCAAGGGCACTACTGACACAAGAGTTTACTTTGATTAACTATGCATGGAAATGCTAGAAAATCATTCCGGTAACCATCAACTACTAATAAAATATATATAGGCGGCTCCATGCATGGCGAACGACATCCCTCTGGATAGAAATCCAGTGGACTTTCTTGCAATCTGAGCCGTCCGATTTAATCTCAACTATGATGGATGCCCGGCCCGTGAATAATATCAGATTGATAAGCTCGAAAAAATTTTAATTATTGAAAATAAATCAGACGGATCAGATGCGAGGAAGTCCACTGAATTTTTTTTTTAGGATACGGTTGTGCTCCCGGGTACCCAAATCAAATGGTATCACTTATTAATCATACAATATTTCCGATACTCGGAAATTAGGTACATTCTTCACGAAATGGACCATCCTGACCCATTAAGATAATAAGAAAGGAGATTATTTAAATACAAGAAAGCGCTTATCCTAGGTAGGTGCCTACAGGGGATCCCAGCCCTCACATTTGAATACATGTTTCGTGAGGTATACTTGGTGATGTAAATTTACATGTATAGCATAGTAATTAAACATCTTAAAGTATGTCATTACAAATATTCTAGTCTGTGTTATATTGTAATTTATGGTACTCAGTTTTTGAAATTTATGTACCACAGATACAAATAGAATTGTATGACACAACATAATATGGGCTCCGTTTGGATAAGTGTGGGAAGAAAGAAAGAAGGGAAGAAGTGAAAAGAAGTATTATGAAGTGTGTAACTTTGTGAAGAGCTTGGATTGTTTATAATTTTTTTTCTTTCATTCTTCCTACTTCTTCTCAACCATCCAAACGGAGGCATGAGTAGTAGACGTGGATTGATAAATTCTGGATGTGTTTATGCTTTCTTTCTTACCGTAGTATTAACAATTTTTTTTTATTATGAGATGATTCGATAAAATCAAAATTTCTTAATTCGAATAAAGTAATTTGTCATTTTATATTATAAATTATATGTCAAAGTATTAATGTTGTATGAAATAGATAATTTTTTGTTAATTTCATGACTACTATAAGATAAATAATGAATTGTTCAAATAATATTGTAAATTTCTGATATGATTTAAAATATATATAAAAACTATAAATGTAAATGAAAATATGGATGTTGTGTATTTGATAATGAAATTATCCATCTGTTAACGATAATTATTTATCTATTAAATAAATTACACAGTCGTTAACATATATTGTATAAATTTCTATAAAATTATTAATAACTTTTTCGTATGAAATGGAACATAAAAAAATATGAACAATTATTATTTTCAGTTAAGATATACGTAATATTTATTAACCGATAAAAAATGCAAAATTATGGGAAGATAGATAGAGTAACCTGTTGTTACTTGTTACTCTATGCTTAATAAGAAAGCAGATTTAAAAAAGAAAAAAAAGAAGTCGCTACACACGTTGCAAAAGAGCTAGTGCCACACGAGATAGAGGTTCCTTTCTCCTTTCAAACTTCCACGCTGAGTCTACTAAACAGGTAGTCGCCACTGAATATGACTCAACTGGGGGAGAGAGATCCAAAAATTCTTGTGATTCACAGTCTTTATCATCTTGGATCAATTTCTAAACCAAATGGAACGTAACCCAATTTCAAACCAAATCTACAACCGCAATCATTCTAGAATTAAGCATCCTCAGCATGAAGCCCAGCTGCTCAATGCCTTCTCTCTTTGTTCTCCTTTTCTCTGCCTTTTGCGTATTGTTAACTTTCTCCAGCCTCCGAATCGCATGTGTCCCATGCATTACTCAGCCTAAGCCTGATACCGACGACTTCGATCCAACACTTATGCAACTTGCTGAGGTCGATATCGGAGCTTCCATTGTAAGACGGGATGCAGAACAACTAAGCCAGAACAAATTCTCTGGTGCACCGGTGAAATACCAATCAGCGGCACTCCAAACGCTTAGTGATTGGATCGATAAAAACTATTTTGAGCCAGATATCATAGCACAACTAGTAAATCAGATCAAGACACCCATTGACCGGCATAACGGTAACAACAATTCTAACAAACTCTATTCGAGCTGCGCTGTTGTTGGAAATAGCGGAATCCTCTTGAACTCAAACAATGGAAAGCTAATAGACAGTCATGAATTTGTGATCCGTATCAACAATGCACCGACTTATCCCTACGTTGAGCATGTCGGTTCCAAGACCAGTCTTTCCTTCATAAATAGCAACGTGCTTGATCAGTGCACAGTATACGATCAATGTTACTGTCGTGCATATGGTGAACCTGTGCCCATGGCAATGTACATATGCCAGCCCAGACATTTCATTGACTATGTAGTTTGCAAGAACTCATCGGGGACCCTACTGTTTGTCACAGACCCTCGATTTGACATGCTTTGTGCGAGGATTGTAAAATACTACTCCCTGAAGCAGTTTGTGGAGGAAACAGGAAGAAATGCTGAGGAGTGGGGGGATTTTCATGACCGGCAGATGTTTCACTATTCGTCGGGTCTGCAGGCAGTGATGCTTGCATTGGGAATTTGCCGGCAGGTGAGCCTTTTTGGATTTGGAAAGCAAGAGGGAGCGCACCACCATTACCATACACGACAGAAGGTGGAGCTCGATCTTCATGACTATGCGGCTGAATATGCATTCTACGATGATTTGGTCAATCAGCCGGAGGCAGTGCCTTTCCTAAATAAGGTCCCCGGTTTCAGCCTACCTAAGTTTGTAGTCTATTATTAGGAGAAGAAGAAGGTGTCATCCTTTTTTTTTTTTATTTTCTTGTTGAGTGTTTTATACGTACATAAATAGGAATCGATCGTTTTTCTTCTGGACAGAAAATGATAGGAAACGTTTATTACCTTTGTTTTGCTAGCTGCCTTGCAATTATATTCTTCCTTCACGTTATTAGTAATTAATTTGCTCTTGATACATAAATTATGTGAATGAATAACTTGATAGGACAGAGTTATTAGTTTTCGCCTTTTCGGAGTCTTTCTTATAGGACTCTTTCAGAGTAAAAGATACACTTCTGCCAGAAATAATCTTTTGAATTTGAAAAGTAACATTAAAAAAAAAATAGAATGTATAGTAGTTAAATTTTCTGTTTTTGGTTGAGTTGCTGATTCTTTCTTATTTTCTTATTTGACATGGAAGAGTAAACTTGAATTACTATATTAATTTTTCGATCATGTAGGAAGTGCAATTACGCAATTATTAATTTTTATTAATTAAAATAAATAAAGTAAGAAAATGTACACAATATATAGATTTCATTCTCTCAGTTTTCTCTCGTCCCGTATCTTTTACTTAATTTCTTGCTTCTCGTTTCCGGCCCATCGACATTTCGCCTAATTAACAAAGTCAAATATAATAAAAATGCAACTATATTTTTGTGCAAAAGGACATTCAATGTTTTATATTCAAATTATGTTAGCTCGGAAAGGTCATAATAAAATAAAGATAAAGATAATATACAAACTTGAGTGCACCAAGATAAATATATAATTATGAGTTTAACCTCAAAACGTACAAAGAATTAGAATCAAATGGCAAATTCAACAATTGATCGATATATATTAATATCTAATTGATGAAGCATGTTCATTTCAATTTTTTATTTTAACTTAATTCATTTTGTATCCGATTAATAGTTTTAAACTCCAAAAAAATGAAATTAAGCCAAAATAATTAATTGTTTAAGATTAACCTCTTAATGTCAAACAAAATAAACTTATAAAATTAAACAAATTGAAATGAACACATCTTGTCAATACATGCATAAATATTAATTGTTTGAAATCCGTGTCATGATATATTAATTTGAAAGTATCCTCACAAATATCCTCAATATGTAGATTCGTACTAACTTTGTAAATATTTAGGGTAGGATTGCAAATTTAGCAACTAGCCCATGATCGAATCGAGTTGATTCGAATAAGCTCAATTTTGATTTTCTCGATTAGACTTTTTGCTAATAAGTCGAGCCCTAGCTTAAGTTTGAAATTTCTTTAACATTGATTCCTAATAACTGGACACATTATTGCGATAATTAGCTTCCTAGGTGTTCGCTTTTCTAATACAAATGTATTTTTTGTTTCAAATTTATCATAATGATCAAATGAGATTTTATCTCACCTTACAGTTAGTTTTTTAAAGATAGCAGAAATTTGTCCCTCAAAAAAGAAGATAGCAGAAATATAATAAATTATAATAATGAAGCTCACTTTGCGTTTTAGATATGTTTGAACTTGATAACTCAAATTAAGTTTTAATTTGAGATTTTTTTTTTTTGCCTTCTATACATACAAAATGCTAAATATTTTTCTCTTTAAGTTTCTTTCTATATGTTGCTTTATTTTATAAAACGTCATTTTTTTTTGTCTTTAGCTGCTTTTGCAGTGATCATCCAGTATTCAAAATTTAAGACATATTGCAGCACCTCCGCTTCATTAGACATTGACTATAGTCCTGCAAAAATATGACAAGTACCTTCCAGAATGAACGAAAACGCATCTCCAGTTAACAAACTATTGGAGGGCCGATTCAATCCAAATGATTTCTTCTTTTCTAAGCTCCTTTTCAATAGAATGAAGTTTCCATAACCTAACCTCGTCTTCTAGCAGCTCAACACGAAAATCGAGCAGAAATAATGTTATTGTCGCATAACCTACATATGTGGCAGTTTGCGAAAAGTGTCAAATGTTTAGTCACTTTAGTGTCTCAAGAAACTTTTGGAGGAGGCTCCTATTGAATTAATTTAATTTTATAAGCAAAAAGTAATTAGTAGGATGTAGGTTTTTTCCTTCTCGGCAACAGCTGAATTGCTTGTCAAGGAGATTTTAACAACGCGCTCCCTCTCCAACGGTCAAAAATCCTACTTATCTCCAATATTGGGAGCACCCCAACCATGCCTTTTGGAAATGTTGGACTTGGTGTTATTATCTCTGTGCATATGCTACACTGCCAGAAATCTTGAAAACATTTCTAATCAATAAAAAAACTAAATTTATGGGTTTGAATTTCTTGAAGAAAGCAGGAAGAATAAAAATATCAATTTAGATTAAATTATTTAATAAACATTAAAGCTGACAATTTTGTGAACCAACTTTTCTCCCAATTTCAGTAACAAAAATGTAAAGAGAACACCAAAGCAACTGAGGTTCCTCGCTTATTAAATGCTGTATTGGGTCCATTTGAATTTACATCCAAGCATCATCTGTGGAGTCGGCTCTGGCCCCACCTCTGGGGCAGAAGAAAAATTAATAAAAGGAGCTATGCTCTTAAATTAGATTCAGGCACATAGACCAGTAGCTTGCATGAAGTGAATGCAAGTGTAAAACAGAGAAGGAAATTAACTGCACCTTGTCCTGCTCGAAAGTGTAAGCTCTTTTTCACCAATTCATTTGCTTTGTTCTATCTTGGAATTTTCTTGATAATAAAGGTCAGTAGTTTCAGTGGTTTAAGAAGGTTGATTCTGCTGTTGTGTAGCACAATTATCTTACATTTTGTGTTGTATGCAGTATGAGATTATCTTCTGAAACAAGTAAAGATTCAGGAGCTGAATACTATGCCAGGAATGGAGCTATTAGTAAATTGGAAGAATTGAATGTGATTAAGCAATCAGATGATATTCATGTACAGGGAAAGCAATCTCGAAGAGCAAGATACATTTATGGCTTTATATTCTTTGCAACAAACTTAGTAGCTTGGTTTTTCAGAGATTATGGTGCTAAGTTTCTCCATCCACTTCACAGTAAGTATTCCATGCCTAACAATTTTTTACTTTTTTTTATGAAAGGCCGGTGGTCAAGCACCTAACTTGAGTTGGTAATTACAAATTAATATAAATGTGAAGTACATAAATTAGAAGTATCATCTTTTTATCAAGGTTTGTGTAATTTGACCAGAAAAATTCACAATGTTTGTATAATAATATTTACCTTAGTGTACTTGAATTAGTCATTCCTTTTTGGATATAGTGGCATTGAAGAATTCCAAATTTAATTTTATCTTAATAAACATCAGTGTCCTATATATTGTAGTAGTACTTAGTTGGAGGAATAGATTGCATAATTTTGTATCAGTTAGGGACTTAATTTGGCATCTTCTTCAATGTAATCTCAATTCATTTCAATTTCCGAATTAGATTCCAGCAAGCCAATTTTTTTTAAAAAAAAGATGAATAAAAATCAAATACTTAAACTGCTAAGTTAAGAATGGTACCATGTTCTGTTGCTGATTCATTCTTTCTGTCTTAGTTCATTAATATATTTATAATTGTATATTTACACTATTTTTATTAATTTTCAGATCTGAGAGCATGCAAAACCGACCAGGATGAATGTTTTCATGCGGGAGGTGTCCTTCGTGTGAGTTTTGGGTGCTTCGTATCCTTTTGATTTTTAAATACAATAGATTTATTTATAATTATGAGGGAAAATAAATCGGATATCCCAAATGGCTTCTTTGCATCACTTATAATTATTTGCAGATGGGCCTTAACTAAAGTTCTTCAGATATTTTTCGTGATCATGTTTGCTACCACATCTGGAGCACGCAAGCTTCACGAATTTCAAAATACATGGCATTCTAGATGGTGGATTCTGAAACTTGTTTTGTATTTTACCTCACTCATAGTTCCATTCATCATTCCCAAGTCCTTCGTTCTAGTTTATGGTATGTCAAAGACTTAAAGTTCTCCTTCTTAAATTCAGTTTGGCAGAGAAAAAAGTAACTTAACTTAATCATCTGATTAATCAGCATTTTTGTGATATAAATGTCCTCGTCTTTCCTTTGTGTAGGTGAACTTGCTCGAATTGGTGCCGGGTAATTGCATTTCCATTACATCTTTGCTTCTGTTGTTCATCATATGCAGGCTGGTACAGTACTGGTACCAATATTCTCAAAACTGAGATGCGAACTCTCTACAGGATATTTCTTCTCCTTCAGTTAATAAGCATGCTCGAGTTCATAGCTTGGTGCAATTCTAATTGGATGCCACATCCACAATCTAAGAAATGGTATATCATGATTGCTTGGTAAAATTATCATTCTCTTGTAATTATAATTTGCATACAGTTAACAATAATTTCGGTGGGAGCAGTGGATTCTCTGGGTTGATTTTGGCAACTATTTCCTTCCTAGCATCCTTTGGTGGCATAATCATGATGTATGCTTCGAATTCAACATGTATATTCAATATCTTTACCATTACATGGACTGCTATTTTGGTCAAGGTCATGATGGGAGTATCACTGCACTCAAAGGTATGTTCAACATGGAGTTTTTTATTTTATATTTTATAAATCTATTTTCAAATCTGCATTTATTTTGAAATGTTGTTTACTATAGGTTAATGAAGGGCTTCTTTCTTCTGGTATAATGGGCTCATACATTGTTTATCTTTGCTGGTCTGCTATCCAAAGGTTTTAACTGTTCCTGAAAATTAACAAAATCTACTGGAAATTTACCATAGTGATAATTATCTGACAGAATCTTGTAGTGTTTGCATTTTTTTTTCCATTTTTGGTTTGTTTTCTTTAGAGTGGATTTTCTTTTTGAATTGTAGTGAGCCACAAACTGGAAAATGTCAAGCACATTGGAGATCGAACAAAGACAGTGACTGGAGTACAATAGTGGCAAGAAAAAAAAAATTCTCATTTATCTTATTTGCCAGGAAACCTGTAAGATTAAGTTTTATTTAATTTTAAACTTTCAATTTGCAGGGATTTTTAATAGCCATCTGTTCAATTGTCATGGCGACCTTTTCCACTGGAATTGATACAAGATCATTTCAGGTATTAATTTATTGGGTAATAAGGTGAAAAGGTCAAGTTCTAGTATTAACTAAATCTGCTTTTTGTTTTTTCAGTTCAGAAAAGATCAAGTTCAATTAGAAGATGACATACCATACAATTATGGTGTCTTCCATTTTGTATTTGCCATGGGATCAATGTACTTTGCTATGCTTTTCATCAGCTGGGATCTCAAACATCCAACTAGAGAGTAAGTTTTCATCTATTACTGTTGTACCAATCATATCAGGAACAGTGACAGTACCCAACTACCAATGCACTTGGTACTGGTATGTACTGGCATTTGCCAGACCAATTGTCTCAGGTTTGTGATATATAAGGACATTCAAATATCACTTCAAATATGAAGAATTCTATATATTACATATAAGTTTGCTAAAAAACGTATGATTTGGTTTGGGAAGATGGAGCATGGATGTAGGATGGGCAAGCACCTGGATCAAGATTATCAATGAATGGTTCGCTGCCAGCATCTATTGTAAGAAAATTTTATAATTTTACCCTTAATTATTACCATCTTCAATAGTTGTTTCCATTACCAAAAGTATTTACAATGTTAACCAATGCAAACTTCTCTTGCTTCTATTTCCCCCCTCTTCATAATGTGTTGGTTTAGTATTTTTGCTGAGGTACCAATTAGAGGTACAGTGCAATTCCAGTAGGCGCTTGTAGGAATTTCTGTAATTTTGTTGCTTCTTTAATGGAAGTGGCAGAGTAGTAATACTCTGTTTGTTTCAGAAAAGAAAAAAGAAAAAGAAAAAGAAAAAGAAAAAGAAAAATAAAAAGAAAAAGGAAAATGAAGTTGTACAGGGACTGTAAATCAGCTTAATTTTGAAGTCCGCTGAAAAAATAAATTCACAAAATGTTATGAAGTTCGTAATGAATCAGTTATATCGCACCAGCACAAAGATGTTATGACCTGTATTATCTCTGGCTATCAGCATGACTACTGTTATTATTAATTGTGCCATTTTATATCTCTTGTAGTGTGGAAATTATTATCTCCTGTTATGTCAAAGAAGGTTGAAGATGGTGAGGAATCTGCACAACATGTTCCGCCGTCAGTATAGATCTCTACAGTTTATCCTGTTCAGACTTACAAAAATTTAATGCATTAGAAGCCATCATTTTTGGAAATATAATGTAATAAAAAATCCATTAAATTCATGTAATTTTTTATTTTTGTCATTCGTTACGTCAAACTGATTATATGGTCAGGGCCGAGGCCGACTCATGGACCGTCAAAGAAAAGTTTGATCTATTGACAGGAATAGGAAGCCCAATGTTGTGGAAATATCTACAAAAACACAACTTTTAATGGGCCTATTAAAATACATTGGGTTTTAAAAGGAAAATCAAGGTGTGTTCGGCTGCACAAAATAAGAATTCAGATAAGAATCAGTTCTAAATTCTTTATTTTTGTGTAGATCAAACAACCATGAAATAAGGAATTTGGACCCTTATCCATATTCTATCAAAATCATAGTATTAGAATAAAGAATTTGGACAAACAGGTATTTCGAGATTCTAATTCTTATCCTTATTCTACGCCCTTGTGGGATAATCCACCGAATCACATTACTTTACAGGAATAAAGATGTTATGAGTAATACATATTGTCTTTCCTATTTTTTTTTTTTTTCAATATATGTCATGTTAAAGATAATATCTACTACCGTGCTAAAATTTACTCTGAAGACAATATGAGGAAACAAATGTTAGCTAAACTAAAATATGAAGGCACTTGGCTGTTGAGGTTAGGCACACTAGACATCCAAAGAAACCCTAACCAACTCCGAGATTTAGATCCAGAAAATCAAAATTAGTCAAAGAAAAAATGTTAAAGTATATCATTTCACACTTTGTATAATATGCATGACTTCTTCAAGTCACTTGAGCTCTCACATGCACATGTGCCGTTGTGCTTTTAAAAACAGTACCAAATTGGAGACATTTCTCTTGTTTATCGCGTTGACCCCTCGCTTTGTACACCTATTTCGTACAACTCCGCATTTGCGACGACAATTTGTCTTGGTTTGTTAATTAAGCTTCTTAAGTTTCCTATATACCCCGTTGGAAACCGAAAATTTCAAACCCTACTTTCATTATTTATATATTTTTCTCTTCCATTTCCATCGCTGACACAAGTTCTCTGTTAGAGCTGTCAATAGTCATCCGTTTCACACGTTTCCGTTCCGTCCGGAATAGAACGGAAATGGAAGAGTTTTTTGTTACGTTTTAGCACACGAAAAGAAAACGGAACTACGATATTGATCCGCGGAACGTCGAAATGGAAAATTTTAGTGTAAAATTAACGCGGAACAGCTGATGGAACGAAATTTCTGTGGAACGAAATGAAACGGAACGAAAACGAAACTGGTCATTTCTGTTCCATCTTTAACGTTTGACAGCCCTGTTCTCAGTAACAAATTAATTAAGTGGAACCCACCACTGAGTTCAGATCTGATTAGGAATAATTTAACAATGATGCACGAGTGGAACCATTAATCTTTCATGTTGGAGTCATCTTCAGTGAAACAGTGAAACTAATTGTGTTGATCTCAATAAAAATCAATGGTTCAAATTCTTTATACCTGATGGTTTGATACCTGCGTGAATCCTCTGACAGGAATGGTTTGAAAATTTCTGGAGGTGCAGGCTTCATCTGGTGCATTGTTTTTCAGGTATTTTAACAAAAAATGCGATGATTTAATTTGCCATAGCATACTCGCTCAGGCGAATAGACTGTTGTCTTTCAGTTAGTTTATATTAAATTTGGAAACTTGGAATTTGAAAATGTAACACTTATACATTTATTATCTAATAATAACAAATAATTCAGAATCAAGGGCATAACTACATGAGGCAGTTACATCTCCTGGTCTAATTTCTAAAAAAATGTTTAAACTTGTTATGCTCTTTTAGGTGAAAAGAATCTAGAGCGTGCGGTTCAAAACTTCAAATACTTGTGAGTCTAGTCCACCATTATTTTTTTATCCTATTTTATAGGAATTTCTAGTTTCCCCTTCAGGTTCAAACTCATTTTTTTTCCCAGTTCTAATCTGAAATCATCGTTTTTGTTCCGAACCACATTTTCTGCATAAAACATACAACCACTTAATTCACTCGAACCTTCATATATATTTTATAGGAAGAATTTTATTTTCTTAGAAAACTGGCTTTGTGTTAATATATATATAATTCTCAGAATATAGCCTTGATTAATATAGTTGATATCATACAGCCATATATTGAAATCTGACTTTCCAGGTAATCATGTGGCATTAAAGATTAATTAAGCAACTGAAATAAAATACTTTCGCAATTGACTATATATATACACACGCACTATATATATATAGTATAGATTGTTTATTAGTGTGTATATTGATAGTGTTTTAAAAAAGCTAGAGACTCATAGTTGGTCACTAAAGAAAGCAAGAGACTCAACATAAAATGAAATTTGTTGCCTCTAGATAAGTGAGGGAGTCGCTAGATAATTTCATCAATTGTCAATTGTACTGTAATATTAGTTTTAGTATTTACCATATATCAGCAACTCATTCTCTCTCTGTATGTATAGAGAGAGAGAATGACTAATGTGTAATTTATTTTCTATCGACTCGTTTTTCGAGATCTAAATTAAAACGGTCAATCCAAACCATTCAAGTTGATCATCATATTGAAATATTATTGGAGAACAAATTTTAGATTTTTTCGAATTTTTTTACTATTTATTATGATATTTTTCAAATTGAACGGCTTGAAATATAACACTTAATTAGGTGAAAAAGTTATAGAACGATTAATTAATTAGGCCTGACCTATATCATTATCCTAAAAAAAATATTTTCCAATCTGTTTTTTACCTCACATCTTCACAGCATTAGTGCGCTAAAGCACACGACAACGCACTATACTAAAATTGAATGGATAAATCTAGCACGTAACAGAAAGGATAATGAAACTATACTCGTTTGAACGATATTTCAATTTTCTAGTGCTTTAAAGGAAAGAGTTAAAAACCAGGCCAAACTTTGTTTTCCTCTTTTAGCTCTGATTGCGGTGTTTAATTAAAATGGGCTAAACTAGCTAGATCTACGCTTCTTTAGGTAAGATATTTCCTTGGAAAAGAACCAACTTAGAATTATGAAAATGAGTTGTTAAAAGTGAGTGAGATTAATATAATTAAGTTGGCTTCAATTAAGTGACAACCAATAGTTTTCGAGTTTTAATTTCTTTTTCTTTATGTGGTTACTGGTTAGGCAACCTAATAACGAGTACGTTCAAACCAAACTGTACTTGGTAAAAAAAAAATAATAATGCCTCCGTTTGTATATGTTCAGAAAAAGTAGGAAGAAGGAAGAAGAGAAAAAAAAATTATAAACAATTCAAACTCTTCATAAAGTTATACACTTTTTAATACTTCTTCCTATTTTTTTCTTTCTTCCCACACCTATCCAAACGAAGCCAATAAGAAGATAGATCAAATAAATTTAGCGAGAATAATTTGTATTAATTAACTTCATGAAATGGTTTTGTGTTCTCCGTATTACATAATCCATGGAAGCCTCTGCCTCTCGAATGGCATACGGGTTGCATGTATAATTCATGCTCACAAAGAATAATGGTTAAATATCGTCAACTTAAAATTTTTCTTTAGTTTTGTTTTCGAAAATGATATCTCAGAATTGGTGTGAAATAGGATGACAATACATGAGGTCCTCAAAAGAAAAGAAAAAAAAGCAAAGGAACAGAAGTCACGAAAATGAGACGAGAAAAAGAAGTATGGAGTTGTCAGTTGTCACTAGTCACTACCTCCCTAGTTCCACATGGACGCCTAATCTAATAACCTACTCTCACGTGCCGATTTGGAAACCACTTTCGAGCTCTTTAGTTGTCAATTATCTAAGATAGAAATAAAGGAAAAGAAAAGTTATCTGATCTTGGCTGTTAAGGATCTCCCATGATGTCGTCAAGCAAATCACTGGGAGTAAATTTGATCGCCACTTGCATCAAATAAAAGTTGACATAAGTCGTATTTTGTAATGTCATGTTAAAAATTTGCGTCTTTTTTCGTGTTAAATAGAGCGCTTTACTTAAAATAATACATATGCACATAACCAATTATATATGTAGAGAGAGAGAGAAATTCTATGTTACATCATGATGTATTCAGATTTTTGTACATCGCGATTATATTTGTCGATAGTTTTATAAATTGACAAATTTAATTACACCAATCCAATTTATATATTTAAGTCTCATAAAAAATATAATTTTATATTTTTTCAATTTTTTACTATTTTTTCGATTTTTTTTACAGGCTCTTTTTGGAATTTTCTTATTATTAGCCGGTAAAAAAAAAGTTTTAGAAAATTCGAAAAGAAATTTAAAAAATATATAAAATTTAATTTGTAATGAGATTTCAATATGTATATTAGATTGGTTTAACTAAATTTGTCAATTTATAAAATGATTGACGGATAACGATCGTGATGTACAAAATCCTCAATACATCACGATGCACCATAGCATATATATATATATATATATATATATATATATATATATAGAGATTGGCTAAAGTATACTCCAGCATATAGATAGTCCGTATGCTGGAGTCGTTTCTCACAATCTAAAATGCATACAGTCGATCCGAAGCTTTCAAATTGTTCTCCATATTGAAATCTCCTAGGAAACTAAAATTTACATTTTTTCGAATTGTTTTGCTATATATTATGCTATTTTAAAAAAACATTGTAAAGGAGTTGTAAATGAGTATTTCTGGCCCTTCAATTTAAAAATAGCATAATATATGGCAAAAAAATTCGAAAAAATGTAAAATTTGGTCTTGAAGGATATTTTTACATGGAGAACAACTTGAACGATTTGGATCGACTGTTTGAATTTTAGATTTTCAGAAATGACTCTAGCATACGGGTTTGATCCGTATGCTGGAGTATACTTTAGCCAATCTCTATATATATATATATATATATATATATATAGATTGGCTAAAGTATACTCCAGCATATAGATAGCCCGTATGCTGGAGTCGTTTCTCACAATCTAAAGTGCATACAGTCGATTCGAAGCTTTCAAATTGTTCTCCATATTGAAATCTCCTAGGAAACTAAAATTTATATTTTTTCGAATTTTTTTACTATATATTATGCTATTTTAAAAAAATATTGTAAAGGAGTTGTAAATGAGTATTTCTGGCCCTTCAATTTGAAAATAGCATAATATATAGCAAAAAAATTTGAAAAAATGTAAAATTTGGTCTTGAAGGATATTTTTACATGGAGAATAACTTGAACGGTTTGGATCGACTGTTTGAATTTTAGATTTTCAAAAACGACTCTAGCATACGGGTTTGATCCGTATGCTGGAGTATACTTTAGCCAATCTCTATATATATATATATATATATATATATATATATAGCAGCGTTCCGCTGCCATAATTTTTTGGTGCCACAATTTACCACAACTTCATATTTTATCCATATTTAAAAATTTTAAAATTCAAACGTTGAATCTAAACTGTGATCTTGTTCAATTTAACGAGCGATGTATTTCTATATAAGTTTTATAAAATTTGAAGTCGCTTTGATAATCGATCAACTCATCAAATGATGAACGTATTAGAATTAGTATGTCATAATTAACTAGATTCATTCATTTGTTGATCACTTGATCGAGTATCAAACTGACTCCAAATTTTATAAAATTTATATAAAAACACATCGCTCGTTAAATTGAACAAGATAAATGATTTGGATTCACATCTCACGGAAGATTTTTTGTGATGTATCTCACCATAGCTAAACTATATATATATATATAGAGAGAGAGAGAGAGAGATTTGCTATGGTGAGTCGCATTCAAAAACTCCTAGATCTGGTTCAAAATAACCGATCTAAACCATACAACATGATTTTCCTATTGAAATATCCATGTAGACCAAATTTTATATTTTTTTTAAAAATTTTAAATATTTTTTATTTTTAAAAACTGCTGTTTTTGAACGGTTTAGAACTAATTAGATTAACCATTTTCTAAAATTTCAAAAAGGGACTTAAAAATTTTGAAAATTATAAAATTTGGTCTACATGGAGATTTCAATAGTGAGATCGTATTAAACGGTTTGGATCGATCATTTTGTACCAGGTCTAGGAGTTTTGAGCGCGACTCACAGACCCTTGATAAGTCGCGACTCACCATAGCAAAACTCTCTCTCTCTCTCTCTATATATATATATATATATAATACATTAAGGGTCATGTTTAATATGGTTGTATGACCACTATTACATTATCTTCAATAATAAACTAATAAAGGGACGGAACCAGGATTTTCAAATAGGAATGGCGAAATATTATAGTATGGATTCTTATAAGTTTTTAGAGTGTGCCAAATAAAAAATTTGTTATATTTTAAAAAAAATTTACATATAATATTTAAACGTATAAGGGACTGTTTTAAAAAGTTGAAGTGTGCTGAGCACACTTTGTAATATATACTTATAGTTCCGTCTTGCTAATAACTATAGATTGAAATCAAAATATATGTTGAATTTTGAAGTCAACAATATGTATTGTAACATCTTATGTAGATGAATTTAATAGTTCACAATCTAACACAGAGTCACGCAAAAATTTAATTATATATGATATATGTAGGTCTGATTCAATTTCTATAAAGAAGCTACGCGATATCAATATATACAGATAAAAGAAAACAAATAGCGGTGATAATATTATATATTTATTTACGCTATCTATGCTTAATTATGACCATAAAAATAAATATAGCAAAAAATATGTCTAAACAAAAGTTATATGGGAAATCCATGTCTAATTGATGGAGAACAATGTAAAAAAAAAAATCAATAATCCAAAGTTTGATGTGATTAAAAAAAAAAAAAACTACGAAAGGAAAGAATTGTATGTACAAATATTTAAGCAAAAGTCGCCTTAAAAATGTTGCTTCAAATGGAGCTGGTGCTCCTTGGGACACTGTTGGTTCAACGAAAGATATTATCCATTTGCTAACATTTTATCCTTATGCTATTTTATTTCTTTAATTTTAGTATCGTACATTCAATATATATGAATATATTATATTAGAGTTTCGTATGCTCAAAATTTAAATCCGGTTAACCCGTATAATCCGCATGCCAAAAAATTAGATTAGATGAGGTTACAGATGAGTGGATTAAGAAAAATATAAACTTAATACAATCAAGTTGGATTATATTTTTTTCAACAACAAAATATCTTAATTTAGGCGCTAAAAACTCTACAATTAACCTATGGATAGCAACGCAGGAGCCCTTGTGGTGCCTGGCCGAACCCGGGCGTACCATAGTTGAATAAAAAACGATAGAGCAAAAGGTGAGAGTAAAAAGTAGAGGGGTGCTTAGGGAATCACATCCTCTACCGACCTTTTAAGGTTGGTAGAGTGACAACTTTCGATCTAAATCGTTAGATCTAATCTCAACGGTTAAGGGAGCCCCGTGCATGTAACTGAGATTGATAGGCCCGAAAAATCTTAACCGTCGAGATTAGATCGAACGGCTCGGATCAAGAGTTGACCCTCTACCAACCTCAAAAGGTTGGCAGAGGATACCCTCCCGGGTGCTTAGTAGTGGACAACTTGGATTGCCAATGCTAATGGGAAGTGGGAGTGGTAGCTGCCTTTTCAAACTCTTAATTACCTCCTCACTCACTCACTGCCTCACTCAGTGTTGGGCGCGTGCCCGTGTGGTTGTTGTCACTCCACCGCATCATATCTCCAGATTCCGATCTCTTCCGTTTCTTGTAAGGATTGTTATCCGGTTATCCCCTTAGTCCTTACCATGATTTGTATCTTGTACCTTTGCTACAATGCTATATATCCCTTTTAGTATGATGTATATCTTGTACCTATGCGCTTGTTGTTTCATTTTGGTTTTTTCCTCTGCAACTTACTCGGGTCTTTGTCGCCTTCTTAAATATTTTACGAGGAATACACATTAGTTTACTATAATTAGAGCATGCCAAATTGGCAAATTAACAAAACCATGTGAGTATTGAGTAATTGACTACTATTTTAGTTGTTGGCCTTGTGTGATGCTAATTTCTCACCGAGTCAATTTAATCCAATTTAAAAATTTGTAGGGTTAAATAAACCCTGTATGTGCCTAAATTTTACAATTAGTGGAGATCACGAGTTTGAAATTCAGCTGGAGAAATTTTGTATCGATATTAAATTTAGAAGGATAGAGGCTTGACCCTTTTTGCAAGTAAAAACAAAATATAACCAGACCAATTTATTATATACGAGGTTGCTTCTCATTATTGAAAAGTGGTTGGGATATATATATAATTCTTACTCATTTAAAAAAAAATTAACAATACGGAGTGAATGTTCTTTATTTTAAATAAATTGATAAAAATCCAATTTGGTTTCTTAAAACTTGATTATTCATTTTGGGAGAAAAAGGAAACTTGAAGTAATAATCATCGTCCATTGATTAACACTCTTAGGAGAAATTTATAGGCCACAGGTACGTACGGATCTTTTTGAAGTAGTTTGCACGTCAATCTTACATCCCTCGTAAACATCTAGAAATGCATAAATGCATTATATATCCTTTTTATTAAAAGAAAAAGATTAGTTGACTATGTACCAAAATACTTCATCCGCCTTTGAAAATTATAATTATAGTGGTACGTGTTTCTATGCTCAGAATTTGACTGCCCCCTAAATACTTCAAAATTCATTTTTTATTATTTTTCAAAATATAAAATTCTAACTTCTAATCCAAACTATTGATGTTATATATTCAAAATAAGGAGCGATGTATTTCTATATAAGTTGTATAAATTTTGAAGTTTATTTGACGTGATCAAGAGAAACATATTAAAATTAATCTATCATATTAAAGTAATTCGTTCATCATTCAATTTTTTAATCAAATATCAAACAAAATTTATATGAAATGCATCAATCTTTAAATTCAACAAGATTAATGGTTAAAATTGACATTTGAATTTAATATTTTGAAAAAAATAATAAAAAGTGAGAACAATTAGGAGCAAACAAATGGTAGACATTGGGATCTCCTCGTAATTATATAACCTTCAAAAAATGAAAATCATAATTATATAAAGTGATATCTCTTGAGATTTTAACATTTAGTCCAAGGTAATGCCTTGATCAACTTTTTTTCATCCTACAATATTTTTTATGATGGATGCTCGCATCGGAGTTTTTTTTTTATATTAAAAGAGGAGGATTTCAATGCCTATTGTGTTCCTCCAAATGTTCCAAAATTCATTTTGTTATTATTGTGTTAAAAATTAATATTCAAATGTTGAGTCCAAACTGTTATTCTTATTCAATTAAATAAATGTTTCTTTTTTATATAAATTTTATAAATTGTCGAGTTCATTTGATACTTTGATCATGATGACAAAACATGAAAGTATTATAATTAATCTATCATAGTTAACAAGATTAATTCATTATTAAATCTCTTGATTGAGTATGAAATGAACTAAAAAATTATAAAACTTACATGAAAATACATCGCTCGTTAAATTAAAAAAGATCAATGGTTTAAATTCAAAATTTTAATTTATTTTCTAAAAAAATATAATAATAAAGTCAGTTTAGAAATATTGGGGGTGCACGAATGGTGGATATTGGAACCTCCTTATATAAAAAACAGCATATCAAATTATACAAATATTAACAAAATTTTAACATTGTTGTAGTGCGCCTTCATCTCAATTGCAAAATAATAACAATAATTAATAAATAAATAAATAAAATAAAATGCAAATTGCAACATCAACCACATGAATGCAAACTCACAGTTGTCAAATTTTCAAACTTGCTAATTGTAAATCGATACGAATTCGTTGCATCAGCATGCAATTGATAAATAATTGGCAATTCAAGATATATAATTAATTGTTGAAAATCAAACTGGTATGAATTAATTAAGAATAAATTTTAAATTACTGGAATATATTTCTAGGAGTGAAAATCTTTAAGTTCGATTAACAAGCTTCCTAAATGTCTTTCAACATGTATGGCGCACTCATAAAACTCGGAATTAACAGATCCTTATAAAGTTCTGTTCCACTAACAGAAAAAAAAAGTTTAAATCATTGCCGGATTTAGATAGATGATATGGGAATATTTTCGACAATTAAAATAAATAAATACATTCATATAAATATTTTATTATTATTATTATTATTATTATTATTATTATTATTATTATTATACTTGTAATATTTTAAAAAACAATTGCATACTCGATAACTGCTATATTGTTTACCTCGTTTGGCTAACACATCATACTTCCCTATGACTCCGTTTGGATGGCTTCTTCCCGGAATAAGGAATAAGGAATAACCACTTTTTATCAATAAATTTATTTCTAACCATCCAAATTCTTCACAAAAGTTACACACTTCCCAATAAATTTACTCTTTCCCAATAAATTTCTTCCCTTCTTCCTTCTTCCTATCTTATTCTCAACGCATCCAAACGGAGCTATGTATCATTATTATTATGGTATGGACGTTTTCCAAAAAAAAAAAACCTTTATTTTACTGACCCCTCGAAATATTTTGTGCCTCGTGTAAAGTTTCGTGTAGCATATACCGTATAGTCGGTATCAGAATATCTGCATGATTCTCATATATGTGAATATCAGATTAAGTTTTTGAACCATCGGCTATTGTTTGGAGTTGATTCATGCATCCAACTAGGCCTCTCAATGTTCCACCGTTTCAGATGTTTTCGTTCGAACGAAATGTTAAACGAAATAGAAAATCTATTTTGTTTCTGAAAATGGAACAAAAACGGAAATAAACAGAACGTTAAACAGAATACGGAAATTGATGAAAATGGATTGAAATCAATAGAAATTGAAGGACAGACGTTAAACGGAACAGAAATCTGTTTCGTTTGACAAAATAGAACGGAAATGAAACATAAATTTCATTCCGTTACTAAAACGGAATGTAAACGGAACACTGAATTTTCACTTACGGTTTCAACATTTGACAGGTCTACATCCAGAGAATTATTATTTTTATTAAAATTTTCGAATTTATAGCAACTTACAGATTCGGATGTAGACAACAAATCATGCATTGAAACGCACAAGTCATATTTTGCACGACCTAACTGATCGTTCAACAAAATCAAATTAGACATCAAATCAAATCGAAAAAATTCCACTCATTGCTTTTGAAAATCAACTAGCGATAACCATCAGATTACCATCAATCGCTCTTGGTCTCTTGGAGTTTGCCGACACAGGAGAGAGAAAAAAGGAAAAGGATAAATCTGCTTGGCTAAGGTGGGACCGACGGCTCAAAAAGGACGTGTATGTGTTCGGCTATCTCATCATGAAATAGGAACCTTTTTTAAAAGAAATAGGAACCTTTTCATGGTTGGGGATTTCTTGACTAGGATATATAAATCAATGTGTAGTTTTGCTCACTGCTCCTATTGTTTGCTGCCAAATGGAGACTATTCAATTTTTTACATCTTTCATTGAGACTATTCAAATAGAAAAAAATTGATTCCTGTTTTTAATCAATCTGAGTTAAAATGAAGAAGACAATCTCAAAATATAAAAAGGAGACAACATGCTTTGCAAAATAGATGCTTTGTAGAATCTTTTACAAAATTATTATCATAAATTTTATTTCGATGATTTTTTTTTTTTGAAACAAGTAGGGTAAAACACCCTACCACTTTCCATTTCAACAAAAAGCAAAGAAGTTACAAACAGTCAATCAAACAACCAGAGAAATACACCCCATGTAACTATCTAATCAGCTGATACACCAAGAACCCATCCCCTTTATTCATTCTAGTCCTTCTAAAGTAAGAAATTACAAACAACAACTAAAACATCAGAAAATAGAGCGCTCAGGCCACATTATCTTCTGCATTCCTTTTTCAAGTTATTAGGCTACTACTGTTGCTGCAGCAGCTCCCCCCTTCAACAGCAGCGGAATCTCTCCAACATCTGGTAGCATAGCCAGCACTTGAGTTGTCAGCTGCTCATTCCAAGCTCCTGACCAGTACCCTAATAGGTCTTTAATCAAGAGAGCAAACGATTTATGTGACACCCCGTCAAATGTCGTAACTAAACGACACACCACGGAGTGCCCACCGCGGATGCCAGCTGCACCCGCAAGGCTTACCAATGATTAATTTACAAATTATAAGTTAACTATATACCACTAATATACATGAAAAATATAAACTTATAAATATTTACTTTACTCTAAGATATATTCTACAAAAACTTATTTAACAGTCTGGTTCATACAGGTTGCTAACCACAATCCAATGGTCTGCTACTCGTCTCGCTGTCCAGCACTCGATTCGAAACCTGGAACCCAAAACCAATTGTGGAAACAATGCAAAAGCAAAGAGTGAGATAAATATAATTTATCTCAGTGCGGTTTTTAGTTCCAGTCACACGAATCTCAATGATACATGTTCAGGAACTAACCACCGTACCAAGTTAAAATAATAATAATAAAATATACAAGCAATACATAAACAAATCAATTATCAAATGCAATCAGTTATAAACAGATGCAATGCAGAGGAGCACGGCTACTTATTCAATTTGCAATTCAAATACAATTTAATATTTCAAAAGCCGGCTCAAATCTGGACAACTATCTAATGCAAGTCTGGTAAACATAAGTCACGATCATAGATCAATCATACAGTTGTCCCTCCCCAAACTCAGGAGGATCAGGACCAGTTTCAGATACAATTTAGACAATCAGATAATCAAAAGTACTACAAGCCGAGAACACTGCCAGATCCGGAATATAAGCGCTTACTTCACGGTGTACAGCCAGGTCTGGGCGCGACCCAAACCCCCGTACAAAAGAAATGAGTGTCTATTCAATCGCACAAGCAGTACATATAACAATTTCAGATTACCAAGTGGAAACCATTCAATATGCATATAATAACAATAATAATAATAATAAACAAATGATAAATGTGCAAATATGTCACATGGATATTCAAACAATTTCAAATATGCAAATGCAAGCACAGTTCAGTCCTGAAAATGCAAATTAAAATTCGTGTGAAATCCGCACCTGAAAACAAGAAGCAAACACAAGCAATCCTAGTGTCACTTTATCGTACCGGCCGTCCTCGGCTCAGATACTCGACCTCAATACTAAACAATAAAAATACTTATTTTCAAATATCTATTCTAATATACAAGTCAAAGTGATTTATTTATAAACAGACCCTAATATAATTTCTACATGTGGTCAGTTTTATAATAAAGCACCATATACTTTAATTTACGATGATTAAACAAATCCTGCTAGTTAGATTCCTTGATTTCATAAATTACAATATATTCAAGCTTCTGTTGTTTCGTACCATACATCCGGATTGAAACCGTTATTAAAAAGGGTTCCCTGTTACACAAAATTAAAAGCTAGCATTTGGTTAAATAAAAACTTGTCTAACAATAATTAGCATAATTTATATAGTACCCAACACAATCAAATCCGTTGTTCAATTTAACAAAATCTCAATTTTCTTATAATTTCCAAAATACAAAAGAGCAGAATAGAAATTATTAAATAGTTTGTAAAGACCTCAATGAAATTCGGAAATTTCAGTTCATTCAATAAATTTAACAAAGAAATCCAAGAAAATAAATAGAAGAATATTCAAAGAATTGTATAAATACCTTATATGTTCAAAGAACTATTGAGTCACTTGTGCACCTCTTCTTGGTACCGGCCCTTACTCCTCTTTATATACCCATACTTAAAGCTCTCTTGATTTTGAGGTTAAGTACAACGACTCTAATTAATTTTTGTTGTTTTATACGAAATTTTTGCAAGAACATCTCTAACTCCCTCGCTACTATTTTTTTTTTTCTTGAAACCGCCTGTAAGTGTTTTGGTGAAGAGAAGTGAAAATGGTATATGGTGATGTATCCAAGGTGAACCGTTTAAAGAAAGTACATTAGGCGGTACTAACTAGATTGGTATGTGGCTGGTTCCTTAAATATCTAAATGAGTACGGTGCACAAATAATTATTTGGAGATAAACATAATACATGCATGGTTCCCATTTGTCATACAAGTGTTTCATAATAAACAAGGACCATGGAAATTCTAACTTAAGACTACATAAAATTTCACTAACAGGACCCTACCTCAAAATGAAATGCAATCTTCTAATTAAAGAAAATTAACTTCATTTTTAATTACTCAAAATTAAATACTATATTTAGAAATACTAGAAAATCTAACAATCTCCTGAAATTTCTGTCTTAATTCAAAAATTGCTAGAAACTATAAGATGTACTAGAAATATTAAGCACCAAAAATCAGAATTCAAATTTAGAACACTCAAACTTTTACAAATAAAAATCTTAAGTGTAACAATTTAGTGGTGTGAGGGGTGCTTTAATTAAAGCACACATCATTGCAGTTTATCCATATCATTCAAACAATAGCACTAACACACAATTGGAAACCATATCTCTGATGTGTATCAACACACCAAGTTGACTGAATCAATTCATCTAAAGATCTAGGTATATTAATGTTGAATTGACCTAAGAACCATTGCCATATCCCCTGATGATGGGAGCACCTAAAGAATAGATGATCAATTGTTTCACTTTTATTACAATAAACACATTGAATGTCGCCTGACCAACCCCTTGCGCTCAGATTTGATCTAGTAAGTAATTTCCTTTTGCTTAAAAGCCAGAGAAAAATTCTAATTTTCAAGGGCAATCTCAGGGCCCAAATTTTACTAAAAAAATCAGATTTTACACCCCCATCATCTATCCAAAGGTACATATCCTTAGTAACAAACTTGCCATCAGGTTTTCCTTCCCATTCTAGTTTATCTGATCTATCAATAGGCAAGTTAGACAGGGAAACCTGTTGTAAATCACACCAATCTAAGTATTGCCTATGAGATAATTGTGTAATAAATCTGACTTTCCTAAAATTATCTTTAATAGCATCACATATAGAGATTTTTTTATCAGAGCAAATGTTATACAGGGAAGGATACAAATTTTGCAATGAATTACCCTGACACCATTTATCTTTCCAAAAGGAGAGATAAGACTTTCTACCAGCAACATAATAACAGTGGATCTTCACCATTGGTTCCAGTTCTTTAAAACTTTTCCAAAATGGAGACCATTTCTGTTGAGATGATCTATTGTGATATTTGATCTGCAAAATTTTTTCCACCAGCCCTGCTAACTGGGATCTAAGTATCTCCAAACCCATTTAGCTAATAGAGCCATGTTCATATTTTTTAAATTTTTTATACCTAGGCCCCCCTCTCTTTGGGTCTACACACAGCTGCCTAATTTTCCAAGTGATATCGTTTCCTCTCCCCTGTATGCCACAGGAACCCTGACCTCACTTTATCTATGTGTTTAAGGACCAAGGCATGTATTTTATGAAATGAGAGCATGTAAATCACAATAGAGAAAAGAACACTATTAATTAAAGTGACTTTACCTCCATAGGATAGAAAATTGGTGGCCCAGCTTTGTAATCTGCCTAGATATTTATCTATGATATGCTGCCAGTCTTGTTTACAAGATCTTTTCCAATGAATTGGAATACCTAAATATCTCATTGGAAATTGAGAGACTTGACATCCAAAAATAGCTGCTAATTGGGATGTTTGGTCCTCGTTTACATTTACTGAGTACAAACCTTTGATGAGTCCAGCTTCTCTCCCCTTTTTAATTATCTGATTGAGACAATCAGCAACCAAGTTGAATAGAATAGGGGAGACGGATCACCTTATTTGAGTCCCCTCTTAGCTGAAAAATAGAGAGTAAGTTCACCATTGATGTTGATACTAATCTCCCCACCAAATAAGATATCTTTTATCCACTGAATCCATCTAGTATCAAAATTCCTAGAATGCAACATTTCGATCAAAAAATTTCCAATTCACCCTATCATATGCTTTAAGTTCGATGACTTTTTTAGTTTGTTAAAATTTTACCTGCACATTTACGGGCGTATTTGCTAGTCTTACAAACATTATTCAGTATTTGAATGAATAAGCTACTATTCAAAATAACAACTTTAAATGTTATTTTGCTTGTCCAATCAAAATATATTACTTACGGGTGGGTTGATAGTACAAATGCGCGTATAACATAGGATGCGTTTGGATGAGAGAAGAAGAAGAGGAAGAAGGAAGATGGGAAGAAAAAAAATTATAAACAATCCAAACTCTTCACAAAGTTACACACTTTCCAATACTTCTTCCCACTTCTTCCCTTCTTCCCTTCTTCCCACACCTATCCAAACGCACCAATAATGGAGAAAAATTTATATGAAATATTATATGTTTGAATAGAGAAAAATGAAAGGGATGGAAACATAATGGAAGTAAAATTAAATATATTTTTTTGTTTGGATGGGAAAAAAATTACGAGGAAAAGTTTTTAATGAGGCGAAGTTCCCTCCGAATATTTTTCCCTTCTTTTTCATTTAATCATCCAACTTCTTTCCCTTTTATATTTATCTTCTCTTTTCATTCTCTTTATTATTCAAATACAGTGTTAGAGTTTAAAATCATTTAAAGATTAACTCTTAATCTTTAAAATTGGAAGACGTATTTCATCTTAACTAAATAACGTTTATAATATATATATATATATATATATATATATATATATATATATATATAGAAAGTTTTGCTATGGTGAGTCGTGCTCAAAATTCTTAGATCTGGTTCAAAATGACCGATCCAAACCGTCCAATACGATTTCCCTATTAAAATCTCTATGTAGACCAAATTTTATAATTTTTTAAAATTTTTAAGTATTTTTTCGAATTTTTTAAAACTTCTAAAACTAATTAGATTAACGATTTTCGAAAATAAAAAATACTTAAAATTTTGAAAAAATATAAAATTTGTTATGCAGGAAGATTTCAATAAGGAGATCATATTGGACGGTTTGAATCAGTCATTTTGAATCAAATTTAAAAGTTTTGAGCGCGACTCACAGACCCTCTTGTGAGTCGTGAGTCGTGACTCACCATAACAAAACTCAAAATATATATATATATTGTAATAATTAAATCTAGTAATGGGATTCAACAGTCAAGGATATATATCACTGATGTTAGATGATGACATAATAAAACAATTGAATAACAATTATGAAATAGTGTTTCTTGTTAAATAAATCGAATATATGTTTCTTAGTTGATTGTGCTAACCATAAAAGGGCCGTAACAATTTTTAATAGAGTTCAAATACAATATCGACATTTCTTTTTGTGCACATTTTAATGATCGCATTCTGTTATAATTATGAGGATCAATAATAAAAATTATTTTAAAATCCAGAAATAAAATTATCCTATCGAGCCAACTAAAGTAATTTTTTCCTTTTTAATAATTCCGAAAATACATTTATAGTGCAGTAAAAGGACTAGTAAATGTTTCTTAATATTTTATATTTATATTCATAAACGGGCTGATAATGATAATCTCCAAGATTCATTACCCACATCATTCTCTAGGTACGTGCTTTTTTTTCATTTTTGAAATACTTTTCCGGCACAAATTCATCTTTTGTATTTCTAGAATCTCATCCTGACATCCAACTCGTCTACCCATCCCCTTCCTTCCTGGTTCTTTCACCCATTCTACTCCTACTACTTATGTTTTCCTCTCTTCTCCCATCTCCTAGAGACCCCCACCCCCTTCCAAAATCAGAACAATTAGTTTACAGAACTAGGACAATTAAAAAAATAATACTAACTGTCATAAAAAAAATTAATTCTCATGGAAAATGTTATTAACTTTCTTTAGAACTATGACAATTAGTTTATAGAACTAAGGACAAATAGTTTACGAACTAGGACAATTACTAAAATAATACTAACTGTCTTGAAAAAAATTAATTGTCCTGAAAAATCTTATTAACTATCTTTGGAACTAGGACAAATATTTTATAGAACCATGACAATTAGTTCACAAAACTAGGACAATTAGAAAAAAATAATACTAACTATTTTGGAAAAAAAAAAAAATTATCTTGGAAAAAAATTAATTGTCCTGGATAAATAAAAAATGAGTATGTGTCAAGGGGCACAACATGGGAGGGGTAAGTAGGCACTAGATGGCAAGAAATGAGGATCAGACATAAATGTAAGAGGATAATTAATGAAGACGCTGGACAAGTTCGTGAAAATAGAAAAAATACTTAATAGATAATTAATGAGGATGCTAAATGTACATCGCAGTGAATGATAATTTTCTAAAATATAAAGAAGTCCAATTTAAATTATTTTTCCCTCCAAAGAGATTTGCAAATGTTAACAATTTGGTCTTGATTGGTATTTTTGAATGATGAAATAGTTTGCAAACCGAAGTAAACTTGATGTTTAGCTTAGCCAACTTATAATTACACAGCACGCAGACAATTAATTTTTTTTTTTGTTGGGATACTTTTATAAGGCAATTATAAGAAATTAAAACATAAGTATACTCATACTATAGCACGGTCTTTGCTTGTATTAATCTTTTCTAGAATTTTGAATGGTTTAGGGGACTTTAAGGCTGTGCTCCACAACCTAAATGAAGGAGGGGAGCTTAGGGGAGGGAAGATGAGATCCAGTTGATCGAACCTGCCTATAGGATTAATCCTGCTCCAGAACAGAGGTGAGACTGAGTAAGAAGGGGGAGAGGCTGAGTAAACACAACAGAAATTTGAGAAGAGTTAATCCCCAAGCTGTAATCCCCAATTTGGGGGTGAGCCTCATCTCCTCTCTCAATCTCCTCCCATCCCATCTCCCCTTCGCTCAGCTATACTGGAGCACAGCCTAAGGAGATGATATATCTGTTTTTTTTTTTTTCCAGTTAGCATTACGTGTTATTAATCAATATGTGAGGTTGTCATGCATATAGGGAATGTAGGTACCGGGCCTAGTTAAATCTTGAGAAAGGGTGGGAAAGACTAGTGTTTACCAAACTGGGCGGGGCGGGGCGGGACGGTCCAATCCGCGGCGGTCCACGGGTTAGGGCGGGGCGGGTTAGGACGGTCCACGGGTTATGACGGGGCGGGTTAAGACGGTCCATCTTAGAAATCTTGGCCCTAACCCTTCTTAAACCCGCCCCATGTAACCCGCACGGGTTATGACGGTCCGGTCCGGTCCGGTCCGCGGGTTTTTATTTATTTTATTATTACTATTTTTTATTTTTCTTTAGTATTAAACTATATATATAATCACTATAATGTTTTTTTTGCTTTTTTTTTCGATACTTTTTTTTCAATATTTTTTCTGTCTTTTATTTTTCGTTAATTACTTTTATTTTTTACTTTTACGTTTTTCCTTTATTTTTTTATTTATCTTTTCCGTTTTTATTTTTTTTTTGTTTTTTTATATTTGATTTGTAATTTTTTTATTAGATGAAAAAATTTGAATATAATTATATAAAGTTACCCTCCTTCTTTTTTTCGGGATTAGCACGGGTTGACGGGGCGGGGCGGTTCGGTCCACGGGTTAAGACGGGACGGGTTAACACGGGTAGTTTTAGAAAGGGCGGCCCAAATCCGTCGAAGACCCGCCCCGTTCTAACCCTTCGGTCCATCGCGGTCCATGAACGGTCCGGGACAATCCGGTCCATGGGGCGGGTTTGGGGCGGGGCGGGTTCGACCCGACGGGTTTTTGGTAAACACTAGGAAAGACACGCGTAGTGATTGAACCTTTTCTTTGTGGTGGGGGTCTTTGCCTCATTTGTCCTGCCACTTGGGGAAAGTAGTGGCGTGTTTCATCTTTTCATTTCTCTTTTTTGTGAAATCTCTCTTAAATTTAACTTTTGTTTAAGAAAGTAGAGAAGCTGCCAAATCACTCCGCAAGAATAATCCTGCTGTTGTATCTCTTTTCCCAATCATTTTATTTTCTTTGCGGAATGGACAATTAAATAACTTTACCGGCTAGAAGAGCAAATTGGCTAAAATGAAAAAAATGTACTTGTATTAAAAATATCATGTTATATATATATTCAAAGTACTATGCTAGGTAATAAATTAATCAGTCTAGTAGCACTTATATTTTTCTCCCTTGCTTTCTTTTCACAGTTTATTTTACATAATTTTGTGGAAAGGTACAGCTATGTTGGTTCTGAAAGACATTTTTTGGGGGACCGGTAACACGGGAATCCTTACTGCTTTGATTTTGTTTCAGATTGTTGGTTAACTAATTAGACACGCATTAATTAGTAAAGAAAAAAGTTTGAAAAAGACATGATGTTTACCGTGAAATATTGTTAATTTTAATCTTGCACATGCACCGTACAATTTAATATTCAATACGATCCCAACTTATAGTTTTATAATATACATTACTAGGAGCAGAGGAACAAGTAGAATCATGAAAGAGCAAAATATTTTATCTTTATATATTAAGTTTCGTTTATTGTGCAGACGCGAAGGTGCATAACGAGTTAAAAATGTCATTCACGTACACTAAACTGGAGATTTTCAAAAGCTTATGCGTAGCAGTGGCTTTTGTAACATATTTGTCACATAAACAGTAAAAAAGAATGCGGTGATTCAAATATAATTTTCATTAGCTAATTAACGTAATTTTATTCAAGTCGCGACATTATAGAATAATGATAATTAAATAGATCATATAATCAATTTTAATTTAAATTTAGAGAGACGTCTTTGCTATATATATGTATTTCGAAATATCATCAAATTTAATATGCTTAAGAAAGTAATTAAAGTAAGAGACTAGTTAGCTTATGCACGATATCTCGCCACAAAAATGTAAATTATTTATTTATTTACTTTCTTCCTTGGAATTTAGTTTGTCTAGCTAAATGAAACGTAGCGAGGATCAACTTTAAAATACTACATTGATAGGTCATGTGTTCGTGACAATCCGACTATTATGTTTTGAATAGCCTCTTAGGTAGACGAATTTTTAGGCTAAGTTAAATTCTGCTATTTCTAAAATGATAATTAATTGTAATGTGTTTTTTTTTAAAGATGAATTGGGAGTCAAGCCTCTATTTTTTTTTAAGATAAATTGGGATGTAAGTCATTCAACTTATTTTTAAATTAAATGTCTATGAAAGACCTCCATCTGAATTTTGAATATGCGACTTTTCATTCAAGGTGCATTGTTCTTTGTCACTAAGACCAAGAGCTGATTCTTCTCCAAACTTATTTTTAAATTAAATGTCAATGAAAAAAGTCCGGATTTCGAATTTGCAAGTTTTCACTCAAAGTGCATTGTTTTTAATCATTAGACCAAGAACTGGTTTTTCGTAATTATAATGCGTTAAATCGTGTTTGGGTTGGATGGGTCGGATTTGAGTCGTCCGTCCTTTGATCATGTTCATGTCACGTTATGTCGAATTTATCTATTGATATAAGTCGAATTTACTATAATATTCGAATTGATCGTATTAAATTTGTATTGGATCGGACAAGTGTTCTGGTCGGTTGTTTTTTCCCCTCTTTACTCCTGTGCTGGGTTACATATTTGATAACATGAAGACTGCCTAATAAAATCAGCTACAAAACTAAAGATTCTTCGTTAGTATAAAAAAAAAGCCTATTTATTTGTATACTAGAAACATATTAAAAGTGAATTATCTCACGAGAGCATCCTTATTAAATGTGAGCGAGCCTAACAAAATAGCAATCATAGAGCCTAACAAATTAGAGGAGTTCATGTGAAAATTAACATCCTTCTCTAAAACCCAAAAAAATATATATATATGGAGCTACGTGGGCCGTTGGATTGGGACAGAAAAGAAGAGGAAAAGAGTGAGATGGAAAGTTGAGAGACTTGAAAGCGTGCTGCCTGCCATTATAGTTCCCTTCTCTCGCTTCTATCTCTTCTTCCCAACTATTTCTCTCCAAACAATAATAATAAAAAAAAAAAACTATTTCTCTCCATCTCTCTCTAATTCTTTTTTCTCCCTCTCACTTTTTAAAATCTGGACTTTGGTAAGGTTGAGAGTGAGGCCAAAAGAGGGATAGATCCAGCGAATAAGTCGGTGGAAAAATCTTAAAGAGACAAAAGGAACTCTCTTTGGGAACTCTGGTGAAATTTCGAAAAAAGTTGGCTTTCTTTTCTCCTTTTTTCTGATTAAAACTGAGAAAGGCCACTTGGGTGTCTCTGTTTTGTTGCGAAGTTGGATCTACTGGGATTTGGGTGTGAGTTGGTTCGAAGTGTTGTGCAGTGTACGTGTGTGTTGCTTCGCTCACTGTGTGCATGATAAGGCCGTGGCATGATTGGTCGTTGCAGCTCGTTTTCAAAGTTAGGTGGAGAGAATTTTGATTCCTTTTATTTGAAATTGTTGAAGAAACAAGTGTCTCATAAGAGAATCTACAGAAGCGTTGCCACTAATGGTACTTGCTGAACGATTTAAAAACCATTTTGGGCTTTTCAAGAGAGGTCCCTCTATAGCATGAAGGTAAAATTATTATTTTTTGTTTCTTTACCTCCCTTTTAATTCTAAAAATGTCAAAGGGAGGCAAAATATGTTCTTCTTTAAATGTAAACAGAGTCTGTTTTCATCCATCTTTCTCTTTAGTTCTTCATCTACTCCTTTTTTCATTGAATAATTGAGTGAGATTTGAATTGGAATTCAGGGAATTGAATAAGCCAGCTACTGGAGTGGAGTACGATTCTTGAGTTGGATCAGGAGGTTACGAATTTTAGATTTTGCCAATTGATCCTTCATCCATGGATGCAACATGGGTTAGTCCATTGCTCTTCTTTGTTGCTTTTATTTGATAATTATTCATGCCATCATTTTTAAGAAAGTTTCTTTGCATAATCTCAAATAGGAGTATTCTGTAAACTTTATTATTATCCTTTCCTTAAGTCTTTTGGAAAACGCCAAAATGTACCTACATTTCCTGTCACTTTTGAAGGGTGAATGCAAAATAAGAGTAATGGAGGGGTTACTTTGGTACTTTAAACAATAATGGCAGTGGGTTACTTTTGTATGTTTATGGATATACCAAATATACAGGAGTAATTTTTTGAACTTTGGTAGGGCACATCACACTTGAATTACTCCTTAATTTCTAATTTAGTCTTTTCCTTTTTCTGAATCCTGTTTCCAGCTGAAACTTATGCTAGGGTTGCTACTATTAATCACTTGCAAAGCATTAAATCCAGAAGGTCAAAATCTACTACAACTCAAATCTGGATTTATTGATAGTTTAAACCATTTATCTAACTGGGAAGCAAAAGATCAAATACCTTGCTCGTGGACAGGAGTAAATTGCACCACTGATCTTAATTCCTTTGTTTTCTCTTTGGATTTGAACAATTTAAACCTCTCTGGTACCATCTCCCCAATCATTGGTATGCTAATTCACCTATCCTACCTTGACCTCTCCGGCAATCAGTTTTCAGGGAAAATCCCTGGGCAAATTGGTAATTTGGTCAACCTTGAGGCTTTGAAACTCTACAATAACAATTTTGAGGGAGAAATCCCACATGAAATTGGCAAATTGGTTAATTTGGTGAGATGCAATTTGTGCAACAATCGACTTTCGGGGGACATACCTGACGAATTTGGAAATTTGAGTTCCCTTGTTGAATTTGTGGCATATACAAATAATTTGTCTGGTTCACTACCAAGTACTATTGGGAGACTTAAAAATCTCACTATTTTCCGGGTTGGGCAGAATCTTATTTCTGGAGCCATACCTGCAGAAATTTATGGATGTGAAAACCTTGAAATTCTTGGTCTTGCGCAAAATGCATTAAATGGTCAGGTGCCGAAAGAGATTGGCATGCTAAGTAATTTGCGGGAGATGATCCTTTGGTCCAATCAGCTTGCTGGGACAATACCACCTGAAATTGGCACCTGCACAAGTCTCCGAACAATTGCACTATACGAGAATAACTTGATTGGTACGATACCAGAAACAATAGGGAATTTGAAGAACCTGGAAAATTTGTACCTCTACCGTAATGGTTTGAATGGCTCTATACCTGTTTCACTGGGCAATTTGAGTATGGCAAAAGAAATAGATTTTTCAGAAAATGAGCTTTCCGGTACCATACCCAGGGAGTTCGGAAGCATCAAGGGGTTAAAATTGTTATACCTTTTTCAAAATCAACTTACAGGTGCAATACCTGTTGAACTGTGTGATCTAAAAAACTTGACCAAGCTGGATTTGTCAATTAATAACTTAACTGGGCCGATACCAGTCCGTTTACAATACCTCACTCAATTAAACCAACTTCAATTATTTAACAATTTTCTTACTGGTAAAATTCCTCCTAAGCTGGGAGTTTTCAGCCGTTTATGGGTCATGGATTTCTCTAACAATAATTTGAGTGGTCAAATTCCAAGGTACCTATGCAGGCACTCAAACTTGATTTTACTGAACCTTTGGTCGAATAAACTTACAGGGAACATTCCTTCTGAAATTACCTTTTGCAAGTCTCTAGTGCAACTGAGGCTTGGATCAAATAGCCTGACTGGCAGTTTCCCTCTTGATCTCTGCAATCTTACGAATTTGACCACAATAGAGTTGGATCAAAATAGGTTTAGTGGGCCAATAACACCGGAAATTAAGAATTGCAAGGGTTTACAAAGGCTCAGCATATCTAATAACTACTTCACCTCTCAATTACCTGGTGAAATTGGCGATTTATCAAAGCTGGTTGTGTTCAACATTTCATCAAACAGGTTTATTGGTAACATACCACTTGGAATTTTCAATTGTACAACATTGCAACGGCTCGATTTGAGTCAAAATCAGTTTATGGGCCCCTTACCTGACCAAATTGGGATACTTACCCAGTTGGAGCTTCTTCGAATTGCTGACAATGCCTTGACTGGTGCAATACCTCCCATTTTGGGTAAGCTTTCTCACCTAACTGAGTTACAGATAGGAGGGAATAATTTCTCAGGTCCAATACCAAAGGAATTGGGCATGTTGTCTAGTCTCCAAATTGCCATGAATTTAAGCTTTAATAGCCTCTCTGGAAATATACCAGACGAGATAGGAAATCTTGCCTTGTTAGAGTATCTACTGTTAAACAACAATGGGCTAACAGGTGAGATACCAGCTACATTTGCAAACTTGTCAAGTCTAATGGGCCTCAATGTCTCATACAATAACTTAACGGGTCCTTTACCACCCCTATCACTGTTTGAACACATGGCAGTGAGTAGCTTTGTTGGTAATAAGGGGCTTTGTGGGGGTCCACTCGGGCAGTGCAACGAGTCCCCAGATTTGTCCTCAGCAGGCTTCTCTCGAAAAGCATCTACTCCCCTGGGCAAGGTTATAGCCATAATTTCAGCTGTAATTGGTGGTGTTTCCTTGGTATTCATTGCTATAATCGTGTATTACATGAGAAAACCTCTTGAATCTGTGGCCCCACTTCAGAAAAAGCAGCTAGGGCCCACTGCCTCAGACTTGTGTATGTCACCAAAAGAAGGTTTCACCTTTCAAGACCTAGTACTGGCAACTAATAATTTTGATGAGACATTTGTCATCGGCCGAGGTGCATGTGGGACTGTTTACCGGGCCGTGATGAAATCAGGCAGGGCAGTTGCTGTTAAAAAATTAGCGTCCAACCGAGAAGGAAACAACACAGATAATAGTTTTCAAGCAGAAATTTTGACGCTGGGAAAAATTCGGCATCGTAACATAGTAAAACTCTATGGTTTCATCTACCACCAAGGGTCAAACTTGCTTTTGTATGAATACATGGCAAGGGGAAGTTTGGGTGAGCTTCTTCATGGATCAGATTCAAGCACACTACAATGGGAGACCCGTTTTAAGATTGCACTCGGTGCTGCTGAGGGGTTATCATACTTACACCATGATTGCAAGCCAAGAATTGTTCATAGGGATATTAAGTCAAACAATATTCTGCTTGATGAGAATTTTGAGGCCCATGTAGGGGATTTTGGGCTTGCCAAGGTCATTGATTTGCCACAGTCAAAATCAATGTCAGCTGTTGCTGGGTCTTATGGATATATAGCCCCTGGTAAGTGCACTAAAGTATCTATTTTTTTGCCATTTAGTTTTGGTTTACAGTTTATTTAAAGTATGAAGTGTGCATCTTTCATGCAGTTAATAGATGGTTACTTGCAACTTGCATTGCTATATTTTTTCATCTTTTTTATATTGAAAGCAGCAGTTAATGCTAAAGAATGCCAATTATAATTGGCATTCGACTGAGAATAGAGTCTGGTTTGAAGTTTTGTCACTAGATATTCTGATGTCAAATTTAGATCAGGCCTCAATAAAATTGCAATGGGAACAAAGACATTTGCATGGTTTCTGCAAACATTGTTTTTTCTTAATTTCTTTTTCTCCATAATGTCGTTGTTCTAATTTCTTAATTTCATTTTTTTCTTAAAACAGAGTATGCATATACAATGAAGGTAACTGAAAAGTGCGACATATACAGTTATGGGGTGGTGCTACTTGAGTTGCTCACTGGTAAAGCACCAGTACAGCCAATAGATCAAGGTGGCGATCTAGTGACTTGGGTCCGGAACTTTATTCGAAATAGCAACAATACGCTGAACCCAGAAATCCTTGATGATAAATTGGATTTGTCAGAAGGATTGGTTGTAGAGCACATGATCACAGTTTTGAAAATTGCATTGTTGTGTACAAACATGTCACCATTTGATAGGCCGCCCATGCGACAAGTTGTAGTTATGTTAGTTGAGTCTAGAGAGAGAGCTAGGAGCTATGACTCATCTCCCCCTTCTGAACATTGTTCTCACAATGAGAATGAGTCTTGAATGTAATTGATATTTCACCTCTTTTTACTCTTTTTTTTTTCTGAATTTACCAAAGGTGCATTTACTACCACCTTTTTAATTTTTTTAATCTTTTGTAGACACTATAACAATAGTTATTCTTTAAACTAGCTCATTTTATTGTATAGAAATATTGGGAATTTTACCCTTGTACATTCTTGCTGGAAACTATTTTGTTGATGTTCCCTGTGGTATTTTACTGCCTATCATCGAACATTCTTCTCTGTGTTATGTATACTTAATTTCCACTCGAATCATAACTACCTATGAACTTAGCATGAATCTTCAGGTCAAAAGATCATCAATTCTGGAATTCTGACAAATATTGGGTAATTATATCAGTCCACAATTTCTGATTACAGTCAGTTACCATGATAGCTTAATTGATTATTTCTTTTATTTCTCCTTTTGATGATTGGTGCTTCCCGCAGTCCCGCTGCACATTGTAGTGATGTAAATTGAAATGGGGGGATTCTTTCTTGGACAGGCTTTGTCCAGACTCCAGAGTACAACTGTACAGGGCCTTAGAAAAAGAATTACAATTAGCTTGATCCATCCATAAAGTTGAAACCAGAGTGTTCTATGGAAATAAGTAACATTTAATTGAATAAATCACACAATTTTATCTTAGATATGGACTTAACTAGCTACAATATCGCGCTTCGCGCGATGAATGTTGAATCAAAGTTGACATTAATTTGATTCATTCTTTATTTAGCAAAAAAAAATACCGACCTTTTGAAATTTACCATGAAGATATAATAATAAATAAATAAACTATGAGATAATGTAAGTTCATACAAGTATATCTTGTCTGCAGCAAAAAAGTATACATCTATAGCTGTACACAGTCCAAAATTATTTTCTTGTGATAGTTTTATAAGTAAAACATGTAATATATATGGGCAAACAGAAATATCAAACTATCGAGAAATACAGAGTTGTACTATATGTACAACTATACTTATTGTTCCTACGCCCCACATGTGCAATTTAACTTCTCAATGTCTCTCATTCAAATAAACATCACAAATTAAAAAATGAAGTTTACATAGGTTGCAAATAAATAAAAAAAATAAGACACACGATCATTGATGCAGAGATAAGAAATGAAATTAAGATTTAATTTAATACCCGAAGAGACTCGATACTCTATATCCTTGATCATTGATGCAGAGATAAGAAATGAAATTAAGATTTAATTTAATACCCGAAGAGACTCGATACTCTATATCCTTGCTATCCTCATACTGTAATCTCCTCAATCTTGAATTTTGTTGCCTAAGAAAAAAAAAACAATGTAAACACATTAATCCAACACAATAGTAATAACAGTTCAGAATTCGAATTAACAATCCATTTACCAGCAGTCTACAGAAAAAATAATTTATCTTGTAGGAAATGCTTTAGAAATAAACAGAAATGCAATAGATACTTGCCAGTAATGCATTTTTTGAACTTCATTAATGGAAAATTAGTTTCTATGTCATTTAGCATATATCGTTAATCCTCAATAAGGACATGTATAAATCATATTATCCTAATTCTCCATTTCAATACTGAATATGTAGTCCTTACCTCTTGCATTGCACAATACAATTTTGTCCTATATATACATAAGCTAGTTTAACACATTCAACACAGTTTGGATTTTTTTTTCTTTTTTTGGTTATTATGATATTGTTTGAAAAGAATAATCTAACCTGGTGCAAGAATGCAAGATGCTCAGTTGGGCTAACATAATTGTTTTTTTGGCATTCCTCTTGGACTAATATACAATAGATTTGCCACATCATCAGGTTTTATGCTCTTAAATTCTATTTTATTTTCTATCCAAAAGAAAAACTTCTTATTAATAGATTAAAATGGTGCAACCAATACGTCAAATATAAAAATATTGAAATAGAACCTGATAGTGCCTCTCTTTTTTTTTTTTTTTTTTCCAGTGGTATCCCAGCCAAAGGGGCTGAACAACCATTCTAGCTTTTTGCCCGTTTTGTTGGAAAACAAAGGGATCTCTTTTTTCGCTGTTAACGATAACTCCAAAGGGGCCTCTCTTTTAGCTATTGATGGTAATTCACGACTCAAACAGTTGCTGCATTTCCTATAAATGGCAAATGACAAATATTTGATCTATCGATAATGTACTAAACTTTTAGCGAATTTGACATTACATTTAGCACATATTATTTCATTTGAACTGCCATAGCTCACACTCACCATTACCAACATTATTTAAGCTACTCATTTGTTGTGCCCTCCACAAATAACAACATAAAATGCCCTTAATCTATAATTATTAATCTCTTTATTTTTCATGATAGTTGTGCTGAACACTCTTTCTTCCACTAATTCATGTATATCTTTTTTGTTGTCACCTTTTTTGTTATTTTTTTCATGATAGTTGTGCTGAACACTCTTTCTTCCACTAATTCATGTATATCTTTTCAAGCTATTCACTATTTGTGCCTTCCACAAATAATTAAGCCAGTCATTAGTTTAGTACCAGTATAAAATCAATACATGTGCTTGTACCAGTATTTTTGGTTCCATGAATATATGCGGTTGCTCTATGCTACGCCAGTACCTCAATTGAGTATCTATGTGGCAACTATTGCATAACATAAAAGCAAAATAATGAGACCCTGCCTATCAATCAAATACAAAGTTAGTTAACCCCTAAAAGTGAAATTAATTGTTGGATTCAAAATGCCATGATATAAAAATCAGCTAAGACATCTTGAATTGAAACCTGGATATGAGCAAAAATCCATAAATTTAGGCTACACATGCTATTCCAAAGAACTTGCAAATTCTTAAATTTTGAGACGACACCACTCCATATGGAGTCCTTTATGCATATATACGTTTAGAGATACACATGTTATTCCATATGAAGTGCTTTATATATACGTATGTTTTTATTCAGCAAATGTTTCATCCCATGACCACTACCTAAGCTTTGTACTCTTTATTTTCTGATAATTTGTTCATATTGTTCACCATGAATATGTTTAAGTGAAAGGAACCACTCAATAGGTGCTCGCACTGGGACTATTGATCTAGATAATACTTGGTCAATAAATACAATTTTTCAGGATCCTATGCAAAAAGAAAAGTTCAAACAATTGTTATAGTGTTGTCATCAGAGTTTCTCCTTACTGTATAGTTCATCAAGGATGTCATGTTTTTTTCATAATAGTGTTACCCCATAAATCTGTCACAACAGTTCAAGTCAATAAATATGTAAGTTACTTTATTTTGAGTTTTGTCTTTTTTTTTTTTAAAAAAAAAATTATTTCATTTGCAACTTTCTATTGAAATATCGAGAATTTTACCTGGACTTCGCCATGACGGAATCAATTGAACTGGAGGCACTGGCATCTACTTTCTCTTTCTTCAAATCCTCCCCAACAACCTTTTTAGCAGCCGCCCTTGCCTGACTTGCTCTTCCTCCACCGAAACCCTCAACGCTAGAGACAGCTCCGGTCCACGTTCAGGTCCCACCTAAAATCAAAAGCACCTATGCAGCCATGCTTCCTGCTGCGGCTGCAGCAGCAGCTGCTGCAATATTAGTTTGTTGCTGATTTCAAATCTGATGTCAAAAGAAAAAGATTTCAAATCTGAAATTGGTAAATACTACAATCTAATAATACCCACGGACACAAAATCCCCAAAGCGGATAGATAATAGAAACCAAAATTGTCGAGTACCTGCGGGTTTTGCCGCTGCCGCTGCTGTCGAGCTGCCACCAACCGCCTTCAATTGATAAGGAAGGAAGAACGGAGGTGGATTTTGTATTAGAGGTGGGAGAGACGACGGAGGAGAAGGGGGCTCCTCATTTGTCGTTTGGTGGTGGGGTGGTGCTCGGGATCGAGTGCAAAGGAGGAGAGAGAGAGCGCGATCCAGAGATGATGGAGATAGATCCATCGAAATGATAAGAAACCAGCGTAGCGTTGAAGACTGATGGTTGAGGTCTCCTTATTCCGGTAGGGATGAGGCCGGCGATGGCAGACTGAGAGCTCACTAAGGGTTTTGCTCAATGTTCAACATCGAAAAAAAACTCTACATCCAACGTATCATCGTTCCTTTTTACTCCTCTTTACGCTCCGCCGTCTTTTCAATCGCTCTCTCTGTCAGTCACTCTTGTGTTTTGTTTCTGCTTTGGTGGAGGAATAAAGGAGAAGAGTTCCGAAGGGGATCTGAGGATTTGATAGAGACAACAGAGACAGGGAGGAGATGGGACTCCGCATTAGAGCGGACCGGAACCAGATCCTCTGGTCGGCAGACCACCTGGTCGTTTTAGATCTGGGCCGTCTGATTTAATCTTAATGTCTATAGATGCCCCGTGCTAGTACCACGATTGATAGGCCCGAAAAAATGTTAACCGTTGAGATTAAATCAGACGGTCCAGATCGAAAACGACCAGGTGGTCGTTTGTAAAAAACGACCAGAGGATCCGACTCCAGAGCGGACCCGTATCCTCTGGATGGTTGAATACAACCATCCAGTGGACGTCTTGCAATTCGAGCCGTCTGATTTAATCTAAACGGTTAGATTTTTTCGGGCCTATCAATCTTAGTATCATGCACGGAGCATCTATGGCCATTGAGATTTAATCAGACGGCTGAGATTCAAACCATTCACTGGATGGCCATCCAGAGGATGCGAAGTCGCATTAGAGCTGCTGGTGGACGTATTCCATGATAATAGATGCTAATGTCCCGTCCACGTCCAGTTCATCCATAAACCAATTAACGTCCATATAGTGTCCACAAATTATCCATGTGGACGGAGTTTTGAACCAATTGAATTAGTTAACATAATATATGGGGCTATTTAAACCAACTCGCGTGCACATTTAGTCCATGGACCTCATCTCTTGACCATCTAGAAATCTGACGGTTCAAACATAATGCTACAACTTGTATAGAAATCCGACGGTACCTATCTCTTTTATTTTGCATAGTTCTTGAATCCTGACTAATCTAAACCGTCTACCAAAAATCAAACATATTTAATTAGTAGGAAACTTCACAATTATAATCGTCCAATCTTAAATTCACGGTCCGGATCAGATAGTATTATCTAATTATACCCACGAAAACAAAGACGATCCAAACCTAAATTATTTGATTCGGCATTTGACTGAAATATTTTTTTCCTTTTTCCAGAGAAACTAATATTTGTATATATATATATATTATTTAAAAAAGCAGTAATTAGTAACAATAAATAACAGAAAAAGGCAACAATTTTCTCACTTCAAGCGTGGAAGTAAGGAAGAATTTCAAAATACAAAGCAAGTAAAGGATTTACAAGAAGCTTATCGGATCTGAATCGAAAAAGAAAGCTCCGAAACTGATTCTCCTTTTGTCAAGTCGAGAGATCTACCGATCTCAGATCCTCTTTGCGAAATTGAATCCTCTGATCAAAGGTTTTGTTTAAAGAAATATTATAAAGTTCCGAGATTGTCTTGGCGTTGTCGACGTCGGACGAGACAGAGCGGAGGAGGAGTACGGAGGATGCGGTGGAGGGAGGAGAAGGAGGAGGTAGATGCGTAGGAAGGAGAGAAGGGATTCGAGGGAGAGAGAGAGAGGTGCAACAGTGGCGACTCGAGTCACTCGACAGAGCTTGAGGAGGCGTGACAATGGCAGAATTCAATGGGAGAGGCGCAAGTGTTCTATTGGAGAAGGCGTGCGACAGCGATCATAAATTGGTCCAGAATTTGTCCATAGTTTATTACAGTTTGTCCACAATTTGTCCTGACTTGTCCATATAATTTTTTCAAATTGGATTTGGAATAGACTGAAGTCCAGATCGAAAATAGTTCATCCGTAAAATGTTCAATGTTGTCCAACCCATATTATCCATGGACTGTCCAGTCCACTAGCAGCACTACTTCGCATCCTCTGGATGGCCATCCTCAATTGCTGACGTCATCAAAAAATACTGTAGAAAAGACCCCTGGAATTGGAGTATTTTTTTATTAGGCAACTTTTCCATTTCACCACAATTCATCCTCAATTTTCGAATCAGATACAAGCAAGCGAACTATAAAAGAGATTAATAAAATCAAATTTCAAACGGGTAACTTAAAATTGGTACTCATTTATTATTTTTGTATTAACTCACTAAAATATGTATTGCAACTGCTTTTATCAATTTTCAGATCTTGAGAGCTCTCAATACTGACCACGATGATCATGCAGGGGTGTCATTGTTGTTGAGTTATTTATAGTATTATGTTTATCTATAGTATTATGTTGTTTATGATATTTTGAGATATGTAGAAGTGTAGGGACTATATTGTAAAAGAACAATTGTTGATTAATATAAAAGGGAACCTCTAACAACAGAGGTCATAATCCCTAATTCCAATCATCTCTTTCTTCTTGGTATCAGAGCCAGGTTCGTAGCCGGCGGCGCTGAACGCCTCTCCCGCACTTTTCCCTTTTTTCTCTGCTTCCACACACCACTGGTGAACCGCGTCAACACCAGCGTGTAGGGCTGTATACGAGCCGAGTTCGAGCGAGTTAGCCTCAACTCGAACTCGAACTCGTCACAACTCGAGCCAACTCGTGACTCGACAGTAAAGCAGTTCCGAGTTATTTGAGCTAACTCGAACTCGGCTCATTTTAACTCGAGCCAACTCGTGACTCGGCAACGAACTCGTGAGAAGGTGTTAAGGTACTGGTCGCCTTAGAATTTTGCTCGAAAATAGAAAAAGAGGAGCAATCGTGAGGGTGTAAGGGAGGAAAAAAGGTTTGGGGACTTGAGGACTAGGGTTAGTGAACGAGTTATTGGGTTGCAAATCAATAAAATTGTTGGACTGTATATTAATATGATAACATTTTATTTTTTGCAGCCTGTATATTCTGACTCGAGTTGGACCGAGTTGAGTTTGACCCAACTCGAACTCGGCTCGTAAAATTAACGAGTTGGCATAACTCGAGTTGTTAGAACTCGAGTTCTTCTAACTCGAGTTTCCATCGAGCTTTTTTCGAGTCGAGTTCGAGTAACTCACGAGTTACGAGTTTTTTGCTCACCCCTACCAGCGTGACATCTCTACGTGTGGACCGCCCCTCTGCGCGTGGACCGCGTGTGACATCGCCAGGCCTCCTCCGTGCAGATCGCGTGCGAGCAGTTCAGTCCAGTTTTGCAGATTACAGATTTGATTTATGGCTTCTGTCAATAATACATATTTTGGATTCCCCGGCAACGGCGCCAAATTTGATCGGAGGTAAAACCTAGGTCAAATTAAACCTCAAATCTAATCTATTGAAGCGTAGCTTGAGGGTCGAATCCGCAGGGACGGTTATTCTAAACTTTGGACTTTAAGTAATTTAGTTCAATTAATCTAGGGGTAAACAGGTCAAAGAGTTGGTTAATTAATTAAAGGTAATAAATTTAAACTAAAGAAATTAATTCTAAACTCTGATTAATCTCTAAATTACTCTAAGAATTAAGGTAAAGATCTAAACTCAAATTAAGAACTTAAACTAGGGTCAATTGATCGGATTCCACTTCCAGGCACTTTCCTGACGGGTCGACAGGATTCCTGGCGGGTCGACAGAATTCCTGGCGAGTCGCCAGAACAGTACAACAATTCAGTTTAATTAGTTTCTAAGTTCTCTAAGTTCAGGTTTTTGGCTTAAACTCTAGTCCAAATACTAACTCTCGTTCTTGATTTGGTATCACTAAGTTTTAACCTCTAAACCTCCCTAGAAACCTAAGTTTCAACTCTCGTTTCTTGGCTTAAGTTTAAGGGTTTGCTTTAACTATTCAGTAGGATATCCTAAATCTCTCGATTTTAGGAGGGAATAAACCTCTCGGCTAAGTTCCGGTTTCACCTTTTGGGTATACTAACTATCATATAGTATGAGAACACAAATTGTTTTGAGATTAGGGTTCTATTTGCTTATCTACGAGGTCAGGCCTAACCAAGTGAGCAAACCTTCAAATCAATTCAATCCAATTCACAATTTCAGCAAATAAACTCAAGTAAAGCAAAGAAACTTAGAAAAATAAGAAAACTAAATCAAACTTCACTAATCTACCAAGTCATGGTTCCCTACAATTGCCCCAAAACTAAACTACTCACTACAAGTCATACTAAACATAAAGACGATAGGTTTCAGCAAACTAAATATCAAAAGACAGAAAATAGAGAAAGTTTACAACAAGAAACAACAGCAAACAACTCTCAGCCTGTCTTCTGGCGGGTCGCCTAAGATCCTGGCGGGTCGACATGAGGCAGCTGGGTGGAATTTCTGCTATCATCTCTCGATTGCTTTCTCTCTCAACTGACTTGCTTCTCCTCTGGTGCTCTTCCTATGTTTAAATAACTCTCAAAGGCGGTTTTCATAGGTGGAGATCATGCCTGGCTCGTCCAAGAATAGAGAAAGTGCTCTGCCAGAAATATCTCTCCAAATTGGGCAGGTCGGTTTATGTCTGGCGGGGTCGACAGGAATCCTGGCGGGTAGTCTGAAATCCTGGCGGGTCGCCAGAACAGGCGACTTGTCTGGTTTGACCCTGTTCCTTTGCTCCAGTCGCTTGGACTCTGATTTGCTCCACTTGAACTCTGCCTTGAGCCCAATTTTGCTCCAAATCATCACTGAACCTTAAATTAGACAAGGGCAAATAGCAGTACCATATTTCTAACCTAAATTGCATTAAATCTAACTAAAACACAAACATTTAATTGAAATTAAGGCCTAAAAGGGTTGAATATTTTGATGTGAAACCCTAATCTCAAAACAATTTGTGTTCTCATACCATAGGATAGTTAGTATACCCAAAAGGTGAAACCGGAACTTAGCCGGATATGCCTCATCAGGCCCCAAGTATTGGTATTGGAGGTTGGAGGGCAAAGGTTTTAGATTCAACGGTTGTACAGGGCTGGTTTCCTGGCGGGTCGCCAGGATTTCTGGCGGGTCGCCAAAAACTGTCCTGAAAACGTTCACTTCTTCTTCTGCTTCTAGTTCTTCCTCCAAACTTGCTACATAAGCATTCCATTCCTCTTGGTTATTGATGGGGTAGGTGTAGGCTTTCGTCACCTCCGAACTGAACTCTTCTTGTACCATTTCATCAAGCATATCCATCATGCAACAAGTATCAACTTGATTGGGCGGCTTCAATGCCTTCTCAACTTCAAACTCGGCTGTCTCTTCTCCTACCTTCACGAGCATCTTTCTATTCCTACAATTGATGAAAATACCAGCAGTTGCTAGAAATGGTCTCCCAAGAATAATTGGTAACTCGAGGTTTTCTTCCCTTTCTACAATCACAAAATCACACGGCACCACAATATCTCCAACTTGAAGTGGCACGTCTTCAACTATTCCCAAGGGCAAACGGGTTGATCGATCTGCCAGTTGCAATGTCATCCGAGTCGTCCTCAATTCTCCCACACCCAACTTATTGAAAATGGATTCGGACATAAGACTCACACTTGCTCCTAAGTCTAGCAAGGCTCGCTTAATGTTCGCCTCCCCAATCTTGCACGGAATCGTGAATCTCCCTGAATCTTTCAACTTCGGGGGAAGTTTCTTGGTTGATACGGATTTGCTCTCATGAGTTACAGCAATGCATACATCCTCCAGCTTCTTCTTGTTTGTCAAAATGTCTTTTAGGAACTTGGCATAGGAGGGCATTTTGGTCAACATGTCGGTGAAGGGTATGGAGATTTGGATTTGCCTCATTATCTCCATGAACTTCCCATACTCCTTCTCTTCCTTTGCCTTAGCTAGCCTTTGAGGATATGGAACTTCTGGCGCATATCGGGTCTGAATCGGGGCCTTGGTCTTGTCTTCCTGAGCTTCAGGATCTTTCCTGGCGGGGTCGACAGGATCCTGGCGGGTCGCCAGAAATTGTCCTGAGAGCTCTGCATTTCGCGCACCATCCTGGCGGGTCGCCAGGATTTCTAGCGGGTCCGCCTGGATCTGTCCTGAGACCGATTCGTCTGGATTTTTGGGCCCAACGTACTCCGTTCCACTCCTTAGTCGATGTATAACACTCTTGACTTCTCCGTTGGGGTTCACTTCAGGTTGGTTGGAAACATCCCAGTCTTCGTTAGAGCTCCTTGGCTTTGAGGGTTTGCCAACTTGCTTTGTTGAATGAGGAATTGTAAGGACTCACGAACTTGCTTCATCTCATCAAAAACTGAATGATTCCTCTCCGTGTGATCTGCCATGAACTTGTCCACCAAATTCCTATGTTGCTGATAGTAGTTAACTTGATTGTTATTACCTGCAGCGTTGTTGTTAGGCTTGTTTTGAGGCGGTGGTTGAGCTTGCCCTGGATTCGCGCACCTGTTCGGATTGCCATAAGATAGCCCATGATGGTTTCTCTTGTCTCATTACACGTAATTCTGGGGCGCGTAGGGCGGAGGTGCCATGATTGCATTAACATCGGCTACGGGCTCGTCTCTTGCTACCAAGTGACATGCCTTAGCTGTATGACCTTCTTTCTCACAGAATTGACATTTCTGGACCGCCTCCACGGGTTTGGTTTTCATTTCCTTCATCATTGTGGTCAAGGCGTCCAGTTAAGCTTGCAAATGGGTTGATTTGTCCACTTCTTTCATCCCTCCCTTGGAATTTTTCTCTCTCACCGACCAATTGGTTTGAGAACTCGCCATGCTTTCGATTAGTGCTTTTGCAATCGAGAGTATGACTAATAAATTGTAGTTTAGGAATTGATTTGAAGCCATAATACATATTTTGAAAAAGATAAGCAAATAGAATCCTAATCTCAAAACAATTTGTGTTCTCATACCATAGGATAGTTTTGGGTATACTAACTATTCCAGTTTTGCAATCGAGAGTATGACTAATAAACTTAGAAAGATATCCTAATCTATTGCAGCGTAGCTTGAGGGTCGAATCCGCAGGGACAGTTATTCTAAACTTTGGACTTTAAGTAATTTAGTTCAATTAATCTAGGGGTAAACAGGTCAAAGAGTTGGTTAATTAATTAAAGGTAATAAATTTAAACTAAAGGAATTAATTCTAAACTCTGATTAATCTCTAAATTACTCTAAGAATTAAGGTAAAGATCTAAACTCAAATAAAGAACTTAAACTAGGGTCAATTGATCGGGTTCCACTTCCAGGCACTTTCCTGGCGGGTCGACAGAATTCTTGGCGGGTCGCCAGAACAGTACGACAATTCAGTTTAATCAGTTTCTAAGTTCTCTAAGTTAAGGTTTTTGGCTTAAACTCTGGTCCAAATACTAACTCTCGTTCTTGATTTGGTATCACTAAGTTTTAACCTTTAAACCTCCCTAAAAACCTAAGTTTCAACTCTCGTTTCTTGGCTTAAGTTTAAGGGTTTGCTTTAATAATTCGGTAGGATATCCTAAATCTCTCGATTTTAGGAGGAAATAAACCTCTCGGCTAAGTTCCGGTTTCACCTTTTGGGTATACTAACTATCATATGGTATGAGAACACAAATTGTTTTGAGATTAGGGTTCTATTTGCTTATCTACGAGGTCAGGCCTAACCAAGTGAGCAAACCTTCAAATCAATTCAATCCAATTCATAGGTGGAGATCTGCTGACTCGAGTTAACATCGAGTTTTTTCGAGTCGAGTTCGAGTAACTCACGAGTTACGAGTTTTTTGCTCACCCCTAGTCAGGCCTAACCAAGTGAGCAAACCTTCAAATCAATTCAATTCAATTCACAATTTCAGCAAATAAACTCAAGTAAAGCAAAGAAACTTAGAAAAATAAGAAAACTAAATCAAACTTCATTAATCTACCAAGTCATGGTTCCCTACAATTGCCCCTGAACTAAACTACTCACTACAAGTCATACTAAACATAAAGACGATAGGTTTCAACAAACTAAACATCAAAAGACAGAAAATAGAGAAATTTTACAACAAGAAACAACAGCAAACAACTCTCAGCCTGTCTTCTAGCGGGTCGCCTGAGATCCTGGCGGGTCGACAGGAGGCAGCTGGGTGGAATTTCTGCTATCTTCTCTCGATTTCTTTCTCTCTCAACTGACTTGTCCTCTTCTGGTGCTCTTCCTATGTTTAAATAACTCTCAAAGGCGGTTTCCATAGGTGGAGATCATGCATGGCTCGTCCAAGAATAAAGAAAGTGCTCTGCCAGAAATATCTCTCCAAATTGGGCAGGTCGGTTTATGTCTGGCGGGGTCGACAGGAATCCTGGCGGGTCGCCTGAAATCCTGGGGGGTCGCCAGAATAGGGGACTTGTCTAGTTTGACCCTGTTCCTTTGCTCCGGTCGCTTGGACCCTGATTTGCTCTGCTTGAACTCTGCCGCCCAAATTTGCTCCAAATCATCACTGAACCTGAAATTAGACAAGGGCAAATAGCAGTACCATATTTCCAACCTAAATTGCATTAAATCTAACTAAAACACAAATATTTAATTGAAATTAAGGCCTAAAAGGGTTGTATATTTCGATGTGAAACTCGCCTATCAAATCTCCCCAAACTTAAACTTGCTTGTCCCTAAGCAACAATTCAAACTTAGAAAGATAGTTTAGGACTTAATTGCAATTCAATGGTTGGTTTTTCTAAGTCTAAGAAGGGTCCTTAGCATAATTAACATCAAAACTTAAGCAACTTCAAAATTGAGCATGTCAAAATAATTTTTCAAAATCCAATTTCAAACAATTTTAGTCCAAGTGACCATGACTTTACACAAACAATTCTCAAAACAATTGATCATCTATAATCATGACTTTCCCCGTTTTTCTTTAATCCCAATTGGTTTTTAAGTTCCTAAAATTTACATTAACAAACAAGACACGGGATCACACCCTCCCATCACAAACGTTAGCCCAACAAATTCAATCAAGCAAGAGTTAAGACAATTCACCTTTACAATTTAAATTAAAAGATACATTTTGCTCCTGGGACAAGGAGATTTTTCCCGAGGCGGAGAAGTCAGCCAGATAAAAACGGATTTAACATTAGAGGATTTTTCCTCTTTATCTTTTTTTTTTATACCATGAATCTCTTTCTGTTTCTTACCCATGGTTTATGGAGTTCTTTTAATCCGCTAGTACCTATAGCTTCCTACAGTGTCCATGACACTGCACCACTTTTTAGTTCCCCTTTTTATTTTGTTTTTCGATTTTTCTGATTTTTTTTTATAACACTTAATTAAACTTAAAAACAATGTGACATTTCATTAACTCTTGCCATGATTTCTTTTGTTGAATCTCGATTTTGTGTTGCAAGAATCGATCTAAGGGCATTTAGGGTATTCAATTTTTAAGTGTGGATGCCAAATAAACCGAAACCTTGAATTGTAATGCAAACTTGAGAATCCTAAAACTCAATCGAACTTAAAGAACTACGAGACAAGTCATGCTCAATGCTTTTCAATTGTTTTTAATCCTTGATTGTTTTAAGTCAGGTCAAATTCAAATCCAGATTTTCAAATTTTCATTTCAAGTCATACTCATTTCTTAATTTGCTCAAACTTCGATCCTAATCATTGCTAATTATCTCCTTAAACTATCTAAATGCAAATTATATGAATTAACCATGCAATATGTACAAATCTATATGAAAACGCTCGAAACAAGTCTTCTGGCGACCCCGCCAGGATCCTGGCGGGTCCGCTTGAATTTGTCCCGAGAGCAGTGCAAAAGGGCTCAATCTCTGGCGAGCCCGCCAGAAACCTGGCGGCTCCGCCTGAAATTGTCCCGAGAGTTAATAATCCTACATGCAATGATGCATTTTCCTAGATACATATGCATTTCCATCAAATTTCCAAATTTCCCTCCCCAAACTTGTTCAATTGCATCCAACAAACACAAACAAACAAAATTTAAAATAGAAAAACAAGAGAAAAGTGAAGGAAACTCACCAAATGTCGTGCCGAACCAATCGGTCACCAAAACTCACTGAGGCGGTGGAGGCAGTGGCTGTCCATAGATCGGGAAGAACCAATCATATATCTCGTTCATCCGTCCATGAGCCGCCTCATTCTCCCTTTCGTCTCGCTTGATTGCCTCGCACTTGTCACTGATGCGCTTTCCTAGCTCGTTGAATTCGTTTGAGAGGCGAGCTAAATTGTTCAAGCTAGCGCATAGGGATACGTAGCTGAACTCTTCATGTGGCGGGGCGCTCGAAGTTGAACCACCCGTATCAAATCCTCCACCTTGAAACGGTTGCATGGTAAAGGGCGGCATTTGGTACGGCGGCATCCCGTACTGGCCAAACGGCTGCGACCCTTGGTATTCTTCCTGCATCGACTCTTGTGGGGGTTGTTGCATAGGAGCATCAGGTATGACCGCTCCTTGGTTGGCTTCAGGCAGTTTTGTATGAACGGGGCTGGTTTCCTAGTGGGTCGCCTGGATTTCTGGCGGGTCGCCAGAAACTGTCCTGAGAACATCCACTTCTCCTTTTTCCTCTGGTTCTTCCTCCAAACTCGCCACATAAGCATCCCATTCTTCTTGGTCGTTGATGGGATAGGTGTAGGCTTTTGTCACCTCCGAATTGAACTCTTCTTTAACTATTTCATCAAGCATATCCACCATGCAACAAGTGTCAACTTGGTAAGGCAACTTCAATGCTTTTTCAACTTCAAATTCGGCTATTTCGTCTCCCACCTTCACGAGCATCTTTCTATTCCTACAATTGATAAAGACACCAACAATTGCTAGAAATGGTCTACCAAGAATAATGGGTACCTCGGTGTCTTCTTCCATGTCTACAATCACGAAATCGCACGGCACCACAATATCTCCAACTTGAATTGGCACATCTTCAACTATTCCCAAGGGCAAACAAGTCGATCGGTCCGCGAGTTGCAATGTTATTCGGGTTGTCCTTAATTCTCCCACTCCGAGCTTGTTGAAAATGGATTCGGACATGAGACTCACACTTGCTCCCAAGTCCAACAAAGCTCGCTTGATGTTTGCCTCCCCAAACTTGCACGGAATCGTGAATTTTCCTGGATCTTTCAACTCCGGGGGAAGTTTCTTGGTCGATACGGATTTGATCTCATGAGTTACAGCAATGCAAACGTCCTCCAACTTTTTCTTGTTTGTCAAAATGTCTTTTAGAAACTTGGCATAGGAAGGCATTTTGGTCAACAAGTCGGTGAAGGGTATGGAGATTTGGATTTGTTTCATTATCTCCATGAACTTCCCATACTCCTTCTCTTCCTTTGCCTTGGCTAGCCTCTCGGGAAATGGAACTTTTGGCACATAACGGGTCTGAATCGGAGCCTTGGTCTTGTCTTTCTGAGCTTCAGGATCTTTTCTGGCGGGTCCGCCTGAATCCTGGCGGGTCGCCTGAAACTGTCCTGAAGGCTCTGTATTCTGCGCACCATCCTGGCGGGTCGCCATGATTCCTGGCGGGTCCGCCTGAATCTGCCCTGAGACCGATTCGTCTGGAAACATCCCGGTTTTTGTTAGAGCTCCTTGGCTTTGAGGGTTTGCCAATTTGATTTGTTGAATGAGGAATTGTAAGGACTCACGAACTTGCTTCATCTCATAAAAAACTGAATGATTCCACTCCGTTTGATCTGCCATGAACTTGTCCACCAAATTCCTATGTTGCTGATAGTAATTAACTTGATTGTTATTACCTACAACGTTGTTGTTAGGCTTGTTTTGAGGTGGTGGTTGAGCTTGTCCCGGATTCGCGCACCCGCTTGGATTGCCATAAGATAGCCCAGGATGGTTTCTCTTGTCTCGGTATACGTAATTATGTGGCGCGTAGGGCGGAGGTGCCATGACTGCATTAACATCGGCTACGGGCTCGTCTTTTGCTACCAAGTGACATGCCTTTGCTGTATGTCCTTCTTCCTCACAGAATTGACATTTCTGGACCGCCTCCACGGGTTTGGTTTTCATTTCCTTCATCATTGTGGTCAAGGCGTCCAGTTGGGCTTGCAAATGGTTTGATTTGTCCACTTCTATCATCCCTCCTTTGGAATTCTTCTCTCTCACCGACGAATTGGTTTGAGAGCTCGCCATGCTTTCGATTAGTGCCTTTGCATCCCTACACCCTAGGTCGAGAAGAGACCCACCTGCAGTTGAGTTAACACTTTGACGAGTTTGATGGTTCAAACCGTCATAGAAACTACAAATTAGTCTATATTGGCCTATGTCATGATGAGGACACATTCTCAACAAATCTTTAAAGCGTTCCCAAGCTTCAAACAAATTTTCATCACTTTCCTGTTTAAACCCAGTTATCTCCCTCACAATCGATGTGGTCTTGATTCTAGGGTAGAACCTTTCCAAGAAGGCTTTGGCTAAATCATCCCAACAAGTAAACGGGTTACTATTGAAACTATTCAACCAATCCTCTGCTTGGTCTCTAAGAGAAAAAGGGAAAAGAGTTAACCGGATTATATCGGGAGTGACTTCTTCGAGGTTGAGAGTGATGCAATTCCGTAGGAATCGCTGCAAGTGCTTGTTCGCATCTTCCGTCGGATTTCCACTAAACTGGTTCTGTTGGATAAGGGCAATGAGAGATGGGTTGAAAAATAGATCACGAGTCCTTCGAGCTTGGGGAGGGTTGACTCCGAGTCGGACATTGTTTGCGGTTGGGGCTCCGATCTCCTTCAAAGTTTGGTTCTCCGCCGCAATCCTTGCCGCCTCCCTAGCATCATCAAGGGCTCGTTGAAGCACAGTTGGATCTACCATCAACGACCCTTCTCCTTCTGGACCGATAGGTGGGTTCCCGTTCAGGTCTGCCATTGGTTTCGCGTCGTCGGTGTCTTTCAAACCTTCCTCAGGATGGTTTCTGGCGGGTCCGCCTGAATCCTGACGGGTCGCCTGGAATTGTCCTGAAGGTTGATTTGTGAATTGAGCTGATGGATTTCGCCTTCCTCGTTGGTAAACCAGCAAGGGAGTCGAAATAGGTGATGAAGTCGAAGTTGTGGCCTCCTTGGCTTCTACTTGTTCTCCCGGAAAACGAACGGTTTGGGAAACAAATGAAGCGGAAGGTCGGGGTGTCTCGTCGCTCTTTGCTTGGCTCCTCGTAAAGTACTTGCACTCGCTTGCGGGTTGAGGTTGCTTAGACTTCTTCTTTCTGGCCAGCGTGTACTCCTACAAACAAGAAACAAGAGGAAAAGACAAAAGATCAATAAAACTTAATTACCTAAACTTTAATCTAGTCACCGTCCCCGGCAACGACGCCAAATTTGATCGGAGGTAAAACCTAGGTCAAATTAAACCTCAAATCTAATCTATTGCAGCGTAGCTTGAGGGTCGAATCCGCAGGGACGGTTATTCTAAACTTTGGACTTTAAGTAATTTAGTTCAATTAATCTAGGGGTAAACAGGTCAAAGAGTTGGTTAATTAATTAAAGGTAATAAATTTAAACTAAAAGAATTAATTCTAAACTCTGATTAATCTCTAAATTACTTTAAGAATTAAGGTAAAGATCTAAACTCAAATTAAGAACTTAAACTAGGGTCAATTGATCGGGTACCACTTCAAGGCACTTTCCTGGCGGGTCATCAGAACAGTACGACAATTCAGTTTAATAAGTTTTTAAGTTCTCTAAGTTCAGGTTTTTGGCTTAAACTCTAGTCCAAATACTAACTCTCGTTCTTGATTTGGTATCACTAAGTTTTAACCTCTAAACCTCCCTAAAAACCTAAGTTTCAACTCTCGTTTCTTGGCTTAAGTTTAAGGGTTTGCTTTAAATATTCGGTAGGATATCCTCAATCTCTCGATTTTAGGAGGGAATAAACCTCTCGGCTAAGTTCCGGTTTCACCTTTTGGGTATACTAACTATCCTATGGTATGAGAACACAAATTGTTTTGAGATTAGGGTTCTATTTGCTTATCTACGAGGTCAGGCCTAGGGCTGTATACGAGCCGAGTTCGAGTGAGTTGGCCTCAACTCGAACTCGAACTCGCCACAACTCGAGCCAACTCGTGACTCGACAGTGAGGCAGTTCCGAGCTATTTAAGCTAACTCAAACTCGTATTGATTTTACTCGAGTCAACTCGTGACTCGATATGAAACTCGTGAAAAGGGAGTGAGGGGTCTTCGGTGTCAAAATTTCCCTAGCTGTGTTTGTTGTCGGAGCCAAAAGAGAGAAGCTTTAATGGTTTAGGGGAAGAAACAGAGAAAAAATAGTGATATTTCGATAGAGTGGGAAGTAGGATTTGGTCGATGGACGATGGGGAAGAAAGGGAAAAGACCTGCAGTCACGTGAGAGGTGTAAAAAGTGTTTGAAACTTTTGGGGAGTAAAGGAATTATGGGCCGGACATAAATTAAAATGTTGGGCTATGTATTAAAAGGAGAATAAATCTTTTTTTGTGGGTTGTGTATACTGACTCGAGTTGGGCTGAGTCGAGTTGGGCCTAACTCGAACTCAGTTGCTAGAAACTCGAGTTGGCACAACTCGAGTTGCTAGAAACTCGAGTTCTGCTGACTCGAGTTAACATCGAGTTTTTTTCGAGTCGAGTTCGAGTAACTCACGAGTTACGAGTTTTTTGCTCACCCCTAGTCAGGCCTAACCAAATGAGCAAACCTTCAAATCAATTCAATTCAATTCACAATTTCAGCAAATAAACTCAAGTAAAGCAAAGAAACTTAGAAAAATAAGAAAACTAAATCAAACTTCATTAATCTACCAAGTCATGGTTCCCTACAATTGCCCCTAAACTAAACTACTCACTACAAGTCATACTAAACATAAAGACGATAGGTTTCAACAAACTAAACATCAAAAGACAGAAAATAGAGAAAGTTTACAACAAGAAACAACAGCAAACAACTCTCAGCCTGTCTTCTAGCGGGTCGCCTGAGATCCTGGCGGGTCGACAGGAGGCAGCTGGGTGGAATTTCTGCTATCTTCTCTCGATTGCTTTCTCTCTCAACTGACTTGTCCTCTTCTGGTGCTCTTCCTATGTTTAAATAACTCTCAAAGGCGGTTTCCATAGGTGGAGATCATGCCTGGCTCGTCCAAGAATAGAGAAAGTGCTCTGCCAAAAATATCTCTCCAAATTGGGCAGGTCGGTTTATGTCTGGCGGGGTCGACAGGAATCCTGGCGGGTCGCCTGAAATCCTGGCGGGAATCCAGAACAGAGGACTTGTCTGGTTTGACCCTGTTTCTTTGCTTCAGTCGCTTGGACCCTGATTTGCTCCGCTTGAACTCTGCCTTGAGCCCAATTTTGCTCCAAATCATCACTGAACCTGAAATTAGACAAGGGCAAATAGCAGTACCATATTTCTAACCTAAATTGTCTTAAATCTAACTAAAACACAAACATTTAATTGAAATTAAGGCCTAAAAGGGTTGAATATTTCGATGTGAAACCCGCCTATCATGTTCTCTTTCTGTTCATGTGAGATTTGTTTTTGGTACATGTTGATACCGTGATCGTGTTCGTCCGCACGGTTTGTGTCAAAAGGAGTTAGGTGTGGTTGGTATTGGAAGATCTAACACGGTATTAGAAAATGGAGAAACTTCTTGCAAAGTTAGATGCAGAGGATGTGAAGACATTGCTCGAGCTCGTGAAGGTGTCGAACTAAGGGTGGTATTGGACGCATATGGACCGGATAGTTCGGTTCGGCCCTATGTGGATGAGTCTGCAGTCCAATCCAAATCCAGCCCTTTTATGTTCGGGTTCGGTTTGATATCCACTCTTTATACTCGGACTATCTGAAAAAAAGCCCATTCAAACTTTCAAAGACCCCGATTGGATATGAGTAAAAAAATAGCCCAGGAAGCAAAATCGAGCGGTCATTTTAACAGTACAAATTAAATATGTTCAAAATGTGTCACAATAAGGATACAAATAGAACTCCTTGTAATTGTACTAATTAGAATTTTGCAAATCTGACCCTACGTCATTTTATTTCACAAATAATTTGCACTTTAGACCTTAATAACAGTATATATTAAATTATCAATACATAACCATTCCGAGTAGCATGTAATTAGTTATTCACCTACATCATAACATCACACCCAATTTAAACTCACGCCCATACCAAGACAGCAATAATATCTGAATTCAGCTGCCATAAGATTTTTAAAACAAACAACATGCATCCATGAAAAAAAAATTAAAAAAATTATCTAAAAAAGAAAAGATCCAGAAAGCGAAAAATTAATCTCTCCATGGTAAACAGCAGGATCAACAGCCCCTCCCTTTAGAATTACAAAAGCTGGAGCTGATTCCACCTTTATCCTGATTTTTTAAAAAACAAAAAAAATGCTATTTGGATTCATATACAGTAGATAAACTATTCCTGCAAACAAGCAATAAAATATCAACTCCTCAAAACATATCACATAGAAAATAAGTGCTAGGCATGTGAAACAAAACCTTTGGAACTAAGAACGTTTATATTTCATATCTTGCAGTGCTACAATAACAATATTGAGACTTTTTCTAACAGATTCTCTTTCTAATTGTAATTATTATCTGATTTTGGCATTCCTTTAACTAGAAAAGAAACTAAAACAACTAATGGTATAAGAAAGAAACAAAACTTAAAAGGATGCTCAAGGTACTAGTAAACTCGATTACTATCAAATTTGCAATTGAACCTGAGCTAACTTCAGTTGATCTTTTCTCCAATTTGTTCAACAAAGCATGGAAATGTCAATTAGACCCAAAAAAAGAAATACAATGTAAGGACTAGGAGTAAAATTGTACTATTTTTTTTTTGGAAACTAGTGGGAAGCGCCCATCACTCTTCTTTAAAATTGTACTATTAACATAAGCTTAACTTCAGTTGATCTTTTGCTATTATTTTAAGGTAAACTATCAACTATACAAGTCAGAGTAAAAAAAAATTTTTGTACCCTGGTTGGTCAGCCCCACGACCCCATCATCTTGTGCAGCAGTTCTGTCAATCATATTAATAGTATTCTAAAAACAACAGGCATTTTATTAAATGCCAGAGATAAGGGAATTAAAAAATTAAAAACATATATACATATGAGGACATGCCAGAAAAGGTGAATATAAACTGAGAGCCTTCTATTTAATGTTTCTCCATTAGTTAATTTATTACTTGCCATTTGTATAATGTTTATGGAAAAGGGTTTGTTTATTCACTAAAGAACATTGTTTCCTCAATTTGATGACTAATCACAGTGCACACAAAAACTAAATAAAATAAAACAAAATAAAAATAGAAAAAAAAGGATAGCAGCCCTGAAGCATACATTTTCATATGGCTTACATCATATGCAGTCTTGATAAAATAAATTTAACACAAAACCATATACATTTTCCACTTTATAGTGTTACTGTTACCAGATACATAAAAACACGGCATGATACTTAAACACTTATTATGGTGTTGAACCCTAAAATATTCTCATAAATACCGGGGAATGGTAAAGAGGAATTTGATATTTTATACATAGGTCAGATACAGGAGGCGCCCGATAATCTGAAATTATCCTGGATAAATCAAGAGGGAATATTCGTAAGGATTTAATGTCGTGACAAAACAAATGGTGCTAAATCCCAAAGGTTATATTGGTATCCTTATTAATGGGAAAAATAAAATCACGATAATTTGGCATGCGATATATATTCCTGGAACTCACGAAAAACGCCGGATCATACCTTGAGGTGCAACAAGAAAATAATTATATAATTTCATGAGTGGAGTTATATGATTATACGTAATATTCAGACGGAAAAATATGTATAAAAAAAAAATCAAGGCATCAAGATTCGTGCGACAAATATTCCATGATCAAATTTTTACTGCTCTGGCCCACTTTGTTTCAGCCCAGCCTACATCAACGTAAAGTAAAAAAAAAAAAAAGAAAGAAACGGAAGGCCCAATGGCCCATGATCCTTCCTGGCCCATCACAACACTCCGTCTCTCTTCTTCGTTCCGACTGATTTCGTTTCTGACGCACGCCATGACGCAGAGAAGCTTCTGACGAACGCCGTGACGCAGGAGAGGACCCCCCTCCCTCTCACGCCTGTTGAAATTCGAAGCCAAGCAATGATGACAAGGGTCGAATCTTGTTGTCTCCTCTCCTTCTCGCGCTGTACATCTGTCTCCTCTCTCGCCAGCTGAGACACAATGATGGGCACCTTCCTCTCTTGCACATTAGCTCCTTCTTCCGACAGATATTAATAAGGAGAGGAGAATTATGCGGCCCAATTGGAATCCCACTGTTCTCAATTGAAATTCCTTCTCCTATCACCAGACAGCAGCCGCAATCCCTTCATGATTAACAATTGATCCAGTATGGTGAAGAGAAGAGGGAATCCCGATGCCAACGGATAAGCTCATCCTCTCTAGTAGAGCTGGAATAGGGGAAGCTCAATTTCGCGAGACTTGCAATCTGAGTATTTGTTCAATTAAGAAATTCCATGACTAGGCCATAACCAGGGAGCATCAAAGGAGATATCTAAGTCATCAATGATCATTTATAGAATAATTAATAAACAGAAAATAAAATGGAGGCAAACCATGGAGGAATTCAAACTCTCATCCACACAAAAATGCTCATGCAGCAACTGGAGCATGCTATTCTAATTGAAAATCAAATAGAGATATGATGACTCAAGGGGTACTGGATTGATATGGCTCAAGCTATAATGGAAATTAAGGTCCAGAAAATGAAATTGCATTGAGAAGAGATTGCAAAGCATTGTTGGAAAGGCAAAGTCAATTAAATTGATATTGTATTGTTTGAAACAAGGAGCATGTATTGAGATAAAAAAAAATGAGCCATCTAATCATCAAAGTAAAACAGGCATAACATACGTTTGAACTGGAGACCATATGACACCAAGAATTAATGCTGTTAAAAGAAAGAGAGGAGTGTCTCATTGGTGGCATAGTAATAAAAGCAAAGACATAAACGAGATTCTCTAAGTATGGAAAAATTCTGTGAAATACACCATGGGTAAAACTGTCCAGCCTCCTCAGAATTTGGATGATTGGTGCCACCTACAGTGCCTGCTTGAATCCCCTATAAAAGGCACACCTCAGAGCCATGCAGGAAGAACAGAAGAGAGGAATACAAGGAGAAACGCACTCACACTCCAACAATCAAGCTTTGGTCCGGAGATCACATAAGCCATAAAACACATATACTTTACATTTTGTGAGAGGAAGAGAGTAATTCAGTTAAATTAGGATAGCTACTCCAAAAAAAAAAAAGAGTGAATTAGTAGAAGTAATAGCTTTGTATTTTCAGCAGTAGTAGGAGCTATCTAATCTACATCCTTGTAATCTGTTTGGTGAAGTAAGAAAAGTTCATTCCTTTTTCCTTGCAACACTCTTCTTATTTTCTCTTCTGGTTTATGCACACATAATAGGAATGTAAGGAATAACTGTTAAAACGTTTTATGTAAATATGTATATAAATGTATCTAGTTAGTCTAAGCATTTAGTAAACAATGTAATACTCATATTTTACATTCTGTGCTCATGTAGGCTGAAGAAAGATCATATTTGCATTAGCTATAATGTAAGAAACCATGTGATAAATGAAGTTAAAATAGGCTATGTTTGTTACCAAATATGCATATTTATTATCAACATACATTGTTATAAAAAAAATGTGGACAACAAGCATGAACAACAAGGACAGCAGGTCTAGACAGAAGATTTCTTTCTAAAAGAAAGAGGACAGCAAAAAAACAAATAAAATAAAAAAAAATAACAAAGGACAGCAGGTTATGGAGCTTCATGGAATCATACACATCTCAACTTGCCCTTGCATTGAGAGAGACAACCACTTCAACCTAGGCCATGTCAAGGAGAAGCTGTGTAGTAAAGGTTCTATCGTGTTAGTTTGATGGCTTGGTATGTCTCAGATACAAGCTATCACTCTCTCACACACCTTCATCCCATTTCAAGTTGATGCAAAGAGGTCTCATCACAACCATCATAGACAGACCCAAATCAAGGAGGAGCCTCATATTGCCATGGCCTCATCATACAACAAAGGAGCCGCATACTTGCAGGGGCATGCCAATACACCCCTCAATCCCCAATCAACCCTCAACACTGCCAGGATGTGATGGCAATCAAAGGAAGGCCAGCCGACAGCTTATCACCATGGCCAAGTTAAAATTGAGGAGTAACTCTTGTATAGAGGCACTGGGCTGCCAAATCGACGATGCAAACACACTCCTGCAGATATCACCAGGCTCAAAGATGTCTCATCTGACTCTCACCATGGCCAAACGACTGCACAAGCTGACTCACCGCCATGGCAAATCCTGGCTGAGGTGAAACACCCTGCCAGAGGAGCTCGGCAACCAAATTGAGGCTACACCAAGCTTCACTAATTCCCCACGATTCTCTCAGGATTGCCAATTTGATTCCACACCCACTAGAAGCCTTGAACTGCCGTCAAGCCTCATTAAACCCTAGCCGATTAGGGATGGGATGATTACAGTATAGGAGACAGAGCCAAGCTCGATTGGTGGACCCCACGACATCAGGAGAGCCTGACGATCCCTTACGACCTCATATTGATGTCTGACGGCCACTCAGTCGCATCAATCGCGCAGCCATGGCGGTATCTTCATCGCCAGAACGACGAAAGAAGGAGGAAGAAAATAAGGGAGAAAGGGATTTCAATCCCTAATCTGCGTAAACGTGGTGCACCAACAACGGCCACCAAATCCCACTGACAACGGGACCCACAGGCGAAGGTATTAGCGTCTCCACTAAACACCAGATGTATGGAAGCAACCGAACAGTTTTAAATAAACCGTCCCAAAAATGGTGATATTCTGTGGCCCTTTCCGTGTGGTGAGTTAATAAGGTGTAACGATCCATCTATAATCAATCACATGGCGCCATGTGTCACTCTCAATAGCTGAGGTCGTCGCTGATCCTTTATTTCCCCTGCTGATTTGGACCAATCATGCGCTGCCACGTGGCTCCTCTGCTGAAGTGGCACCATTTTATTGATGGAAAGTTTAAAAATTCATGGAAATTCAACCGCAACTCAGAAAAATCCAAACCAAATTTCTACGGATTCAGAAAAATATGGAGAATACAGTCATGCCAAAACCACAACCAAAATCCAAACAGAATATTTTAAATCCATATTCTAAGCTCTGGCCAATCACAAATTGCCACCTCAGCCTTATATTTACTTAAAAATCCAGCAACCATCAAAAATTCATGAAAAATCACAGGAGGTTCAGAAAAATATGAGGAAAAATCCTGGAAGCTCAGAAAAATAAAGGGAGTCTATTTGGCTAATCATCACCACTAAAAACCCTACCAAATATATTCCTACCATTATTCTCTCCCGGATACTATGGAGAAAAGCCGTTTCGGCAAAGGCTCAAAGGCTCATGATCAAATCACTGAAGGCATGGATAATATTATAAAATTTAGAAAGTCATACCGGAATACTAGCACGACCGAGTCTAGTGCTCCGTCTATGGCTTGAGATAAAGCTCATCGCAATCCCAAATGATCAAAACCACCAGACGGTCATCGTCACGACGAGTGTGGATCAGAATGGAGACACTAAGTACTGTTGCTAACAAACAAGAGTACTGGTGAAGTATCAAGCTCAATGATCTGGTTAAATTGAGACTCGCTAGCCTCAAAATGATGGATAGTGAGATCTATCATGGCGTCACGGGACTCTATCAAGAGACCCGAAATAATATACAAAATAGATGAAGACCAAATTCAAACAAACTGATAAAATCCCAAAGAGAAGCCAAATTACACCGCAAGATATTATTGGTGAAGAATATGGATCCAACCACATACGAGCAGAACTCTTTGCAGTCTGAGAAAAGCTCACAGTGTTGTCCCAAGCCTGCTGAGACGATGAAAGCCATGATTATCAAAGGCACCCGCTCTCTCGAGAAGGCAGGAGGTCCTATCTTGAGTGTATGCAATCTACCCGCCAGAGATAACATATGCCAACACCGCTGACACAGGCACACAACATTATGATCCTATCAAAGATATGCAAATATTGTCACCATGGACGAATTCCTCATCATCATACCTGTACCTTGGGGAAAGATCACACTTTTATTTAAGGAGTCTACGATTATCTAAGGCACCCGCTCTCTCGAGAAGGCAGGAGGTCCTAACTTGAGTGTTTGCAATCTAACCGCCAAGGATATATCGAGGCCAACACTGTTGCTGTAAACGACTCCCTCATATTATATTAAAGACCTTATCCCAGATCACACCACTACATCAGATGGATCCATAATCCTTACTCAAATAATATCCTCATTCAGAAACCTTCAACATGTTCCTTGGTCACATTACTTATGGCTCGAATAGCTCAGTAATATCGACTTAGTCTATCTTTTAAATCAACAACCAGATCTCACACAACAAAACTTACCTCTTTCGGTGCTGGAGGGAAATTACAATGTTCCGGTCGGAAGCCGGACATTACCTGAACACTCGCAAAGATTGCCGAGCGTCTATTGACTTTCCTTGGCTAGATGCCAAGCACTATGTCGCATTGACACTTGATCAGGAATCAAGCGAAGCTGCAACAGCTGGTCAGAGACTGAGTGTTAGAGGAACACTCCCATGATCGAGAACCAACTGTTCATGACGTACCGGTCGGCAGCCGGACGTTACTTGAACGCTTAGCGTCATTTGAGTGACTCGTCTTGCCTAGATGTCAAGCATCACGTCACATTGAACGATTGGTCAGAGACTGAGCGTCAGAGGAACGCTCCTATGATCGAGAACCAATTGTCACCCGCACCTAGGGAAGCCAAGGGGCAGCTGACTTAGGTAGCACCCAAGGGTCTGGCGAAGGATAGTTTCAATGCTTCGGGTGAGAGCCGAACTGTTGAAACCTTGGATATTTCGGGTGGCAGCTGAACTATCCGCTGAACGTTTGAATAGAAATCAGGGTTCCTTGCGAGGTTTCGAGTAACACTTGGACTATCTGTATGATATCTCGGCTGGCTACCAAGTATCATCAGAGTATTCCAAAGGAGGATCGAACCATCTGTTCAATACCCGATTGGCGAACAAACGTCACTTTTACATCTGACTGGCATCCAGATGAAACTCGGACACTTCAGGTGGCAGCTGAACTGTCCATTGAACGGCCGACTAGCAATCAGATTCCTTTCAACATTTCGAATAACAGTCAGACTATTGTTTGATGCCTCGGCTGGCTACCAGGTATCACCTCAATACTCTGAGTGAGGATCGAATTGTTATTTATCTGATTGGCAAGTGGACGTCACTTCAACGCTTCGAAGAATAATCGAGTCATATGTCCGATAAGCTGGCTGGCTACCAGATATCACTTCAGAGTCTCAATTATGATCGAATCGGAAGGGAACATCTGACTGGCACCCAGATGTCACTTCTAAACGATTCGAATAGCAATCGGACCAATTGTTTGGTACCTTGGCTGGATACCAGGTATCACCTCAATACTCCGGATGATAATCGAATTGGCACTTAACACTTGGCTGGCAACCAAGCGTCTTCGGTTCAGGTGGCAGCTGAATCGATTCCTGGATATTTGACTTGCGACCAGATGTATTGTCGACACCTCAAGCAACAATCGGATAACCTGTGGGATATCTTGGCTGGATACCAGATATCACCTCAGTATCTCGAATGATGGTTGAATCGTCTACTCAATGTCTGAATAGCAACCAAATGTCTCCTGAACGCTCTGGACAACAATCGGAGCATCTGTTTGATAGTCTGGCTGGCTACCAGATATCACCTCAGTACTTCGGGTGGAGATCGGAACGTCACTCAACGTCTGATTGGCAACCAGATGTCTTAACGATTCAAGTGGCAGTTGAATCGTTCCCCTGATACCTTGGATGAAAACTAGATACCACTTCAACGCTTCAAATGGCAACTGGATCGTCTACTTGATATCATGGCTGGAAACCAGTATCAACGCAACGCTTCAAGTGACAAGAGAACCGTTTATTTGATATCTTGGCTGGAAACCGAGTATCATCCCAAGAAAAAAGAAACCGAACATTGCCAAATGTCACTTCAACGCTTCGGGAGCAAACCGAACCGTCACTTTGAACATCGCCAAATGTCACTTTTAACGGAAGCCACTCCGTCTATTGAACGTCTTGGTCAGGTACCAGATGTCACTTAACACTCTATGCCCATCGAACGAGCGTCACCCCGCTTCCCGGGAAAGGTCAAGGGGCAACCGACTCGGGTCGCACCCGCGCGCATAAGATTTTAACGCCCATAAACCCAGGGGTCCGGCGTCTTTAACGTCCACAAGCCCAGGGGCCTGACGTTAACTCAAAATAAAAAAAAAAGAAAAAACAACCTCAAGCACCGCATCAATCAAATTTAATGATCTGATAAAGAATCAGACGTCACTTTCAAACAACCTCGACAAAGATCAACAGGAAGTCTAAGAAACCCGCTTCGGGAAGACCATGCCAACAGAGCCTAAACCTTGATTCCTCATATTGTAAGGAGAACTCGGAAAACGAGAAGATTACAAGCGTCCAGCGACAGCAGTCAACCGAAACCTCTACAATATAAGAATTCCAGAGACTGTTGTCCCCTGCAATCCAAAGTCCACAAAAAAAAATATATAATAATATGATACATTAATATTGCATTGTAGTAGTAATATTAATAATAATAAAAAAATATAAAAAAATAGAAATGCATGATAGGACCACTAATTGCATATTTACAATTCCCTAACAGCTCACGACACACAATCCTTTGATTTTCCCGATCTAGAGGTGCTCCTGACCATGTCGGAGGTAATTAACAGTAGGGGCTTGCGCCTACTGGAAAGAAAGGACCCCTTCAAATAATAAACCCTCGTGAGAACTCAAGACCGTACAGTTACCGTGCTTCGGGGTGGTATCGGTATCGGCCTCTTGAGGCTCGCGAGGGGTATCTGATCCGCATTCTTTTTTGCCCCTCAATCCGAGACCGAATTTTCCTCTGTTGATCCGAGGGCCGCGAAAAAGTGCGAGACATATGGATACCTTTAAATTAGTAGCACAAATTACATTTCATACTAAATGTCCAATATTCAACCATGAAGTTTTAATTCAACTACAACTTTATTCTACATGTATGCATCACATAATTTTGCTTATTGTTCAGATTCTTACCAAATACCCAATGAAATCATCACAAGAGCTCAGAATGAAATTTTAGCAAGCAAATATGAAGAAAAGAAATTAAATTTCACATGTATATTCCAGTACAAAGGAAAAGATTTTTATTGAAAAAAGAAAATATAATTATGCAAATGTAATTAGGAAAAGATTTGCATTGGAAAAATATATATATAATTATACAAATGTAATTTCAGTGCTCACTTCAAGATTTCATGGCATATGCCTTTTTAATTTTTTATATTTTTCCCTCTGAAAAAAGATAGAAATTCATAAAACAAGAAAAAATTTGATGATGCACGATTTTTCTCTAAATTTTCTTTTCAATTCCTATTGGCATTGACACAGCTTAATTGAGAAAACTTGTTTACCTGCTCTATTTAACAAGATGAAGTGTGCAGTCGTTTTTTTATCTGGAATTTCTGTAATTTCAGTTACTCTTTACCTCAATTTTTCTGTACTCTTTTCGGTTAAGAAGATGAAATATAATTACCAAAACCCAAAACCCAAAATCCAAAACAGGGCAGCAGAGTCAAGATTGAAATAGGAGGGTTTGAAAGAGAAGAGAGAGAACAGAGAAGTAACCTAGTCGAAGACAAGAGTTCAATCGTTCACTGTGCGTCGCGACTAAGAGAAGTTCGAGTCTTCGAGACTCGAGAGGGTTCAACACACGAGAGGCTTCGGCGAGTGTCGACGGCGAGGTTCGAGAGGCGGCTCGAATTGATGGTTCGAACTGGGATCGGAGGGCCTCCGGCGATTGGGATCGAGAACGAGAAATAATGATTCGGTTGTATTGGATGGAACTGGATATCCGGAAAATGTTCGATCCATTTTTAATTACGATCCTATCCGACCCTTAGGCCCACGGATAGGCCCGGTCCATTCCCACCCCTACAGTCGAACGGAGCCGAGACACATCAACAGTCAGTAAAGCTGGATCTTCCACCGGTGGAGTTGAAACTTGATGGGCCAGCCACATATTTGAGTTGGTCACGTAGTTTTCAGGGTGCTCTGGCAGGTAGGAATCTAGAGGGCTTCTTGATAGGAGAAAGGACAGAACCAGAAAAGAACACTGATCCTTGGAATGCGTGGAAGACCACACATATGTTGTTGTATATAAGGCTTCTCAACTCGATGGTTCCTTCGATTGTTGTGACAGTGGATGGCATTCAGAATGTGAAGGATATGTGGGCGAAGTTGAAAAGGATCTATGCAGGAACTTAGAACAACATGCGGGTGTTCCAAATCGAACGTGAGATAGAAGCAGTGATGCAGGGACATAGGTCAATCCAAGAGTATGCCACAGATCTAGAGCGATTGTGGGCGGATTATGACTATTTCTCACCAATGGCATGTTGCAAAGGCCCCGAGTGTAGGAGGGGAGAGAGAGATGCTCAAAGAAGGACTGTGCATTTCTTGAGGAGGTTGAATCCAATTTTTTAGCACAGGACTGCAGTTAGACTGGCTCAGACAAGAATTCCATCACTTGATGAGGCCATTGCAGCCATGATGCAAGAAGAGAGTCGCATTAAGTTGCTCTCATAAGGTAATGGAGTCGGTATGCGTTCGGCATTGATAGTCTCAAACTCAAGTATGACATGAGTTCAGGGGGAGACTCGTAAGTGTTATAATTGTGGTGAGGTGGGCCATTTGAGGCCTGCTTGTCCTAAGCCACTCAAGGAAAGAGATTTTGGTGGTCGTGGACAGTCTGGAGGTCGTGGCCATCGCCGAGCCGAGGCCGTGGTGGCAGAAGAGGTGGAAGAGGATGCTACCGGGCAAATCTGATGGTAGCAGAGGAAGAAGAAGACACTGGGGTGGACTTCACTGAGGAGGACCAAACGCTCTTGGAGGTACTTAGTCTGAAGCATAAAGCAGCAAGTAATGAAGACAAGAAAAGTGTCACTGAGGATGCATCCACTTCATTCTTGGCTAGGGGTAACATTGCTACTTATGCTCATTCGAACCAAGGTACTAATAACACACATGCTCTTGCCTCTATATCCACCACCAGATCACCAGAATGGATAGTGGTGTTTGCCTCTAAAAAAAATGCTAAAAAAAAATAATAAAAAATAATAAATGATAAAAGAAAATGAAATTTTGTAAATGTTTATAAAACGTTGCAATTTGGTTCTGGTATATAATTCACGGGATATGATGATGGCGGGACGCCGTAACTAAAACAGGACATAGAAGAAACCGATACATCGAGACTGACTCGCACATAGGGGTGTCATAATCACTACTGTTTTCCATCACAGCCCAACCCAGCCCAAATTTCCTTTAAAATATAATTGGGCCGGCATATATATAACAAGTACAAAGTAAAAGGCCCAATTGAAAATAGCCAAACGGATCCAGCCTTTTCCCCTGACGGATCCAAACAAATGAAACCCGCTAACCCGAACCCATTCTGATTAAAACAAAAAAAAGAAAGACAGGTGGCGCTCTCCTATTGGTTCGCCCTTGTGGGACCCACGTTCTGTTAACAGAAGAAAAAGGGAAACAAGTACGAACCAGAAGGAGGAGGGGTGCAGTGACCAGCTGGGGTTTCGCCTCTCGTCGACGACGAACGCCCCCGCGACTCCAATAAATTGCGCCGCTGCATCAATGGCTCCACGACAATCCTGATGATATCAAACACGGAGAGTGTCAGATGGCGAATTCCAAAAATGAAAGATGCAGTATCGAGGATTGGGAAATATGAATATGTGAAATTACTCATTAGAATGATCAATTGGAGTACCTAAGAGGTCGTGGTATCTTTCTGATGAAGAAATTTACGCCAATTGAGGTTAATTCCAGAAAAGGAAGGAGACCAATGGGGGTGTCAACTGACAGGAGCTTTGAGCATGGTGGAATTCGCACAAAGCAATTGTTCTTATGTTACAGGAACTAGAAGGGCTCTACAGAGATTGAAAGAGATGTGATGGAACTCTAAGAGAAGGGAAACGCACACACGGAATGATAGGAATGTAAAATTTTCGTGACTGGAGAGGTCCAGTATTGGAAAGAATGAAAAAGGCGTTGCAAACAAACAATGGAGAACATTGCCCCCTTCTCTGCGACCTATAGTCTGAAAAAGGAAGCAACTATTACTGTAGAGATTCTTTGGCAGAGGGAGGTAAGTTTACCATCTCGATTACAGCCACTGGATGGGCAAAAGCATGATTGCTTTAGGTCCCTCATAGTACAAGATGATCAAGTGTAAAGGACAATTGGAATACATTCCTTGAAATATGCTCATGCTGTGTCACACATCATACATCCAACGGCTAGAAGAAATGCCAGGGTACTTCTTCTTGATATCTGATGGGATTGAGGCATCATGAAAGGGAAATCAAAAAGAGCTCAGGAGCATGAATCATCAAGGCTGCGCATGAACTCTCCCTGGTGGACCCAGGGGTAAATCAGTAATCTGCATAAAGGACAAAGGATATGGTGCATGAGGAATGAAGAAAGTAAATGTTCTATCCCGATTCTACCCCTCCAACTTGCTGCATGATCTGACAAACCCGTAATTAGGCAAAATTGAGACAAATTAAAAGCACAATTGAAAATATGAGAATGTATTAATGCTTCTCTAATACTTAGAAAGGAAATTAAAATAAAAAAAAAAAACCACAACAAAGAAGCAATTTGGTGGAATGATAGTTAAACAGATGAGAGGAAGTTTTGAGTAGCCTCATGACATCAGATTACCAAAACTCATGAAATGATGACTAAAACACCCTTTCCTGTACATAGAACCAATTCCACTTTTGCCCCCAAAACTGACACCTAATGCATATGTGTTGGAGGATATTTGTGAAATTACATGCTGCTTATGGATGGCTCCAGTCTAAAACCCATGAAATTGCTCAAATAAAAGCAAATGGAGAAAGGAAAAGACCTGTCACCTAGTTGTAAATAGGGGTTCAGAATTTGATTCCCTCCTACAAGAGCATCTCAGCCATGCACTGCCTATGAGGGCATAGGTGAATGCCACCTGTACACCCCTACCCTGGCGCCAAGTCACTACCCCCTCTCCAAGGCATAGGAAGCAACAAGGTGTGATCTTATCCCTTATCAAACAACACAGGGACCCACCTGTCAGAGAAGCCAGTAAAAAAAAGTGAAATGTCATGCTAATATCCCATGAGTAATTGATTAATGCCAAGTGTTAAGAAATGATTGGGAAGTAACCAGATAGTAGAAATCGCCAAGTGAAGAAAGGAAGAAAGGAGAAAGGCGGTTTGACATCTGTGCATCTTCACCCTCCATCAAACTCCAAGGCTCTGAGATGTTGCCACATGTCAAACACAAACCCTGGAAATCCTCTATAAAAGAAGCTCCTCTTGAAGAAGAAGGGGAGGCCAATTGTTCTGTCGAAATTCTGTCAAATTAAAGAGTCAAGTTTATTTTTAATCAAGGTAATAGATGTAACCTTTTGTAATGGCCTCCAAAAAAAAAAATAATAAAATAAAATCATGTTAAATGCATTTGTGATGTTTTTTCTTTTCCTTTTTTTTTTGGTCTTCTGGTCTTGTTCTTTGGAGTTTGCACTGATGCCAATGAGGAGTGTGACATAGATTCCACACTCATGGACATCAACTGTATCTCTTAAGGGTCATAAATATAGGAATAACTTGCATTAACACAAATTTCTTACTTCTAGTGAGCACTTGGGAGCTGCTGGCTTCATGGAGAGTGTGACCTAGATTCCACCTCCATGGATGTCAAGTTAGTTTCTGGCCCTAATTAATCTCAATGTTCATGTCATGATTATTACCATATCTCTGCTTGTCATGCATACAGGACATACAACAAAGGTTTAATAGGTCAGGTCCTTGTCATAATAAAAAAAAATGGTCAGTTTTGTGATTAAAATAGAATCATTATGTAAAAAAAATTATATACAAAAGTCATATTCATATAAGGGCATAAAGGTCAGAATACATTCTAAAGTGCATGAGAGTTTAATTTGCATCCATATAAGTCTTTTTCAGGTTCGTTTGCCTTTATCACAAGAGTTCAGAAGCAAAGGAGTCCTAAATGATCAAGTTCTTTATGCTTATTGGATTTCAAAACCAAAAGAATAGTTAATTTCTGTGTTTCAAATGCTGAAGGACACTTGAATCCCTACATACTGTCCAAAGTCAGGAGATGGCTTGGTTATGAGGAGTGTGACCTAGATTCCACCCTCATGATGTGGCCCAAATCCTGACTTATACAGTATACTAGGTCTCAAGTCGACTAAAGAAATGAAAATAAATAAAAATAACTAATTTCAAGGTTTAAAGTGAAACATCGTCTTTTATGTATAAGTTTGGGGCTTAATAAAGTAAAAAAATATCAGTAGCAGAAGTATGTTTAGATCATGAAAGTACACTTGCAAGTCCCCTTTTCAATAGAAAAATGTGTCTTTATGTCAATCATTCTGGTTTTAGCTCAACATTGAAAGTTTTGGAACTAGCCTTATTTTACTAACAAAGCTCCTGTCTCTTTAATAAACCAAAAACAAAAATGATGTATTTCTGTCCAAAGAGTCATGTCCTCAGGCCTTTTTTTAATATAATAGTTTGCTTAAAAAAAAAATAGATGATATAGTATGCCTATGTTCCTTTTTGTAATAGCATCCCAAATAAATGTGTGTAACAAACAGTCCTTTTCTTCATGTCTGTCCAAAAGCAAGTATAAGGTTAAAGTTTACATCATCAGAATAAAATTCCATATTCCATGTAGTAAATAGTCTGCATTTAAGCATAGAAACTAAGAAATGAAAGTAAAATCAGAAGGTTCCAAGGCTTGTCTTATTGTCATGATCTTTTGTTTCCTAAATCAGCATGTCTTTTAAATGAAAGAGTGTGGAGCTGCATCTCTTAAGCAAAAAAATATATCAATAGTTTAAGTTCAAATCACCCCGTATCAATAATTACTAAGTTGACATTTGAGTTGCTTTATTGGAGAATGAAAGCATAGGAAAAGATAAAGAAAATAAAAGGAAGTGGGCATGTGAAGTCATGAGCAGGGAAGTGAATTGGCACCAGCATGAAAGTTATGAGCGAATATACAAAAAAAAAAAGAAGTTTAAATCCCAGAACACTATAAAAAAAAAACATAAGTTGAGAAGGTTCTGTAAAATTAGAACATGCCAGGGTTCAAAGTGAATAAAGTGGCCTTATTGATAGTTGCTAGTTAGTAACAAAACCTGTATCCCCAGCCTGCATTTTGCTACAATTGTGTATACAAATGAACACGGTAATCTTTGTCTGAAATTTCAAGGAAACACCCACATACACCGTCAGTTATTAAGCTAAGGATAAAAAAATGAAATTAAATGCTTAACAGATGAGTAGTTGCTTTGACCGGAGTAACAAACGGACAAGTGCTCAAAGGGAAGTGAATAACATGCCCAAGGTAAGTCCCACATATGGATGCGATATTTCAGTTCATAAGCCTGTCAGGCTAAAGGAAGGTCAGCGACTGTTACCTCAATTTAGAAAGTGAAGAACAAAATTGGGTATATAGATAATCTCATAACCTTCTTGAGGAGCTCTATCACACTCTAGGCATGGCATCTCCTCACCGTACTCTGTCAATTGGTCGCTCCCAACCCTGCTCCCCACCATGGCTACGGATTCAATTTGAAGCCAGAATGTGCCCAGTTTGCTGAGAATAGCCCAAATCGACGACAGAGGCAACTTAAAGAAATCACTACGTCGCCTCACGACCCATTTGAAGCCAGCGAGATTGCTAAGAGCCATGGCCAAGCACCATCAATGGAGAAGTCCAGTTCAACGGCAAAATCCTAGGGGACTGGGGAGGGAAATGAACCAGATTTTCGCGAAGATCTGGTGCACCCAGGAAGAAAGACCAACGTGTGAAGCCAATGGATCGAACTCTGGGCCGACCTCAACTCGTTCGGCACATGATTGCGAGCATGGACCAGACGATTCGATCAAACTGAATTCCCAGCGCCTTCCTTGATCTTCTGTGACGTCCAACATGAAATGAGTCGCTGACAATTATAACACGAAACACCAAAGTCCCAACCAATCAGAAAATTCTGCGAAGCAGGAACTTCAAAAATGCATTAAGAATAGCTAGATTATCAGAAAAATTCCCATAAAATGTCAAAATGTCGAGAAAAATGTGTGGAATATTTTGATATAATATGCCATGCCAAAACACTGAAGCACCAAACATTTTGAAATTTAAAAGTCTAAAAGGATGGCCATAATGGAAAAATAATAAAATTAAGTCCCTAAAAGAAATTAAATAAAAGCCTCTTTTGAACATTTTATGTTCTGGACAACAGGTATATTTGAACATTTTATGTTCTGGACAGCAGGTACATTTGAGCATCTTATGCTTTGACCAACAGGTGCAGTCAAGCATTAAAAATTTGTGAACAGAATTGAAACAACAAAAAGCATCACTAAGAAGATCAAAAATAGAAGTTTAAAAGTGCAAATTTAAAAGTCCAAACTCAAAATTCCAACCAAAAGTTGAAAGTCTAAAACTGAAAAAGTCACAACTCAAAAATCCAACTCAAAATGCCAAAATTCAAAAGTTCAAACCAAGTTCAAACTTTAAACCAAAGTCCGAAAAAACCAAAACTCAAAAATCAAACTCAAAAGTCAAAATCCAAAAGTATTAGCTTAAAATGCAAGACTTAAAAGTCGAACTCAAAAGTCCAAACTTCTAAAAATGCAAAATTAAAAGTCAAAACTTGAAAATGACATAAAGTCTGAAAGTGACACAAAGTCTAAATGATACAAAGTCCAAAAATGACACAAAGTCTAAAAATGATACAAAATCTAAAAGTGACACAAAGTCAAAATGGCATAAAGCCTGAAAGTGACCCAAAAGACACAAAGTCTAAAGTGACATAAAGTCTTAAAAGTCAAAAGTTCGTCCCTTCAAGACTGCATCGCGTTTCGCCCTGAAGGAGACACCCTCCCGATGTTCAGATTGAGAAAAAGGAAAAGTCAATTCTGAATTATCACTGAAGTTCCTGTCAAGAGAAGGCATAGCGCATCTGTACTCGTGACTTGAACGAAAATCCCAAAAATCCCTAAGTTCCTCAAAACGATTGAGAACTGACCTAGAATACCCTATTTTCTAGCGTTGGACTCAAATCTAACAGCCTGTTTCTACAAGTTCACAGCATGTTTGACCAGAAGCAGACTGAAACCTGATGCCCAGATGACAGAAGAAAAGTCAATCAGTGGCCATCACCCAAGTTTCTGTCAAGAGAAGGCACAGCACATCTGTATTCAAGACTTGAACGAAATCCCAAAATCTCTAAATCTCTAAACGATTGAGGATTGATCTAGGATACCAAATTTCCTAGTATCGAACTCAAAAATCCATAACGGCACTAAGCCTGACATAACAAAGTAAAAACAACCTAAATGTCAAAAAAAAATGTGAAAATAAGGAATTAAACCACATCATTTATGTTTGCATGGCTCTGTTAAAATAACCGCCCTTCTGCGTTGCTTTTCACCCTGAAACTCCCTATCAAGACACAATTCTTTTAAAATGGACTTCATCCACTTACTGCATCTAAACTTTGATTATCCCGATCTAGAGGTGCTCTTAGCTCAGTTCGTAACTGAGTCCGGAGGTAATTAACAGTAGGGGCTTGCGCCTACTGGAAAAAAAAGGACCTACGACAAACAATCAACTCTCGAGGTACTTAGAACCGCATTAGTGCCCTTCGCTCGTTTGGAATGGGCAGTAACGACGGGTCTCAAGATGCTCGAGGGGTATCTGATCCGCATTTTCTTCGCCCCATGGAGGACTATCTGATCTTCCGTGGTTGGACTGAAAAAAGTGCGAGACAGGTTCTGGCACGCCCGGTGGGACCTTTTTCTCCTCTCATCAGGGCATAATCAAAGTTTAAATGTATAGATGGAATTAAGTCCATAACATCCAAAGAAAAATGCTAATGATTGACTTTGAGTTCTCTCCATTGCAGGAATCATGTTTACCTGGAGTCAAATCGTGAAAGGCGAGCGTCTCCACCACAGGAAGGCAGCAGCGGCCGGGACTCTCTATGTGCCCGTTCAATCTGTCGTGCAAATCTCTCCCGTGATGCTTGCTGGTGAAGCATCAGTGAAAGTCTCTGGAAAGCCCGCCCTTAGCACCAAGAAGGGCCAGGCAGCAACCATCCATGTCAAGGGGGCAACAGCCCCAAAACTCAAAAAGCAGAAGAGGACCAGGATCTCGAGGGCCCAAGCTCTCCACCTGGTCCAACAACCCGATACCATCACTGATCTGTCCCTCAGCAACACCTTCGCCCCCCTACATGTGCTCAAAAAGGGAGGTGAGGCGATGCGCCTCAGAGAGGATTGGGAGCTCCCTATGTATGCCCCCGTCTCGGAAACAGAGAAAGTGACCCACCCAAAACACCAGGCAGTGGAGGCCATTCATGCGGCCTTCAAGATTGTCAAAAGATCCCGCAAGTCCCGCAGGATCGTCACTGCGATCCCTGCCAACCCCAACAAGCCGTCCATCAAGGACAGGCTCAAGTTCCCGGCGCACCAAAGACACTGCTTTCCTTATCGCGAAGACAACCGAGAGGGAGATGCGGACTATAGTGCGTCAGAAAAAAGGACTGTGGCCCACCCGCCTTCAGTCTTTGATCGGCTTACCTTTCCATCACTCCAGCCCAACGCCCGCTCTATGAAGGCCAGAGGGAAAGTGAAACAGGTTTGGAGGCCCAAGCAACCGGAACCCATCCCCGCTCCTGAGCAAAACACAGGGGGTACCAAGCGATGGGTGCCAAAAGGAAAAGATACCTCTCTGGCTAGCCAGGTGGCGAGTCAGATGATAAAAAATAAAACAAAAAAGAAATATGTGATAAGGAAGAGGCGGAACGCTGGTTCTGCCTCGACATATCATGTGTCAGTTGACGATGATGAGGATAACAATGAGGAAACGGCGGAAGTCCGTATGGTCGGAACAGGTTCCCAGGAGCCGCCTCACTCTGAAAGTGTCCCCGTGGAAACGCGAGGGCAAAAAGGAAAAGTTTCAGCATCCAAACCTCCCAAACGGGTAGGGCGGCCTAGGAACCGCAGCCCAGTAATGGAGGAAATTGTCCAACAAACCACTGATAACATCGCAAGCGATGAAGAGGATCCAAATCCGGATCACGGAAGTTCATCTGAAGATGTTGATGAGGAAATTGAAATCCTCGAGGAAATATCTGATGAGATGGCCCAGCTTCGCAAGGAGCTGGAAGAAAAAACCAAACAACTTGAGCAACTCCAAGCGGAAAATGCTCGGGTAACCGCGGCATGCGCGGAAGTCCAGAAACACATAGCCAAAAAGGGGGCACGCCCAAGCTATGCTGTTTCAAACAATGACATACCAAAATCAACCGAAACCCAAGGAATGGCTCCCAAGCCAAAATCCAAAAACAAAAAGAAAACCAAAAAACCCCACTCCAAAATAGTGCGGGAAAAGGACAGCAGCTCCAGTGAAACCTCTGAAGAGGAGTTGCCCGAAAGAAAGGAAACTAATGTCATTGACCCTGAGGCCATAATGGAGAGAATGCAAAGGGCCATGGATCAAAAACTGCAATCTCTAGGGATTGGGGGCACTCAACTGCCCGTCAATTTCACAGGCCGACCCTACCCCGCAAAGTTTGATCAGCTGGATTACCCGAAGGGACACGTAGTGCCGAAATTCAAGGTGTTTGATGGGATTGGAAACAAAATCACCCCAAGTCAACATCTGTCACACTTTATAACCTCCTGTGGAAACACTGCCCGAAGGGAGGAGTGGCTATTAAGGCAATTTTCACAAAGTCTGTCTGGAGTAGCATTCGACTGGTATGCCTCTCTCGAGGCAGACAGTATCAAAAGCTGGAAAGAAATGGCAAATGCCTTTTGTGCAAGGTTCAGGACGACTCCGCATCGGGTCTCTGTTACCAATCTAGTCAATGCCAGACAAAAACAAGGCGAGTCTGTCTCTGACTATGTGTCAAGGTGGGAAACCATGTACACGGGATGCCAGTCCAACATAAGTGAATCTGAGGCGGTGCGTATGCTCTTGAACAGCATCCATGCGCCGATGAAAGTATGGATGGTGGGACACAACGTCACCACCTTTGAACATTTGGTAGCCATGGTTGCTCGATATGAGGAAGTGGAGCCTGAAATGAACCAGCTATACTATTCCACCAAGGAAAAAGATAAAGAAAAGGGAAAGAAGCTGGAAATCAAAACAACAAAGGCAGTCAAAGCCATCACTAACCAGGCTGAAGGCACTGGTAGTGCCCAATGGGGAAAGAATGGCGAAACGAAGGATGGAAATCCACAGTCCAGGGCTCAAAGGCCAACACTCAGGGAGCTGAAAAGCAAGCCTTACTCATTCAAAAAGGAGAAAACTCTGAAGCTGTTCAAGCAAGCTATGGAAGTTCTCGAGGTTCGATTGCCCCAATGCAAAAGGCCCGAGGAAGAAGACAAAGCAAACCACCCTAATTACTGTGTGTATCACAGAGTTTTGGGTCACAGCATAGAGGATTGCTATGTCTTCAAGGATTGGCTCGAGCAGAAAATCCAAGAAGGAGCAATCTCTCTCCATGATGACGCCAGGCAGGAGCCAGCTCCCCATGCCATCTCAAGCGGAGCCCCAAGTGCCAGCTCTCGTCGTGTCTCGGTCACTACTGACGGAAAACCACCCACGACATGGAGCGTATATTTGAGCAAAAACACCAGAAAGAAGTTGAGAGCCTTGCAGGCCGAACCTCAACTCAGATGGAAGAGCCCTATCATACCAGTGGTCCCAAAAAGACTTAAACCAACAAAAACACAACCGAAATCAATGACCCGTAACGCAACAACGGGTAATGTGAGATCTAGACAGGCGTTCTGGAGGAAAACCTCCCCCGAGACCGTCGAAGATCCCTATGTTCAAGAAAAACCAACACAAACAACCCTCGCTGATTTCATCTCCCCCAAAGTCGCAGCCCAAATTAACGGACAAGTGTGGCAGGAGTTTAAAGGCGAAGAAAAAGAAAAGAAAGAAGAGGAGTTCTGGACGGCAGCGTGCCACCATGTCTCAGGTAATGAGGAGAAACATGAAGAATCCTCTAACCAACAGGAGCCGGTACAGGCAGATGCCAGACCTCCCGAAACCTCGACAACAAATGAACAAAACCCTACTGAGTCGTCATCCAGCTCAGTCCCAACCCAACATACCTGGTCGACGGTCACTGTTCAACCTATGACCCAATCAGGAAAGAAAAAGAAAGAAATCCTTGAAATAAAGAAATTGGATAAGGCCCTCGTCCGCAAGGGAAAGAAGCCGGACCGAATGACCCTACCTTTTAAGATCAATGGCCAAGATCGCAAGGTGTTCGTAGACATTCATGATGAATGTCTAGATTCAGAAGGTATCCCAAGCCTGAAGAATCTGGGGTTCAACCTTGTCATACCAAAGAAAAAGGGAGAATCCGGAATTCCACCAGAAACCATTGCAATACTAGCAGAGCATGTGTCTGAATTGATGAAACAAACCATTGCTGTGACTAGTTTTGTAAGAAACCAAGTAAACAAAGAGGCTTCCACCTCAGCCGATACCCAAAATGCCCAAGATGTTCCCGGTTTCACTGATGAGGAATATGAATGGTCTGATCCGGACCCTCCCAGCCAAGATGAAAGCTACGATTTTGGTAGCAACTTTGACAATGATGAGGAAAGAGGAGGTGGTGACCCTGGTGGAATTTCCTGCAACGCCATTTCAACACCGGCAACAAATACACACCCGGAGGATAATTCGGGAGAAAAAGAGGAAAAGCTCACTAAAGAAGAGGAAATGGAAATGATTGCGCAAATAGAGGAGGCTACACAGGCCATTCTCTCTTCCGCAGTCATAAACCAAAATCCATCAGAAGATGATGATGCCTTCTATAAGGCGCTGGAGGGATGCCAGCCGGCCAGTTACAGGAGGATAAAAATATACATGAAAGCAAGAGAACAATGGAGGGACCTCTCTTACTGGTGCGGTCAAACCAACTTTCATCCCATCTTGGAAGCAGAAATCGCCTTAAAACCAGCCTGGTGGATCCAAGAGCTTATGCATGGCGATGATGTGGACCAATTGCTAGCATCATGGCTGGCAAATAGGTTCTGGACCAAGGAAATACCTCTCAACAGCTCTAAACAAAAAGGCTATAAACCCGCAGAACACTGCAGATACCTGAGTGATGCCGGGGAATCAGAAGAAGAAGCCGAGGAAGAAGGCGATGATTCACTACCACACATCTCTTTCAATGCTGTGGCAGAGTATGTGGACTTTCTGATGCAACTAAAAATTCAAGAGCCTGACTTGTTCCAACAGGAATTAAGGGTTGATGAGGAGATAGAAAATATGTCAGACTCGGATACTTATGAGCAACAAATTGAAAATATGGCCATAAAGAAAGCCGCGGTGGATATCGTGGTGCAAAATGGATGGGACAAGAAAGACCCAGACCCAAACCACCCCACAGATTTTGAAATCATGCGTGCGCATTTGGGAAGCACGGAGGATTCACACCTCTGGGAGAACATTGAGGTTACTGAAACTGACCTCGCGGAGCATGAAAACAGCATGGGTAACCGAGCCCACCTCAACCAAAACAACCAAACTTTCCTGGCTGAGGAGGGCCAGGAATATGAAAGGCAAGCCCTAACCAGGACCGTAAGAGAAATAGCTAATGAGACGGGGTGCGAGGAAGGAGAAATAAGTCCAGAAGCGACCCCACCAAGAACCACTCGACGCCGTAGATCCAGGAGGATTCGGCGCCCCAGGCATACATCGGGCCCCAGGACCGAGGTGACATTCCCTACCCAAACACAAGCAGTTGAGACCTCCAACCAAGTCGATACTGCTCAGGGTGAGTCATCTCAGCAAGCCCCTGAGGAAGAAGAATACAATGAACATGACAGCCTGGTAGAATGGTATGTGTCTGAGCTCAGGGAACTGAGAATCACAGACCCAAGGGCCTTCCGCCGAGCTACCCACCCCAAAGATCCAGACTTTACAGAAGAGTTTGAAAGAGAAGCCATAGCAACCGTCCTAAAAGAGGTTAACAAAGGCAAAACTCCCCAGTGCTCTGATTCTGAGGATAGCGGAGGTTCTCCGCGATTCTTCTTCTGCGGAAAGACATCTGATGGAAACGCCCAAAATAGCGAATCCGATAGCAATGAAGAAGAGACAGAAAGGGAGCCCGAGGTGGAATCTGACCATGAAGAACCTCAACCAAGCACCCTCCAAGGAAGTTCAATCCTGATGGCATCTGGGTCTGGTCCGCCAGCCGATATAACCTCAGCTTTTGAAGGGTTGAATATCTCACAAGCAACCAGGATCCTCTCATACATGGAACACTTGAGACGGGAAGACCCTGCATTCCTAAACTTTATAGCTCAGCACGCTGAGATGCTACAACAACCAGGAGCCAGTTATGAAAGGCTCAGGAGAACCCATCCACGGGAAACCGCCCGTTTCCGGGCACAAATAGAAAGGCTGTACAAAATCTCAAACGATATTGACAATAACAGTAGTGATGATGACGGCTCTGATACTAGAAACTGCCGTTACATCAGCGGTTCAGGGTCTGATGACTCTGAGTCCGAAAATTATGATCACCGTTCCGCCCGAATTGCAGCTTGGACGGATGATGATGAACCTTCCTTAAAACCATGTAATAAAAGAAGACAACCAGGAAGAAACGCTCGCATGACTGTCCGGCCACAACCCGAATGGGATGAAAATGCGCGGCGTGAGCTGGAACAAGCCATCGCTAAAACTGAGGCCATGACAACCAGTGAGCTCATGAGAAACCTAAGGGTAAATAGCGATGATGATACTTATTGTCCCACCGAGGATGATGAGGAAGAGGTCAAGAGCCCTAAAGCCCTTAGAGTATATCAAAGAAGAAAGAAGCCAGCAAATGAGAAGGAAATAATAACCTATCAAAGAAGAAACAAAGGAACCAACAAAGGAAAGAACAAGTTGCTCAAAGGCGAATCCTCTCGTGATGACGCCACTTGTCATCGAGTTGGCCATCATGATTCCGACAAAGGCGAGTCTTCTGAGGTGCTACAGCCACAGACCGAAGCCACAGAAGAACATCAAACTAACGCAGAGGAGGCGGCCTATGATTATGAGATCGTGCTAGATCCTGCTGAACAAATGAACCCTGCCGATCTACAAGGACGGCAACCAAGAATGGTAAACCTGGATATCCATATTCCTAACATTCCGGGCCAACCTGACCTTACTCTCGAGGAATTGGGAGAAATAGTGCGGCAAATGGTCAACCAAATCTGGGAGGCCACGGCCTCTGAAGAAGCGGATAGAGAAAATGAACCCGCTGAACCAGAGATAGAGGAAAATGCTAGTACTGAACAGGGGGCAGCTGCCACCTCTACTGAAGACCAAGCTGAAAATATCGCCCCTTCAAATCAAAACCAAGAAGAAAACCAAAACCAAAACTCTGAATTATGCCAAGGTACTTCTGAAAATTGTCGGACAATAACTGTGAGTGAGTCCGACACAGATAGCGAAGAGGAGGAATCTCCAACAACCCAAGGTGACAGCTCACAAGGTGAACCAAAACTCACCCAAAGGAAAACAGCCAAGCCAAAAGAAAGCCCGCTTGAATCTCAAACAGCGGATAACTCAGAGAAAGCAACCCAGGTAGGCCAAGGTCTAACCCAAGGAGTCGCAACAGATGGCCCCGCCCACCACACAAGGTCAAAGCAAGCACAGCCAAGCACCGCTTTAGACAGGGGGCAAGCCCAACAACCGTCGAAGGAAGATAGCGCTGCCTTTACTTCAAGGGAAAAGCGTCAACTCCTAATAGACTTGGATTTCTGCACAAATGCTCTGAGAAGAATGACCAGGCAAAATATTGAGATACAAACCTTAGTCGAGACTCTAATAGCTAGGCTAAAGACTGAGCGAAAGGAAAGGATTTCGATAGAAGCGGAACTCAAAGCATTGAAGGACCGCGCCCAGAAAAAGGGGGCAGGTCAGAAAAAGGCCATGAAGTCTGGCCATGCTACCTCAGGCAACTCAGGAAGCCTCCCACAAAGAAGGAGAGAGGCCGGCATTGTCATCCAAGAGGGGCAAAGGCCAAAACCCAAAACTAATCATCCCCCAGGGAAAGGAAAAGGGAAAGCCAATGCGGAAAACCATCACCACAAACCAAAACACCTCTGGTTCCATGATAACCCGTTCGGGGGGCCTGAAACAGGCTGGCAAGAAAGAGGTGAGAGCTCACGTACGCGAGTATGCCCTCCCATGAGGGATGGGTCTGGCCATTTGAGACACAGAAATGCCGAAATTAATTCAACCCAACATAGACAAAACCACGCAGGGCAATACCGCATGAAAATGAAATTGGTTAAGCTCGACAACGCTTCCCCTGGCAACAAATTACCACATAAAATCAAGATAACAGGGAAACTGAAACCAAAACATGGAGGTTCCGATGGGCACTTCAGACACAGGAATCGTGTAAACCCTTGGGAAATGCCAGAAGCTGAAAATGGGGCACTTCGGGCGCAAACCATAAATAGACAGCAAAAACCACATAAAGCAAAAAAAGGAAATGATGCAGGAAGAAAGGTGTACTGCCGATACCACCAAGTCTGGGGGCACTCCAGAGAGGAATGCCTGACATGGTCTTGGAATGACAATGACCCGTCAGATGAAGAAACAGAAGACGAAGTGTGCCGCGCCATAACCCGGGGTACAAGCTCTCAAACCTCTGACGAGGAAACTGCCTCTGAATATGAACATAATACTGGAGGGGAACTACAGTACGTTAGCTCAGAAGAGGAGCCTGTTGTACTGGCAATCAACTCCGCTGCAGTTAGACCACTGGGAAGTGATACTGACCAAAGCGAAACAGAGGAAAGAGAAATCAAATCACCACCAAAACCAAACAAGGTGTCCAACCTAGTCCGGCAGGTCTCTACTAGAATCCGGCCAAACATGAAAAACCACTGCAATGTTAGTCTGAGATCGGGCACTAGGATACCTGAGAGACAACCTCCCAGGGAAACGACCAACAATGAAATAAGAAACGGAAATAATACAACAGCAGAAAGCGAAACAAGGTCCGAGGGCAGACCTAAAATGACCGTGGGAGATTACAATGTGGTCGCTCATTTGCGGAAAATCCCCTCACTGCTCAGTGTCTTCGATGCCTTGATGGTATCTCAGGAGCTGCGTGATGCCTTAATCTATGCGCTGCAAAACCCTGCCAGCTTCCAGGCCTATCTTGCCCAAGAAACCCGCGAGGAGGTGGCACAGATCGACCAGGAACCATACATTACCTTCACAGATGAGGACCTAATGGCAGGCACGGCCGATCACAATCGACCCCTATACACCACAGGCACCATCTATGGCAGGAAAATCAACAAAGTCCTCGTTGATCCTGGATCCTCAATCAGCATCATGCCATTAAAAACGCTGGTACAGCTATCGCTCAGCATCAAAGAAACAAAGAAAGATAAAATCCGGATCCATGGGTTTAACCACCAATATCAAAAGGCTCTTGGTTCCACAGTGATCGACATTACCTTTGGGGACCTGGTCACTCCGGTCAAATTCTTCATCATCGAAGCTGATACAACATACAAGGCACTGTTGGGTAGACCATGGCTCCACGCCAACGGATTGGTTCCCTCCACCCTGCACCAGTGCATTAAATATGTCAAAGACGGAAAACAATATGTGATTAAAGGGGATGATCAACCATTTGAGGCACATGAAGCCGAATTGGATGATGCTAAATACTACAAACCCAAGTCCGGAAAGGGGGCAGCCACCAAACAAGGAAAGCTCTCTCCTGAAATCGTGAAGGAAGCAGTCAGAAATGCTGTGCTCAAAGCAGCCATAAGATCACAAATGCTCTTGGGTAGTGATAGTGAGACGGGATCGTCGGAAGACACGGCCGAGGATATTAACTTACCCACTCGAATGCAACCAAATTATTCCAGTGAGGGTGAGGAGCAAAATACTCTGTCCATAGAAATCCTACCCCTAGAGCACTGTAAAGACCTAACACCTCGGGAAAGTGAAGAAGTCATCCCGTTCAAAACCTTCACTGTCCCACCCAAAATAGAAGAACTTGAAACAGGGCACGTTGTTCATCCCAGTATACAATTTGTCAAAATGGGAGAAATTGAACCTCAAGATGAAGAGTCAAACTCCGAAAACTGGGAACAATGGCTTGTAGAAGAAACCAGGAAGACGGGGATTCCCCCTCAGCTTCAAGACACCACCGGCACACGGTTGATTGAACTGTTCCGTAAAGCACAATGCCTAGAGCCCATTCCCGAAAAGCGAGCAAAGATGTTCCGAGACATGTGGAATGGCTACTCTAATGAAGTCGTAAAACTCAATGGGAAGATTGCTAACACAAGGGGCCTAGGATTCGAACCTCGAACCAAGGGCTCAGGGTCAAACACTCCTCAAAGACCACGACAGCACTCTTGCCACCGCATAACAATCACCGAAATCAAGGAGGGCGAAACAACCCCAGATGAAGGGGAACCTTCAGAAACAGAGCAATTCATCCTAGCAGCCAAAAATGCACCAAAGGAGCTAGAAGAAGGTGGTCAAAATACCATCGATGAATTAAAAGAAATCAACCTAGGAACAAAGAAAGACCCGAAGCCTACATTCATTAGCACCTCCCTTCCTCAGGAGATGCAAGATGAACTGACCAAATTGCTAAGGGAATACCAAGATTGCTTCGCGTGGAGCTACAGTGAAATGCCCGGGCTAGATCCAGCGGTAGCAGTCCACAAACTCAAAATTGACAAAGAACTCAAGCCAGTCAAACAAGGACCCCGGAGAATGAGGGTCGAATTGGAAGAAAAGGTGACAGCCGAAGTCAAAAAGCTCATCAGTGCTGGATTCATAAGGGAAGAAGAAACGCCCGACTGGGTGGCTAACATTGTCCCAGTGAAGAAAAAGAACGGACAAATCAGAGTCTGTGTCGATTTCAGGGATTTAAACAAGGCTTGCCCTAAAGATGACTTCCCTCTGCCAGTGACAGAAATCATAATAGACCATACCTCGTCCCACGGAATATATTCCTTTGTAGACGGATACTCAGGATACAACCAAATCAAAATGGATGAGAGTGACCAAAAGCACACTGCCTTCCGTACCCCAATTGGTATTTACTGCTATAAAGTCATGCCTTTTGGCCTCAAGAATGCAGGAGCCACATACCAAAGGGCCATGACCAAAATCTTTGACGACCTCATACACAGGGTGGTAGAATGTTATGTAGATGACCTTGTTGTAAAGTCCCATACCCATGAACAACACTTAGAGAACCTGAGGCTGATGTTTGAGCGGTTAAGACAACACACGCTGAAACTCAACCCCCTGAAATGCGCCTTCATGGTGTCATCAGGAAAATTTCTAGGCTTCGTGGTGCGGCACCGAGGCATTGAAATTGATCCTGATAAAATCAAAGCCATCCAAGAACTGTCCCCTCCACGGACACTCAAACAACTCCGGTCTCTCCAAGGGCGCTTGGCGTATATTAGGAGATTCATAGCCAACCTGTCAGGCAAAATCAAGCCTTTTACCAGGCTCACCAAGAAGGATGTCCCCTTTAAATGGGACGAAGAATGCCAGAAATCTTTTGATGATATCAAACAATATCTGCAAAAACCTCCTGTGTTGGCGGCACCCATCCAGGGGAAACCTCTCATTCTCTATACCACCGCCTTAGACGGATCTCTGGGGGCATTACTTGCCCAAGAAAATGAAGAAGGAAAGGAAAACGCTCTGTATTACCTCAGCAGAATGCTCGTGGGGGCAGAACATGCATACACGCCAATTGAAAAGCATTGCCTAGCCTTGATCTTCGCAGTAAAAAAGCTCAGGCATTACATGTTGGCCCATAAAGTCACATTAATTTCCAAAACTGACCCATTGAAGTACCTCATGACCCGACCTATGCTTACTGGAAGGCTGGCAAGGTGGGCTGTGGCCCTGATGGAATTTGATATAACATATGCGCCCCAAAAGGCTATCAAAGGACAAGCACTAGCTGACTTCCTAGCTGCCCATCCTATACCTGATGATTCCCCACTAGCATGTGATTTCCCTGATGAGGAGGCTATGCAGGTAGAGGAAAATGAAACTTGCTGGAAGCTATACTTCGATGGATCTTCCTCCATTCGACCAGCAGTCAAACCAAACTTACCAAAACAGCAAGCAGGTGTAGGGCTGGTGTTTGTCACCCCAGAGAAAGGCATTCTCCGGCATGCTCTGAGCCTAACCGAGCCATGCACAAACAATGAAGCTGAATATGAGGCCCTGATAGCTGGACTTGAAATTGCCCTTCAAATGGGTATTGAGCAGTTGGAAGTCTATGGAGATTCTCAGCTCATCCTGAGTCAGATCAAAGGCCTCTTCAAAATAAGAAAACCAGAATTGGTCAAGTACCATGAAAAGGCCCTTGAGTTGATGGCCAAATTCACATATATTACCTTCCAGAAAGTCCCAAGGTCTCTGAATGGCAAAGCGGATGCATTGGCTAGGCTGGCTAATGAACTCAGTGACCCGAATCAGGAAGAAATCCAAGTCCTGGTTCACCGCAGGAGATCCTTGTCCCCTTGCTTCCCAAAAGAAAGAAACGAGGAGGGAGAAACCCTGTTTACGGACATCCAAACACTCGAAAGAGAACATGAAAAAGAATGGAGGGAAATCACACAAGTCATGACAACCGAGGGTTCGAACCAAGAGGACTGGAGACAACCCTTTCTTGACTACTTCCAACAAGGAAAATTACCTGTAAACAAGGCCATTAGGGAGCAGATCAGAAAAAGGGCCCTAAGGTTCGTGTATGTGAACAACACACTTTACTGGAGATCCTATGAAGGATCATGGCTTAGATGCATATCGAAAACCGAAGCCAACCAAGTTATGCAAGAAATTCACTCGGGAGTATGTGGGGCCCACCAATCGGGCTCTCGGATGCGAGTACAAATCAAACTAATGGGCTACTACTGGCCCACCATGATCAATGACTGCGAAAACTTCTCCAGACAATGCCATATGTGCCAAATTCATGGAGATTTCATACACCAACACCCAAACGCGCTACATCCAACTGTGGTATCATGGCCCTTCGAAATCTGGGGAACAGATATCATAGGCCCCATTGACCCACCAGCCTCAAATGGACACCGCTTCATATTGGCCACTACGGATTATTTCTCCAAATGGGCCGAAGCCAGGTCATACCGTGAAATTAAGGCCTCTGATGTGGTCAGGTTCTTCACCACTCAGGTGCTTTATAGGTATGGAAATCCAAAGAAAATAATCTCTGACAACGGGACGGCCTTCAAGAATGCCAAAATTGATGCCTTCGCCGATAAACACAAAATTGAATGGAGATATTCCTCTGTCTACAACCCAAGAGCCAATGGACTAGCGGAAGCCTTCAACAAAACATTGATCAAGATCCTTCGTAAAACCATCGGAGATAATCAGAGAAATTGGCATGAGAAACTGCATGAGGCGTTGTGGGCATACCGCATCACTCATAAAACAGCAACCCAAGCCACACCCTATTCTTTAGTGTATGGGACGGAAGCAGTCCTACCAATCGAGGTGGAACTCCCGTCACTGAGAGTAGCTATGGCAGCACAAATCCCTCTGACTAAACAAACGCAACTAAGGTTGCAAGAGTTGGATGGAATGGATGAAAGGAGACTGGCAGCTCAACAAAACTTGGAATTATATCAAGCCAGAATGACGCGGGCTTATGAAAAGCTATCGAGACCCAGAACATTCAAGAAAGGAGAACTGGTGTTGGTTTTGAGGCGACCTATCCTCGGCCGACACCATGGTCCCAAATTTGCACCAAATTGGGAAGGTCCCTATGTCATAGAACAAGCATATGAAGGCGGAGCCTACCTACTCGCAGACTCAAATGGAAAACATCCTGTCTCCTCCATAAATGGGAGATACCTGAAGAAATATTATGGACAAAACTACCCCGACGTTTCCACAACTCACCAAAATCAAAGGAAGAGCAGCCAACAAACCGACTGGGCAGATAATTGCGAGGCGGTCCACCACCTCTTCACTTAGGTAAAAATCTCTCACGTCCCACCGGGTCAAGGCTCGACAGGGTACCCCGTTCCTTTGAACACTATGGGATATCCCTGAGCTAAAACCCTAAAGTAATAAATTAACCTTTAAATAAAATAAACCCTTCAAAATTCCCTAAAATGACCCCAAGTTGAAATCCTAAATAAAATCCAAGTCCAACAAAAATGCATCTTATTCCAAAGCATAAAGGCATGTGACCAAAAGAAACTAGACCAAGCTAAAAAGATAGCCCAAATAAAAGATTAAAACCAAATCTCCCTAAATATTCTCAAATCTCTAAATAAAAAAGACAAATTTCAAAGTCCAAAATCCAAAACCTCTAAAGCTTACACACAATATTCTGTCCCGCCGGGCCAAAGACAAAAGGAGTGTTCTGTCCTTATGGACATTCATGGAATGTCTCCTTTACAAACGGCCTACATTCCGAAATATGACCCTAAAAAGTCTTGTGCTTTGTACTTTAAACAAAGTACTAGGTGCCTGTTCATCTCACCAAATTAAAGGATGAACAAAAGTTCCGTGTCTTGAACTCTAAATTAAGACACAATGCGGTGATCTGCCCATCACACCTACCCAAAAAAAAAGATGGCCAAAGTCTTGTGCTTTGTCCTTTAAACAAAGTACTAGGTGCATGTTCATCTCACCAAACTAAAGGATGAACAAAAGTTCTGTGTCTTAAACTTTAAATTAAGACACAAACGGTGAAACTTACCATGGGATTAGTCAAAACCACGTCCTCAACAGCCACAAATTGAGGAGACGACCTGTCTACTCAAAATGTAATCCTTCCCGAAACCTACAAAAAATGAATGAAGACCAAACCGAACCCAAAAGCCCCTCTGAAAACGGAGAACAACACGGCTGATGTCCGCCAACCATGTCAAGGAATAGGCCTCATAAATCCTAATACCCAGAGGGGCCCATGGTCGTGTTGGGCCTTAAACCACCGACTACGGTGTGTTCCTAGCTGCCGTACCCAAAGAGCCAGGAGAAAACCCCATCTCACCACATCAAAAGAGTGATATGGAACAGACAAGTCCCGACAATACGTCTCTTATCGCCGTACCCACTGCGTGCCATACCCAGAACGCCTATTCTACATGTCGGAGCGGTAATATGGAGCAAACAGGTCCCACCGGAGTGGTCCTAGTTACCGAGGCAACAATGTAGAATAGACAAATCCCACCGGTATGTTCCTTGCTGCCGTAACCAAAGAGCAGGGAGAATAACAAAAATATCTGTCCCAATAGCGATATCTAAAGTCGCTACCTATGACAATCTAAACCAAATCACTAATAAACCTCAACAGATGTCCACAAACCAGGATCAACATACCAAGAGTCATTAGGTCTCCAAATTGCCCTAATCAAACCATAAAATCAAAATACCAAACCTAAACCACCCAAAATTACCACAATTTTTAACAACAACGAAAAGAACACACAAAACAAAGCAATGAAACAACAAAACCAAATGACCAAACATCCAAGACTTCTTCATATCGGAGGCACTGGAGGCGCCTGAGCTGCGGCCATCGCCCCTGCAAAGGTCTCCAAGGTGTTATGAATTGACTGAAGCACCGCCTCGACATTCTCCAGTCGCTGATCCAGCTCCTTAAAACGCTGGTCTATATGTTCCTGGAGTGGAAAAGATTCGTCAATGGCTGAGCCATCTGGAGAAGGGGGAGAAGCCTCTCTTACCGGACTATACTGATTCATAGCAGCAAACCTATGAAGGATGTGACTGTTCACCGGGTAGTTGGGGTCAGGAACCAGAGTACCATGGACCATCTCCACCCACCCAAAGGAAGTCAGATCTAAGAGCAGGTTGCGCGGGTACAGCATAAGCCGCTCAGTGATTGGATTCCCCCACAGTGTCTCAGGCAATGGAATCTGAGCCCGCTCCATCAAGGCCTCGATTAAATTCCCATAAGGCAAATGGCCCTTGGGAAACCTCGTGACGTGATGCATGTTTTGGAGGATGAGGCTGGGAAGATTAGCTTTCCCGCGTTTGAGGAGCAATAAGCGAAGGTAGAACAAAGTCCCTGGGCGAGTCAAATCTGATAACTCACCTTGAGGAAAGAGGATGTAGTTGGTAATCAAGAAGAATAACCTGAAAGGAATATATAGACTTCATGGTCATGAACCTATCCTTCAGAGACAAACAAAAAAACAACAACACAAAACAAAAAAAAACGCATAAACAACAAAATTACCGGTGAAGCGCGGGCAAATGCGCAGTAGAGACCAGTTCGGAACCTGCTTCAGACCTGGGTATCTTGAACCACTCGCAATGGCCCCGGTATGTCCCTTGTTCGCGAGGCCAACTCCCAAAGGCATAAACTGACAAGCCATTTAAAGTATCTGGGGCACCAATCAAGTCAGCCAAATCCTCCACCCCTATGTGAAAGAGCCTGCCAAAAAGATAAGAAGAGGCAGAAGGAGTACCGTGGTGGTCAAAGATGACGCGGAGGTTAGCATAAAATAACTTGGTGATGTCCGGATGGTAAGGGGTATCAAGCTGGGATAGGCCATGAAGGCTCCAGGAATTAAGCCACCCTGTTATTAAATTCATGTAAGGGGTGGTGAAACGCTCTTGAGGATGGAAGAAAAAGCAGGCGGAAACTTCACGCCCCCCTTCACCAATGTTACTTTGATAACACTCAAAAGCCTCGTCGTCTCGAAACAGATAACGGTTGCCTGGGTCATATGACCAGTTAGGCTTGGAAGGTGGCGCGCCTTGGACAGAGGAACTACCCTCATCTCTGGGACGCTTGGGATTCCTTGGATCTATGACGCCGGCCATGGAAGATGAAGTCCGAGAAAGAAAGTTCAGAAAAAGAAGAAAATGATACGAGACACGTACGCGTGATGCCTTATATAAATGAAATTAGGTCACCAGAAAGCGTACGTCTTCTCGAATTTACCCATAAATGCAAAAGATCAAGAGGCGTGGCGGTTTGCAAAAAACATGGTCGCTTCGCGATCCAAGGATTTTAATGAAAAAATGATGAACCCAATGACACCAAAAAAAATATAATATCCATGCCCATAAATCAACTGCAATCAAGAGCCCAACAAAAGTCCAAAATATCACATAATCAGAAAGTCTAGCCGCTACAAAGTCAGGAGTGACCGACTAAAACCAAGTCTAAAACTAAAACCATAACAAAAGGAAAGATACAAAGCGCCAACGCGCTACATAACTCCTACTCAAAGAAAACCCATCATCAACTCAACCTCTCGAGAAGCGTCTGCCACGAGGGAGGCAAAACAAGGGAGGGCTAACACTACGCCCATGCAAGCTCCCTCTGAATCATCATCAGAACCAACGTCCCTCCGGTGAGCTGACACTCCAACTGTCGGCTCAACCAACACAGCATCTGGCGACAATGGCAGACCCGTCCCACCAGAAGGCAATAACACGACTAGGGGAGTGGAATCAATGAGAAGAGCCTCCCACTCGGAGTAATCCAATGGCGCCTCATCGGAAAACTCCGGAACCATGTCCGACTCAGGAAAAAGAAAATCATGGAGAGTCTGGAGGATAGGACTGTCCGAGGGGCTCTCTCCTGAATGAAAAAGGAAAAGGTTATGAAAAATATGAAATGTACATCACGATGACAGGGAAAAATATGGATAGATACCTGAACATAAGATGGAAGCATGATCTAGAACGTCCAGCTCCATACCCATAACATGGCTTGTCAGCTCATCAACACTCATAAAACTCTGAAGGGACAACTGGTACGAATGACACAAGTCCCGTAACCCCAAAGCCCAAAATTCAATGCTAAAAGCCATCAGGGTATACGAAAGTCGACCTGAAAAGAAACATGATAAGGAAAATATAAAATGAAACAGCAGGAAAATTAAGTTAAAAAGCAGTGAAATAAGACATACCTAGACCTCGAAGCGCTGGAAAGATGGCCGGTGCCGGAGCAGTCTCACAGGAAAAGGCAGAGTAACAGAAACGATAGCCAAGGAATCATCCGGAATCGGAAAATCACTGTCCTGAATGAATGAAGCCGGAGAAATCAGGCTGGGGCGCAGGATCTCCTCAAATGGCACGTTGATTGTCTCGACTTGAACTTCCTCCATCACGACTTCTTCCACGATGGGCTGAGGCTTGGCATGTAAGGCACTTCCCCAACCCAAAGAGCCTAGAAAATCTGAAACAACGTGTAAGTCATGGTGCTGAATAAAAAAAAAAGAAAAAAGGGGGGGAACGAAGACACATACCTGAAGGGAATGAAGAGGAAGGAGGCTCCATGGGGAAATCAGAACTTAATTCCTCACCTGTCCGACGGCGGATTACATACTGCCCCGACTCCTCTGAAGGATCCGGACTTTCACGACGACGCTTCCTGAGTTCGTCTCTGGCTGCCTCTATCGCCTGCTGCTCTGGGTATTCTGGGGAGGGGCAGGAATGCATCGGACTGGGAGCATCTCCCGCCTTAGGAAGAGCATCATCTGAAAACAAAAAGAAATAGGGTAAATGCTGGGAACAACAAAATCAGCAAGGAAAACAGTATGTGATATAACTAAAATACCTAAAAACATCAAGAGATGCTCATAGCTATCTGGCCCCTGCATAGCAGCCTGAAGAAATCCACCTGCTAAGGCACGCTCGACTCTGAAAAAGAAATGACCAAACTTCCATTTTCCAAAACCTGCACACAAAAAATCACCAAATGAGCATACAAAACCATAACCAAACAAATGAAACAAAATAGGATATTCAATAAAATACCTGGGAAGGAGCCGTCAAGGGGCACAGGAGGCTCAACATACTCTGTAACCTGAGATGAGCCTATCAGACAACCGTCAATCCCGTATGAGCCTCTGAGAGGTCTGAAACCACCAAGAGAAGCATCCAAGCCTGGAGGCACAACACGAGAAGACGGGTAAACCCTCTCCCTCAATATCTCAACACTCAAGGAATGAGGAACCCTAGCCCATCCTCTGAACCAACGATCATGATCAGCGGTCATGCGCCCCATCCTCTGCGGGCCAGGAACAACACATCTAATCCCAGTCCCCAACCGTAAAGAAAAAGCGGCCAAATCAGCACAATAGGCCAAAGAAACGCTACTGGGAGGGTCAGAAAGTGCAGAAGAAGGAGTATCCTGATCATACCCAAACTGCCAAGCGCACTTCTGAGGACTATATACCTCAGAGATAATCCTCGCACCTAGTCGGATGATCAAACAACCCTCTCTGATGCTAATAGCATAATCTCTAGAACGCTTGTTCCTGCGGGAAAGCAACCTCAATGGAACTCCCTTCTTAGGAGGCTTTGAATCCTCAAACTCATACATTTTGCCCGTGTTTGATGGCCAGTTGCCTGTAAAAGCCTCAGGGCGATAACTGGTGATATAACGATCACTCTTGGCAAAAAAGTAATGGGCGGTGAGTTGATCAGGAGGATGAACTGATGAGCCAGCAATAAGACTAAGAGCCGGCATCGAACTCCGCACACCGCGCGAAGTAGATGAAGAATAGCACCCACTCCAATACACATTGAACCAACCGTGTAATATGTGTAATGGCATGGCAACATAGGCCCTGGAAGGATCTCTGGAAGAAGTGAGCTCTCTCATAGACCGATATGTATTCACCAAAGCTGCTGTGGCTAAAGACACTTTATGACCCTGGGCCAATGCATTAGCTACTATAAAAACCCCTGGCCGAATGTGACCCACCGGCTCAATGACGACTACGAAGTAGCACAACCACCATGCTAGATAGGCTGTCAGAATGGTCTCGTCATCAAAAGCATGAGAACTCAAATCCTCCCATGGAACACATCGATCGGGAATATAAGTCTTATCTAAACCAGGCACTACAGGCTCCAAAGGACTAGCGAACCCTACAGCCTTTTCTCGCGGAACCTTATCCATGAAGTAACCAACCCAATCTTTGAAAGGCACATCTCGGCTCAAACCCTGGAAAGAACGGGTCATGGCTATCTCGTAATAAATCCTAAACACAGTCCGTAAAGAATCCTTATGGAAGAAATCCCCACGTCTATCCGTGCCATAAAGCTCAAACTCTGGCGGGATCCTCTCCTCATAAAACAAACCCGCTACCGGAGCCCCAAGCAGGCGAACCATCTGGTTCAAGTCAATGGTGGCGTTGCGATCCTCAAGAACAAAAGTGTTATCCATGTAATTCCAGTTGGTGGCCATGGCCCGAAGAATGACTGGATCCCAAGTATACCTAAACAAGGCCAATGTAACTCCTCCAAATATCTCTAACTCGGTCAGTTTCGGCCCCATATGCCCCATCATATAACGAGTCCACTCGGTTTGCCCCGGAACCCAACGGAGCTCACCCTGAACATTTAAACCCCTAGGAGCCCAAGGAATAACATGACCCTCTGTCATCTCCATGCTCAACAAATGATAATCTGAGGAAGAACCAACCCGTCCGGTAGGACCCAGAAACAAACCCTCAAAAGAACAAACCCCGCCAGCACGGCGAAACTCACCACCAGGCACAAAGGAATCATAGGCAAGGCTGTGAGGACGTACCTCAGTAAGAGAAGGTGGGTCAAGCCTCAAATGAGGGTACGTGTGATCAGCGTGCAAAGGAGAACGATCATGCCGAGGTAGCAAGCCGTGGAAATTGTCCCTCCCGTGAAGAATAGCACGTCGCCACTGGGGATAAAGATGCTTGTAGATTCCTTGTGGGTCCAGATAACACTGGATGTATGAATCAATCGCTTCGTCAGAAGGCCCATATACACCTTGCCTGACTATGTCAAACCGAGGCACTGTGCTGTAAATCTCCTCAACGGGCCCTGTATCCCCTACAAATAACAAAAAAAAATCATGTCAGAAGCCCAAATATCTCTCGAATATAAAAGGGGCACCAGAGCAAATTGTTCACACTCAAGTTTCACAATCTGCTCTGGTGGGGGGCATTTGTTTGCCTCTAAAAAAAATGCTAAAAAAAAATAATAAAAAATAATAAATGATAAAAGAAAATGAAATTTTGTAAATGTTTATAAAACGTTGCAATTTGGTTCTGGTATATAATTCACGGGATATGATGATGGCGGGACGCCGTAACTAAAACAGGACATAGAAGAAACCGATACATCGAGACTGACTCGCACATAGGGGTGTCATAATCACTACTGTTTTCCATCACAGCCCAACCCAGCCCAAATTTCCTTTAAAATATAATTGGGCCGGCATATATATAACAAGTACAAAGTAAAAGGCCCAATTGAAAATAGCCAAACGGATCCAGCCTTTTCCCCTGACGGATCCAAACAAATGAAACCCGCTAACCCGAACCCATTCTGATTAAAACAAAAAAAAGAAAGACAGGTGGCGCTCTCCTATTGGTTCGCCCTTGTGGGACCCACGTTCTGTTAACAGAAGAAAAAGGGAAACAAGTACGAACCAGAAGGAGGAGGGGTGCAGTGACCAGCTGGGGTTTCGCCTCTCGTCGACGACGAACGCCCCCGCGACTCCAATAAATTGCGCCGCTGCATCAATGGCTCCACGACAATCCTGATGATATCAAACACGGAGAGTGTCAGACGGCGAATTCCAAAAATGAAAGATGCAGTATCGAGGATTGGGAAATATGAATATGTGAAATTACTCATTAGAATGATCAATTGGAGTACCTAAGAGGTCGTGGTATCTTTCTGATGAAGAAATTTACGCCAATTGAGGTTAATTCCAGAAAAGGAAGGAGACCAATGGGGGTGTCAACTGACAGGAGCTTTGAGCATGGTGGAATTCGCACCAAGCAATTGTTCTTATGTTACAGGAACTAGAAGGGCTCTACAGAGATTGAAAGAGATGTGATGGAACTCTAAGAGAAGGGAAACGCACACACGGAATGATAGGAATGTAAAATTTTCGTGACTGGAGAGGTCCAGTATTGGAAAGAATGAAAAAGGCGTTGCAAACAAACAATGGAGAACATTGCCCCCTTCTCTGCGACCTATAGTCTGAAAAAGGAAGCAACTATTACTGTAGGGATTCTTTGGCAGAGGGAGGTAAGTTTACCATCTCGATTACAGCCACTGGATGGGCAAAAGCATGATTGCTTTAGGTCCCTCATAGTACAAGATGATCAAGTGTAAAGGACAATTGGAATACATTCCTTGAAATATGCTCATGCTGTGTCACACATCATACATCCAACGGCTAGAAGAAATGCCAGGGTACTTCTTCTTGATATCTGATGGGATTGAGGCATCATGAAAGGGAAATCAAAAAGAGCTCAGGAGCATGAATCATCAAGGCTGCGCATGAACTCTCCCTGGTGGACCCAGGGGTAAATCAGTAATCTGCATAAAGGACAAAGGATATGGTGCATGAGGAATGAAGAAAGTAAATGTTCTATCCCGATTCTACCCCTCCAACTTGCTGCATGATCTGACAAACCCGTAATTAGGCAAAATTGAGACAAGTTAAAAGCACAATTGAAAATATGAGAATGTATTAATGCTTCTCTAATACTTAGAAAGGAAATTAAAATAAAAAAAAAACCACAACAAAGAAGCAATTTGGTGGAATGATAGTTAAACAGATGAGAGGAAGTTTTGAGTAGCCTCATGACATCAGATTACCAAAACTCATGAAATGATGACTAAAACACCCTTTCCTGTACATAGAACCAATTCCACTTTTGCCCCCAAAACTGACACCTAATGCATATGTGTTGGAGGATATTTGTGAAATTACATGCTGCTTATGGATGGCTCCAGTCTAAAACCCATGAAATTGCTCAAATAAAAGCAAATGGAGAAAGGAAAAGACCTGTCACCTAGTTGTAAATAGGGGTTCAGAATTTGATTCCCTCCTACAAGAGCATCTCAGCCATGCACTGCCTATGAGGGCATAGGTGAATGCCACCTGTACACCCCTACCCTGGCGCCAAGTCACTACCCCCTCTCCAAGGCATAGGAAGCAACAAGGTGTGATCTTATCCCTTATCAAACAACACAGGGACCCACCTGTCAGAGAAGCCAGTAAAAAAAAGTGAAATGTCATGCTAATATCCCATGAGTAATTGATTAATGCCAAGTGTTAAGAAATGATTGGGAAGTAACCAGATAGTAGAAATCGCCAAGTGAAGAAAGGAAGAAAGGAGAAAGGCGGTTTGACATCTGTGCATCTTCACCCTCCATCAAACTCCAAGGCTCTGAGATGTTGCCACATGTCAAACACAAACCCTGGAAATCCTCTATAAAAGAAGCTCCTCTTGAAGAAGAAGGGGAGGCCAATTGTTCTGTCGAAATTCTGTCAAATTAAAGAGTCAAGTTTATTTTTAATCAAGGTAATAGATGTAACCTTTTGTAATGGCCTCCAAAAAAAAAATAATAAAATAAAATCATGTTAAATGCATTTGTGATGTTTTTTCTTTTCCTTTTTTTTTTGGTCTTCTGGTCTTGTTCTTTGGAGTTTGCACTGATGCCAATGAGGAGTGTGACATAGATTCCACACTCATGGACATCAACTGTATCTCTTAAGGGTCATAAATATAGGAATAACTTGCATTAACACAAATTTCTTACTTCTAGTGAGCACTTGGGAGCTGCTGGCTTCATGGAGAGTGTGACCTAGATTCCACCTCCATGGATGTCAAGTTAGTTTCTGGCCCTAATTAATCTCAATGTTCATGTCATGATTATTACCATATCTCTGCTTGTCATGCATACAGGACATACAACAAAGGTTTAATAGGTCAGGTCCTTGTCATAATAAAAAAAATGGTCAGTTTTGTGATTAAAATAGAATCATTATGTAAAAAAAATTATATACAAAAGTCATATTCATATAAGGGCATAAAGGTCAGAATACATTCTAAAGTGCATGAGAGTTTAATTTGCATCCATATAAGTCTTTTTCAGGTTCGTTTGCCTTTATCACAAGAGTTCAGAAGCAAAGGAGTCCTAAATGATCAAGTTCTTTATGCTTATTGGATTTCAAAACCAAAAGAATAGTTAATTTCTGTGTTTCAAATGCTGAAGGACACTTGAATCCCTACATACTGTCCAAAGTCAGGAGATGGCTTGGTTATGAGGAGTGTGACCTAGATTCCACCCTCATGATGTGGCCCAAATCCTGACTTATACAGTATACTAGGTCTCAAGTCGACTAAAGAAATGAAAATAAATAAAAATAACTAATTTCAAGGTTTAAAGTGAAACATCGTCTTTTATGTATAAGTTTGGGGCTTAATAAAGTAAAAAAATATCAGTAGCAGAAGTATGTTTAGATCATGAAAGTACACTTGCAAGTCCCCTTTTCAATAGAAAAATGTGTCTTTATGTCAATCATTCTGGTTTTAGCTCAACATTGAAAGTTTTGGAACTAGCCTTATTTTACTAACAAAGCTCCTGTCTCTTTAATAAACCAAAAACAAAAATGATGTATTTCTGTCCAAAGAGTCATGTCCTCAGGCCTTTTTTTAATATAATAGTTTGCTTAAAAAAAAAATAGATGATATAGTATGCCTATGTTCCTTTTTGTAATAGCATCCCAAATAAATGTGTGTAACAAACAGTCCTTTTCTTCATGTCTGTCCAAAAGCAAGTATAAGGTTAAAGTTTACATCATCAGAATAAAATTCCATATTCCATGTAGTAAATAGTCTGCATTTAAGCATAGAAACTAAGAAATGAAAGTAAAATCAGAAGGTTCCAAGGCTTGTCTTATTGTCATGATCTTTTGTTTCCTAAATCAGCATGTCTTTTAAATGAAAGAGTGTGGAGCTGCATCTCTTAAGCAAAAAAATATATCAATAGTTTAAGTTCAAATCACCCCGTATCAATAATTACTAAGTTGACATTTGAGTTGCTTTATTGGAGAATGAAAGCATAGGAAAAGATAAAGAAAATAAAAGGAAGTGGGCATGTGAAGTCATGAGCAGGGAAGTGAATTGGCACCAGCATGAAAGTTATGAGCGAATATACAAAAAAAAAAAGAAGTTTAAATCCCAGAACACTATAAAAAAAAAAACATAAGTTGAGAAGGTTCTGTAAAATTAGAACATGCCAGGGTTCAAAGTGAATAAAGTGGCCTTATTGATAGTTGCTAGTTAGTAACAAAACCTGTATCCCCAGCCTGCATTTTGCTACAATTGTGTATACAAATGAACACGGTAATCTTTGTCTGAAATTTCAAGGAAACACCCACATACACCGTCAGTTATTAAGCTAAGGATAAAAAAATGAAATTAAATGCTTAACAGATGAGTAGTTGCTTTGACCGGAGTAACAAACGGACAAGTGCTCAAAGGGAAGTGAATAACATGCCCAAGGTAAGTCCCACATATGGATGCGATATTTCAGTTCATAAGCCTGTCAGGCTAAAGGAAGGTCAGCGACTGTTACCTCAATTTAGAAAGTGAAGAACAAAATTGGGTATATAGATAATCTCATAACCTTCTTGAGGAGCTCTATCACACTCTAGGCATGGCATCTCCTCACCGTACTCTGTCAATTGGTCGCTCCCAACCCTGCTCCCCACCATGGCTACAGATTCAATTTGAAGCCAGAATGTGCCCAGTTTGCTGAGAATAGCCCAAATCGACGACAGAGGCAACTTAAAGAAATCACTACGTCGCCTCACGACCCATTTGAAGCCAGCGAGATTGCTAAGAGCCATGGCCAAGCACCATCAATGGAGAAGTCCAGTTCAACGGCAAAATCCTAGGGGACTGGGGAGGGAAATGAACCAGATTTTCGCGAAGATCTGGTGCACCCAGGAAGAAAGACCAACGTGTGAAGCCAATGGATCGAACTCTGGGCCGACCTCAACTCGTTCGGCACATGATTGCGAGCATGGACCAGACGATTCGATCAAACTGAATTCCCAGCGCCTTCCTTGATCTTCTGTGACGTCCAACATGAAATGAGTCGCTGACAATTATAACACGAAACACCAAAGTCCCAACCAATCAGAAAATTCTGCGAAGCAGGAACTTCAAAAATGCATTAAGAATAGCTAGATTATCAGAAAAATTCCCATAAAATGTCAAAATGTCGAGAAAAATGTGTGGAATATTTTGATATAATATGCCATGCCAAAACACTGAAGCACCAAACATTTTGAAATTTAAAAGTCTAAAAGGATGGCCATAATGGAAAAATAATAAAATTAAGTCCCTAAAAGAAATTAAATAAAAGCCTCTTTTGAACATTTTATGTTCTGGACAACAGGTATATTTGAACATTTTATGTTCTGGACAGCAGGTACATTTGAGCATCTTATGCTTTGACCAACAGGTGCAGTCAAGCATTAAAAATTTGTGAACAGAATTGAAACAACAAAAAGCATCACTAAGAAGATCAAAAATAGAAGTTTAAAAGTGCAAATTTAAAAGTCCAAACTCAAAATTCCAACCAAAAGTTGAAAGTCTAAAACTGAAAAAGTCACAACTCAAAAATCCAACTCAAAATGCCAAAATTCAAAAGTTCAAACCAAGTTCAAACTTTAAACCAAAGTCCGAAAAAACCAAAACTCAAAAATCAAACTCAAAAGTCAAAATCCAAAAGTATTAGCTTAAAATGCAAGACTTAAAAGTCGAACTCAAAAGTCCAAACTTCTAAAAATGCAAAATTAAAAGTCAAAACTTGAAAATGACATAAAGTCTGAAAGTGACACAAAGTCTAAATGATACAAAGTCCAAAAATGACACAAAGTCTAAAAATGATACAAAATCTAAAAGTGACACAAAGTCAAAATGGCATAAAGCCTGAAAGTGACCCAAAAGACACAAAGTCTAAAGTGACATAAAGTCTTAAAAGTCAAAAGTTCGTCCCTTCAAGACTGCATCGCGTTTCGCCCTGAAGGAGACACCCTCCCGATGTTCAGATTGAGAAAAAGGAAAAGTCAATTCTGAATTATCACTGAAGTTCCTGTCAAGAGAAGGCATAGCGCATCTGTACTCGTGACTTGAACGAAAATCCCAAAAATCCCTAAGTTCCTCAAAACGATTGAGAACTGACCTAGAATACCCTATTTTCTAGCGTTGGACTCAAATCTAACAGCCTGTTTCTACAAGTTCACAGCATGTTTGACCAGAAGCAGACTGAAACCTGATGCCCAGATGACAGAAGAAAAGTCAATCAGTGGCCATCACCCAAGTTCCTGTCAAGAGAAGGCACAGCACATCTGTATTCAAGACTTGAACGAAATCCCAAAATCTCTAAATCTCTAAACGATTGAGGATTGATCTAGGATACCAAATTTCCTAGTATCGAACTCAAAAATCCATAACGGCACTAAGCCTGACATAACAAAGTAAAAACAACCTAAATGTCAAAAAAAATGTGAAAATAAGGAATTAAACCACATCATTTATGTTTGCATGGCTCTGTTAAAATAACCGCCCTTCTGCGTTGCTTTTCACCCTGAAACTCCCTATCAAGACACAATTCTTTTAAAATGGACTTCATCCACTTACTGCGTCTAAACTTTGATTATCCCGATCTAGAGGTGCTCTTAGCTCAGTTCGTAACTGAGTCCGGAGGTAATTAACAGTAGGGGCTTGCGCCTACTGGAAAAAAAAGGACCTACGACAAACAATCAACTCTCGAGGTACTTAGAACCGCATTAGTGCCCTTCGCTCGTTTGGAATGGGCAGTAACGACGGGTCTCAAGATGCTCGAGGGGTATCTGATCCGCATTTTCTTCGCCCCATGGAGGACTATCTGATCTTCCGTGGTTGGACTGAAAAAAGTGCGAGACAAGTGGATTCTGGTGCATCTCGACATGTGACAGGTAATGCTAGTAAGTTCTCTTCTTATACTCACTTAGCAGTGCCTGAGAGTATCCAAACTGCTGATGGTACAACACAACCAATGGTCGGTAAGGGTACTATGAATTGTACTGGTTCTGTGACTTTGTCTAATGTTTTGCATGCTCCAGCTAAAATGTGTTGTTTCTTTTGATATTCCAAAGGTGATATTTCAAGAGAAGGGGACAGGTTGGAGACTTGGGACTGGCACTTGGCATAGTGGTTTATGGTACTTGGATCGTGAAGGGCTAGATTCAGCATTAATATCCATGGTAGAGGGGACAAAAAAATGGGATCTGAGATGAGTGTTGAGGATGTGTTGATACTTCATCACCAACGCATGGGACATTCTTCTTTTAATATTTTGAGTCATTTGTATCCAGTTTTATTTGAAAAGGCTAATAAATTAAAACTTGTTTGTGATGCATGTGAGTTTGGCAAGCTTACTAGGAGCTCTTATGTTAGTTCTGGTCATAGGAGTCTTTGTGCTTTTGATCTGATACATTCTGATGTTTGGTGTCCTTGTTCCACAAGTTCTATGAATGGTTATAGATATTTTGTGTCTTTCATTGATTGTTTTTCTCGTGTTACTTGGTTGTATTTGATGAAAAATAAAAATGAAGTGTTGGCTTGCTTCAAAGATTTTCATAGATCTGTTCAGACTCAATATGGAGCCGTAGTGAAAGTATTGGGGTCTGATAATGGGACAGAGTACACCAATAGAGCTTTTGCGGAATACTTATCAGCTCAGGGGATACAACATCAGACAACATGTCCATACACACCAGCTCAAAATGGAGTAGCAGAACAAAAGAACAGACATCTTCTAGAGGTGGCTCGAAGTATGATGATCTCCATGAATGTCCCAAAACATTTGTGGGGACATACAGTTTTAACAGCTGCAGCATTGATTAACAGGATGCCCTCCAGGGTGTTGGAATGGAAGTCCCCATGTGAGATGTTAAAAGGAGATAATGCTGGGCTTCTTCCATTGAAGGTGTTCGGTTGCGTATGTTTTGTGAAGGACAACAGACCTTCTGTAGGAAAGCTCGATCCTAGAGCCGTGAAATGTATATTTGTGGGATATTTTGCTACACAAAAGGGTTATGTTTGCTGAAGCCCAGTAGAAAAGAGGTTGTTTGTGAGTATGGATGTGCATTTTCGAGAATTTGAACCATATTATACATTAGGGGTAACTTCACCTTTTGGTGACTTGTCTGATTCTGAAAGTATGAGACAAGATGGGGAGAATGGTGATAATGGTGATAAAATGGAAAAAGAAAGAACAATTCCTTTCTTGGTTCCTACGTTGGTTAAGGAACATGAGATTGGAGAAGAAGAAGAGCAGGAGAATGAGGAAGAAGAGGAAGATCATAAAAATGTTAGGACACAAACTCAAGGTGAATTGCGAGTGTATACTCGGAGGTCGAAAGAGGGTCCCATGAATGCACCAACTATACCACTTGTGCCATCAAGTCCCTTGTTTACGGTCTGTCCGACTCTTGAGACACCTACACCCACAGATCATTCCTCAAATTCAGAATCTGAAACAGGTGATATAAATTCTCTCTCTTGTTCTCATGCTCCAATAACATTAAGAAGGACTTCTCGCAGTAATGCAGGTCTTCCTCCTGATCGTAATGGTTTTTCACATGATATTGTCCAATTTGTCTCATACTCTAACATATCACCTGTACATGGAGCATTTTTTGCATCATTAGACTCTGTCACTTTACCTGGGTGCTGGCAGGTAGCTAAGAAGGACCCAAAATGGAAAGCAGCTATGCAAGAGGAACTTGGAGCTCTAGATAAGAATAAAACCTGGGAGATTGTGTCACTACCACCTGGAAAAAAGGCAGTTGGGTGTAGGTGGGTGTTCACAGTGAAGCAGACCCCAGAAGGGAAAATTGATCGTTACAAGGCACGACTGGTGGCAAAGGGATATAGTCAGACATATGACATTGATTATGATGAGACATTTGCACCAGTGGCGAAGATGAGCACTGTTAGGACACTCATCTCCCTTGCAGCAAATGGAGGTTGGAAGCTACAACAGTTAGATGTGAAAAATGCTTTTCTTCATGGAGATTTACAGGAAGAGGTGTACATGGAAATTCCTCCAGGATTTGGCACAGCTCAAACAGTGGGCAAGGTATGCAGATTGAAAAAGTCACTTTATGGACTGAAACAATCTCCTCGAGCCTGGTTTGACAGGTTCAGGAGGGCTATAGTGGGCATAGGATATCGACAAATTAATGCCGACCACACTGTATTTGTTCGACAACATAAAGGACGTATTACAATGCTTGCTGTATATGTGGATGACATAATTATCACGGGTGATGATGAGAAGGGAATTGCTCAACTGAAGGTGCAATTGGGCAGAAAGTTTGAGGTGAAAGATCTTGGTTTGCTGCGCTACTTCCTTGGAATTGAGGTGACTCGTGGAGCAGCGGGAATTGTTCTTTCTCAGCGAAACTATGTACTTGATCTTCTCAAGGAGATTGGCATGTTGGGTTGCAAACCTGCAGTTACTCCAATTGATTCAAAGTTCAAGCTAAGTGCAGAGGCATGGGAGTCAGTTGATCGTGAGAGGTACCGGAGATTGGTGGGTCGATTGATCTATCTGAATCACACTCGTCCCGACATCTCCTTCGCTGTAAGCGTAGTAAGTCGTTACATGAATGATCCAAGAAAAGGTCATATGGATGCAGTGTATCGGATTCTGAGGTATCTCAAAAGTGCACCAGGAAAAGGGCTAATCTTTAGAAGGAATGATCATATAAGCATTGAGGGCTATTGTGACTCTGACTGGGCTAGCTGTGTCGATGATAGAAGATCCACATCAGGATATTGTGTGTTTGTAGGGGGCAACTTGTTTTCTTGGAGGAGCAAGAAGCAGCCAGTAGTAGAAAGATCGACAGCAGAGGCAGAGTACAGGACCATGGCTTCAGGGGTTGCTGAGTTGTTGTGGCTGAGAGAGCTTCTGAGAGAGCTAAAAATGGGTCAAGGAGACCAGATGAAATTATGGTGTGACAACAAATCAGCAATCAGCATTGCCAACAACCCAGTACAACATGACAGGACCAAACATATTGAAATTGATAAGTTCTTTATCAAAGAGAAACTGGATAGTGGATTACTCAAGTTAGGTCATGTGCCAACCAGAGATCAAGTAGCAGATTGTCTTACCAAGGGACTTAGCTCAGAGGACGTATCAAGATTATGTGACAAGATGGGCTTAGCAAATATTTTTCGCCCATCTTGAAGGGGAGTGTTGTTAAGTTATTTATAGTATTATGTTTATCTATAGGATTATGTTGTTTATGATATTTTGAGATATGTAGAAGTGTAGGGACTATATTGTAAAAGAACAATTGTTGATTAATATAAAAGGGAACCTCTGACAACAGAGATCATAATCCCTAATTCCAATCATCTCTTTCTTCTGTCATTCATGCCGGTTTTTAAAGGCAAATAGATTTATTCACAGTTGTGACCACAAATTCTACCCCTTCGGAGCCATTCATTCAGAAGAGAGACAAATGAAAAAAATAATAAATAATTAAAAAAATCAAATTTTGCATCACTATTGGTGTCTCAACTAAAGTTCTTCAGATATATTTTGTGATCATGTTTGCTACAACATCTGGAGCAGGAAAGCTTCACGAATTTCAAAATATATGGCATTCTGAATGGCGGTTTACTGAAACTTATTTTGTAGTTTGCCTCACTCATACAGTCATACTCCATTTATCATTCCGAGTCCTTTGTTCTACTTTATGGCATGCCAAATGTCCCATGCTAAAAACTTAAGATGGCTGGAAACAAAAGCTACTCAATTAAACTCCTCAGATGAATCAACATCTTTGTATAATATAATTTCTCGTCTTTTCTTTATTTATTAGCCGCTGGCTAATAGATTTTGTATTTTATATTCAATTTATAATAAACCTTATTCTCCTTTTTCATTCCGAAAAGGAAAGAGGGCTTCAACCTTAATTTTCTTGAAAAAAAAAAATTCCTTCGTAGCTTCATATTCTGGTACAATCATGTTATGCTTCAAACTCAACATCCACATTCAATACCTTTACTATTTACAATTTTACATGGACTGCTATTTTAGTAAAGTGATGCTGGCAATATCGCTCCACTCAAAGGTATCTATTTCTTGGTACTTCATGCTTTCAATACTATTAAACTTTTTAAGTCTTTTCAATATGTATGTTTAGAATGATTTTTTTATTTCATATTAATGTGTTAACGATGGTCTCTCTTTCTTTCTAATTCATAGAAGACTGACAGAAGGTGCTGCTTCTCAGGGGCGAAGCTAGGATTTGGTAATAGGAAAGGCCGAGATCAAACTTCGAGTTGTTTGACCGATCGATTGAATATGATTGTATACATCAAAATTGAAAATAAAAGTAACTTTTTATATCATGCAAGATGCAACAAAAGAAATCATGGGATCAAGACTTTTTCAATAGTCTATTAAGATCCACTCACATAACTCAATCCCTCATCCCTGAAACTTAGAACAAAGTACCCTCAAATGAAATATTGAAACGGTACTAGAAGAATTAAAGGAGTGAGAAACTCGTTAGATGTGTAAAGAAGAAACATGGTTAAATTTTTCAACAGCTAATTTGATTGACGAAGAGAAGAAGAAGACTACTAGCCAGTGGCTCTTATTTTAGTTGGGGGCCCCAAGTAGGAGTTTGTATTAAAAATTCAAAAAGCACGGTGGGCCAGGCCCACTAGGGCCCCTGCGCTGGCTTCGCCAGTGCTGCTTCTTTTTTCTTTTTTTCTTTTTTTTCCCTTAATTCTACTTTTCTGATATGCAAGACTCTACTTCTCGGTGTCCTGTGCTGGCATAAAGTGAAAAGTTATTGCTTAAATTCAGCCAGCACCATACTGGTAGAATCATCGTTTTGTCTGGAAGACCTATTTTAGTAATATTGTTATTATCCTAACTTGACAACAGCTCTTAACAGGGGATGTGCTCAGCAGTAAAGGTGATAGACAAGGAAAGCTGCGTACCTGATCGGTTACATTATACTGGGCCTGTTACAATCTACTACTATAGCGTAGAGTGTGCAGGTACAGTGACAAGGGATGGTCCATACTGGTTAGATGCTGCTGTCAACATGAACTAACATGTAAAGGATTCAATTACGGAGCAGGGAGGAATTAGATGGTGTGCAAATGTGATGTACCAATGTACCAGTCCATGTGTAGTGGGTGCTGGTACCAAATATGAGCTGTGTTCAAAATATGTGTAAATTATTAAGTGTAAGCTAGGAATTTTTTTTTCCTTCTCAAGGGTGCTTTTGGCAACCCAAAATTAGTGCTTCACCTAGGTTAGTGACTAACCTAACGTCAGGTTAGTTTACCAAATAAATCAGGATTAGTGAGTTTAGTAGCTACCCTTATTCCCTTATTATGTATTGAGAAGAATTTGAATTGTTTATAATAAATTTTTTTTCTTATTCTCTTATTTTCTTATTTCCACGCCCCATCCAAACCGAGAACTAGCGCTACCCTGCTAACTCAGACAAGGCGTGAGTTAGCTCCTTCCTGGTCCGTGAGGAGAGAGAAAATTAAAAGAAATCATTTCTTTCCTTTTTCTATTCATCTCTCTTACATCTTCTCGGAAGAAGAAACTGATCCGAAAAAATGTGGCTTGCTTCCATCCTTCTCCGATTTCCAACAATCGAACGAGTTACTGTCGTAATCGACCTTACCATCGTGCTCTCCTCCTCGCGACCAATCCAAAGAGACCTCGTTTGCTAAGTTTTCGTCGCCCCTCTTTCTATTTCTCCATTGTTACGATGGGCATGAGTTCTTTCATATCTGTAAGGTTGCTCTGCTCTCTACCGTCTCTTGACGATGCTTTTCAACATGCGCAAAGATTTTGTATTTTTAGATTTCTCACCCTTTTGGTCCCTGATAAAATTTTGTTTCTTGTTATACTGATATTAGGTGTTGTTAATTATAGGATCTTTTCATGAATTTTGTATTTGTTCCTTTCTAGATGGTGGATTACAGATTGTAATTTTGTGTACAATTGACCCTATTAGATAATAAATTCGTGTAATTAACTGATATGCATGTGGAATGCACCTTTTGCCCATTTGATAATGTTTTCAAAATTAATCAATTTCAAATTAATAATATCGTAACGATTAATCATAATGATAATAATAGTGCCGAAATTATTTTATATAAAAATTTGGACAGAAAAAATTATAATATACAGAATTATTATTTTTTTTTTAATAAGAAGAAAGTTCCAACGCGTTTCAGAAGGGAGTATTTGAATTCCCCTCCGTACGTGTTTATAAAACGCGCTCAAACCCTCCGAACGCGTTTTATAAACGCGTACGAAGGGGAATAAATTCAGGCCCTCCGTTACGCCTTTTGAGACGAGTCAGGCCTTTCGTACGCGTTTATGAAACGCGTTGGGAGCCCTGGAGCGCGTTTCATAAACGCGTACGAAGGTCATCTCTTTCAAAATCGAGTTAGCCGTTTCATTTTTTCTGTTCGCCATCTTTCATTCGGCAGAGAAAGAGAGAAAGAGAGAAAGAGAGAAGGAGAGAAAGAGAGAAAGAGAGAAGGAGAGAAAAAGAGAAGGAGAAGAAGGAGAGAAGAGGAGAAGACAGCGGCAGCCGCGAGAGAAAGAGAAGAGGAGAAGGCAGCGGCCGCGAGAGAAAGAGAAGAGGAGAAGGCAGCGGAAGCGGCAGCGACAGCGACAGCGACGAACTTGCGACAGCGAGGTATTGCATTTTGTATTTTGTATTTGAAATTGTGAATAATTAGGGGTTTAGGGGTTTAGGGTTTAGATGAAATTGTTGATAATTGTGAAATAGTGATAATTGTTGATAATTGTATTTTGGATGAAATTGTGGAATTGTTGATAATTGATGTTAATTGATGAAACTGTGATTGAATTGTTGATAATTGATTAAATTGTGGAATTGTTCATAATTAAATTAGTTAATTGGTCAATTATTTATTTATAATGGATGATAATTGATGAAATTGTGGAATTATTGAAAATTGATTAAATTGTTGATAATCGATGCATGACGATAATTGATGAAATTGTTGATAATTGTTATTAATTGATGCATGATGATAATTATGATAATTATGTATAAATGGAATTAGTTAGTAAATTGTTGAAATAAAAAAAATTTTATATAGAAAAATTATGGTGCAAATTAACATAGTTTCAAATAACTGGAATTGTATATTGAAAATTATGTATATAATAACTGGCGTAAATTAACGTAGTTTCAAATAACTGACGTAAATTATGGTGAATGAAAAATTTTAACATATTATGATAAAATTATTTGATTATTGATCAGTAATTATTGTGAAAATGTCAATTACATAGGAAAATAATTTTTGTTTTGTTCGTTTTGATTATTGAAAAAATATTAAATTCATTGTTTTTTTAAATTGTTGTCCCTATATTATTTGAATCAGATGAGTTCAGCAGAAGATGAGGCTGGTCCTTCTGGTGCTTCACCACCTCTCACCGAAGCACCCCCCACCGAAGCAGCCTCCACTCAGCGGCCAAAAAGACGTAGGCGTCGCGCAGCCCGTCCGAGCGCACAAAATGTCATTCCACCTGTGCAACCGGCCAACGCAGAAAACCAACAGGTTTTGTTCGTTACGGATAACGACCATCTCGTTGGTTTGTCTTTTGAGGAGGTAATAGATTTTTTTATGTTAATTTATATTTTTTTGATTTAATAATTTAGATTTCTTAATAGACTTATAAATTGTATTAAATGTTTATTATAATTTGTAGTAAAAAATTAATCGAAAATGCTTATTATAAATTGTATTATAAATTGTATTTATTGTAAATGCTTGCTTATAATATTTTTATGTTCAATGTAATAAATTGTATTTTTTTTAAATGCTTGTAATAAATTGCAGCGTGAAAAACATTTGGAGTTGAGATCGCACAAGCGAACAATTCAGGTGGACGATCGGATTGAGGGAAGGCTGATCAAACTGGGGCTCAGTCACATTACGAAGGTGAAGCATGTCAACATCGACATGCCATTACTGAAGGCAACGGTCGAGTTTTGACGCCCGGAGACGCATACTTTCCATTTTCCCGTTGGAGAGATGACCGTTACTCTACAGGTAATTTATTTAAACTTGATATTAATTTTTTTTAATATAATTTTCGTATTAATTATCACAATTAATTCTAACATATAATTTTCGTATTAATTTTCACAATTAATTCTAACATTAATTTAAACTTTATATTTAAAATTCAAATTTGAATATTAATTTTCGTAATATTAAATGTTATATTTTCGTAATATTAACGTATTTTGTAATTGTTACCAGGATGTTGCCTTCTTATATGGTTTGCGCTCGACTGGCATTCCAGTTATATCGAATACGAGAGGGCCCTGGGAGGAAAAGATTCGTGCAAATCTTTATCCTCATGAAGATTTGGGAGAGTGGCACCGAGAAAGGAGTAGCAGGGAGTAAGTGAAAAAAATACGAATGCAATATTGATTTTGCATATTCAATATATGCATTGCTTACTTGTATTGATTATTCTAAATTTGTACAATGCAGGGGCAATGTTGTTGTGGGCAACAACATCAAGTTGAAATGGTTGCGGCAAAATTGCGGGGTGGCGCCACAGGCAGATGCTCCTGGTGAGGAGTTAGACCGATACACGCGTGCAGTGGCTCTAGAGCTATTTGGGACGTTGATGTTTCCCGATATTTCTCAGAATTCCGTCCCAGCATACTTTTTAGAGCTCGTATCGGTATAATTTTCTTAACTTAAATAAAATTTTTTTTTCTTTACGAAAATAGTAGAATTCAATGTTACAAATTCAATATTTTTATTTGTTGACACATAATGAAGCTGACACATAATATTTTTTATTTTATATAATTTCGTTAACAGTCTAATTTTTAAGCAAAGATACTTTTGTTAAAACAATGTTGAAATAACAATGACAAAAAAGGAAAAAAAATTACCAATGAAATGACACATAATACTTTTGTTAATCCATCAATTAGTATTTGTTAACACATAATACTTTTGTTAATACACTGAAATATTGAAATTATTTTCAATGTTGCAATTTAATTTTGTTATTTTCAATGTTGAAATTATTTTTTTTTCAATGCGTTGTTTAATTTAAATGCAGGGCAATTTGAATGAAGTTCCGGACTTCAATTGGGGAGGTGCCACGCTTGCTTGTCTATATCGTGCTTTGGACCGTGCCTCCATGCGTTTCAAGGTTGTGACGGGACCTTGGATGCTACTATTGTTTTGGGCATGGTCATACCTCCCTGTTTGTCGCCCAGAGGTTGCTCCTATCGGTGGATTAGGACAGCCTAACCTAGATTCATGTGTGCCGTATGGCAGGTAATAACTTATAATAATTTTTCAATAATATTATGCAAATTACAACACATCAATCCTAACCTTCAAAATTTTCAGGAAATGGGGCGAAGCTCGGTCTTTCTCACGGAGCCAGCACCGCGGGGCAGTGGAGAACGCACGGGACTACCTAGCCGTGTTGAACGTTGAAGACGTCAACTGGTTTCCGTACGTACTCGACAGAGCTCTTATGCCACGGGTAGCACAGCAGGGTTCCATAGCGGAGCATGTTCGGTTGCCGCTCATTTTCTACCACATTGTTGCCTACTACTACCCCGACCGTTGTAGGCATCAGTTTGGGCTGTACCAGTTTACTCCTCCTCCACTACCTGTGGTACGTTTGCTATATTTTTCTGATTTATCATACGATCAACTTCAATTTAATTAGAGTAAAGAACTAACGTGTTTATTTTAACAGAGTTGGGACGTGACACACAACCTGCTGGATTTCCAGCACGGTACCTATCGAGATCGTCCAGATTTTGCTACCATTTTTGCGAGTGCATATGCTGAGTGGACTGACGAGGCATTACAGACACGCCAGCTGGAGACTCGATCCTGGAGTGATACTGATACGCTGCGGTACTTCCGATGGTTTTGGCGATACGGTGCCTCCGAGAGACCCACGCCACGAGAGGATGCCGAGGCACGTCTCCAGCGCACTCAGCAGCTGCCTCTTGCTCAGAGGCAGTACACAAACATGGGGTCCAGACTTCGCAATACGGTACATCTTAATTTTTTAAATATGGAATGTATGATTGGTAAATGGAATTGTGCAATATGTCATTATTCTCGTAAATTGCAGGGCAACTCTGCGCTGAAGAATGCACTTCATGCATTGGGACTGGTTGTGAAGAAGGGGTGCAGAAGGGTGGGAAAGGCAATTCTCGCCAACTGTCGTTCGCAGTTGCATGATGCTTCCATCCCTTTGAGGTAATTTTAAATAATTTAATTTTTGATTGCGTTTTTGCATTTTAAATTCAATAATTTATAAATTATAGGTTGGAGGATTTGTTGGAGCAGCGAGGACTTCCAACAAATATTGAGGACATACCAGATTCTGGGGACGAGTCTTCTTCTGCACGTCCGACTGTACCCACAGACCTTCAGGCGGAGGATCTGATGCATGCGGTTAGTATTCGTTCATATGCAAGTTTCAATTTTAGATACTAATTTATTTATATTGACATTGTTTTTTTTTAATATTATAGGATGGTCGGCTGAATACCGGGCGATTAGATGATATTTTAGGACCACGCACGTTCTTTCCTACTCAGTTTCCAGCCTCAGGTCCTACTCCATCCATGCATAGTGCATCAGCATCGACCTCGCAGTTTGCTGGCATTTCTCAGGATGCCACTGGCATTTTCCAGCCTCAGGATCCTCCACCGTACTCCTTTGCACCATTTGGTATGCCTTCCTCTTTTCCTGCATTTACTGTTCCTCCATTTACTATTCCGTCAGTGCCTATGCCTTCTTCTATTCCATCATTTGGCACTCCGTTGGGTAGTATGGGAGGGACAGACTCGTTCAGCACATTACTGCGGACGGCCGGAGATGAGGAGGGTGATTATGTCCCTATAGCGACTCCTCAGGAGGCTGGACAGCCTGTTGAGTTTGGGCCCATACAGCAGGAGGCTCAGCAGGACCAGCAGGAGGACCTCCAGGAGGAGGACGATGGGGATACAGAGTCCACTGACTCAGGAGACGTTACTGCCCCGGCTGGACGAGATAGGCGTGCGGTGAGGGTGATTGACAGATTTTCACCTTCGGGACCTAGGAGGAGGCGGCGGCGTTAGTTATGGATCGTTTATTGCTGATGATGACAGTTCTTTTTTTTATGGACTTGTGTATTACTGATGATGGACGGATCGTTTATTTTTCGTTTATGGACTTGTGATTGACTTGTGTATTACTGATGTTGATTGACTATTTTTCGTTTATGACTTGTGATTGACTTGTGTATTTATTGGATTGCTTATCATGACTTGTGATGATTGACTTGTGTATTATTATGACTTGAAAATTCGGAGTGCAAAGCACTACTTGAAACATAAACGTTTATGTATTGAAACGCCAATAAATGAAATACTCCAAACAACAACTTTTATCCATTAAACGTCAACACATTAAAACCACAACTTTTAGTGCAAAGCACTACAAAAAATAGAGGAAATAAAAGACAACCATAAAAATAAAACATTGCATTAACAATTCCAACTAAATTACATTAACAACCATAATAATAAAACACATAAATATTACAATGATATAAATATTTAGAGATTTTGACTATCTACATGTTGTAGAATTTCATCCCACCATGGTTGCTCATCTTCATCATTCGGTTGTGGTTGATTACTCGCACCAGTGTTGTCAGCGAACTGAGCGACTTCGTTCCAAAAAGCAGCATCATCTTCTTGTTGATTACTCGGAACACTGTTGTCAACGAATTGAGCGGCTTCGTTCCAAAAAGCCGCTTCGGTTTCTTCTTTTTCTATCTCTGCCATTCGGCTTGCCGCAATTTGTCGAAGTTCATCCCTCTTATTCATTTCTCTCAATTTTTGCTCTGATTTTTTGAGCCTTTTTTTCCTTGCCTCTTCTTCCCTAATTTTTTGTTTACGATCCATTTCTTCATTTCTTTCTTTAATAATCCTCTGCGTCTCTATGTCCCGAGCTCTTTGTTCATTCTCGTCGTGACGTTTGTGCTCATGGTAGTGGTCACGCAATATGTTTTCTTTGTAATTGAAAACTTGAGCACACCTTGTACAGGTCACTGTGTGGTCTCCATTAAAGTTGTATATTTTCTCGTAAACAGTCCAGTGAGTTGGTTCAGACGAGAGGTAGGGTTTCGGTTGTTGTTGGGGGATGGGTTGAGGTTCTGTGTAATATTTTTTGTACCAGTCATATCGCCTTTGTCGGTTCAGATTCTTTTCGTGTTCCCGCCATCGCCGCTCCTGGTACTCCTTCTGTTCTCTTTCCGGCCCACCATTAATGTGCCATTGGTAGTGTATTTTTAACTCGAGCACGTCTCCCTCTTCAGTCGTGTCTTCATGGATGTTGTATTTCAAAATGCGATAACAAGAGCGACAAATTGCCTCGTATTCTCCGTTTTCTGGTTGATTTCTATTGGCAGGGTAATGGTAGAAAGTTGGCCAATACTCAATGCGGGTTGCTCTTCGATAGTTTGGAACATCATTATTTGAGTTAGAGCTATTTCCTTTGTCCATTGTACTGAAGGTTTTAACAAGAAGGAGGTAGTGGGTGTTTGTGCATTCTAATTCAACAATGACTGCTTTTATAAATAATTTCAGCAATTCAAAGATGACATTGTAAAATCAAATCTTGTCATGTCTTTTGCAGTCTTTATCAGAGCATGCTTGTACTTTTTTTTCTAAAAATTAAATAATACACCTTCGAACGCGTTTATAAAGTGCGCTCTAGGGCTTCCAACGCGTTTTATAAACGCGTACGAAGCTCTGACAAACGAGAGGAAAGTGGACAGCATCTCTCCTTCGTACGCGTTTATAAAACGCGTTGGGAGGGTTGGAGCGCGTTTTATAAACGCGTACGGAGGGGAATTCAAATACTCGCTTCTGAAACGCGTTCGAACTTTCTTCTTATTAAAAAAAAATAAAATAATTCTGTATATTAAAATTTTTTGGGTCCAAATTTTTATATTAATTAATTTCGGATAATAGTGAGAGCACGATATAGTTTAAAAATAAAATAAAAGTAATCAATATTGTAATGATTAATTATAATGCTAAGTTAAAAAACAAAATAAAAGTAATCAATAATTTATTTATTTTCTTCCATCACTAACCTCAACGTACCACACCAAACAACATTCGCTAACCTTAGACTAGCACTAACCATTTTCAATTACTACACTCACCATTCTACCCTTCTAACCTCAAAAAGTACTAACCATACACCACTAACCCTACTAATCTTATATTTGCCAAACGCACAAATCTCACCTTCAAAAATAAAACAGAACGAATTAAAGGCTTATATTATCAATATTATCTTGCATACATTATTGTGTAAGGCATGTGGTATAGTAACTCAGGTGATAAGAGTACTTGATTCTCTTTTTAAGAGGTCCAAGATTCAAGTCCGCATGCTTGCGATAGGCTTAGCGAACCGACGTAAAAACTCAGTCATATATACAAGAAATGATCAGGGTTGGAGTGTCATTTCTAGCCTACCCCAACTTGTTTGGGATAAAAGGCTTAGACTATGGTGTGTTTGGATGAGCATGGAATAAGGAATAAGAATAAAAAATTTCGATATGCGTGCTTATTTTTATTCTTGTGCAACCCAAACAACACAAGAATAAGAAATTTGGGCTCTTATTCCTATACTAACAAAACCATGGTATAAAAATAAGAAATTTGAATAAGCACGCAAATCGAAATTTCTTATTCTTATTTCTTATTCCATACTCATCCAAACACACCTGCATTGTATTCTTTTGTTTGATATAAAAACAGAACGATACATAAGATCGGACCTAATCTACAAATCTGACCATAATCAAGTGGGACTTCCTCAACCAAATAAACCACCCTGTTCAACTTCATATTTCTGATTCCTGTCCCATTTCCTGTTAACAAACTTCTCAATCGAAACGTAACTTTCATGTTTGAGTTTCTTTGTAAATGTTCTTGTCCTGGTAAACAGCAAAAGAAAAATGAAGGGTAGCATGGACATACTGATGCAGGGCGAACCAGTACGATGAAGTACGGTGCCTAATAACAAATAAATAAAAACAGTTACTTATTACTACAACTCTCTTAGTCACATCTTTTGTTCTTATTGTAAACTAACTCTTGATCCTTGCACCTAACCTTGGTTAAATTAAAAAGGAACAAACAATCGCTGAAAAAGATGTTTATTTCAAATCAATTGGATGCTCAGCCAATGTGAATCTGATACGGTACCTGGTTTTTCCTCTCGTGTCAGATCACCAACATCCAAAAATGTTAATGACTGAGATAACGGGATACTAAGGCCAGCAATTATATTACTAATTAAAAAAAAAAATCAATAGGAGCGAGCATCTATATCGACCTACACTGGATAAGCTACAAGAATGATCAGCCCACCATGCAACAGAGACAGACGCCATTAAAAGTAACCTTATAACTGATAGTTAAAACCTACACCAGTACCTCCAGCCTTTTTAAGAAATTCATTGAACCCATTAGCCAACGAACCACCTTCCTTCCAAGCATTATCCATCAATCTTTAATCTTTCTCGCATTCTCGCTAAATCTCCTTCCTCTTCTTGCCATCTCCTACCACCATCTCTATCAGCTCCCTGATCCACTCCCTATCCACACGCAAATACTCGCAATTACCCCTTGCCAATTCCATACTAGCACTCCATTTCTCCAACATAATAACATTAAAAATTGCTCATGTACCAGGGCCTCAAGTGTTGAGTAATTGAGTTCCATCCGCAATGGCTAAGAAATGTACCTGTGGATTTACGTGCCAGTATACATTAGTGGGGCCCACCCATGTATCAGAAACTTGTTCACTAATAAGGATGACCAATGAAATACTCTGAACCAAACCATGAAAGTGTTTTATAATCCCAAATCCACCAAATATGTAGAACTACTTAGAACTAGAACCTCATCCACAGACCACAAAGTGCAAGGTGCTAACATGCTAATTTATGCAGAACTTATTCTTTCTGTCATGCTTTCCAGAAATAAAAAAAATTTCTATATATAGCTACTGAACTCGGTTCCTAACAAAATTGAAATGATTTTCCTTCTAACAAAGTGAAACTCACAAAAATGACTACCCATTTACCCTACTAATAGATCACAAAAGTTCCAACAGATGAGTCCAGACTCCAGAAGGTCAAACTGACAAAGTCACATGAAAAAGGACAGTGTCTTTGAAGTACCATGGTGATAACATCTGAAGTTAAGACCATTTCTATTAATTATATTTTGTTTGCAATGAGGTCGTAAAAATCATCTGAGAGTTGACATACCTCATAGGGACATCTATTCCCATCAGTACATCTGTACATAAACTAAAATGCACTTCAGAACAACTATGTTTGCAAGAAACTCGAAAATTTGCTATAATTGGTTTTGAATGTTCTTTTACCATGAGCACATAGTGTTTATTTTTTGTATAATATAATGGGCTATAAATATAAGGCACTACAACGTAAACCATTATAATATTATAAAGTTTTTAATTTCATTTTATCCATAATGATATGCTATTCATTGATCTAATTTTTTAATTTCAATTTTTCTTAAAACATGATATGCATACACAATGAAGGTAACTGAAATGTGTGACATATACACTTATGGTTTGGTGTTACCTGAGTTGCTCACTGCCACTGGTAAAGCATCCGTACAGCCTTTAGATCAAGGTGGCGATCAAAGTGATAACCTTCAAATCTGTTCTTTCGTTATTTTCCGTGCTTCCTTGTAGTATGTTAATTTCTACTCAAACCATAACTAATGAACTTGGCATAAATATTCAGGTCAAAAGATCATAAATTCTGCAATTCTGACAAATAATTGGTAATTAATTCCTTGCTTCCTTATTTTCCTTGCTTTGCACTTTGTAATGAAGATTGTCATTGTGGAGGGCCTGTCAGAGTATAAGGCCTAACAAGGAATTACAATTCACTTGTCCATCACATAAGGTCCTCTGGCTATGCAAGATAGCCCTCTTGCCAAGAGAGAGCATGCAACAACAGCACAAAGACCTCAATAGTGTTATGCCACCTATGTTTCATAATGGACCCTGCTATTATTTTACTTTTGTTTGAGGGAATACGCAATATCAAGCCTAATCTAATCAAGTGACCCAATTGGAGTTTCTCAACCAAATTAACCACCCTATTTCTTATTTCTGGTTTCTGTCTCATTTTATGTTCACAGTTTACTCAACACACAAGTTTCCACTCAAAACAAAACAAAACAAAACAAAAAGTTTCCAGTTTGAGTTTTAAATGACAAAGAGGAAAGTAGCATGGAGGCTGGTGAAGGGACTAGTATGATGAAGTACAACACAGAAATATAATAGTAATAATAACACTAATAACAACAACCCTCTTGGTCACATTTTTTTTTATCCTTATTCTGAACTAACTCTTGATTCTTGCACCTAATCTTAATTAAAATAAAAGAAACCAACAATCACCCAAATGGACATTTATTTGAAATCAAATCAGTGCTCAGCCAATGGGACTCTGATATATACAATCCTTCATTCTTCCTCTCATTTCAGGTCATCATCCAAAAATGTTAATAACTAAGATAAAGAATATCATGGTGAGCAACTATATTTCTTATTCAAATAAAAAAGAGCACAAACAACAATACCGACTCGGACCTCTGATAAGCTGCAAGCCTGCAACAATGATCCTCTCATTCTGCAACAGAGAGAGACAACACTCAAATTACTATAATTGATAGCTAAAAACCTACACCAGTACTCCAGCCTTCTTAAGGAATTCATGTAACCCGTCAACTGACGAACCACCTTCCTTCCAAGCATTATCCATCAAATCTTTAATGACTCCTGCATTCTTCCTTATCTCCTTCCCCTTCTCGCTTTCCCCCATCACCGTCTCTATCACCTCCCTTACCCGCTCCCTATCCACATGCGAATAGTCGTAATTACCTCTTGCCATTTCTACACTAGCACGCCATTTCTCCAACATCATCACATTATAAAATTGTTCTCCAGATAGAGGCCAACCAATAATCGGTACCCCATGTAGCAGGGCCTCAAGTGTTGAGTTCCATCCGCAGTGGCTCAGAAATGCACCTGTGGACTTATGTGCCAGTATACTAAATTGTGGGGCCCACCCATATATCAGCAATCCTTTTCCCTCCTCCCTCATCCTCTCCTCAAATCCTTCAGGTAGCCACTCAGGTTTGAACTCTCCTTTTACATCATAACCGACAGGTGGCCTGATAAGCCACATGAAGGGTCGGCCTGCTGCCTCGAGACCCAGTGCAAGCTCCATCATTTGTTTTGCTTGTATTGTGTTTTGTGAACCAAATGAGACGAACAAAACTGAACCTTCCTTATGTGTATCCAGCCAATTTATGATACCTCTATCCTTTTCAGACATTGCATCAGGGGCACGAAGCAATGGTCCTACGGGCCAAACCGGCGTTTTAAAAGTTTTTCTAAGCATACCAAGCCCAACAAATTCAACCTCTTCCACAGAATTGGCTAGCATCGCATCAGTTTTGTAACAGAGTAAAACCTGACCTTGAAGAAAATCAGCCCATTGTTTGGAAACACTATCATCAAACCAGTATTTGGGGAGTTGGGTTTTATGAAGTATCACTTCAGGATACTCTGGCAGAAATAATTCATCTCCTTTTCGAATGTTTTGGGGCAGATGAGTGCAAATAGAGAAGAAAATTGCTGTACCAAAACTCCCAGACGAGATTAGAATCGAGTGGAAAGCATTATACTTGCGCGCGACATCAACGGACCATGCAAAGAAGAAGTCTGCGACTATGGTGACAGGTGTGGAGGTGTTAGCAATGGAGGCGATGAAGGAATCAAAGGCGGGAAGGAGGGAGAGGGAAGCATTGTAAAAAGATATGAACTGGTCGAAGCGGAGCGAGGTGAGTGCCTCGGTGTGAGGGGGAAGGTTGAATGATTCGGGAGAGAAGGGGAGGGCGTGGAAGTGGATCGAGGAGGAGGGAGGGAAAGAGGCGCGAATGGATTCAAGCGTGCGAGGAGTGGAGACAAGAGTGATGGTGAGGTTGGGGTGGTGGCGGTGGAGAACGGAGGCGAGGGAGATGAAGGGGTTGATATGGCCCTGTGCGAGGAAAGGGAAGAGAACTATGTGTGGGGACGACACTTCATTGGTGGCCATTGGAAGAAGTCAAGAAAGAAGAGGCGGCGTTGAGAAAGTGGGGACTGGAGATTCTGCTCTCTCCACGGAATAAGGAAATACGGATATGAACAGAATAGAATAGCCGGTCAAAAAAGAGAAGGATTGGTTATATGTGGCAGTTGTGGAGCGCGATTTCTGTATCGAGTTGTCGAGTTTTTGATGGTTGGGTTATATCAACGGTTACATTATGTGGATCCGAATCCGCTGTAGCGCGGGACAGCGTGCAGCGTGCGTACGAACCGTCTGATCTTGATCGGACGGTTCATTTTTTACGGGCCTATCAATCTTGGTTACATGCACAGAATTTTTTGTCCATTAAATCTTAATCAGACGGCTAGAATGCCGCGCTACACGATGTGCCGCGCGGCTCCAGATCTGAATTCACATTACGCAGGAGCAACGCCATAAGGTACAGTGCGGTATAAGGACTTCGCAATAATTAATCGACTATATATATTTTATTATTGGGATAAGTTCAGTACGGTACTGGTGACTGCAGACTATATTTAGGCTGTGAAACGTGCACAAAATTTACGGAAATAACATCTAAGTTTCTTTAATAACACGTAACAAGATTAATTTTTGTTGAGGTTTTGTTATTATAACTTAATTAAAATTTTTACCGTTTTCGTTCCGTCAAATTTAAACAAAATAAACATTAAAAACGTTAATACAAAAAGGGAAGAAGATAAAAGGGAAATCAAAGAAAAATCAATATATATATGCCATCATATAACAAGAGAGAAAAAAATATAACAGTTTACTGGTAAAGATTATATACAGAGAGAAAGATGAAAGAGAGCAAGTTTATTGAATAATAATTTTCATTTACAAAGTCTGAATATGGATCTCATATTTATAGACCCCTAAGATACATTCTCTACCTACTACAGCTAATACAAAAAGCGGAAAAAGTCTAGATACATTAAAGAAAACTAATCTAGAAATGAAAATTCACATCAAACACAAAGAAAAAAAGAATTGAAAATTGAGAAAAATTTTGAACCACTAATTGCTCAACTAGAAAAATTAGTAATTGTTGAATTCAATATATCCAAAATTGCTTAATCGAAAATAAGAAAAATTAGTAAACCAAAGATGGTTGTTGCTCCAAAATTGCTCTAGCATGAGCACTAATATTGCTCAATCAATAAACCAGTAAACCAAAGAAAAAGCAATAAATTCAAAATTGTTCAATACAAAATAGCTCCAACCTGAAATTTGTCGAAAGGCGGCTGAGCTCTGTCAGCCACCACCTGAGCTTTGTTGAGGTAGAGGTAGAGGAGGGAGATGAGGTACAAGGAGGTGGGGTTTGTTGTTCAGGGACCACCACCTGAGCTATGTCATGGCTGAGCTATGTTGCTCGAGGTAGAGGTACGAGAAAGAGGAGTTCTAGTGCTATGGTGCGAGAGGAGAGAACAACCCTAAAACACCATGGCTAGAGAGAGAGATACGGCGGTCGGCAGAGGGACGAAGAGAAAGAGTTGTGGGGTTGTGGTGAGAAAGCCATCAGAGAGGAGATGGAGAGATATTTCTCTCGGTGGGGTTCAGATGGGGCTCGAGTTAGGATGAGGCAGGCACGAGAGATCGAGTGAGGAGGAGGAGGCAGGCACGGAGATTGAGAGGGATTTCTCACCGCCGCTCTAGGATTTGTAGTACTATTTTTTTTAGATTGGAGTGGCGCTCAGAGGCGAGAGAGAGATGAGACTCTATATTTCATCGCCTGGCTTAGTTCCCCTCTACGAATTTTGGACTGCAGAATTTATTATGGGTCAACGGAAGAATGTGGGCCGACGGAACGAAACTGAACCATTTCGCTTATGTTCCGTTCTTACCAACGTAAATTGTTTCGTTTGCGTTTCTGTTCCGCAAAGCAAGGAAATTCTGCTTCGTTTCAGACGAAACGAAACATAGAAGTTGTTAGAAAGTGCTCAATTTTATTTTTTTTATGCTAATTACATCTAATTAACCTTAATCATCAAACACAAGGATCTTGTCAAGCAATCAACACACGACATGAGAAAGGGTAGGAATTGTACCTCTCGCGGAATCGTATCCGCGAAGCTCGACCATAGCATTGGAGCCGATGGCGTGCCTTCTTTCGTCTCATTTCGTTGGTCTCAAGTCCACCAAGGAGCTTGGCCATGTCCCAACTCTTGTGCTAGCAAGAGGAAGGAGATAGCTAATCCTTTTGTCATTCTTTATGTAATTCAAGCAATTAATCTTTTAGAATAACTATTATCAACACATGAGACCTATAGGATGCAAGAGAGAGAGAGGAAATCAATGGAGAAAATAATTTTTCTCCATTAATAGAGGTGGAGGCCTCAAGAGGAAGGAGACAAGAGGAAGAAAAATGTGGCTAGGGTTTCTCTCTCCAAACGAGGTCCTTATATAGAGCTCCAACCCTTTTAGCATTTGCAACAAATTACAAATATGCCACTATGTGGCTGGCCATATACATGAGCTTCATGGGCCATGTGTTATTTCATATTCATCCATTAAATCAATTATTTAGTGGATTTATTAATGCTATCTCTAATTAGACTTTCATTTTAACGATTAAATAAAAATCCATTTAATATAATTCAACCAATTATATTAAAATGTGTTGAACAAAAATTAATATCAACTTATTGATAATTATTTTAGGATTAGCATATGTATTAATTTATTTTTATATGATTTTTTATTTAATTAATTATAGCGGTTCGCAACGGTATATAATTAATTAATCAATCAACCCATCATATTCCATAGTAGTCACTGCTGCAAATAAATTAATAATGCACGTATGGTCAAAGTTCTATTTGTGTGATTGATATCTCATTTTTATATGCGTATTTTGACCATACTTAGCACCAAAATAACACTCAAACCAATATAAATTGTCTCATAATTAACTGTGATTTTCAGGATATTTGGTACTGCCGCCGCTTCTTTGTTCTTTTGTAGAATTCTCGTGAAGATTGAAGACTAGACACGCAAACAAGACGAATTGGAGCTTAGGTCACTGCCAGACGTCTCATTCCTGGCCCACAAACGCATGAAATGGACTAGAGAAGGCCTACAAAGCACCATGCCAAGCCTGGATCTCACATGAATGCTCAGACTCCACCTATCAGCCCAGTCCAGCAGAATTTCGGTCCGAAATTCTGAAATTTCGGTCCGAAATTTCATGTATGGAAAGTTTTCTTATGGCAACTCGGAAGGAAGGAAACTTCTCTCTTGCCCTGGCCGCCGCTGGGATTTTGCTAGGGTATTTATGTGCGTTTTTCTTGACCAGAAAGGATCGATAATTCGCGCTAGAATATTTTCCATAATTTGCACTTGTGTTCTTGGCTCTTTTCACGGGATTGGGGATTAGGTCAGAAGTTGGACAAGGCGGCAGCACGTCCAGAGTTTCTCTCATCGATTCCTTAGCCCTGGGACAGCGATATTCGCATCGGATATTTCGGTTTACTCTTTTATGCTTATGCTTCGTTGTTTCATGGCTTGTATCGTACTTATTTTTACATGATATTTATTGTTTCAGTTATAAACATGTTAGGCTAGACTTTATTATGATGTTCTAGGGATAGTTAGTAGATAAATTTGGTGAAATATTATGACTTGATCATTTATGCTATGTTATGTGATAAGTTTTGTTGAGATTGATCTCTTGCTTAGTTAGTTTGATTAATTGTTTTATTGTCTACCTATTGATGTCTGCAGCACCGTTAGGACATTAGTCAAAATCAATTAATTGAATGGTTAAGTACATGAAATAAACCAACGCTCGAAAGAGGAGGTTAGATGCGACCGATAGGTGCACCTTTTATTGATCTGACAGGACCTTAAATATTTCTAGAACCCTCACTTAACTCACTTAAACAATCAGCTTAGGACGAAAGTACACGTTGATTGTTCACGAGGTGAAAACCAAGTTCCAAACCAAGTTAAAATCGAAATCGTGAAAACTGAGATTATAACTTAGGTCTGGTTGTTAAGTACCCTTTACATAACATCGTCTAGAGATATCAAGTCGAAATATTCATTCTAAAGCAATTTCAGTCCAAAGTAGTAAGAATTTCAGACCGAAATCCTTATATTTCGGACCGAAATTTGCCTCTGTCTAGACCATAATCGAAGACTTAGGTGCTTTAGAGCCAAATTAATTGAGCACTAAACCCCTAGGACATCTCTTGAATTTATTCAAACATCTAAAACACAAAATCAACTCTCAATTCATTTTATAATTATTTTATTAGTTCTCGATTATTATTCAGTAGATTCTTTTAAGTTTATTCACCATAATCTTTATTGTCTAGTTTTTAAGAAAAATTAAGTCCGGTACTCACTTCACCGTCTCTTGGGTTCAACCCTTAGCTTTACCAGAACGATTAGTAAGGTAGAACAAGGTTATAAATTCATTTGACCTAGGTTTTAATTCCCTTAGCAGTGATCCTTTGAGGATTTATGCTATGTTGAACATGGAAAATAAATTGTAATTTTATTTTCAATAATCATAAGCGGTATTTAGCAACACGTTATGATTCCCAATTCACATAAATAATGTACTCCTACAAGATCTCAATCCTGCATAAGAAATAAAAGTATTTCCTTGTCTGATTCTTATGTCACATGATATATTTATATAATCCAAGATAGGAATGCGTCACTCTTGCAGATTGTACATTTTTTGATCTAAAGTTGATTGTACGAATTGGTCAAACAATCCAACTCCATCAAGGGGCCCAAACAAATATCATCACTCACTAGATATACTAATGAGGGACATACGATTTTCTTGATGAATAACCTTTCCCCGCATATTTCAAGAGAATATAAATAAAGTCCATATAGCAGCCCTTATCGGGAATCAACGGTAGACGATATTTATAGAACCTATGCTCATGTGGAAAGATTGAACCATCTCAAATTTAGAATCAAACTCATATGAAATAAATATTGACACACAACACAATCCATATGTTTATTTCATTGGATCAAGTCCTTTACTATGTTCCAATAACATATCAATATGCAATTAAGTTGGTAACTTTTTACCTATGATTTGTAGAACTTAATCATCACTTAAGTTACATACTAATCTTATATGTATTTGGACAGTTTAGAACTTTATTCATTGGATCAAGTCCTTTGCTCTGTCCCAATAACATATACATACTAATCTTATTTGTAGAACTTTATGTTATCATGATTATGGACATTTTAGATTTATTATTGTCATTCTAAATAATGATCCACATAAATCCTCAACCTGAATAATCTGTCAATAATAAATTTATGAACAAATGATTAAATATCATTCATAACATAAACTAATATTTAAGTCATTAAATTATTTACTTTTAAAATATAACTCCAATAAAAAATCGAAACGGAGCGATATTTACAGTGCTAACTATATTTTATACTTCTCTATAAAACAAAATCGTACATACTCCTTTAACGTTTTCTATTAAAAACTATATATTCCTAGATGTCTTTGTAATCGAATATCTTATATATCAATTCATATAATCAGGAGCATATCCCCTTTATTAATTTTATTTATGCTTAAAATGAAAAGAAAACCGATGTTGCATTGAGAAGATAATCAATGTAGTCGTTCAGATTTATTGAACCATATTTGTTTAATGTTAGCATTTATTTTCAAAATATCAGGACTAGATTATTGTTAGTTTAGATTTGTCACAGGCTAAATTACCCTCTAGCTTTTTATCTCTTTTCTTGGATTACCGTACATACTGAAGGTCGAGGTTAAATTTGGATAATTAAGTTCAGATTCTTTATTAAGGGGATTCTGTTTTAAAATATATTTTTAAGTAATTTATCTTGTTATTTAATAACTGATTTTGTCTTTCCAGTTATTAAGAGTTTATATTTATTTTTATTATACAAATCATTAATTATATTTTAGAATTAAAGTATTTGTTTATTTATTACATAATATTTCTCTAACATTCATTTAATTATACAATAATGATTTATTTTACTAACACTTAATTAATTAATTTGATTTACTTTAATTTAATAATAGAGTATTTATTTATTATTTAGTTTATCAATAACTGATTTTGGTTATAAATGAATAAGACGTGGTTAAAATTTTAACTTATCCAAACTTAAGACATTTTTAGTTTAATTACTTACTAACAAAATTGTTTAGTAAATGATGATTCTCCTATGTTATTTCACGAGTACTTAATAATTATTAGTAAAAATGAAAATACTAGAAACGTACAATTTGTATACAGACATCACCAATCTTCTTATATACTTCATTCTACAAAGCTACTTGAATTTCTCTAGTTCACGATTATGTTGGAAATATAAAGAACTAGCTAACCATGAGTTACATAAAATATGGGATTCTGATATCATACTAATTAAGCTAAAACGTTGTTTTGTTAAATCATTATTTAAGTATACAAACTTTTACGTAAAACAAATCATTTTGATTTCTCATGTGTCCATAAACTTATTAATTTTATGTCAGCTAACCATTGCTACAAGTCTCAAGTCCATTAGTTTTGTCATCTTTTAATCCAAGTTAGCTTTAGTTTTATGACGTGCAAACTATTAATACTGGTCCAGTCAAAGATGAAAGTCAAAGAAGTAATTGGTGTTATCATTGGATAATTCAAGCTTTATTCTAGTTGTATTTACAAATTAATTTCAATTCTCATATGACTCAGTAAAAAAATGGAAATGAACTTGAGCTATGAGTAAAAGGCTACGCGCTGGGCAATCAGATAAGGAGCAAGTCCAAAATACATAGGGGCGTTTGTTTGTGTAGTAAAGAGTTGCATAAGTTAAGGATGCTTAAATATTTATGTAGTGTTATGTAATTAGGAATGAAAACGGATCAGATTTTATCCGCTCCGATCCGCATCCGAAAAATAGCGGATTCGGATATTAATATTCGCATCCGAACGGATACGGATGCGAATACGGATATTTTTAAACGGATGCGGATGCAGATGTGGGAACAAATATTGGAGCGGATACGGTTACGAATACAGATTTTTATCCGTATCCGCAACAATTGATTAAACGGATATCCGAATTGCATATCTGAATCCGCAAGTCCAGCTCTAATATTGTAAAATTAATATTCACAGCTGTGAATCGAACCCAAGGATTGTTGTATCCAAGCCAACGCCTCAACCAACAGACTACACTAACGTTTTTGACTGATATGTATTATGTCTTTATATATCTTAATTAACGCCTCTAGATATTTAGATTATGTTTGAAGGGGTCTAAGCAGCCTCATTTAGAGAACTTAGTACAAAGTAAATTTAATATTGAGCCATGAATTTGGTATTATGGTTAAACTAAATTCACGTGAACTATAGAGAATCCAAATAAGAAAAAATATATATATATATATGATATTCAGTTAATAAATTTAGATTATATTCAATTAATTATGTAATATCCCATAAGTTATTATTTTTATAAAAGATTTAGTTGGAAAGAAATGAGTTGAAGTGGATTTTCCCCCTTTTTTCTTCCGTTCCACCTTGTAGTCTTTTTTCAATTTCTTATTTTTATTAAAAATTCTAAATGTATAACTACCTAATACCTATAGTTCATAAATGTTACGTATAAACATTTATTTTGTTTTAAAAAGTATTTAATTGTTGTTACATATTATATGGTATAATATAATTAATAGAGATTATAAATAATGATTGATAATGTAAACAATAATTTAATTTATACATATTAAATTATCCGTATTCGATAAAATATATTCGTATTCGACTCCGTATCCGATAATATCCGAACCGTATTCGTATCCGCTTAATATTCGAATCGTATCCGTATCCGAACGAATCCGTATTCGTATCCGTATTCGGAAAAAAAAATATGGATGCGGATATGGGAAGACCAACATCCGCTCCGTATCCGATCCGTTTTCATCCCTATATGTAATAGATGTTTGGTTGTGTAGTAAGGATGACTAAATTAATACATGCATATATTCATGTCAAAAGACTAAAATGCCCTTATATTCATGCTTTTAATTAATTATTATTCTTAAATCATTATTATTAATAATTAATATTACTTGTTAAATATTATTAATTATAATAATTAACCTTTATTATTAATTATGATTTTTAACAATTATTGTTGCTTATTAAATATTATTATTTATTTATTAATATTAATTATTTGTTAATTATTAATTATTATAAAAATTAATTATTAATGATAATAAGAAATCATTTTATTATTATGAAGTATTATTAATTACTTAATAAAAAATATTTATTAATAATTTGTAATTAATTAATTATTATTAATTAATATTACTTGAAAAAATATTATTAATTATTATTATTTATTAATTATAAATAACCGGGTTTTTAATAGTTATTGTTACTTATTAAATATTATTATTTATTAATTATTATAGATTATTAAATATTATTATTAATTATTTCTAAAGGGTATTGTTGGAAAAAAAAAATTAAAGGAGACCGGTGCATAACTTATGCAACCTAAATAGGTTGCATAACTTATGTACCCTTCAGGCATCTTATGTAAGAGGTGTTTGGTGACTTAAGGATACATAACTTAAGTTATACACCCTTTAAGTCACAAACAAACGCCCCCATAGGTCATAGGGTAGGTTTGAATAAAAAAAGAAAAACCCAACTAGCAAACGGGTATGAGAGTCCAATAGAGAAGAAAACCCAATAGGGTATTGGTACCGTACAGGTACAACAACAGTCCTTGAAACTTCTCAAAACAGTCCTTGTACTTTTGCTGGTTTTGTAACTAAGTCCCTGAAAATTGGGATTGTTTTCCAGTACTCGATTATTAGGCAATACCAATCGGTGCAAAGGTGTTACCACCCTTCTATTTGATGTTACGTCTCATCACTGGTACAACCATGGTACAGAAGCATGTACCACACCTATTACCAAACCAATTCGGCTTCTAACTTCCCCTTATTTCGGATTTGAACCACACTTTAACTTTACCCAAGAATTAGAGAGGGACAAGACAACTTATAAATTTCAGGATATAACTCGAATTAGCTTTCAAATTAACCCAAAAGAACAAAAATTACCTCAATCCGTCTTCTCCCAGCCTCTATCTCCCTCTTCTGTTTGAACCGACCAAAACCCAAATTTCAACCTAGCGGTTGCTTTAATAGCCAACAAAGGAGGTAAGAGAGGGAGAGGACGCATGAGAACGGCTAAGATCATCCTACAACTAATGTCTATCATCCTCAAACCAACTGTACGGACGAGATTTCACCGACGCGACAGTTCGGATAAGCTCAAAGAAGGATAAGAATAAGAGAGCACCGACAATAGGTGGCCTTCTCCCATTCGTTGGCCACACATAGTCCAAATAAGGCGACAAAAAGAATTCCTCAGAGGAGAGGGAAAGCTACTGAAGAAGAAGTGAGCGGAAACAATGAGAGACAGGGAAGGAGATAACAGGGAGAGAGGGGGGGAGGCAGATGAGTTTTATCGGATCCCAACTTTTCCCTTCAGATTATCTATGACACACTCATATATACTTTCATGTAATAAGTCAAACAGCAAGTTAACTTAGCAGCTTCACAGTTCGGTTAATTTAATCGGAAATATTTCACTCAACTTTGAATTTTGAATGTTTCTAGAGTTCCGTATATTTAAGTTAAATACTACACGAATGGAAAGATTTCGATTTTGAGTGAATTTCACTGTTATTAATTAATTAATTGTTTAGGGATTATTAGTTATAAAATTATTTTTAAAATTAGCCTAATTAACTTAATTGTACTTGATTTGGTAATTCTACGGTGTTACAAATAAATACTCCCTATATTAGTTGTTATATTCACTTTTTGAGAAATAGATGCTCTTTTATTGTATGTGTATATTTTTTACAAACAAAGTACACTAATTGATAGTACTTTTGTTTAATTATTTAAAAAGTTTTAACACATTTTGTAAATTTAGTTACTCCCTTAAATGAATTTTGTATTGTTGTTTTGCTTATCTATTTACTCTCTATATAAATTTAGTTACATTCTACAGTCAATTTAGTTACTTCCCATGGTATGTTAAAATCGCCAATAAAAAGAGTGTTCTAGAAAAAATTAGTCCAATTGACTCCATCATCCTAATTAATGGCAGTTTCTATTTTTAACAATTGATTGCTTGATTATCTTACCCCTTGATTGCAGTTATCAACCCCGAATATCTTTAGTCAAGAAGTGAAGTTTACATGAGATCTTGAGGGCCTTTTAGCATTACAATATTCTACTTGAAATGCCTCTCAAAATTAGAAACTTCATACTGCTCAGTCCCACACCAAGGGATGATAATAGATCAGATACGGAGTAGATGTTGGTCTTTTCATATTTGCATACATATTTTTTTTGGATATGGATACGAATATGAATTATTTCAGATACATATACGAATATGAATTATTTCAGATACGGTTTGGATATTAAGCTGATACGAATACGGTTCGGATATTATCGGATACGAAGTCAAATATGAATATATTTTGTCAGATATGGATTGCATTTTAATCTTTTTTTTTAGTTATTTACAATAACAGTTTCTATAAATATAATAATATTCAATATACTCAATGTCTATGTTAATACTTCGTTAAGATAAATAGTTCTGCATGCAAATGAATATCTATTATTTTTATAGTTTGAGCCAAAAGAGTATTTATTTAAAATATAAAAGTTAATCTTAATAACATTATCTCTGATCACACTGTATTAAAAGTGAACTTCCTTAAAATCAAATTAGCAAATTTATTTGCTGGATTTTAACTTTTAACATAATTGAGATAACTGAGATATATAAAGACATAAAAGTATAAAACATATAAATAAAAAAAGACAGCATACGTAGCTTGATGGTAAAGGCTTTGGATTATATCTAGAATCAGAGCGGATAAAATCCGATCCGTTTTCATCCCAGGCCACACCACACTTACAGAAATGAATGAGCTCATTCCCACACCGAAACATGAAAAGTCAAATACTTTCATTTCTGTTATGGCTGCATAACGTTTAAAACGACCACGAAAACGGTCGATTTCATTAACCGTTTCGTTTTAAAACGAAATTGATCATCCATTTGCGTTAACCGTTTCGTTTTGGACGAAACGGTCGAAATCACGAAAATACCACGAAAATACACATGGACGAAACAGTTCTAAGCTTTCGTTAACCGTTTCGTTTATAAAACGCAAAAAAATCTTAACCGTTTCATTTTGTTTTGGACGAAACGAAACGAAAGGACGGTCGAAACGGTAACCGTTTTCACCCCTAATTTCTGTGCAGTGCATTTTACGATGCGGGAACGGGCCGCATGAAAGTATTAGGTTTTTTTTGATGAATATGAGATTATATATTTTTACCAGGGAGTGGCTAGTGTCGAATATATAGGACACGTACACTTGTCCAACACGATAAAATTTTAATTTTTAAAATTAGAATGGTCGATCCAAACCGCTCAAATTGTTCTATGTTATAAAATCTTCATGGAAACCAAATTTTATATTTTTTCAAAATTTTTTAGTATTTTTTTTGGAATTTTTCAATATGCTCAATCTAAAAAGTTCTGAACCCTCTAATTTTAAAATTCGAAAGAAAAATAGTTAGAAAATATGAAAAAAATATAAAATTTGATTTTTAAGGATATTTTAATATAGAGATCATATTGAGCGGTTTGGATCGACCGTTTGAAATTTCAGTATTCGACTTTTAGATCATGTTTGACGTCCTATATGTTTTGTTCTAGCATTACTCTTTTACCAGAAGCTTGAGCTGTGTGTTTCAGTAGAGCTTGAACTTTTCAAAAATCATCAGGACAGGGCAGTACAATTTCTACAGATCGTATGCCATAAATGTCACGATGAAGAAAAATAATAAAATATTAACGATAATTTCATTAAAACATACAATAATGGATATGAGAAGATTGAAGACCTCTATAAACCTCCCTTCCACCAGCACAAAAACAAGTAAACAAGTGATTCGTATTATTCTCAAGTGCACCAGCATATGCAATGTACTAACAGCATATAATACAACAAAGCTTTCTTCAGTATGTAGAAAGAATATCGAATTATTTAAAATATTAATATATTATTTTTTTTGTTATTCATCAAACCGATCTGCAATTAATCACTTATAAATATCACTTACCAAAAAAAAAATTCTTTTAAACAATGTCTAAATCAAGAAAAAGGCTATACCCTGCTTAATTATCTGTCATTTTCTTTGCGGCAAACTGAAAGAAGTCATTCAACGCTTTCGTAGATGTCCCTTCATCTCCATCTTCCTTCCATGCTCTTTCCATTACCTGTCTAATCTCTCTGGCTTTCACCTTCATCTCCTTTCCCATCTTGTTCTCCCCCATTACTGTCTCCACCACCTCCTCCACCCTTTCCCTTTTCAAATCTGCCATAACCCCCCTGGCCAATTCGACACCAAGACCCATATCCTCTAACATCTTTGAATTGTAGAACTGGTCAGCTGAAAGAGGCCATGCAATGATCGGCACTCCCTGCGTTAAACTCTCTAATATAGAGTTCCACCCACAGTGGCTGAGAAATGCACCAGTAGCAGCATGTGCCAGAATCTCAACCTGTGGTGCCCATTCATGGATTAATAAACATTTTTTATCTAGTTTCATTCTTCCTTCAAACCCTTCCGGTAGCCACTCTGTTTTGAATTTTTCTTTGGTATCACAGTCACACCCTAGTGGTGGCCTAATGACCCAGATAAATGGGTGGCTCATATGCTCTAAAGCAATTGCCAGCTCCATCATTGCCTTCGCTTGTATCATGAACTGAGACCCAAACGAAATGTACAAAACTGATTTCGGAGGTTTGGTGTCCAGCCATTCTGCTATGCAATTATTTTCGGTCAAAAGAGATGCCGAATGAAACAGTGGGCCAATGGGGAAAACAGGCATAGAGAGCGTCTTTCTGAACATCTGCAACCCAATAACCTCGAATCCTTCGACAGTATTAACCAAAATAGCATCAGATTGCAGGAAATATTTAATCTGACGCTGAAAATATGTTGACCATTGGTCATTACCATCAGCTTCTAACATGTGCTTGCTACATTGGGAGATATGTATCGTTACATCTGAAAACTCGGGCAATCGAAATTCATCAGCAACTGATGGCATAAGACCTAGAGGAACATTTAACCATAGAGAAAACCACACGGTGGTACCATATGCACCAGAGGTAAGAAAAATGGAGTTCAATGTGTTGTATTTGCGAGAGACTTCGACGGACCATGAAAAGAATGGATCAGATATTATATACACCGGACCAGCAAGGGTGGAAATAAAATTTTCAAATGCTGGGCGTAGAGACTCAGAGGCTTTAAAAAAAGTGATGATTAGTTGAAATGGGATGTTGCAAGTTGTGTCGACGTTTGAAGGGAGGCCATGGGATTCAGGGGAGAAAGGTATGGGATGAAAATTAAGCGACAAGGATGAAGGGAGCATTGAACGGATGATGGTGATATTACCAGGGGTTGAGACGAGGGTTATGGTGATGTCAGGATATCGCCTGCGTATACGACTAAACATAGACAAGAAAGGCCTTATGTGGCCTTGAGTTAGAAATGGGAAGAGGACTATGTGAGGCTTGGAAATATGTTTGGAATTTGCCATGGCTGAACTAGAAAGTATTAGATATCAGCAAATCTATGTAAAGTTTGCTGAGGGACAGAGGGAGAGGTTGACTTAAATTGGATCCAGTCGTGTACTACTTAACTGTCCTTGTATATTAATAATGGACGCATGAAAACTAAGAAATGAAACAAAGCGAATTAATTAACCAATAGGCCGTAGGTTTTAAACATGCTAAGATGGAGGAAAATTGCCAAAGGTCAGAACTAAAACAGATATAGTTTGATAGCGAAAGCAGTGATGTTATGCATCCTCAGAGTTAGTATGCAAGTATAATATAATACCAAGCTTTTAAAATGCGTTTTTTTCGGTATGACGGTCCGAAGTTGATTTAACGGTGCGGCGTTTTTTCGGTGAAAAAACGACGAAAAAACGGTGTATGTATGCGAACATTTATATCAAACTCATATGTATTTTTGTGTACAGTATTATATTTGTATGGACGATTGGTATATAAAAAGAGGCAGTGGTACACAATATTGAACATTTCTAAGCATTTTATTCACGATATGTACCAAATACACTATGTTCTCAATACACGATATGTCTTTTGATATTGTACATGTTTTTTCGGTGAAAAAACACAATTTTTCTATGTTTTTTCGTCGAAAAAACGTAAATGACGCGTTACGTTATTTTATCATTTTTTCTATGACGTTCGTGCGGTTGGCTACAAAATACCGTTATTTCGGAAAAAACGGCGTTTAAACGGCGTTTTTTAAAAGCTTGTATAATACAAATATATGACAATAATAACACACAATTTTTTTTTTTTTGAAGCAAAAATGAGGTTCAAAACCCCATCTTTTCATTAATAGAAAAAAAAATTAGTGAGATGCTAATTTTACAGAAAAAAATCCAATAACATATAATTTTAAAGATTAAAATGGAATAATTGATAATTGGATTACATGAATTATTCAATATTCATATACATTAGCAACTATATAAAATATAAGTATATTTCAATAAAGTGAAAAAGAAAAATTAGAAGTTTGAAATGAGCTGACATCACCAATATATATATAGTAATTAAATATTGAATAATTCATGACATATATTATATACATCTTACTTTGTACGCCGCCTTAAACTAATATAGTAATTAACTACTTGTGAAAACGTTAGTGCGTAAACAACGCCATCTAATTGGCATAACAACTATTGTCAACGCCTTGGTAATCTGTTAAAAAAGAACTTAATTAAGAAGATAGTGATAATGAACAAACAGAGAAAAGTGCGAAGCACTATGCTATTTATTTAATTGTGAATTTCAAGAATCTTGTTCCCGGTGTATTAATTTTTAAATCACTGGTCTAGTTGTCTTATATATATTATCCAACTTTTATACCAATTGAGCATTAATATGACGATTGATATACTCACCCTGCGTCAAGTTTGACTGAAGGATTGAGGTGGGAAATAATATTTTTGTTTAAGCTTGGTTAACTATTTGTTTTAGTCCAATATAAAAAAAAACTATTTGTTTTGGTCTAAACTTCTTCTTCAAGTCCATTTTTCTTTAAGAATTGCTTTCATACCATATTTCAAGTTGTAACGAAACAAACAAAATTTTTTCCCAAATATAACGGCATGGGGTTACGAGTTTCCAGTGGACATATTACCAAGAAAGAAGTGGGTAGTGAATTTTTCTGATTACATCAGAAAGACTTGAACACGGTACAAACTAAATTTCAGTTTGTTTAAAAAATAAAAACTCAGTGCATGAAAGCATGGTCCGACTTTCAGAAGGAAAGATCTTCGAGGCCTCTCTATGCAAGGCCGATTTAATTCCAAAAACCCCGAAAAGGTACCAACCGATGAACTGACAGACCTTCCCCGACAAGATTCTGTCATGACTAATCCAGTTATGAAGGTATTTTAGTTGATTGTAAGAAATACATTATCTGTACTAAAAGTAACATTAACGAAGTCAACGTGGGACTCGAATCAAAAGGCGCCGGTTATGTAAATAGTTTTTAATCACCGTCTTGCATTCCATGATCTGTACTGTTTAATAAATTCTCCGTTTGGATCATTTAATCTTAAGAGTAGAATTAATTATTCGGAATTAAAAAATTTTATTTTAAACGATTAAGAATAATTTTTTGTCATCTAGAATGTTATTTTTAAGTGGTCCAACATCCGGATTAAATTCTTATTCTTAGAGTGTTTGGATCATCTTTTTAATCCAGATTAAGAAGTGGTCCCAACTATTCCTTAATTCACATTGGGGCTGTTTGGATTTCTCAAGGAATTTGGAAAATTTCATCTTCCTACCATAAATTTATTATAAACAATCCAAACTCTTCACAATGTTACACACTTCCCAATAAATTTATTCCTAGGAATTGCAACATCTCCAAATTCCCCAAATTCCTAAGCGATCCAAACGGGCCGTACACTCTGGGTGCGTTTGGATGGAGGTCGGATAAGCATAAGAATAAAGATTGGCACGAGATTCTAGAATTTCTTATTCTTATCCAAATTCCATAGTTTTGTTAATTAGTATTAGAATAAGGGGCCGGATAACTCCAAATTCCTTATTGTTGTGTTGTTTGGGTTGCACAAGAATAAGGAATTTAGAGTTATTACACAACAACATTCTGCCACAGAAGATCCTTCAGAGAGCTGATTAGTTTCATTAATGTTTCTGTTGTAATTACTCATTTAGTTAGCAATAAATGCAATGATGAGAGATGTTGTTATGTGAAGACTGGCTGTTAGGCGTAGCTGGGTGGAGTTCATATAAATACAAGAGATTGTAAAAACTGTTTAAGACAATACAATACATTGTTACCAAATACATCTTCTTCTTATCTTGTTTCTGTTCATGGTATCAGAGCAATCTACTAGCCATTAATGGCGACAGATACGAATACAGGGGGATAGATCCCTTCTCCTCATTCTACTACTCTCAATCCTAATCCTTCTTTTTCTCAATCAGTTAATTCGATTGTACCTCTCACCATTCCAATCGGTACCAAATTGAATCAGAACAATTATCTTATGTGGAAATCACAGATCACACCTCTTATCCATGGCTATAACCTCAATCAGTTTGTTGAGCAACCGCCGCCAGCTCCGACGACCCTCAACTCTGATGGCCACCTCGTCTTCAACCCTAAATACATGATGTGGCATCGTCAAGATCAATTGCTACTCGGCTGGCTCCGATCTTCCCTGTCTGAGTCAATCATGGCTCAGGTAGTGTCATGCAACACCTCCATGGAGCTATGGTCCTCTTTACAAGTCACATTCGCCTCTGCTTCCAGATCTAGAATCATAATCATTGAATTGAAGAAACAAGTGCAATTTGCAACAAAAGGTAATCGATCTTGCTCTAAATTTCTTCAATACATTCGACAATTAGGAGATGAGCTTGCCTTTGTTGGAGCCTCTCTGTCTGAAGAAGAGCTTGTCTCTGCCACGATCAATGGCCTGGGTTCAGAGTATCTCACCTTTGTGACAGCTGTCACTACTGCACATCGCAATGACAGAATCTCCCTCTCTGAACTTCATGGGATGCTTCTCACTCATGAGTCAATCCTTAAACAGCACAGCCAAGCGTCCGTCATGGCTGAACCTTCAGCTTTCCAAGTTGGAAGAAGCTCTCAGTCAAATCGTTACAGGCCTCCCAATGCTTCGGCCCAAACTCAGCCTAATTTTTCTCAGTCTTCTCCTAGGCCCAATACACTGACACATGATGCATCTAAAGAGAAGTGTCAGATATGCTCCAAGCCACGTCACACTGCCAAAACTTGCTACTTCAGGTATGAACCTGACCCACTGTGGAAGCCAAGACCAGCCAGACAAGCATTTAATGCTCAGATTCAGCTGCCACATCAACCACCAGCTGACTGGATTGTTGATTCTGGTGCTACAAATCATGTGACAAGTGATTTAAACAACTTGTCTTCCTTTTTTGCCTATGCTGGAGCTGACAAGCTGCAATTAGGTAATGGCTCTGCACTTGACATTTCAAACATTGGCTCAACTATGTTATCTGTATCCAACATGACCCTCAAATTAACTGATGTTCTTCATGTTCTCCATTTTTCTAGAAATCTCCTTAGCCTTTCTAAATTAATCTCTGACAACCCTCAAATCACAGTGTTATTCTCTAATTCTATGTGTCAATTGCAACAACACCACACTAAGACAACAGTACCTGTACTTAATCAAAATGGCTTATTAATTATTCACACTGCATCTTCTCAACCTCAAGCATATCTTGGAACTCGTGCCTCTGCTGCTACATGGCACTCCAGACTAGGCCATCCCTCAAATTCAACCACATTACATGTTCTACATACTTACAATTTACCTTGTACTTCCAATAAACTTGACATATGTCACAATTGTGCTGTAGCAAAATCTCATCAACTTCCTTTTGTACCTTCTCTTCATACTGCTACTTCACCTCTTGAGATTGTACACTGTGATTTGTGGGGCCCTTGCCCAGTTGTATCAAATAATGGATATAAATACTATATAGCCTTTGTTGATGAATTCACTCGCTTTACATGGATTTACTTTTTGAAGCAAAAGAGTGATACATTGTCTATATTCTCCAAATTCAAATCCCAAATTGAAAATCTTCTCCAAACTACAATAAAGATTCTACGCACTGACAATGGCACTGAGTTCAGTCAAATTTCTGTTTCACATCTTCAAATTACACACCAAACTACGTGTCCTTACACTCCTCAACAGAATGGCTTGGCTGAACGCAAACATAGACATATCATTGAATTGTCTTTGTCAATTATGTCACAAGCCTCCATACCAACTTCATTTTGGGATGAGATATTCTCCAGTGTTGTTTATCTCATCAACAAATTACCTTCTTCCTCAACTTCCACAATACCCTTTGTCTCCCTATTCAATCAAAATCCTGATTATCATTCACTTTGTGTATTAGGATGCTTATGTTTCTCTTATACAAGACCCTACAACTCAACCAAACTTGAAACTAGATCCAAACCATGTGTTTTTATTGGCTATCCCTCCTCTAAAAGAGGATACAGAAGCTTACACATTGAGACCAATAAGATTTTTGTTTCACGGCATGTGCAGTTTGATAAAACTGTGTTCACTTTCAAGACAAATGTTATTCCTAACAACCATACTATCTCAAAAGACAATGTTACTTCTCAATTACCCATATTACACATTAACCCCTCACTCTCCCTATCTCCTCCTCAGCATAACCAGCCCCTAAATACATGTCAGCCTGACAATACAAATACTTTAGCTCCTCCTTCTGAAAATGAAACCACTCTTATTTACCTCATCTGACCCAATTGTCCCACAAAATGATTCCATTCTTCCTCCTACACAGAATCTTCATCAAAATCATTCACTGACAGAAAAATCACCTTCTCTCCTTCCTGGCAGTCCTTCATACATTGATGCTACTCCAGCACATCCATCAATAGATGCCCCAGCATATCCATCAACAGATGCCCCAGCATATCCATCAACAGATGCCCCAACATATCCATCAACAGATAACAACACTTTACAACAACACAGATCTCATGCTATGATAACAAGAACTAGGGACAAAACTGTCAAAACCAGGCAATTCCATGATTATGTAGCCTTCTCTACAATCTTGACATCTGAGCCAACTTTCTTCACACAAGCAAATAAAGTCAAAGAGTGGAGAGAAGCTATGTCCAATGAAATTGATGCCTTGGCAAAAAATAACACATGGGTCCTTGTTTCTCCACCTGCTAATCAGAGAATTATTGGGTGTAAATGGGTATACAAGCTCAAACAGAAACCAGATGGCACAATTGAACGCTACAAAGCCAGATTAGTTGCTAAAGGGTTCCATCAATAGGAGGGGGTTGACTTTTTTGACACATTCAGCCCTGTTGTAAGGCCAACCACTATCAGATTGATTCTCTCTCTTGCCATCTCATCTTCTTGGACTATCAGACAACTAGATGTGCATAATGCCTTTCTACATGGAGATTTGCAAGAAAGAGTATTTATGTCACAACCCCTGGCTTCATTGATTCAAACAATCCTGATTATGTTTGCTTGCTCTCAAAATCTCTTTATGGCCTTAAACAAGCACCATGTGCTTGGTTTCAAAAACTCAGCTCAACTCTCATTTCTATGGGCTTCAATGCTTCACACTATGATCCATCTCTCTTCCTCCTCAACTCTGACAATAATAGACTATTCATTTTAGTCTATGTAGATGACATTTTAGTAACTGGCAGTAATATTGACCTAGTCACTAAGTGTATTCAGCAGCTATAACAGAATTTTGCTGTCAAAGACCTAGGTCCTTTGAGTTATTTCTTAGGTATCCAAGCATCTCACACATCAAGTGGCATGATTCTCAATCAAACAAAGTACATCTCTGACCTTCTCAAGAGAACAAAGATGGAAAATTCCAAACCTTGCACCACTCCAATTGCAACACACATAACTCTCTCCAAGCATGATGGGGACCCCTTTGCAGAACCACATCTCTACAGAAGTGTTGTTGGTGCTCTTCAGTATGCTACTCTTACAAGGCCAGACATCTCCTTTGCTGTGAACAAGGTCTCACAGTTCATGCATGAACAAACAATTACACACTGGAGCTCAGTCAAAAGAATACTAAGGTATCTAGCTGGCACAGTTACACATGGTCTATTCATACATGCTAGCACCTCTCTCTCTCTCTCCATGCTTATTGTGATTCTGATTGGGCTGGCTGCCCAGATGACAGGCGTTCAACATCAGGGTATTGCATCTATTTGGGTAAGAACTTAATCTCCTGGAGTGCAAAGAAGCAGGCAATAGTTTCTCGTGTACAGAGGCATAATACAGATGTTTGGCAATAACTTGTGCTGAGCTCATGTAGCTTCAATTTCTCATTCAGGAACTCAAAATCACACTTCACACTGTACCAACAATATGGTGTGACAATATTGGTGCCACATTTTTGGCAGCAAATCCCATGTTTCATGCTAGAACAAAACATATTGAGATCGATTATCACTTTGTTAGAGAGAGGATTGCCTCCAAACAACTATGTGTCAAGTTTATTTGTTCTAAGGATCAGATTGGGGATGTCATGACAAAGCCACTTGCTACTGCTAGATTCTTTTTTATGCGCAACAAACTAAATGTAGTTATCCATCCTTCAGTTTGTGGGGGGGGGGTATTACACAACAACATTCTGCCACAGAAGATCCTTCAGAGAGCTGATTAGTTTCATTAATGTTTCTGTTGTAATTACTCAGTTAGTTAGCAATAAATGCAATGATGAGAGATGTTGTTATGTGAAGACTGGCTGTTAGGCGTAGCTGAGTGGAGTTCATATAAATACAAGAGATTGTAAAAACTGTTTAAGACAATACAATACATTGTTACCAAATACATATTCTTCTTATCTTGTTTCTGTTCAGGAGTTTATTCTTATTCGGATCCTTATATATTCTTGCGCATCCAAACACACTCCTAAGAATAAAAATTTAATCTAGACATTGGACCACTTAAAAATAACACTCTAGCTAGATCTAAACAAATTTATTCTTGACCGTTTAGAAATAATATTTCTTCGTCCGTATAACTAATCTTAATTTTATTCTTACATGATCCAAATGAATTAGTGAATTATATTATACATGAATGTGTTTCGATCAAACCCTCTGTTGAGGATTATTTATGGAACTAATAGAGATTATTTTCTTATAACTCTCTTTTTATTAACTTGAAAGATTAAAAATATACACTCTTTATACTTGCTCTCACTCTTTCTATTTGATACTTAGTACACTATCTCATTGGTGCACTCCATAACACATGCATCTCATATTTATAGGCTCTACATGTCGGTTAGAAGAGACCCCTAGAATATACACTAGCTATGTTGTACATACATGATTATACTAAATAATACTAGAGATTTCAATGGGCCGATTCTTTTATTTGCACTTCGGTGCTAAATTTCAACACTCCGACTATGTTTAAATACCATGCGAACAGGCTGGGAACAGTCTTGTTCTTGTTCGCTTGAGTTTTCTGAATTCTGAAAATTTGGAGAACTCACGAACAACAATTGTGAGATATGGGTTTCATTTTTTAATATTATATTGGGTCACGAACTTAGGTTCGCTGCACGGAACCAATGTTTGATTTACCAATAATGCTACGAACTTCTTCTCGAATATCACCTTCTTGTCAGCAAATTGCTCGTCTTTTCAACTGAACTTCAATTGCATTTTTTGTTGCTTTACCGTGTTACTCACACGTGAGGTGATGTCTTTAATTTCTTCCTTGTGCCAACATTGTTGGGCATAATGTCCTCGTCTTTCATTATTGGACATACCTCATTGGTGCTTTATTTTTTTTTCGAGTTCCTTCTTTAACTGTGCTCTTCTCTTGATCACTTGCCATCTTCTCAACCTTATCAGAATCATTGATTATTTGAACTGTTGAAAAAAGTGTGTGGAGCCGTTCTCTGCGGGTAGCAGGCTGGGCCTGCGGGCCGCAGATACTGAACGACCCAGTGGGTCGCAGGCAAGGCCTACGGGCCGCTGGTACTGGGATCTGAACAGACGTGATCTGTTCAGATCAACTCCTATATATACCCCTCTAAACAGAAACGTCTCTCTGGTTCTTGGAACTGTTGTTCTGCATATTCCACACAGAAAGAGAGGAGAGTTTCTGAGAGGGAGGTAGTAATCGGATCACACACACGAGTCGAGACCGGCAAGTGGAAGCGTGGAAGGTGACGCCAAACCCTAACGTGAGGTTGTGGTGTACCGGATGCATACGGAGAGAGACAAGGCTGCAGAACCGAACTCCGACAAGCGGGTCTAGGCGTTCGATCATTTCCGCTGCGGTATATCTAATTCTCTAAGTTATTCTTATAGGTTAGATATGCATATAGGTTTATACCCAGTTAAACCTTCATTGGTATCAGAGCCATAAGGCTTCTTGTCGAAGTTATGGATCTGTTATAGCCCTAGGACGTCATGTTTTTTGTAGAACTAGATTTGGTTGTGACGGTTTTACTCAAAACACACCCTACATCCAAATTTTACGTGTTTTAACGCTAGATCTCAGTAGGAGTTCGTAGCAAAACACTGTAAATGGTCTAACCAGGGTTGAGTAACATTGCTGGTGCACAGAAACCATCTGATGAGTCCTGGTTGCAGGAATACCAGATTTAGGGTTTCAGTCCGTCAGAATCAGCGGGCCGCAGGCTGGGCCAGCGGGTCGCAGGATTCTGTAGTGAAGACAGACAACGTACGGTTATTCTGTATAACTGTCAGACAGATCGCTTACTGGGTCTGCGGGTCGTCTGATCAAAAAAAATGTGACCAGTTAAATCTGTCATTTTCCGGTGGGCCACTGGTATTTTCAGAGGGCCGCTGTTCAGTTCAGCGGGCCGCCAGACCTGAGGCTGACAGATGAAAATATAGCAACCTGAATCTGTTTTGACCAACTTGTGACCTTCCTCTTTGTCCAACATGGTGTATTAACTATCCTGAAGATAGTAATATGGTTTAATACCTTTCTTTAGATGCATACTTGCATAGAGAGTGATGGAAGGTACTTATACCTCTCACAATTGTGGGCGTGTTTGAGTAATGACCCGGGGTCATTGACTCGCATGCTTAGACAGCACAGTAGGGTGACTTTGGACCTAAAAGAACTGGATTTCTTGTCCAATGTCTGAACTTTGCGCCAATCGAGTTGATTGGGAGGGGATACTCTTAGTATATGAGACAGGATTGGTGGCCCTGGTTGTCATCTTTCGGTTATCATTGCTAAGATGTGTCATCTCTTGGATCGATTCAAGGATTGTGCGGTGAAGTGTAACCATATGTTATAACTTTCTAGTTATATCATAATTAATGATGCTAACATGCATACTTGTGCTTTGTCTCTATATTTTGTAGAAAGATGTCGGCAAGTAAGAACATAATCGCTGATCTCAATGCCGGTGAGAAATTGACGAGTAACAATTACGATGTGTGGCATCGTAAAGCTCAATTTCTGCTTGAGATGCAGGATTTGTTGGAGCCATTGACAAGGGAACTCACGGAAGCCGAGAGGGCCAATCCAAATAGAAATCGAGCCATTGAAGAGTTCAAGAAAAAGGATCGTGCCGCTCGCATAACGTTGCTGAGTAGCATGTCCAATGATGTACTCTTAAGGTTCGAGAGGTATCGCACCACGAAAGATTTGTGGGATGCGGTGAAACTCCAGTATGGTGGTACTTCAACCACTAGGCTGCACCAACTCACTCTTAGACTTGATGGCTATAAGAAGCGTCCCGAGCATTCTACGCGGGAGCATATCTTAGCCATGTCTAATATGATAAGTGAGCTGACTCAAGCGGGCCATGTCCTATCGGATGAGCAGCAAGTTCAGGCTGTGATCCGCTCTCTACCTCGCTCATGGGAGCATTTGAGAGTTAACCTCACTCACAATGACAACATACGCACTTTTTACCAAGTGGCGCGTCATGTGGAGTTGGAGGAGGACCGCTTATCGGCCGAGAAGGCTGAAAAGGCTGCTGGAGAGGCAATGATTGCCGCCTCAAAGAACTCGCAAAGGAAACCGAAGAAAAATTCCGGTTCCAAGAAAGGTGCGGGTGGCATTGGCGTGGCCAATGCAAAGATTGACAAGAAGCGCAACAAGAAGCGCGGAAAGGGGAAGGAGAAGCCCAAGGGGGCTTGCTTCAACTGTGATCAGATTGCACATTTCGCTCGTGACTGCACGAAGCCGAAAAAGGTACTTTCTGTACTGAGCAGTGTTTCTGCCTCAGTATCAGCGGGCCGCTGGTATGATCAGCGGGCCGCTGGTCTCCCCTCTGCTTGTGATTCAGCTTTATATGTGTCCAGTTGCTTTATGCTTACTAATAACAATCCTGTTTGGACTGTTGATTCTGCAGCAACTGACCACATAGCTAGGGATCGAGCAGCATTTGTGGACTATCGTCGCATACCGGCAGGAAGCAAACGCATTTACATGGGAAATAATAGTAGTGTTCTCGTGCATGGCATTGGCACTTGTGAGCTAATGTTTCGCAATGGACATAAATTAGTTCTCCATGATGTGTTGTATGCGCCTGATGTGAGGCGAAGTCTTGTATCTGTTTTAGTTCTTGTCAAAACTGGATTGCGTGTTGTTTTTTTTTAATAATTGTGTTGAATTGTATAAGAATTCTGTTTTACTTGGTAATGGATTTCTTGACAACAATTTCATGATTTTAGACACAATTGATGGATGTTCTTCTTTCTCTTATGATGTTTCTTCTTCTAATGTTAGTTCTTATGTGAATGATAACATGTTAATTTGGCATGCTAGACTTTGCCATGTGGGGCAAGATAGGATGACTGGATTGGCTAAGGTTGGACTTTTGGGTCCCTTAACCAAGGTCTCCTTACCTCGTTGTGAGGGTTGTCTAGCGGGTAAAGCTACCCGAAAGCCTTTTGGTAAGTCTATTCGTGCCACAACTCCTTTGCAATTGATACACTCCGACATTTGTGGTCCTTTGAGTGTTAGGGCTCGACATGGTGCCTATTATTTCATCACATTCATTGATGACTATACACGTTTTGGTCATGTCTATTTGATCTCCCACAAGTCGGATGCACTGGGTTGCTTCCAAAAGTACTTGGCGATGGTTGAGAATCAACGAAATGGACTTGTCAAAGCTCTTAGGACAGATCGAGGTCGTGAGTACCTCTCGGATCAATTCAAGAGCTTGTGTGATGAAAATGGAATCGTTCATCAATTGACAACTCCCTACACGCCTCAACAAAATGGTGTTGCTGAAAGGCGTAATAGGACATTGTTGGAGATGGTTAGATCTATGATGGCACAAGCAAGTCTACCAATTTCGTATTGGGGAGATGCGCTGTTGACCGCCACATATGTTCTAAACCGAGTTCCCTCGAAGTCCGTGGCAGCCACCCCTTATGAGTTATGGACTGGACGAAAACCGAATTTGGGTAATCTTCATCCATGGGGTTGTTTGGCTTATGTCCATGATCCTTCTCACAAACATGGGAAACTTGGTCCGAGAGGGAGAAAGTGTATCTTCATTAGGTACTCTGACACTTCCAAGGGCCACGTGTTTGTTGGAGAGGATCTAAGTGGGACAGTCACGGAAATAGAATCGAGGGATGCGACGTTCCTTGAAAGTGAATTTCCAAAGAGGAGCGAGGTTTCTCAAGAGGAATGGCTATATGAGTCAATTCCTTCCGAACATGATGGTACAGATCAGGATGTCGAGGCGAGAGGGGGAAATAAAAGTCCTCCTCAACCTCCTGAGGTCAGAACTATCGCAGAAGAGGAAGCTCAGTAGGTCAGAACCTCTCTGGCGCCCAGTTTCAGCGGGCCGCAGGCTGGGCCAGCGGGTCGCCAAGACTGGCGAGACTTCCAGGACAGAGGTCCTGTCAATCTACATCCAGATACAGCGGGTTGCTGGGATGACCAGCGGGCCGCTGAAACTGTGACTGATATGCAGACTGAAGAAGTATTTGAACCTCGAAGGTCTGAACGTGAGAAAGTACCCCGCCGACGATTTGAGATCGAAGGGGGGGAAGTGTTCATGACTGCTCTTGATGGATTGGTCATGCCGAAAGAAGATGATAAGCCCAAACGCAAGAAGGCGATTAAGGCTATCGATCCGGATGAACCAAAGAATGTGCGTGAGGCACTTTCTAGTTCTAAGTCTAAGGAATGGTTGCTGGCCATGCAAGAGGAGATTGATTCAATGGAGAAGAATCAGGTTTGGAACTTAGTTGACTTACCACGAGGTCGCAAGGCTGTTGGGAGCAAATGGGTTCTCAAAGCCAAGCGTAAAAGTGACGGGTCAATTGAGCGTTACAAAGCTCGCTTGGTTGCGAAAGGATTCACCCAAGTAGAGGGAGTGGACTATGAGGAAACCTTCTCACCTGTGGTTAGGTTTGCCTCTATCCGCTTGATCCTAGCAATTGTCGCTGCAATGGATCTAGAATTATATCAAATGGACGTGAAAACTGCATTTCTCAATGGAGAATTGCAAGAGGAGATATATATGGTTCAACCCGATGCATTCGTGGTTGAAGGGAAGGAGCACATGGTGTGCAGACTTCGCCGTTCCATATATGGTCTCAAACAAGCATCACGGCAATGGAACCTCCGATTCCACCAAGCTGTCTTGTCAAACGGCTTTAGGGTGATGGAAGAGGATCATTGCGTGTATGTGAAAGGGTCCAATGATTGTTTCTTGATCATGACATTGTATGTTGATGTCATATTGCTTGCGGGTAACAACAAGTCGCTGATCAGTTCAACGCAGGCTTGGTTGTCCTCTATGTTTGACATGAAAGATATGGGTGAAGCTAGCTATGTGCTAGGTGTCAAGATAACTCGAGATCGAACCAAGAGGTTTCTCAGTTTATCTCAAGAAACTTATGTGAAAAAGGTTCTTGAACGATATGACATGGATGGATGTCGATCGGTTGACACTTCTATCGATAAGAACACAAGTTTGAGTAGTGACATGGGTCCCAAGACAGATCAAGAGAGAAAGAAAATGGAAAATGTGCAGTACTCTAGCGCAGTTGGAAGCTTGATGTACGCCATGTTGTGTACAAGACCCGATATTTGCTATGCGGTGAGTCTTGTCAGCCGATTTCAGTCGAATCCTGGATTTGCTCATTGGCAAGCAGTCAAGAGGATTCTGAGATATCTCAAGAACACATCGGATTATGTGTTATGTTATCAAGGCAGAAGCCTGGACCTAGTTGGCTATTCGGATGCTGATTGGGCTGGTGACTTGGATGAGCGCAAGTCCACCTCAGGTTTCATCTTTATGCTTGGTAACAGTGTGATCTCTTGGGCTAGTAAAAAGCAAACGTGTGTTGCTTTATCTACCATGGAGGCCGAGTACATTGCATGTTCTGCGGCGACCCAAGAGGCAATATGGCTGAGGCGTTTCCTAAAGGGACTAGGGGTTGTCAAGGTGCCCAACGGACCTGTGACAATTTATTGCGATAGTTCGGCTGCTATAGCATTCTCACGAGACCCCAAGTACCATGGAAAAGCAAAACATATTGATACGAGATATCATTTTGTTAGAGACAGACAAACACATCAAAAGATAGTGTTGAAGCACATTTCCACTGATGAGATGGTGGCAGATCCATTCACGAAACTCATCGCAAGGATACAGTTCCTAAAGCTGATTAGGGTTATGGGTCTGAAGTCTACCAGCGGGTCGCTGACTTGATCAGCGGGTCGCTGACTGAGTTGCAGACAGATGGACAGATTTTATGACATTGTTTTAGAATCGCTTGAGTGGGTCGCTGGCAGGGCCAGCGGGCCGCTGACACTGAGAATTCTGTAACATTTATCTGTTATGTATGTATGTATTTGAACAATTATATTTTATTATAAAATATTGTTGAGACATGTTTATTCATTACTGTTTATGAATTGCTTGTTATTGTTCAATTAAATGTTAGCATGTTGGTAGTGTGTCATTGAATTTTAGATTGTCTCGCTCACACGAGCAACCGGCTCTAATGCCTGGGGCATGTAGAGATGAGACTAGATTGAGCTATGTGCGCTTAGTCAGGGACTAAGGAGCCATCTGGGATGGACGAAGCTCATTGTCGCTTCAATCTGGGACTGAAATGAGGCTTGTCTTCTTTTAGGCGATCCGATGTGATTGTACCCCAAACAATCACTTAGTTCAATTAAGCCGAGGTGAGAATCTCCTTAGAACTCAGGGAGTGTCTAAGTGTAGAATCTCAGGATCAGTTGCAATAAGGAGTGGTCTAGACCATAGAGACTTGGTTTGCAAACTGGATCTTAACTCGTACAATGAATGAGAACACACATCTGCTTAGCGGATATTTCATTGTAACATGTGCTCATACCACATGTGCTAGGCGACTTTTGGAAGTGGGTTGAGTGGTTACAGGACCAAGACCGTATGACTCCCCATGTGTGAGTTCCATAGAGAGGTACCCTTTGACTTTTGACTATGTCATGAGAAATGTGGTCAGGGCTGCTACTTTGGTGTGTACCCTATGGTGATGTATATTCCACTTGTCGGGACATTGCTGGGCAAGCGACTGATTTTGTTTTGAGTCTCATGAGTTAAAAGGAAGATTCGACTTATCATGCACAAACGATAGATTTGTTGGTGTTCAGGATCCACCAAACTCGTCACATGGACTGAGGTTGGGAACATACAACAAACTAAGATTGAGAAGGAAAAGACATGTATCAATGAATGGTCGATAATGTCTGATCTAGTGCGGATTTGAGTGCTTCTAAGGTACTAGTATACACATTAAACTGTATTTTATATAAAAGGGTAGATGCTCTCTGGTTGGCTTTGAATTTATTCAAGGTGAGACTTTTGTTGGAGTTATGTCCTAGAAGTCAATAATTTAATGACTTAATTATTAGTTTATGTTTTGGATGATATTTCATCATCTGTTCCTAGGTTTATTATTGACAGATTATTCAGGTTGAGGATCTGAATTGTAGATCTCTGTGGATCATTCTTTAGAATGACAATAATAAATCTAAACGGTCCATAATCTTGATAATTAACAAGGAACATTAATTATCTTATAAGATTAGTATGCAAGTTAAGTGATGATTAAGTTCTACAAATCATAGGTAAAGAGTTGCCAACTTGATTGCATATGTGTATGTTATGGAACATAGCACAGGACTTGACCCATCGAAATAAACATATGGATTGTGTTATGTGTCATTGTTTATTTCGTTATGATTTTGGTTCTAAGTTTGAGATGTTTATCTTTTCCACATGAGGATAGGTTCAATAAATATCGTCTACCGCTGATTCCCGATAAGGGCTGCTATACGGACTTTATTTATGTTCTCTTAAATTGTGCGGGGAAAAGTTAATCATCAAGAAAACCGTATGTCCCTCATTAATTCACTTAGTGAGTGACGATATCTGTTTGGGCCCCTTGATGGAGATAGATTGTTTGCATGCAACTTTATACAATTATCTCTAGATCAAGAAACGTATAATCTGCAAGAATGACACATTCCTATCTTGGATTATACGATGATATCGTGTGACATAAGAATCAAAATAGGGAAATACATTTATTCTCTTATGCAGGATTTAAATACTGTAGTAGTACACTATTTATGCGAATTGGGAATCATAACGTGTTGCTAGATACCGCTTATGATTATTGGAATTAAATTGCGATTTAATTCCATGTCCAACATAGCATAAATCCTCAAAGGGTCACACAAAATAGAGTTTTGACCAAGACAGTGCATTATTTATTTATTCGCAATAGTTCGTATTGCGGAAATGTGATAAGTTGATTAATTAATTATATACCGTTATAATTAATTAAGTCAAATGGATCATATTGAAATAAATTAATGTATTAGCTAATCCTAGAATAATTATTGGTTAATAATTATTTTAGTTCAACTCAATTTAATATAAATAGTTATATTAATTTATTGGGCCATTATATATGCATTAAATATATAGCCCGATTAAAGAGCATTTGGAGTAGCTTTTAATTAAATGAATTAGAGACTTGTTTGAGTGAGTTAAGAGGCCCAAAAAGCCCAAGAAGGAGGCCGGCCTTGGTGGTAGGTAGAGTGGCATTTTATGTAAATAGTGGGTTGGTGGTAGGTAGGGATTGTGCACTATATATAGAGATGTATAGATGCAAAATTCAACCTTCTCTCTTCCCTAACCCTAGCCGCCCCCCTCTCTCCCTCTCTTGGCCGGCGCCACCTCACCTCTCTCTCCCTCCATTAGCTCATGAGTTGAGCATATTCTCTCCACCTATTAAAATGTTAATTAAGGAAGAAGAGAGAATACCTTGGATTAGCTTTGTTCTAATCGAATCGCTAGCACGAATCGATTTAGACCTTGGTTAATCTCTAGGTGGACTCGAGGTGATTTGGAGACGAAGGAGAAGCACGCCATCGATTCCCATGCCGTAGGATCGAGCCCCGCGAATACGATTTCGCGGGAGGTATAATTTCCACCTATCTCTTTGTGTTAACTTGGCTTTTGTGCACGATTCGTTGTGTGTGTTGTTTCGATGGCTTAATTAACTTGTAATTAACATAAAAATCGAAAATTACACACTTCCTAACAGTGGTATCAGAGCCAGGTCGTACTTAAGCTATTTTGACACTTAATTAAGAGAAATTAGCTAATTAACGGATTAGTAGAGATGATGCGTTTGTTTGCTGTCTGGAAATGGTATTTTCTGTGTTGTTTCGCGTTTTTCGCTTTGATAAGTTCTCTGGAAGTTTTTTCCATCTACATGAAAGTTGTAGATCTGTAGATTGTGATTCTTTTGGCGTTAGATTCACATTTTTCTGAATTAGTATGGATTTACTGTGAATAAAATGGCGACAGTGCGCAGAACCAGTTTCTGCTCGCACTGTCCTGTTTGAATGGCTTGAAAGATTTATATTTTGAATATAAGTACCAGTGTTCTATGTCTAGATTTAAAGAGGACTTGAAGCTCTTTCTGAGAATGTGTAAATTGTTGCATGACTCAGATTAATTTGTGGGTTTTCAAGTATGAAAAGGAAGATCTCGTCAGATCCAGTTTGTTGAGCAAATCGATTATTCTAATAAACTGTACCAAATGAGAACTCCTTTAAAAATTCTGTTTAAATGGAGTTGTTCTATTTTGAGTTAGGATTCCATGAAAATTAATTTCATAATTTTTCGTGGAAGTTAGGACCTTCAACTAGGTTAGAACTTTTCAATCGACTGTCTGTTCCAGTACAGAATTTGTTGATTGTTTAGTTTGTAACTCGAACCTTTTGAACTGAACTTGATGGTTTTCTTTTCATAGATAGTTAGCCAATAGACTAAACTAATTTTTCTATGTATATTGTATATATAAAAACTGATTAGAAGGTGGTCTAACAGACCAAATGGTTGAGAGGATAATCTGAAAGTCTCATAACGGTGTTTCGTGCACTTGTAAGAGATTTGTCATTTTTGATTCTCCCAGATGGTTTAAGATCTCTTCTTGAATTTTTTACTGGTAATCACAATTATGATAAGGAGGTTAATTAATTTATTTGAGAATTTTTGGAGACCTAAAACCTTTGTTTTTATTGGATTCCATTAGTTACGTTTTTTAATAAATTACTGTTTTTCTAAGTATTCAAATTAGTTGAAAACAATTAGAAAACTCCTTGTTTGATCTCCTTTCAGTTATGGAATGTTGAAAGAACTTTCTAAATGAATTTAAACAAGTTTTGTTGTTTAAAATTGAGAATTTGTACACGGAATTTACTTATGGCAAACAAATCGCAAAGATGCTTGAAAATCGTTAATTGGAAACAAAGTTCTTGTATGTGCTAACTTTGTTTTGTAGGTGGATAGTGGGTTTAGTATGGCTCAAGACTCAATGCCTTGAGGTTGTATTTGAATGCATGTGTGAATGTTTGTAATGCGGCCTTTGGTGCCATTAATTAATTAATTTGTTGATTAATTTTTGATGTAACTTGTGAGGCTTGCATGCCCCTAAGGTTAGGATGGGAATAGGATGTTTTCACATGTATTTTGTACCTTTATTTTATATAGGATTTAGATCCTTATAGAATTTAGTGGGAAGGGACAAGGATTAGATTAGTTTTGCTCCATGGACGATGTGGCGAAACTAATGCAAGCGGGAGCCATACAAACCCACAACTATGAGATGCTTATATGTGATTGCTTGTGATTGCTATGAATTGTCATAGGCTAGGTATGGGTGTATGCTTACACGACCACCAAACAAGTGTCATTTGATTGATAGTCCCAACTAAAAAACGAATAAGTGAAATCGCCTTCCTTCTCTCTATCCCCTTCACACCGATTGTCACCCATGGCGCGGTCCGCCCAAGCGGACGTCATGGTTGCCAATTCGGTAGTCGGGGTGCAAATAGCTAAGATTTGCAAGGAGCAAATAGTGAGAGGTTACTTTTCGATGGACCCAACTAGAGTTTGGACATCGGGGCGAAGTTTGTAAATATACTTAGATATTCACAAACCAAGAATCATATGGAACGATATGATTGGTTGGAGAACCTACCTTGTCTAATTAAGTAGGGTGACGTGCCATAGCAGGCTCTACTTGATGAAAACCGGGATCTTGGAAAACCAACTACATTTGGGACATTAAATAAATGTAGTGGGAGTTTTATTTGTTATAAATAAAACAATTGCATAAACTAATTGACCTTAAATTGATTTTGTTATAGATGTTAAAATTGTTAATTTTGTTGCGATCAATCTTTGAAAATAAACAAACTCGTTTCTAGAAGTATTCACTTAAAGAAGTAATACCGATTCCTAAGACACGATCTTAGCGAAGAGAAACTTGAGTATGTCAATTCCCAAAACTTTTCTCAAACTACCCGAACGTAGCAACGCGATGATTGATTGACTTTTGGCGAAAAGTTATTCAATAAAGCGTGTGGCTAATATCCTCATTTGAAAGTTCTAAGACCTTTTAATTAGAGAATTCATATGGACTAGATTTAACTCGTACGCTCTCATCCACTTACTCAAGAAAGCGTTCTTGGAGAAAGTAGATATTAACTCCATCATTTATGATCGAGTATAAAGAGTATGAGTTGACAAAGAGATTCTTCTTTTATACATGAACGTTTCATTGGCTTACAAATCGAAAGATTTAAGTAGCTAATTGATAACTAGAGATATTGATCTCCGATATCAAGGATTATTGATATTGTCATACGATCTCTTTAAAATTATAAAGGATATAATGTTGCCTTCTTCGCACACTTGTTGATGCAAAAAGGTAATTGGTTTAGTATTCAAGAAATACTTCGCCAAGGCATGAGTTGAAATTTCGAGACTCTTGATTGTGATTATGTATCACATGAGATGTTTCATTTGCCGTTTATTGGAGGCATTTTGAAAGGTTGTCCGAAGTACCATGATTGTAATGCTTTAATCCTAAAGTGTATTTGTCGTTCAAATTATCTCACTATCTCTAATTTACACTAGTAACTTGATACTAGTTCATATGCTCGCATTTGACGAAAAGTGTTAGCAATGAAGAATAAGAGAATGTTCGAGAGATGTAAAGTAAACTCCGTATAGGCAATGACTTGTTCGTCTAAGTCATTACCATTGAATACGTAGAGTTATCTTTATTAAGAGTTTGTTTAGGAATTGAAGGTTGCATACCTTAATTCTAAAACCTCTCAAAAATATCTCCAATTCATATTTGATGAATTGGATGGTTATAAAAGACAAGTTCTTTTATTCTGAATTTGTTTATATGATTTCATGCATCTTGATTGAATTTGCTTGAAATAGATAAGCAAGTTTTGAATGACAAATAGGATGCGTAAGACTTGACATAAAGTATTTGACTTTCATGTTACATATAACCGCTTAGTCACATACATAAACGAGAATCGCATTACGAGAGTCTTCGTAACGTAGAGCTCGTAATTCAATTCGATTTCAAATCGATTGATATGCGAATCATGTTTGTTAAATGACAAAAGCGCCTTTAACCTACGAAGGTTTAAGGACAAGTGTCTTGATTAGGACTTTTACATATCGATGTATAAAGACCAATAAGTACTTGTGCCATGAAAGGTTATTGATACTTTACTACTTAACCAACGATCATTGTAGATATTAACATATCTATTTGATAAGGTATAAGTATGAACTTTTTGACTAGTTCAAAGGAGTTCAAGAGTGAAGTTTAAAAGACCGTTCAAGAAAAATGGAAGTCTTACAATTAATCATGGTAAATAGTTAAGTCACATGATTTGAAATATTATCTTAAGAGTATGAAAATAGTTTCATAACTCACTCCATGAGGAACATTATGGAATAATGTGTCCAAGAGTGGAGGTATCGAACAATATTTTGTATAGTTCGATCGATAATAAATCAAATTGACTTATTCGACTCGTATTAGGGAATTATGTTTGAGGACAATATTGTTTACACTGAATAATGTTCCATCGAAGTCTATTGAAGAAGATATCTTAGGAGATTTTGATCTCTAAGTATAATACTTCTCGAGATTTGGTGTTGAGAAGCTTATTTCAAGTTTTGTGGACTTGTAAGCTTAAACCAAATAAGACACTATATATTTGTAGGATGCTTTATATTAAAAGGCACTACTTCCACGAATATGATAAGAACAAAGTAGTTGTTGCTAATCATAATGTAGTCTTGATGAATTGAAATTCTCAAGAAGAAGTAGTGGGAGTAAAGTGAGCATTAAAATAGTTTATGCGTCACTACAAGAAGTACTCTTATGGGAAACTTGTCACTCCATACATGGTACTTAGTGGGAGTTGAGCGGAACTTCATTCACAAGTTGTTTTGAAAGAAGTTTAATAGTACGCTCCTTCCAATGAGGACTCAACCATCTCACGAGTTGATGATGATTCGAGAAACTCATGGAATATATATGAGGAGTCAAGAACTCATTCAACAAATCGTTGTGGAAGAAGTTCATGAACCTCAAGTACCAATCCTACAAAAGATCAACGAGAGATGATTTCCTAAGCCGTTTCGGTGCATGGGTTGTCACAACATTCTCGTACTTAGCATATGAGAATCCGTTGATAAACAAAGAAACGATGGAATGATCCAATTCCACATATATGTTTTGAATTCATATGATCTTTAAAGAGCAATCCATGTATAACAACAAGGTATAGACCTTGGTTGATGTTCATGAAGGAGCAATCCATCAAGAATGTTTATATCTTCAAAAGGGAAGATCGACATGGATAACAAATCGACTATGTACAAAGCGCGGCTTCTCGCTTGTAGCTATGTCTAAGTCAATGGCTAGTTGACTACGTACAAAGCACAACTTCTTGCTTGTGGCTATGTATAAGTCAATAAAGATCATTCTAGCAATAGTTGTATTTCATATATGTCGATATATGGAAAAACACATAAAACCGCCTTCTTCGTATGAATGAAGGAAGATGTTGTGCATTTGACACAAATCGAGGTTTATGTATTGCTAAAAAAAAAAATACGCATGCTTCAAGGATCCATTAATGGATTAAAGCAAGTGTTGTGGAGATCGGAATAAAAACTTTTGACAAGGAAGTCAAGGAGTTGAACTTCGTCAAAAAGTATCTTGTATAAACAAGATATTCAGTGGGAGCATAATTGTATTACTTGTATTGTTCAAGATAACAATTCATTAATTGGGAATAACATTAAGAAAAATGAACATTGTCAAGATCTCGTTGGAGAATGCTTTCTCAAAGGAGAACTTGGGCGAAATCACCTGATCCTAGGAAACAAATCTATGAAGATAGATTATGATGGATGTTAGGTTTGAGCAAATATGCATATATTGACGAAGTGTTCTAGAAACACGAAAGTTACACTCCAAGAAAGGATGTCTAACTCTACGTCACATGGCATGACTTGAGTGTTTAACTCGGTCTATTGCAACTCAATTCAAGAAAGTGCATGAAATAGTTCAAGCATTCTTTCATTATGAGTTTCATTTCGTACGCCATATTTATGCATATGCCCCAATGTGTAGTATCCAAAAGATATGACAAACAATTGTCAAATGGATACAAGAGAGACACATTTGGACGATAATCAAGGATATCCTCGAGTACCTTATGAGAAAGAGTGATATAATGTTTCATCTCTTAAGATGAAAGAAATCTCGTGTAAGTTGTTACATTGATAAAAGTTTTTAAAGGATTGATATAATCACGATTGAGCTACATATTTTGCTTAAATGGTGGTGTTGTAAGTTTAGAAAGTGTTCTAAATGGAATATTACAACCGTTTCCGTCACCAAAGCAAAATTCATAGCAACTTGTGAAGCAATAAAAGAAGTTTATTTGGGATCGAGTTCTTAGTTGAGTTATTATGGTTCTATGCATCTCGAACCATAACTTACTCCTAAAGAACCCAATGTTACATTGGAGATTCAAATATGATCTATAACGATATCACTTGATATCATATGATGATGATCAAGAACATATATATAGTTGTATATATATATATAGGGTCAAACAAAATTAGACAAGTTCGCGAACACAGTGAACACTCTAACTTGACCTCTACCTTGAGCAGTATACGAGATGCAATTATGCATCCATACGTGGTAGACGTATGAGTAACTAGCTTAAGCGTATTATTTATTTTGAGGTCCGAGACATGTATATATGTAGATATATGACATCGTTCTCAATTCTTCGTTGGCTAGAAGTCACTACTGATTGACTCTAGGCCAAGTGGGAGATTGTTGGAGTTATGTCCTAGAAGTCAATAATTTAATGACTTAATTATTAGTTTATGTTTTGGATGATATTTCATCATCTGTTCCTAGGTTTATTATTGACAGATTATTCAGGTTGAGGATCTGAATTGTAGATCTCTGTGGATCATTCTTTAGAATGACAATAATAAATCTAAACGGTCCATAATCTTGATAATTAACAAGGAACATTAATTATCTTATAAGATTAGTATGCAAGTTAAGTGATGATTAAGTTCTACAAATCATAGGTAAAGAGTTGCCAACTTGATTGCATATGTGTATGTTATGGAACATAGCACAGGACTTGACCCATCGAAATAAACATATGGATTGTGTTATGTGTCATTGTTTATTTCGTTATGATTTTGGTTCTAAGTTTGAGATGTTTATCTTTTCCACATGAGGATAGGTTCAATAAATATCGTCTACCGCTGATTCCCGATAAGGGCTGCTATACGGACTTTATTTATGTTCTCTTAAATTGTGCGGGGAAAAGTTAATCATCAAGAAAACCGTATGTCCCTCATTAATTCACTTAGTGAGTGACGATATCTGTTTGGGCCCCTTGATGGAGATAGATTGTTTGCATGCAACTTTATACAATTATCTCTAGATCAAGAAACGTATAATCTGCAAGAATGACACATTCCTATCTTGGATTATACGATGATATCGTGTGACATAAGAATCAAAATAGGAAAATACATTTATTCTCTTATGCAGGATTTAAATACTGTAGTAGTACACTATTTATGCGAATTGGGAATCATAACGTGTTGCTAGATACCGCTTATGATTATTGGAATTAAATTGCGATTTAATTCCATGTCCAACATAGCATAAATCCTCAAAGGGTCACACAAAATAGAGTTTTGACCAAGACAGTGCATTATTTATTTATTCGCAATAGTTCGTATTGCGGAAATGTGATAAGTTGATTAATTAATTATATACCGTTATAATTAATTAAGTCAAATGGATCATATTGAAATAAATTAATGTATTAGCTAATCCTAGAATAATTATTGGTTAATAATTATTTTAGTTCAACTCAATTTAATATAAATAGTTATATTAATTTATTGGGCCATTATATATGCATTAAATATATAGCCCGATTAAAGAGCATTTGGAGTAACTTTTAATTAAATGAATTAGAGGCTTGTTTGAGTGAGTTAAGAGGCCCAAAAAGCCCAAGAAGGAGGCCGGCCTTGGTGGTAGGTAGAGTGGCATTTTATGTAAATAGTGGGTTGGTGGTAGGTAGGGATTGTGCACTATATATAGAGATGTATAGATGCAAAATTCAACCTTCTCTCTTCCCTAACCCTAGCCGCCCCCCTCTCTCCCTCTCTTGGCCGGCGCCACCTCACCTCTCTCTCCCTCCATTAGCTCATGAGTTGAGCATATTCTCTCCACCTATTAAAATGTTAATTAAGGAAGAAGAGAGAATACCTTGGATTAGCTTTGTTCTAATCGAATCGCTAGCACGAATCGATTTAGACCTTGGTTAATCTCTAGGTGGACTCGAGGTGATTTGGAGACGAAGGAGAAGCACGCCATCGATTCCCATGCCGTAGGATCGAGCCCCGCGAATACGATTTCGCGGGAGGTATAATTTCCACCTATCTCTTTGTGTTAACTTGGCTTTTGTGCACGATTCGTTGTGTGTGTTGTTTCGATGGCTTAATTAACTTGTAATTAACATAAAAATCGAAAATTACACACTTCCTAACAACTTTTGAGCTCCCACATGACAGGTGTATGCGCTGGTCGCACGTTCCATTTGCCGTATGAGGTCTGGCTCAGTGTTTGGTATAAACGTCTCCAAGAGGGAGATGTTGGAAAAAGTGTGTGGAGCCGTTCTCTGCGGGTAGCAGGCTGGGCCTGCGGGCCGCAGATACTGAACGACCCAGTGGGTCGCAGGCAAGGCCTGCGGGCCGCTGGTACTGGGATCTGAATAGACGTGATCTGTTCAGATCAACTCCTATATATACCCCTCTAAACAGAAACGTCTCTCTGGTTCTTGGAACTGTTGTTCTGCATATTCCACACAGAAAGAGAGGAGAGTTTCTGAGAGGGAGGTAGCCATCCGATTGCTAGGAGCAATCGGATCACACACACGAGTCGAGACCGGCAAGTGGAAGCGTGGAAGGTGACGCCAAACCCTAACGTGAGGTTGTGGTGTACCGGACGCATACGGAGAGAGACAAGGCTGCAGAACCGAACTCCGACAAGCGGGTCTAGGCGTTCGATCATTTCCGCTGCGGTATATCTAATTCTCTAAGTTATTCTTATAGGTTAGATATGCATATAGGTTTATACCCAGTTAAACCTTCATGAACCCTCAATGCAAATTGTGCTTCTTCTTTTATTGATGGTTGTGGTAACTAAACCTCAATTAGAAGTTTCTAGATCTCTCCATAAAAATCCTTGTTGTCACCAAATTTTTATTTTTTCTATCTATTATTTTTACAACCTCCATTTTCAAAAATAATTGATCAACGCTATCGCTCCACGTGCCATCGCTATAGTAGACCCTCCCATTAGGCATGCACGTTATTTTTCTCTCCTCTCTCTTTCTACCTTTCGCGCGACCCTTACCTCCTTGTCCAGCGCCTCTTTCCACCTCCCTCACTTAGCTCTCCCCTTACTCTCCTCACTCTCCTCATCCAAAGCTCCCACTTTTCCTTCTCACACACTCTCTCTCTTATTCTACATGATCTCCCTCTGTAACTGGTATATTTGTTCACTTCATTCATTTTTATGATTAGTTTATTTATTTATATGTTCACTTTATTTGATTATGAGTTGATTTTATTTTTTAATCTTTCATATATGTATATATATATGTATATATATATATATATATATATATATATATATAGAGGGGTGATAAAATACACTCTGGTGTACGGATCGTCCTCGTACACCAGAGTCGTTTTTGAAATTCAAAAATCAAACGATCGATCCGAACCGTTCAACTTGTTCTCCATATTGAAAAACTCTCGGAGACAAAATTTTATATTTTTTCGAATTTTTTTGCTATATATTATGATATTTTCAAATTGGAGGGCCTGAAATACTCCAATTGTAGTGTTTTTTTGAAAATATCATAATATATAGCAAAACAATTCGAAAAAATATAAAATTTTGTCTCCGAGAGTTTTTCAATATGGAGAACAAGTTGAATGGTTCGGATCGACCGTTTGATTTTTGGATTTCATAAACGACTCTGGTGTACGGGAGACCATCCATACACCAGAGTGTATTTTATCAATCCACTATATATATATATATATATATATATATAGAGAGAGAGAGAGAGAGAACATATCGTGCATACTAATGTACGGAAGCTTCGGTGCATACTAATTCGAATTCTTGGATCTGCTTCAAAATGACCGATTCAAACCGTCTAATATGATCTCCTTGTTATAATCTCCTTATCGACCAAATTTTATATTTTTTCGAAATTTTTAAGTATTTTTTTTCAAATTTAAAAAAACGCTTATCTAATTTTTTCTGAATCGTTCGAAAATAGCAGTTTTTAAAAATCCGAAAAAATACTTAAAAATATCGAAAAAATGTAAAATTTGATCGGCAAGGAGATTTCAATAGGGAGATCATATTGGACGGTTTGGATCGGTCATTTTGAAGCAGATCCAAGAGTTCAAATCAGTATGCACCGAAACTTCTATACATTAGTATGCACAATAGGTTTTCTCTCTCTCTCTCTATATATATAGAGTTTTGCTATGGTGAGTTGCAACTCACCAAAGGGTCCGTGAGTCGCGCTCAAAATTTTGAAATTTAGTTCAAAATGAACAATCCAAACCATCTAATACGATCTCTCTATTGAAATCTCCATGCAGACCAAAATTTATATTTTTCAAAATTTTTAAGTATTTTTTTGAAATTTTAGAAAATCATTAATCTAATTAGTTCTGAACCGTTCAAAAAGAAGAGTTTTTAAAAATCCGAAAAAATACTTAAAAATTTAAAAAAAATATATAAAATTTGGTCTGCATGAAAATTTCAATAGGGAGATCGTATTAGATTGTTTGGATCGGTAATTTTGAACTAAATTTTAGAATTTTGAGCGCGAGTACGCGACTCACGGATTAGATTGTTTTGCTATGGTGAGTCGTGACTCACAGAGGGTCCGTGAGTCGTGCTCAAAACTCCTAGATCTCATTCAAAATAACCAATCTAAACCGTCTAATACGATATCCCTATTGAAAACTCTATGCAAACCAAATTTTTATATTTTTTCAAATTTTTTAAGTATTTTTTTTTTGAAATTTTAGAAAATCGTTAATCTAATTAATTTTGAACCGTTAAAAAAAACAGTTTTTAAAAATCCGAAAAAATACATACAAATTTCAAAAAAAATATAAAATTTGGTCTACATGAATATTTCAATAGGGAGATCGTATTGGATGGTTTATTTTGTTTATTTATATATTCACTTTGTCTTTGTTATATTTTCACTTTTTGTTAAATTATGAGTTGAATTTATTTATTTTATATTATATATGTTAATTGTTAGTGTTTTGTATGTATGTATTCAGTTTGTCTATTTATATCTTCATTTTGTTTTTTTATGCTTTTAACTTTTTTGTATTGTATTTGTTTACTTTATTTATTTTAAATGTTCACTTTATTTTTTTTTTCGTTCATTTTGTTTAACCTTTTTATTATCTGACGGGAAGGAAACCATACTAATAGGATAGTGATGAGATAAAACGAGATAAACCATACTGCATGGGAACGTTTTCCAATTCATTTTAAACGATTTTAAAAGACGTTAACAAAAACAAATTCTATTTCCATTTTCCAACTCTTTCCCTTCCATTCAGGGCACTACTTTTTACAATTACGTTTGGGAACGTTTCCTTATTTAATTCTCTTCCTCAATTATTTGGTTTTCTTCTTTTTAATCCAAAAAGTCATTTTAATTGACAATTCATTAATAAGAAAAAAATGAGTTCCACCCTATTATAAGAGGGACAGAATGACCGAATATAAAATAAAATAAGAATTACGCATATAATGTAAAAATAATGAATATTTTGATCATCATTTGAGCATTTCAAGCGAGTATGCATTCATTTTAAGTTATTTTATCACAATAATTTATATTTAAACTTTTTATATATTGTCTACAATATGTTCAGATCTTAATTATTCAAAATGATTGGATTATACATAATAATTACACATAATATGCAAATTTTTAATATTGTGAGTTTTATTTGAGCATTTCAAGCGATTTTGCATTTATTTTAAGTCATTTGATCACTATAATCAATATTTAATCTCTTTATATAGTCTAGAATATATTTCTGATCAGACTTATATTCCAAATGAATAGATTATACATAATAATTACACATGTAATGTGAAAATTCTGAGTATCATTTGAGCATCTGAAGTGAATTCGCATCCATTTTGAGTCATTTGAATACAATAATCTATATATTCTAGAATATGTTCCTGCTGCCACCTTGTTTGAGGATATTTAAAAATTTTAAAATTCAAAGTGTTGCTCTTGTTAAATTTTATCGGCGATGTGTTTTTATATAAGTTTTATAAAATCAAATTATGAACGTATTATAATTAATCTAACCAGATTCGTTCATTTATTAATCATTTGATCTAATATCAAATCAACTTCAAATTTTATAAAACTTATATAAAAACGCATCACTGGTAAAATTTAACAAGATCAACGGTTTAAATTCTCCATTTAAATTTTAAAATTTTTAAATATTAAAAAATAAAGAAATAACTGCTTGGAGCGGTTCTTTTTTGACCGCTGAGGATGCGAGTCCTACAAAGATGGCCTTTCCACCAAACATGAGCAGATTTTTCTTGCCGCGGGTTCTGCTTTTACCTCGTCTTCCCTTCAGTTTGCCCATGGAATGGGCCATGAGGGTGTGGAAAAGACTTTGCACCGACTACGCTGTAAATTTACTTTTCCAGATTTAAAGAAAGCTGTTAGCGATTTTGGCTGCATGTTCCACTTGCCAACAGAACAAGTACAGCATGCCTCCTTTAACCACTGTCGATCCTTGCTAATATTTGGGCAGACATCTCTATTGACTTCATTGTTGGCTTTCCCAAGGTACATGGAAAATCGGTCATCCTCACAATAGTGGACCGACTGTCCAACTATAGTCATTTTATTGCCTTCGCCCATCCTTATATAGCTCAATCTATGGCCGTTGTCTTCTTTGAGAACATTGTCAAATTGCATGGGATTCCTACAGGGGCGGATTCAGAATTGGATGATAGAATAGGCCGAGTTATCGAGGTCGATTTCAATTAGACATTGATAACTTGAAATTTCAATTAGAGTAGGCCAGATACATTAGATAATCAAATTATCTTTTTTTTTTATTATTTTAACATTAAGAAAAATTTCGCAGCATAGGCCTGGCCTATGCCTTCCCGTGCCTGTATCCGCCCCTAGATTCCTGAGGGCATTGTCAGTGACCGTGATCCGATATTTACCAATTCCTTATGGAGGGAACTTTTTTGTCTACCGGGAGTTCACCTCAAGCTCAGCTTAGCTTTTTATCCGCAAACAGATGGTCATACCGATCGAAGTTGTCAACCGTATAGTTGAAATGTACAATAGAAATCTATTTGCACTGTTTGGCTTGTGATCGTCCTTGTTCTTGGCTCCAGTGGCTTCCTTGGGCTGAACTTTGCAATAACACCTCCTACCACTCAGCTCTCAAAACCACGCCATTTGAGGTGGTCTATGGTCGTCAGTTCCCTCCCTTATTCCTTATACACCAGACGATACCAACATCGAAGCAGTTGATTTCTGCCTCAAGGATAGCGATGACCTTCTTCATGATGCAAGACGGCGCCTGTTGCAAGCACCACAAAGGATGAAAACAAGTTATGACAAGCTGGATAGAGATGTGTCTTATTCTGTGGGTCAATGGGTGTTACTACGCCTAAATCTGTGGTACAGTGCATAATTTAAATGTCATATGAGAATTAAAGTTGAAGTTCAGATCTGAATCCGTGATTGTGTCAAAAATAGAAAGTAAAAAAAATTGCATTCTGACAACGTTGTGGCTGTCCATCTTCTATTTGACATTTCTTCAATTTACATAACTTTAACGATCCTATATAAAAGGTTCCATGCTAAAAACAAAAATGATGAAGTTGAATTTGATATACAGAATATGACTGAATATTTGAGGCACATGTGTATAAACTGTTCATTAAACAACAATACTTCTTGTTAATCATCTCCCTCTTCCTTTGTAACAACTAACAACTAACAACTGATCAGAATCCTATTAAAAGCTCTTTAGGCAGAATGTTAGGCTGCACATACTAGAAAGAGAGCGGTTCCGGTGCCTACAATTTTTCGCTGCCTCAAATGCCACGGATCGTGAGCCGCTCGATTAAAAATAGTTAAACGGTCTAGATCACATTTCGTTGTATTACAATGCTGTGATGTGAAAACAGTAAAGAGAAACAAAGGAGAAAACCTAAGCCACCGCTCTCGTCCGGCGTCGCCCGAGCCCCCGAGCTCTCGTCTCGCCCCTATCGCTCAATCTCTCCCACCTCTAGCCTCTTTGGCTCTCTCCCTCCCCTCACCGAGCTCTCCTCTCCATCCTTTGCTCGAGCTCTCCTCTCCTATCACTTCTCGTCACTTGAGTTGTTCTTGCCTATCGAGTAGCTCGATCTCTTCTCTCTCTGCATCGCTTGAGCGGTCTCCTCTACTATCGATATACACAGAATTCATACTTTTTATCCATCTCCCAATTCTTTTGCTCAGGAGCCAGCAATTGGGGATATCTCCAAATCCAGCTATTGATGATGATGACGAGGTATGTGTCGTTTATTCTCAACTATTGTTCATTTTGTGTGTCTTGAATTCCAATTTTATATTATTTTGTAAAATATGAGGAATATCATAATTATACCTATTTTTGTGCGTTTGTTTGGCTAAGTACCATTCTGATGATGCATGTGCAAAGAAGAATACATTCTGATTGCATCGTTGCATATCTCCATTCATTGAATGAATTTACAATATTTTATCAATAGCTTTTGAGGTATCTTTGTTTTACTGGTAAACCTTGAACCGGTGTGGAATAAAGGTAGACAGAGAGAAAGAGATAGTAGTGAGATAAAATACAGTGAGTACAAGAGTATATTTAACAAGAGGTCAAGCCTAATTTAGCTTATATGACCATTACAACTGAAGAAGTCCCCTAATCTTCCTAATCTTGATTTGAATTTCTTGAATTTGGAGCAGTGTTGTATGAAACTAGAGAGTGTCGGTGTGTGGTCTAATACCAAATGAAAAAGACGAAAGTGTGTAGTCTAATAAAAGAAGACGAGAGTGTTCAAATTGTAACGTTCTGGCCCATGATATTAGAACATGTGAGCAACAGAAAGAATGCAAATCCTTTATGATCAATTTATAATTGGTTTTTTTATTTACAATGCATCCTTAAATTAAATTCTATTCTTATAAGCCAATGTCATTTGAAGGTTAAAGATTCAGAATTTGTGCTACTGTTAAGGGGTAAAGTGCTTGTTACTTTCATTTATTTGTAGTGTGTATTTAGCAAAGTGACATTACTTGTTAAGCATAGAAATCTATACTTGGTCATTGGTGACTTTTTATTTGAATGATATCAACTTTTTCTTTTTTACTTTCTGTGCAAAAATATATTTAATATCTCTAATATTTTGTTTGCTAATCAATTTTTTGTTGTGCAAAATGTAAAATGTTAGGCATCATTCAATTGCTGGCAATTTTGGCGCATGTGGTGAGTGTCAAAGATATTAAGTATTTTAGTTGTTACATATACATTTTTGTTTTTGATGTTATATTAATTGGTTGTTGAATGTATATTTAGTTGCTTTTGATATAAACATAGCTGACTGAAATGTTAAGATGTTCATTTTGTAGCTAATTTAGTTGGTCAATGTACTTTTTTTGTTGGATTGCAATGACAATGTAAATTAATGCCAACATAGCATACTCCTCTATACTACTGCAAACCAGTATTCTATCCATGTGTGTCAGTATTTTTTCAATTTTTTCATTTTGTACCAATATACTATATCAATATCAGTCTAAATTTCTTAATTCTAGTTCTAGTAGTTCTTCATTAGAAAGATTCAATAAGCATTACATGAATGTGACAATCTAGACTGAAGAAAGAAAAACAATAAAAGTAAAAAAAAAAAAAGAAATTGAAGAAAACAAACATTTGCATAGGCTGCCTGGTTCATTTGTACTAGTATCCTCATTTTTCACAAAAATAATAGGAATTTTATTTCAAAAAAAGTAAGATAGGATGCCTAGTTCATTTACAAACAGACGATTCATTACATATTACAAACAACTTTGTTCTTTATTACACTTTTGTACGAACTCACATACCTACAGCTATTTGTATCTCCCTTTAACCACTAAATCAACAAAAAGTAACAGAATCCATACAAATTGGTATAACAGTATAGAATTTCTAAAACATAAAAAAAACTGCACATTTTTAATTAAGTCCCTAAGAATTGTATTATAGTGTTCTAAGCCATCAAGTTATCTAATTCACTTCTCTTCATCTTGGTGCTGGTATAGAAATTTTTGGCTTGTTGCACTTTTTTTTTCCTACTCCTTCCTGCATGTTAGCTCAATTGCTCTAACAAATATTCAAGTACACTTTCAATTAGTATAAACACACATCTCAATATAATCATATGTGAGCTTTGGAAAATAACAGTATTTAGATCAAACAGGTAAAAAGAGGGGTTGTGCAGCAGATACATGTACGACCAAATCAAGCCATAATAAATCTAAGTAGTTTTTAGGAAGCACCAAGACCATTTTACTGGTAGTTAATGCATAGCCGATGAGCACATTGAAATTAAAAAAAAAACAGTATTTGTTGCACATAGGTATGACATTCACCAAAATTCAAAGGAAGAAAAGGGAAAAATGCTCATTCTCACTTTTCCTTACACAGCGTTGATTCAAGCACTAAAAATGAGAGAGAATACTACATCATGAGCTCCAAATAGAGCCTGAAAAGCGTCTGGTTGTGCTTCCGATTCAGGCTTACCCTGAAGAACCCAAAATTAGTCTCAAATGCACAAAAAGAAGAGGACAAAAAAAACACCAAACCAAATGGTTTGTAGAGTACCACGTTCCTTTGTTTTGACTATTTATAGCCTACTTGTTCCAAAACTCAAAGCCAACAAACACACCAGAATGTTAAAATTGACTTACGCAGGTTAAGTAAAGTTTAATACATATTGAGCAAAGTTTTACTAACCATGTAAAAAGAATTTTAAGTCTATGAAGCATCGAGCGATGCGGAGGGAGAGAAGAGATCAGCGATTTGAAAAGGCGAGAAAAGCACCATCGACGGGAAGTGAAAGGAGAGCTCGGCGAGAGACCGAGAGATCGAGCGACAGAGAGAGAGCCAAAGAGGCTAGACCGACGAGAGAGGGAGAGGAGAGCTCGTGCAACGCTGGACGGGAGCCATGGTTGTCGAGGGTTTTAGGTTTTGCTCCTCCTTTTTTCACACAGCGATGTATTACAACGAAATGTGATCTAGACCGTTTATCTATTTTTAATCGAACGGCTCACGATCCGTGGCATTTGAGGCAGCGAAAAAATGTACCCACCGGAATCACTCTTAGGCTTCGCTCCAGAAGGAAAGAGTGGGAGCGAAGGGAAGGGAGGAGAGTTCGGATAGAGGGAGAGAATGGACGGAAAGGGAGGAGACCAGAGAGACAGATAGAGGGAGAAATCGGTTACTCCCAAAATCGGAGAGTACCGAGTCCCTTCCCTTCGCTCCGACTCTCTCCTTATGGAGCGAAGCCTTAGGGGCCGTTTGGATCGCTTAGGAATTTGGAAAATTTGGAGAAGTTGCAATTCCTAGGAATAAATTTATTGGAAAGTGTGTAACTTTGTGAAGAGTTTGAATTGTTTATAATAAATTTATGGTAGGAAGATGAAATTCTCCAAAATCCTCCATCAATCCAAACAACCCCTAAGAGTGATGGAATTCCTTGCAAAAATGTTGTAATTAAGTTTGCCAGAAGCTTGTCAGACTTGGGGGCCCTAATGTATGTAAAATTCTCAGGACTATATAGGATTTTCACTGAAATCTGTTGAGTATGTTTAATTTCAAGGATGAATGTTATTAGGAGACATGAAAAACAGCTTCTGTTAAGATCCAAAAGATATAGTGATCGTTTGGATGCGTTAGAAAACAGCTTCTCTCTATGGTCGGTGGACATTCCATGGAGAGAATGGGGGGATGGTTGTAATATCACAAATGTATTGGATTGTGTGTATGAGGAAGAAAATGTATCATTGGATGATGAAATTGATGATGTCAATGTATTTGATGATGAGAATGTAGATGATGATAGAAATGTAGATAACTCAGAATTTAATGCTGATTTAGATGAAATTGTGAACAATGTGGATGATAATTTTGTTGATAATGTTGAAATTTTTGGTATGTTACGTGAAGAAGATAAATAGCTTTATATCCTGGTTGTGAATTGTCAAAACTTAATGTTGTTTTCAAACTGTTCAATTTTAAAGCCAAAAATGGATGGAGTGATGCAAGTTTCACATCTTTGCTCAAACTATTACATAAAGAATTTCTTCCAAAAGATAACCAGTTGCCAGATTCAATTTATAAGGCTAAAAAGATGTTATGTCCTTTAAAAATTGGAGTTGAGAGAATTCATGTATGTCCAAATGACTGCATATTATTCCGAAATGAGTACGGACACTTGTATAAATGTCCAAAGTGTAATGCGTCACGGTATAAACCGAGGGACGATCAAATTGAAGATGAAGGTAGTAAGGGACCAGCTACGAAAGTGGTGTTTTATCTACCAATAATACCAAGATTCCAGCGGCTTTTCTCTAACGCGAAGGATGCCAAATTGTTAAGATGGCACGCAGACTGCAGAAAAAAAGGCGATAGCAAGCTCAGACACCTAGCAGACTCTCCGGATTGGATAAATATAGATAGGGAATTTGAAGATTTCGGTAGTGAACCTAGAAATCTGAGATTGGGTTTATGTACAGACGGGATGAATCCTTACGGCAACTTGAGTAGCCGGCAGACTACATGGCCGGTCTTATTGTGTATTTACAATCTTCCTCCCTGGCTATGCATGAAAAAGGAGATACATGATGATGCCCTTGTTGATTTATGGTCCCAAACAACCAGGTAATGATATAGATGTGTACTTGGCTCCATTAATAGATGACCTTGGTGAATTGTGGCAGAATGGAGTGAAAATATATGATGCACACTCTAGAAGTGAGTTTAACCTCCGTGCCATGATATTTTGCACAATCAATGATTTTCCTGCATACGGAAACCTGTCAGGGTATAGGAATAAAGGAGCGAAAGCGCGTCCTATTTGCATGGAAAACACTCATTCTATGTACCTGAAAAACTCTAGAAAAAATGTTTACTTGGGACACCGGAGGTTTATTAAGAACCGCAATCATCCTTACCGTCGAGACAAGGAAAGGTTTGACGGTACTGTAGAAAAAGACAAGGCCCCAATACCGTTATCCGGTTCAGGGGTGTATCGACAGGTGAAGGACATTAATGTAAAATTTGGTAAGAAATTTGCAAATGAGATACCCAAGGGGATATGGAAGAAGAAGTCTATATTCTGGAATCTTGAATATTGGCAGAGTTTGGAGATTAGGCATTGCTTAGATGCGATGCACATAATAAAGAACATATGTGAAGCTTTGATCGGTTGCATGTTGGAAATTCAAGGGAAAACTAAAGATGGCGTAAATGCGAGAAAGGACATGGTTGAAATGAGGATCCGGCAAGAACTAGCGGCACAAGATAAGGGAAAAAGCCGAACTTGGCTACCTGCAGCACAATTTAATTTATCAAAGCAAGAGAAAAAAAGCTCATTAGAATGCCTGAAATCTATTAAGGTTCCTACTGGTTATTCCTCGAATATATCAAGAAAGGTTTCTATTAAGGACAACAAATTACTTGGTATGAAGTCACATGATTATCACGTCCTACTGACCCAGTTACTTCCGGTCGCAATTCGAGGAATTCTAAGGGAAGAAGTGAGAAAAACCATCACTAAGTTGTATTTTTTCTTTAATTCCATTTTCTCTAAAGTGATTGATCCGAATAGTTTGGACAAGTTACAAGAAGGTGTTGTACTAACCCTATGTGAGCTGGAAATGTACTTTCCGCCATCGTTTTTTTACTCCATGGTGAATTTGACCATTCATTTAGTTAGAGAGATAAAAATGTGTGGTCCTGTATTTCTACGATACATGTATCCTTTCGAAAGAGCCATGGGTCAATTGAAGGGGCTTGTTCGTAGCCGATCTAAACCAGAAGGAAGCATAGTGGAAGGATATGTGGCCGAGGAGGTTATTGAGTACTACACCGATTATTTGCAGGATGTACAACCAATCGGTCTTCCAAAGTCTCGACATGAGGGTAGACTTGAAGGAAAAGGTTATACATTAACTTCCAATGTTCACCTTATTTAGCACAAATGTTCACTTAAAGCACAATATTTGTTCACCTAATTTAGCACAAATGTTCACCTAATTTAGCACATTTGTTCACCTTATTTAGCACAAATGTTCACTTAAAGCACAATATATGTTCACCTTATTTAGCACAAATGTTCACCTAATTTAGCACATTTGTTCACCTTATTTAGCACAAATGTTCATCTAATTTAGCACATATCTTCACCTTATTTAGCACAAATGTTCACCTAATTTAGCACATTTGTTCACCTTATTTAGCACAAATGTTCACTTAAAGCACAATATTTGTTCACCTTATTTAGCACAAATGTTCACCTTTCAGGTACAATTGGAGCTAGTACTCATATACCGGATCTTGCAATGAGAACCAAAACACATATGAAAGTTCTCCAACATCTTGCTATTGTGGCGCCTTACATCAATGAACATCTAATCGAGTTACGTGAACAATAGCCTTCTTACACCGAAAACTTGATTACCATAGAGCATGAAATAAAATTTGTCCAATGGCTAGAAGATAAAGTACAGTCCCAGTTGAAAGAAGGAACAGAGGTCGATGAAACCGTGAAATGGTTATCAAGATGTCCTGATGCCGTGGCCGAGACATACCAAGGGTATGACTTGAATGGATTTACCTGGTACACAAGGAAACAGGATGGTAAAAGTGCCGTGCAAAATAGTGGAGTCACTGTTGTAGCTTTATCTAGTGATAATGTTAGGCCGGCTACTTATTATGGGTGGATCGAGGAGATTTGGGAACTAGATTACCTGAAATTTAAGATACCCTTATTCAAGTGTGCATGGATCGACAACGGTCACGGTGGAGTTAAAAAAGACAAGATGGGGTTTATAACTGTTGACTTCAATAAAAGGGCTTATCGAGACGATCCCTTTATACTTGCAAATAAGCAAGCAATGCAAGTTTTTTACATTCAAGATCCGGCGGATAAGAAAAGACATGTTGTGCTTCAAGGTAAATGTTCATCTTATTTAAGTACAAATGTTCACCTTATTGAGTACAAATGTTCATCTTATTTATTACTTGCCACTTTCAGGAAAAAGACGTATTGTCGGCGTTGGTGATGTCGTAGATGAAGAAGCATACGACCACTTCGAGGAAATACCTCCTTTTTCTATCGGTATCGACGATACATCACAGCCAGTATCGATCAGTTGTAGCCGTACAGATAACATCGAAGGCGTGTGGGTCGACACGCGAAGGAAAAAAAAGAAAGTAGCTACATAATAACATGTGAGTTAAAAAAACTAATATAAATTATTCTTAACATATATGTGCTAAATTGTTATATATATTAATAGTTTTATTTTTATTTTTATTTTTTGCAGGTCATTAATTGGTGAAATTTAACATATATGTGCTAATTTATGTGCTAATTTATGAGCTAATTTATTTTTAATATTTGTTTAACATTCTAAATTGTTGAACTTATTATTTAACATTTCAAAATTATTATTTGTTCTACTTAAAATTGTTCTAAATTGTTCTAAATTAAACTTAAAATTGTTCTAAATTAAAGTTTAAAATTGTTGAACAGAAGGCTTACGAAAACAAACAAAAAGCAAAAAAAAAAATTAAAGTAATCTGTAACGGTTATTAGCTAATAACCGTTACAGAAGATTTCAATCTGTAATGGTTATTAGTTAATAACCGTTACACAATGTCATATATATTAAAAACGTTTGATTTTCTGTAACGGTTATTAGCTAATAACCGTTACAGAAGATTATATATATTAAAAACGTTTGATCTTCTGTAACGGTTATTAGCTAATAACCGTTACAGAAGATCAAACGTTTTTTTAATATACACCATCTAGCCGCTGTTTCGTCACTTCTTTCCAAACTCGAAAACACTCTCAAGCTTAAAACCTTGAGCTCTATCTCCAAACCCTAGATCTCTCCCTCGCTGTCTGTCAAGCACTCGCGGCCTCTCTCAAGCACTCGCTGTCTCTCAAGCACTCGCGGCCTCTTCCTCTCTGAAGCACTCTCACCTCTTCCTCTCCCTCTCAGGTAATCCCTCTTCCCTCTCCCTCTCTGTCCCCTCTTCCTCTCTCCCTCACTGACTCACTGACTCGCCTCTCCCTCTCTGTCCCCTCTTCCTCTCTGTTCCCTTACAGATCTCTGCTCTCTCAACTCCGACAGCCACCTTTCCCTCTCTGCCCCCGACAGCACTCTCTCGAAGGTAAACCCACTTTCTCTGAAATTTTAATTTAGGGGCTGTTTTGCTTAATTAGGGATTGTTTTGCTTAATTTGGGGCTGTTTTGTTTAATTTGGGGCTGTTTTGCTTAATTAGGGGCTGTTTTGCTTAATTTGGGGCTGTTTTGCTTAATTAGGGACTGAAATGCTTAATTTGGGGCTGTTTTAGGGACTATTTTGCAAATAATAGGGACAGAATTGTGAATATGCAAAATGTTGGGGAAATGCTTAATTTTAGGGTTTAATAGGGACTGTTTTGCTTAATTTGGGGCTGTTTTAGGGACTGTTTTGCATAATTTTAATTGTTTTAGGGACTATTTTGCAAATAATAGGGACAGAATTGTGAATATGCAAAATGCTTAATAGGGACAGAAATGTTTATTAGAAATGTTTATTAGAATTTATTATAGAAATGTTTAATACAATTGATTAATGGAATTGATTATTAGAATTGATTAATTATGATTAAATTAATTATTAGAATTGAATCAAATTATTAGAATAAATGGACAAAGCCGAAGGTAGCAATCCTAAGGTGAATAAGGGAAAAACTGTGACAAAGGACAAGAAAAATACAGATGTGACCAAGAAGGAGACGGAGACAAAGCCGGATACCAAGCCGGAGTTCGATGTCACTCGTCAGAGATATGTGCCTCAGTGGATGCGAGATAACCCTCTACCTAGGCGGTCTGTATCTGCTGTGAGGCGCTATCCAGTTGGTTGCGGACGAACAACTGCAGACGGGGAGGAGGAACCAGAGGAGGTGCCAGAGGAGGTGCCAGAGGAGATAGTGGAGGAAGAGAAGGAGTGAAATTAGGGTTTAATAATTATCTATGCTATTTTGTATGAACATTGCTAAATGTGTAATTTTTGAACCTTAGGGTATTATCTATTTATCTAAATTATTATCTATGATGTGGGAACCTTAATTTGTGTAAGAATTGATGTTTTATCTATGTTTTAATTATTATCTCAATTATTTTGTATGGTGTGATTCTTTATCCATGTTTCAATATATTAATTAGGTACTATGAATTATTTTGCGCCAACATTAATATATATTATATATGGTGTTTTAATTAGGTAGTAATGGAGAAAGGTGAAGGAAGCAATTCAAAGGGAAAAAAACCGATCGAACGAGTGTACGTTAGGCGCAAAATTCGTGCCAATCCATCCTCTCAAAATCAAACGAACCAAAACTAAGCCTCTCAAAACCAAGGCCAACCAAGCCTCTCAAAATATGAACAACATGCAATGTTTTTCAAGCTTTTGATTGACAAGCTTGTGGCACCGTACACAGAGTGGAGAGAAGAAGTCATTGAAATATCAGATGATGAAGTTATTGTTTTGTCGGATGATGAACACTAGTTTTAGGATTTAGATTTGTGTTTATCGGATGAAGAACACTAGTTTTAGGATTTAGATTTATGTTAATGTATTTTGTTATTTGAGATTGAACTTGTCGTTTAATGTTTATGTTTATGTTAATATATTTTGTTAATGTTTATGTTTATGTTTGTTTTTGTTTATGTTTATGTTTGTTAATGTTTAATGTTTATCTTTATGTTAATGTATTTTGCTTTCATTGTTGTTAATTATTTGTTAATAGAAATGTCTGGAGATCAAGATAGAGATTTACAGGGTGAACAGGCTGGTACAGAATCCGGCGATGAGGAGGTCACAACGTTCGAATTAAAGAAAACGAGCAGGATGACAATGGAAGAGTTTAGGAGGAAAAAAGCTGCTGGGGAAAAGTATGAGATTAAATTTGACAAAGAAGGAGTGCCAATTGGTACTGAAGAGACGGTGAACAAATTTGCATCATATTGCGGGTATCTGGCTAGAGCAAGAGTGCCAATCACAATTAATGATTGGCGGAAGGACGTTTCAAAGGAAACTAGACTTGAGTTGTGGTTGGACATCAAGGTGAATAAATTTTCACTTAAATCATCTAATTTAAATTTCTATGCTACCAATTAACTAACGTTTCGTTATGTTTCAGAAAATGTTCAACATCGAAGATGATAAAGCCATGAACAATATTCTTAAAGCAATGGGCATAAGTCACAGGGCTTATAGAAGTAGGATTGCTGAGGAGTACATCATAAATGCCGATCCAAACAATCCCCAAAATCCATGCGATAAACACACAATCTCACAAAAAGAATGGGAAGAATTTTTCATGAAAACGACGGGTGCAGATTTTATACAAAAGAGCAACAAAGCGAAGGAGTTGAGAAAGAAATGGAAAGAGCCTCATAGGATGGGTTCCACTGGCTATAGAGGAAAAAAAGATTAATGGAAACCTACAGACAAGATTGTCATACCCGGGGATTCTGAAGGGGCCGGTTCCCCGAGCATTACAATCGACGATTTGGAACCGAGAAGTCAAAGGTATTTCATGGGAAGGACTGTGGATACGAAGGATAAATGTACTTACACATGTAAAGACTTATTATATATGCTAACTTCAAATTCTGTTTTGTGATTATTAATAAAATTTGTTTGTTGCTTGTTAGATACTTACACGTTCCATAGCTCTGATTCGTCGACTATTGAGGCATTCAGTCGGTTGAGTGCCATGTCTGGTGAAATCAATTCCGGGTCAATACCGGAACAAGAAGTCTTAAATCGGGCGGTTGACAGGCCGGAACATCCAGGAAGAATCAGGGGATATCCTTTATGGACCAAGAAGGAAGATGTGTATAAAAGAAAATCTAGAAAGGATGCGCATGAAGGATGGATGGCACCAGACCAGATTGAAGAATTGATGAGCAGGGTCGCAGCTGAAGCCGTTGAGAAAACCAAAAGGGACTTGATTCACTCTGAGGAGATAATGAATGCGGCGAGACAACAAGCTTTTCAGGTAATCCTTTTTGACAATCAAAATGAATGAAAATTATTATTCATCATTTGGTTGCTTGATAATTTTCAGGAGGTCAAACAATGGTTGGCCGGTAGCGGATTGCAGTTTCAAGCACAGCAGCAATTTGTGACGCCGTACCAGCCATTCGTTGAAGCTGAGGTAGACTCAGGAATGCCAAACGACCAGTTATTCCGAACGGCTGCCTCAAGCTATATGCCTCCGGATCCGAGAAGCGTTGTTCAGGTTTATATTGATCACTTTTCTCTTTTCTATTTAGATTTATGTTTGGCTTAGTATTAGGGTTTCTAATTGAACTGAATTACAGGAAGAAACGCCGTGCGATCTCTTTTCCCTTGATCACCTTAACCAGAAGATTAAGGTGGCCGAGGGAAATATTATTCCGAGTGTTATTGGTCAGATCGTACACGGCGTGCCACTGACTGATCAACAACTCTATATCCATCTTCTCGGAGTAGGCGATGATTTTCGTCAGTGGCAAGTCCCTGGTAGGTCAGATGAGCTACTAGAAAATAATATAGGATGGTGATTCCCATGGCCGTCATTTTTGGTGGAGATAGGCCACAAGGTATCGTTTTATTTAATTATGATAATTTATTTCATCCATCTCTATTAGAACTCACTAATTAATTATGTGATGACATTGAATGCAGAGTTTGATAAAAAAGAAGCCAGATGCGAGTAAGGCGGTGGCGAAAAAGGTGATCGAGAGTCCAAAGGTTCCAAGTGCAGGTTCATCCAAAACCTAATTAGTTCAATTGATTGTTTCAGAGTAGATTGTTGCTCAACGTCGAATAATCTATTCTTTTGTTTCTCTTTTTATTTCAGGATCGATTGTTGCTCGCGATCCGCTACTTGAGCATGATACGATTGAAAAGCTTACCCTATCCGAACGAGAATTGTATGAACTATTGATGCTCCAACCAGAGCTTGAGAAAAATTTTGAGTTGCATAAATGTGATGTTTGGGGTACACACAGCGGCGAGGTTAAGTTCAACGTTGAATTGTGCGACATCCTCCAATGCTTTAGAAGAGAATCTCTAAACGTGTCGATCGTCAAGTTGTACTCTTGGTATGAATTTTCAACCTTTAAAATCTTTTTTTAAAGTACCGTATTCAATTGGAGGTGAAAAACGTATGAATTAATATCCGTGAGTGTAGGTTTTGGATGAATGAACTTTCAGAGGGAGAAAACAACATCACCGTATTAGATCCAAAGATGTTGACTGCTCCTAAAATCAAACAAGAACAAAATGCTGCTGCAGACTACTTGATGAAGTCATTCGCGCAATATTCATCCAATTATATGATTCTGCCTTATTTACAAGAGTAAGAACAATTATAACTAATAAAATATCAATTATCTCGTTTACATGTTTGGTTCATTTTTCATGAAAACAATAATCTCTATTCTTGCAGCTTTCATTGGGTCCTTCTTGTTATTAATGTCGAGAAGCGCACCGTTCAAATAGCAGATTCTATCGAGCGCAAGAATCCAAAGATATTGATTAAGGGATTCATAACCCAGTAAGTTTTCGTTTCTAAATGAGATTCTGATATTGAGATAAGGACTACGTAAGGTTCTATTTAAGCTATTAATGATATTGTATGCAGGATATACAAGCGATACCTTATGGAAAATGGAAAATATAACGCAAGGACCCGAACAACATTTGATTGGTACAAAATTCAGGTACGAGACTTAAAAAATATATTAGCTACCTAGGGTTTCTGAAACTGTGCAAAATCTTAACACTATCTTTCTTGTTGGATCTTAATTAGTGTCCGATACAAAAGGGCAGCACAGAATGTGGATATTTCACAATGCTCGCCATGAAAAACGTTTTATCTTATTGGATAGGAATTCAAGAAATACCACATGTAAGTAACTTATTCTTTTAACTAATAACATTTGATGAAACAATTAGATTTTAGAATTTCATGATCTAACTAATAATATTTTTGACTTGTTTATCATAATATGCAGATGATCGAGCCGGTTGGAGTACCATACAACAAAGAAATGATTGATGGTATCGTGACAGAAGTTATGGACTTCATGCAAGGGGTATTATTTTGATTAAAATGTGTTATTTGATGAGTTGCCATGTTTGATGATACTTGTGATATATGTAAATACTTTGTTTATTGTTTGTGTGATATGCATGATTATATATGTTTGATATATGTGTGCTTTGTGATGTATATATATATGCTGCATGTGTTAATGTAAATTGGGTACCAATTTGGTACCAATTCGGCTAGCAAATTGGGGCTAGCCAATCAAACAGGCTAAACATAAAAAAAAATTAATAATTTTGTAACGGTTTTTAATGAATAACCGTTACAGAATATTATAATTTCATTTTTTTTTTTAAAAATAAATATTATCTGTAACGGTTAATATCTAATAACCATTACAGAAGCCAGTCTTCTGTAACGGTTATTAGGTATTAACCGTTACAGATGTTCTGCAAATGTTCCGTCAACAATACCATAACGGTTATTAGATAATAACCGTTACAGAAGACTGGCTTCTGTAACGGTTATTATCTAATAACCGTTACACATGTTCTAAAAAAACTGTACCAGATTTTCCCTTGCATAATACCATAACGGTTATTATCTAATAACCGTTATAGAAGAGGGGCTACTGTAACGGTTGTGTTCTAATAACTGTTATAGATCTGTAACGGTTATTAGACATTCTGTAACGGGGGCTACAGTAACGTTTCGTGTACCGTTACAGAAGTATTTTATTAACCGTTACATAAGCCAAAATTTCGCGTAGTGACATCTACGTTGTACTGTTGTCTCTAAATAAAGTTCTAGAGAAGGTGAATAGGCACAATTTTGATTTCCTATATCGGTGTGGTCAATTTTTTATTCAATTCAAATAAGGTATAATATCACAAGCACACAAAGCAACTCACAACACAAGTAAATAAAGAGTAGAGAGAAAGAGTTGACAAGCGATGTGATTACGAAGTTCCGACCCGCTAGGTTGAGCTAGCCTTAGTCATACGTCTCTGGGAGTTTCGCTATCATGAAAGGGCGCACTCCTTTCAATTCCACTAAGAACGGAACTACAAGTTAGAACCGAATCACCTCGTCACAAGAAAATCAAGGTGGATCGGTCTAACCTCTAACTAATCAACTAATACAATCAATAGATTGAGACTCTAAATCAAAACTCTCAAAAGTATAGCTAATTGCACTAAGGGTTTGATTCAGGCACACTAATCTCAATTGCCTCCGTTTGGATGAGAAAAGAAGGAGGAAGAATGAAGAAGAAAAAAAATTATAAACAATCCAAACTCTTCACAAAGTTACACACTTCCCAATACTTCTTCCCACTTCTTCCCTTCTTCCCTTCTTCCCACACCTATCCAAACGGGCTATTAGAATTAAGAAACTTAACGGGGGCTATCATATCTTAGATGTGTACTTCACATTTTTATTATTGTATATAAATTTAATTATATATTGAAAAATAAACTTTAAATTATTCTAATATTTTTTTTTATCGAGTTTCGCTCGATGTCCAACCCTAGTTACATAAATAGCTGTTGGTCCCATCTAGCATCTGTCATTGTCCCTCTTATGATAGGATGGAACTCGTTTTCTTTCTTTTTATTTTAATGAATTGTCAATGAAAATAACTTTTTGGATAAAAACGAAGAAAACTAACTATTTGACGAAGAAATTTAAGGAAACGTTCCCAAACGAAATTGGAAAAAATAGTGCCCTGATGGGAAGGAAAAGAGTTGGAAATAGAATTTGTGTTTGTTAACATCTTTCAAAATCGTTTAAAAAGAATTGGAAAACGTTCCCATGCAGTATTTCCTAGTAAACATCGTTTAAAATTTTGGCCTGAGGCAGTTGATGAATAGGTATCTGTTATTGTTAACATCTTTCAATTATGTTATACAATATACATGGAATTTTGAACTACTCGGATTTTTATGCACGCTATCTTTCTATCCGTAAATTTTTTTAACAAACGTTACTGAAACTGAAAATTAAATAATAAACATATAAAAACAAAAGTTTCATTATAAACATGTCAGGGCGCCACTGAGAATGACGCTTCCAAGTTCAAGAGAAATTATTTTTTTAAAATAGTAATAGTATATTTTTTTAATATTAACGCTCCATTGTCGTTGGCGATGTCACATATTTTTTTAAATAGTAATAGTATTTTAACGCTCCAATCTTATTGGCTCTCTCATAGATAAATATTATTTTTTAAAATAATAATTTATTTTTCAAAAATAATAAAACCCACTGGGACTGACACAGGTACAAAATTTGAAAATTTTCAAACTTAAAGAGCAGACATAGAGAGCTAAAATGGGTATGAATGGATAGGTACTTCAATGGGAGTGACGCTGCCGCCGGTGCGGATAAAATTATTTATTTTTCAAGTTTAATATTAAATTTTTAATTTAAGATCTGTGTATTAAAAAAATTACTGTCACACCCCGAGTCACTTTTAAATGACTCACGAGTGCACTCGACAATCCGCCGCGTATTTTCTACGCAAGGTGAAACATACATCACATATATATCAATAATCTACACATAAAATGCCACAAAGTTTTGTTTATTCAATAATAAAAGAGTTTGACAAACGACAAGGACTAACATGGCGAGTTGAAAATGAGACTCCCATGGTAGTTCAATGTATCAAAAGTAACTACTTAAAAGCAAATAATAAAATTAGTGGCATTTATTTGACCCGCTTGTTTTTCTCTCTTTTCATACGAAAGCTCTAACACATCGTCTTCAATACATGGAACCCATATAACATGGAGAAACAATGGATAAGAGACTGAAATTATCTCTCCGTGCGGTATTCAGTTCCAGCCTGGAGAGTTGTGAAATTTAATGAAACATGCAATGACAATCAGCATAATCATGTTTTATTCGCAACAAGTTTTCCTATTAAAAAATATATACATGCACTACGGGAAAAAGGACCTTCTGTAACGGCACTTCTGTAACGGTTTTTGAAATAACCGTTACAGAATAGTGAGGCATTAGGCGGGAAAATTGGCGCCACAAATCTGTAACGGTTATTATGAAACAACCGTAATAACATTTCCGTCATGGTCAGGAAAAAAATGCATCAACCTTCTGTAACGGTTGTTGGATAATAACCGTTACAGATTTATTATATTCTGTAACGGTTATTATCCAACAACCGTTACAGATATGAAAAAAAGAAATATAAAATATCAACCATCTTCTGTAACGGTTATTAGTAAATAACCGTTACAGAAGGTTAACGTTTTTTTTATTTTTTATTGATTTTGTAACGGTTATTTACTAAAAACCGTTACTGATATGGGACGAATTTTATTAATTATTTTATGATTCTGTAACGGCTTTTTTTTTTATGATTCTGTAACGGTTATTTTTTAATAACCGTTACAGAAAAGTTCTGTATTTAATTAGGTCTTCTTCCCCATCCCAACAAACTCACAGCTAGCGCCGCACTTAACTCTTTTCTGATCTTCTCATTTATTGCGATTTGTGGTGTCCTACTTCACTCCAAAAAAATAGCAAAAATTTTCTAAAAATTCTGAAAAAATAATAATTAGAAAGAGAATAAGAAGGAGAGCAGATTTAAGGTAAAAAAAATTAATTTTGAACCGTATTTTTTATTTTTACATTTTTTTTCTTATTTATTTCGATTTTTTCATTAATTCATGGTTATTTTTGTTTTTTTATATATTTTAAGATCTCATTAAATAGGAGAAGATCTTACATCGGCCGGATAAGTCGCACGATTCAACGGATCGGAAGTCACACGATTGAAAGTATATATTTTCATGAACTTCTCTTTTTTTAAATTATTTGCATTTCGTTAATAATTTGCACATATATATAGCCATGGATTTTGTATTGTCATATAGGAACCAAATACCGGAACTCAACTGAATTTAGGTCATTGCCCGTCCGAGATTAATCCATTAGGGATTAATCTCGGATAGTACTCCCGGTCGGGAGTACTGCTCTTTGGATACGATCTGTCTCATTTAGGACAACGAGTTGTACGTTAGATGCAATGTGTTGTCTGAGAAAAATTCGGCGGCATTTCCCTTGTGTTCCCACGGATACGTACGCACGAGCAATCGTGTGTTGGCGTATTCAGGGAACATAAGGGGAAATGCTGCCGAATTTTTCTCAGATAGCACATTGCATCTAATGTACGCTTGCTAATGAGACAGAGTATCCAAAGAGCGGGCTAGGATGGTGACCGGTCCGAAAACCTAATATGACAAATTGGTCCGAAACCCTAATAATTTGCATAAATTTTATTGTTCAGATGAATCGGACGTGGATGTACTCAAGTAATCGATGCTCGTCTACATTTTTGAGAGGACTTGAAGAATTTATGGTTTGTGCTAAAGAGAATTTGAAAATGAAAGAAGATGATAAAATGTATTGTCCTTGTCGTGTTTGTCAGAATTTGTTGAAGTGGTCTAATTTTGAAGAAGTGAAGGCTCATTTGATTATAAATGGATTTCAACCGGATTATAGTCGGTGGACACTCCATGGAGAGAATGGGGGGGATAGTACTAGCACAAATGTATTGGATTCTGTGTATGAGGAAGAAAATGTATCATTGAATGATGAAATTGATGATGTCAATGTATTTGATGATGAGAATGTAGATGATGATAGAAATGTAGATAACTCAGAATTTAATGCCGATTTAGATGAAATTGTGAACAATGTGGATGAAAATTTTGTTGATAATGTTGAAATTTTTGGTATGTTACGTGAAGAAGATAAAATAGCTTTATATCCTGGTTGTGAATTGTCAAAACTTAATGCTGTTTTCAAACTGTTCAATCTTAAAGCCAAAAATGGATGGAGTGATGCAAGTTTCACATCTTTGCTCAAACTATTACATAAAGAATTTCTTCCAAAAGATAACCAGTTGCCAGATTCAATTTATAAGGCTAAAAAGATATTATGTCCTTTAAAAATTGGAGTTGAGAGAATTCATGCATGTCCAAATGACTGCATATTATTTCGGAATGAGTACGGAGACTTGCATAAATGTCCAAAGTGTAATGCGTCACGGTATAAACCGAGGGACGATCAAATTGAAGATGAAGGTAGTAAGGGACCAGCTACAAAAGTGGTGTTTTATCTACCAATAATACCAAGATTCCAGCGGCTTTTCTCTAACGCGAAGGATGCCAAATTGTTAAGATGGCACGCAGACTGCAGGAAAAAAGGCGATGGCATGCTCAGACACCCAGCAGACTCTCCAGATTGGATAAATATAGATAGGGAATTTGAAGATTTCGGCAGTGAACCTAGAAATTTGAGATTGGGTTTATGTACAGACGGGATGAATCCTTACGGCAACATGAGTAGCCGGCAGACTACGTGGCCGGTCTTGTTGTGTATTTACAATCCTCCTCCCTGACTATGCATGAAAAGGAGATACATGATGATGCCGTTGTTGATTTATGGTCCCAACCAACCAGGTAATGATATAGATATGTACTTGGCTCCATCAATAGATGACCTTGGTGAATTGTGGCAGAATGGAGTGAAAATATATGATGCACACTCTAGAAGTGAGTTTAACCTCCGTGCCATGATATTTTGCACAATCAATGATTTTCCTGCATACGGAAACCTGTCAGGGTATAGGAATAAAGGAGCGAAAGTGTGTCCTATTTGCATGGAAAACACCCATTCTGTGTACCTGAAAAACTCCAGAAAAAAATGTTTACTTGGGACACCGGAGGTTTATTAAGAACCGCAACCACCCTTACCGTCGAGACAAGGAAAGGTTTGACGGTACTGTAGAAAAAGACAAGGCCCCAATACCGTTATCCGGTTCAGGGGTGTATCGACAGGTGAAGGACATTAATGTAAAATTTGGTAAGAAATTTGCAAATGAGATACCCAAGGGGATATGGAAGAAGAAGTCTATATTCTGGAATCTTGAATATTGGCAGAGTTTGGAGATTAGGCATTGCTTAGATGCGATGCACATAATAAAGAACATATGTGAAGCTTTCATCGGTTGCATGTTGGAAATTCAAGGGAAAACTAAAGATGGCGTAAATGCGAGGAAGGACATGGTTGAAATGGAGATCCGGCAAGAACTAGCGGCACAAGATAAGGGAAAAAGCCGAACTTGGCTGCCTGCAGCACAATTTAATTTATCAAAGCAAGAGAAAAAAAGCTTATTAGAATGCCTGAAATCTATTAAGGTTCCTACTGGTTATTCCTCGAATATATCAAGAAAGGTTTCTATTAAGGACAACAAATTACTTGGTATGAAGTCACATGATTATCACGTCCTACTGACCCAGTTACTTCCGGTCGCAATTCGAGGAATTCTAAGGGAAGAAGTGAGGAAAACCATCACTAAGTTGTGTTTTTTCTTTAATTTCATTTGCTCTAAAGTGATTGATCCGAATAGTTTGGACAAGTTACAAGAAGGTGTTGTACTAACCCTATGTGAGCTGGAAATGTACTTTCCGCCATCGTTTTTTGACTCCATGGTGCATTTGACCATTCATTTAGTTAGAGAGATAAAAATATATGGTCCTGTATTTCTACGATACATGTATCCTTTCGAAAGAGCCATGGGTCAATTGAAGGGGCTTGTTCGTAGCCGATCTAAACCAGAAGGAAGCATAGTAGAAGGATATGTGGCCGAGGAGGTTATTGAGTACTACACCGATTATTTGCAGGATGTACAACCAATCGGTCTTCCAAAGTCTCGACATGAGGGTAGACTTGAAGGAAAAGGTTATACATTAACTTCCAATGTTCACCTTATTTAGCACAAATGTTCACCTAATTTAGCACATTTGTTCACCTAATTTAGCACAAATGTTCACCTAATTTAGCACATTTGTTCACCTTATTTAGCACAAATGTTCACCTAATTTAGAACATTTGTTCACCTTGTTTAGCACAAATGTTCACTTAAAGCACAATATTTGTTCACCTTATTTAGCACAAATGTTCACCTTTCAGGTACAATTGGAGCTAGTACTCATATACCGGATCTTGCAATGAGAACCAAAGCACATATGAAAGTTATCCAACATCTTGCTATTGTGGCGCCTTACATCAATGAACATCTAATCGAGTTACGTGAACAATAGCCTTCTTACACCGAAAACTTGATTACCATAGAGCATGAAATAAAATTTGTCCAATGGCTAGAAGATAAAGTACAGTCCCAGTTGAAAGAAGGAACAGAGGTCGATGAAACCGTGAAATGGTTATCATGACGTCCTGATTCCGTAGTCGAGAAATACCAAGGGTATGACTTGAATGGATTTACCTGGTACACAAGGAAACAGGATGGTAAAAGTTCCGTGCAAAATAGTGGAGTCACTGTTGTAGCTTTATCTAGTGATAATGTTAGGCCGGCTACTTATTATGGGTGGATCGAGGAGATTTGGGAACTAGACTACCTGAAATTTAAGATACCCTTATTCAAGTGTGCATGGATCGACAACGGTCACGGTGGAGTTAAAAAAGACAAGATGGGGTTTATAACTGTTGACTTCAATAAAAGGGCTTATCGAGACGATCCCTTTATACTTGCAAATAAGCAAGCAATGCAAGTTTTTTACATTCAAGATCCGGCGGATAAGAAAAGACATGTTGTGCTTCAAGGTAAATGTTAATCTTATTTAAGAACAAATGTTCACCTTATTGAGTACAATGTTCACCTTATTGAGTACAAATGTTCATCTTATTTATTACTTGTCACTTTCAGGAAAAAGACGTATTGTCGGCGTTGGTGATGTCGTAGATGAAGAAGCATACGACCACTTCGAGGAAATACCTTCTTTTTCTATCGGTATCGACGATACATCACAGCCAGTATCGATCAGTTGTAGGCGTACAGATAACACCGAAGGCGTGTGGGTCGACACACGAAGGAAAAAAAAAGAAAGTAGCTACATAATAACATGTGAGTTACAAAAACTAATATAAATTATTCTTAACATATATGTGCTAAATTGTTATATATATTAATAGTTTTATTTTTATTTTTTTTTGCAGGTCATTAATTGGTGAAATTTAACATATATGTGCTAATTTATGAGCTAATTTATTTTTAATTTTTGTTTAACATTCTAAATTGTTGAACTTATTATTTAACATTTCAAAATTATTATTTGTTCTACTTAAAATTGTTCTAAATTGTTCTAAATTAAAGTTTAAAATTGTTAAACAGAAGGCTTACGAAAACAAACAAAAAGCAAAAAAAAAAAAATTAAACTAATCTGTAACGGTTACTAGCTAATAACCGCTGAGAAAACCAAAAGGGACTTGATTCACTGTGAGGAGATAATGAATGCGGCGAGACAACAAGCTTTTCAGGTAATCCTTTTTGACAATCAAAATGTAATCAAAATGAATGAAAACTATTCTTCATCATCCAGTTGCTTCATAATTTTCAGGACGTGAAACAATGGTTGGCCAGTAGCGGATTGCAGATTCAAGCACCACAGCAATTTGTGACGCCGTATCAGCCATTCGTTGAAGCTGAGGTAGACTCAGGAATGCCAAACGAAGAGTTATTCCGAACGGTCGCCTCAAGCTATATGCCTCCAGATCCGAGAAGCGTTGTTCAGGTTCATATTGATCATTTTTCTCTTTTCTCTTTATATTTATTTTTGGCAGAATTAGAGTTTCTGATTGAACTGAATTAGGAAGAAATGCCGTGCGATCTCTTTTATCTTGATCACAACAACCAGAGGATTAAGGTGGCCGTAGGAAATATTATTCCGAGTGTTGTTGGTCAGATCGTACACGGCGTGCCTCTAACTGATCAACAATTGTATGTCCATCTTCTCCGAGTAGGCGATGAATTTCGTGAATGGCAAGTCCCTGGTAGGTCAGATGAGCTATTGGGAAATAATATAGGGGGCCGATTCCCATGGCCGTCATTTTTGGTGGACATAGGCCACAAGGTATCGTTTTATTTAATTATGACAATCTGTTTCATACATTTCTCCTAATGACTTATTAATATGATGGCATTGAATGCAGAGTTTGACCAAAAAGAAGCCGGCCAAAAAGAAGCCAAAGGCGAAGGAGGCGGCGAAGAATGTGGAGGAGAGTCCAAAGGTCCCAAGTGCGGGGTCGTTTGTTACTCGTGATCCACTCCTCCCAAAGGATATTATTGACAGGCTGAGCCCATCCGAACAAGTAGTATACAGACTGTTGATGCTCTAACCAGAAGAAGAGACGAACTTTGAGCTGCCTAATTGCAATCCTTGGGGTACGCACGATGGCGATGTTAAGTTCAACGTTAATGTCGAGGATATTGTCGAATGTTTTAAAAGGGAGGAGCTATCTCAATCGATTGTGAAATTTTACTGCTGGTTTGAATTTTTCAACTTTAATGTTTATTTTTTTCTTCATTCAATTCATTCAAAATTGAAATTGTTGAACTTTGATATCCACGTTTGCAGGTTTTGGATGGAAGAACTTTCAACAAGGCAAGAAGAGAATGAGTTCTCCAAGAGCATCACCGTACTGGATCCAGAGTTATTGGCTGAGTGGAAATTCAAACACGAAGAACTCGGTGCGGTGAATTACCTAACGAGAGCATTCATGGATAATCCATCCTCCTATCTTGTTTTGCCGTATAATCAGCAGTAAGAAATATAACCAATATGGCTACTAATGAAAGAATTTTGTAGTTTCCTTTAATTCCACCAAAATAATAAATCTCTATTAATTACAGGTTTCATTGGGTTGTCCTTGTTATTAATGTCGAGAAGCGCACCGTTCACTTTGTTGATTCTCTGGAACGCAAGAATCCAAAGTTATATATTAAGCCATTCATATCTTCGTAAGTTTCCATTTCTGAATTAAGTTAAAGCATGATGAGATTTTTCAAATTAAAAAATATTAGATTTTGTTGTTTTAAATAATATTGCATGCAGGGTATACAAGCGGTATTTAGTGGAAGCCGGAAGATATAGCCAAAAGAGCAGAACAGGATTTGATTGGTACCGAATTAAGGTACAGAACTTATCAGTTTAAGATATTATTTGTTTGTGAAATTGAAATTAACTAAAAAATATTGTGTTTCTTTTGTTGGAATCTTAATTAGGGACCGATACAAAGGGGCGGCATAGAGTGTGGATATTTCACAATGCTCAACATGAGGGCGATATTAAGTAGTTGGACTACGGTCGGAGAATTCCCTGAGGTAATGTTAAGCCGATTTATTATTTTAGGATTTCATATTTTTATTGGTTTAGGGCTTAGGGTTTACAAAATTATTTGACTTTATCAATTGTTAATGATCAAATTGCAGTATATCGAGCCGGTTGGACAACCATATAAAAACGAAGACGTTGATGCAGTCGTTTCGGAGGTTATGGACTTCATGTATGGGGTATTATTTTAGGAAAATTTTGACTTGATTTGGTGTTAACTCTATGTATAGTTACTTTGTTAATTTTTGCTACATATTGATATATGTTTTGTGACATCTGATATATGCAGGATATATGTTTGTCTGCTGCATGTTGGATTGTATGATGTAAATTGGGTACCAATTTGGTACCAATTCGGCTAGCAAAATTGGGATAGCCAATAAAACAGGCGAAATCCAAAAAAAAAGAAGGTCTTTTGTAACGGTTATTAAGGAATAACCGTTACAGAATTCATAATTTCATTTTTTTATATCAACAATATCTGTAACGGTTATTCCTTAATAACCGTTACAGAAGACTGGATTTTGTAACGGTTATTAGATTATAACCGTTACACTGGATCTAAAAAAATAGTAAGGATAACAGTTGTTATATAACAACCGTTATAGAAGCCAGTCTTCTGTAACGGTTATTATCTATTAACCGTTACAAATGTTCTCCATAAAACCGTAACCTCATTTTCGTCCACAATACCATAACGGTTATTAGATAATAACCGTTATAGATCTGTAACGGTTATTAGACATTCTGTAACGGGGGCTACTGTAACGTTACGTGTACCGTTACAAATGCCTTTTATTAACCGTTACAGAAGTCGAAATTTCGCGTAGTGATGCCATGATAAAGGCAACCTCAACAAAAATACAATGCAACCTATCAGTTTAATATTTCCACAATTTCCTAATATTTATCATTAATTTCCTTTCACAAGATAACACGTCACGATTACCAAGTCCACTAGATTGGCTATACGATCACGAACCCAGTAAGCACACTTATCTGTCGTGAACGGACATCTTCTGGGAAGCGCGCTAGTACTAGGAACCTCAAGCTAAGCTCTTAGTACCACGATTATTTTCCACTTCACTTATCATATACAGAATTAATATACATTGTCTTCTCTGTTTAACACTAACACTATGCACATGCAATCTAATATAATCAAACCATGCAAAATGACTATGTAACTTCATGTTACCTTAACTTTATTTATCGAGCAACATATAATGCATTTATAAATAAATGTAACCACTAATACTAATAATGCATTTATTTACTACATAAAATAAATACGAGCAGAGTATAAAGTAACACAAAACATATGATCCTAGTTTGACTATTTAATATATAAATGAAATCAATTTCACAACATATGAGCCGCTACGATCCTCAAACACCTGATCCTTTATCCCTAGTATCACTAATTAAGTAATAATATTTTGATTTAGTACTAATTAATCCTCTAACCTAATTAGTCACTGGTCCAAATTCCAAACTAAGATAATAAGGATCGGATTAAACCTTATCCAAATTCTAAAATTAAAAAGAAAAATTCAGAAATATAATTAATAATAATGTGAATATGAAAATAGTTTTGAGTTTTGATAATAGACTTATTTTAAGATTAAGAGAACTTGTAACTGAAATTATATTAGAAACTTAAGAGGTGCACCTAATTCAATTTTACATTTTAACAAAGGAATAAAGAATCAGCAAAAGGACCCGTACCATGAATGACTACAAAAATAATATACTCAATACACAGAAGATCCAAATGCTTGTGGAAAAACAGAAATAGCGTCTAAATATGAAAGGGTTTGCATACATAAAATTTCATTTCTAATTTCAATAGGAAATGAAAATCAAAATTTGATTATATGTAACGTTGCAATACAATTATTTCAGAAATTAATTAAAAAGTTCATAAGCAAAACAGAATTTCTAACACAACACCTTAGCATTAGTATTATTGCACGGCTCTAATTTAGAAATTGGAATGTCAAACAAAAATCAGATTTGCTTTTGTCAAATTTCTAAATAACAAATGAAGAGAATACAACAAGAATAGGAGAACACGTAGGAATAGAAATATATTTATAATTGAAAATTACATCAGATAGTGGTTAACTTAAACGAATTCTTGTCAAAAGACTCAAAGTTTCCTTGTAGAAGAATTTTCAACGTAAATAATGAAGTGATGCATCTTAATTGGTAAAAATCAAAGTCAATGGTTTGAAAAAAGAGAGAGAGGGACGGTGTAAATTAAGAAATGCAAGGATGAAATGGATGCCCAGAATGAAAGGGTGTAGTAGCACCTCTTTGGATATAAAAAACTAATGAATTAATTATATACTATAGAACAATCAAAATAAAGGAGTAAGGTTCGTTTATCAAATATATCTCTGGAATAGAGGAAAGTGGTTCGGTTTTAATAACCGAAGAGGAAATGTATAACGACTTTGTTTGTCGGCTCCTTTTGAAATATATCGAAAAAATATATAAACGAAGAGGAGATGAAGTTTAGGGGGTACTAGACTAACTCGTATTGGATAAAAAAAAAACTTACGTATATGTTGAACCAATAAAAATAATGAAAATACAAAAATAACCAAAGCGTGATACTTGTAAAATGTTTTTATAAGAAATTACTTAATAACCGGATGTTACATTCTTCCCCCCTAAAAAAAATTATCCTCAACATTTAAAAAGATAATGAAAAATGAAAAAAAAATGTGTATACCATTTATATTCATGTAATAAATTCCAAAATAATAAGACTACATCCCTCCAACCTATAAAATAGATATAACTCAATAAAAAAAATTATTTAATATGCAAATATGTTATTCGTATATTAACAACTTTAATGATCAAAATAAATTATTTCCTCGACAAAATTTAATATAATAAAATATATGCATGAATAGATTAGAAAAAAAAAATTAAACCATTATGCGGCAAAGAAAAAAAAATGAATAAATAAAAACAAAAATCACTTTTATTGAAGAATAATTCTTTCTAATTTAGTTAGAGATAAATTCAGTATCAAGAATCAAATAAGGATTATTCTTTCTAATTTAGTTAGAGATAAAATCAGTATCAAGAATCAAATAAAGACTAATGAGAATTTTAAATTGATATCAGAAGAACTATATTAAGATATCCAAGATAGTTGCATTGGATCTATACAATCCATAAAGAAAATGTTGAATAAAAGAGTTTCTACCAAATTCTAGAAAGTTTAAAATGAAAAAAGAAAAAAATATATATAATCTATGCTATAAAATTGATACGATAACTCTAATAACAAAAATAATTATATGTATAAAACTAAAATCATGTTATATCATTATATATAATCTATGCAATAAAATACATACGATCACTCTAATAACAAAAATAATTGTATGTATAAAACTAAAATCATGTTATATCCCTCTCCACTTAAAAACTTTGTTCAGTCCTCTAAACAAATATCTAGAGACTAAAAAAAAATTAAAACACACTCTCAAATAGCGAGGTCAATTATTGTTATTGCATGTGCATGTGCTCTGATACCAACTAAAATTGTGACACCCCGAGTCACTTTTAAACGACTTGTGAGTACATCTCGACAACCCACCGCATATTTCTTCGCAAGGCAAAACATACATCACATACATACCAATAATCTACACATAAAATGCCACAAATTTTTATTTATTCAATAATTAAAGAGTTTGACAAACGTCAAGGACTAACATGGCGAGTTGAAAACGAGACTCTAATGCTAGTTCAATGTATCAAAAATAACTATTTAAAAACAAATAATAAATTTAGTGGCATTTATTTGATCTGCTTGTTTTCCTCTCTTTTCTTACGAAAGCTCTAATACACCGTCTTCAATATCTAGAACCCATATAACATGGAGAAACAACGGATGAGAGACTGAAATAATCTCTCCGTGCAGTATTCAGTTCCAGCCCTGAGAATTGTGAATTACCTTAAACGAATTCTTGTCAAAAGACTCGAAGTTTCCTTGTGGAAGAATTTTCAATGTAAACAATGAAGTGATGCATCTTAACTGGTAAAAATAAAAGTCAATGTTTGAAGAGAGAGAGAGGGACGGTGTAAATCAAGAAATGTAAGGATGAAATGGATGCCCAGAATGAAAGGGCGTATTAGCACCTCTTTGGATATAAAAAACTAATGACTTAATTACTATAGACCAATCAAAATAAAGGAATAAGGTTAGTTTATCAAATATATTTTTTGCAAAATCATTTGAGAAAAGATAAACCTAAAGTGAGAGAGTGTAATGACCAGTTGATGATGGCTAAACGTGCCTTCACTGATAAAGAGGGTCTCTCAAGGAGAGAATGGTACAAACATATGGTAAGTTTGATGTGCCAATTGCATTTACCGTTTGTCCATTTGCAAACATTATTAGACTTCAGTACCAATTTATATATATTTTGTTGTATTTCAAACAACTTATCACAGTGCACCCAATTTGATCCAAATTCTTACCCAATTTCCAATTTCAAAAGCCCTTGTATCCGATTTTTTCAGTGGAAGACTTCCAAATTGTTCCAAATTTTGATCCAAAGCGGCTCAGGAAGTAGATTCTTCCACGTTGATCTGAAATACCTGCATATTGTATAATTATTTAAAATTCAAGCACTGGTGATACAAAAATATAAAAAATTTGAATATTTGCATTGAAAAAAATTCTCTGTAGACTATATTCTTTGTACATCCTTTGTAGAAATCATCTTGGTTCGCAATAAGTATTTTCAATCCATGTGGTGATGTTGTTCTTGAAAGAGCCACATAAAGTTGTCCATGGCTGAATACCGGTTCTAGTAAATATAGGCCTACAATATCCAGGTATTGCCCTTGACTCTTGTTAATGGTCATTACATAGCAAAGGCACGGACAAGAAACTGTCTTCTTTTCTCATAACAAAAGGAAATGTTGTAGTCTTATGAATGAACAAAATTCTTGAAATACATGTTTGTTTGCGGAAACATCATTTAATTATAAAGCCAAATTTGAGAATACAAAAAATATTCAAGATAATGGAAAGGTTAATTTAAATGATGATTGTGGCAAAATAATGGCAATAACCCAAAATTGTATGTTGGCTTTTTTTTTTTTTCCTTCTTGGCAGGGTATGAATTTATCTTCTGATTGTAATGCCCAAATTTCTGCGCACAAAAAACAAAAATGATGTAATTTTTATTTTTACATTAACATTAACATCATTACTTACACTTAACTGCTATGTAGTCATACATTTTAGTATCGTACGATTCACGGTGCGAATCGTACGTAGCGTTACGAGTCAAACCCCTATCGAGACGAACCGTAGCTTTGTATCGATGGCGATGGGAATCGACGGAATCGCGAGCGAGACGGAGAGCGAGTCGCGTATCGTATCGAATCGTGCGATACGAACGATACGGTAGTAACCAATCGCCGCTTTTCTTCGTGCGCCAGAGCCCAGAGGAGAAGAAATGTGAATGGGAAAGAGAAGAAACTGACAGGTGGGACCCATATTAATTGGACATAAGAAATGGGCTCAAGTGGGCTTTACCCCTCTGTTTGTCTTATTTCACCTAAAGAATTATACGATATTTATATTAATTAACTTATAGATATTTATATTCCAACTATACCAATTAACTTTCAGATATATTATAATTATAATTATATTATATAATCCACATTATTAATCATTAATGATTATACTAATTATAATTTATATAAGTTACATAGTATAATAAATTAATAATATATAAAATACAATATAATAATTATGATAATTATAATCTAATATATTATATAGTATAATATTTTATAAACAATATAATAATTAGTAATGAATATGAAATAATAATAATATAATATTATACAAGTACAAATATAATGATTAAAATGACTACAATTTTTATATTTTATATAGTAAAAATGATACAATAATGTTAATAATAATACAGTAATTTACAATATAATTTTATAAATTACGCAGATGATGTTACTCAAATAAATTAGACAAATTATACAGTAATAACCAATACTTCCACCTAATGATGACTAAATGGATGAACATATCATTGTTAACGTATCTTTAACGATTCGTTACGATACACGATACACGGTTCGATACTAAATCCATCGATACACGATACATTTTACGATTCTAAAAGTATGTATGTAGTACTCATTAAGGTCAACTGAAAAATTGATGCTAGCTGCTTAAATGAACCGGGCACAGGAAAAAGCCATGCAAAACCCATTCAAGGAAAATTAACAAGTGACCCAATATGTACCATTAAGACTTGCCATTTGTTGTGTTAAATAAAGGTACTTATTGCAGGCTTAGGCATCTGAATTATGGACTACACAGGCTTGAATTGCTACCAGCCTACATAAGTAACACACAATAAGAACAGTTTTTTAATTAAATGTACTTACCATTTTACACTTTTATTGCTTTCATCACTTTCTTCTCTGTCTGCTTCATCCAAACTGCCATTCGCAACAATTTGCAAACCTGAACCATTACCAGAACTTGGAACCTGACTTGAACCTGAACCTGAACCTGACTCATCTGAATTATTCAGATGCGTTAGCTGAGAAATTCCAAACAGGTTCCACAACCGTGTGCCCAAGTTCCGTTCCTTGCCAAACTCTTCATTCGATGGCATCTGATACACCTCAGCTGATGCTGGGTCCAGCTCCACAAATGGGATTGCACCCAATATTCGTTCTGGCAACTCGTCCTTACTTTGTCCTTCTAACAAAAATGCCAGGTCAACTGTCAGATATGTTACATAACCAAATGCTAAGTGTACGATAGCATTGGCCAAAATGGTGTTGAAATATCAATTAATAACTAAATTTGTATAGCTCCTATATATTAAATAAATAAAGCTTCAGATTTCTATAAATCCGAATAATCTCAGCCCCTTTAAATTTTCGCTTGATTGAGCAGTTGCCTTTATAAACTTGGAATTCAACCAAAGAATTAGCGAAATTCAATTATGTTCCCAGATTTCATAGAACTAAAAATTTGATAAATACAATCAATAACACATTCTGACATACAATTATTTGAAAAATCAGGTTCCACGAAAAAATTTATTGGTACATGCATCAGTACCTTTGAGCAATGAAGATTAGAAATACGGGGGCAAACTACAACGGATAAGTGGTAGCTCATATCCACAGCTTCTCCTTTTGTTCTCCTCTCCTGGTCGATCATTTGGAACAGTAATAGCTGGCGATGGCGAAAAGGGGTCGGCGATTTCGAACATGAATCGTTGGCGATGTCAAATTGGTGTCGGTACTAATGGCAGAGTCCAGAGATATGATGAATACAGAGAGGAGGAAATGGAGCGTGGTGGACCGGTGGTCTTTCAGCGGTTCTATCAGGATTTCATCCCATTCTCAATTTGTTCAAGCGATATTTATCATTGAGCTAGGTTTTCAACAGCACCTATACCAATGTCAAGAACATATTATTACCCAATCATTCATAGAAATAGCCTTGACTAAAACGTATAAAATGAGTTATTTAAAAAACAAATTCCGTAACTCTCCTTAAAACATGTAAGCCCATACTCATAACTCATAAGTTGGATCAAGATTGGCAAAGGGAAATAAAGAACCAAGTAAATAGCTCATAAGTAAATACATCTCGATAAAATTCAGAGGGTACGGAGAGCTCTCCTTGATTTTGCATAGCGAAAGAGCGGTAATTCTTGAGCAAAGATAAACGGGAGTTGGCCGACCATAGATAAACGGATTGTTGTAAATAATTCTGAGGCACTCTTTCGTTTTCCGCTTTGAGGCCATAGAGAGGGGCTTAGAGAGAAGCAAGAGGAGCGACGTTGTACAGAGGGATGGGAAGAAAGCCGAAAGAACACCTAGAAAATGACGAGGAGAAAGAAACGGTGCATCAATAAAGAGGAAATAAGATGCGATGGCAACTTCATATTTTATAGTGTAACGGGTCTTAATCGGAGCAAGTATAATTGGACACATACAAAATTATATAGTAATACGTCATAAAAATAGAAAAAAAAATCACTGAAGTTCCATCTCAGTTCGCTGTTAATGGTTGCTTTAAAATCGGACTATCATCTCTATTTCTACCGTCGCTACCATCGCTCGAAGCGCTCCCCTCTCCTAACCCAGCGAAGCGAAGCGGTCCTCTCTCCCCAGCGAAGTGAGCCCTCTCCTCACCCTGCGAAGCGCTCCCCTCTCCTCATCCGGGTACGCTCCTCTCCCTTCGCACTCTTGAGTCTCTTCCTTCTGTGCATCTCTCTCCCTTCCCCCTCCCTTCGCACTCTTCAGTCTCTTCCTTATGTTCAATTTGTTGGTGTATATGTTCACTTTGTTCATTCATATGTTCAATTTGTTATTCTATATGTTCAATTTGTTTTGTTGCTTGTCAGATTTATGTGTTTATTTTATATCTCACTTTGTTAGTGTATATGTTCACTTTGTTCATTCATCTGTTCAATTTGTTCTTTCTATGTGTTCAATTTGTTTTGTTGTGCGTCAGATTTCTGTGTTTTTTTTATGTCTCACTTTGTTGGTGTATATGTTCACTTTGTTCGTTCATATGTTCAATTTGTTATTCTATATGTTCAATTTGTTTTCTTGCTTGTCAGATTTATGTGTTTATTTTATATCTCACTTTGTTAGTGTATATGTTCACTTTGTTCATTCATCTGTTCAATTTGTTATTTCTGTGTGTTCAATTTGTTCTGTTGTTCGTCAGATTTCTGTGTTTATTTTATGTCTCGCTTTGTTGGTGTATATGTTCACTTTGTTCATTCATATGTTCAATTTGTTATTCTATATGTTCAATTTGTTTTCTTGCTTGTCAGATTTATGTGTATATGTTCACTTTGTTAATTTATATGTTCAATTTGTTTTTCTATATGTTCAATTTGTTATTCTATATGTTCAATTTGTTACTTCTATGTGTTCAATTTGTTTTGCTGTGCGTCAGAGTTCTTTGTTTATTTTATGTCTCACTTTGTTGGTGTATATGTTCACTTTGTTCATTCATATGTTCAATTTGTTGTTCTATATGTTCAATTTGTTTTCTTGCTTGTCAGAGGAAAGACAGAGAAGAGAAGAAAAGGCACGGGGTAGAAGGAGAGTGAAGAGGGACGGAGGGGAGTGTGGCAGAGAAGGGAAGATAGGAGGTGGAGAAGATGAACGCGCTAGGGAAGGAGAGCGCGCGTGAGAGGAGAGAGCGGAAGGAGTGCGCGCGTGAGAGGAGAGGGAGCGGAAATTCTATTTTTAGTTAGCGATGGTAGCGATGGTACAAAAAGCGATGGTGGTTATAATTCCTGTTTAAAATCCGCGTAAAAAAATCACTCACATTATCAATGGAAGAATGTAATCTAAGATACAATCTTGATCTGAACGATTTACACCGTTAATGATCAATTCCGAACAATCTACACCATTGATCGATTAAAACAGAAAATTGATTAGGGGTCCATATTACATGGCAGAACGAAGATGTATTTATATATTCATTTGATCGGAACGCGCTGCGGAACGGAAGCAAATAAAAGGGTGTTGATTCGATTCTCCGCTGCAACATATTATTTCTCCGACAATTTCTTTTTATTTACTTGGGTTTCTCCGCTCAGACAGAGGTGATGCCAATCGACGGCTAGCTTTCTCTCGCCGATCTTCCTTCCGACTGTAGGCCCCCCTCTCCTTCCCCTTCCGCTGGACAAATCCGGAAAAGGATGCCACGTGCATTGCTCTGATGCTGGCAGCGGTACGTGGTTTGGCGAAAGGGAGCCATCGGACGAAGCAGCGCTGTTAATCTCCCTTCGCATCTTGGTAGAACAATTTTTTAAAATTACATGCGGCGTTTCAATCTAAATTTTGAAATTTGAAAAATTTTCGCCCCCTCTCACACTGAGAAAACAATTTCGCTTCTCTATTTAAACCAAAAAATAGGGAAACAAAATTGTTCATTGGTTTATTGCTTGTTGTACGGTTTATGCTGGCAGCGGTATGGTTGCCATCGATTGAGGTATCCTCTTTATATCCCTGTCTTGTTTGCTGTTGATGGTAGTTGGTACTGGATGAGAATGGCCATCTTATACTTCTGCTAGCAAAATTACTTTCATTCTTTTCCCCTAATCCGAAATTTAATGTTTCACTTCCATCTGCTCTTTTACACCAGAAGAAGATGAGAGAGCTTTACTAAGTATCTCAGCCAGTTACCAAATCAGACAGAGTCGTGTCCTTTTCGATTTGATTTCTGTATTGTTCATTTATTTTCATGTAATGTTTTTTGTTTGTTGTTTCAGACAATGATTTGTCAGCTTTTGTTCAGTGCAAGCGTTTGCAAGATGAGAGAAGGTCTATAGGTGAGGAAATTATTGTTTCATGGAATGATTTGAGATAATTTTATCATTCTATTACTCTGAATTTTGGTATATTAATTAGTTTAGAGACAAACTGAAACACATGTTTTTAACTGTTTGCATATATTTTTTTCCAGGAGGCCTCATACCTATGGGAAGAAGACGACGACGACAAGTCAAACATTAGATCCCTTATTCTCATCTTGTTAAGAATAGCTTTAAATAAAATTTATAAATTTTCCCTTTTTTAGTAAATCTAAATTTTGTGATTCCTTCAATAGGTTTTCATTTGAGAATTTGCCACTTTTATAATTCTGATGATGATGAGCCTATGAAATTATCTGAGGTAATAGGGCTTTCAAATGAAAGAGGTACACTTGCAAGAAGCTTAAACTAGGCATCTCCTTTTTCAGAAAGTGTGGTCTTTGAGTAGATGGAATTACTCCAGTCATGAAATTCAGACAAGAAGACAAGGTACGTAACTTCCCTTACTTATTCTGAAATTCATCTTTTAGCATGCATTGATTAAGTTATGATTGGTTAAATAATTCATTCAATTTATAAGACTTATCTCTACGACACATTATATTTCAAATTCATTGCATATTTGTCATCAGCACATAACAACCAGATAAAAATAGTTTCTGTTTAAATCATGATTTATTCTATAAATCGTTTTTATCACTTTTGCATAACAAAGCTTATATGTTCTTTTTAGAGTACCAGGAGAATAATCATAGAATGACTTATGATGCACAATTATAATGAAGATATGTTAAGAACATCAAACTCCAGGTTGTGTGATGAGATGATTTTATATACATATTTTGGTAGGGTTTTGACTCCAAACTAAACCATTTGACTTGAGTTAGCTTAATTATGATCATTTTAATTAGGTTTTTATGTTAAGAATGAGTTACTACCATAATTCTAACTTTAATGCAGATTTTGGACAAAAACATAGCTTGGATGAATCAATGATGATGTAGAGCTCCTCGTAATCTTTCCGCTGGTTTTTGAATCGCCTCAAACGGAGTCCGGATGAAGGAGATATGGGCAAAACAGTAACAGTGCGCTGTGCAGAAATTTTCAAACGGACCGTCTGAAAATTCAGACGGACCGTTTGACTTTAGAAGGAAAAAACTGCTACTTTCAGCCAGATTTCAGTTGGTCCGTCTGGAGGTTCAAACGGTCCGTCTGGAACCTTCCAGAAATAGCAGAAAGTGCCCGATTTGGTAGTTATTCTTGGTGGGGTGGTTATTTTCGACTCCTAACACGTACAGAACAAACCTCCTGCGTCTCTAAACAATTCCAATGCCTATTTAAGAGGACTTTTAGGAGATTAAGAGGATGCAAGGCTAGAGAAGTCCATACAAAGCCATATAAGGGCACACAAGAGCATACAAGGTGGTTTTTTAGATCCAAGGTCAAAGTTTAGGGTTAGCCATAGAAATATCCGAGAGTTTAGTCTCAAGACCAGATCGTGGCAGCGTTAAACGGGTCGTGTGCGACAACAACGAGTCGTTTAGAAGGAGATTTCGACAAATTCAAGGGAAAGTAAGGGCAATTTGTTGTAACTTCTCTTATTTCTCATTTTCTCTTGTTTGTTCGATGTCTTTGAGTTGTTGATTTGTTATTCTAGGGCTATGGTTGTAAACTCATTTGTTTAGTTGTTTATTTGCTTAGTTATTTCTTTATGTGTTTCTCTCTTTCATGATTTAATTGATTATTATGTGATATCATTGATTGCTAGGGTAGAATTGATTATACCAAGTAGATTAAGGCCTTGTCTATTATGGTAATAATAATCTATACCTTTGTATGAATTGATTGACCAACTTGAGGATAGTAGTAGCTGATGAGTGAAACTAGGATTTAGTAGCCGATAGGTGAACCTTTCTCGCAACGATGGTTGTGAGATATCCTTCGAATTGAAAGATAGACTTAGAAAACTTAAGCCAATGGTGATGACCAAATCTTAGGGTTTCTAAAGAAAGTAGTAAATTAACCTACGAAATCAGAACTGTAACGATGGTTAGTATCTGGTAACCTAGGATTAAAATATGATTCCACACACATATTAAGAATAGCTAAGCGGTAAACAGTTTCACGGCTCAAACGGACCGTCTGAGATATCAAACGGACCGTTTGGGAATTGAACTGAGCAGATTAAGTTGAAACCATAAATCCTAGAATTCAGATTTGCTGATTATCTCCCGTTTAGTTCTAGTTTGACCTTGATTTTAGTCTTAGGATTTGAACCCACCTTCGATTCTTTAAACACCCAAAATAGTTGAACTCGTCTAGCTAATTAATTAAAGTAAAAGACCGATATTCCAACACCGTCTCTGTGGTTCGACCCTTAGCTTTACTACGATAGATTAAATCAGGTAAAACAAGGTTATTTTGACTAGGTTTGCACCCGATCAAAAATTGGCGCCGTTGCCGGGGACGGTTTGCTAGAATATTGGTATTTTGCGTTAATAAATTAGTTTTGACACCCTTGTATCCTTGTATCTTACTTATTTTATCTTAACTTTAAAAATCCAAAAATAGTCTCTATCACCATGTTTTATTCTTTTCAGGAAGTCGAACAAGGTGATGCAAAGAAGATCGTCGCATCCGACAAAATAAACGAAAAGTTCACCAAAGAATTGAGCGACCCATCAAGAAGGTGCTTGGAAAAAATCGATGTGATGGAAGACAACAAAATGCATATCAAGTATCACATCAAAATCGAGCCAACAAAGATGACATCCAAAGAGGAACACTCCAAGCATGTTTCAAGGCGTCCGCTCAACCACTTTTGGGAGAACTATGATGCGTTGAGAGGGAGAAAAGTGAAGATAAGATAAGCAAATACAAGGTGGTCAAGCTAGTGACCTAAAACAAGCGCTTCTTGGGAGGCAACCCAAGGCCAAAAATTTCAATTCCTTTCATTAGTTTAGTTTAGGACTTTAGGTTTAGTTAGAACTCATTAATCTTTGTTGTTGGTTTCAGATTTTAGATGAGAATACAAGCTTTTAGAAGCACAATGTTCGAGTCGTGCAAGTGTCAAAAAGGTCAAATGAACTTCAACGCAACATCAAAACAACTGGAAGAAGAATGTGGGTTTATGAAAAGTCGTACCATATGCAAGAGTTCAAGCTTGGGGGAATACACCACGAAGGAGCATATGATTCGTCTCAACCCAAAAAGTCTCGACACAGTGGAGAAACTATCTCGTTCCATACCGAAACCATTCACCATTCACCAAAACCGTAACTGTTCTACGAAAATCCGTAACCAAACGGTCCGTCTGAGCACCACAGACGAACCGTCTGACCTGAGAGCACGAATTTTCAGCAGAAAATCAAAACCAAACCATTCAGCCGAGACCTAACCTAATCTAATCCAATGGCTAGATTTCGAGTTTTCATTGGTTAGTCGACGAACCAAAATTTTTTTTCTCAATTTAGTCATTTACCAAACCTTCACCTAAACCCAAACCCAAGAGTAAAATCACACCAACCCCTATGTGATTTGTACCCTCAAACCCAAACCACCCATCTCCACTATTTACAAGACATTCCTTCGCCAATGAGATGAACCTAAAGGCACCTTGAAGCACATTGATCTATCAAAGCAAGCAAGGCTAATGTTGCGAGACTCAACCCTTCACAACCTCGACATTGATTTGATGAGTTTCTCTTTTCCTTTCTCTCTTTTAAGTTTTGTTTTCATTACATTGAGGACAATGTAAAGTTTTAAGCTTGGGGGGGAATAGGAATTTGTATCTAGGATTTGCATTATAACTTCATATAGTTTGCATTTAGGTAAGTTAGGAACATGCTTAACAAGTTCTAATATCGTGAATTGAATGAAATATTTAGGGAGTTTTAGAAAACAATTTCGATTTGAATTGTGGGTCATCTAATTGATCGACTAGCTCCTGTGACCTCAGGAAAAGAGTAGGTATTGTATCATAATCTATCTTGATTGAGACTTAAATTTGATGATTTGATAAGTAGTATAAATGACTTGACCAATTAGAAATCGGTAAACCAAGGCAACCACCAATTGAATTAATTTCTAAACATTGTCAAGATCGATTCTACCGACCCAAATACATGTCAACTAACGAAATGAACACTAAGTCTAGAGTCGAACAACCGCTGTTTTCAAATATTAAAATTCGAAGATGTAAATACACACCCTTGTAAATAAATAAAAACACGTACAAAAAGGAGAACTAAAAAGCGATGCTTTGCCATGGACATTGCGAAAAGCTATAGGTTATTGTGGATAGAAGAACATCCATAAATCATGGGTAAGAAATAGAAAGGCTCATGATATAAAAAAAAAGTAAAAAAAAAATAAGGAAAACCTTGCAAATTAAATCCACTTTAATCTGGCTGACCTCTCCGCCGCGGGAAAAACGTCCTAAGCCCCGGGACAAATCTTAAAAGTGTCAACCCAAAAACTTAAGAATAGAATGGATGAGGAGTTGTACCCTTTTTTCGCCTTACTTTAGTTCGACTTCCAATGCGTTTTCGAAAATCAATAAAGCGGTTAAAGTATTCGAAGACTTTGTTGTGAAATAAATTATGACATGTTATTTTGTGTTGGTAGGGTGTGATCCCGGATCTCTTTGCCAAGTCAATTGTCAAACTTTGAAAAATCAACAAGTTTAGAATTTGAACAAGATAGGTTATGGACAATAGTTACAAACATCCAAAGTGTTTCACATGTGGGGTAAGCGTGGGTCGTTTGCGACAACTCGATTCAGTTTGAAAAAGATTTTAAAATTGTCTAAATGATTCAATCAAATCATGATATTGATGCATGTTAGGAATTTTCATAACTTGTAAGTCTCAAGTCATTGTTTTAGTTTAGAGCCAAACCATTCGTCTAAGATAAATATTTGCTTGAGGACAAGCAATCTTTAAGCTTGGGGGAATTATCAAACGGACCGTTTGGGAATTGAACTAAGCAGATTAAGTTGAAACCAGAAACCCTAGAATTTAGATTTGCTGATTATCTCCCGTTTAGTTCTAGTTTGACCTTGATTTTAGACTTAGGATTTGAACCCACCTTCGATTCTTTAAACACCCAAAATAGTTGAACTCGTCTAGCTAATTAATTAAAGTAAAAGACCAATATTCCAATACCGTCTCTGTGGTTCGACCCTTAGCTTTACTACGATAGATTAAATCAGGTAAAACAAGGTTATTTTGACTAGGTTTGCACCCGATCATTGTGCTCAAGTTCATGAAACTTACACTAGGATCAGAATTTTTTTTCCAATGTAAATAAAATTGACCCAAAATAGCTTTTTAACAACAAAACAAACACTAGGAAATAAAAAACGGATTGTTTGATTGCAACTTATTTTAATTTTAAAGTAAATGTAGCAGTAGGGGCAAAATTGGTAACTATTCACATAATATAGCATTTGTCTCAACAGATTTACAGCAACATATGTAGCATTTGTCTCAACAGATTTACAGCATATTGTATATCTAAAAGTTCACACTATATTGCTGGTGGGTTTCATGGAATTTTCGTATAAAGTTAGATAATGCTTCATACTATTTACATTATTTGTTTTTTTCCTGTTTCACTACTATGTTCGAAATGGATATATTGTGGTGTATAAATTTATTCACAACCTTCATTTCTTTGTGACTGCTGGAGATGATGAGAATGAACTTATACTGGCCAGTGTTCCTCAGGGCTTCACTAAGTTTGTCGCTCTTCTCCTCAGGTACACCAATTATTTCTTATTTATTTTATTCTTCTCCTTCTATACTTTAATATTTCTGTTGAACATGAAAAATCAATATGAATACTAAATTCTTTGGTCAAAGTGTGGTATGAGATTAATGGACAAAAATACCCTTGTCCTTGAGCTTCCTTTGATGAATCTTTTAAACAGGACAATGCATAAAAAAAATTTAGCATAGGTCCAACCTTTTTGGTTACATTAAATGAAAATTTTATACTGCATTTTATGGTGTGTTTCTAATTCAAATTATGAGTTGGCTACAATTTTTGTAACATTCTTTTTAATTGTACAAATTTGTAAAAAGGCTCTTCTTCTTTGATGTTCCTGTATAGTAAAGCAATATGTCCACCTCAGGAATGATGAGAAGAGGACCGCTCTTGAGAACGTCAACTTGATTCTCCTTTGCATTTATGAAATCATGGATGGCGGGTGATGTACTCCTGACCAGTTTTTTAGCCGATCTTATTGTTGGAATAATTTAGTTTTGTGACTCTGGTTTTGAAACTTGTGCATTTCTACAATTTATTGAACTTTGTTTAAAAATTGGTATGTAAGGTCATGATTATAAGGACTCTGGTTCTCTTTTTTGTGAAGATTATGAGTAAATTTAAGCAAAAATAAGAACTGGGTGAGAAACATATTAAAGTCTTATTTGCACATATCAGAGTTTTGTAGCCTAATTGGGGGAGAGTGTTGCCTATTATTTAATTCTTTTTTTCAGGTTATCAGAGATCACTACATAAGTCAATTTTAATGGTTTTCTTTTACAATTTATTTGTTTATGATTAATACTGTTTTATATAGGTATTCCCATCTGTCAATCCTATGTACTAGGGCAGCTGAGTAAGGTTGATTGCATTGTATATACCTTGGGTACTTCTGTTTGTCCATCACTGGTACTCTACTATATCAATTTGATTTGCTGTGAATTGCTTTCATTTATGCTTAATTGGGTCTAACCAAGGTAGTATTAAGGGGCTGCGTTGAGGCTCCAACTTAATGTATATGCCATGGAAAAAAAATATATGCTTGCATCAAAGCCATACTGTTTATTAGCTATAAAATAAGTTCTTTTGTTTTATTGAAGTGCTATATATGGCATAAACTAATAGTAACGGTACTATATAGGTTCTACAGGGATTGGGGAGAGAATCTCGTGAAGATCCATCCCTAAGGTACAATTTTGGTTTGTCTTTATACACACAAAAGCAAAGTTAAAAAAAAACAAATCTGACAATTATAATAGAATATATATTGAATTTTTAATTTTGATTGTGTATTATACATGGTATTGATAAAAAAGCTCTGATGTATTTGAGTGCTGCCTTGTTGTGGATTATGTGGACCAATAGAAATTAAAATTATTTTGATAACTAGCTACTGCATCGCGCTTCGCGCGATGTAAGATTAATCCTTAAGCTTAATTTAAATATAAAGTAAGATCATAAATTTGAAAGCAAGCTTTTTTCTTAGTCATTTGTTATCACATGCATGCTTTATCTTGTTCAAAGAATTAAGAAATGTAACTATATGGCAACGCAAGATGACAAAATCGGACTGCACTTTGACGAATGAAAAGTCTTGAGCTGTGCAATTTTCTTGTTGTGGTCTTGTTATTAGCCAACAAAGTAGTCCAGAGGGTGAAAAACGACAGCATGTCGCACTGACATTATCTGTCATCAAATTCCAATGTACCAAAAAACAATCAACCATAACTTGTCATATCATAAAAAGAAATTATGTTATCATCTAAACAACCCAATTATACAGACAACAACAATTTTAAAGCGAACAGAGTAAATTTACATAATAAATAGAGGCAAAAAAAATAATGTGCCTTTTTTTATAAAGCAACCACCAAACAGAAAGTGCAAACTAAAGCCAATTTAAGAACCGCTGCACCTTTTAATATACCTATTTAATATATCCTAATATGCATTATTTATTTATTTTACAAAAATAAGAGAATAAAGAATAATGGTGTCTTCTATTTTGTCACTATAACAAAATCTGTTTATGTTCACCATCCAAAATGGTATTAGCTGAATATTCCAATTAGATTGAGATGAAATACCAACTAAATTTCTCAGCACAAATTGCTTGCTTTGAATAGCTAACGCTGATCTTATATAATATTGTTCTATCATAGATAACTTCTATCTACCAAAAAAGAATTACTTGGAATTTGAGGCATTGCTTCAGTCCTAAATTGGTGCCTAGTGCCTACCATCAGCACTTGCAGCCTATGAAAAGACCAAGTTTTCTGTACGGAAACAACGCAAAACAAAAGCATGAATAATCAACATGTTTTGTAATTAAGAAATGATATAAACCTGATTACAGCAAACAAATTGGGCAACATTCAGTTTTATACTCTAAAAATTTTTGGAGTAAATCAAGAACAAAATTACCAAAATGATGCAAGATTTTGAATCGATGTTCTGCAACACGACATTGTAATTGTAATATGTAAGAATTCACATGCATGACTATAATGTAAAAAAAACACACACACACACAATACCTCATGTAAGCCATTTGCCAGACTATCTTAAAATCGCATAGAGTTATTTCTCTATTGAACAGATTGTTCATACCAAATCACCTACAAAACATGGAATGCAATTAGGAGGAAAGTACCCACAAACAATTGTACTTTATCATATTATATCCTACACATATACAATACATATATTGATATATCAGTGTGGGATTTAATACTGAAACCAACCCTTTCGCACAGAAAAATAAAAAATAGAGGACGAAAAGAAATACCTGCCAGATGCAGCGATACTGGCACTGCTGTACTGTTGCTCACACAGTGCCATAACACAAATGAATTAATTATTCTAAATGCCAAACAAAAATACAATTTGATTCTGTTTTTTTTTTTTGTATAGATGATTCAATCTGTGATAGATATATAGATAATTCTAAATGTGAAATAAATGTATAGATTATTCAATATCTGAACAATATAAAGTATAAATAATATTGAATTTACCTCATCTAGTTCTAACCAACAAATTATGCACCCTTTTTGAATTGTGAAAGAAAATAGTCCTGAAATACCTCTGGTGAAAAACCAAGCAAAAAGCACACAATAAATTAACACAAAAAAAATGAAATCTAGAAGTGAAGCATCAGTAAAGGATACATGTTGAATCGCTTTTGCGGTTAAAGATAACCTAAGGAGAAGGATTATTTATTTTGATTTTATAAAATACTATTACATTCTAAATTTTTTCTTGAAAAAATTATTTACTTAGTGTTGTTGTATGTATTGTTTAAATTATTCATAAGACCCTTAACTGCCAGATATAAAAAAGTTGTTGCATGTAATACCCAAACCAAAAATAACTCAGGAGGTTAATTAAAGATGAAAATATAATCCGTCTAATATTCAATAGTTCAATGCTATATACAGAACAATGTTTTAATGGTCACAAAGGAATGACATGCTTGAACCCTACTTTATTGGATATGAGAAGTCTTTTATCTGTCGATTTCTCTACTTGATGTGAGAATTCCCTGTGCAACTGTAGGCCACAAGATCAAGGGCTCACTTGCAAAAGGGAGAAATTTTTTGAGAGAAAATGAAAAAGAAATATCTACCTAATATTGACCTCAAGGCTACACATGTACACTGGCCATGCAACATCTTGCAAATGCTAATCTCCGCAATCATGTAGCATGTACCTCTCTAAGCAAACTACAAAAATGTTCTTGTAGAAGTATTTTGACTCAATTAGTGATTGTTGTACTAAAACAAAATAAAATGAAATGGAACTATATGTTAGCTTGATGGTTATAGGAATTGAAGAGATTTTTTGTTCGTTCTGAACCTAACAAAATTAATTTTGACCATAGTGTTTTTGGAAAATAGTAAAGGCCAGATTGACTGCAGAGTAGCGAATTTGTAAAACAGAAAAAATAGTTCTGTCAGTACATCCCTTCTTTGTTGCTGCCGTTGTAAAACACTCTTTGAGATACTGCCAAATAATTTAATAACTGATTTTTATGCAGTGCCATATCAAATAGCATATTAGAATAAGATTATTGATGCCGAAGAATGTCAACAATATGACCGAACACTTACAATGCAGACTAATCCAGCCAAAAATACATTGAATGAAACCAGTGCGAAGGGAGACTAAAAGCTAACCTGAACAAAATCCAACACAACCAAAACCAAGGGAATGATAGGGTGTGAACATGGCACGATCTGTCATAAAAAACAAAAATGACAATAAAATTAACTTTTCATAAATAAAAAGCAAGAAAGGGAAGGGTACAAGAGGAGACAAATTAAATACAGAAATTTTATATTGATTAGCAATGGCCAACGATGCTACTCGAAATTCTATCTAAAGACTGCCTTTCAATCAAAATTATGCTAAATAAATTTACCTTCAAACTCCCTAATCAAGATGCAAGACCTGACAGATAATTAATTTTCTAACATGCAACCTAGAACCATTCAAATATGGATAGCAGCATATGCAAGCTACTACCATGATAAGATGGAAACTGAGGAGCATAGGGGCTTCAATTAAATCAATCTCTTCATAAAGCTGCAAATATCTAAATAATAATACCAATTTAAAAGAGAACACCCAAAAAGAAAATAAAATTAAAATTGGATGACCAAAAAGTTTGAATATGTTAAAATTGCACAGAAAAATTTACTAAAGAAACATATGAATAGTTGTAAACCAAGCATAATGATTGTGGCATCAAAAGACCAAATCAACTTGTAGGCCTAAACTGGCATATTAAGCCAAATGATTTCTAAAATATCCTATAATGGTGTAGTTTGAATTGAAATCTAAAAATATATTCTGTAATTAATAATTACAATAATATCAAAATCTAGTTTATTGACCTTTTAGAATCAAATGTGTTTTAACAGTGTTATATGATAATGGATCGGAAACCATTGCTATCTGGATCAACCCAAAAAAAAAAAAAAAATTAGGTTAGAGGATGATATTCACTATCCTTGAACATGTGTATCAATTTGAACACGGTCAATGTTGTTGAAACCAAAATTAATTAAGGTGTACCTAAAGTTCAATAGAAGCAAATTCAATTAGCAAGAGATTGTATAATGAATAATTTGATCTACAAAACATTCCATGAAGTATATTGGCTAACTCAAGTTTATTATCGGCATACCAAAGCTGATTATACATTGACAGAAATACTGTAATATACATATGAGGAAAATTTCAATCAGCACCATACAAATTATCAAAACCAAAAAGTTCACTACTACAAATTTAGCCTACTACAACTGTTAAAATAATTACTTCTGCAACTGTACTAATAAGTTGCTAATCCCGGAGTTGCTAAAGAGATAATAACAGTTGCTAAAATAATGACCGTTATTACCTAAAAACAGTTGCAGAAAACTAGACATCAATGACTGTTATTTAATAAAAGCAGTTGCACAAAAGATTTCTATGACTGTTATTTCATAAAAATCGGTCGTAAAAGGTTGTTCTTTTTCTTTTGCATTTTGCTGTCCGTACCTGCCATAAGATTAACTGGCTAATAACAGTCACTAATCACTATTCTTTATTTATTTTTTTCTTGCATTTTGTTGTCCGTACCTACTTGGCAATATCGATTATCAAATAGAACCCCGCGTATTTTACCATAATTAAAACATAAGCAATAAACAATTGACAAGCCAATTAATTTCAATTAAACTACAGGAGAAGTAGAATAATAGAAGAAAAAAATATTAAATCAATTAGCTCACCAAAACAGCAACTAGCAAAAATACAATCTGAGTTACAATTCTCCTCCTAACGCGCTCTTACCCATTTCCTTCTTTCGTACAAAAAAAAAAAAAGTTAAAAAAACAAGAAAGAAAAAAAATATATTGTCTCTCTATTTCTTCAAATGCATCTCCGCATCTCCGCACTCCCTGTTTCCCGTTGGCTTTGGACACGACGAAGAGGCGACGCAGCCTCGGTTGGAAATCTCCTCTTCTTCAATGCAACAATGGCCTGATCAGAGCTGCCAGTGCATGCTTGCATTCGACCTCACATCCAACGCTCTCCGCCAAATCTATGTCACTCCTTCCAGTGCCTTCATCAATTTCACCAACCACGACGTCACCACCACCCAATCCCGTAGTGCGTGCACCCCAGCACTACCACCCGACGGAGTTGATTTGATTCTGGTGAAGTCATCATCTGATTTGGCCATGGGACTTCTTTGAAGCACAACCATACAAAAAAAGAAATCAATATTACTCAACAATTCTGAACCTTTTTAAAAAAAAATTTAAAAGTACCCAAAAATACAAATTAATAATAACTCTTTCATCTTTTTTGCGGGCAAACAAAAATAAAGAAATATAAGGGCAAAGAGAGAGAACTAACTCTGAAATAAGGCATTTGTTGCCAACTCAAAAGGAGGGTGGATGTCAGGGTGGCCTGAGCAGTGTTGCCAGCACATGCTCCTCCCAAATACTCGCTGCTCCTTTCAGCGCCTTCATCGATTCCGCTGACCGCGACGTCGCCACCTCCGAGCCCTCCTTTGATGCAAACCGCACTGCCCGATCCCGCTATCCGTGCACATTGTGATCCTCTTCTCGACCTTAGGCTTCTTCTCCGCCTTCTTCTTCTCTCCCTACTCCTCCGCAACCAATGTCTTCTTCTCAGCCTTATGCGCCGTTGCTACTTCTCGAAGAGAGTTGATCACAAAGAGAAGAGATTCGATTCGAAGGAGGGTCCGGGAATGGAATTGAGGCTAGGGAATGATAAAACCTAGATTGTGTTATGTGGGGAGAGAAAGAGAGGCTAGGGCGGCGCATTTAGAAAATATCATCTTGATTTCTGATTGGTCAACTGTATTAGGTGCGGATTTCAGAGGTGGCACGGATCTGGACGTTGTTGTAAATTAATAGAGAGACAATTGGAAGGTTGGGATTAGAGAGAGTGGGCGCTGCGGCATTGTATATTGTGTATTGTGTTTGTGTGGATGGTCGGTATCTTCTTGTACAATTCAAATCTCCTTTGCAATTAGACCCTTCGGATTCAATATCAACGAACATTGATATTATATAAACTTTAAGCACATCAGCACATCAGCACAATGATATATTTTTTTTATTGATGATACGTTAACTTCAACAAATTGACCAATTATATCTCTTATAGATATAATATTAAGTATTTTATTAATCTATTGAATTGCACTATGGCATAATTTTGTCGTGTATTGTTCAATTAATGGGAAATTCTACCGTGAGGGGAAATTTAAAATCGGACTTGAATCCAAATCATTCATACAAAACATCAATATATATATATTTGACAATTGTTGTGACAAAATTTATAAGCAAGTTTGTCATTTAATTCTACTTTGATATTGCTAAAAATTTTTAAGCTAATTAAAAAGTTACTATTGTTAAAAGGAACAAAATATATCGAGCGAAGCACGATCAAAGCGCTAGTTAGTATAAAAGAGTAACATGAAATATTAATGTAAACTTAAAATTAGATATTATATACTTAAATATTAAGGGGCCGTTTGTTTGTAACTTAAAGGTTGCATAACTTAAATTAAGCATCCTTAAGTCACCAAACACCTCTTACATAAGACGCTTTAAGGGTGCATAAGTTATGCACCGGTCTCTTTATTTTTTTTTCCATCAAAACCCCTTAGAAATAATTAATAATAATATTTAATAATTAATAAATATTTAATAAATAATAATTAATAATATTTAACAAGTAATATTAATTATTAATAATATTTTGTAATAATAATAATAATTAATTAAAAAAGTAATCAATAATATTTTTCATTATTAAATAATAAAATTGATTTATTATCATCATTAATAATTAATTTTTATAATAATTAATAATTAACAAAAAATTAATAAATACTAATATTTAATAAGTAACAATAATTATTAAAAAAATCATAATTAATAATAAATATTAATTATTGTAATTAGTAATTAATAATATTTACCAAGTAATTAATATAAACAGTTATAGATGGCTAGAAAAAATGTTCTTACTAAAAAAGGCTGGATAATTCTGCAACTGTTATTAAACAAAACAGTCAAAGATGGCTAGAAAAATGTTCTTACTATCATTATTAAATATAAACAGTTGTAAAAGGTTGGAACCCACTTGTCAGTCCTCAATTCGTCCAAATAATTAGGCAATATTTACAGCGACTTGTTATTTTAAATTAACAGTCATTAAAGCTTTTGTGACTGTTATTTAATATTAACAGTCACAATGTTTCTAGAAAATTGTTTTCGTCTTTTCTCACGATTGACATTAACAACTGTTTTTATTTAAAATAGTAGTAAAGATATGAACTTTATATTATGACAATGTCATAGATTTAGTAAGTGACTGTTTTTATAAAGAACGGTTGCTAATCCAGAGTTGCAAAAACCCTTTTCTGTGATAGTGGTTGGTACATCGGAAAAAAAAAATGCAAAGACTAAACACACACAAATGCTTATTAATGCAAGTGACCATTCAATGACTTGTAAAAGTACCTCCTAAAAACAGATACGCCTTGAAAATAAAAAGAGGCAAATAAGAAAAATTAAAGAGAGAGAATACAAAAGTACAACTGAAATAGACCCAATTTTTTTTTTCTACTTTCCCTGTTTAATGCTAAGATACAACTTCAACTGAAAAATTGCATAAGAAAATAGAATCGAAAGGTGAATAAACAGAAATTAATGAGCAAACAGCTCAAATAAGAGCAACAAAAGCAAAAAAGAAAACTAAATCGGATCAAACAGAAGAACCAACCTGATATGGAGGAAAAGAGGACAATCGAGCACCTCTTCAAAAATCAACACAGAAAGTCACACCTGCAACCTGCATCTCCTTTTGGTCCTCAAACTACCAACATCTTCATAAGTCCAAACACCCAACCATGGAAGCTGCAAGGGAACGAAAAGCAAAAGAAATCAGCTCAAAATCGAGTGAAATTACAAAATTGCATAGAGAAATCAAGCTTTCAGAAACCTAAGCTCGCAGCCCTAAACTGATGAGAATCCACCTTGACAAATAGACGAAGAAAAGGAGATCGCTTGCCAAGGAGAGGCTATAGGCACTCAGTTTTTGGTCAGGACATACAAAGACAAAGAGAATGTAAAAATTCAACAGAAATGAAAGTAAGACAGACCTGGCCAAAGAGGAGATCAGAATCGGTACCCTTTGGCACCACGAATGTCTTCGAAAGGGATCTGTATGGACTCCTTCATAAGGCGAGAAGATAGAGGAGAAGCTCATTCTACCATTTATCTGTGCATAAATGTCGAGACATGCGCAATAATATGCTGTAGCACGGAGAAAAAGAAGAAGAGGAAGGGTCTAGAATCGTTCAGTGGAGAGTTCGAGAGAGAGAGGAAGAGGCGAAAGAGAGAGGCAGCAGAAGATGCGCTAAAAAGAGAAGAAGAGGAGAAAGCCTAGACCTAAGAGAGAGATGCACTATGGACGAAGCTTCGTGGAAGCAGCGGAAAAGGCAGCGACAAAGTTAGTGGAGACGAAGGGTTTAGATTCAATTCAGAAACAGTAACACAACCGTTGCGATTCGATTTCTTTCTACAGTGAAATGAGGCTTTGAAATTGAAGTATCTATAATGCTAATCTCCAGCCTTTTAATGCAATTTGTGCAGCAGTTATTAGATTGATGAAGTATTGGAAAATGACGTGGCCCGATAATGTGGAGACCAGCATTTGGAGTTTGAAACCCCTTGTGGAGGCTCTCCCTGGATAGCTTGTAGGGTCATGTAGGGTCAGAGGAGGCAGAGATGGGTGCTATGGAGACACTGATACTGTCTCAGGAAAGAGGTGTTGCTAAGAAGTTGGAGCCGGCTTTGACAGGATGCTTGGTGGGGTGATGGAAGATTTTAATGTGTTTTGAATTTTTCTGCTACTTATTCTTGTTTCTATATTTGACATTGAAACTTTAATTGTCTGTGTTTGTAATTTTAGTATAATTTTTTAGATAATAGTGCTGCGCCAGTACATTATAAGGAGTACTGGCACATGCAGAAAAAATAAGAGGTATGGATTGGCAAATTTGCTAACTATTTGTTCTTGTAATCAGGTAAACTTTTCTTTAACGAAGAGTGGTGGTTTTCAACACTTATTTCAAAATAATAATAATGCATTATAAATTATATTTATGCTAAATTTTATTCAGGTTTCTGTCGATTCCATTTGTTATTTGAAAGCTGGGGAAATTTTTGACCCAAAATCATTAATTAAGGCCTTAACGGATTTAATATGTATAATTGCCGCCAGACCTGTTAAGTATCCCGCGAAGATCTCATGAGCTCTTCTAAGTATAGTTCCAAGGGTAATTTTCTTCCTCTTTTTTCTGTTCATTTTTTTATAAGTACTATTATTATTTTTAAAACATTTTTATTTTGAAAAGTTAATGTTCGATTAGAAAATTGTTTCTTCTATTTGCGTTGACGTTAACATTGACATTGAAATTTATTCGCGAATAGAATGTCTGAGCTAATGTCATACATATTGCAATGCTAACCTTAATTATATACCAAATGGAGCCATTGAAGCAGCCAACAAAAATGTGACACTATTAGAAGCATATGTAAATGATGTGTTGCAATTATAAAATTATTTAAAAAAAAGGACCGAACAACTTTTAGTAAAGCATATTACTAAGAAATTGCAAATATTAAAAGTCATATTTCCATTAAGAAATTGCAAATATAAGATCACTATTGATTAATTTAGTAAAGCTTTAAACATTTCAAATACAAAGACAAACATAAGAGCATCTTATAATACATAATTCCAATAAACAAATTTTTCATTTGTACTATCTCTAGGTATAATTCTACCATCAAAGAGAATAAATATGAACAACATACCGTGCCAAATAATATTTTTATTTTTACATATAATATGTCCGCCCACACATTGGGTGGGCACTGCTGCTAGTATTATACTATAGATAGATATATTTTATTTAAGGCTAATTTTTTTGTATATTCTCCAACTCTTTTTTATTTGTTTATTTCTTCTTCTACCACAGATAATAAACTATGATTATTTTATAAGAAAACTGAAAATTAATGTTGAATTAAACTGGTATGACAAAAATACCCTTGAACATTCGTCCCGCAGTGGTTGAACATTCTTCTTCTGAAATACTCGTTATTATCCAATACTAATATTTGGTACCGCATTTTACCATTCCTTTATGGCGATCGACCCGCCCATCCAAAGTTGACAAAATCTCATGTATCATTTGCAAAGTTAAATCTAATAAATCCGGTTGTGACAAGCTTGACTTTAGTGAGATAATATATGCCAAATTGGACACCAGCCCAAGTCCAATTAGCAATACCTATGTTTCAGGTCATTTTGTGCAAATGGATTTGAGTAGCGCTGGATCAGAGATAACACCATTCAAGTGTCGTATATCTTTAATTAACCGTAACAATCCAACCAACAAACTGGGGCTCGATACAATTTCGAATCCAATCAGTGCAGGAAGAATGTTCAAGGGGCATTTATGTCATATCAGTTTATTCAAAATTAATTTTCAATTTTCTTATAAGATAATTATAGTTTATTATGTGTGGTTAAGTTGAAGAGTAAATAAGAAATCATCTAAAAGACTTTAGTGGCAAACAAAATATACACAAGAATAGAGGGAGAAATAAACAAATAAGAAAGAGTTGGAGGGCATACAAAAAATTAAGTCTTTATTTAATTACAGTTAACACGGAAAAAGCCAGGCGTATATTAACAGAAATTAGTCTGATCATAATATATTGTCAAATTGTCTAGAGAATTGTAGAAAAATAGTGTGCATAAAAATCCGCGTAGTTCAAGATTCTGTGTATATTTGTGTAACATAATTGAAGGATGTTAACAGTAAACAGATACTTATTCACTAACCAGGGCGAAGCTACGGTCTCAATGGTTAGTCCAGGAGTACCCATCTAAAATTTCGGATCACCAAAGCATAAAAGTGGGTTCAATTTTAATTCGGATCAATTCCTGGAAAAAGCAATGGCATGTTTCTTTGATGTTAGAAAAATATATAAAGTATTTGTATATAGTAGTATTGGAAATTCATTACATCAAATATAAAATTAAAGTTTGTTCCGTAATAAATGCGATAATTAGAAATTTACAATAGAATAGGGCATTAAATCACTGTCAAGTTGCAAATCAAGCAAAGAAATTATTGTTGTATTATTTAATCTGACCATTTGATAATTTGATTATGCAATTTTAGATGAGGCCGCAAGCCAATCTACTGATTTCTTTCGATCGGGTTTGAGATGGATGGAGAGAGACCGTGAGAAAGTTTCAGAAAAATCCTTTGTGATGCTGGTGAGTGCTGCCTTTATCTTCTTCTTCTTCAGATCCATCTTCGGCAAATCACTGATAACCGTCACCACGTCGTGCTTCGCCTCTCTTCCCCACGTCCGACCTCTCCACCATGCCCTACCATAGCTGATTTCCTTCTCCTTCCGCTTTTTCCGGTTTCGCCTCGTCTCTCTCTCTCAGTCGCCAACTTGCCTCGCTGCCAGGTATGGTTTTCTCTTCTCCTCTCACAGTCTCAACCTTTGTACAACCAGTTCTAATTTCTGTTACCGAGCTCAGGTTCATTTTTTTGTTTTTTGTTTACTGAACTTTAATCCAAGAATATTTGGTGAAAATAGCTGAAAAGGTTTATTTGGATACAGAAATTATAAGTGCCATCGGCGAATATATAATCCCAGCCATCGCTAAATACAAAGTGAACATATATAGCAAATAAGGTGAACATATAGACGATCTAAGTGAACACTTACAAACAAATAAGTGTTGTCATTAGTTATTCAGAAGTTTACATGCATATTCAACTTATTTTCATTGAACTTATTTGTTTGTATGTGTTCACTTAGATTGTCTATATGTTCACTTTGTTTTCGTATATATTCACTTTATATTCAGCGATGGCAGGAATGGCAAAACTGCAAATGACAGTAATCAATTTCCATTTGGATAAGCTTTTCAGAACTGAAAATCATAACAGCAACAGCATATGTTCTGATTCGGCCATTTTTGACTTAGTTCGGGTTACATGTACAATAATTTCCAATGGTTATGAGAAGATTTTTTATTAAATAGCTAAATATAATATAATTTATGTTAGATACGGTGAAGCATAGAATAAGCATTTATTTAAGAATTTGTGAAAATTTATTCCATTACTGAAGCCACCTCCTTTTATTATTTTCAATCCCATCCATTTATATTGTGCCGGTCCAATGAAATACTAAGGCTTTGTTTGGATAATGCGTGGGAAAAAAAAAGAAATATTGGAAAGTGTATAACTTTGTGAAGAGTTTGAATTGTTTATAATAAATTTATTCTCTTATTCCTTCTTCTCTTCTTTCCAAATGAAATCCAAACGGAGCGTAAAATGCACCAATTGCCTTGTAGTTAACTGAGCTTATAGCCTTATACCAAAGCAATCTCACTTACTGTTGCTATTTTGCATTTGCATTTACCTTGTTGGATTGAACAAAATTCACTTATTTATGATTTTCGTAGATAAGCAAGCTGCAAAAGCACAGGTTACTTATTTTTTTTACCTGTCTTTTCTGTTGTACAATTCATTTTAGCTTTGTAAAATGTTTTGGTATTCTTTTTTTCAAGTACTTTGAGGCTTGAGCATTAGTTAGTTTGATCAAGCTTAGAAACTGGACTGACCAACTCTTTAAACCTCACACTTTACTGGTATCACTAAGTACTGTTATTTATTACTCGGTTATCTATATATAGCTCATGCTCGATCTGTTGGCTTGTTAATACAAATTGCATTTGTTTCATGAAATGTCTTTGCTTTAATACCATTTGACTCCATTTTGGTGTTTCTTCTAAGAAATATAATGGTAGAAAAAAATTCAATTGTAGGACTCTATATTGTCACATGCTTTTTTTTTTTAAATATACTTTGATTTTGTCTTTCTTATTTTCCCAATTCGATTTGCATTACTTTTTTAGGTGGCTGAAATCAGGAGGGGTAAAAGGAATATGCAAGAGCTACAGATTGGGTGAAAAGAAGGTAACAAGAAATGTCACATATTCTAATTTAGAGCCTAGCATAGCTGTTCAAATAATCATAACTTTTAGTTACATTCAAACTTAAAACTAAATATTTTAAAAAAAAATTTTGCTATTTTTTTCGAATTTTTTAAAACCTATCATTTTTTTATTTTTTTATTATTAATTGGTACCCAAAAAAAGTTTTAGAAAAGTTGAAAAAAAATAATAAACGAATTGACAGGTATAAGAGAAGGCGACATGGAACAACACCGAATTGACAGGTAAATGGAATATAATTGTAAATTAAATAAGATGCTGACAGGTATAAGAGAAGGCGACATGGAACAGCACCGAACAGCACCAAATTTTCATATTTAAATTAAATATCGCTACCAAAGATAAGAGAAAGCGACATGGAACAGCACCGAATTGACCTCAAACTTAAGCCTTCGTACAACCAAAAAGCTTGCTTTGAATAATCAACTGAGCTTACTGTTTGTTTTGTAGGAAAGTCCATCACATGGGCGGCAGGGCTGTCAAACGTGGTATGTGGCAACGGAATAGGTCGTTTCGTTTGCCGTGCCACAAATGAAACGGCACAATTTCAGTGTTTCGTTTGTCGTTTTATTTACCATTTCGCTAAACGGCATGTACAAAATATACGATTTCAATAAACGACATGTGCTATTCCGTTCCACTATCCATTTCGTTTGCCGTTCCATTATCGAAACGTCACAATTTTAGCTGCCACTTACCGTTAACGTGACGGCATAACGGCGAAACGGTTGCCGTTGACATCCTACATGGGCACATGGCTGGCTTTTATAAAAGACACAAATGTCCCTGATAATTTTAAAAAAGACAAAAGAGTCTTTGAAATAAAAAAAAAACACAACTATAGCGGTAATAGTAGTACCGTTATAACTCAGTCCTATAGCGGTAATGCAATTATCGCTATAGGGGACTATAGCGGCATTGCTATTACCGCTATAGACTTTTTTTCGGTCTGACATTTTTTCTTTTATCCTTTTTCGGACTGACAACTCTGTTGAGGTTTTGTTTTTTTGCACTATAGGGGCGTTGCTATTGCCGCTATAGTGGTTTTTTTTTTTTTTTGGATGACACCTCTGTGAGGGGCCGTGTATAACTTTAGAAAAACAGAGGTGATGATTCTTGGTGTGCACATGTTACACGTCGACTTTAATAGACCGCTGGGATGTAAGCTTTTGTTGTGGCCCAGTTTCTGATGCTACGAGTATAAACAAGATGTAACTTCGTTACTTGGACTTTCTTTTATTTTTATTTTTTTTTGGATAACAGCACCCTTTCGCTACTTGATTAAGTTGGCTAGCTAGCTTGTCTTGAAATAGCTACTAAAGCAATAGATTAATAAAACAGGTGTCCCGAAATCAAAGACGTACAATCCTTAACACTACTCGTGATTATTATTGGTCGAACTATTTTTGTCGGACCTATATATTCCATATTTGATGGTTCCATTTTTTTTTGACGAAAGTGGCTTTGCACTTTCCTTTTTTACTTTTTTTTTTTTTTTGGCGTAAGGGACAATAAAATAACCGCAATTGTCATTTGAATTTCTCTACAAAAAATAAATTACTTATTTATACGACTAGAAAAATATTAAATTGGAGATATGTCGTCACAAAAAGGCTATTTGGAGATATGTCGTCACAAAAAGAACAACAAGAATTATTTTAATAAGTCATCTCAAAACAACTAATCAAGGTTTTAAAATGCGATTTGTGCGGTTTAGCAGTTGGATGGTGATTTAGTGTTTATCGGTGACAAAACGGTGATAAAACGGAAAAAAACGGTGATATACAACGAATAAACGATTATGCGGTGTGAACAAAAATCTAAATAAAACGGCGTAAAACGAAAAAACGCAGTTTTTTAAAAGCTTGCAACTAATTGATTTTATGCTACTACATTAATTTAAAATTTAAAATTTCAAAAAATTTTAATTTAAAATTTAATTATTATCAACTTTTGTATTGTCATTTTTTCAGAAAATTTTAAAATTTGAAATTTGAAAATTCAAAATTTGAATTTCTAAAATTTCAATTTTCAAAATTTTAAATTTCATATTAAACAATTGGAAATTGTGAATTTAAAATTTAATATTTTCTAATTTTAAATTAAATAAATTGAAATTGTGAATTTCTTGTTTAAAATTTGAAATTTTTATATTTCAAAGACAAATTTTATATTTCAGAATTTTGACATAGAATGGATCTTTTTTTTTTAATAACTTTACATTGCTTAGGGATATTTTAGATATTTTTAGAAAGCATGATATAAATTAGAGAGACGATTTTCAAATTAAATTTCTTTTAGAAAAAACTGTGAAATCCTGTAATTTCAATAAACATTATTTTAAGGGAAAATTTTTTCTGTACCCCTCAAAAATAAGGAAATGGAGTATTTGCCCTCCAAAATTCAATCTTTTTTATTTTACCCCCCAAAATCATGGATTAGTTTTGGAAAATGCCACTACCGTCCTTTTTCTATAATATTTAACATTAAAATAATAAAACTTAAAATCTATGACTATTGTACCCCCATCCATTATAATCGATCGGGTCGATTTACGAACCCAAATAGATTATAATCGATTGAATCGACGAACCCAGACCCAGTCTCCTTCTCAAGCTCTTCTTTTTCTCTTGCTTCTCTCGCTTGCATGATGAACCCTAGGCGCATCCTTCGACCACCAGTGAAGTCTAGCACTTATGAACCCCTAATTCTCAGTTTGTCTCGCTTCTCTCAAGCTCTCTGAACACTAATTTTTTCATCTCCCCGCACGATCTTCATCCTTCGACCACCAGCGAAGTCGTCATTCGAGCATGTCGGAATCCATCTCGCCTTCAGCGTCGGCGAGCGTTGCCTCCCAACGAAGTCGAAGTGAAAGTTTGCTTCTCGTGCAATGCCCGGACTGTGGTGTCGCCGTGAAGACGTTATGAGTAGAATAACATCGAATCCAAGGAGGTTGTTCTACAGATGCTCAAACAAAGTAAATTGATGCTATTAGTTAAGTTGCAATTGAGATTTGGGTACTTTCCGATTCTAACTTGTGTGTTGTCGAGTAATTAGGGTGATAGATTTCTTGAGAAGCCTTGGTCTGATATTGTTTACCAGTAAATAGAGAGAGAGGGAGAAATACGAGTTTGGGACAATTCAATTGAATGAATGTTTTTCAGTACCTTTTCTTTACATGTATCTCCTATACATCGCTATCCTATAAGCTTCTATTTTTGTGTTCTGTTATTAATTGTTGCTATTAGTGATTGAAATTATGAGAAATCCATGTATTACACACTTAACATGAAATTTACTAGAGATTGTTGCCTAATTTATTTGATGTAGAAACATTGTTGTCTAATTTTATTTTAAGATTCTTCTCTCTTTTTTTCCAAAAAGAATAATAGGGTTTAGATGTTTGGCTTAGGATTTTAGATGTTTGGATGATATGTATGTAATTCCTATGAGATACTATTTGGATCAGGTGTAGCTCTTAGGATATTAAATGTTTGGATGATATGTATGTAATTTCTATTAGATACTGTTTGGAATGCATCTCATTTTGTACTTGACAATGTAAGTCATGTATAATGCATCTCACATGTCTTGTTATTATTCACTAAATGTACGAATAATATCTATGCCTATTGTCTCTCAAGCATAATGCAATTAATTATACGTTCACATATTAGTTCCCAAAATAGTTCACAAAATCTATACGTTCTGCTCCCGCATAATGAACCCCAAAATACTATACAGAAGTAATGAACCTCAAAATACTAACTGAGCACAGACTTGGAACTCACTGTAAAAGCTGCCAACCCATTGGAGATGTGCTCTATTTTAACCCATTTGAGCCTATACCAGTCTAATGCCAGTTTGAGTCTGTACCAGTTTAATGCCAGGCAGCACATCAAATCAAACCAAATCAAAAGTACATAAAAAATGACAATGCTCTAACGAAATTGTGCTATATTTTACAATGCATCGGTAGTACATAAAAAATCATCAAAATGACCCGTCAATACATCAAATTGCAGCAATTCAATAGTTTTTTTTTTCCAGCAAAGCAATTACATCAAAATGACACGAAATAAATAAACACATCAAATTGCACCAATACTCCCCTTCAGCCTCTACATTCGTACTTCTATCGATTAGATAAAAATCTGCATTTATTCCAGCTTCAAGTTAAACACAAAACTGGGATATCCACTCAGCAAATCAATATCACAAAGTGGGATGTATAAATCTAAAAAAATTGTGCACATAGCCTCATTCTGAACATAGAAGTCTAATTTATTATTCATGATATTACAGAATTAAAAGGTAAAAAAAAATATGGTATCATAAATCTAATTGAAAGATATCCCAAAATTTTAATATCCCAAAATTTTAATAAACTGTTGCAACTCTAAGCATAAACCCCAAAAAGCTGATTTGTCAGCAACTCATAGCAGGATCAAGCTCAAAATCAATTAGTCAAGGTGGTATATTTACCTGTATCCAACCTATTATTTAAGGTAGATTCCATCATAACAATGGAAACTAACAAACCTGATAATACAACCGTGCATTGTGATACATAACCAAAAAATGCTAAATACAAATTTTCCATAGACCAAAAATCGAAAAAAAAGAGAGAGATACCTGATTTGATCGAAACCCTAGACGTCCGAGAGAAGAGTTGCTACTAGAGATAAGTCCTGGGGCGAAGAGATTGAGCAAATACGCAGGCCAGAGGATGGTACGGCCGAGAGAAGAGTTGCTACTAGATCGTGCGAGAGAGAAGTGCGCTATGGTTTATGGCTGATTGTGCGAGAGAAAAGTGCGAGAAAGAAGAGATTGAAGTGTGCTAGGGTTTATGCCTCTTCGGATCGGATCGGAGCTGACATCACATCACAGGTTCTTCGTGCGAGAGAACACGAGAGAAGTGCGAGAGAGAAGAGGCAATCAAATGGGTTTGGGTTACTGACTTACTGGGGGTATAATAGTCATAAATTTTTATTTTTATTATTTTAATGCTAAATATTATAGAAAAAGGCTGATAGTGGCATTTACAAAACGAATCCACGTTTTTGGGGGGCAAAATAAGAAAGATTGAATTTTTGGGGGCAAATACTTCATTTCCTTACTTTGGGGGGTATGGGAAAAATTTTCTCTAATTTTAATAATAAAATTAATTACCAAATAATTGAGGTGTTATGAAGTGTGTAATTTTCAAATTTAGTGCTAATTACCATTTAATTAAGCCATCAAAACATCACACACAACGGATCTTGCACGAAAGCTAATTTACACAATATAAAGAGGTGGAATTTTACATCTCTTGGTATAGCAACCAAGAGGCTCGATTCCTTGGCTTAGGAGTCGATGGGGAGCTCTCCAAAATCGCCTCCAAGTCGAACCACCTCGAGTCCACTATGGTATTAACCAAGTTCCTCTCAATTCGTGCTAGAGAAGAGAAGAACGAGTCTAATTCCTTGCTTTCCCTTTCTTCAACCAAATGAACAAATCAATTTGTGGAAGATTGGGTGCTCAACACATGAGCTTGAGTGGAGAGGAGAGGAGGGGGCGGCGCACCACTAGGGTGAAGTGGCGGCTAGAGAGAAGGGAGAGAGAAGAGAGCACAAGGAGCCACCATTAGGTGCCTTATATAGCCTCTTAACCCTAGCTAGGAGTTCACACTATTTACAAGTGTGTCACTCCCATCTACCACCATCATGGCCGGCCTACTAGTGGGCCTCTTTGGTCCACTAGTCCATCTCCAATTGGTTCCTTAATTCTATTAAATAAAGGCCCACTCAAAACTATTTAATTTGGACATTTAATTTACCAATAAATTAAAGCCCAAATAACTTAATTAAATTAAGTGTGTTGTTCATAAATAATTATTAACTTAATAGTAATTATTTAGAGATTAGACAATGCATTAATTTATTTCTATATGATCCAATTGACTTAATTAATTATAACGGTCAATAACGCTATTTATTTAATTAATCAACTTATCATATTTTGCAATACTCATTATTGCAAATAAATAAATAATGCACGTATGATTAAATACCAATTTTGTGTGACCCTTTGAGGATTTATGCTATGTTGGACATGGAATTAAATCACTGTTTAATTCCAGTAATCATAAGCGGTATCTAGCAACACGTTATGATTCCCAATTCGCATAAATAGTGTACTGCTACAATATTTCAATCCTGCATAAGTGAATAATTATGTTTTTCTATTTTGATTCTTATGTCACACGATATCATCGTATAATCCAAGATAGAAACGTGTCATTCTTGCAGATTATACGTTTCTTGATCTATAGATAATTGTATCAGTTGCTAGCAAACAATCTATCTCCATCAAGGGGCCCAAACAGATATCGTCACTCACTAATTGAATTAATGAGGGACATACGGTTTTCTTGATAATTAGCTTTTCCTAGCACAATTCAAGAGTTCTTTAATCAAGTCCATATAGCAGCCTTTATCAGGAATCAGCGGTAGACATGATTTATAGAATCTATCCTCATGTGAAAAAAAGATAATCATTTCAAACTAAGAACCAAAATCATAACGAAATAAATAATGACACGTAACACAATCCATATATTTATTTCGTGGGGTCCAGTCCTGTACTATGTTCTATAACATACACATATGCAATTAAGTTAGTTATTCTTAACCTATGATTTATAGAACTTAATCATCACTTAACTTGCATACTAATCTTATTGATAATTAATGTCCTTTGTTAACTATCAAGATTATGGACTTTTAGATTTATCGTTGTCATTTACTACTAAATGAATAACAGTGATCTATAATTCAGATCCTCAACCTGAATGAACTGTCAACGAATAAATCAAAGAACAAATAATCTGAAATCATCAATAACATAAACTATAGAAGTAGCCTAATAAATTGGCTTCTAGGACATATCTCTAACATGAGGGGCAACTGTATTTAAATTCCATTTACTTGAATAACGTTAGCTTATTTACAAAAAAAAAATTGAGAAGTTATTAGCTTGAAATAGTTCAATAATAATTAGTCTTGTTATCACAAAATGTCAATTAGATATTTTATAAAGTTTCATCACCTCTGTCTATCAAAAAAATTGAGAAGTTATTAGCTTGAAATAGTTTAATACTAATTAGTCTTGTTATCACAAAATGTCAATTAGATATTTTATAAAGTTATTCCAGCGGTCTATCAAAGTCGGCGTGTAACAGGTGCATGCCAAGAATCATCACCTCTGTTTTTCCAAAGGTATAAACGGTCCCTCACAGAGGTGTCAGCCAAAAAAAAAAAAAAAAACACTATAGCGGCAATAGCAATGCCGTTACAGTGCAAAAAAACAAAACCTCAACAGGGTTGTCAATCCGAAAAAGAAAAAAAAGAACAAGTGTCGGACCGAAAAAAAAGCCTATAGCGATTATAGCAATGCCGCTATAACCCCTATAGCGGTAATGCTATTGCCGCTACAGGACTGAGTTATAACGGTACTGCTATTATCGCTATAGCTGTGCTCTTTTTAAAATTTCAGAGACTATTTTGTCTTTTTTTAAAATTATCAGGGGTATTTTCGTCTTTTATAAAAATTTTCCCTTTGTTTCAGCTATCACAAAAAATCAGAAAATCTTGATAAATTCTACTTGACTGCTTGCAGTCCATCACATGGCCTGTTTTATTTAGCCTTAACGTGGACCCATCCAAATGCTGAGCAGAGAGATCCAATTATCCATGGCCCATGGGCGATCTAAGGTTGGTTTTGAATATATTTTAAAACTTTTTCTGTAAAGTGGGACCCACCTGTCAACCGTACTGTTTTTGAACAATACTGACTACAGTGAATTAGTGGAACGTCTGTTAATATACTATCAGATATAGGTCCTGAGTCCTGACGTTGATAATTGATTTATAACAACCGTACATGTATGTTTCCTGTATTTCTTCTGTTTCACTGTTTTAAATAGCTATGGCCTATGGGTTTGTGGGCCTTATATATGACGCTTGAAAAATAAATAAATATAAAAATATTACATTCTGAAAATTAGATGTGCACTCACCTCGCCACGAAACGTCCAAGCGTTTTAAAAGTATATAACGACAAGAAATATAGTTTATAGCTAGATGTTTGCAGCTATATTTTTTATTTATCAACATAATTGATGTTATTGCAAGATGTTCATACAAGATAAATTTCTGATGTAGTTAGTATGTAAAAAGAACAGACTTATTGCAAGATTTTTCTAATATTGCAAGAAATGATACTATAATTAATGCTAGTTTTAATTTCCCACCAAAAGGTAGTGGCGGTAGTGGCACAAAATAGAGTTGGTAAACAAATTTCCCTCGTTTCTAACAATAACCGCGCCAAAAAAAAAAATTGATTGTATAATATGATTTTCTAAAATTCTGTTTGTCTAGGTTTACAGATACTAATGTAAACATTATGAAAATTTAGCTTTTATTATGTGATTTTATTACATGTGTTGGTGTATAGCTATCGTGTTATTCAATTTTTTGTTATCATGATTTATCCTCCGATCATATATATCATCGAATTTTCAAAATAATTGAGGCTTCGTGCATGCACTTAATTAAATTATTATTCAGGAAGATTTTGTTTTCTTGTCTTGGAGGAAATGAGAATATCAAAGCAAATTTTTGTATTTTATTTAAACTGTTGGCTTTTATGCCATGTTCATTAACATGCTGCTCTAAATTTGTATAGAATTATTTTGAGAAAAAATTCTTAATAAAATTTCGGTAGGATTTTTTCCCAAAGAAATTATACATAATAAAATTAATAAATTTTTTATTTAAACAAGACACGACAATAGTTGAAAGATTTCGCCTGTTCGAAAATACTGGATGGAACAACTTAGCCAATTTTTATATCTATTAGTATTAAATTGACAGGAATCTGCCCTTGGAAATGGAGGGTCATGGAAAGATCTAGGGAGCATCTTTCTTTTTTTCTGTAATAAAAAGATATAATAAAGGTACAGCTGTTTCTCATTTGTTTTCTCCGAAAGACCATTTAAAGGCGGCCATGTGGCGCTATCTTATTTGCGTTTGTTTTGGTCTCATGGATCAAGGAGTTGAGGACATGTATCCATGACCTGTGGACCTGTGGTTGATTTATAAAAATCCAACCGAGTTTTTGTTGTATCATTTTTTTTTCATTAATATTTCAAACTTTTAAAAATTAATTTTCAAATCTAAACAGTTAACCTTGTTCAATTTTACAAGAGATACATTTCTATATAATTTTTTTTTATTTTGGAGTTTATTTGATATTTGATCAAGAGGCCGAAAAATGAACAAATGTTGTTAATTATAATATATTAATTTTAATACGTTCATAATGCCTCTTGATCAATATCAAATAAACTCCAAAGTTTATAAAAATTTAACAGAAATGCATCGCTCGTGATCTTGAACAAGATCGACGGTTTGGATTTGAAAATTAAATTTTTAAATTTTTAAATATTAATTGAAAAGAGAATTGTCATTCGAATCTATTAAGAGACTGAAGTTTATATTTTTTTTAAAGAAAATTTTTGCTATTTTTCATATTTTTATAAAATTACAGCATAATATTTTATTCAAATAATTTTCTAAAAAACTGAAAAATAGTAAAACTTATCTAAAAAAGTATAATATTTATTCTTTATAGAGATTTTAATGTCAAAAACACAATGACTGTCATTTGCAACTCAAAAAATTGAGATTCGATCGAGTTTTACAGGTTTATTCATAAAACAAGTTTGCCTCTAGCATCATTCAAGTATTGATATGCTATGGCAAAATAATTTATGAATTTTAATTTATATATTTATTAGTAAGACATAATTTAGAATATATTTTTTTATTATATTGTTTATATACATTGAATATTTCATGAACAAATTTAGTAGTAAGACGTGTTATTTTAGTTATTAAAAGAAATTTCATAGAAAATGAGAAAAGAAATAACAAAATATTTCTTTGTTAATATTAACATAAATTAATTATAGAACTCTATGACATTTTGTCTAAGACAAAGCAATGGCAAACTATCTTTGTTCAAATTGCCCTACCGCTCAATTCACATTTTATCCACAAAAAGAATAGCAAATTTCATAAAAAGAAAGTCATATTGAACATCTTTGGTTTAATATGACTTTCTTTTTATGAAATTTGCTATTTATTTTGTGGATAAAATGTGAATTGAGCGGTAGGGCAATAAAAAAATTAAGTGTATATGTTTTAATCTCAGAATTTGGTTATGATATATTATTAGTATTTCAGTGAGGAATGATTCACTCAACCAAGTGGCTGTGATCTCAATAATTAAACAAAGAGAAGCTTATTGATAGGCTAGATTGCATGTCAGAGCCAACATTAGTTGTGTGTCTGTGGTGCAATCAACAATTATCATATGATATTATCTCACGATATTCTATGATCATTTTTTAATTCCTTATAGCCTATTTGGACAAAGCAGCGCAGCAAAGGAACATCAGGAATATTTGCAAACTGCTAAAGGACAAGGGTAAGATGTTGGTCTGATCAAGTTCGTCTAATCGACAATGATTGATAATCTATTTTTTTAATGATTTTTTAATATTATTACTTTTTAAATGGAAGGGCTTGCTAAGTACATTCTTCAAAAGATCAATTGATTATATATTCAGCTCTTTGCAAAATGATATATACTGAACATGGTACATTATTGCTTGCTGAAAAGTTGTCTTTATGAGGTATCTTCTTCAATTTTTTATTCTTCTATACTTCTTTTTCCTTTTGAAAATACCTATCTGACAATTTAACTTCCTTTTATAATATTATTGTCAGAAATGGTTGTGTAAGAATCATACCATTGTAGAATTAACGAGTAGACAACAAAACCCGTGCATGAAAGTTGTGCAGTATATATGCTTTATTATTAATTAACATCGAAAAAACTATGAAAAGTCATGTTCTAATATACTTTACATGTTATTGTTATTTTTTCTTTGCATTGTTCAGTACGAAGACAACAAACTAATTAATAGAAATGTCAAAATTCCTACATGTTTGCAGGTACAGCTCGAAAAGAATGAGGTAAAGTGCCAACCCTTACATACGATTGTGAGTTTCAATGATTTATTGTTACAATCAGTTATTTTAGCATCACATATGAAATCATACTGGCATGAAATATTTATATCTAAGTGAACCAACAATTTTTCCATGTATTCTATGTCAAATGAGATGGATTCATCATATATACAGCCCTAGAATTGCATAGTGGCTCTGATATCCACTGTAATGAGGCTATTTATCCAACAACTTTTTATGTATGATCTTAGTTTATTCAGCTGACCAACAGAAATGATAGGGTATTCATATGAAACTATCTTATTTTTTAACGTTGGTTGTTTGGCATGAGATGTCTTTTTTGGTTATAACATTATGTGTAGAATAAATAATCGCAAGGTTAGCCCATTTAATTAAAGAATTTTGAGTTTTGAATGAGGTTCTGTTCTATCTTGGTTCCTGATATATGTTCAGTTACAATGTGTGAAGAACATTGAGAAAAATTGAGCTCTGAAAGAAGCTATAGGAAATGTTTGGTTAATTCTTTTCTTTTTTTCTAACAGATCCAACTATCAATTATCTAAATATTGCCAGTCAGGAGTGCTACTAAGAAATCGCGCAATTATACATGCATTCAATAACAGTGCTGAAATATCAAGAAGCAACTCTGTAATGTGTTTACTTGGTTTTTCAATTTTCGTTGTTTTTATTCCCTTTCTTAGTAAATGAAAAAATATGCATTTTTAAATGTGGCCTAAACTTTTTTAGATTGGTGTTATAATTGTTATTTTAATGCTAACAGTTTAGGTGCGGAGGGAAGATACCACTTTTAGTTGGTGCCTTTTTAAAAAGAAATTATCTATATGCATTTTTTAATTTGGTTTAACCTTTCGTTCTGTCAGAGCACCAATTTCTTTGTTTTTCTAGATAACCCAATTTATTAAAAAAATTATATTCAATTGTCGACAAGCATGGTTGCTTGATGAACAATCAATGTAATGAATAATCATTTCATGTTGATCTTATATCGCGCGGAGCGCGATACAATAGCTAGTTTTTAATATATTTAACCAAAAAATATTTTTAATTAAAATCCAATGCAGTCACGATTTTTAATTAAGAATGGTAAATTTTTAACATATATTCAGATTGATCGATCAATGACAAATTGGATGGTTCAGATTGTATGTCATATGAGGGAATTATTTTTTTTTTCTATAAATTAGAGATGAACTACTTTAGACTTCCAAAAATATCTACTTTAGATTTTCAAATATATTTAATTTTTAAACTATTTTTAATTTATATAAATAACAGTGTAAAAAATTAACTTTATCTTTTACCGCATTTTAACTGAAAATGCAGCCACGGATTTTAATATATATATATATATATATATATATATATATATAGAATGGATTCAATCAAAGCGCTTTGACCGGAGTCTCAGTTAAACCCCGTCGGTTCTCAATTTTGAAACTTCAAACGATCGATCCGAACCGTCAAATATGATCTCCATATTGAAATCTCCTTGCCGACCAAAATTTTCATTTTTTTGAATTTTTTAAGTATTTTTTTCGGATTTTCAAAAATCGTTAATCTAATTTGTTATGAACCCTACAAAAATTGCTGTTTTTGAAAATCCGAAAAAAATATTTAAAAAATTCAAAAAAATGAAAATTTTGGTCGGCAAGGAGATTTCAATATGGAGATCATATTTGACGGTTCGGATTGGTCGTTTGAACTTTCAAAATTGAGAACCGACGGGGTTTAACTGAGACTCCGGTCAAAGCGCTTTGATTGAAGGATCGTCTCCCGTACACCAGAGTCGTTTATGAAATCCAAAAATCAAACAGTCGATCCGAACCGTGCAAGTTATTCTCCATATTGAAAAACTCTCGGAGACCAAATTTTACCATTTTTCGAATTTTTTTGCTATATATTATGATATTTTCAAAAAAACACTACAATTGGAGTATTTCACGCCCTCCAATTTGAAAATATCATAATATATATATAGCAAAAAAATTTGAAAAAATATAAAATTTGGTCTCCGAGAGTTTTTAATATGGAGAACAAGTTGAACGGTTCGGATCGACCGTTTGATTTTTGGATTTAAAAACGACTCTGGTGTACAAGAACGATCCGTACACCGGATTATCACCCCTCTATATATATATATATATATATATATATATATCTATCTTAGATTTCACTCCGGAAATTAGATGATCACTTCACCCCGCCACGAAGTGTCAAGTGTGAGCCACGTTCAGTAAAGCTCAGATTAGTGCTATAATTTTTTTTTTTTCCATTGAGGTCCCAATCAAAGTTAAAACACTTATATCAGGTTATACAACAGAACTAGCTAGTAGTACAACCATCAGTCCATCACTCATTGGCAGGGGTGGATCCAGTGGTGGGGCGGGTGGGGCTAGAGCCCCACCTACCACCGTCGAGTCCTGAAGTCACTTTTTGGTCTCAATGATTTTTTTTTTAACTATTAGAGCACTCAAAGGTAGGGCTGAAGAACAGAAGAAAAGAAATCATTCGATTAAAAGATTCATTAGAGCACTCAGCTCCACCTAAATATTTTTGTTAGATCCGCCACTGCTCGTTGGAAACAAAATTTGTTCTATGATGATCCCGGTCTCCCGGAAATTGCTTGCGTACACTCTCCGTTTTTTTTTAATCCATTCCAATTTGAACGAAAATATCCCGACAATGCCTCCAATTTACGTCCTTTACTTCATTCCCAGTTTCACATGTGAGGGTATTATCGTCCAAATAGGAGTGGATCTCGAGTTTTAGACGTGAGAAAAGCAATTCCCCGGTCTCCCGGATGGCACCACAATGAAACGAAACTTAGATCATCTCAGAGTTTCTAATTTTTTTTTTTTTCTTCTTTTGGGATGTGTTTGGATGAACCAAGAATAGGGAATAGAAATAAGAAATTTCGATTTACGTGCTTATTCTTATTCCTTATTCTTATACCATGGTTTTGTTAGTATAGAAATAAGGACTCAAATTTCTTATTCTTGTGTTGTTTGGATTGCACAATAATAAGAATAAGTACGCATATCAAAATTCTTTATTTATAATTTAATGTGAATTGATATGAATAATAGTTTTACTATATGATGAGACACTCAAGTCCTGAACATTTTTATTGAATAGTTCATATTTCATTCTTACATTTCATATTTGATATTACATATAAAACACGTACCACACATGATCTTTGGATTACTTATTTTCTTTAGACTTTTCACACTTCTTAAAATCACCAAGCAATAACTCCTTTTGACCATACAATAATTAAGTTTATTATTCCAGCAATTCATTTCAATTTAAGTATTCACGGATAGAGCTCGATAACGGAGTATAGGCTCATCCGAGCAGGATGTATTTTGTAATCAGAATACCCTGCACGTATTATCAGATCATGCCATTCCTTCTTGGTGCGTTCCTTTCCGCCAACAGTACTAATCACGAGAAGATTAAATAGAAGTTTTGTCTCAGTTTCTTTTGAGTCCACCTCTGCATCCAAAATCATATCCACAACAATAACCTTGCCATTCTTTTCTGTAGATTTAACTGCTTCTTTACATCGCTCTAGTATTCGAACACAATCCTCAACAGGCCAGTCATGAAGAATACCCTGCCACACATGTTGCATGACAGCAGTGAATGAGTAATTAATGGTACAAATTAAACCTTACAATAAATCAGCTTTTTAGAAAATTTAGTAGACATTTGTGTATACTCTGAAAGATAAGATGCTTAATTACTAGAAATATCATTTAAGGAGTATGGTTTTTGTTTATCATTCTATTATAAAACTGAAATGGGAAAAATAAGTAACATTTGTTAGGTATTGAGACAGACAGAACCTTGAGAAGAATTGCATCAGCCGCAGGTATGTTATCAAACATATCCCCCCCAACCACACTGAAGGAATCACTATTAAGAGCATTCGCGACCACGTAAGGAAGATCAAACACTGTGCATCTTAGCCCTGGAAATGTATCAGTTATAATTTTCACCGTAGTGCCTGTGCCACCTCCGACGTCCACCAGGTTATTTATTCCATAAAATATATCAGGATGGCTTGCTACTAACTCTCTGGCCCATTCCTTACTATGGCTAGCCATTGCCTCGTTGAACAAATTACCTAGTTCGAATAGTATAAAATTCTGATGTAAATGCAATGTTTCCTCTGCTACTCACAAAAAATATGATGTAATACCTTTGCGTTACAATTTTTGTGAGCATATAGCAAAAGACTTATTTAATTTTGTTGTTAAAAATTGTAACATAACTATCAGTGTACTAGTACTACTGTATATGCAACTATGCATTTCATTTGTTAATATAAATGACCTATAAAAAAAAATATTTAAAACGGAATTAACACTTTTATATTTAATAATGTTCAGGTATCTGCTGTTCCAAGAATAAAATTATATTATGTTCAAATGTGGACCGGTACATTTATACCATCTTCATTTCTCATATAAACATCAGTGTAGCAGCATAATATATATTGCCTATATAGAGAGAAAGAGGAATGTTATAGAGTTACCAAGTTCAGGGTTTTCCTTCAAGACGTCCCAAATCTGCTTCTCGTTATGTGCTAGCCCAGAGACCGTGCCCACATCAGTATCCTTGAACCATTTGCCTGTGAAGAACCGTTTGCCTGTGAATGCTTCTGTGATAAAAGACACAAAGGCGCCCATGTTGGAGCCTTCAGTCAGTAAAAGCTCTGATGTTGGCGTGAGCAGGTAACCAGCTTCACATTTTGCATAGACCCCTTGATGAACAAGAAGTTCCATGAGATGAACAAGCATCAAGTCCTTCTCCGGTGGGATAGGTATTGAACGGGCTAGTTCATGTAATGGCATGGGACCTCCATATTGTTTTATGTGGTCAGAGATTTGTAGTTCTGCAGCACACCGCAGGACCAAACTAGAAATGAAGGAAACGCTTTGGTTTATTAGTCTGACCAGATCCATTTGTGTGGACTTTGTGACTTAAATTTGAGGCATTTGCAGGTGAGCAGTCTATAAAAGTGTGAAGTATATATAGCACTTCGGCTGTTCGCTCTAGTCAAATGTGGATGACGTCCCTTAGCAAATTAGTTGTCAATTATTTCCAAAGGACACACTTTAGTCTGATGGAGATAAATACTTAAAAAATTTTAAAAATCCGAAATAAATACTTAAAAATTTAAAAAAATATTAAATTTGGTCTGCATGGAGATTTCAATAGGGAGATCGTATTAGACGGTTTGGATCGGTCATTTTGAACAAAATTTCGAAAATTTGAGCGAGACTCATGGATGCTTTGGTGAGTTGCAACTCACCATAACAAAACTATATATATATAGGGTGTGTTTGGATAAGCTTAGAATAAGAAATAAGAATAAGAAATTTCGGTATGCGTGCTTATTCATATTCTTGTGCAACCCAAACAACACAAGAATAAGAAATTTGGGCCCTTATTCTTATACTAACAAAACCATGGTATAAGAATAAGGAATTTGGATAAGCACGCATACCGAAATTTCTTATTCTTATTCCTTATTCATGGCTCATCGAAACACACCCATAGAGTTTAGGTACGGTGAGTCGCGACTCACGGACCCTCCGATGAGTCGCGACCAATACTCTTAGATCTTGATCAAAATGACCGATTCAAACCGTCCAATATGGTCTCCCTATTGAAATCTCCGTGCAAACCAAATTTTTCATTTTTTCGAAATTTTTTAGTATTTTTTTGAAATTTTAGAAAATCGTTAATCTAATTGGTTCTGAATCATTCAAAAACATCAGTTTTTAAAAATCCGAAAAAAATACTTAAAAATTTCGAAAAAATAAAAAATTTGATTTGCACGGAGATTTCAATAGGGAGATCATATTGGACGGTTTGAATCGGTCATTTTGATCTAGATCTAGGAGTATTGGTCGCGACTCACCGGAGGGTCCGTGAGTCGCGACTCACCGTAGCTAAACTATATATATATATATATATATATATATATATATATATATATATATATATATATATATAGAGTTTAGCTACGGTGAGTCGCGACTCACGGACCCTCCGGTGAGTCGCGACCAAAACTCCTAGATTTAGATCAAAATGACCGATCCAAACCGTCCAATATGATCTCCCTATTGAAATCTCCGTGCAAATCAAATTTTTTATTTTTTCGAAATTTTTAAGTATTTTTTCGGATTTTTAAAAACTGATGTTTTTGAATGGTTCAGAACCAATTAGATTAACGATTTTCTAAAATTTCAAAAAAATACTTAAAAATTTCGAAAAAATGAAAAATTTGGTCCACATGGAGATTTCAATAGGGAGATCATATTGGACGGTTTGGATCGGTCATTTTGATCTAAATCTAGGAGTTTTGGTCGCGACTCACCGTAGCTAAACTCTATATATATATATATATATATATATATATATATATATATATATATAAGAATAGTGAAAAAAGAGGATGTGCACTCCATTCACTGTTGAATCACGATCTGTGAAAGGCCGCTAAGGAGCTAGAATAATGGTTAAAAGAGGCGGCTAAGGACTGTACTGTTCACCAACTACTTTGTCATTGGAACAAGCTACGTACGATTGAACTAAAGGATCACCCTCTCTGAGTCACTACGATGTTCACCTTTCCAACAGCATGAAAAGTTAAAAGAATGGAATTCAAACACTATTGTAGACAATATTGCAAGTAGGATAACGATGAAAGGTCGCTAAGGCTTTGCTCCAGAACAAGCAATTCGAAGCTAAGGAAAGGAACGGAAGAGGAAAAAAAGTGAAGGAAGTCTAGAAAAATGGAGATGATTAGTAGTACCATGCTCCATATGTCAAAAGATCATATCAGAAGTGATTGGTTGTTACTTTGTTTTTAACATAGAGAATGACAAATTCGTCCTTCCCTTTAATTTCCGATATAGAATGGAGTGGAGTATAAGGTCAGTGGGGTATGAGTGTCAGCGACTAACAGCTATAAGGGTATTATTACCATAAATTTTTAATTCTTGAGACACCACGAGTACACCCCGATTTTGGGGTTACTCGTTTTCTTCTAAAACCGTCTCCTAAGATCTTTCGCTCTCTCCCGTTTTCTTCGGCTCACCCACTAATATTAATTGGAGCAAGACACAATGCTTACGCTTCCTTACCTTTGCTTCGGTTCCTCCCTTCTAGAGCAAAGCCTAAGGAAAGCTATTGACTTACTTGAATTGTGACTTCATTGTTCTACACAAACAAGCTTACTTCTGAACACTAGAAGTCTGATGAAAAGCATTGACTGGCGACTTAAGTCTTTCTACATTTTTATAGGAATGCGTGGTGAAGTGAGAAGCAGGTTCTCTTTTGTCCCCTTCCTTTAGTTATAAGCCGTGATCCAGCCCTTGTCCCTACTACCGAAGCAGAGAGGAAGAGCTATGTTTCAAACCAATAATAGTGGACGGATAAAATACATTCTGGTATACGGATTACCTCCGTACACCAGAGTCGTTTAGAAAATCTAGAAATCAAACGGTCGATTCGAGCCGTTCAAGTTGTTCTTCATTTTGAAAAATCTTTGGAGACCAAATTTTACATTTTAAAAAAGAGTAAATTTTATGGGAGTTCACTAAACTTTATACATAATTTTTTTCTGGTCACTGAACTTTCATTTGTCCTTCTGGAACCACTAACGTTAGATATCGTCCCTTTTCGTTCCTTCCGTCCCGATTCAAACCAACTCCGTCTGTTTACTGCTCGTTGGTGTCGCGGCTTTTTCGTCATTATTCTCCTCGAAGGAATTTCTCGAAGAACAATGGGAACATAGCCTTAGATTCACCTCCCTTAAGGTTTCGATCTCTTTAGCGAACATCTCTCAACACAAGAGAATCCTATAAAGAGTCGCTACTTAAAGAAGTTTCTTGATTTAGCGGGTCCTTTCTTTCCAGTAGGCGCAATCCCCTATTGTTAATTACCCCGTAGTTGCCTACGGGAACCTCTGATTAAGGGACGTAAAGGGTGTTGACGTAACGGGCTAAGAAAAGAGGCTTATAGAGTGCTATCGCGGAGGACTTAATTGATGGTACCAAACTCAACGGACGGGACCCAATTAAGGATCGACAAAAGGCTTCCAACTTGTGAGAACAAAAATGGAATTCTTTGGACGAGGGGGCCCGTAAGAATTCAATTTTTAAGTCATCTAAGGTCGATCTCAACCCTAGCGAGTGACTTTCCTCAAACGAAGAGGTTTTGGTTTTGACTTTGGGTTTCGCGTTTGGACTTTTAATTTCTGAGATTTCACTTGGGATATTGGTGATTTTATTCACTTTGGCCTTTTACACTTTTGGGAATTCTTTTCTACTTCGAAAATACTTGTCTGTGAAGATATTTAGTTTTAGAAAGTGTCATGCTTGAAATCATTTAGACTTTTGAAAATATTTTTGTACTTGAATATACTTAGCTTTTGAAAATAGCACATTTGAAATCCTTATTTTGAAAATATCTAGTATTTTACAAATGAGTTTATTAATTTTCTAAAATTCATTTTTAAAGTGAAAATACTTCGAAAATACAGAAGGCCGCTACTTTGACATATTTTCATATCAAAGTATCAGTGAACTCGGTTTATTTAGATTTTTAGAATTTTATGGATGTGTCGTTTGTATTTTCCTATGTTTCGTACTATTTTTAATGAATTTCCTAAAGCTTCTATCTACATGTTGTTTTCCTACTGGGCCACGTCTTAAGGCCTTTTCCGATTTTCCTATTTTTGGGCTGAAGTTCTTTTATTTACAACATCTAACCCCGCCAGTCACCAGGAGTCAAATACATGGGTTCTACTGTTGTTTCGCCACAAACAATCGAAGGGGTCTCGGCGCCGAAATGCAATCGAGGGCGACGGATTTTTGGTTCATGTTAACGGGTTCGTCAGACAATGGGTGAGGATCCGTTAACGATCCTAGCCATCGCAGCTGACACAGTGCAGATTGGCAAGGTCGTGAGGTTGCGAAGAAGACTATGGTGGTCTCCTTTGGTCAGGGGACAAAAAGTTTTAAATGACAGCATAAAATAAAATAATAAAATAAAAAAAATAATTCGATTTAGTCCCTGTAAATTTTACTATCATATTTCCGGCGATCATCGCCACTGCAGTCGGCGAGACCAGTCTCGTCAGAATTGTGATCAAAAGGAGAGTGCTATATCCTATTCAATTCAGGTTGTGCTACTTCAATTTAGTGAGGGAACCAAGTAGTGATACGACAATGGTTGAGTTGGGTACCAATACTCACTGTGAACAACTGACAATGAACATACTGGTCTTAAAGGGTCATACGCAGGGTGTTTTACAAAGTAGTTAACATCAATTCTCATTATCTAACATTATCAATTAACACAAGTTGGTGATTATCAGGTAATGGATATATCATCACGATTTCTCTTCCAAGTCATATACGGTTTACACATGCAAACTGATTAAACTTTGTACTTTATCAACCATTACGGAGCAAAGGCTAATGACACCCAATCCTTACACGCATAGGAAATATTAACATTTTAAATAACTATAACAGCAAAAGGTCATAGGTTAATTTACACAACCATCTTTTGTACAAACATGTATGCATAGTCTTCTGCTACTCAATTAATCCATGTCTAAAATTCAATAAAGGCGCATTATTCTATTAGCATGTCTAAATTATTCAACTAGTTGACAGTAGACAAGAAATATAATTTTTCAATAGCTACTCAATTTTACAGAAGTCCCTAGAATTACAGTTTTTTAATTGAAGGAGGGGCTAATGGGATTACATCAGTACTGAAAACCCAGAGTCTTTACTGGCTATGGAGACGGCATCAAAACATATTCATTGTTCAAAAGCATTTTTTTTGTAAAACTATCCCTGAGTTCTAACTTTCTCTGCAAGATGTAATCAAACAAATTATTTTTGAGGGCTTAGCTTTGGGCTGGCTTAGTTGTTACACATTAGGCAATTTGTTATCACATTTGCACGAAAGAGACTTATATTTACTAAATTTTGTTTACAAAGTTATTTTCTGTAAGAGGTAAGTGCTTGAACTAACCAGACCATACAAGGGAACCTGACAAAGACTTATCCTTTATTTACAAAGAAACCTTCATATTGAATCTAAGACCCATACCGTACTTCATGTTACACTCCCTGGTCAATTTCTGGTCTAAATACAAGTTATGTACAGAAATGAAAATAAAATTTTATTTCCTAGTAAAAGCAACTTCAATAATGCTAAAATGAGGTCAGCGATTACAATTACAAAGTTGTAAGAAGGCAGATGAAACAGTAAGGTCCATTGTCAGTCAATAATGGATAGAAACAAGAAAACTTCAGTTAAGTCCCTAACTTCCTAGCAATTGTACTATGCCACTCTGGATTATACAAGCAATGTCTATATAATTACAAACTAACTCGCTGAAAACTATGCTTAATAGGTACATATATTACCATTGCGGGGAAATCCACTATTTCCTTCTATTACATATATACAAAGTATACCTCAATTTAAACAAGATATCAAGTAACTTAGTGCATACTCAATCAAGTACATAACAGACATGACTAACAATGTCTATCATATACTCAATTAAAGCAACACTACTTGAATAAGTGCTCCAAAGCCAGTGCTAAGGAACGATCTTAGACAAGTTCATCCCAAATGCGTTCTTCATGCGCTGTGCGCAATCTGATTGCAAATGAGGCACCAATTAATCCTAATTATTACTGGTTTTAGTGATTAAATCGAGATCTCTCATGCGCTGAGCGCAATTGAGACTTAATTTCAATTTTAACACCTCAGATCATAGGGAAAAAGAAAGTACAATCTCCAGATATCAAATTCAAGGTTCAGGTTTGCTTATCATAAAGAAAGAGAAATGAATATCTGAATTTATCTAACAAAACATGATCCTGACTAATAAGAATTTCTGGGCAGCTTCGCAATCACAGGGCCCCTCTTGTTCCTCTCATGCGCCAGGCGCAATCAAGGACACAATGGAGCAATCTACAACCATGCTATCTACTCCTCATTGTACAGGTGCTATTAGAGATCGCCTATAGATATACAACACTTGATTCAGATTCTCATGCGCCGTGCGCAATCGAATCTTATCAAGGAATTGAGAGAGAAGGAGGCAGAGATCAAGTCAATCCAAGATGCAAGATCAGAATTTTCAAATGCACACAGTAAAAGAATCAAGAAAGCCACGATTTCAACTCAAATACATCCATTTCAATTGAAGAATCCTCAAATTCGCTGTTTCAACATCAAAAGAACATCGATTTCATACCTGACCTTTCGTCCATTACAAGCTTGAGCTCTTCTCTTCTCCTAATTTCAATCTATCACTATGCCTACTAGCTATTCGAGGAAATGCTTCTATACTAACCTATTGTGTGTGCTCTAATCCTAAGCTTTTGATCTGTGGAGAAGAAGAAGTTGTGACCAGAGCCTCTGTGTGTGAAAGAGAAAAATGGAAGAAGCCCTTACTCCAGTCTTGCCATCGGGTATTTATAGCCTTCAGGTTCGAATCCCTTCTTCAAGTAGTTTCAGATCCAGCTGTATCTCAACCGTCCGTTGGAGAGCACACGGATCGACCCTCCATCCTACGGCTGTCATCGCGTTACGCCCAGGGCCTTCTAGATGGTCAACAGGTCGGAGTTGAAAGTTTGATCAGAGACGGTTAGGGGGTTGTTACGGTGCCTTCAATCTCAACCTTTGATGCTCTTACTCACGGATTGAGTTTTGATCCGAAGGCTGCAAATGTGTCACGCTGGGGCCCACTCGAGTGGTTGACAGAGGGGTTGGAGGCATCGTTGGTTCGAGCGGTTACCAAAGTTGCACAATTCTACTCTCCTTCTTCGATTTCTCCTTTCTGTTCAGTTGGAGAAGGAGACTCTTCAAGTGGGGTCCGCATGTAAGGTTTAATAAGACACAAGCAGCATCATGTACTTGGTCCACCATAGACCAACACTCCTTCACCCTTCCTCTACGCGTGGTGTACGAGAAACAGGTGCACCCATCGGCTTCTGTTCAAAGAAGGAGGTTCGAATTCTGCTGGCCATGCCCTTCTCCATTTCTTGAGCATTGTCCTCTCCATTTCTCCTTTTTAAATCAATTTTTATTGTTGCTGAAACCTAATAAATTGTTTAGACCCCTTCCCTATTGAGTTTCTCCATAAACTTTTATACACAGCTTCATAAAAATATGTAGAATCTGATGGAACCAAAAATTTTGTGAAAAGACCCCTCCTACTATTTTATTTAATTTCTACAAAATTATGGGCCTCTTCGCATTAAATAGGATCTCTGTAGCTCATTTGATCATTCTAAAAGCACCATAATTTTCTTCATTATCTCCTGAATTTTTGGTTATTTTTCCATAATTTTTGGGGTCCATTTGCTATTTTTCATGATTTTCTTAAACTTCTCGTGAATCGGTCTGTGTCTCCAATCGCGAAATTTTAGGGTCAAACAAATGCCCCCCACCAGAGTAGGTTTTGAGGATCTGGGGCAGAACAGCGTACTCTGGTGGCCCCTTCTTGACCCCTTGAATGCAGTCAAACTGGTTGCATGGTGGTTTTGTCGAGTTTTCGTTTGAACTTGGGTTTGGTTGTGTTGAGCTACACTTGCCTTCATTTTGGGGCCTTATATCTCTTAGTTGTCGGTGGGACTATAAGGTTTTGTATTTCTTGGTTTGGTAGAGGCTCATGAGAGGAGCATCGTGGCACAGGATCAGGTTGCGGTTCATGGTGCTACTAGCATAGCATGTTTACTCTCTTTCATCTCTTCTCTTTGATCACCACGTCACGGATCTTGGCACTTGTTTGTGTGGCATGGATGCGCTTGTGACTGCACTTGTTGTATTTGTTGAACTTTGAACTTTGATTCTTGCATTTGGCTTGCTGATGCTTTGTGATGCTTGGATGCTTGGTTATGGGTGAACTTGGATACTCGCTTTTTGTGGAGTGTTGTGCTTCTTTGCCTTGTGATATTTGGTTGATCTTGTGCTTGTTTGAGTTCTCGCATTCGAGACTTCTCCACGTACTTGCTTGCAAAGCAACAAGTAGCCTTGCTCTTATCTTACTCCTTTTCTCTTCACAACAGCCTGATTGAGCTCTTGCGCTCAAGGTTCTCTCTCATCCTTCCTTTGTGATATGACGGGTACTTCGTCATTCTTGCGCCTGATTGGGCTTCCGGGTTCAAGGCCTTCTTCTTGCTTGACTTTCAGGTTCGAGTAATCTTACTCTTACTACTGCTTCTTTCAAAAGATATGGGAATTTGGCCCATACTCACTTTTCCTTCTTTCTTTATTCTTCTTACTTCTTTTTAGGATCTCGAACACACATAGATCCACTCCACAATTTAGGTTAGGGTATTTGGCCCACTCCTGTCTTTCCTTGGGCTTGAACCTACATGGACCTTGACCCGATTTTGGTTATTTTCTTCCGACATCGGCCTTGAACGCTTCTACTTCTTCTACGCCTTCTTGACTTCATACCATTTCTATAAAGAATTAGTTTGAACAGTTTATTTCACTTCTTGCCACTACGGCCTTAACTTTCTTCACATGTTCACACGTTCGCCATTAACTCCAATTGCAACATTTCTCTTGTCATGCCTATATAAGCACACCTTTGCTCTTTTCTCTTCTTCATCCAAGTTCACCGTACTCTTTCATCTTTCTCCATACTTTTCCAATTTCTTATCACCATGTCTTCTCTTCCTTCATCCAAGCGTGCCAGAGGAGATTCTAGTTCTTCTGCCTTACGTCTGGACTCCACTTTTCCAGACTGGTCCCTTACCCCCGACAATCGCTATCTCTTCCGTGATGAAACTGCCTTCCTTTCTTACTACAACGACATGGGTAACGAAGAGCGACCAGTGGCTGATTGCTACTTCTTTCGTCCTATGAGGAGGATTCCAGTGGAGCAAGTGAATCTTATCAGAGGTTGGTTAGATTCATGGAGTTTGGGCGGTTTGGCTGACTGTGACCATCTGTACCACCCTAGAATCACCCGTCTCTTCTATGCCAATCTTAGGATCTCTTTCAACCACTACGGAACTCCTTCGGCCTCTTCCTATCTGTTTGGTCGCTTCTTTCATATCACGACCGAAGATCTGGCCAACTACTTGCAGGCTGTCAATACCTCCAACGGTTCCACCATTTATGCCTATCAGAGATGGCCTCAAGGTTTTGGAAGTTACCAGGAATGTCGCCAATGGTTTCGGACGGCGGCTCCTGATATAGAGGGGGTGTCTACTTTCCATCTACCCGCTCTTCATAGGTGCTTTCTTCTTTTTCTTTATTTCTTTCTCTTTATCCTTTAATCGCTTTCTCCTTTGATCGTGTTTCTCATCAACTCCTTTTCTTTACATCTCTTGTCGTGACTTCTAGGTTTCTCTTCTTGGTGGTTAATGACATCGTCTTTCCGCAAGGGACAATGACTCATCTCGCCAAACCAGGGAGTCTCTTCTATCTCCGTAATCTGATCCAAAAGCAGTGGCCTATCAACCTGGCTCACATGATTCTCTTCCACATGCACCAAGTAGCGATCTCTGATCGTGAGCCGCTTCCTTATGGTCACCTCATCGAAGCTCTTATGCTTAGGGCTCATATCCGTGTGCCTGACATGTTGTGGGGCAATCGTGTTTCAGATGCTGACGTGACACATCCCTTCAATCTCCTTCTTTCTTTGCCTCTTATCGGATGGGTTGAATCTTCAATGGGCATGCTGGTTCCTGATCCCAACCAACCTGTGAATGACTACATCTTGCTTCCTAATGCGGCTCCCAATCAATACGACCCCATAGAGGTTGATTCTCCACCGGATGATAATTCTGCCATGATGGCCCTTGATGATCCTGTCCCTGTCTCGATTCGGGATTTGATTGATCAGCGCTTTGAGGAGTTGAATGCCCGTATGGATGCTCTGGAAGGGATGCTTCAGGCGATCTCCGCTACTCTTAACAACTTGGCCAGTAGAGGAGCTGCAGTTGTGGCTGAAGTTGCGGCCAGTGATGAGGCTGCGGCTGCCCCAGAATGAGTGGCCATCTTGCCTTGTTCTGCCCCAGTGTCATCCTTTAGGGCGCCTTTATGTCTCCATTTTGTATCCCTTTAGTCGCCATTAGTTGTTGTTTAAGCTCCTCTTGTATTAGGCTTTTTTATGCAATGGTTGTAGTGGTGCATCTTCTGTTGATGAATGAAATCTTTATCTTCTTCTTTCCATGGCATCTTCACTTTACTTTTTCTTTCGCTTGCCTTGTATGCTTTGCGACTGTCCCGCCATGATAGGATTCGCATATGTGCCCCAGCATGACTGATTGTTGATTCTTGCTCCTGTGCAACTGATTATTTGTTCTTGCCCCAAAGTAGTTGATCATTGGTTCTTGTCACAGAACGATTGGCCATCAATTCCTGCCCCGGTGTCGACCTGGCATTCTGAATGTCGTCTTGCCCCAGTTTTGATCCTTCTCTTGTAACGGTCTTAGTGATGCAAACGGTATCGGTAACATAATTTTGCGCCCTCGAGAATCCTAAGAGTCCGTCATCGGCCGCAAAAAGATTCCTATTTTGGCTGGTGGATTTTGTGGAGTTTGGGAATGCCTCACTTATCCTCACATCACTCCTCCTCTCACTCTTTCATTCCTTACATCGCTGCTCACCCTCACATCACTCCTCCTCTTATTGGGTATAGGCACTCATCATAATGGCACTCAATATCGGCATCGGCGGCATTGACACGGGATGGGCGTAGTGAGTGTAGGGAATGATCCAAAGGGATTCAAAAGGATTCAAAAATAGTTTAGACCAGTAAGGGGTTCAAAAGGAATTCAAAGTGGTTAGGATCAGTAATTATTCAAACGGATTCAAAATGGTTTAGACCGGTAATGAGCCAAAACTGATTCAAAGTGGTTGAGACCGGCAATTATTCAAACGGATTCATAATGGTTTAGACAGGTAATGAGTCAAAACGGATTCAAACTGGTTTAAACATGTAGGGTTCAAAAGAAATTCGAAATAGCTTAAACCTGTGGAGGTGGTTGGTTGGAGTTGCGGTGATGATGTATGCTAATGTCTGATTTGTCGTGTTACGTTGGAATCGCGACTTGTCTTCAAGCTTCAGGCTGGAGTTTCCTTCACTTTCGGGTTGGAGTTTCCTTCACTTTCAAATTGGATGTTTCCTTCACCTTCGGCTTGGATGTTTCCTTCACCTTCGGGTTGGATGTTTCCTTCACCTTCAAGTTGGATGTTTCCTTCACCTTCGGGTTGGATGTTTCCTTCACTTTCGGGTTGGATGTTTCCTTCACCTTCAAGTTGGATGTTTCCTTCACCTTCGGGTTGGATGTTTCCTTCACCTTCAAGTTGGATGTTTCCTTCACCTTCGGGTTGGATGTTTCCTTCACCTTCGGGTTGGATTTTTCCTTCACTTTCGGGTTGGATGTTTCCTTCACCTTCAAGTTGGATGTTTCCTTCACCTTCGGGTTGGAGTTTCCTTCACTTTCAAGTTGGATGTTTCCTTCACCTTCGGCTTGGATGTTTCCTTCACCTTCGTGTTGGATGTTTCCTTCACCTTCAAGTTGGATGTTTCCTTCACCTTCGGGTTGGATGTTTCCTTCACTTTCGGGTTGGATGTTTCCTTCACCTTCAAGTTGGATGTTTCCTTCACCTTCGGGTTGGATGTTTCCTTCACCTTCAAGTTGGATGTTTCCTTCACCTTCGGGTTGGATGTTTCCTTCACCTTCGGGTTGGATTTTTCCTTCACTTTCGGGTTGGATGTTTCCTTCACCTTCAAGTTGGATGTTTCCTTCACCTTCGGGTTGGATGTTTCCTTCACCTTCAAGTTGGATGTTTCCTTCACCTTCGGGTTGGATGTTTCCTTCACCTTCGGGTTGGATTTTGATCCTTCGTTTCTTCTTTTTTCTTTCTATCTTCTTTGCTTTGCTTTCTTTTTATTTCATCTTCTTTCTTTTTCTTTCTTCTTTCTTCTTTCTTTCTTTTGTTTTCTTCCTATCTTCTTTTTCCACTTTCCGTCTTTTGTTTCTTTGTAAATTCCTAATTTGGTTCCCCGATTTCGGTTTCGGGACTTTATTCCTTTTTTATTCTTCGTTTCTGAATTTCTAACTTGGACTCCCGATTTCAATTGCGGGACATTCCTTTATTCATTTTTCTTTTCTGAATTTCTAACTTGGTTTTCCGATTTCGGTTTCGGACCTTTATTCCTTTATCCATTTTCCTCCTACTTCCTTTTTTATTTCATTTTCTTCTTTCTCTCCCTTTTATTCTTTCTTTTTCTTTTCTTTTTCCTTTCTTTGGATCTACTTATGAGGTGCAGGGCTTTGTAGGACGTGTTTGGGGAGTTGAATTTCACCTTTTCCATACTTCTCCTCTATCCAATCTTTGAATACCCAACAATCTTCGGTTTTGTGTCCCACCAATCTATGGTATGCACAATATCTTGGGTTTTCAACTTCTTTCATTTCACCGGGATGTTTACTTATTGGCAACTCAAGTCCCCACATTATGGCCAAAGGAAATAACTCCTTCACTTTATCCTTTCTGAATGAATAAGGTTTTCTTCTCTTTTCTATTATAGTGATACGTGGTGGAAGTGTCTTTAGGTTGTTTCTCTTATCGGTTATTTCGGGACATGGTCCTTTGGTTGATGTCTCAGGCAGATTTCCCTCGCCATCGACTGCTTTCTTGAATGAACTCAAGAGTTTTCGTAGTCTATTGTCCGATTTCTTGTGGGGTGCAGGTCTTTGCCTATATTCATTGGGTATTTTAATCTTTCCTTCCCAAATTCCATCTTCAACCCAATCCTTGAATATGTAACAATCTTCTACGCTATGCCCCAGTATTCTATGGTAAAGGCAATAATTTGGGTGACCCTCTTCTTTCACTTCTTTGGGTCGTTTGCATCTAGGTAAAGTTACCAGTCCATCCTTCATGACTTCTTTAAAGATCACCACGGTTTTGTCTTTCTTAAAAGTATAAGGTTTATTCATTCTTTCCTCCAAATTGTCTTTTGTCTTGTTTGGGCCTTGGTTATGACCTTGTGGATCTCCTTTATCGCCTTTCTTAGTATGAGTAGGTGTTTCACAGTTCTTATTCTTCCCGGTTGACGTTCTCTTCACATCTTTATCCTTCTTCGTTGATATTTCTTTCACTTTTTTACCCTTCTTATTTCTATCATCGAGGGGATGAAGTTGAGTGATGGATTTAGACCCTTCTCATTTTTCCTTACACTCGCCCATTCTCATGGTACTTATGCTCTTTTGTAGTAACGGCACTGGGTAACACCCTTTTCTTTCAAATTTGACTTTATGAACATCTCCCCGAATAACCTTTTGTTTTCCATCCTTGAGATATTTCAAGCACTGATGTAGGGTTGATGGGATTATGCGATTTTCATGGATCCACGGCCGACCCAGGAGAGCTTCATAGTTTGTATCGGCATCAATCACATAGAATTTGACAGTTGTTTCCAATTCTTCGAATTGCATTTGCATAGTGATTGCTCCCAATGCCTTCTCCGAGATTTCATTAAACCCATGTATGGATAGCTTTTCTTGGGTTAAGCGTTTGGTGGGTATGGCAAGTTGCTTGAGAGTTTTCAAGGGCATAATGTTGACAGCCGACCCTGGATCAATCAACAAGTGTCTTAGCCTGGCTCTGTTTGTTTCACCTGTTATGTATAGGGGATCATTGTGTTCCATAGCCCCTATTACTAAGTCTTCATCAGTAAAGGTAATGGAAGCAATTTGGTCGGCATATGATGTCCCCACCATGTGTTTACTCATGCATCGGTATGAGCTCTCATCATCGCTTGATTCTTCACTATGAATCTCAATGGCATTGCATTCGCTTTCACCACTTTGAGAGATCATCTCATGAGGGGCAGGCTCTTGCTCAAAACTAGGGTTAAGCACCAACTTTCCATCCTTGATCATTTGTTCAATAATATCCTTAAACACATAGCAATCCTCAGTCAGATGGCCCACCATTCGATGGTACGCGCAATATTTTGAGACATCAATTTTTCTTCTATTTCTAGGTGCTTTTCTTTGAGGCAATTCTAGTCTTCTATCCCTTAGGATCATCTCGAGAATAGCTTCCGTTTTCTCCTTCTTGAAAGAGTATGGCTTACTCAATAGTTCAGACATGGGTATCATGGTATTACTCCTTTGATTGCCATTTTTCTTGACCTTGTTTCCATTGGTGGAGGTTTCATAACTACTTGCACCATTGCCTCTTTCTTCTTCATCACAATTGATGGAAATTTCTGGCCCTTTAGGTGGCCCAATACGTGCCAGCCTTGACACTCGAGTAATTAGATCTTTGTAGGAGGTAATATCACTTCCCGAGAGCGATCTTTGCATCCAATCATCTAGATTTCTGATCAAGACCTCCACCGCCTCCCTTTCAGGCATCTGATGGGTGCACCTTATGCTGAGATTCATCCAACGATTGATATAGTCGAGGACATTTTCTCCCAATTTAGGTTTTTCACATGCCATATCGGCCATGGTGATCTCTTGTGTGATCATTTCAAACTTTGAACGGAAGGCCTCCTCCATTTCCTCCCAGGTTTCCATTGAATCATTTTCAAGGAAAGCGTACCAATTGAATGCAGCACCCATCAAGCTTAGCGGGAATTGCCTAAAGAGAAGCGCCTCATTATTAGAAGTGTTCCCACACATGTGGCGAAATTGGATTAAGTGCTGATCAGGTGTAATATCTCCCTTTCTCGTGCCATCAAACAAGTTGAACTTGGGCATTACATAACCTTCGGGGTACAAGATTTGATCATATCTTTTGGGATATGGCCTTCCACACTTCTTGCGATAGTTGACAAGTCGCCCCGCTCCTGCGGCTTGGAGCTGTAGGTTGACCATCTCTTGAATGACTTGTTTGGTTAAACCGGGTTTTCTTGCCCCAGTCCGATGCCTACGCTCGAGCATTTCTTCTTCACTTGGTTCGTATCTCACTTTGTTTCTTCTTCCTTTGAGATACCTTCGGTATGCCTTCTCTTCATCCTCTTCTGATGATTCACACTTGTGCCTATTCCTTCTTTCTTTGGAATGTCTTCTTTTAGGCCTTTCTCTTTCTTCATCGGAGTACTCATATTTACTCTTGCTTCTTCTCTCTTTGAGCACTTTTCCCTTGTACTCATCTTCTTCTTCGCTAGAAGAACTCTCATTTTCAAGATCTTCAAGTAGCTTCTTCCTCTCTAGAAGCTTGTACATCTTCTTGAACATCTTTCTTTCTTTTTCTCTTTCATCCATCATAGCCGCCATCTTCTTTTCATTTCTTTCTATGATACTCATCAACTTCGGCCTTTCGCCCTCGTTCCGACGATCTTCACCATTCACATCTCTTTCTTCATCTTCTGTCGGACCTTCTCCATTTAGAAGATGGCTTGAAGAGGCGCGATCTTGCTTATCTTTGCTATTTTTCTTAGTAAATGGGATTTCTCCATCACTAGCCATATTCACAAAAGCGTGCATTTCATGTCCTTCGCTTATCTCCACCATATGAACTCGAGCGTGGACCACAAGTTGACCATCCTCGCGTGCCACATGTCTCCTTTTGTGGCATGGCTCTTGGTCCACTTCCATTGGTTGAGCTTTCTCTTTGGGCACCCACATCTTCTTGGGTCTCAATCTCTCTTTGACCGGCTTGATCTTTTGCCCCAGTCTTTGGTGCACGGAGGAAGATCCCGTCTTTTGACCTTTGGGCCCCAGTCGATCGTGAACTGACGCACGTGGGGGTGCTAACCTTTCCTTCACCGATTGCCGGTTTTGCGGACTTCTTCCCCTAAATTGTGCTTGGTATTCTTGAGGGAACTCTTCCATGGTCTTGAGTATGGCCACAGGTGAGTTCTTTCGCACCAGACGGAGCGAGGCGAAAGGATTGCTCACTGGCAAATTGGGCCTTGTCTCCAATTCATTCTTATAGGCCCGTTGAACCTTCCTCAATGTTCTTGCATTTTGAGAGATTGGCGCGTACACCTTCCTCACAACCATCTTCTTGGGAGGAGAGCGACGGTTGGGTTGACGTCTTTGAGGAAGAGGGGTTGAGCTCGAGTGAGCCCGCTTGTGAGGAATAATGGACCATTCTTCTTCTTTGGTGACATCAATCTCCATGGGATCCTCCACGGTGTTGGAGACTTCCATCACTTCCTCAAGCGGTTCCTCCACCACGACCTTTGCCAGTTGGAAAGTACCATCGCGGACTTGAACGACGGGCACGTAGGAATGTCCAAACGGCATGCCTCCGATTGCGAACTCGTCATTGTAGCAGATCGGCACTCCTCCGATCTGGAGAACTCCTGTCGGCTTGAAAGCATCAATGGGTGCGAATGCCATTTCAACCTGCAATAGCACCAACTCAAATGTTACCGTTAGGAATGTTCGTTAAAATTTCCTTAGCCCTTATGTCACCCTTCAAGTCCCAAAGATGAGAGGAGAAAGAGGTCCCACTGGGCGTGCCAGAGAATCTGTCGCGGCTTTTTCGTCATTATTCTCCTCGAAGGAATTTCTCGAAGAACAATGGGAACATAGCCTTAGATTCACCTCCCTTAAGGTTTCGATCTCTTTAGCGAACATCTCTCAACACAAGAGAATCCTATAAAGAGTCGCTACTTAAAGAAGTTTCTTGATTTAGCGGGTCCTTTCTTTCCAGTAGGCGCAAGCCCCTATTGTTAATTACCCCGTAGTTGCCTACGGGAACCTCTGATTAAGGGACGTAAAGGGTGTTGACGTAACGGGCTAAGAAAAGAGGCTTATAGAGTGCTATCGCGGAGGACTTAATTGATGGTACCAAACTCAACGGACGGGACCCAATTAAGGATCGACAAAAGGCTTCCAACTTGTGAGAACAAAAATGGAATTCTTTGGACGAGGGGGCCCGTAAGAATTCAATTTTTAAGTCATCTAAGGTCGATCTCAACCCTAGCGAGTGACTTTCCTCAAACGAAGAGGTTTTGGTTTTGACTTTGGGTTTCGCGTTTGGACTTTTAATTTCTGAGATTTCACTTGGGATATTGGTGATTTTATTCACTTTGGCCTTTTACACTTTTGGGAATTCTTTTCTACTTCGAAAATACTTGTCTGTGAAGATATTTAGTTTTAGAAAGTGTCATGCTTGAAATCATTTAGACTTTTGAAAATATTTTTGTACTTGAATATACTTAGCTTTTGAAAATAGCACATTTGAAATCCTTATTTTGAAAATATCTAGTATTTTACAAATGAGTTTATTAATTTTCTAAAATTCATTTTTAAAGTGAAAATACTTCGAAAATACAGAAGGCCGCTACTTTGACATATTTTCATATCAAAGTATCAGTGAACTCGGTTTATTTAGATTTTTAGAATTTTATGGATGTGTCGTTTGTATTTTCCTATGTTTCGTACTATTTTTAATGAATTTCCTAAAGCTTCTATCTACATGTTGTTTTCCTACTGGGCCACGTCTTAAGGCCTTTTCCGATTTTCCTATTTTTGGGCTGAAGTTCTTTTATTTACAACATCTAACCCCGCCAGTCACCAGGAGTCAAATACATGGGTTCTACTGTTGTTTCGCCACAAACAATCGAAGGGGTCTCGGCGCCGAAATGCAATCGAGGGCGACGGATTTTTGGTTCATGTTAACGGGTTCGTCAGACAATGGGTGAGGATCCGTTAACGATCCTAGCCATCGCAGCTGACACAGTGCAGATTGGCAAGGTCGTGAGGTTGCGAAGAAGACTATGGTGGTCTCCTTTGGTCAGGGGACAAAAAGTTTTAAATGACAGCATAAAATAAAATAATAAAATAAAAAAAATAATTCGATTTAGTCCCTGTAAATTTTACTATCATATTTCCGGCGATCATCGCCACTGCAGTCGGCGAGACCAGTCTCGTCAGAATTGTGATCAAAAGGAGAGTGCTATATCCTATTCAATTCAGGTTGTGCTACTTCAATTTAGTGAGGGAACCAAGTAGTGATACGACAATGGTTGAGTTGGGTACCAATACTCACTGTGAACAACTGACAATGAACATACTGGTCTTAAAGGGTCATACGCAGGGTGTTTTACAAAGTAGTTAACATCAATTCTCATTATCTAACATTATCAATTAACACAAGTTGGTGATTATCAGGTAATGGATATATCATCACGATTTCTCTTCCAAGTCATATACGGTTTACACATGCAAACTGATTAAACTTTGTACTTTATCAACCATTACGGAGCAAAGGCTAATGACACCCAATCCTTACACGCATAGGAAATATTAACATTTTAAATAACTATAACAGCAAAAGGTCATAGGTTAATTTACACAACCATCTTTTGTACAAACATGTATGCATAGTCTTCTGCTACTCAATTAATCCATGTCTAAAATTCAATAAAGGCGCATTATTCTATTAGCATGTCTAAATTATTCAACTAGTTGACAGTAGACAAGAAATATAATTTTTCAATAGCTACTCAATTTTACAGAAGTCCCTAGAATTACAGTTTTTTAATTGAAGGAGGGGCTAATGGGATTACATCAGTACTGAAAACCCAGAGTCTTTACTGGCTATGGAGACGGCATCAAAACATATTCATTGTTCAAAAGCATTTTTTTTGTAAAACTATCCCTGAGTTCTAACTTTCTCTGCAAGATGTAATCAAACAAATTATTTTTGAGGGCTTAGCTTTGGGCTGGCTTAGTTGTTACACATTAGGCAATTTGTTATCACATTTGCACGAAAGAGACTTATATTTACTAAATTTTGTTTACAAAGTTATTTTCTGTAAGAGGTAAGTGCTTGAACTAACCAGACCATACAAGGGAACCTGACAAAGACTTATCCTTTATTTACAAAGAAACCTTCATATTGAATCTAAGACCCATACCGTACTTCATGTTACACTCCCTGGTCAATTTCTGGTCTAAATACAAGTTATGTACAGAAATGAAAATAAAATTTTATTTCCTAGTAAAAGCAACTTCAATAATGCTAAAATGAGGTCAGCGATTACAATTACAAAGTTGTAAGAAGGCAGATGAAACAGTAAGGTCCATTGTCAGTCAATAATGGATAGAAACAAGAAAACTTCAGTTAAGTCCCTAACTTCCTAGCAATTGTACTATGCCACTCTGGATTATACAAGCAATGTCTATATAATTACAAACTAACTCGCTGAAAACTATGCTTAATAGGTACATATATTACCATTGCGGGGAAATCCACTATTTCCTTCTATTACATATATACAAAGTATACCTCAATTTAAACAAGATATCAAGTAACTTAGTGCATACTCAATCAAGTACATAACAGACATGACTAACAATGTCTATCATATACTCAATTAAAGCAACACTACTTGAATAAGTGCTCCAAAGCCAGTGCTAAGGAACGATCTTAGACAAGTTCATCCCAAATGCGTTCTTCATGCGCTGTGCGCAATCTGATTGCAAATGAGGCACCAATTAATCCTAATTATTACTGGTTTTAGTGATTAAATCGAGATCTCTCATGCGCTGAGCGCAATTGAGACTTAATTTCAATTTTAACACCTCAGATCATAGGGAAAAAGAAAGTACAATCTCCAGATATCAAATTCAAGGTTCAGGTTTGCTTATCATAAAGAAAGAGAAATGAATATCTGAATTTATCTAACAAAACATGATCCTGACTAATAAGAATTTCTGGGCAGCTTCGCAATCACAGGGCCCCTCTTGTTCCTCTCATGCGCCAGGCGCAATCAAGGACACAATGGAGCAATCTACAACCATGCTATCTACTCCTCATTGTACAGGTGCTATTAGAGATCGCCTATAGATATACAACACTTGATTCAGATTCTCATGCGCCGTGCGCAATCGAATCTTATCAAGGAATTGAGAGAGAAGGAGGCAGAGATCAAGTCAATCCAAGATGCAAGATCAGAATTTTCAAATGCACACAGTAAAAGAATCAAGAAAGCCACGATTTCAACTCAAATACATCCATTTCAATTGAAGAATCCTCAAATTCGCTGTTTCAACATCAAAAGAACATCGATTTCATACCTGACCTTTCGTCCATTACAAGCTTGAGCTCTTCTCTTCTCCTAATTTCAATCTATCACTATGCCTACTAGCTATTCGAGGAAATGCTTCTATACTAACCTATTGTGTGTGCTCTAATCCTAAGCTTTTGATCTGTGGAGAAGAAGAAGTTGTGACCAGAGCCTCTGTGTGTGAAAGAGAAAAATGGAAGAAGCCCTTACTCCAGTCTTGCCATCGGGTATTTATAGCCTTCAGGTTCGAATCCCTTCTTCAAGTAGTTTCAGATCCAGCTGTATCTCAACCGTCCGTTGGAGAGCACACGGATCGACCCTCCATCCTACGGCTGTCATCGCGTTACGCCCAGGGCCTTCTAGATGGTCAACAGGTCGGAGTTGAAAGTTTGATCAGAGACGGTTAGGGGGTTGTTACGGTGCCTTCAATCTCAACCTTTGATGCTCTTACTCACGGATTGAGTTTTGATCCGAAGGCTGCAAATGTGTCACGCTGGGGCCCACTCGAGTGGTTGACAGAGGGGTTGGAGGCATCGTTGGTTCGAGCGGTTACCAAAGTTGCACAATTCTACTCTCCTTCTTCGATTTCTCCTTTCTGTTCAGTTGGAGAAGGAGACTCTTCAAGTGGGGTCCGCATGTAAGGTTTAATAAGACACAAGCAGCATCATGTACTTGGTCCACCATAGACCAACACTCCTTCACCCTTCCTCTACGCGTGGTGTACGAGAAACAGGTGCACCCATCGGCTTCTGTTCAAAGAAGGAGGTTCAAATTCTGCTGGCCATGCCCTTCTCCATTTCTTGAGCATTGTCCTCTCCATTTCTCCTTTTTAAATCAATTTTTATTGTTGCTGAAACCTAATAAATTGTTTAGACCCCTTCCCTATTGAGTTTCTCCATAAACTTTTATACACAGCTTCATAAAAATATGTAGAATCTGATGGAACCAAAAATTTTGTGAAAAGACCCCTCCTACTATTTTATTTAATTTCTACAAAATTATGGGCCTCTTCGCATTAAATAGGATCTCTGTAGCTCATTTGATCATTCTAAAAGCACCATAATTTTCTTCATTATCTCCTGAATTTTTGGTTATTTTTCCATAATTTTTGGGGTCCATTTGCTATTTTTCATGATTTTCTTAAACTTCTCGTGAATCGGTTTGTGTCTCCAATCGCGAAATTTTAGGGTCAAACAGTTGGGTGCAAAAATTGGGATGAGAATCAAATTTCTTACCTTTCCCTTTCCCTTTAACCTCTATCTGTCTCTCTCTTAAACCTCCTTCGTTTCTCTGAAACGGTGAAACCACTTCGCTGTTCAACGAAACTCGAGAGCAACAAAATCATACATGTAGATCTCAAGCTTGGCAACAAAATCGTACCTTTCTATGCAAACCACTTTGCAACAATCCTTCTCCTCCGACAGCACTGTCAATAGAAGGTTCAAATTGGAAAAAAATATGAATGTTGCCATTGCGGTGAGATTGCTGAATTAAAAACAACATGGAAACCTTCAAATCCTGGTAGGAGATTTTATGGCCGCAGATTTTATGGCGTAAGTTCCAATTTTTTGTCAAATTAATTTTACAAAAATTGTACAGATATTACATTAATTTCTGAAATTAATTTTTTTATTGTTAATTTTGTAGATGTCCAAAGCATGTCGATACTTTAGATGGTATGATGAGCCTACTACAGAACGATCAAAAGAAGTTATTAATTGACTTCTTAGACGATTAAATGATTTAGAAAAAAAATATGCAGACTAAGGAACCTAAGGAGGGGCCTTTTTTCGCTGACTCTAACCGTCCTCCTGACCATTCTCCTGACCCCTAGCACGCTTCATCACCGACTTTGGATCTCATTTCTGTTCCTCCAACTTCTTCTCATCCTATGATTACTCGGAATAAAGATCACACTTGACGCTCTCGTTAGTTTCCTGACTTCATTGCCTATCTAGCCACCACACTGGTCTATTATGATCCTATGTCTTTCTCTCATGCGCATAAAATACCCCACTGGCAAGAGGCTATGAACAAGGAAGTTCATGCACTTCTTCACAACCATACATGGGTGCTCGTTTTGCCGCCTGTCAATCAACATGTCATGGATTGTAACTTGTAAGTGGGTTTTCAAAACAAAACGATGTGTTGATGGCTTTGTGGAACGCTACAAGGCTCGTCTTGTGGTTAAAGGATACACACAGGAAGAGGATGTCGATTACTTTGACACATTTAGTCCGGTGGTGCGACCAACCGCTATTCGCCTCATTCTCTCTGTAGCTCTGACAAATCACTAGGTTCTTCAACAACTTGATGTCAATAATGTATTTTTACACGGTGATCTTCAAGAGACGGTGTACATGCATCAACCCTTGGGGTTTGTTGATTCCATTCATCCCTCTCATGTGTGTATCCTTAAAAAAAGCAATCTATGGTCTCAATCAATCACCACGTGTGTGGTTTCACACTCTCAGTTCTGCACTAATTGAGTTTGGCTTTCAAGGCTCCAAATTTGACCCTTCTTTGTTCATATCTCACTGCAATGGTCACACATTGCTCATTCTTGTTTATGTTGACGATATCATTGTGACTGGCAGTGATGAGGCTCATGTTTTAAGCTTCATCAACATTCTTTAGTCTCGTTTTTCTCTAAAAGACTTGGGTCCACTCAGTTTTTTCTTGGGTATAGCTGTCCAACACTCCTCTGATGGCATGCATTTATCTCAAAAGCAATACATTCAAGACCTTCTTTGTCGTACTCATATGGCTCAAGCTTTTCATGATAGTTAACACTTCACTATCGAGCGGTTGTTTGAGTGCTTTAGTATGTCACTATAACACGACCGAACATCTCTTTTCCGGTCAACAAGTGCTCAAAGTTAATGCATGCTCCAACTACAAAGCATTGGATGGCTGTCAAACGTATACTACAGTATTTCAATAGTTCCTTGACTCTTGGCCTTATGCTCAAACTAGCATCAAATAACACTCTCTATGCATATACTGACTCTGATTGGACGGGTTGTCCTTATGATAGACGCTCCACGTCAGCACTTTGCATCTATTTGGGCCCCAACCTTATATCATGAAGTTCCAAAAAATAGCCCACTATTGTGAGATACCGCTGTTTGACGGTGTCCCTGTCAGGTAAACACCATGCAACCAGGCCTTAGAGCGTGGGGGAAATTCAGGGGTTGGTAAATACGGTACTATACGTTGCTCCAAATTGCATCCTGTCTATTAGGGAGGTGGTGATGTTTGAGACCTTGACTGACCAGAGACCCATGTAATGATGCCCCCGTCCCTGTCCAGACACTAGTGCAGTCATGCAAAGTGTGGTTGGAAAATGGTATAAGTTCCGCTATGATAACGGTTGCCTTATAATCAGACTATGTGTGTTTATTGCATCATGTATGCCAAATTGAAATAAATTATTGTGTGGTAAAATTGAATTGCTTGATGATCCAAACTGTGCCCAAAATAATGGCCAAATTATGTTGTAACGCATGACGGTTACGGCCGGTCTGCGTGTGCGGTGGCTAACGTAGTTGCCCAGTCATGATTCATGTATTTAGGCATGTTGGCAGTGAGTACTGGAGTGTCCCATGCATGTAAGACTGGAATTGTCCAGTGGTGACCCTTGAAGCTGGCCAAGGGGTAGTCCAACCTGGTTTGACCAGCCCCAATAGCTGCATGACACCAAACTGCTTAGTCATTAGGCAGGGGGAGAAAGAGTTTGCTGCCACCTGGTCCCCACCTCTTAACATCTCTCTCTGCACCAATTGCATGGACAATTATGCCCCTATTCTTGCCTAATTTCGTATTTGCTCTGTTCTTTACCAAAACAGACCACTTAAGCTTGGTTGTGAGGTGTTAGGCAGTGAAAAACAGTGTTTGGATCATAGCTGGATAGTTGGGAAGGTAAAGAATAGTGTTGTGTGCATGATTTTGGCCCTGGTTTACCCAAAACAGGTTGGGAAGTTCATGACGGTGCATGAGTTGTGTATAGCGGCTGGTTTCCATAACTCAAACAAACCTTAGGGATGATGATTATGGTGCATTGCATAGCCTTGTTGGTGCACCCTAACTGACCATGTGCTAATGAGCACCATAGGTCTGGCGTTGGTCGGTAGACAAACCATGAAGCGGCGTGGCGAACACCCGCAAACCAGTCAAGCAACGGTGTTGGTTCAAGTGCCTGAACAACGTAATTGCATGAGTTATAGGCTGGTGTTGAGTATGACTGTGACATAGGTTTTGATTGCTTGAACTAGACTTTGAACAGACCGAAGCGGTGGACTTGAGCGGGCAAGAGGACGCACCGCAGCAGTGAACGGATACGGTGTAAGGTTTGAGGTGCGGATTTCACCTGGACCCTAACTCTTGTTGTTGTGCTAAACTTAAAGTTAAAATATGCATGTTGCTTGATGTTTCTGCATGACTTAGCATGTAGCCTGCATGTATGAATTGCTATATTTTATATGTATGCTACATGACTATGCATAGGATAGATTGTTATCTAATAACATGCATATTGAATGGTTTATATTGTTGTGGCTGAATTGTGATATGTGGTATGGCTGTGTTAATTGTGTGATGAATGGTATTTACATCTTTGGAAAGCAAAGTCACGACCGTCTTTCCAAGGGCCGTGAGATAAGCGCTTATGTTTCGGGACTCATGTCAGTTCTTGAATGGACTATGAGGGGGTAAATGTTCTCAGAAATTGAGTACTATTTGATTGTATTGATGGAAAGACAATGATTTGGTTGATTGGTAACCAGCCTAGTATTATGCATTGATAGGTGTCCAATAAGTGTCGGCTTTTGTATGAGTTGAATTGGCAGATTCCGGATGATCGTTACTAGCTGGCCTTGTACTTCATGCATGAATAGCTAACTATTTTTATGAATAAACTGTACAAACTATGTTCTTATATATTAGATAGTGTGTATTTAGTTCCGCAACATGAGACTCCGGGTTCATGCGTGGCTGGAACTAAATACCGCACTGAGAAATGGTTTCCTTTCTCACCGTACCATGTTTTCATGGGTTTCAGGTTTTGAAGGCGTGGGCTGAAGAGTGGAGAAGTAAGCCATGTACATTAAGCTATGCTATGTTTTGTATACTTGTGTACTGTTGCATGTTTCATTGTGTAATTAGGTGCTGGTTGTGTGTAAATCGAAGTTGGATGCTTGTCTTGGTTGTTGCTTGTGGGTTTTGGGTTGGGGAAAATGCTTATAAATTGTTTAGATGCTTGTCTTTATGGCTGGATACCAATGTTACAGGAGAAACTCTAGCAAAATTTTGTCTTGCACATGTACAAGCATAACCTCAACTTTGTTTATTTGAACTGTTGCTAGTTAGGTGCATGGTGCTTAGTATACTAAAACATGGCATATTGACTTGTGGCCAAACAGTAAGCCTTGCAGGACGTGCGAAGCACGTTCCTGCGGCGGAAATCGGTCACGCCGCCGCTGCGGGGTGTGACAACTATGTCAAAATCTAGCACAGAGGCTGAATATATGAGTCTTGCACTGGCTGGAGCTGAACTTATTTGGGTGCAACATATTATGAAGGAATTGTGTCAACCACTATCCCATACTCCTGTGTTATGGTGCGACAACATAGATGCCACTTATCTCGCTTCCAACCCAATGTATCATGCCTAGACAAAACACGTCAAGATTGACTTTCATTTTATTCGAAAGAGAGTGATTGCCGAGCAACTCTTAGTCCATTTTTTAAGTTCAAGAGATCAGATTGCTGATGGTTTGACAAAAGATTTAACTACTACGCGCTTTCTGTCTATTAGGGACAAGTTGACGGTGTTACCCCCACATTCAACTTGCAAGGGGGGTGTAAAACAATAGATAGGGACATCTCCAGTTCTAGATACATTGGAGACATTAAGAAATTATACAATGTTTTGGGTATATATACCCCTTTTAGTGTACTGTACAAATTAGTTCTGTAGAAATACAATTTTACATTCTCACAATTTCTTTTTTTTTTATTAAAAGTACCCCAAAATTGGGGACCTAGTAAAAAAATAAAACAAAAAACATCCAAGAGTCCAAGAGTGGATCTTTACAGCAAGCATAAGAACCAAAGAAACAACCAGTTTAGACAGCACCAAATGAAAGTAAAGATACATGAAACAAACATCACATCCTACTACAGATAACTAAGAAGCAGTAGACTCTGAACCGTCTGAAATGTGCCCGTCTTCGCCTGGTCCTGGAGTAACATAAACCAGGGCAGTTCTATTATTATCACCTGTTCTTGCAGTAAACTGAGCAAAGTTTGTCTCTAAACCGGTACGAAAGCCTGTCCAGGAGAAAAAGACATTAAAAACCTGAAAAAACAAAGCGTTTGGATGGGGCATTGCTTTATCTGAAAAACAAACATTCTCACAATTTCTATCAATAAACAATTCCCATATTGTTGTTCAAGGAAGAGATATTGATGTTTCGATGTATAAAAAATCTATTCAGTTCTTGAAACTGTTGTATATATACATGGTTCAATGAAATATTTTGTTTAATTTTATCTGTTACATATTTCTTGATTCTATTTGTTTTATTAGAGAAGGTAGCAATGCTTGAGAGCTTACTAAAAAGAGGTGACTTTACAGTCAAGGGTTTAGAGCAAAAGATTCACCGATCGTCTTAGGCTCTCAGCAAACCTGAAGAGGTAGGTGTAAGTATACTATTCCTCATAAAATATTTGTTAATTTCTGGGATAGAGCAAGATTCCGGTGCCACAAATGTCACACTTTCTTTTTTTTATATTAAATGTCAAAAATTTTAAAAATAATCGTCCGATCCAAAACGTTGATCTTGTTCATTTTAACGATGGATGTGTTGTCACAAAATTTATAATTTTTAAAGTTTATTTGATGCTCGATCAAAAGGTGAAAAATGAACAGATCAAAATAACTAAAATAGATTCATTCTAATATGTCTATTTTTCAACATCTTGATCAAGTATCAAATAAACTTTAAAAATTATGAAATTTTAGGACAATGCATCCGTCGTTAAAATAAACAAGATCAACGGTTTGGACCAGACGATTATATTTTAATTTGTTATATTTAAAATAAAAAAATGTAATATTTGTGGCACCAGAACCTTGCTCTCTAGGATATTAGAAGCCGATATGTATTTCTCAGCAACATAGAGCCAATGTCAAAAATGTTAAGTGCAGTAAGTTTTGTTATTAGGAAATTAAAAAGTTCTTTGTTATATGTTGGCTTTTATTACTGTTTTTGGCTAGCAATGCTTGGTCTTATGACTATAAATATTTAATTGTTTTCTTTTCCTAAGTTGGTTTTCACCAAATAAATATATACTTACGGAAAAGAAAATTGCAAGATCAAATTCATCGTGCAATAGTTGACGAGAAGATCTCTCTAATTTACAAGAGATTCATAAATCTTTACCCACACTGCCGAACAAGTTGCTACAACCTCTTGCTACACGACTTGCTGCAACATCAACCATTTCCTTGCAAAAATATTCCGCAAGAGGTATTACACCTTATTGCAAGGGTACGCAGTCTTGCTAAAAGCTATTTATGTTGTAGTGAAAAACGAGTTGATAGAAAATTGATGGCACGTGCCATCAATAACGCGTTAGCCATCGAAAGAAAGTATGCATTAAAAATCCTAGTACAAAATTCCATGTATATTGTATAACATAATTGAAAGATGTTAACAATAACAGAGTATTCACTAACTGCCTTAAGTCAAAATTTTAAACGATGTTTACTAGGAATACTGCATGGAACGTTTTCCAATTATAATTTTAAACGATTTTGAAAGATGTTAACAAACACAAATACTATTTCCAATTCGTTTCCTTCAAATCAGGGCACATTCGGTTGGGAAAATTTCCTTAATTTTCTTCGCAAGATAGTTAGTTTTCTTCGCTTATATCCAAAAAGTCATTTTCATTGACAATTCATTAAAACAAAAAGAAAATAAATGAGTTCCATGAGATCCATCTCATTATAAGAGGGACAGAATGACAAATGCCAGATGGGAACAACGCGCGACTATTTATAATTTTGTATATCGCTATCATATATGTCGATAGTTTTACAAGTTACCAAATCTAATTAAATCAAATCTATCTGTATATTGAAATCTCATAAGAAACCACATTTTATTTTTGAATTTTTTTTACTATTTTATTCGAATTTTTTAAAACCTGTCATTTTTTTAATTTTCTTATTATTAGTTGTACCCAAAGGAAAGTTTTAGATAATTTGAAAAAAAAATAGTAAAAAAATTTAAAAATATATAAAATTTGGTTTGTAATGATATTTCAAAATGTAGATTTGATTGGTTTAATTAGATTTGTCAATTTGTAAAATGATACAAAATAATTGACGAATAATGATCGCGATGTACAAAAAACTCACTACATCGCGATGCACCATAACATATCTCTATATATTTGGTCAATTTGTCTAGAGAACTAAGAACAGCTGCGAGTCCAACCAATCCACACATGAATAGAACTCAATTAAATTAAATTAAAAAAATATAACAAATAATAAGTCAATAACTTTAACAAAAATAGTCATTTATGCCCTGGCACCTTTGAAAATCATCCATATACGGGCCTTAATTTAAAAAAAAAAACAAGTCTAGGCACTTTTTCAGGCTTGCCCAGTCCTACTGGCCTCGCCATTATTATAGAAAGATCGTAATTTTTTTAATACACAGATTTTAAATTAAAAATTTAATATTATACTTGAAAAAATAGATAATGTTATCAATAAAAATGGCAGAGCGCCACTGATAGAGCGCACCGGTTTTAAAGTTTACAATTTTTTACTTTTCAAGTTTGATAATTTTCAAATTTTCAACCTGCGCCAGTCTTAGTAGCGTTTACAATTTTTGAAAATTAAGTTACTATTTTAAAAAATATAAATTTATCCGAGACCCAATGAAATTGGCATGTTTATATTTCATATTTTTTTATTTTGATAAAATTTATTATTAATTTAAAAAAAATTACTATTTCAAAAACATTTTATGTGACATCGCCAATGATAGTGGAGCGTTAATATTTTTAAAAATAACCCATTCTCGGTGGTACGAGCGCCGGTCCAACATGTTTGTAATAATAAATTTTTTTATATGTTTATTGTTTAATTTTCAATTTCAATAATGTTTATTAAAAAAATTTATGGATAGAAAGATAGCGTGCATAAAAATCCGAGTAGTTCAAAATTCCACGTATCATCAGTATTTTTATAAATAAAGATGCGTGGGAGTCCGAGTTCAATTTTAGTTAGCAACCGCGCGACACGGCATCAGCTCATTCGATTTTTCGCTCTGATTCAATCCAATATGCATAACCTATTCTATTGTACTCTGTGTTGCTTTGTTGCCTTTACTTTATGTTCAATCTAAAACCCGTTTTGTTCAGACTGCATTATTTTTTGCCACAAAAATTTTATTTTGGAGTCGCCTCTTTCATCTCTGATATGTGCTCTCTCTCTTAACCCATCGCTTGGTCCGCCTCTCCATCTTCCCTCTTCTCTATCATCGGTGTCTCAATGCCTCGCCCGCTGCCCCTTCCTCCCCTCTTACCCCGTCCCCTCCCAGCGTTCTACCACGCTCGGGCATAGATAAGTTCTTGACTTCTACTCTGCCACTCTCGCTCTTTCTCTCTCACGTCGCAGTCGCATCACGGACTAGATTGCTCCGCCACAACGATCTAGACTCCGCTCTGCCTCTGTATTTACACCTCCGGTCTCTGATCCGCACTTCCTCGGAGTGATCTTTTGTCCCGCTGTCACTTCTAAAATCAATGTGAAAATCGAGTTCAGGCATGATTCTCGCTCCATCTCTGAATCTGAAAATTATTTGCTTTTCTTGACATTGTTTTTTTTTAGAGATCCTGACAGAAGCTGTCAAGGTAAGCAAAGTAAAGACTAAAAACTACGAAAAAAGACAAAACAGAAACTAAGTAAACTTAAGAAAAATCTCGCCATCTTCTTTGATCCTTCTAGCTATAACCAAGGCCGGTTTTGATTCTCCACGAAACCGCCTGTTATTTCGCTCTGTCCAGAGGTGCCAGAGACCTGTAAGCAGTAAGCTGCTCCACTTCTCCCTCTACGCTGGCATAATTCCTTGATAAAAAAAATAGTACCGTGTCTAAAGTGGAGTCTTTATGATGAGGTATCGGTAAAACTGACCAATGGTGAAGGTAGTTCCAAACACTCCGGGCAAAAACACACTGAAAGAAAAGGTGACGATCGTCCTCTACATCTCGAGAGGAATAGCAGGAACAACCATGCTGGAATAAGATGTTTCGTTTGAGCAACACATTTTGAGTGAGAAGTTTCCCTTGAAGCAGGAGGATACCAAAGAGCTTTATCTTTGGTGGAACTTTAAGTTTCCAAATGAAGCAAGAAGGGGACTGAACCTTGCCCGCTGAAATGAAACGTCTATAGGTGGCTTTAGAGGAGAACCCACCATCTCGGGACCACTTCCAAGAAATGTTGTCCCTTCCCGAGCCCAGAGTTAGGTCAGCGGCTTCCTGCAGGAGTACATGTACCCTCAAATTATTTGGTGGCGGGAGCAGAAGTTGTAAGATAGGCAGAGCTTTTGCTACAGGTAGGTGATGTCTTGGGGCATTGTATTCTTGTTGTGTAAGAAAAACAATAGGTTGACCTCCCCAGGAGTCATACCAGAAAGATGGAGAGTTACCGTCTGCAATGTTCCAAGAAGTAGAGATTTGAAAAAGAATCCTTAACTTGAACAACTCTCTCCAGAAGAAAGATCCTGAAGGCAACCAGGCTAGTGGTGGTGTTTGAGGATTTATTCTGGCATAAACAACGCGCATAGTGGACGACCAAAGAGAAGTCGTTGCTGCATAGAGTCTCCACCACCACCTCAAAAGTAGGACTCGGTTTTGTAAATGGAGATCTTTGATGCCAAGTCCTCCGAATCTCTTCGGCAAACAAACAGATCTCCAATTTTTGAGTGGACAACCCTGAGCCCAAAGAAAATTCCTACTTATCGATTAAATTTTATCTGTTAACCAGCGAGGTAGGATGAAACAAGAAAGATGATAAATTTGGATGGAAGAGAGTACTGAGGATGAGTTGTAACCGGCCTGCTCTAGATAAGAGCTTACTTTTCCAGCTAGCTAATCTTCTTTGCAGTTTCTCTAAGAGTGGCAGGAAACATGCTCTATCTGGTTTTCTTGAAGTTAGAGGTAGACCAAGATAGGTCACAGGGAGGGACGAGTTGTTGCAAGTGAAGATCTGTTGGATTTGCTGAAGCGTCTGTGTGTTAAGGTTGAGAGGGACGAAGTTGCTTTTAGCAAAGTTGATGTGCAAACCCGAGGCAGAGCTAAAAAGGTCGAGGGTTTGCTTAAGATTACGGACCGCCCCTTCATTACCAGATGAAAAAATTAGAGTGTCATCAGCATACTGGAAGATAAGGTAAGGCTGCGTTAGTCTCGGAGTTAGGTGTTGTGGCACAAGATCTCCCATTTTGGTAATCATTTGCGTAAGTACATCTGCCGCCAGGATGAAAAGATAAGGTGATAATGGGTCACCTTGTCTTAAACCCCGCTGATGTTGGAAAGAAAGACCGGGTGAACCATCTAAAAGGATTGAGGAATTGGCATTAGAGAGCAGAAGGTTGACCCATGAGATGAAAGAGTCAGAGATACCGCGGGCCTTCATCACCTTATGAAGGAAATCCCATGACACCGTGTCAAAAGCTTTGGCGAAATCTAACTGTAGAAGGAATGCCTGGTATTTATTTGACTCAATATGATGCAATATTTCTCTTGCACAATTAAAGTTTTCAGCAATGAAGCGGCCAGAGAGGAATCCTGTTTGGCCTGGCGAGATCAGCTCAGGTAAAGCTCTTTTAAGTCGGTTTGCCAGAACTTTGGAGATTAGCTTAGGCACATAATTAATGACGCTAATCGGGCGATAGTCTTCCACCCTACAAGAAGAGTCTTTTCTTGACATTGTTATTGGTCAAAATCTTGGGATTCAATCACAATTTACTTATTGCAAAACTAACGCAGAAATCAATAAACCCAATTTGTTAGATGTGGATGCCAGTAATAGTCGATCTTTCAATTTGTAAACCACCTTTTAATTTTTCTAGCTAAACATTGCTTGCATTAATTTCTACTTATTGGTGCGTATCTTGAGCTATTATATGTAGTGATGAGAAATGCTTATGTGAGAAGTGAATTTTTGTCAGCAATTCTTCTCCCTTTTTATTTCTCTTTGGATTATAGATTTGTCATTTTCAGATTTGAATTGAGGCAATCTGCAATTGGTGCTATATTTTTGCAAGGTTTTGTAACATTTTTGCTGTTTCCATTGATTGGTGTTGTATTTCCCAATGTTTTTTTTTCTAATTTTTTTTTTCTAGATTTTGCTAAAGGGAGCTGAGAGGACAAAATGAAGCAACATGGACAAGAGTAGCATATTTGCTTCAACCCCTTCTATACTGTCATTTTCCTTCTGAGGTAAATTCTATAAGACTGTAAGTACAATTCAACTGTTTGTGAAAAATTATAAACATATATGAATTGAACTGAACTTTTAGTGTTAATGTGCTACTTTTCTTGCCATGATTTTTTTATTGTTGAGTATATTCTTTGTTTTGTTAATTTATTTTTTAGACCAATATTCTGACATGAGATGTCCTTAGAATTTTATATCAATATTCTTTCAGTACAACAGGAAGTGGAAAATGAACCCACTGTGTTTGATTTTTTCTTTTCTAAGTGTGATACCACCTCTTTAATTTTTATCAAATAAATAATCAGTGATGGTTTAGAATTTCTTTCATTTTATTAATGATTATCTAATATTACATAATATTAGATAATCAATATTACATAGTATTCATTATTAATCAATAAGAAGAAACTCGCTTATGACATAAGTTGCAATTTGAACCTCATGTTGAGCATGCACATAATGTATATAAACTAAATTAAAATGAAAGAAGTAAATTAATGTCTCATAAATACAGGAACTAATGTCAGAAACATGTTTTGAATATTTAAGTCATAAACTTTATATTCATGTGCCATGTCTTGAATACCAGCACCTCTTATATATCACTAAGACACTAACGGTGATACATGTGTCATTGTTTGTCTGTCTTGATTAAGTTTTATGTCTACTTTCTTTCAGATGATGGTGTTATAATTGGGAAGGTATAAATTGATTAAGCATCCAAGCTAAAGCATCAACTCAATTATATTTTGTGATAAAGATGTATGGGTGTGGCCCCCGCTATTGGAGTTTAAGCATAGATGTTACAGCTGGCCCAATGGGGAATTAAAACAAACACTTGACCTACGCGATTACTTCTACCTCTGGAGGTACTATTTAGTATTATTTGATGAAACTTTCAAGGACAATTTTATTGCAAATTGCCACCCAAAGTTAGCTCATTTGAAAATGATATCACTGTTGTTTGTATTTGCATGGCGATGAAATTTAAATTCTACACTTACTAAAACCTCTTTTATTCAATTAAGCCCTTGCTTCAACATAAATATAGATTGGTAAGTATACTAGATTACTAGAGGTCATAAACGATTGTTAGACATAGGGTTGAGTGTTTGGTACTATGTGCTAGAACACGGATCAGTTTTCTTAAGTAGTGGAAATCACTAATTTGGTCTGACAAATACTAATTTATTTGGTGTAATAATTCAAGTATGATTACTGGTAATGGCTTCTGCATTGTCAGCTTTAGTTAATCTAGATTCCTCATGATCCAACGTAACATGTAACACCCATGACCTGTCCCATGGCTTTAGTTAAGTATACTAGAGGATCCTTGATTCCCCTGGCTGTACATACATATACAATTATTAAGTCTAAGTTTGCCAGTTTTCTTACACAATTGCATTGGTAAACTGTACTATTTTCTTAATTGCGAATAAAATATGACAAATTTCATCTTAAGATTTGAGCATATTTGAGAAATCAGATAATCATAAGAAGAATAAAAAAAAATTCAGCGAGGTTAAGATTTCGATGAGGTATCTTTTCCTTTCAGTGATGTCAAGTTTGAATATTAATCAATTCATTTGCTCTTTTTTGCCTCTCTTTATTGAGTCAGGTTATGGTATTATAAAAATTTTTCATTTCGTCCCCATATAGAAATTTGAAATCAAATTTATGATTAAATAAATATAGATACGAACGAATAGATGAAGAAGTGCGGATCTTATGACTGAAAGTTCATCCTTATAGACGATGCAAGGGGCAATGCTACCACAATAGAGGGCAAGAGGTGATGGCTCAATGACAGCTGAAAAAACACAATCTATTTATCTATCTCACAAGAAAAGAGATGTTGTGCAAAACAGCGGTTTTTGTGCACTTAGGTTATTTTTGCAAAATGTGATCATAGTAAGATTTTATGCAGTTGTGTCGAGTTTTGTTGGCTGATGGATGTAATTTGCCGAGTTTTGTACTTGGAAGTAGATATCGGTCACATACGCTCAGTAGGTCTATGTAAAAACTGTCTTCATTGTCTAATGTGAGCAAAATAATCAAGCATGAGAGCTTAAATATAGTTGAAAACATTTGTCATTATGCTTCAAAAGGGTTTGATTTGTAAAAAAAATAAGCTGCAAAAAATTATAAAGGCCAACAGAGAGTTTAGGTTAATAAATAAATATGAAACTATTCACTTCAAACTTGATGATTTCGGATAGGTACTTTAGCCTTTATTTTATTTTAATATATAATGTAAGGTAGTGATGAAAGCTGAAAATATATTTTTATTTGTTTTAGATGCAATTGTAATTGTTAACCGCTAATTTTATTTTTTCCACATTATTGAAAGGTAGGAAGGACTGCAAGAGAAGCTGACAATAAGTAAGATAATTAAATTCAGCTTGACACTGAATCTTAAAAGCCTAAGATTATTGCCATCCAGAAATAAAATATCAACGGAAAAAACATATAATATAATAGGAATAAGTGAAATTATATTTGTACAAGTCTTTCCCCAAAGATATTAGAAAGAAAATTTATAATATTTTTTGGATATATTCCATGTCGACGGTAATTCATTTTTTTTTTATCCACGGCTTTGCTCCAAATTATTGTTTTGTTTGTTTGTATATCAGATCTCTGCGCTTTAAATAGCCACATTATCCTATAAATTTCTTAATAAATGATTAAATATAGTTTCTTAATAACATATGTGTCAAATGTTATTGGCAATGAAACTTATATCATATATAGACCTCTACAATCTCAAATTAAATGAAGTACATATTAAACTTTTACATAACTAAAAACATACATATACATCTAAAAATGAAAATAATTAAATTAAATCTAAAAAATAAAAACTAATTAAAAATAAATTTCCATAACTGGTGCCCTTAAGTCATAGCAGAAAATTTAAGACTTTCTCAGACATATCCTTTTATTTGTATTAACTTTGTGAAGCACAACAAATCTGCAACTTCCCCCCCACACACTTCTTGCCTTCTTACGCTTTGACGTTTTTTAATAATTTCCCTTTTTAATATGATTAATTTCATCTTTTACATGTGATTGTATTCACATAATCTTACAAAATAAACATTAATTATGAAAATTAGATTGCTCCCAGTGAAATCCATACTACTAATATTTAATAAAAAATTTTATATAAATTAATTATAAAATCCATACTTTTAAAAATATTAATTCTCACTTTACATTTTTATTTTATTAGGAATTCAAATATCGAGCGAAGCTCGATTAACCCCTAGTATTGTATAAAGATGCTAACAATAACAAATACATATTGGCTAACCGGCGGCGAAGCTACGGTCTCAATGGTTGGTCCAGGGACGCATCGCAAATACTGAGTCGCCGACAAAGACAAAATCGCCTATTCGCCTTTCCCTGGCCCTCCGCACTGTATCTCCTCATCTCCTCTTCGCAGCCTCGCAGGTCTCTGTCTCTTTGCTATTTTCAATTTTGCAATTTAATTTATCTATATGATGGTAAAAGAACACCGAGTTTGAAAAAAAAATACAGATGATAGAAACAGCACGTGGGACCTTGCAAGTTTAAAAAAAAGAAATTTAATTTCTCTGGGACGTTTGGATCGCTTAGAAATTTAAGAAATTTGGAGAATTTACTATTTCTAGACATAAATTTATTAGGAAGTATGTAATTTTGTGAAGAGAGGTCTCATACCCTGAACGTCTCTGTCTTTCGATCGCTTTAAAATTCGTGTACCAGATTAAAATGAGCGGACATGATAGAGACGCTGATTTCTCCGAACTCTCCGTCTGTCTTAAAATTTTCCTTCTCCTCTCTAAATATTTCCGTCTTCCTTATAGACGAAACGATTGTTCCCCTCAGATTCGACTCTTCCCAAAAAAAAAAAAAAATCGTGAAAACCTAGCAACCTCCGCTACCGTCTCCTCCCTCCGTTGCTACCTCCTCTCTCTACCTCAACTAAATGAAATAGAGATGTCGTCGATCTCTCCCTCGTGAAACCCTAGCGACTTATAATTTTTTTGTTGTCAATCTCTCCCTCGCCTCTAAACTGCTCGATCAAGTTATTTGAATCAATTTTGGGTAAGTCTTCTTTACGGGGCTGTTTGGATCCCACCGGAATTTGGAAAAATTTCACATTCCTAGACATAAATTTACTATAAACAATTCAAACTATTTATAAAGTTACATACTTCCCAATAAATTTATACATAGGAATAAGAAATTTCTCAAATTCCTCAAATTTCTAAGCGATCCAAAAGACCCCTACAAGTTATTAGTATATTTTGTCAATTTGGATCAATTTTGGGTAAGTCTTCCACTGAAAAAATCGGATAATGGAGCTTTTGAAATTGGGTAAGCATTTGGATAAAAATCTGAGATACAGTGAGGTAGAAGCGAGTACATACCAACACGAAATACAAAACCTGAGATTGACATTTTGTATTTCGTGCATAGAACAAATCGTTTAAACTTTAATGTTGTCCTTTTCCATAGAAATTGTGGAGAAACTTTTATTTTGAAGTTTTAAGTGAAATTTTGATGGTTTGTTGCTAAAAGAATGACAACCGAAAAAATAAAGGGACCAAATTAGGCCAAATTGTGATGGTTCTCGTTGCTTTTTGCGATAACAAAATGTGAGGATGAAATTTGACTAGATTGTGATAATAGAAGCCAATTTGACCAAATTGTGATGGTTCCATGTTTACGCCAAATTCTGTACTCAGTTTGAAAATGGTCCAGTAACTAATATCATGATTATAGAACTGATTGTTAACGAGCACAAATATTTTTATAATTTTATAGAAATCGGATAATGGTGAGAATAGACGAGAGTAATGAAGGAGCTTCTTCAACAATTACCGATGAGAAGAACCAGGGTCAAGAAACAACCACAAAGGTCACCTAGGGTAGCTAGTTGAGGCGGGTAGAGGAGGCCGGATCTGTAGAGGTAGGAGTCAACGGAGAGAGGCAGTGGCGGAGGCTAGGTTTTTTGGATTTTTTCGGAAGGGGAAGTGCATGTGGGGAGAGGGAGAGAGGAACCAGATGTATTACAGAATAAAAGAGACGAAAATGTTTAGAGAGGAAACGGAAAATTTTTAAAAAAGACAGAGAGTTTGGAGAAATCAGTGCCTCTATCATGGAACCAAATCCTCTACGGAACTCATTTGTTCCGCACGGTAGAGAACTTTTTATACGATCCGTTCGATGAAATCCAACGATTAGGATTTATAAACGCTAAAAAAAAAAAGGAAAACTCGCCTCTCTCCGTCTGCTCCCATCTAAATATACAATACGAAGTCACAACCCCATTACGATTTTTCTTTGATTGGTAAATAAGGATCCAAGAGTCAAGTGGTGCCACGATCCAAAAAAATCCTCGTCACGACCCCATTACGATTTATCTTTATTTTGTTATTTTCTTAAATTATGGTTGATATTTGGTATACGGCTGATCAACATTGCAAGACCTTTTGCATTGTTCCATTAAAATTTCTCGATGCAATAATGTTAAAGCATTAGAAGTTTAGCTTAATCACATAATAATTCATCTTCTGTATAATTTAGATAATAAAATGTTTTCTAATTGATTGGTGTATAATATTCTTTTTAATATATTTCATACAAAATCAATTTGTCACCCCTTGTGTTGCCCTACAAACTTTAGAATGAGGAAAAGGGCAAACAATTGGTGTGTAATTAACTGATTGATTGATTAATTCGGTAGGCAGGTTTTTTTTTCAACATTTTGGATCAATTGAATTGACATGAAAGTCCAATACTAATGTTCTTCAATTAATTAACAAAATATGTTTTTCTTGCAAATTAATAGCTTTGTGTGGTAAAAGTAAAAAAAAAAATGAAGGGTCTGATATATAAAGGATGAATCCAATGAAGCATGTCAGAACTTGAAATTCTGAGTAGCAGCAAATATTTGAGTACATTTATAAAAGATGTATAGAAACATGAAGATTATGTATGGTAATTTGATTTGTACTTGCAAGTATACAGTGTATAAGCCATGTTAATTCAAGAATACAGTGAAATTAAACATGTATGTCTTCATGCATCTTAATCGTTGAGCATAAATCCGAATAATGTTTGGCGGATTAGGTAAATTGTGGTGTTTCGCCTTGTTTTATCTTGTCCTAATTTACCTTAGGTATTGTTTTGCAACTCGGCAAAAGGGGAGATTGTTGGTTAAACATTTTCTCTCGATTTGCCGATTTGCAAAACAACACCAAAACCCTAAAACTAACAACTTTATTTAGTGTTTAATAGCTAGATTATTTGAAGAATGGATTAAAGCAAGTGTGGCACAAGTTTTGGAGCTTCAAGAGATTGCATTGGACTAGTTAGAGTCAATAGTTTAGGTATATTTAAACCCTTAACTAATCTCAATCGATTTGCTGGTAAAATACTCTGATACCACATTGTTGTCCCTAAAGAAAGGCCTAGAGGGGGGTGAATAAGCACAAATTTTGGTTTCCTATACCGGTATGATCAATCTTTGGTTCAATTCAAGTTTGGTCTAAGTAGGCAACACTACACTGCTCAGATACGCTGCTGCATGCATGACCCATGCTACATAAGAAAAAATTTTGGCCTTACAGTTGTTTTGCAAATCGACAAATCAAGAGAAAATGTTTAACCAACAACGGACATAATAATAGTCCCAATTAAACATGTATGTCTTTCATCTTGAATAAAAAATAAGAAAGAAAATTGTTTACACATGTTGCTTCAACAGACAATCAAGAAAAATGAATTTGTAACATATCACTCCAAATACTAATGCAATGGCTCCTCGCAAAACTCAATCAAATTGCTGGTACCAGCTGCTTTTCTTCGGCAGCCCCTTGCCAAGTTGCATCTTCCATCAGCCTCATTTCCTGGTACTTCCCCACCTAGTCCCACAGAGCATACTCTCTGAAGAAAATTGTGATATTTAGTTTTGATCAAGGACACGTCCTTACATCCAATCAAATATTAAAGGTACGAAAATTAATATGCTTGGACTAATTAATACTTTTTAGGTTTTAAACTACAAGCACAAAAGTTTATGGCAGTATATAAACAAAAGTACCTTCACATAGACAAACAACTTGTTTAGTAGTTTGTTTGAAACCAGCACAAATTGCTGAGTACTGCACACTTATCCAGCTTCCCAATATTAATACAACAATTGAAGGTTAAGAATGTGAAAGATTCTTTCCACGTATCTCCTACCAACAATAGCATACATAGCATCCTCCTTCACCTCATTCATAGCAACTGCATCTTCACCACTGCCCGAAAATGTTGCCAAGTACTTGCTCAATAATGTGAAAGATTCTCTGCTCATGCTATGACCGACAAACAATTAAGGACAATTAATGACACATTACAGAATGTATTTAATAAAAAAGGAAGACAGAAAAGGGGTGAGAGAGACAGAATCTCTTATGTCGTTGACGATGTTAGAAATGACATGAAAAAGAGCCCGCTGGTTAACCTTGATAATGTTCCATATTTCTTTTTTTTCCTACTATAACTGGAGGAACCAGCAAGGCCTACTATTGTTACCATACTAGTGAGTGAACTGGTATTGGCAAGTTGAGACATTCTAATTTCCCGTGAAATGTAGCAAATTCCATGGTTCAAGCCGAAAAAAAGGAAAAATAAAAGAAACAAAGGAACAAGTTGAACTGTTCTTATGTATATATTGCTTAGCACAAATGCAGGAGTAGATGAAAAGCTGGATGGCGGAAGGAGAGGAGATGGCACAAGCTGTGCAATTGCCTGGATGGATGGAACATTTGCAAGAAGACATAGCTGAATGGATGGAAGACTTGGATGAAGGGAGGCTGCTAGATGAGAGGCAGATAAAAGCGACTGCATGATGCTTAACATACAAGGATTGTGTGTTTTGCAATTTGCAGTGTCTTTTTACATTTGCTTACTGTTTGCTTGCTAGTAATGGATTGATTTGTATCGTCTTTGGATGTACTTTTTATGTTTGGGTTTTATTTTGTGAAGCAGTCGGAGAAATTGGGCTAGGAGTTTTATTCTGATGGGGTTTGAGGAGCTGAGTTCTGATAGCTTGAAACAATAAAACAGGAGGATAATCCTATAACCCAAAAATTAAAGGAACATAAATATAATAGTTACTTCCAACTTCATGTATTGTTTAAGGAAACAAAGTTGCGATTGAATCATTATACCCTAATTAAATCTTGTTTGACACCGAAATTCGATAGGTACTAAATATTAAGTTCCCATGTGATCCCTCAATTCAGACAAAATTCCCATAAATATGTCTCTTATTCTTATGCCTCTGACAGAACAAGATTCAGGAAAACTGAATTTCACAGATCCGTGCCTCTGAAATTCAGAAGCAGCTATATAAAAGTAAGAAAAATCAGATTAAAAGAGGGAAGAGAAACGCAACGCACCAATGCTGACGATCTGAGTGACAGTCTGTCTGATCTGAAGAGATTGAATCGATTCCATGGAATCGCCAATCAACACCATTGTCACTCTCCATGGAACTGACGACAATGTATTAGTATATACCTTGAAAAGAGCGGAGAAAAGAAACAAGGTGACTAGGTGAGGCGGCGCATGTGAAAAGAAAGGCGCAAGTCGGATGTCAGATCTGATGGTGAGTGTAATATATTATTCCTCATTATAATAGAATAGGGCATTAAATCACTGTCAAGTTGCAAATCCAGCAAAGAAATTATTGTTGTATTATTTAATCTGACCATTTGATAATTTGATTATGCAATTTTAGATGAGGCCGCAAGCCAATCTACTGATTTCTTTAATATCGGGTTTCAGATGGATGGAGTGAGACCGTGAGAAAGTTTCAGAAAAATCCTTTGTGACGCCGGTGAGTTCTGCTACCTTCATCCTCTTCTTCTTCTTCAGATCCATCTTCAGTAAATCTCTCTGCCTGTAAAATTGTAAATGACGAAAACATGTTCCTGACTGTAAAAAGAGAAATAAAATGAGAGTGCCAAATGAAAAATTGAAATGATGAAAATGAATCTATAGAAATTAGGATTTGGCAGGGAAAACAACCCAGCCAAAATCTTACAGATGCTGCATCTTCCAATTTGTGCGAAATCTAAATCTGAATGAGATTAGGTGGTGATGCGATAATTGGAGAATTCATTCCTTTTCTGTGCACGATTAGGAGGAAGGGTGCAAAATCTTTCCATTCTAAGTGGCATGAAGAAAGGTATCTACTGGCCGAATCGACTTGGAGATTGCATCCTGCGATGTTCTTCCTCTCTCAGTCTCTCTCTCTAATTCATTTTTTCTGCCTCTCTTTCCTCAAGCGGAGATCATTCCTCAATCTATCCACTCTCTCCACCTCACCGATCGCCATCACCACGTCGTGCTCCGCCTCTCTTCCCCACGTCCGACCTCTCCACCACGCGCTACCATGGCTGATTTCCTTCTCCTTCCTCTTTTTCCGGTTTTGCCTCATCTCTGTCTCTCAGTCGCCAACTTGCCTCGCCGCAGCTTAGGTATGGTTCTCTCTTCTCCTTTCTCAATCTCAATCTTTGAACAACCAGTTCCGATTTCTGTTACTGATCTCAGGTTCTATTTTTTTTTTTTCTTTTTACTGAACTTTAATGCGAGAATATTTGGTGAAATTAGCTGAAAAGGTTTATTTGGATAAGCTTTTCAGAACTGACAATCATAACAGCAACAGCATATGTTCTGATTCGGCCATTTGTGACTTAGTTCGGGTTACATGTACAATAATTTCCAATGGTTATGAGAAGATTTTTGTTTAAATAGCTAAATAGAATAATTTATATTAGATACGGTGAAGCATAGAATAAGCATTTATTTAAGAATTTGTGAAAATTTATTCCATTTCTGAAGCCACCTCCTTTTATTATTTTCAATCCCATCCATTTATATTGTCCCGGTCCAATGAAATACTAAAATGCACCAATTGGCTTGTAGTTAACTGAGCCTATAGCCTTATACCAAAGCAATCTCACTTACTGTTGCTATTTTGCATTTGCATTTACCTTGTTGGATTGAACAAAATTTCACTTATTGATGATTTTCGTAGATAAGCAAGCTGCAAAATCACAGGTTACTTTTTTTTTTACCTGTCTTTTCTGTTATACAATTCATTTTAGCTATGTAAAATGTTTTGGTATTCTTTTATTCAAGTACTTTGAGGCTTCTGCATTAGTTATTTTGATCATGCCTAGAAACTGGACTGACCAACTCTTTAAACCTCACAGTTTGGCCAAAATGGGTTCTAATCAAGGCGCTAGCTTTCTTCAACAAGCTCAAACAGGTTAAGCCAGATACCAGTAAATATCTGGTGAAGACCTTAGCTCAGTATCTTAATATGATATTTTACAAATACAATTTGTGCATAATTTGCATTTCTGCGTGATATAGTACATCAGGAGAACCAGTCAAACCATAGAATAGTACTAAACAGAACTTAGTTTAAAGTCTAAACAGAACGAAATCTTTTTCAAAATTACAAAAAAAAAAAAGAAAAAAATATGAAAGAAGCAAGGGCCGGTATCTTGAATTTTTGCAGCAAGAGAGGAAAGAGTATCAAGTCGGTTACTTGATATAATTAAGCAGGTATTTTGTTGAATCTAAGACAAATATTTGCTCGACTAAGAATTTAAGGCCCTGATCAAAATGAAGTTTGCGCGGGATTTCATTTCATTTTATTTCAATTGAATTGATTTGATAGGATTTTGTTGGATCTAATTATATTGAAATTCCAACCAAATGACACCAAATCCCTTCATTTTGATCAAAAATTTTTCAGCGAATTGAAATGAAATGAAATCTAACGTTAAAAAATGGGATTTTGATCAGGGCCTAAATGAACAAAGTGCATGTTGGAGTAGGACTAGAATCTAAAGTCGGTAATCAGTATTGTGCACCAGAATAAAATTAGGGAATGAAACTCAATGGAAGAATTGATTAATTGATCCTCCCTATTATGTTTTAGCATTTTAATTATGCTTCAATCAAACACCCATAACCCAATTGTATATCTTAAGAGTCGGATCTAAAATTCTGTTGGCTGCTGTTACATTCATTACCTCTTTTATTCTTTTTCAGTCGGAGGAGAAAGATACATTATGGCCAAGGGGATATCCCTCTTCAGCATTACATTTATTTTGAACTCTACAGCAGAAATTACAGTTGTTCTTTTAGTTTTTAGCACTTTTCCGGGCAATCATTATCCATTTGAAGGGCATTGCACAATGAATCACTCTCCAGGTGTGTATGCGTCGGCGAGAAGCATACAGCAATGAGTACTACGATTCCAATACAACTATCAATTTAGGGTACGTTTGGTTGGAGGTGAAGTTAGAGAAGTTAGAGGTTGAAGTTTGTAATTTTGAAGTTAGAGATTGACATTAGTGAAGTTAGAAATTGTGGAAAGTTTGTGCTAATTTGAAGTTAAAAAATGTTGTTTGGTGTGGTATGTTGGAGTTAGAGACAGAAGAAAATAATAAAATATTAATTTTATTATTTTTTTCTTTTATTACTAATTACATCTACCATAATAATGCTATATTAATATCATACTATTATTTTATATTTTTTTTGAGGGCCAGCGAACCAGCATTTTTTCATTAAAATAAAAACAAAAGTTACATCAAGTACCAGTATGCAAAATGATACCGGTAGCAAAACATTTCAAATCCATAAAAAGGACGAAAAAACCAGTACTGAAAAAGTATTGGTATCCCACTGGTAACTAACTGGTACCCGTAAACCCTAGTTTCCCACAACTAAACTCTAGATCTATCACCTAAACCTATCGCCTGCAGCAAACACACAGTTTTATACTACACCAGATCCGAATATCATACTATTATTATAATTATTTTTACCAATAATACTATGATTACTATATTATAATATTAATTATTATGTAATTTTTATAACTGTAATAGTCATTAATTATATTATTATATTTATTAAATAATAAATATTATGGTAATAATTATTGTAATTTTAATCAGAATTAATGTTATAATTATTATTAAATAATAATAATAATAGTTATTAATATTAAAGTAATTTTATTGAAATATAACAACGGCATCAGTAATTATTATTCATATTTAATATTATAATTATAATTAGTAAGTATAATAAATATGAATTAGTACACTAATAACAATAATAATAATATTATTATTATTATATTAATTTTTAATAATTTATAATTGTAATTATAATTATAATTATTGCTATGTTGCTAAATAATAATTATTATTATTCTTATTTTAATATTATAATTATAGTTATAATTATTATAATAATTACTACACATAGATGATGATAATAATTATATTGATTTTTAAATTGGTCATGAGAATAAACTTTTCTAACTCAACATTTTGTCAAGTTAGAGAAGTAAAGTAAAGTTAGCACAAACTTCACTAACTTGAGTGTGTTTGGTTGACGAAGGTTGAAAAGTTAGAGCTGTAACTTCAAGTTTGCTAACTTTTCATGCAACCAAACATAGCCTTACAATATAGAAACATTGTGGCTGTAATTACCAAAAAAAAAAAAAAAATGGTGGAAACACGAAAGGAGAAAAGAGATCTTTTCATTTATTTTATTTTAATTTTCTTCGAAAAAAATGTAGAGGTAAAACATCCATTTGCAGAAAAGAAAGTTTAATTACATTCCACAGAGTCCAACTGTAAGTTAAAAAAAAAATTGCAATCTGCACCCCCTACCTAATTATACAGTTAACCTATTACTAGGCACTGGTACCACTATCCCTGATATGCGAAAGAAGAAAAAGAGATCAGGTATCCCCGTGTTTAGTTATTTACTGTTAACCAATTTTAAGAACTCTGCAAGTCCTTTTGCTGAGGAACAGCTTTCATCCTTCCATGCTCCTTTGAATATTTCCATGATTATCTTTGTCTTTTCCCTCAGAACTCGCCCTTCCTCATTATCACCCATCACCATCTCAACAACATCAGCCACCTCTTTTTTCACTTCTGAGTTTTCCATGTTGCCCCTTGCCACCTGAACACATACTCCCATCTCGACTAATATTGTTACATTAAAATGCTGCTCTCCTGCCAATGGCCAACTGATTATCGGTACACCAGCATTCAGGCTTTCAAGTACCGAGTTCCATCCACAATGACTCATAAAAGCACCTGTGGATTTATGACTGAGAATTGCAAGCTGTGGTGCCCATCCATGCACGAAAAATCCTCTCTTTTCCTCTTCCATTTTTTTCTCAAAGCCATCAGGCAGCCATTCATCTCTGAAATCATCCTTCACATCAATTCCTGTAGGTGGTCGGATGACCCAGATGAATGGTCGCTTAATTGCTTCAATGCCAAGTGCCAACTCCAACATTTGATTTTTCTGTAGCGAATTTTGGGACCCAAAGGAAATGTAAAGCACAGAAGCTGGTGGGTGTAAATCTAACCATTCAATAATTTCTGTCCCTGCTGATGGAGATGCAGGATTGAGCCCGCCAATCAAGGGGCCAATAGGAAAAATTGGGATTTGAAGACTTTTTGCAACCAAGTCTATCCATTTTTGCTCCAGCTCCGCAACGGTATTGACCAACACCGAATCAGTTTTACAACAGAGAGAAAATTGCCTTTTAAGAAAGGTTGATGCAACATCGGTTCCATCAGCCATCAAGAGATGCTTTGAAAGCTGTGATCGGTGAATCATGATGTCTGGATATTCTGGCAAAGAAAACCAATCGGTTGTAGTCTTAGTATGGGGCAGATTAATCCATAAGGAGAAAAAAACAGCAGCTCCATAGCAACTCATGGTATGGAATACAGAGTGAAATACTCTATACTTTCTTGCCACCTCCACTGTCCACCCAAAAAATATATCTGAAACAACAGTCACCTTGGTTCCATGAGAAGCAGAATCAGAGGAAATGGTTAAAATGAAGTCATCAAAGGCCGATTGGAGGTTCTCTGTAGCATACATGAAGGTAATAAATTGAGGCACTTGGAGATCAGCCAATGACTCGGTGTTTGGAGGGAGGCCATGTGATTCGGCCGAGAAAGGTAGCGAATGGAACTGGATAGAGGAGGAGAAAGAGAAGGATGATTGAATAGATCGGATGTGACGGGGTGTCGAGACGAAGGTGATGGTGAGGTTGGGGTGCCGATGATAGAGAAGGGATGCAAGGGACAGGAAGGCGTTGATGTGGCCATGCGCCAGGAAGGGGAAAAGGACTATGTGAGACTTCTGTTCTTCCATTAAACAGAACGATATTATTTTTCTCTATTTGCTGAATACTGATTAGGATGGAAGTTTAGTGCTTCACCTAGGTTAGTGACTAAACTAACGTGAGGTTAGTTTGCCAAATGAAATAGGGTTAGTTAGGTTAGGGACTAAACTTTGTCTAACTTTCTACCACTGCCGATGGGTGAGTTAGCCCAACTGTGTGTCCGTGAGGGTACGGAAAATTTATAAAATATTGGGATAAAATATAAAAATAATATCAGATGACTCTCTCTCTCTCTCTCTCTTCAATTATTATTCAACCGTTATCTCCTCTTCTCTTTTCTCTTCGATCAGAACAAAAACGAGGCTACTTCTTTCCTTAGATCTACGAACAATCTCACAGAAATTACAAAAGATGGCAACACCACCTTACTCCTCGACTTACGACGACTGAAACGCACTCCGATTTTGTAGGTTTAGGCGAAAGAGGAGAAGTTGCAGGTAGATTACATTGGTCCTTTTTTTTTTGTTTAATACAAATTTTTAATGGCATATTCATGTCTTTTCTCCTCCTTTTTCTGATCTAAGTGATGTGTTGTTGGTTTTGATCTACTTCTTTTCGATGAGCGGAGGCTTTGGCTGGAGGCTGGACACCATTGAATCCGATCACCTCATCTCTTTTAGTCCACTACACTAAGGTACAACCTGTATTGATTTTAAGATGGATATTGGTTTTGAGATGTTTACTGGTGGGAATAATTAGACGATTTTTGTGTTACAATTTGTAATTTCACTTTTTTTAGAATATTTTCTATTGACGTTTGCATTGAATTTGGTACAATATCAATATCAACTTGCAATCCCTTACCAGTCGAAACCGAGTTCAGTAAGAAATATCATATCCCTTACCAGTATACAATACTGTTGAACTGAGAAAGAAAGATCATATCCCTTACCAGTATTGTGTCGGTCTATTGAGTCTAAAAAAATAGTATCGTTTGAAAGAAATTCATATTGCTTAGTAGAACAAAGAGATCTTTTTAAAAAATTAACAAAATCCAATTTCGAACCTTTTTATTTGATCAAATTAAGAAGTTATATAAAAATATTGGATCAGTAAATTGAAAATTGTAACTATTGTAAATCAGTACTTTCTATTTAATTTAACTTTGCAAATTTCTGATTATCTAATTATCTCATTTTTTTTGCATAATTTGTAGATATGTCAAGTGATGATGGAACCTCAAACACTGATGACGAATCATCAGATACTTTATTTTGGCACTTGTATCATTTTAATGTATCATTTGGCACTCGTAATTTGATATGTAATCTGTCTTTCTTGATACATTGCTATATATTTGTGTTGGAAGTGAATAAATAGTTAGAATGTGTCCTGTAATTACTTCTTGCAGTTGTACAGGCCTTGTACCAGCCTTAATTAGGTGCACTCGAAATCTGGTACCATTCTGGTACGGGTTTCAGGGGCATTTGCCTAATTAGGAGTCTAATTCTGTTATTCTGGTACCTACATAATTGTGCTGTCAGTGGCATGTTTTCAAGTTTTGTATATTCTGATTAGAAATGACTCAAACAAATATTCTGATGATTCTGACTTGCTTCAGGTTGTAAATTTGATCTAGCCTCTCAAGGTCAAGGCTATGTTCAGGTTGTAAATTAGATCTAACCTGAATCAAGGAACAGAAGAATGATTAAAGATAGTGAGTTGCAACAAGGATTAACATATAAAAATCAATTACTGGTACCTACTTTACTTTTTTAAGGGGGCTTATTCCTAAACATTTATGGCACCAGGGATTAATATATAAAAATATTTGAATTATGATGGGACCAATATGCGATACTTTCTGGTATTAAGGTCTCAACTATAGGGTTTATAGAATAAATATGATCTGAGGGCTATTGTGAAAAAAAAATGCAGATAACGGATCGGATCTATTTGAGCATGGCTTTGTGTTGGAAAAAGTACAGAAAATACAAATTATCTCACTTTGACATTTTTTTTTAAATGACAAATTCATACTCTTTTATAACGTTGCATATTATTTTTTCGTACAATATCATTATACAGTGGGATCAGATATACATGAAATACATTTGCAATACACATCAAACACATACTACACCAATACACTTTGATGACATTTATAAAAAATTAAAAGTAATCTATAATTTATTCATTTCCCTCCATCACTAACCTCAACATACCACACCAAACAACATTCGCTAACCTTATACTACCACTAAATCCTTCAAATCACTACCCTTACTATTCTACCTCTCTAACCCCAAAAAATACTAACCTTACACGCTAAACCCTACTAATCTTTGGGTTGCCAAACGCACCCATATTCGCTGGGAAAAGGACTATTATTACGTATGAATAGAAGTTTGAATTGGACTTCAACCCCAGCTGCTGCCAGACTGCCAGTCTTGGAATTGTTACTTTAAATAGTCATTTCACCCAATCAACCGATGGGATTTGACGCATAAATCAATGAAATCAGTCACCTACTCATTAATCTAATATATACTATGACATGGTAGGTATGATGCATAAGCTGTTCTCATTTTTAGTTAACCAAACTCAGTAATTCAATTTCAGGATGCAATATATAGACGATGTCCAAAAAAAAAAAAAAATCAACATATCAAAATGTTATTAATATTTTTCTGAACTTCCAGTAAATAAATTATACATAACAAGAAGAACATGCAAATCTCTGAACAAACTCCTAAGCCTTCAGAGTTGTATATAATCAATCGAGCAGAAAAATATAAAAATAAATTTTTTTTTATTTTCTGAAGTTCAGTTTTCACCACGCAGTTAACAGTTCAAAAATTGATGATGATCCATTAATATTGGTTAATTCCTGACTTTGTCAATCGTACAGTTGGGTTACAAGTTGGGTATAGAATTTCATACAGTTTGGTTGTTATTTAATATTTCATCGTCATTAAATATTTTCTTTAATTATTCATCAATTTTCATATATATTACATACATAGTGTATAAAACAAATTTTAATTCAGACTCACATGACGGAAATAAAGGAACATATATACAGGTCTCTCTTGCAATTTCTCCTCTGCATGAAATAAAGATCAAAATATTTGGATACAAAATTCAGACTCACATGACGGAACTCAAATCTCTTATATAACCAGAAAAAAAAATTGTCCAAATTTTCAATGTTCAACAATTGCTCATGGTTCTAAAACTTCCATTTATAGTACTGGGAGTATAGTTATATAGATCTCTTTGGGTTAATATATAGCACTATATTCTTTACTTGCCTAATTTTTTACAAATTTCATTTTGATTAGTAAAATTACCAAGGAATTAAATTGCAATATAATTCCCTCTAAGAAATTCATTCAATGGATAGATCCATTGTTAAGTTTAAATGTGAGTAAGATGGGCCGTAATTCCATAGTAATTTTTCTAGACCCAACTTGTTTTATTTCTCCCACATCTTAGTATGTTTGGATGGAGTGAGAATAATGAATAGAAATAGAGAAAAGCTTATTCCTTATTCTTTATGCAAATATCAAGATTTTTGTTAGAATATGAATAAGAGCCAGAATAAGTCCAAATTTCTTATTCCTTCGTTGTTTGGTTTTCACCCGAATAAGGAATAAGGGACTTATTCTTTATTCCTTGTGTTACCAAACACAAATGTGTTTGGTTGGAGTGGGAATAGGGAATAGGAATAGAGAAAAACTTATTCCTTATTCCTTATCCAAATTCCTTGGTTTTGTTAGAATATGGATAAGGGCCGGAATAAGCCCAAATTTCCTATTCCTTAGTTGTTTGGTTTTCACCGGAATAAAGAATAAGGGGCTTATTCCTTATTCCCACTCCAACCAAACACACCAAAGAGTGCGGCTCGTTTGGAATTCTAAAATCATTTTGAAAGTTGCATTGGCTCTAAGAACCTTACAACATCAACATGTGCGATATCTATTTTTTCTGGCAAAGGCAATGCTATTTTTTTTTTTTTTAAATAGTCTATAAATGTTGTTCTAACCTTATCCTCATCGCTTTCCAATTTTCCTTCTGCCGACTGCACAACTGCTATATTGCAAAATAGGACAAACAATACAGCCGTGACATATCCTGAACTTTAGCAGCAAAAGATGAAAGAGTAATAAGTCGGTTTGTTGAAGAACGATATTGTCTTGACTGACGGTGGGATGCAATATATTAAGCATTTAAGCTAGTTTATTTTAGTTGAATGTATGAATAATTTTATCTCGACTAAAAAGTTGCATTAATAAAATGCATGTAGGATTAGGTTTAGGATAAAAAAGTCAGTACTGAACAGGCTCTTCTATCACCAGCACAAAATTAGGGAATAAATATTCAATGGAAGAATTGAATATTGAACATCTCAATTATTTCTTTACTTTTTAATTATATTATATCTATGCTTCAATCAAACGCCCATAACCCAATTATATATCTCAAGGGTAGGATCTGAAATTCTGTTGGCTGCAGTGTTCTGATTTTGATTTATTCATTCAATTTTTTTTGGTAACTCATTTTAAGTTGCAGGAAAAAGATAGGTTATGGCCAAGGGGAGATCTCTCTTCTGCATTACATTTATTATGTACTGTGCAGCAGATCTTACTATTATTTCTTTTAGCACTTTTGCGAGCAATCATTAATTCATTATCTATACATTTAAAGGCATTGCACAAGGAATTACTACTCCTGGTGTGTGCGCGTCCCTGAGAACCATACAGTAAGCAGACCTAATTCCTATCTGAAATGATTCAAAAAATGGTATGTAGATTCTTATACAACTGACAACTTAGAAAATACAGACATTTTGGCTGTAATTACCAAAAACAAAGGTAGAACACGACATAGAAACTGAAACCCAAAATGAGAAAAAAGAAATTGCATGTTCCCATGTTCAGTTATATGCTGTTAATAAATTTTAAGTACTCGGCGAGCCCTTTTGCTGAAGAACAGCTTTCATCTTTCCATACCTTTTTCATTATATCCCTGATTTCCTTTGCCCTTTCCCTCATAAATCGCCCTTTCTCATTATCACCCATCACCATCTCAACAACATCAGCTACCTTCTCTTTTTCTACTTCTGAATTTTCCATGATTCCCCTCGCCACCTCAACACACACTCCCAACTCGACCAATATTGTTACATTAAAAGGCTGTTCTCCTCCTATTGGTGAACCGATTATCGGAATACCTGAGTTGAGGCTTTCAAGTACAGAGTTCCACCCACAATGACTCAGAAAAGCGCCTGTGGATTTGTGACTGAGAATTGCAATCTGTGGTGCCCACCCGTGCACAAAGAATCCTCTCTTCTCCTCTTTCATTCTTTTCTCGAAGCCAGCAGGTAGCCATTCGTCTTTGAACTCATCCTTCACGTTAAATCCTAAAGGCGGTCGGATGACCCAGATGAATGGTCGCCTACTTGCTTCAAGCCCAAGTGCCAACTCTAACATCTGATTTTTCTGTATTGAGTTTTGGGACCCAAAGGAAATGTATAGCACAGATGCCGGAGGATGTAAATCTAACCATTCGATAATTTCAGTGGCTTCTGTTGGAGATGCAGGATTGAGACCACCTATCAAGGGGCCAATGGGAAAAATTGGGATTTGAAGACTCTTTGCAACCATGTCTATCCATTTTTGTTCCAGCTCCTCTGCGGTATTCACCAAAATCGAATCAGTTTTACAACAGAGTAAGAATTCCCTTTTAAGAGAGATCGATGAAAGATTGGTTCCATCAGACATCAAGAGACCTTTTCTAAGCTGTGATCGGTGAATTCTGACATCAGGATATTCTGGCAAAGAGAACCACTCGCTTGTAGTTTTAGTATGGGGTAGATTAATCCATAAGGAGAGAAAAACAGCACCTCCATAGCAACTCGTTGTAAGGAATACAGAGTGAGACACTCTGTATTTTCTTGCCACCTCCACAGTCCACCCGAGAAATATGTCAGAAACAATGGCAACCTTGGTGCCATGAGAAGCAGCATCAAAGGCGACGGCTGAAATAAAGTCGTCAAAGGCAGGCTGAAGGGACTTTGTAGCATGTAAGAAGGTAACAAATTGAGACACTTTAAGGTCCGCCAATGACTCGGTGTTTGGAGGGAGGCCGTGTAATTCGGGGAAGAAAGGGAGTGAATGGAACCTAATAGCTGAGGAGAAAAGGGAGGAGGAGCGGACAGATTGGATGTGGTGAGGTGTTGAGACGAAAGTGATTGTGAAGTTGGAGTTGCGATTGTGGAGAAGGGAGGCTAGGTTGACGAAGCCATTGATGTGGCCATGAGCTAGGTAGGGGAAAATGACTATGTGAAAGTTCTGTTCTTCCATTGAACTTTTTAGGAAGAAATTATTTTCCCTTTTCGGTGAATTCTGGATAAGACGGACACGGAAGTATATTCTGCTGGTGTTTGGAGAAATATATGGATCAATCATCAGCCTTCGAAATTGGTATTTAATCAATCATTTCACCTAACCAACCGAGGATCGATTTTTCTGCTGTTGATTGTGTAGGGGAAGATTTTTCCTTTAACAAGTGATAACTGCTTCAAGACGCATCTTACATTATTAGTTTATTACATTACATCCTGTCTTAGGATCGTCACATGAAAATTTAAAGAAAGGGCCCCACCGCCATGTCATCTTGGGTCTCTTTTAACATGAACATGGTATCCGACATTTACTCAAGATCTATCTATTAACTTACTAAAAAATTGCTCCGGTTCATAGCTGTACAACTCTTATAGAATGACAGAAGCTGCCACAAGCCCACAACACAAAACCACTTGCAAAAAAAAAAAAATGCGAGGAATAAGACCCATACCAAATATATAAATCAGCACTGCTTATGTTAACTCATATAACACTTAACATCACATCCAATATGTTAGCCCAAAACGATAATTCATACGACCCTTAAGAAGAACAAGTTAAAGCGGCACTTAATAGAGCACTCAAAAAAGTATATTTTCCTATGTACATAAATATTAAAATGTTTACATAAAGGAATTTCCATGACCCCATGGTTTTGGTATTTTGATAAGTAAAACTAACAAAAGCCCATGATATGCAATTAAAATAAAGTATATCCTTCTTTAGGCTAATTTAAGGAACTAAAATCAAATAGTCCAAACAAAATAAGACTCACATTAGCTTCTCTAACGGATTGTATCTTTAGTTTCTTCAACTGCTTCATCCATCTCCATTACATGAAATAAGGCATAAAGCCATTCTAGCCATTTTGCAAAATTAAACAAATATTCTACCAACCTATATATAATACAAAAATTTGCAAATAATATGTCAATATTTGATTTATTGAGATAATACATATAGCAATTTGTGTGCATACACCATTTTTACGCCAATTCTGAAAGTCATTTGCTATATGGCATGTGCTGTTAATTAAGATGGTTACAATTTTTTCCACTCATAAAAGTTGCAAAGCTCTCTATAAGGTCGAGACCTTCAGGTTATAATCAGACCGGGGAAAACAAAAATATAAACTCTTTGTGAAGCTAACTTTCACCAAGCAACGGCTACCTTGGTCAAAAAATTAAATTTCGTTAGAATTAATATATCATAGTTAATCATATTCTTTCATTTTTTTTTACCATTTGATCGAATAACAAATTAATTTCAAAATTATAAAATTTATATTGCTTGTTAAATTAAACGAATCAATGATTTGAATTCAAGATATAAAATATTAATGATTAATGAAAAATAAAATTATGATATTTTGTGGCACTAGAATCCTCCTCATCTTGTTGCTTATTAGAGACCTTAATTGGGTACATTCTTCTGAACAATAAATGCACATGCTCCAGAGGAGTGTTTTTATTTGTTTTCTGAGAATAATTATCTCGGTCGTGTTAAAAGCAAAACCATATTAAATCGAAGAAATGGTCGAAATGTATATGAATCGTATACAATATTCTTTTTATGTGACTTTCACTTTTTTTAGATTTTCGCTTGAACAAAGGAATGCATGTCCACCCCAGACTAGGTTTTTAATTAGAACACATTGATACTCCGTTAGTTGCTAGTAGCCTTGTACAGTAGTTTGTACAGGCTGGGAACATAATGCCCTTAATTAATTTTTGTTTTCAGATTATCAACATAACATTATTCGTTGCACAATCTACATATCAAGCATCTCAACTGAACTTGACAGAATGGATCAGCTTACTGGTATGGGGCAATTCAAAGTTACAATCTACATAACATTAATATGGTTGCCATCCAAGAGACCAAAAAGGGTAACTTTACCCCTAGAATTGTACATTTTATTTTCCATAACAGAAACCTGTGACACTAGTTACTACTTCAGGCAATTCAGATAGAACTAGTTACCTTCCTTCCGTAGTTCATTTTACCCAGAAAACTGGATAGGTTAAAGAATAAAGAGGGCCTCAGTTAGACAGTGAGATTATAAAGAGAAAGTAGACACTGAGTCGCTGACTATTCATCTCATTTGTTAAATTTCCTATAGCTCATGCTTTGTTAAGCGGGCCTATATATCAGCCTGTATAATCATCAGAACTGAGCAAGATCTCTAACTTCTAGTTCTAAGGGCCTCAGTTAGGTGATTGTTTGCTGTAACAGAGGGATTTGGCCTGGCAACATAGCCCTGTGGATCCAACAACTCCTACTGTTCTTCAAATGTTTGTGTGTTTTTATCTCGGCCGAATTGCAACAAAACTATATATATTCTAACGCCTTCCTTTCTCTTGAATTCCTGGACCATTCAAAATGGAAACCAATATTCACCGTTTTTGCTGACATTCGGGTGGGCTCCGAACGGACTAACTTATTAGAGACAGGTCCAACCTGAGGCCGACAAGCAAGAGAAAAATAGATAGCATCAAATTTCTGACGTCGAGACTAATATATATATCGCGACGATTGGAATGACATAGACAAACAGTCACATGAAATTCCAGGACGAGGAGGATAGTGGATCCACATCCTCTACTGCCGAGGAGTTTGGCTGTACCGTCCAGCCAGGATGGTTTTTTTAAATATTTAAAAATTTTAAAATTCAAATATTAAATCCAAACCGTTGATTTTGTTCAAATTTACGGACGATGCATTTTTATGTAAGTTTTATAAAATTTGGAGTCGATTTGATACTTGATTAAATGATCAAATTATGAACGTATTAGAATTAATCAGTGATAGTTAACTATATTCGTTCATTTGTTAACCATTTGATCTAGTATCAAAGCAAGTCCAAATTTTATTAAACTTATATAAAAATGCATCGCCCGTCAAATTGAACAAGATCAACGGTTTAAATTTAATATTTGAATTTTAAAATTTTTTAAAATTGCTTGGCTAGACGGTACAGCCAAGACATTTGGCTGTAGAGGATGTGAATCGGGAGGATAGTGGTGGCAGCTTGAAATAGGATCAATTGAACTTGGAACTTTTACAAAATGAAAATGGAAAAGAAAAGAGGGGAAATTACAATCATACAGCTCGTTCGTAGCTTCTCGACATCCTTCAAGTATCCAACACATCAGCATTAATCAAGATCTCAATATATATAACCGTTCTAATTACCACACAAAAATTCAACAAAATCATTAATTCATTCTCAAAACTCATGACAACCAAAAAAAAAAACGTACCGAGTTGGATCCAAAACCGATAACCGACATGATATCAATGGCTCCGTTTGGATTGCTTAGGAATAAGAGGAATAGTCTATTTTTAGGCAGAAAGTATTGGAAAGTGTGTAACTTTGTGAAGAGTTTAGATCGTTTATAATAAATTTACATCTAGAAATAATTATTCCTCATATTCCCATACGATCCAAACGGAGCCAATATAACAGACGGTTCCATACTTCCAGTTCGAAGTTTTGTTTTAGCTGGACCGTTTCCCATAACAAAACATGTTCTATCATTTATTTGAGTTGGAACTTGGATCCCAAAGTTCGTTAATTTGGTTCAAGCCGAACTCTTCAACAATTCAACTCGTAAATCAAGGATGAGTCATCTCTACCAAGTAATTGCCAATTTTGAGCCCATTCCTTTCCAAGTTCTTTTTCAGTTCGAATAAACTTAATTTCCGCACTGAAAGGGTAAAATACTTATCAAACAGTTTACAGTCGATAAAATGTTCAGTACGAACCTTTTTTTTTTAAATACGTAATTAATATTTAATAATATTTTTTTTTTACGATGCTCGTGGGAACACCATCTATTAAGAATTGGACCAATTTCGATTGAAATTGGGGTGGAACTTTTCAAAACACTACGAAACATCTTTCTAGTCAATATAAAATATTCATAAACACACTTGAGCTACAATTATTAGGTAAACATCTCTATTATATTAAATGCAACTTTTATGTTTAGTTTTCTATTACATCTTTAATTATCGAATGAGAAGGTTCCATGCTCACCATTTTGGTGCCCCAATTGCTTCAAAATTCATTTTTGTTATTTTCAAAAATTTAAAATTCAAATGGTTGATGTTGTTCATTTTTAATGAGTGATGCACTTCCATATGAGTTTTGTGAATTTAAGATAGAGTTCATTTAATAATCGATCAAGAGATTGAATAATAAACGAATCTAATTAAGTAGATAGATTAATTCTAAAATATTCATGTTTTGTCCCCATTGCGAGCAATCAAATAAACTTCTAAAATTTTATAAAATCTATATGAAAACGCGTTACTCATTAAACTGAATAAGGTCAAAGATTTAAATTTGACGTTTAAATTTTAAAATTTGAAAAGTAATAAAAAATGAATAATAAAGCATATATTTGGGATACCAAAATAGTGAACACTAAAACCCTCCTCTTATAGAACTAAAAAAATTTCTACACTCATTTCCTGTACCTAAGGCTGCTAATGGACTAGACTGTCTTTGGGCAATATGAACTGGACAATGTTGGACATTTTTTGGTTGGATTACTTTCGGTCCGAATTGAAATTCAGTCTAGGTCCAATTGTTAAGTCTTGTGTGGACGAATTATGAACAAATTATAGACAACGACGGACTTAAGTACAAATAGATTCAAATTTGAATGGATGTGTCAATGCATATATATGAATATGGTTTGATTGTGAAACTTATATGTTTCTTAATGGTTGTTGATTTTGTTAAAATTTTCAAATGACAAAATTTCAAAATTAATGGTTCAAAATTTTAAATTTTAAATTCAAATTTTTAAAATTTCAATTTTGAATTTCGAAATAAAAATTTTGAAATTTCGAATTTCAAAATAAAAATTTAAAAATTTCGTATTTTAAGTTTCTAAAATTTTGAATATAAAAGTTCCAAAATTTTGGATAAAATTAGTGATTACTTAATCATTGGAGCTATTGATATTAAGATACTATTTGAAAAGTCTTTTGCATAATGCACGATAAAAAAAAAGGTCCAAAACTTCGTCCAAATGATTATTTTATGGATAAATAGTGGACTTCATTTGGTTAAAAGATGAACTGGACATGGACCGGATAATATTATATATTATGGATTTGGTTTGGACATGGACTTGAACCCTTCGTCATTGGACGGAGCTGGACATGAATTGGAACCTGTCCATTAGCAGTCCTATTAATATACCATATATAAAATACACAGTTATTTTATTCGTCTTTCTCTGAGCTTAAACAGTTGGGTGTATTATTGGAGGTAAGGACTTAAATAGTACGTACATATCGCCTAATAAATTTAAGTGCTAAAAAAATACTAATTATTAATGTGAGTTCATTAGCGCAATCACGCAATCAGATGCACCCGACTCTCACCCTCACCTTCATCCTCATGCTCACTTCATCACTCGCGATAGACTTCGCTCTCGTCCTCACACGCAATAGACATCGCTCCCCTCCTTTCTTCTCAACTCACAGCCCATCTCTCTCTCACTCTCGTTCTTCTCTCTCAACCTCACCCTTCTCTATTCCCTTTCACTACGTCTTTCTTCTCTCTCCTCTCTCACCCCACATCTCTTCCCTGAATCTGAATGTTTCTCCTCTCCTTCCGCTCCATCGCCCTTCTTCTCGTGTCTTATCCTTATTTGATATGTACTTTTCTATTCAAACATCTTTTTTTTATATTATTATTCTATGTAAGGGAGTAACTAATGATTCTATGAGAGTAACTAAATATTTTTAAAGGAGTATCTATTGTGCATAATCAAACTAATTATCTAATAGACATAAGAGAGTAACTAATAAGATTTAAGAGAGTGTCTAATATTTTTATGTCGTAAGAAAGAACATTAATGTTCCATTATGTAAGTGTATAAGGGAGTATTTTATTTTTATTTTGGGAGTTGTTATATTTGACAAGAGAGTATCTAATAAGTTTATATGAGCAATTATTTTATATTTTGTTATGGAAGTATATAATTAATGGTAAGGGAGTAACTAATTAAAAAAAGCGAGTTATCTAATAAGTTAAACTAAACAATTATTTATGTGAGTAAGTGGACAGTATAAGAAGGTAATTAATATGTTTAAGAGAGTATTTTAATTGGACTCACGAAGCATATATAATAAATGAGTATTTTATATAAATCATATATATTAAGAAAATATTTTATTTTGTATTAAAGAAGCATTTATATTTTAACAATTGAGTATATTATAAGTGTGCGAAAAAAAAAAAGATGAAAACAATAGAAATGAGAGTGCCAAGAGAAGGAGAGCGTGGGATGAGGGAGATGAGAGAAACGAGAGCGAGAGGAGACGAGAGAGAGAGGTGCGAGGGGAGATGGGGTAGAGGAGATGAGGAAGAGGCATGAGAGGAGATATAGGAGGGATGGGAGGGACAGAGGTGTGAGAGGAAGGAGGGGTGAAGCGGGTGAGAGGCAGGGAAGGAGAAGAGGCGGGCATCCAAGTCGCGTGAGGACGCGAGACCCATACGATTTTTCGTATTTGGCATGGAGCAGAAACACATTTTTTTCTGTAATTAGCATTTGATTATTTGATTGTTTTAGAACTTGATTGCAATTATCAGGTCGACCGTATGAATAAAAATCAATTGGGTTCACTCTCCTTGGGCTTTACGAAATTGCATATTATTGTAAGAACTAGAACCATTGCAATTGAGTTGAAATTAGATTAAAGCCCATTTATCAGCCCTTTGACAGTCAGAGAATGACAAATGTGGGAACTGGGGAAGCCATTTCTGGGATAATGGAAAAACTTAACGAGCAATCAACATGCTTTTCATTTATCTTCTTTTTTTTATGAGATGTAGATTACAGGATCAACCTTTTCCACTTATCAGATTTAATAAGAGATCTCGTAAACTTAATTTCACTACGCGAAAAACGTTAATCTGTAACTCTTCTTTTATAACGGTTTTCGAAAAAACCGTCATACAAGTCGGTGTGGCAGTGGTGTAAAGAATACCAAGTTCATTTAGTAACGGGTTTTATAAATAAACCGTTATAGAGCTTCCGTCCAATTTTAAAAAGTTCCTGTCAACTCATTTGTAACGGTTATTATCTAATAACCGTTACAAAAGGCCATGTTGTTTGTAACGGTTATTAGATAATAACCGTTACAAATTGTTAACTTTAATTTTCAAACGGTTTTTAAATAAAAACCGTTACAAATTTGCCGAACTTTTTCACTTATGCTAGGGTTTTCTCCTCTCTCTCGCACTCTCCTCCCTCCCGACCCACAGCCGCACGTATTCCATTGAGCCGAAAATTTTTCTCTCTTTTTTCATATTTATTTTCACTCTTAAACAATAGCCAAAAAAATTTTCAAAAATTCTAAAATAATAAGAATTATAAAGAGAAGGAGAAGAAGAGCAGATTTGAGGTAAAAAAAATAAATTTTATGAATTTTTCTTAATTTTCTATTTTTCCCTATTTATTTCGGTTTAACTTTGATTTATGGTAAAATTAATGGTTTTTCGTTGATTTTTATGGACAATTTCAGATCCATTCAAGAGGAGAAGCTTGGACAATTTGAGATCTAACTCATTCAAGAGGAGAAGAATAAATCGGATTAAAGGTATATTAATTCGACTCTCTCCAACAAATACTTCGTAAATTACCTCAGTTACAGCTTGGGACTCTTAGCTTTTCCCCTTTTTTAACCTACTTTTTACAGACTTTACAAGCCATGCGCAACATTTTTATCTTTTCACTCTACTGAATCAAACCCCAAGAGCAGCTTGCATAGCCCTTGATGCTGCTGTAGGTGAGTCTTCGGTTCAATGTGATCAGTTTGAGGTAGACCATAGCTAATAAAAACAAAGTACCTCTAAGGTGTACTCATCAATTTGATTGAGTATCTGTTTTATATTATCACTAACCTTAACCCCCTGCTGAATTATCTCTCTAGCACTAGGTTGATCTTTTTTAATAAGCATTGCAAATATATCTGGAGCGCTTTCGTCCAGGGGTTTCAAGTTATAGTGTAATGTGTATTTTTCAAGATTACATTGAATTTTGCGCTTTATTTTAGCATTTCCCTTTAGATAATTAGAAATGTTATCTTTTAAAAAGAACTCCACATTTTTATTTTTCATATCTTGCTCGTTCCTTGTCTTATTTTTTTTAAGGGTATCACGGTCATTGAAACATGAAGGATCAGTTCTAATTTGTTCCTGGAAATTATTAAGAAAGTCCACTTCTACTTTTCTCCTCTTGCTTTCTTGATATTTCTTATACAGAAACTAGATAGTTGAAACCTTTGATCTATTTCTTGATGTTTGATACTTGACATGTTAATAATAATTAATCTCAATTACAGGTTTCATTGGACAATCCTTCTTATTAATATCAACAAACTAGAGATTCATTTCTTAGATTCTTTGGTACGCGAAGATGTCCCCTCGTTGTTATCGATTAAATCGTTCATAATTATGTAAGTTTTTGTTTCTAAATTCGTAAAATAATGATGCCATTTTGGAATTGATAGAATAATTTGAATTGCATGCAGGGCATATAAAAATTATCTGATGGAGAAGTTTCAAAAAAGTCATCGTGGTGGCCGGTTGTTTACATGGTTCGAAATACCGGTACGAAATTATATCTATTAAGTTCTTGAAATTAGAATGGGTGCAATTATGAAAAATCATAACTATTATTTTGAATTTTGATCTTAGTGTCCGAAACAGAAAGGGAATGTCGAGTGTGGATACTTTATTTATTTCAAATATAGAATTAGAGTTTAGGTTTTACGATTTAGGGTTCATAGTTGCCAATACTATAAAATTTGGGACACTCATGTAATATGTTTTGGTTTGTTTATAATCAATTGCAGAGAATCGAACCGGTCGGAGAACCTTATGAAGAAAAACATATTGGAGAGGTAGTGGATGAGGTAATGCAATTCATGTACGGAGTATTGTTCGGCAGATAGTGGATTATTGAACCTTTGATTTGAACCTTTGTAGAGCATTATTGTTGTATACTTTCGATTATTTATGCATGCTATCTTGATTGATTCTTAAGATTGATTTAGATTATTATTAATTGAGATCTGTACCAATTGGTACACACTTATTTCGGCTAGCAACAGGGGCTAGCCACAGAAAACAAATTTTTTTTTTTAATTAATCACCTTTTGTAACGGTTATTATATAATAACCGTTACAGATTATAAGTCTTCTGTAACGGTTATTACATAATAACCGTTACAATCCACAAACAAAATAAGAAAATTAAATAAATTTACTATTGTTTGTAACGGTTGTTTTACAATAACCGTTATGAAACTACCGCTATGTGTAACGGTTAATTTGTATTAACCGTTACGAAACGCTCCTTCGTGACGATAAAATTGTGACGGTTATTATAAAGATTAGTAACGGGGGCTACTGTGACGGTTGCATACCCGTTACTATTCGATTTTATTAACCGTTACTGGTCAGATTATTTCGTGTAGTGTTTATTTCCAACGGAATATTAAGGGGATTCTAAACTAATCAATGCATTTTTAAAGTTTCGGCAGTTCAACTTGACCGAAGAATATCTTGATTGGAGTTTCCATAGTTAGGATGAATATATCAGCATTATGACTGCATGTTATACCACATGTCAGTTACAAAATTTTGAAAGTTATTCTAAGCAGTTTCATTCCACATGATTCTCTCTCTGACTTGCTCTCTCCTCTGCTGATCCCTTCACCACCCCCATGTGGGTTCATGCATTATAGTTGACTGCATTAGACGCCTTCAACAAATCAAACATGGCATAGAATCTTAGCTTAAACAAGAAATCTATCTTTCTTGGTTATAATTATGCCAACAAAATGTAGATGCTTTCCCCAGAAATAAAAATAAACGCATGCATCGCACAATCTTAAGAAGTGGACTATTTTGGAATAGTCAAAGAAAGAGTAATTACAAAGTATAATAACCAGACTGGTTTATATAACTCTTTTGTATATATGCTCTTTGAATGAGACCTGTTAATTTTTTATTTTTTTTGGGTTTAACGAGATAATACCGTTAAATGAAAAAACGAGGATTTTCCAGATAACTACCACTTGGGAAACGAGAAACTATTTGTTATTAAGGAATATTAATAAAAAAAATAAGGAATTAAGAGATTGAAAAAATTCCCTTGCTTCTACAACACACCTCAACACTTCAAACAAAATATCCATCTGTCAAAAATTATCAACAAAATTTTCACTTATGATTCCATGCACTTTTGTAATTTCGAGAGGAAAAAAAAAGTTGTTTCCAATGATGAAATAACGAAGTAATTAATTTTCAATCTTATTTGAATTAATTTGATAATTTATTATTGTAAATTTTTTTAAGATAAATAACCGTCAAATGATCCTTACAAATGAGTTGCATGTAGACTTTACTCTATTTTATCATAATTGAAAAGAGCTAATTGTAAAGACTCGATAATTAATTAGAAATAATCTAATTAATAAGGTTGTAAGACTTTACAGTTTTTTTAATTATTTTAGTATGAATATATACATCTTTTTTTACTTGCGTTCTACGATACATATTGAATTGTGTGTATAAAACTACGAATCAAACCATAAGTCCATAACTAGAGCTTCACTTCTCCCATTACTTTGGCACCGTCCCCAATTAGGGATAGTTTCAATTAATGCTTGGCAAATGGGGTAATATTAATAAGGTGCACTCTTATCAAGTAAAATGTATATTTGTCTGGAACTTGTTGGGCATGAATGTTTGGATGGACAAAAAATAAAATTAATTTAAATCACTGAAGTTTGAAATAATACTATTGTTCTTGTTATTTTGCTAATATGTTCAAAAGACGAAGTAATACTATTTTTAAATTACCATTGTTTTCCTCTGTATGTGTGCATAATATACTAAAAAGAGAGTCAGGCTTGTATATGTTGTTATTTCTATGGAAGCACAAATACACGACTTATTCTCAGGATCAGCTAACATTCAAAAAATCGTCATTTATAATTAAAGATGAAATTTAGTTATTGATGGAACTCTAAAATAATATCATCTGACCAGGTTTATAACATTTCATTTCATGTGAGCTAAGAGAAGTCAAAGCAGAGTTTGATGGTTCTCACTTTGAATTTCCTAAATTTTGCTTTGAAAAAGAAACTGACAGTTAATTATGGTTTTATGCCACATTAAGAAGCAGTAACTGGTCCACATGGTAGTTAAACCGTTGTAACCGACCAAATAAGAGGAATCTGGTAGTTATGCAAACACGGTTCTACTGTGGCGCTTTCTCATGGGCGCCCTCATACAATCTTGCATTTCCATAGTTCTGTTTGGACTATGCTGGTTAAGTATTGTAATAAAAGCTTTCTTCATATATAAGCACATTATTACGGCAGTTTAAGTCGAAACTAGATTGAATTTAAAGCATAATATCATTCCATTGAAGCTCTATCGTTCTTTCAGACAACCTAAAGGCATTACATTTTATAAGTTTTACTTTACTTATATAAAAAATGATTAAAAAAAATACAATATTCATGGCATGTGAGATTCAGTATGCTTTTTTAGCCCTTAAATAATTTGTTTTTCCTCAAAATAATTAGACTCGAAAAAATCTAAGTCGCGGCAACACCTTTTAGTTATGCTGCACAAAGTACAACAATATAGATACATGCAGAAGAACTGAAAGGTTATTTCTGTGGTCAAAATCTGGGGGAAGGAGAAAGACTTGAGTAGTCAGACGGCGCCGAAATTATTTAATATAAAAATTCATACACCAAAAAATTTAATACAAAGAATTATTTATTTTTTTTTAATAAGAAGAAAGTTCCAACGCGTTTATAAACCGCGCCTCTCTCTCTCCTCTCGAACGCGTTTTATAAACGCGTTACAGGCCTTAAAACGCGTTTATAAAACGCGCTAAACGCTGCAGTGATTGCGGCGAAAGTTTCTGAGTTTGCGCGTTATTTTCTGATTTTACGCGTTTATAAAACGCGTAAGAAGCGTTCTTACCCTTTTATAAAACGCGTTGGAGAGATCTAATTTCCATATAAATACCCATCCTTCTGTCGTCCAAAATCAAAAAAAAAAAAGAGAAAAGATCTGAAAAAAAGAAAAAAATGAGAGGAAAAGAGTTAGATGGTGGAATGCAAAATAATATTAGTTGGTGCGAAACTAATAGCCATAAGGGTTGTATGCGGCACACTTATTCACTGATACAGAGTCGCACACAATCCTTATGGCTATTAATATTCCACCAACTTTAAAATAAAAACTTTCCTGTGGAATCTGTTATTACGTGTAGAGGACGGTTTGTTGGGCTGGGTCTACGAGCCATAACACCGCAGCCGACATCCTTGGATGAGAATCTGCATACATGCAGTCATCCTCATCCAAGTCTCAGAAAAAGAGGGGGTCAATATGACAATCAGTCGCCCGACTCTTGTCTATTAGTTGCGGTGATGTTTTCTCTTCCCACCCTTAGCAATGGATCCTCTACAATTTTTTTTTATGTGGTTCAAAATTTTAATATCATATATTTTGTAATTTTTTTTGTTGTGTATTGTGTGGTTCAAAATTTTAATAAATTGTAATTTTTAATTTGTATTGTGTTTTTTATTATAATGTTCATTAAGTTGTAATGTCTAATATAATTTAAATAAATATTAGTATTTCGAATTTCACAATAAAAATGAAAATGGATAAAATAAAAACTAAAATAAATTAGATAATAAAACTTACAGCACATATACTACACGAATTAATACATATACTAAAACACGAATTAATACATATACTAAAACATAAAAGAAAACAGATAATAATAGAACACACAATAATAAAAACATATAATTATAGAAAACCTAATTATAGAACACACAATAATAAAAACATCTAATTATAGAAAACCTAATAATCAGTCCAAATGATATATGTCATTTCCATTTAACGGGTGATTTTCAAATCCAGGAGGACATGCCTGTTGCAAACGCAACCAAACGATTCCATCTCCACGTCGGACATTATATCCTCCATCCCTCTTAACTGCATCCGTCCAATATTTCGGCCCTCTCACTACAAAAACGTCGCGTTGAAAAACCTTCACGTAAAATTTGTCGGAAGGATAGTGCAAGTAGACGTGCCGAAGAATATCTCGTTTACTTATTCCTCCATCTCCTTGTAGAAGCACACCGGTACAAACATGACGTGGTTTAGTTGACATTATGTTTTCTCTGTTTCTTTTCTCTGCGTAACTTCTCTAAAGTTTTGGTTTTTGATTTCTGAATTTTCGACGTGAATTTGCGGAGAAGCAGGACTATTTATAGACTCAACCCTTCGTACGCGTTTATAAAACGCGTAATAAGGTTTGAGCGCGTTTTATAAACGCGTACGAAGGGCTAAGTTAATGGAATTCAATACTTTCGCAGGCTGTCAGTCTGTTTTGCTGTTTTACCTGGACAACACCTTCGTACGCGTTTATAAAACGCGTTCGGAGGCCTCCAACGCGTTTTATAAACGCGTACAAAGGTGGTGTCCACTTTTTGAGCAGCGTGATACTGTGTTTGAGCAGCGTTTTATAGCGCGTTTTTTGAGCAGACCCCTATTTTAGCGCGTTTTATAAACGGTTAAATAATTGCCTATATATATCTCAATTCGTTCTCCTATTTCGTATCAAAAAATCACAAACAAAAGACGCGTAAAATCAGAAATTTGAGAAATGGAGAAGGATCAAAATAATAATAAGATGGGGGAAGAAACATCCAAGGTGGGAGAGGGAACACCTAATGTGGGAGCAAAAAGGATCCCATTATACGGTCCTCCGAAGAGAAGGGCCGTCTCGGCTGTACGTCGTTTCCCTCCAGGATGTGGCAGGAGCCCTGATTTTAGTATGGGGGTTAAAATAGATGAGAGTTCTAGTGAGAATAAGGAGGAGGAGAAGAATAAAGATGTTAAGGAAGTGGAGAAAAATTAAAGTTTAATTGTGCTAGAATAATGGAATTTATGTATTTTATTTTCTATGAAATTTATATTATTGTATGAATTTATGTTATTGTATGAATTTATGTTTTATTTATGTTTTAATATTTATAACTAATTAATATAAAAATTAAGAAAAAAATTTCATTACAAAAACTCTCATTAATATGAAAACAACGATTTAAATTAATAACAATTTTCATTACAATAATTCTCATTAATATGAAAACAACGATTTGCGGAGACTCATGGACAGTTGCCCAATTCTGCGAGAGCCTTCGACAGTCGTCGAGTTCCTCCCTAATTGGGTCGGCAGAACTCTACCGCCCATTACCCATGATCGTAGGCAGCAGAGTGTTGGTCTACCTCAGATGATGATGAAGTTAGCGAGCTGTCCATCTGGGCCGACCTTCGTACATAATAACAGATTCCACCGGAAAATCTCTTATTACAATTTCGCACTTATTAACATTGAGAGGTGAGAATGAGAGAGGTGAGAATGAGAGCTGAGAATGATATTCAGAGGTGAGAATGAGAGATGCGAGAAATGGGCGTTTTATAAAAAGGTAAAGCCTTTTAACGCGTTTTATAAAATGGTACAAAGCCTTTTAACGTGTTTTATAAAAGGGTACAAAGTCTTTTAACGCGTTTTATAAAAGGATAAAGCCTTTTAGCGCGTTTTATAAAAGGGTAAACCCTTTTAGCGCGTTTTATAAAAGGGTAAAGCCTTTTAGCGCGTTTTATAAAAGGGTACAAAGCCTCTGAACGCGTTTTATAATAGGGTAAAGCCTTTTAGCGCGTTTTATAAAAGGGTACAAAGCCTTTTAGCGGTACGAGTTAATTAACTGCTTCTCAACACTAAATAGAGTACAAAGCCTTTTAGGATTAGGGCTTTTTGTAGATAACAAGAATGCATGTCTGTCAATGCTAACACTAAACCTTTCAACATTATATTATACGAGTTAATTGTAAAATTCTCTTACAATACATTCCATTACAATATATAAAATTACGACAACACTTAATCTTCAATTATTTCATTTTTTCTTCCTACCGAAAGACAGTATATTGCCAAATTTCCCCCCAAACAATCCTTTACGTCCTCTCTCCCTTGATGTATTGCCTTGATCTGTTGGAAATCTAGCCGACTCACTTCTCATATTTCCAGATGCGACATCTCTTACCCGTGGATCAATGCTTATAGAATTTCTCTGTGGTTGTACAGATCCTTGGTCCTCCCGATTATTGTTGCTTCGTGGATCAACATGCAATGACATTCGTCCTGGTTGAATGGGTGTTTGACGAGTCCGAACCGTAAGTTCAGTACTCGCGGCCCTTCTTGGACTGTTGGCCCTTGTTGGTGGTCTACTGGTGTATCGACCGGATTGCAATGCGTCCATCGGATATGGCGGTTGGGGTGCTGCTTGTCGCGGTTGACTGGTTGAAGCTTCACCTTGATTTTTCTTTTTTGTTTTTCTTGTGGAACCTCCACATTTCCTTCCTTCCATCCTATCCATCCACATCTCTGCACGAATGATTTTGCGCCTTCCTCGATTGACCAAACTCTTGTCGGGGACAATTATCGGACCTGTATAAACTGGCCACTCTTCCTCATCTTTGTAACAATGAAACCGACCTGCTGACCATATCATGTGCTGGTTTTGCATGCTATAGTGACCATCCACAAATTGATCTACATTGTAATTTGTCTCCCTGCAAACAGCAATGACATGTGCGCAAGGGATACCTGTCAATTGTGGTTTTTGGCACTCACATGTGGTTCGAGTGAAGGGCAATTGCACATCGGTTTGCTCCATGTCGGGTGGAATTTGAACTGTGTAATGGGAATAATCGTAGCCTACACCATCACGGTACTCCTCGCGAACTTTCACGCGAAATTCTCCAAGGTCCAATCTTAACACGAATGTGCTCATAAACTCCTCTGAGATTGAAACAAAAAGATGAAGTTAGTTCAAAATGGATTAAAATGAATGAATGAATTGAATTCTTTTTCTTTAAGTACTTACGTGATTTTCCATCGTGCTTGATCAATTTATTCTTTACTCCTTCCGGCCATCTTTCTCCTAAACTCAACCTTTGAAGTGCTTCTTGTGTTCGCTTGTTCATCCAGTTGGCACATTTATACCACGTGCCTTCTATAAGTGCTGTCACTGGTAATCTTCTCTCTATTCTAAACACATTATTCAGACTCTCCGATCCATTACTCGTCATTATACCCCACCGATGCCCCTTGTCAAAACTCTGAGCCCATTTATATAGTTTTGGCCGCTCGTTGTTGTCATTTTCATTAATTTTACCACAATTTCTTAGGTACTGATAAGCTCTCAGGTTATTTTCCTTCAGAACTCCCCAATTCTCTCTAAAACGATTAGGGTTTTTCTTGTTAGCAAGTCTACATTTGAAAAAGTTTTTCAAATCAGCATCTTGTGACCCGCCAGCCTCCTTCCATAAGTTTTCCGCAACATGCTGCATGCAGAACCGATGAATCGCTACTGCATGCGCACCTTGTGCCTTCCAACCGTAATCTACGGATGCAAATACCGCTTTTATTGCCTTATGACGGTCAGATATGACACATTATCTAGTGTTCCGGCCTAAAACTTCACATCTAACCCAAGACATAAACCATCCCCAAGTATCCTTATCTTCTTTTTCGCCCAATCCGAATGCAACCGGAATTAATCGATTTTCTGGATCATAACCACACACTGAGAACAATCTACCTTTGTATCGGCCCGATAAAAAACTAGCATCAATTGAGATAACAGGTCTGGCATATTTCATCGCTTCTATGCACGGACCAAAAGCCCAGGCTGCCATCTTGAAGACGCCAACGTTAGGATCGTTTGTAGGCCAAGAAACTATTGTGTATTTCGTTCCTGGGGTTGTCGCCTTCATTGCCTCCAGGAGGCGTGGAAGTTTATTGTAGGCCGCTTCCCAGGACCCAAACAATTGCTCCAACGCTCGCTCCCTCCCACGCCATAGTTTATTATAAGTCGGTTCAATACGTGGATATCTAGCCCTTATGAGGCTTCCTATGTCCTGGACACTTTTTCCCAAATTTTTTTTCAATTCATCCCTAACGTGTTCGGCAATGAGACTAGCTGTAAGGTTTGCGTGACCTTTTTGGCCCGGGGGTCTCGAACAAATATGCTCATTTGGATTGGTAGAGATCTTCCAATTTGTATTATAACTCTCACGTCTACCATACAATCGCCACTTACAATTCGGTTTTTGCATGCAAACCATTACAATTTTTTGTTTATTGCTAGTTTCCGTTCGAACTTCTCGATTTGTTTTGCATGAAACATCACAGACAGCTAGAATTAATTGTTTTTTGGAACCGAATCGTTTACCAACAGCAAGTTCGCCTTGTGGCCCTAAACTACGCTCCGGCATACCAGCATACTCAAACATGGAAATATCACACAATTCACTTACAGGATGGTGCAAGTTCGTCCTTCCTGAAACGTATGGCTGGTCGCAGTTTGAATAAAAAGGCATTTCTTTCTCGGAGAAATCATCCACATCGGTATATTCTTCTCCGGTAGGAAGGTCGGAGTAAGTCGCCGGACCCTCATCTTCATCACCATCGGCAACCTCGACTTCATCTCCTGATGTGTTATTGTCTTGCGTAGGAACGGACTGTTCGCCAGTGTATTGGTAAGGGGTGGATTGCTGGCCACACATAAGGTTTAAGGAAGTGTTTGGCTCACTGCTACCGGGCTCGTCAAGGGGTGTTAGGTTCAGATCTGGTCCCGTGCCATATACGGGGATGAAATCAACATGCAACTCAATAATCGGTAACCCTCTCGTCTCGAATGTCTCGTGGTAAAAAAGGCGCCATTGATCTTCAGAATTTACAGGAAGAAATAGTGATTCATATCTCCCATTTACAATTTCATTGTAACGACCATGGATATTCAAAGTGTACTGGGTTTCTAAAATCTGTAGCCTGCTGTATAATTCATTTCGAATTTCAGCAAATGTGGTATGCATACTACAACCGATGTGGAAGTAAGAAGCACCAAAAGTTGGACATTGGTTGACATATATTGTAATTGTAGATATTTTTGGATTTGATTGATAGGTTTTTAAATTGTAAGAGATAATCTGTTGTTGACGATTTAAATTCTGCGAGAATGTATAGTCTTATATAACTTCAAATAACGCGTTTATAAATTCACAAACTTATAGACAGAAATGACTAAAGTTCGATTGAAATGACTAAAGTTTGATCGAAGTGATAGAAGTTGGAATGTTCAGGCTTCTAGCGCGTTTTATAAACGAGTAAAAAGCTTTCTAGCGCGTTTTATAAACGCGTTAATTGCGTTTTAACTATTCCGAAAGTTCAGGCTTCTAGCGCGTTTTATAAACGCGTTTTAGGGCCTGTAACGCGTTTATAAAACGCGTTCGAGAGGAGAGAGGGAGGCGCGGTTTATAAACGCGTTGGAACTTTCTTCTTATTAAAAAAAATAATAAATAATTCTTTGTATTAAATTTTTTGGTGTCTAATTTTTATATTAAATAATTTCGGTAGACGGCGTCATCCGTATTTCTTGTGGAGATGGAGTCATGTTGGCTATTTAGGGGAGGTATTAAGTGTTTATCGTTAGGTTTCCCATGTTAGCAACTGGCAATTATTATAATTAAAACTAATGATATGTATTATAAAATTTTTCCTTCCAAAAAGCTGACAAAATACCTTCCCATCGATTTTTTTTTTTTTAAAAAAAAAGGAAACATCAATATTGAGAACTTCCCTCCATCTGATTTTGCATATATTTCGAAATTTCAAAGTTACATAATATTGAAATTATTTTAAAACTAACTTCTTAATCTAGCATTCACAAATTAGGGTATGTAACTTTCGGAAAGTTGTAGGGGACCGAAAAAATTAATAGTAACGTTCAAAGGTTTAAATAGCGGATAGCGGATTCGTCGCGGACATGCCAATATCATAGCGGATAGCGGATAGCGGCCATTTAGCGGCCGCTATCAGACAATAGCGGACATTATAAAGTATATATAAATAGCATAAAACACTTATATCACAAACACTAACTTGGTTGGGCGGTTGTTGCAATGGACTGGGTAACCACAAGTCTTGGGTTCGAATCCCAGTTAAAGTAATTTTTAATACACCAAGTTTTCTGTCCGGTTTCAACTTCACCTTTAGTCCCACATGGGAAATTTAAACTTTAGATGAATAGTATATAAGGAGTGCGTTGGTACGGTTGACACAGCAGCTGAATAATTGGGTGTGTGCTGTAATCTGTTTATATATCGCCATGGGCCCGCTATATTGGGCGCTATTATCCGCAAAAGCCCGCTATAATGGGCGCTATTATCCGCTAAAGCCCGCTTTTATGCGCGCTATCAGACATACCGCGAAATTTATAGCGTGATAGCGTTCAGACTTGGACTTTCGCTATCTCGGCGCTATAGCGGCTGTAGCGCCCGCTATTTAAACCTCTGGTAACGTTACTGTTCACATTAATTATGATAATAACAAAAAAAAAATCAAAATTTTAATAGTAACGTTGCTGGATCGTTATCCCAGTTGACGAAAGGCAAATATACTTGGATCGTCATCCGGAACGACGATCCAAGCTTGGATCGTCGTTCCAGTTGACGATCCAAGAATTCCATCCCCTATATAAAAGCGACAGCGACCCCCTCATCAGTCCCCACTTTCTTCGCTCTCTCTCTCTCTCTCGCGCGAGCAGCAGCGACATCTGGTAAGTTTTTTTTTCATAATTACTTTATTTATTTACTTTAATTACTTTAATTAGGTTAATAATTAGAAAAATAGATTAAATATTGAAAAAATAATGGAAAAATTACTAAAAAATCAGAATAAATATAAATAATTATAATATGTAATTTGAAAAAATTTTAGAATTATTTTGTTCATTTAATAATGATTAATAAATTTATTATAAATTAGAGGAAGTAAATAAAAAATTGATAGAATATTTTTTTAATTGTAGGAAAATTTGTAAAAAGAGACAACCTCCGACATCTCTTTTTACAGGTAATTTTTTTTTCATATTTATTTTATTGATTTATTTTAATTAGTTTAAATAGATAATTAGTAGAAAAAATAAAATAAATATTGAAAAACAATTTAAAAATTAGTAAAAAATCAGAAAATAGGAAATTATACTACAAAAATTAGACAAATAGAGAATTTGACCAAAAATGAGTACAAAATCTTAACATAGGAAATAATTTGAAAATATGTACAAACTAGAAAATAGAAAATGTTGTTGTATGAGATTGGTATTGTGTTTGTTAATTATGTTGTGGATATTTGAGTTTGTAATTAGGGATTTTGGGTACTTTTTTTTTTTTTTTGGAAAACGCTACAGGTATAGGGGACATGCTGCCGAAATTTTATTAGATTTTTAACAGTAATTTTTATTGCAATTTAGTAAAAATGCTACCGAGAAGAAGAGTACCGGAGACCGCACCTCGTAGATCTACGAGACTTCGTGGAGATCCGAGCGCTTCTACATCTACCGGTTCTGTTGCCGCTGAGGCTTCTACATCAGCTAATGTTGTTCCACCGGATCCTGTTATTGCAGATCGTGTGTTACATTTGGATGGGTCCAAAGTTCGAGGCACCGGTGTAAGTTATTATTATCCTTTTATATTTGTACTTACATATTTTTTTTTGTAGTATTTTTTAAAATAATTAAAAACGAAATATATACAGCATTGGAGGGGAATAATACATAAGGCCAAGATGCCTCGTACTGATGGGGTCGATGAGCGTTTGAGGCGACTTGGACTTATACATTTCGTTCAGTTAGGTCATATGCCACTCGATCATTCGCTTTTGCAGGGTCTGGCCATGTTCTGGAGGCCAGAGACCCACACGTTCTTTTTTCCGCATGTTGGCGAGATGATGGTCACTCTAGAGGTAGAAATTAACGGCTATTTGTAATTTTTTTTGAACTATATATGTCTAAAATTTGAACTATTTGCAGGATGTGGCATTCTTGTACGGTTTGCCTATGACCGGCAGAACCGTTACTGGACGGACTGATTACGACGCCATTCAGTTAATTCAGGATTTTGCTTTACCGGAGGATACAAACATGGCGATAGTTGAGAAGTGCTTCAGAGAAAAGGAACAGAAGTAAGAAATTTTACAATCAACCATTTCTTATTATTGCAGCATTTTTTTCTATAACCTTATAATTATGTGTTTTATATGAAATATTATGATAAAGTACGAGAAGTACTGAGATGCCTACCTAAGCTTAGCAAAAGAACAGGCGTGCTCTGATAAAAGTCTGAAAAGCATACTGATACCTACCTAAGCTCTGCGAAAGGACAAGCGTGCTCTGATAAAGTCTAAAAAGTTAACTGATACCTACCTAAGCTCTGAGAAAGTACAGGCGTGCTCTGATAAAGTAAAAAAGTATACTGATGCCTACCTAAGCTGTGCAAAAGGACAAACGTGTTTTGATAAAGTCTCAAAAGGTATCACATTATATTTATTAATTTTAAATAATTATAAGTCTAAAATGATCTATAAAATTATTCTTCCTCGGCAAAAATATGTCACACCCACTCAATCCTTCTTTCTTCAACATTCACTACCATGGAGAAAGGAAATACCTCCAACAGTGTGAAGTGCGGGAATGGCCATCTACTCGACATGAGTACGTGCCAAATTACAAACATTCCCCTGCCAATCCAAATGAGATCGAAAAAGGAGATTATCATGCGATATGTAATAAATGTTACCGCAAATTCGACTACAATATCCATTCGCAATATGGTGGCGAGTGGCCATTATACACCCACTATCAGTGACACATTCATGGTGGCCCAGAAAGAGACCACAGGGAGAGATTGCGACATTACCTGACTAAACCTGAGTCGAGCAACTCTGAACGCTATAAAAAGTACTACACAGAACCTGAACTGATGCCGGAACTCAAACCGTGGAAACCAGATCCTACACCCATGATTGTTTACGAAAGCATATACGATTTTCGTGGAGACCACACAGTGAGCTGTACAAAGTGTGGTCAGATTTTCAATTTCAAAGATACCATTTTGCGTGACCACTACGATGAACACAAAAGACAAGAAGAGAGGGATGAAATTCAAAAGAGATTCAGAGTGAAAGAACAATGGTTCGAAATGAGAAGAATGGAAGAAAAGGCTGCCGAAGAGAGCCGGAGGTTGCAACAAGAGAAAATTGGAAAAAAAATCAAGGAGAGCCTAATAAAGATCAAGAAGAGAGATGAACAAAGAAAAATTGCAGTAGCTAGAATGGCTGAGATAGAGCAAGAAGAAGCCGAGGCAGCTTTCTGGAACGAAGCCGCTCAATTCGCTGACAACCCTGGTGCAAGTAATCAACAAGAACCTGATGCCGCTTTCTGGAACGAATCCGCTCAATTTGCCGACAACCATGGTGCCAGTAATCAACATGAAATGAATGCGGAAGAAGATCAACCATGGTGGGATGAAATTATGCAACATGTAGATAGTCAAGATCTCTAAGTATTTATTACTTTTGAATATTTATGTGTTTTTTAGGTACTTTTTTAAATAGCAACTTTTGAATATTTAAGTATTTATGCTTTTAGGTAGTTTCTTCCTTTTTTCAATTGAGTGTGCTAATTTATATTATGATTTTTTTAATGTACTTTTTTTTTAATTTAATGTGCTAATTTATATTATGGTTATAAAATTTACTTCTTCTTCTAATGGTGTGTATTTTTATATTATGAATTTCTTTTGTAAATTAATTGTGAATACAAATCATAAAAAAATAAAAGAATATGGTCAAAATAACATATTTCAATAATATAAGCTAAACATTCAAGTGACGACCGTCACATAAACTTATTTCACAAATACAGATTAATTATAAATAAGATACCAATTATAAAAATATAGTAATACTTCATTTAGCGGAGATGGACAACATTTTCAGCTGCGGGATGATTTTCAAAACCAGGTGGAACTGCTGGCTGGTGACGCAACCACGACCCTCCAAGATCAAACCTCTATTCCTCTCCACTAAATCTGTAAAAAATTTGGGACTCCTAACATGATATTCATTTCCTTCTAATTTTTTAACTTTAAATTTTTCCCCATGATATTGAAACATCAGTGCAGAAAGCAATCGTCGTTCGCTCGTCCGTTCATCTCCGACCAAAATAACACCGCAAGAGACGCATCTTGGCTTAGGACCCATTTGCTTCAAATATCAAAATTCAAACTCCATTAGCAAATCAAATCAATTAATTTAATAATTATTTTAACATTATTACCTAAGAAGAAGCGATGTTGCCAATAGAAACCTATGAGGATAGTTTATCAATTTCAGACTAACGAGAAACAATTAGTTAGAGCACAATAACTTATGACAAGTGAGCTTATATAGAGAATTTTAAATAGAAAAAGACAAAAAAAAATTTAGTGCAAACCGCAATAAATAAATGAATGGTATAGTGTAGTGATATAATTCTCAGCACTATATTACTTCACAGCACTATATTACTGTTTTAAATCATTATAAAACCAACCCACTCAAGCAAATTGATTGGCGGAGAATGGTCGTTCTTGGATCGTCAACTAGGACGACGATCCAAGCTTGGATCGTCAACTGGGATGACGATCCAAGTGTATTTGCCTTTCGTCAACTGGGATGACGATCCAGCAACGTTACTATTAAAATTTTAATTTTTTTTGTTATTATCGTAATTAATGTGAACAGTAACGTTACTATTAATTTTTTCGGTGTAGGGAAACTATTAGAATAAGATTGCTCTAGAGACCAATCATGGAATGATTGTACTTGTGCTTCTAAATTTATGGAGGGATTTTTTTTTTTAAGATTGGTAGCCGATCGCCATTCGCCAATTTATGTATAAATCCAACGGTCAGCAATGCCTTGGACAAATTCCAACGCTCTTGTGAGGATAATGATTCATACTCATTGGGTTATCACCTAGAACCCCAATTAGTAAATTTACATGAAGCTAACCAGTAAGGCATAAATGGACCCTTAACTTCTGTGATAAATGATAATTACACATCGAGCAAAAATTTGAAGATTATTCAACATATGAGGGTCAATTTTAAAAAATGCAATAGCTCTATTTTAATTTTTGACAGGGAGTGGCAAGTGATAGGGGGCATTTATACATGTCAGATGTTATGAATGCCATTTTTTTTTTTTTTTGAATTAGATGTTACAAATGTTGATGACAGTAACTTGTAGGAGAAAACCACATATGAAGATCTGTTTGAACAATTGCGTATTTTTCTTTCGATTATGTGGGACTTTAATTTGTATGGGATGTTTGTTATCTGGGTTGACATGGCTGGAGATTTGGATGTTTTACACTAGTCGGTTTGAGAGGATTGATTTCAATAACTTGCGAAAATTTGAATGAGCGATTTTTTTTTTCAAATTTAGTGCAACCAAAATGTAAGAGGCTAATAAATTTTTAATAACTAAAAGAAAACTCATAAAACTTAGTTTCTTGAAGTTTCTGGATCAAATCTAATATTCTTTTGTTCTTTCTTTTTATAATGACAACTTGCATGTTCTGTCTTAATATACTCACTATTTTGATGTTTCAAATGAAAATTAATGGAAGTTAGTGATTTATCTTTTGAATCCAGCTTGCAAGATTATTGGATGTACCTCAAACAATTAATTCAAATTTTTTTTAAAGATAAGATGCATGGTTTAAGTCCTTCAACTTATTTTGAAACTAATTAAATGTCACAAGAATCTTTATTCTCATTTTGAATCTGCAATCTCTGTTAAAGAGAGTTGTTGCTATATCAAGAACTAGTTCTCTAATTATTTCAACCATTAATGTTGATCTTCTTTCTTGATGAGTCAAAAAGTTTAATTGATCAATTTTTTTTAAACACTTATAAGAAAGATGAACTTTACATAGTTTTTATAGCTATCCTTTTCTATGTATGTTGTATCTTGTTTTATTGCTAGATTTACTTGATGCACTAAATCTAGCAATTTTTATTTCTACATTAGATATTACTAGATTCGGAAAAGTCTACTAAAAATAAATTGCTCAATTTTTAATAACATATTAATAGAAAATTGAATCTAACAATAAAAATTGCTAAATTTAGTGCATCAACTAAATCTAGCAATAAAACAAGGTATAATATACATAGAAAAGTCTAACTAACAAAATCCGGAATTGCTTAGGACCATCCTAAGCTTCTACCATCCCCATCATCCCCGTGTTATCCAGTGCTGAACTAACTCATTTCAGCGTACGCTGTCCCTCTCCCCCCTCCTTCCTCCTCCCATGCACGCCATCCCCCTCCCCCTCATTCCTCCTCCCTCTCGCGTACGTTGTCCCTCTCCCCCTTCCTCCCTCCTCCCGTGTACGCTATCCCCCTCCCCCTCATTCCTCCTCCCTCTCGCGTACGCTGACTCTCTCCCCCCTCCCCCTTCCTCCCTCATCCCTCCTCCCTCCCGCTGTTGTCCCTCTTCACCCCTCTCCCCTCCCACACACTTCATAACTGTTAAAGTCAATATATACAATTGTTGAAATTATTATCGTAACTGTTGAAATTAATATATATAATTGTTATAGTTAATATATATAACTATTGAGGTTAATATCCTAATTGTTGAAGTTAACATTTATAATTATTGAAGTTAATATCATAATTGTTGAAGTTAATATATACAACAGTTACGATAATAATTTCAAGAACTGTATATATTGACTTCAACAGTTATATATTTAAGTTCAACAATTACAATATTAACTTCAACATTTATGCATAATAATTTCAACGGTTATGAAGTGTGAGGGAGGGGGAGGGGAGAGGTGGGTGAGACATCGTACGTGGGATGGAGAGGGGGGAGGGGGAAGGATGGGGAAGACAGCGTACGCGAGAGGGAGGGAAGTAGAAGAGCGGAAAAGGAGAGTGAACAGAGGATGATAGCCAAAAATAGAAAATGCGTAGAGCCAAAAATAGAAAACGCGTTTAATAACTGATGGAAATGATAGGAATGGTGAATATCGGAGATGATCCTTATCACCCCCGAACAAAATCTATGTAAAGTTCATCTTTCTGTGGTGAAACTTCAAAATAATGCGTTCAATTACTAAAATTTTCAACACTTGTTTAATTGAGATAGTATATCATATTATATTAATTGAGCTACTTATATGGACTACAAATCGCCGTCAAATAAGTTTCATCTCTTCCTCTACAAATTTTCTCTCTGTTTAGGTAAGGATATCTACGTAGTACGTCTTTATCGTTTGTGAATTAAATATGATCTAGCCTTTTCCATTTAATAAAAAATTAAAGTAAACAAAAATACGGGTCAAGTGCTTCCGAATCCTAAAGGAATTAAATCATTTATGCCTTTACATCGCATGATAAAATCTTTGTTATGTGATGATATGATTGAGGTCTATTGCATTATTTTAAAGGTGCATCGAGTAGGGTGAGGTATGTATAGTTGTAATTTATTGTTGATGCTATACAATAATATGCAATTAACATCATATGATTTCACATGGCACCATCGAAATTCTCAGGCATGTGGAGGCCACAACTTGTATATCACAAGCAAACTCTATGTATGTATGTGTGTGTCAATGTTTTAAAATGCGATAATCGTACTGAGTTGAGTGATTCGATATTATATTGGTGATATAACGAGAAAAAAATAGTGTGTATAAAAAAATTATACAACTAGCCTATCTTATTAGTTACTTGAAAATTTAAAATATAAAAAATTAACAAATCAAAAAACAAAATAGACAAAATTAAAATTTTAAAAACTAAACGAATTAGGATTTGGTATGAATTTGTATTAAGCAAAAAACATTATAAATTGAATGGCCCATCCATTTATACGCTTCCAAATGTAAAAATTTTAAGTTATATCGCAGATGTTTGGAAATATAACGCTACTGCTATTTCGTGTTTGCTTATTGTAACGTTAATGCGTTTTGCTCCAAAAACCTGTTATTTAAGTCATAACGGTGTCTCGGTGAAATTTAAAAGCTTGATGTGTGTGTGTCTATATATATAGTGGATGCATAAAATACACTCTGGTATACGGAACGTCTCTTGTACACCAAAGTCATTTTTGAAATTCAAAAATCAAACAATCGATCCAAATCGTTCAAGTTGTTTTTCATATTGAAAAACTCTTGGAGACCAAATTTTACATTTTTTCGAAATTTTTTGCTATATATTATGATATTTTCAAAAAACACTAAAATTGGAGTATTCAGGCCATCCAATTTAAAAATATCATAATATATAGCAAAAAAAATTTGAAAAAATATAAAATTTGGTCTCTAAGAGTTTTTCAATATGATAAACAACTTGAACGTTTTGGATCGAATGATTGATTTTTGAATTTCAAAAACGACTCTGATGTAGGAGAACGATTCATACACCAAAGTGTATTTTATCACTCCTCCCTCTCTCTATATATACGGTCAATTGATCCTGTAAAGTTGCGTCTAATTATCTCCTCTTTTTGGTACACCTATATAGTATCGAGTATAAAGCAAATGTAGTGGTATATGATGAGTAATTAAATCGACGAGATCCTATATATCTATATCATAATAACTTCGATAATGCGGGTAATTAAAAAATCCAAATGAATATATTTTTTTTTATAGCTCCGTTTGGATGGTTAAAGAATAAGAAAGGAATAAGGAATTAGGGAAGAAAATGTTAGAAAGTGTGTAATTTTGGAAAGAGTGGAAAGATGTTATTACGGGAGTAAGAAATGTTGTTTGGATGGTGTGTTAGGAATAAGCAAATTGATATTAATTCAAATAAATTATTAAAAATTATTATTTAAATATTAAATAAAGTACTAATTAAAAAGCACATAAAATTTCATTTAGTTATTAGTATTAAGCTAATTTTGTTGAAATTATGTATATATAATTGTAGGAAGATGTTATTTCTAGAAAAAAACTATTCCTAGGAAGAAAATATTCTTCTCCTTATTCCTAACTTGTTTAGATGTCTAGGAAGAAACTATTCTTCCTATTCCTTTCCCATCCAAACGGAGCCAATATATATTTAAAGTTGAAATATTAAATTTCATGCTTATATTAAAAAAATATATTGTAATACATTTTTTTTCCAAAAGTGGTATTAAAGCATTAACTTTTGGAATTAAATTATAAAGTGTTAGACAACCAATTAAAGACCAAGGAAAAGGAAAAAAAAAAACAACAACAACAACAAACAAACATAGTATCCTATCCGGCCCATGAACTACAAGTGCATCCATCTGTAAGCCGGGTTCTTTTTTTTTCTGAGAGAAATAACAATAGTGATGGGTCAATTGATTCCCATTCGTTTTTCAACAAATTATGTATATATATTTACGTTTTAAATAAAATATTAAAAATGACGCCATATTTCTTATTCTTTCAAAACGAGCCCCATATAAAATTAAGCAAAAAAAACATTATTTGTACATAGAATGACTCTTTAATTTAAAACTCTATCTCTGCCGCTAATGGACGCTCTGTAACAATGTTCTCGATAAAGAAATAGCATAGCTTTGCTCTCCTTTATATCAAGCACACTCACTATCAACTCCTGTCTTGCGCTGTTAGAGCAGCTGACTAAGACACTTACCTGGTTTCATGGAGACCAGAGTTCGAATCCCAACTTTTGCTTATTGAGAGTGTGTGTGAGTGGATCCACAGACAATTATCCAAAAAAAAAAAAAAATTGTCAACTCCTAACTAGAAACTCAAAATAAACAAACTGAACGAGCAAATTAGAGTATGTTTGAGATTAAAAATTTCGAATTGTATTAAAATCGATCTGATCGACAAACTATTATCACCTTTTTATCAACTAATATAAAAATTTATAAATCTTTTTCTTGATGTTGGGCCTATTCAAGTCAATTAATAACTAGAATAATTAATCATATATATATAATCCAATAGTAATACAAGTTTCAACTAGATTAATTACAAAGCTTATTTATATATATACATAGTGATATGAAGGAGAGATAGGTATACTATCCATGAGTGCAACCATGCATATACGCCCCAAACTTTATGCCGGCCGGAGAAGAGTTATCAATAGAGACTTCAACTACTAAAATTGTAATAATTAAACAATACGCCAGGACTTTTCAATGAAAACGACTGGGCTTATTAATTTAAAAGTCAAATTTTATATTGTTATTTAACATATATTAGGTAAGACTGAAATGTTGACCTTTTATTTTGGCAAACGTTAGATTTCTAAAAGTTTTTATTTTACATTTTCAAATTTTTATTTTAGTTTCCTTCTAAGCTTTGCAATTTTTGTTTCTGGAATAAATCTTGTTCCTGCACATAAACCGTCACTTCAGTCTATGATGCAGGGCATCAAGACCGGAGTGAGCCCCAACTATCTACCGTTTCAGAATAGTTTTATGCTTTTTAATTAATTTTCAAATGAATATATATCGACTCTAATAGTATATACAAGCATAGTGGGTCAGTTCTCATCATCAAGAAGATTCTCATCTGTGTGTTCAGCGAACGGTGCGTAATCTCGAACACCTCAAAGCCATCTAGGCCTGTGTCAAACGTGTGAAACGGGCACGACACGAAACAAGTCATTTTGTTTTCCGTTCCGTTTATGTAACGATACACTAGTACACTACGCCAGAATTTCTGCTAATTATTTCGTTTCGACAGAAGAATGCCTAAATTTCAACTGTATCTCACATAAAAAATATAACAAAGTACGTTTTGTTTACAGTTCCGTTTTTTAAATAAAATAAAATTCTGCTTCATTAAACGTTCTGTTTCGACATAATGAAATGGCAAAACGTGTAACAGTTATATCGGTGACTAAAGGCTTGATTTCCTTTTTACATTTTCTCATTCTCATTTAAATATTAATTGTTTCTAAGAGCCTTGAGAAAAGCTCTCGTATTGTACTTAATATTAGAGCACAGGAAAAGAAGAGATGTTCTAAAAAGAACCAACCATCTATGAAAAAAATTGTTATAAAAGTGCTTCCATTTATGAAATTGTTATAAAATTGTTAGAAAATTAACAAATTAAATACAACACAGTGAGTTTTGTTCATCATCTTTTCTGAAATTTATTTTGGATCTTATATATATTGCTAAACAGTGCTTCCATTTATTTATAGTACTTTACTCTGAAATTTCTTTCAATAATTTATTTTATCGTCAGAATATCGTACCAAACACAAATAGAATGGATTAGAAATTTTCTGTTAAAAATAGCCCGTATTTTAGAATAGCCCGGATTTTATATTATTTCGAAATATTATGTTATATATACTAAACAGAGTCTTAATTCTGAAAATGATACGAAGCTGTATGATTTTGAAATCCAACCGTATTCCGCCAGGGAAGTCAAAATTATTTAATCCAATCCAACCCGGCCCATTCAATTTTCACCTCTCCTTTTGATTTGAAGGTTTTTCTTTGCCTTTTTATTTTAGTTTTAAGTACAATATATTAGGTACATATAATATTTTTTCACGTAAATAATTTGTTTTCAGAAAGCTGTGTATAGATCTTTGAAATCTGTTGAATTTATGTTAATATATTTACCACTTGAATCAAGCAGAAGATATGGATTATAAAAATTACATCATAAATACAAATATATATTACGATTACTATTACCATCCTTTTAATAATAATAATAATAACAACAACAAACAACAAACAACAACAACAACAACAACAACAACAACAACAACAATAAAAAGGAAAGTAATCAATGTGTTAGCCTGTAATTAATGAATTTAAAAATAATAAGGATAAAAACCATAAATCAACAAAATTAATACACATAACATATTGTTAATTTTTTCCACTTATCTGCTGGAATGTGCTAGCTAGCCACTAATTAATCAATGAACTAATGAGAAGTGGAACTTTTTGTAGGCTTATTGGTCCAATAACGTTCATACCAATGAATATATATAGATGACCAATTTGGAATGAGACTGTAAGTAATAATGATCATGACCATAGCTAAACAAGAATGAAACTTGGCAGTTATATTATTAATTTGTTTCTTGATAACTGGCTTTGAGATCGAGTTCAACATAGAAACTAGTTACAATTGCGCTAATTTGGTTAATTGGAACGAATCATGTGAAAACAAGAAGGATAATTATTGACCTCTGTCAAATAAGCATGCCCGAAGCAGTACAGAAATGTATATAGTAATCACTTATCAATGAATTTTCAATTATAAAATTACACCACATTTTAGAAAACGCTTGTCTGTTCTTAAATTATAATAAGCTATTTGATGGTATATTATAATAAGCTACAGTATACAAATATCGTCCTTACAGTGTCGTTGACAACGGATGTTGATGACAATATATACACAGAGAGGGAGATCTATTATGGTGAGTTACGACTCACGTGAGTCGCCCTCAAAACTTCTAAATCTAATTTAAAAAGGACTGATTAAACCGTCAAATATGATCTTTTGATTGAAATCTCAATGCATACCAAAATTTATATTTTTTTAATTATTAAGTATTTTTTTGGATTTTTAAAAACTGTTGTTTTTTAATGGTTCAGAACTACTTAGATTAACAATTTTCGAAAATTTTAAAATAATATAAAATTTGGTTTACATGGAGATTTCAATAGGAAAATTATATTAGACGGTTTGGATAAGTCATTTTGAACCAGATCTAGGAATTTTTAGCGCCACTTACAGACCTTTAGTAAGTCGCGACTCACCATAGCAAAACTATAATAGTTTGAAAAAATATAAAATTTGGTCTCTAAGGTATTTCAATATATATTATGATCAACTTGACCGGTTTAGATCGACCGTTTGAATTTTGAATCTCGAAAAATGAGTCGATAAAAAATCGATGGCTCGTGCCATCGATGGCGCATTAGCCATATATATATAAAGCTTTTAAATTTCGCTGAGTTATTTCCGAAATTTAAATTTTCCGGACAAAAACGCACCAACGTTACAGTTTCAAACAAAAAAACTGTGTAATGCATCATTTCCGAAATAACGTTGTTATTTCCACAAAAAATTCGTTTAGCGGAGAAAAAATAGAGACATGAGAGACTTTATACAATAGTATACTTATGTTAGGAAATGCCCAATTTTTAATTTATGTGCTAATTACAATTAATTTAGCAATTAAAACATCAAGCATCAAAGAATCTAGTGCAAAAGTCCATTCAACACAAGAGATTAAGAGAAAGGTTTCACCTCTTCTTGAATTGTATCAAGAAGGAGATCCTAGGCTTTGAAACCGGTGGCGTGCTACTCCAACGTCCTTCAATCCACACCTCGAGTCCACCTAGAGATTAACCAATTTCTCGATTCGATTTGTGCTAGCAAATCAAAGAGAAAATAGCTAATCTAAAGGAGCAACCCTCTTCTAGTTCAATTAATTGATTTAGGTGGAGGGTTTATGGCTCAACACATGAGCAAAATAGGTGAAGCAATGGTGGTGGCCGACGGCCAAGAGAGGAGAAGGGGAGAGGTGGTGGCGGCTAGGGAAGAAGGGGAAAGAAGGAGAGAGAAAATTCAGCTCAACGGGTCCTTTTATAGCCTACCAACCCTAAGTATAAAATGCTAGAAATTACAAAAATTGCCACCCCACCTACCTCCTCTTGGCCGGCCATAATATGGGCCATATGGGCCTCTCTAATCCACCTATTTGGACTTTAATTCATATAATTAAATCCATTAATATTTGCTCTATGTTTGGGCTATAAATTTGCTATATACAAATTAGCCCATTAATTCAATATAACTATTTATATTAAATTAAGTTGAACCAAAATAATTATTAACTAATTAATAATTATTCTAGGATTAGCTTATGCTATTATTTATTTCTATATGACCCGTTTGACTCAATCAATTAGTACGTTCTATAACGGTACATAATTAATTAATCAAAAGCACTGCATTGGTCAAAACTCTATTTGTGTGACCCTTTGAGGATTTATGCTATGTTGGACATGGAATTAAATCGTTATTTAATTCCAATAATCATAAGCGGTATCTAGCAACACGTTATGATTCCTAATTCACATAAATAGTGTACTGCTACAATATTTCAATCCTGCATAAGAGAATAATTATGTTTCTCTATTTTGATTTTTATGTCACACGATATCATCGTATAATCCAAGATAGGAATGTGTCATTCACTCATTCTTGCAGATTATACGTTTCTTGATCTATAGATAATTGTATCAGTTGCTAGCAAACAATCTATCTCTATCAAGGGGCCCAAACAGATATCGTCACTCACTAAGTGAATTAATGAGGAACATACAGTTTTCTTGATAATTAGCTTTTCCCCGCACAATTCAAGAGAACTTAAATCAAGTCCGTATTGCAGCCCTTATCAGGAATCACAATAGACATGATTTATAGAACCTATCCTCATGTGGAAAAGATAATCATCTCAAATTTAGAACCAAAATCATAACGAAATAAATAATGACACATAACACAATCCATATATTTATTTTGTGGGGTCCAGTCCTGTACTATGTTCTATAACATACACATATGCAATTAAGTTGGTTACTCTTAACCTATGATTTATAGAACTTAATCATCACTTAACTTGCATACTAATCTTATTGATGATTAATGTCCTTTGTTAATTATCAAGATTATGAACTTTTAGATTTATTGTTGTCATTTACTGCTAAATGAATACAGTGATCTATAATTCAGATCCTCAACCTGAATGAACTGTCAACGAATAAATCAAAGAACAAATGATCTGAAATCATCAATAACATAAACTATAGAAGTAGCCTAATAAGATTGGCTTCTAGGACATATCTCTAACAACTTATACGTATAGTATTGTATATTGAATTTAATGAAGTTTACCATTCTACCGCTAGAAATGTGTATGCCACTGTTGTACCACTAGAATTTAATGAAGTATATTGAATTTTTCATCAATTGTACAAATTTATATGCCTCGTGTATCGAAACAATTCTCTCTATATACCAAATACCATTGTCTCTCTATATAGTATATAGGAATCGTCCAATCATTAGCACACTCAAAAAAAATATATATTACTGTATTTTTCACTGAAGTAATTAGATATTACTGTATTAGTTATTAGATTATTAGCACACTCAAAAAAATATATTCTTTCGAATGTCACTTATACATACCGTTTTTTCGTCATTTTTTCACCGAAATAACGCCGCACCGTTAAATCAACTCCGGACCGTCATATCGAAAAAACACATTTTAAAAGCTTGATATATTTATGGAGTTTTTCAATGGTGAGTTGCAACTCACGAGAGGGTCCGTGAGTTGCCATCAAAATTTCTAGATCAAGTTCAAAATGACCGAACCAAACCATCTAATATGATCACCTTATTGAAATCTTCATGTAGACCAAATTTTATATTTTCTTAGAATTTGTAAGTATTTTTTTCGGATTTTCCAAAAACTACCATTTTTTTAACGGTTCAGAACTAATTAGACTACTAATTTTCTAAAATTTAAAAAAAAATACTTAAAAAGTTTAAAAAAAATGTAAACCACTTGAATAGTTTGGATTGACCGATTAAATTTTGGATTTTAATGTGGCATTGCCATCAATATATGTCACGTTAGTCATGCTATATATATAGAAATGCTATTGTGCATCACGATGTATTGAGACTTTTGTACATCGTGACCATATTTGTTGATAGATTCACAAATTGTCAAGTTTAATATGTTAAACCAATCGAATCTATATTTTTTTGAAATTTTATATTTTTTTAAAATTTGTAAGTATTTTTTCAGATTTTTAAAAATCACTGTTTTTGAATGGTTCAGAACTAATTAGATTAACGATATTCTAAAATTTCAAATAAAAATACTTAAAAATTTCGAAAAAATATAAAATTTGGTCTACATGGAGATTTCAATAAGAAAATCATATTAGATGGTTTAAATCGGTTATTTTAAACTAGATCTAAAAATTTTGAACGCGACTCACAGACCCTATGTGAGTCGGGACTCACCGTAACAAAACTCTATATATGTATGCATATATGCAAATGACCCAATTTAACAATATAACTGATACTGAAATTCCATAAATTACCATACCAGCTCATCCAAGCTAGAGTACATACTCATTTTTTTTTTGTGGGTAATGTACTCATGCTTATAGGGTTGTCAATGAAATTCGTTTACCCATTTATCCAATCCGAACAGTATTCGATAAGACGAGTATGAGTAAGATTTTATTTTCATTAGACTAACAGATATGGATATGGGTAAAGAAAAATTTTCGTTAGTTTAACGAGTACAGGTATGGGTAGGGATATTTCGTATCCATTATTTAATGAATAAATTTTTACAAACATATATGTATATATAATCATAATGTAAGTAGCATTTCATAAGATATGGTATTAATTTTGCTCTACATCGAAATTTATTTATGTTGATTAAAAAGTTAATTTTCACTCTATTATATTATAATTTATAATTAGTTATATAATGTCAATTGACATGAGAATAAATTGCATGATATTTTTGTTATATGTAAAGTATTTTCTTAATATTGTACTTTTATCTATATATTTATTTCATGCAGTTTATTCAGCATATTATATTTTTTTTATTAAATTGATAATATTATTATTACTCACTATGTACCGTTACCTTACCCTTATCGTTAATTCTTAACGGGTACGGATAGGGTACAGATAAAGTCATTTTTTAACGGGTACGGATAGGGTGTGGATAAAAAAAAATTTAACGGGTGCAGATATGAAAATACCTTCTACCGTATCGTATTCATTGACAACCCTACATACTTGAAAGTTGAAACAAAAACCTATTTTTGTACTTGGAAAAGAACTTTTTGCGCATGACCCAACCCCCAGCTTGGGAAGCTTTCTCCCTTCCTTCCATGCACTCTTTTGGGTTATTTATATGTTGTACTTAGAAAGAGAACTTTTCAGAAAAAAGATAATGCTTGTAGTCATGGCCATCAACCCATGCTTTGGGAGCGAAAACTAAAACTAAACACCTTAGTTGTTCACCGACCACGCTAATTGCATTGATATTGCCCCGCAAATGGCATTTCAATGACCAAATGTTGTTTTCTTACTTTTGTAAACATCCTTGCAAACTATGTATTTGAGAATAAAAGGGATGCGGGAAGAAAACCTCCAGCCTAAAATTTGTCGGAGAAAAGTAGGAAGTTATGTGTGAGATTAGAAAAAATGTCAATTAATTTGTAGTGTTCCACTGTTCCAGCGTGCTTATAAATCGTTGATATTATTCTGCGCGTGTCAATATTTTTTAATATATTATTTGACATTAATTTTAATCTTTACATTTAACATATATTTGTAAGTTTCATCTAGTATTAATGATAAGATGTACGAAGTTGTGTGCTAAAACAAATATACAATAATACAATGCAGTACAAAGATTAAATAAATGGATGCCCATTATTTGAGCTAACGATATTCGAGATGATTTTTATAGGTCTTTGTACAATATTCAAAGGGTTTAAGACTTTTTTAGGGATGAAGGTTTTTGCCAACGTGGCCATCTTGATTACCTCGATTCCATACTTAATAAAATTATACAATGTATGCTTTGATTAGTTTCGTTGCTTTTCTTCAAATAAGAGGTTCAACTCATATTTCATGTTTTATTTAGGTGTCCACATTAATTGCACTTAAAATTTCGATACGATGCACTAAACCGGAACTCTCCAATAATCATCAGAGATGGAAGAGTTGGAACGCCAAATAGAAACATCCAGCGTGACCAAATTTTGTTTTTTTTTTTTCTAAAAAAAGGAAAAATTTAGAGAAGGAAGAAAAGGATCTACGACATAATTAGAAACTAGAAAAGTATTAAGATAATCTTTCAGTGTAATTTCAACTTGGCAAATGTCGCCAATTTCATGCATGTTCTGTTAAAAATATAATATAGAAGCATCCCGGCCGTTATATACCAGATCAAAATTGAGAAAACAGGAAACCCTATATGGTGGTTTATTAGTACTGTTTTAATGCCTTAATTAATCTAGAGGCGTTTTGTATGAAAATCAGAATCAAACATTAATTGATATGTACTTATTTTTAAAACTAATTTTGCATGAAAAGAAGAGAACTCATCAAACCAAGGTTTCATGCACATGCATGCATGAGTAACCCTCTTCCTCTCTCATTCAAGGCCAGGGAATTTTTTGGTGTTGCTTCAAAAGGCTGCCCAAGAAGAGATAAAAAATCGATCTAGGGTTTATCAACTCTATCAAAAAAGCCTAATGGATTCTAACCCTTAGCATAAATTAATCTCATTTATGAACAGCCCATTGCTTAGGCCGAAAGGCATCAAAACCCGTACTTCGGTAATGCAACACCACATATTCAAATGGGATGCACCAGTACCATCTCAATGTTATATATGTTACTGATGGATTAGATGAAAGTTCATGAACCGAATGTTTGCCACGTATTACATAAAGTTTTAAACATTAGAATCAAGAAATGTCACAGTTACCGAAAAGAATGTCACGTCAGCATCTTCGAATGATGGAATCAACTTGGATATATTAAATTTAAGCTAGTCAAGTTACAGCAAAAAAGCTTAAATTTTCACACTTTAGGTGCCGTTTGGATGTTGTAGGAATTTGGGGAATTTGCAATTCTAAGCATAAATTTATTGGAAGTGTGTAACTTTGTGAAGAGTTTGGATTGTTTATAATAAATTTGGCATATGAAATTCCGGGAATTTACAATTTCCTCTTATTCCAACCCCATCCAAACGCCCTTTAGGTAATAAACAGCAAGGATACTGTTAGCAAATTACGCGTCTAACAGTGTCGGCACTTCATAATCAGAGATTCTTTCTTCAAGCTTCATAAACTTTTTGATCTGCATGGTATGCTTTACAATTTTATGTTGAAGCTAAATATGATAACTTAACATATATGCATTCATCGTTTGCCTGTTCATTTATAATTTCTGGCATCACTTCTACCAGTTTGCAGTCTTCTTCTTATTTGTTATTTCTGCTTCAAATTACAAATAGTTTCGTATAATAGTAAATGCAAAATGATTGAATGGCTCAAGAAGGTCGGTCATCAATTATATAAATTTATTCGTTTACACCAAGATCTATAGTCTGATAATGTTTGTTAATACTTAATAGCATGCATGGAAATTTGAAAATCTTGTTGCTTGTGCATGAAGCAGCATTAAGCAGTAATGGGAAACCACTTGACATTATTCAAAACCAATATTCTTTACAGAGGCATGATATGCAAATACATTACTCATTAAATTAAAGTGTTGGTACTTCAATTTTTTTACTTTATAGAGCAATTCGAGTTTTCCAAGAAGAAATAAAAACAATGGAACATTCTAATTTGTTAACTAAAATTGAAACGATAAATAAATGCATAAAATTCATTCATAATTAATCTTAACCAATAAACTATATCATGTTACAATGTTGGACTAATTGCCTCGAAGGCATTGAATTTTCAAAAGTTGAATGGTTATGATTTCCTTGTTTGCTTTAAAAAATAATCTGGTTGGATGAACTGGATTGTTGATTTTTGGTTATATGTGACATTTTGCAATACAGCCCATTTGTACTTCTATTGTTATGTGGTTTGTTTTTAACTAATATTATCCTGTTGATGTGAATATATATGAGATTGAACCATTATTAAATAAAATGCAAAATGTGTGACTCTACAAAATTTCGATGTATTAATCACATTGGACAATTTTCGACTGCTTATTTGTTTGGATTATAAAATGAAAGGTCTACTCGGTAACAACAATTTGATTCAAATTTTAGTATCTTATCTATAGTCAATTTCAACTGGGAACTTTTTAATGAAAGTTAATAAAAAAAAAAAGCTTTCAATTTGACAAGGCTAAAAGTGTGAACGACTTAAATTTGCTCTGCTTTTCTTAACTACAAAATTAAGTGTACTATATATTGTATTTTAATTTGTTAGAAACATTACTACAATACTGCCATTGAAAGAGTAGATGCGTTTTTTTTTTTTTTTTTTTTTTTTTGATATTCAAGAGTAGATGCGTTTGCCCATCTTTGTGAGTAAAATACTAATAGGAGATCTAGTGTGGCGATGGGCATGTGTACCACAGAGTAAATTATTTTGACAAGTAGAATGGTTTCTCTGGACTCTGGGGAAATAATTTTCGAAGCTACAGAAATGTACTATTCAAAAATCTGTATAACAGTGATGACCATGATATAGAGTATAGACCCGAATATATGAATTAAATATTTTGACGGCAGCTAGGAGCCTACTTCAGCCAACTGTCTTTTTATGGTGCTAGGTTGGCAAACCGGAGCCCACACGGGCTTATAGGATACAATCTGCCGAGTGGGACCTATGTTCTCTAGCTCCCCACTCCTTGGATTACATAAAGAAAATAAAATAGTTGAAATATTGATAATTATCTCTTTAACTTATACCACGATCAAAATGACAATGAAATTAATAAGATAAGCCCAGAGAAGTGCAGTCTACAATATAATCTATAAACTAGAATATGATATATATATATATATATAGATATATATATAGACTAAAATCTCATATGAAATAAAATATTATTATATTTTCTGAAATTGATTTTTTTTTTTGAAAAATGATCATGAAGCAAAAAATAGAATCTTCTCGAACTTTGTTTCTCCACCGGCTATTCTACTAAAGCAAATCTGTGAGTACGTCAAATCTTGGACTAGATATGCTTAGGACAGTTTAGTTTTTTTCTCGAACTTTTATTTTTTATTTTGTCTTTTTTCTTTTTTTTCCTTTTGTGTATATAACCTTTTTTAATATTTTTTATTAAAAGTTTGTCGGTGTGATAATTGCCACGTGACCCTAAAAAAAAGATCATGAAGCAAAAAAATAATAAAAATATAAAATATAAAGTTTAACATCATATGAGATTTCAATATATAGATTCAAATAAATAACTTCAATTAATAATTAAAGTTTGACATCATATGAGGTTATGCAAAATACTGAAGTCTAAAAGTTTGTTTGTACATCTAGAAGTAATTCTCATTTAAACGAAAAAAAGAAAAGAAGGGAAGGCATCATCTGGCGAGAGTGAAGTGAACATTATCCATACGACTTTTTGTCTTGAAATTCAATGCAAAGTCTTTAGCATACACAGGATGATCTTACTGTGTTTTTATGTTTATGGAAGGTTAAATTAGTCCATTTTCCACATTATGCATCAATATCCTTTGGTTCTTTCTTCCAATAGGTATATATAATCGATATATCATAATGTTGACTTTTTCATGAAATAAATTACACGTATCTTTTTCCTCTGAAAAGTAAGAGAAAAGAAAGAAACAACGAGAAATGTTAGTATCTATCATACAACAAATTCCGGGTGCACCATTTGATTTAAGTACTAATTAATGCTTTTAGAGCACACCAGTTCATCTAAAAAAAATGGAATTATAATGATACGAAATTCATTTTTTTTTAAAAAAAAACTCCAACAACATTATCATTTATTCAATTAATAATCGGTATCAAATACAAGGGAAAAAGGCTAAATTTTTCAAAAATTATTCATGAAGCGCGTGCTTTACTTGATTGATGAAAAATAATTCATGTTCTTTCCCACATCTTGCGCCAACGTTATTTTTTTTTCACACTAATTATCAAAGGAGAATGACATAACCATTTTGACTTCCAACATTTTGACTTACCATGTCCTAAACTTCTCCACCAATTTTGAAAAACGAGGCATTTTCTATATATTGAAAAAACACAATCACTAAAGACTTATAACATATAACAAAGAAGTGTCAATTATTGTTCTAGTATCCACCATTGATAAACAAACACCAACAACTATTAAGTATCAATTTTAATATTGCTTAAAGTTTTAGGTTTCAAAATATGTGCCAACTCTTAATTTTTAACATATTAATTTATATTTAACAAATCCCAATCAAAGTCCATAAAAGTGTTGAAAATTGGACTCAATAATTGAATTTCTTTTTTTGGATGCATTATATTCCTCGTTACGCAGAATAATTAAGATAAGTAGAAGTTAGAATCATTGGCTAATAGGATTCAGTTTTATTTTCCCTAATGAATTTGAGCCAATTATTGCAGTATTAGATTAAAAGAGTGATGCGCCAAAAAAAAATAGTTAGAGAAAAAGAATAGTTTCAACCAAAATATATGAACCTACCTGCAAATGAAGATTAACTATGCAAACAGTGTGCGTTACATTATCCAGGGCAGCCTTGCATGTTATTCCCAGGATATAATACATCAAACTATCTAAAATAACCAAATTTCAATCAAAGAAACAAATTAAGCTCTTAGATCATGTTATCTAGCTACTATATCATTAGTCAAAGAGGTTGGCAGTTAACTAACTCCTTACTAAAATCTCTGGCTTCCCAATACTTTTAATTATTCACAAATATAATACGAGGGATACTAACATAAAAAATTGAAGCGGCGGCAGACTTATCATTTGGAAAATACACCAAAATAAAAAATAAAAATAAACAAAAATCAGGTCACATGCATTTCTCATGAGCAGCACCCACCCACCTCCCCTATTTAAACACCTTCCCGTCTTCCCCTCTCTTCATTCAATTTCAAACCAAAATCAAACAGTTAACATTCTAAACTCGAAACGTTTCTTACCTCTTTCTTACCGGTCTTCACACTTTTCTACTCCCAAACTACTCAAACAAAAACACAAACCAACAATCAAATACAAAGCAGCAATGGTGAGAATACCCGACATGGATGATTTCTTCTCACGCCGGTGTGTGTGGGTTAACGGGCCAATCATAGTTGGTGCCGGCCCTTCAGGCTTGGCTGTTGGTGCATGCCTCAAAGAACAAGGTGTTCCATTTGAAATTCTCGAAAGGAGCGATTGCATTGCCTCTCTCTGGCAAAAGCGCACCTATGACCGCCTCAAACTCCATTTGCCCAAACAATTCTGCCAGTTACCCAAGATGCCTTTCCCAGCCCATTATCCCGAGTACCCGACCCGCAACCAGTTTATTGAATATTTGGAGAACTATGCAAAGAACTTTGATATCAAACCACGGTTCAACCAAACAGTACAATCAGCGAGGTACGACGAGACATCCGGCCTTTGGCGGGTCAGGACTGTCGGTTCAGGCTGTGATGCTGGCAACCGCAATGCAGAGATTGAGTACATTGGCAGGTGGCTTGTTGTTGCCACAGGAGAGAATGCTGAGCAGGTCATGCCAGACTTGGATGGTCTTGGTGAGTTCTGTGGGCCTGTAAGCCATGTCAGTGAGTATAAATCCGGTGAGAGATATCGCGGAAAAAAGGTTATTGTGGTCGGTTGCGGTAACTCAGGCATGGAAGTATGTCTTGACCTATGTGACAATGATGCCTTCCCTTCCATGGTTGTTCGTGATTCGGTGAGTATCATTCATTAAAATCATTCAATCAAAACAACATAATTGTACAGTTTGGTTTCAAATCAACTAACTATGTTTCTTATGTGGACAGGTTCATGTGTTGCCAAGAGAAGTTCTCGGCAAATCAACATTCGATCTGGCAGTTTTCTTCATGAAATGGTTGCCTCTTTGGATGGTTGACAAGATCATGTTAATCTTGGCATGGTTGGTTTTGGGAAACCTAGAGAAGCTTGGAATTAAGAGGCCATCAATGGGCCCACTGGAATTGAAGAATGTAAGCGGGAGAACTCCAGTTCTCGACTATGGCGCTCTCAGTAAAATTCGGTCAGGAGATATTAAGGTTGTTCCTGGAGTGAAAAGATTTTGGTCCAAAAAGGTTGAACTAGTTGATGGCCGCTTTGTCGACATTGATGCAGTTATTTTGGCAACTGGTTACCGTAGCAACGTTCCCCAGTGGCTTCAGGTAAACAAAATTTCTCATTCATATTATATTTGTTAAATTATAATTAGTTCTAGATTCTTTTTGTTATGAAAAGCATTTAAATAATTTCCCAAAATCTGGTATGTGGTAATGACTTATGGGTCGACTAGGCATGTTCTGTTCCATGTTCTAGTATGTTATTTAAAATTAATTTATGACAGTTAGAATCAATTCAGTGCATCAACAGTTCCAAAATTTTATATTAGAGGTCAGCTCTGACTTCATAGTAGTTTGATAATGTCAGATACCACCTGATCACATGGCCTTAGCATATCATTTGTTAAAGTTTAGAATTTGAGGAATAAATTCTAATCCGCTTGTTATTTGTTTCTACAGGAAACTGATTTCTTCACCAAAGATGGATTCCCAAAGGGTGGATTTCCCAACAACAACTGGAAGGGTAAATCAGGCTTGTATGCAGTTGGTTTCACGAGGCGAGGTCTGTCTGGTGCCTCTTCTGATGCTGTTAAAGTTTCTCAGGATATCGCCAAGGGATGGAAGGAAGAAACAAAACAAACAAGGATTGGTGCTTGCCATAGAAGATGTTTCTCTCAGTTTTAAATAATCAGCTAATGATTCTCCACTAATTTTACCTTCTTTTGTTTTTTGATGGGTTTGTTTATTGGTGAGTGATACAGTATTACTATAGAGTAGTGTGTACAATACAAAGCAAAGGGAGAGTAAATGGAGCCCTCTCACAATGGAACCCGGATTTGGGACAATTTTTGGGTCTCTTTGTACAGAGAACTATTGATGATGATGCGGCTCTGTATTTTTTTTTTTTCCTTTTTTCTTCTTTTATTTACAGTTTAGAAACTTTGTACAACATATCAGTTCAATGATATAGTTTCAATTACTTTTTTTTTATTAACTGTCTCGGACTCTCGGTTCTATTTTTATTCAGGATTTGTTACTAATATAATTTCAGACTTGTTCTTCCTTAGATATTACCTAAATGGTGTCGCACTGCATCAGAGTAAAACACAGTACCTTACTTGATTGTGCAATTAAATAGCTTAACCAGTAAGAGCTCCGTTGAAACTAGTTCAATATTGTGTATTAAACAGATTAAAAAAATGCTAAAAATAATAATTGATTGATTGCTAATGAGGGCATCTGAATCTTTCTAATTCAATTGCATTTTGATTTATGAATTTACTAAATTCATTTACAGCAAGAATTAAATTTTTGTGCCAAAAATTCATTGGCTGAATAGTAGATTCATGGTAATCGCAAAATAACTCAAACGAATAGTATATTACACACTCAGGAGTGTTTGGATCGTCTAAGAATAAAATTAGGATTAGTTATTTAGGGTAAAAAGATATTATTCCTAAATGATCAAGAATAAGTTTTTTTTTAGATCTAAAATGTTAAATCTAATTAGCCCAACATTCGGGTTAAATTTTTAGTCCTAAAGTACTTGGATCATCTTTTTAATCCGGACAACAATTTCTTAATCCACATTAAGGATTTGATCCAAACACACTAGAAATAAAAATTTATTCTGAATTTTGGACCACTTAAATATAACACTCTATATTCCAAAAAAATTTATTTTTTATCGTTTATTTTTTACTCCAAATAACTAATCCTAATTTTTCTTCTAACCGATCCAAATGCACTCTAAAGGAAGAACATGGGAGCTAGCTTATTTCTTAATCTAGATTATTTCCTCAATTCTCATATGACTCAAAATTTTAATACCTGAGTTTTTAAAATGTAGGCACTAAATGAATATTTCAAAAAAAATAAAAAGTAAAAAAAAATTAGTTTTATGGAGAACGCATCTTGGAAGTTCGTACAACTACAAACAGAGCCAAAATCTCAGAGCACTTAACAAGGACCATACCACCACAGAAGAGAGCATCTTGGAGGTTCGTACAAACAGAGCCAAAATCTCAGAGCACTTAACAAGGACCATACTGCCACAGAAGAGAATAACAGCTAGCCAAAGACAACGAAATTCTCTACGGGGCCGTTTGGATCCCCATGGGATTTTGGGGAATTTTATCTTCCTACCATAAATTTATTATAAACAATCCAAACTCTTCACAAAATTACACACTTCCCAATAAATTTATTCCTAGAAATTGCAACTTTCCCAAATTCTCCAACTTCCTAAGCGATCCAAACGGCCCCTACAAGTTTTTTAAAGACCTGCAGTGCAAGTCTTTCGTCCGTGGCCGTCCGATCAATAATAAATATTCCATAATTAATACCAAGTCCGTCGAGATACATGCGTCCCATAAAGATCTGTCCATTAAAATTAGATCAGACGGTTGATGGTAAAAAACATGCAATGCTGGTTTTTTTTTTTTTTTTTTTTTTTTTGGGGAGCCCACAGTGGTTAAGCCAAAGACCTATCCCTTTCAAACCTCCCACTAACCAACATGCTAGACTGAGTGGAGTTATGTTTTTTTGCCATTGTACTTGCTTGTATCAATCCGGATTCGCTGTTGCGCTACACCGCGTGTCGCGCACTACGAGCCGTCTGATCTTGATCGGACGGTTCACTTTTTACGGGCCTATCAATCTAGGTTACATGCACGGGGCTCCCTTGTCCATTGGATTTTAATCGAACGGCCAGCATACCGCGCGACACGCTGTGTCGCGCGGCAGCGAATCCCAATTTTTGCTTGTATTAAGCCTGGGGATCTCGGATCTCTTAGCTGTTTCCCCTTTACTCTTTAGCATTTATATGGAAATAAAAGCCTGCTCTACTGACCTAGATTCCATGGTCCTTTGTACTATCTAGATCCTGTATCTGGATCAGGGCTGCATCAATCATTGACAGTAAGGCTCTTTCCTAGAGTAAATTCGTTTTGGTAAATATTTGAACAAGTTACAACATAACAGAAAAATGTTCATTTACATTTTACAGAGCTACAGTAGCTCAGCTGCTTATTAACTTTAGGTTTGGTATGAAGTCATGATATGCACTGACCTTTTATTGATTCAGTTTGATCTCTACATAATTATTGTAGCCTTTTAGCTGGATTCCGGTATAATTAACACTAAAATATTATGCCTTTCTGAAACTATTTTGATATAATTAATAAAACTATAGGCCCAATTGGGCCCAGACCAACATCTTTAAGTTTAAATCATAAGTTCATAACAAGAACGGCATGTACTTCAAATTTTGTTTACAAGTGCTCTTGTTTTTAATATAATTTTTTTTACTTCTAATTAAGCCATTTTTATGTCCAAAACTGAATATATGTAAAGTGTGTAGAAAGAAGGAAAGATAATGAGCCTAAAAGGGCTGAAGATATCTGATTATTTTGAAAAGGAAATAAAGTTCAACCACTCTCATTGTCTCTGAGTTGTGTTCAAATTCCATACGAAGATAGCAAAATCCTTCCACTTTGTAGAATAAAAAAGAATAAAAAATAAACAAGCAAATGTGTTATGACCCAAACAAATCATTGTCTCAAGAGACCTACGTTTATTGTATATATAGTGTCTAACTGATAAATGCTTTTATAAGTGTTTTAGTATAAGAATGATTACTGGGTTGTCAAATTGTTCAGCAACTTAATTTCTTTTCCCTTCTTTTTTTTCATCTTTTTTTATTTTTTTTCCTTTATATAACAGATTTTCCTAGCAGCTTCAGATCATCAGTTTTTAAGTGGTATAGACATCACTAGATGGGAAGAAACAAAGGAAGAGGCGACAATAAAAGGATGGCCCTCCAATATACTCTGTCACTAAACAATTCTTAGTGGAGAATGGAGATTGGATCAATAGACTGTTTCTCTTAGAGAAACTGAACTTGACACTATTTTAAGTCTCAGGAAATCAAAATACAAATAAAGGCAGTGCACTATTACTCAGTTGCCTCTTTCATGCATCTCTAGGAATCTTCTTCTTTTCTTTTCCTATTTATTCTTTTATTTATTCCGTGCTGCCACTTAGACCAAAAGACAACCTAAATCCTTGCAATATCGATACTAAGGACTAGTCGATATCTTTTATGTACTTTATACACCTTTGCTATTACCTTCATGCCGATTTCCTAATTAATCTTCTTTTCAAGCTAGGTTGTCATGTGTTAATAACGACCACGCACATACTGACCCATTCTCTAACCAATGGTTGTCATGTGTTTGGTACCATCCGTGAACTAGAAGTTTGCGAACTAGGCTAGTTCGCAAGAACCAAACAATCCATGAACTAGAATGTTCACGAACTTCTTGGCTAGTTCCTAATCCCCCAATTTTCAAGAACTAGGAGATGTTCGTGGGCCGTTGTTCGTCCCTAGTTCGTCCGCTGTTCGTGAGCGAACCAAACACACCATGTCCACACTTACTCATGAAACAAAATATGAAAACTAATTCTGATTTTTAAAAGGAAGCAGAACAAACATGCCTAAAAGATAGGATGCAGCCACAGGTCGTGTAACTGCAGCAACACCTAGTGCACTTGTGCAGCACAATAGCATTAGATACATTCGATCAAAGATCAGTGCATAAGTTAGCAATTTCTTAATAAATGAGGGTATACCTTAGTAAGGTAACCTTACTCTTGTTTGAAATAAAAAAAAAAAAGAAACTCATAATATCACATGGATATTTCGGGTCCTCTAAGGACCTGACACATGGTCTCTGACCTACAACTTGGTGCTCTTTATGTTCCATTTTAATCAGAACCCAGCCAAGCTACCTGACGTTAGAATTGATTGCATTAGGCCATACCATACTGTTTACAATGATATTTCTGTCAGAAATTAATTACATTGCATACATGAATCCACAGACTGGAAACACCCAAGGATTAATGCACACAGTTAATCACAATTCATTCTTTCAAGATACTCTGAAGTTGTAATTATTTTTCTAAGAAAACAACTAAATGTGCCAGAGGCATTTATGAGTGATACAGTACATTTGTATACGAAACCCAGGTTTAATTTAGTGCAACAGTTTAAAGAAAAAAGATTTTGAGGTCTTAGTTTAATCTGTCTACAAAAATTAGGATTTTGATCTTTTAATTTGAGTTCTAACTTTAGTCTTCAAAAAAACAAATTCTTGACACCCGATACAGATGTAAATGATGGAAGAAAATATCACTAACTTGCATTAACTTATTTCTTAAAATCTGATTGCATGTATAACTTCAATTTAAGGTTCATTATAATCTATTTTACTTACCCTAAAGAATAGGTGGATAAAAATTAGCTGAGCTACACTTCTAAATTTTTCTTACAAAGAAAAAGCAGAGAAACAAAAGAAAACTGTTTCCATGATGGACCAGATAATGTTTTATCCAGTGCTAAAAAGGACTGATGTAGACATAACAAGATGCATTCAAGCAATCACTCTAAATTAATGGGCTTAACATCTCATGAGTGGGAACCCACCGTTGGCTTCCACAAAATTTTGGGCCCTCAATTCATTTTACTATAATACTTGAATGTGCATTCCTCCGGTTTCAATTAACATTATCGTGCCATAAAGAAAAGTTTATCACAAAAAATAAAATAAAACAAAAAACATAGCCTATAGCTGGCATGATATTATATCTGTTTAATTTCATTCATAACTCTACAGCTCAATCGATTGCTATAAAAGTCAACAAGGAATTAATCGAAGAGAGAAATATAGGACACTGTTTGCAGGTTGAAACACACATGGATCCCTCGTGTGCTTGGTACAAACTCAGTACTAAAAAGTACAGAGGGTCCTGATCGTTCAAGAAGAAATACAATGTGTCCCTGATAAAATATAGATGAAGGTCCCACAATAAGTTAATAGAAGGGCCCAAATCCATGTGACAACCATATGGGCTCAATTCAGGTAGCACAGACAGTTGGTCCTATCTTGAGTCTTATATACTGGATTGAAATCCTCTGCAGGTTTTTTTGAAAAACCTGCAATGCTGTTATTTCATCCGTGGCCATCCGATCAATGATGGATGCCCCGTGATTAATACCAGGCCCGTCGAGATTAGATGGGACGGTCATAGATGAACGATTTGCATTGCAGGTTTTTTTATAAAACCTGCAGAGGATACTGATCCCTTATATACCTAATGCACGTAATCATGCTCAAATAACATAAAATTTATACCATTTATTACACCCCCAATGGTTTCTAAAGGTACAATTAACTCACAGTAGGTTTATTACCATCGATGAACATATAGCCATAAACCAAAAATATACGACATAAGCTTTGCATACTTTTCTAATTTAGTTCCAGAAATTTGCAACTATGCAATCGTCCAACATTACATGAGAAAAAAAAAACATTTTCTTAATTGGCCTAAAAACATCCATCAATCAACAATGACTATGCGAGAGGGAAATCTCCCAGGCCTAGTCAAATTCCATATTATTGCATTGCACGGACAAAAGAACGAAGAAATTACAGTACAGAACAGGTACCTGTTTGAGGGTGCACACAAAGAGATCTTCAAAAGCTATAAAACCGCAGAAACAACACCAATTACCCATTTGGAATCCTCGACAAGTCGTCATGCATTATGAACTTTCTCAGAAGTTTCCTTTTTAATATTTAAATCTGGCATAGCATTTAATACCTGCAGACAAGCAAACAATAGGAACATCATTTATCTAACAAAAATAAAATAAAATAAATTGCTGAAATAATCAAACACAGATTACAAAGTTGGATGGCATTGGTCAATTTCTAGCACATTTTTCATGTTATTTTTTCTTTTCTTATCTAAGAGTATGTGCACATATAAGCCTTCATTTTCTGCAGATGTATTACCCAAACTAGTGAATAAAATACAAATAAGCTCATCATAACCTTATAAACTTATAAGCTATTTAAATAATCCATATCACCTCCGCAGTCAACTGTGTAATAAGATTGCAAATATACATTTTATCAAGCCTCCAAATAAATCGACACCCGAGTATAAAGTGATTCTCTCCAACTGTGTACAGTGATGAGTGATGACTGAGTGAGGTTGTCATTTCCATGCATACAGAGATGAATCATGTAATTTGAGTGATTTGAAGTGTTGAGTGTCACTAGTATTGTGTACAGTTCCAATTTGAATTATAAGGTGATACCTCATAGAGGTACCAAGATGCAAATGCATCTGTGGCAGCATACTGGAGTTGCTCCTTTGTTAAACTATCTGCTTCCCAATTTCCCATTCTTATTTTACTTGGTTTCTCCAGCTGCAGAATAACCAATAGACAAAAAATATATATTATAAAAGTATAAAGTATAAAGTATAAACCCAAAAATCAGTACTATAAAAGATGAAGTAGTCGAAAACAGTAATACTTCTTTGCATGTGATGGTTTCTGTCAAAGAAGAGAGACTCCATTTCTTAGCTGGTCCCACAAGTTTCGTATTTGCAAGACCAGATAAATCCATCAATGGTTGTACATTCACATCATAATCATTTGCAACTTTCCATGCATCATTTGATATACATATTCCAACCTTCAAAACACATAAATAGGTATAATAAACCAAATTGAATAGAAAATATAATTCTTCTAGATAATTTTAGATGATTGCTGAATAATTCACCTACTTTGATAGATAAGCTGTCTTCCAAGAGAGACTTTAGTACGGGGGTAATTCCTGAATGGATTATGTGGAGGACATAACAGCAAGTAGCATCCATGCAAATTTGCATCACTGCAGCTTTTCGAGGAGTTTCTCCTGCATGTGTACAAAACCCCACTCCCTGTAAATTCATCATGTCTGATAAACATAATTTAAATGTAAGACTAATTAAGTGCAAAAATGTCTTGACACAGGTCGTAAGCCTCCAATCCTTCTTCAAACTTCAACTAATCTCACTACAACATGACAGTATGAAATCTGGCATACAATTGATAGAGGTCTGATAAGGCCTGCTTGTTCCAGTTTTCTATATTCTTTCTCCCAACTGGTTCAAATCATGATGGAATCAGTAATGGCTGGATAAATAATGCATAGAAAAACTAACCTCGTCTAAATGAAGGTATCCATTCAATGTCAAATCCAAGAGAAACCTGACCCAGGCCATTTTTGGCTTTAATTTTGTCTAAAAGCTCAACACTAGCTCTCTCTACTTCATCAGCTGTTCGACAGTAATCAATGCGCCCCACAAATTTCATTGCTTGGTATTTAGTTCTGCGATTGGCTAGAAACAAACAAGAATTCAAAGATAAAATTATAAAGAAAAAAAAAGACTAAGAAGCTTAATTGGGTAATAAAAGAAATTGGAGAGAACCTAGACAAGGGGCAGGACCAACATTCCAAAGAGCACCACTTGAGGAAGGCGTCTGAGAGGAAGTACGATCAGACTGGAGACTCCAGTTGGGCAAGCGTCTACACTTGGAAGGTTTGTTAGAATGAGGGAGGGAATCGGAGGAGCTCCGTTTGGAGGAGAAATAGGAGGTTTCGATGGCCTGGAGCTCAGCCTCTGAAACTGGGTCCCACTGGAAATCATTCCACGGATCGGTGTCGGGGTCTACTTCTGATCCCATGAATCCTTGCGAGATGGGTCGTCGTCGGAAAATTAGAAGTTCGAATTCGAAGGAAATTGGAGATGGAGCAGGAGCGGGTGGAGGGAACAGGTTTTACAGGATCAATTACTTTGAGATTCTATTAGCCATTCCCTCTTTTTTGGGCCTATAAAAGCATAAGAGGCCCAATGCATTGCCTTGGCCCTTGGGTAGATGAGCTATTGAGCTGTTTGCAGTTTGCCTGTTGGATTGCACATTTGCACTTTGCGTACCAATAGTCCAGTACAGTGAAATTGTGAAATTGATTAATTGAGCGTATATAAGTTATAACAAGGTGGAATTTCAATGGTTGTTGGTGTCAAATAGTTCCTCATGGCTTTGAATTTATACAGTGAAAATTTATTCGTCATAATGCATTTCAATGGTTGTTGGTGTCAAATAGTTTCATTTTTTTTTTTTTTATCATTGAAATTACTTGCATATGAAAAATATGCATGTAGATCGTGACCTTATTGCAAAATATTCATCATCAAAAGAAAGGATTAGCTTGCCAAATGTGTGGAGGACATTTGTTCATTTTCAACATGCAAAGATATTTAAGTCCTTGTGTAAATACAGGAATAGGTTTGGATTTCGCAGAAATGAAGAAATTTATCACAGAAATAGCTTTCAAAATTTGTGGTTATTGTAAAGCTTGATTAAGAGTGCATGGTTCCTCCCAAGAAAAGCTTATCAGCGACTCTTTTATGCTTAAGATAGACATTCTGCGCATAGAATAGTTTGGGTAACCATTTATATGGATTATGAAACCATCAATGGTAGAAATCACACTTTCATGTCTTGCTAGAAAGCGCTACTGAACCCCAAAGTTAGAGAAAATATAAAGATTTACAATTTGGCAGAGAACATATATTGCCTTAATAATTTTCAATATAATTTACAATTTACAAAGATTTTATTTACAGATCAACGACAAAGGAACTAGCACCTAAGTTTTACAATGACTGCGACTACAGAAATGCAAATAACGTAAAAGGGCTAAAATAGCCTAAAACAAACGTAAACCTGACCTAAACTTGAATACAGCTCCCCTGAGACGAGGTGTATCTGCACAAACCTCAATTATATCAGTTATAGCATGAAAGAATTAAATTGTGCTCACAGCTCACAAGGTCAGAGCAAGCAGTACTAACAAAAGCATACACTTCACCTGCTGAAATTATTATTTTGAACAAAATTCAAGGAATTACATCATTATATAGAGTTTGTGTACTTACCATCTACGTGATATATCAGTGCCAGCATCACCATCACCATTCATCTCATCATCAGCATCATCCTCATCATCATCGTCATCTTCGTCAGTTTCGTCAGTATAGTCATCATCAGTATCCTGAGCATCATCATAATCTTCTTCTGGACGACTTCTGTGTGCAGCATTGCTGTCCTCGTTATCTAACCGTCGTCTGGGAACATGAGTGTTATCATCACGACCATCATCATCATACACGTCACCATCATCATGAGATTGGGGATCAGCACCACTGTTATCATCCCCATATTGTAAGCCCAAGAGTATCTCACCCCACAGGTAACGCCGCCTTCGCCTGCGATTAGGATGAGCTGTAGTGGGTTCTGCAAGGAACTCCCCCGACTCCTCAAGAGATGACCTAATAGGGCTCCCCATAATGGGGCCCAAAACTAATGTTGTCAGCCATGAGCCAGATCCGTCAGCATTTCCTGCTGTTACATTGTCGAGTTCTGAAACCTCATTAGCTTCAACTGCATAATCTCCCACCACAACTGCACCAGGAATCTCCGACCTAATAATATACTATCATGTCAGAAAGCTTTAGGCATATCATAAACACAAATACACACCAAAAGTTTCATCAATTAAATCAATATAAAATAAATATAACAATTTTAAACCTTATTGCGCTCATGACATCGCCCAACTCCTGTTGCTGCTCGAGCCGCCTCCACTGATGCTGCCTTGATGGCTCCACCTCAGCCGGCCTGTTGAGAGGATGTTTTTTTCTTGCATGACTCCTGAGCTCCTCATAATTCCCATTAAACTCACACTTATCCCTTGAACAATCCCTAGACTTCTTATCCATATACTGCCTTGCCTCCTCATTCACTGTCCATCCTGTCACATCCCCTCTACATAAGGGGCACTTTAGATGGATCATAATTTCCTCAGTGTTTATAACGGTATTATTTTGAAAGGATAGCCTTTTGAAGCGGTCAAGGCAATTGGAATGGCGGTAGCTGGTGTCGCAAATGAAGCACCTGCAGTTGATGGAGGAGCAGTTCAGCCGAACTGCATTGTGAGGATGATCCATGCAAATCGGGCACCGAATTTCATCCCATTCATCGTCTGAACTAGTACCAGTACTAGTACAGGTACTTGTACTGGGTGAAGGGTTTGTCATGCTTTATGTGTGATTAGCAGTAGGTGGGACTACGGGAGAGAGTAATGATCTATCAAAAAATTTTAAAACAAAAAACAACAGGAAGCAGCAGAAAATCAAATTCTGAAACAAAAAATATATTAACGGGACAGAACCAGCCAAAACACTACAACTTATAATGAAGCCATACAGCAGATGGAAAGAATATATTTGAAAAATGTGTGATAAATATGCAAACGAATTTTGAGGGCAGTTTTAAGTTGGGCCAAATTTCCCTTGTTAAATGGGAGAAAGATGCCACATTTTAATATTGAAAGCCAAACAAATGATACTTCAAATAAAATTTTGGAAGAGCCTCACCAGAATAAATCAATCCCTTTAGATTGTGAAGGGGAAGAGTCTGAAACCGCTGCAATCAATCAACTGAACAATTAGATTATTCAGAGAATATTAATAATGTTCTATAATAACTCAATAAGCACATTATCAAATTGAATGGATTTACTGGATTAACAAAAAGGAACATAATAGAGAAACAGAATATCAACCATTCAAAACAAATTGAAAAGGAAATATACTTCCCCAAATCCGGATCCCTCCCAGTTCCCTCCTTTTCAAGCTACCTCAAACCCACGTAGAACACCAACCTCAACCCAGATCCTTACCAAGAAAGGAACAATTTTATACTTGGTCAACGAAAAAAAGAGAAAATACAAGAGAAGATAAAAACATTTATTAAATGGATTATGTGTCCGAACAGCCAATCTAACCTTGAAAAGAGTGGGGCGATTGTGATTTCTTCTGATTGTAAATCTCGGCTCCGAGTGTTGGTTAGTTTTGGATTTGGGTTCCTTGTTAATTGCTAAATCGCTTTCTTTCACGGTATCTGCATTCCGCAAATTACTGCAAAATGAGTTTGAACAGCCTCTCCAACTGAACAGGAAGGAATTCGAGATTCGGGATACGGTTGACGGTTTAGATTCGCTGTTAACGAACGCCAGATCCAGGATGATTATTTATGTTCGATCTTGATCAGACGGTAGAGATCTCTTCAAATTATCCAATACTATTTTCTGAATAATATTTATAGCGAATCTCAAATGTTGTCCTGCCCCGAATGAGGAAGGCCCACAAATCCCAAAATGGAGCTACCAAATTGTGGGGCATAGAAAGCCGAAAAAATTAAAAATATTATTAAAATATTCTGAAATTTTGAAAATGATCTTACGATATAATATTAAAATATTAGCTAATATCGGTTTTCAAAAACCGTAATAGCCATTGCCCCCCTTTTTTAGTGATTTTCAGTTAAGACAATAATTATTTTTAATATTTTAATTGATTTTAAATAAATATTAATAAATTTGATTGATCCAACGATATTATATATTTGTTTTGAAATTATTAATAACAAAGATAATATATATTATTTATGACAATGATTGTTTTTTTATGTGTTTATTTATTTAAATGAATAGTTTTTCGGAATTGATTTGTTAGGTACTTTGGCATTTTTTTCAATTTTTTTCCTGTTTTTAGTCAGGTTATGAAAATCATAGGATGAAAGTAGAGTCGGTCGTTTACATAATGTGATTTTTTTATTTTTTTAACTATTTTTTGCATAGTTTTCAATCCCAAAAAACTGAAAAAATTACAAGAGCATTTTCTCATAATTGATCTGTTAGGGTAAATGGGGATTTTTTTCGTTTCTTTCCTGTTTGGAGTCGGATTATGAAAATCACAAGTATGATAGTAGAGTTGCTAATTTACATAATGTAATTTTTTCTGAAATTTTTAGAACTCTTTTTCGCTTGGTTTTTCAATCCGAAAACTGAAAAATTTCGAGAACAGTTGCTCATAGTTGATTTGCTAGGTACTTTGACGATTTTCCGTTTCTTCCCTGTTTGGAGTCGAGTTATAAAATATCGAAGGTATGAAAGTAAAGTCGCTTGTTTAAATAAAGTGATTTTTTCTGGATTTTTTGGAACTATTTTTTGTTTAGTTTTTCGATCCCGAAAACTGAAAAAATTATAAGAACAGTTTCTCATAAATAATTTTTTTAGTAACTTTAGCAATTTTCTACTTTTTTTCTTGTTTGGAGTTAGATTACGAATATTAGGTATGAAAGTAAAATCCTTCATTTACATAATGTAATTTTTTCCGAATTCTTTAGAGCTATTTTTCATGTAGTTTTTCAATCTCAAAAACTGAAAAATGAAAGTCACAATACCAGATATAAAAATCAAAATACAAGTCATAAGACCAAACATAAATATCAAAACACTGTCAAAAAAAAATATCGCAACTTATGCACTAAAATAAATAGGTGTACATCGTCGATTTTCAGAATAATAAACCCGTTTTTTTGTTTCGAAATGTAAGACAGTGACTGCTTAACACACTTCTTGAACTCTTGCCTCTTATGTTTTGTAAGGCTGTTTAATATGTTCCACCTGCCTGTCTAATTTGCTGCAATACACTGCGCGCACTTAAATACATCCAATAACGTCTGTTTCAAGTCATATTTGTGATTAAATTTATGAGACATTTATTGATATGCCTCCAAACAATAAAAATATTAAAAAAGATGTCCAAAATATTTTTGGAAAAAAATACATTTGTTTAAATGTTTAATTTTCTGAGACATTTATTGATATTATACCTCCAATAAAAAAATTAAAAATGAAATCCAAAATATTTTTCAAAAAGATTGCTAAGCACATATGTCATGTGCTTGTAAGGTCAGGAGGTTGTACGACCAGAGTCCTCTTTGATATATCCTTTTGATAGGAATTGCTATACGTGCTTGTCGCACGTCTGGACTGCCTATGTCAATCCATTCATGTGCCTGCATATGAGCACATCGCTTGCTTGTTGACTCCTATTAATATCTATTTGATAAAATACTAAAACAAAAATGTGGGACTAATAAATTGTCATAAGTGCTCCGGGTTTAAAATGTCTTGGATTTCAATAAGGTAACATTTATAACAAATGAACCCGCATGCGGCCCAACACACTCATGCCTAATTTACCTTGTGTGTTTGGACGAGGGTTGGATAAGAAATAAAAATAAGAAATTTCGGTATGCGTGCTTATTCAAATTCTTTATTTTTATATCATGGTTTTGTTAATATATGAATTAAATATCCAAAATATTTTTATACCGTGCTTATCCAAATTTCTTATTTTTACCGGCTTTGTTATAAGGTCCAAATTCCTTATTCTTGTGGGGTGTGTTTGGATGAGCCATGAATAAGGAATAAGAATAAGAAATTTCGGTATGCGTGCTTATCCAAATTCCTTATTCTTATACCATGGTTTTGTTAGTATAAGAATAAGGGCCCAAATTCCTTATTCTTGTGTTGTTTGGGTTGCACAAGAATAAGAATAAACACGCATACCAAAAATTCTTATTCTTATTCATTATTCTAAGCTTATCCAAACACACCCGTGTTGTTTGGGTTGCACAAGAATAAGGAATTTGATTCTTTTTTTTCTTATCCAAATTTTATTCTCCTCCATCCAAACACACCCATATAGGCTCGTTTGGATGGTATGAGAATAAGGAACAAATAAGAATTTTAGGAATAAAACATTGGAAAGTGTGTAACTTTGGGAAGAGTGGAAAGAAGGTATTCTAAGAAGAAGAAATGTTGTTTGGATGATGAGTTAGGAATAAGTAAATTAATATTAATTTAAATAAATTATTAAAAATTATTTTTTTAATATTAAATAAAGTACTAATTAAAGAGCACACAGAATTTCATTTAGCTATTAGTATTTAGCTAATTTTGTTGAAATTATGTATATATAATTGTTAGAAGAAGTTATTTCTAGAAAGAAGCTATTCTTAGGAAGAAGTTATTCTTCTCCTTATTCCTAATTTGTTTGTATGATTAGGAAGAAACTATTTTTCCTTATTCCCAAGTAATTTCAATGGGAAAATTTCAGCGGTTCGGTCTACTTGTTTTACAAACAGAATCGTCCAAAACAAATTGGACCCAAGCCCATCAATAGATTACCCTTAAAAATTTCACTCAAGGCTGCTTCTAGAGGCCGAAATTATTTTATATAGGAATTCAGACGCAAAAAAATTTAATAAAAAAGAATTATTATTATTATTTTTAATAAAAAGAAAGTTCGAACGCGTTTTATAAAAGGGTACCGTCTCTCTCCTTCCTACGCGTTTATAAAATGCGCTCGAAGGTTTCGAACGCGTTTTATAAACGAGTAAGAAGGAGAGAGACTGTACCGCTTCAGTTTGAGTGGTCAGACTTTCGTACGCGTTTATAAAACGCGTTCGGAGCCTTCGAGCGCGTTTTATAAACCGGTAGGAAGGCGTAAATTTTTCGAAATGGAGTTATTACCATTTTTTTCAAAATTAATAGGAAGATTAATGTGAAAATTTAAGTTAAATTTATTTTTAAGGTTAAATTTACAATTTTTAAAATATCACATTTAATTTCATATTAATCTTATTTAAAAATGACATTAGAATATTAATTTTGACATTAATATCATTTTGTTTGTGTTAGAGATATGTCCTAGGAGCCAATCTTATTTAGGCCACTTCTATAGTTTATGTTATTGGTGATTTCAGATCATTTGTTCTTTGATTTAATCGTTGACAGTTCATTCAGGTTGAGGATCTGAATTATAGATCACTGTTATTCATTTAGTAGTAAATGACAACGATAAATCTAAAAGTCCATAATCTTGATAATTAACAGAGAACATTAATTATCAATAAGATTAGTATGCAGATTAAGTGATGATTAAGTTCTATAAATCATAGGTTAGGAGTAACCAACTTAATTGCATATGTATATGTTATAGAACATAGTACAGGACTGGACCCCACGAAATAAATATATGGATTGTGTTACGTGTCATTATTTATTTCGTTATGATTTTGGTTCTAAGTTTGAGATGATTATCTTTTCCACATGAGGATAGATGCTATAAATCATGTCTACCGCTGATTCCTGATAAAGGCTGCTATACGGACTTGATTTAAGTATTCTTGAATTGTGCGGGGAAAAGCTAATTATCAAGAAAACCGTATGTCCCTCATTAATTCACTTAGTGAGTGACGATATCTGTTTGGGCCCCTTGATGGAGATAGATTGTTTGCTAGCAACTGATACAATTATCTCTAGATCAAGAAACGTATAATCTGCAAGAATGACACGTTCCTATCTTGGATTATACGATGATATCGTGTGACATAAGAATCAAAATAGAGAAACTAATTATTCTCTCATGCAGGATTGAAAATATTGTAGCAGTACACTATTTATGTGAATTGGGAATCATAACGTGTTGCTAGATACCGCTTATGATTATTGGAATTAAATAGCGATTTAATTCCATGTCCAACGTAGCATAAATCCTCAAAGGGTCACACAAATAAAGTTTTAACCAAACAGTGCATTATTTATTTATTCGCAATAGTGCGTATTGCGAAAATATGATATGTTGATTAATTAATTATATACCGTTGCGGACCGTTATAATTAATTAAATCAAATAGATCATATAGAAATAAATTAATGCATTTGCTAATCCTGAAATGATTATTAATAAGTTAATAATTATTCATATTCAACATATTTTATTTGAGCTATTCGGATTTCAATTAAATGTTAATTAAAAGGGCCGAAATTGATAACTATTGGAAAGACCATATAAATGGAATTAAGTAATGGACCTAGCCAACAAATTGTTGTAGGCCTTCTTGGCCCATGAAATGTGCGGCAACCTAGGGGCATTTTTGTCCATTGGATAGGTTGGTAGGTAGGTCAAGAGAGCTCTATATAAAGGGGTTCATTTTGGGGAAACCCTAGCCACCTTTCTATTTTCTCTCTCCTTCCTCCATAGCCGAAATTCCCAAAAGAGGAGAATAAATTTCAGAATTTATTCCTCTTCTCTTTTGCTCTTTCCATTGTTTCATTAGGGCTCATGTGTTGAGATTTAGCTACTTCATTAATATAGATTAATTGGAAGAAAAGCTAGAAACAAAGGATTAGCTATCTCTCTTTGTGTTTTTGCTAGCACAAAAATCTTAGAGGTTGGTTAATCCTTTTGGTGGATTCGAGGCCGTCGAAGGAAGAAGAAGGGAGAGCACGCCACCGACACCAAAACCATTGGAACGAGCCTCTTGGTTGCGATACCAAGAGAGGTATACTTCCAATCCTTTTTCTCGTGTGTTTGAATAGCTTGTGTACTAGATCTTGTGTGTGCTTTGTTTGCTTGGTTAATTAATTGGTAATTAGCATAAAATTAAATTTAGCACACTTTCTAACAGTTTGAATAACTATCAAGAAAGTCACTTGATTTACTGCATTTCTCTTTTTAATGATTAATTTATTATTTAAAAAAAAATTTAGTAGTTTAGAGTGGTTTTTAGGTTTGCAAACTTTCAAAGTGAATTTTAGAGGTCTAGAGAGCATTTTTTGGCTCCGAAAATGGTCGTTACGGAGTTCCAAATGCGCAATTGGTGTACCGCTCTGGATTTACGCTTTTCTTAGCTAACTGTTACGTTTGCTTCTTAATTACTTTTGGAGAGATCAGTGTAATTTTCTTAAATTTTGTACTTTACTCTTTATAACTTCTTTTCTTTTAATAAAATTGTTGTCGGCTCCTTGCCGATCAGCCTTCGAAAAAAAAAATGACATAAAGGTAGATGAGAATGCAAAGTATTAGTCTTTAGTAGCAGCAACGCCCATCCAATGTGTGGGCGGAATTTAATATATGAAAATAATATTTTGACATAAATATATTGTATATTTTAAATAATTAAGATCAACATTCGACAGCTGAAGGTAATAGTAATCACTTATCTAAATAAATAGAATAAATAAAAGTAAACATGTGAACAACTAAAAAAAAATTCATGAAATAAATATGTAAAAATAATATTTGACATGGATATGTTGTCCATTTTCAAGACTTAAGATCAATATTGTCTTAATGAGCAAATAGAATAAAAAAAACATATTTCAATAAAAATAAATATGTTGATACGTGAAGAGTTAAAAAAAACATATTTCAATAAAAATAAATATGTTTCTCAATAAATAATAATTTCACATAAAAATATATCAACTCAAACATAAAATAAAATAATACAATATGATAAAAATTTTGATTCGCTCTTGCTCCACTGTTGTAACAAATAATACTCAACTACGCGCCATCAATCCATATAGGCTTTGGACACCATTTTCGCAAGCTTCTCGAATCCTTGTGGATTCGCATGTCTTTTTACCATGAGAGTAAAATTGGGAAAAAAATAGAAAAAAATCATTTATTTATATTATTTTTGTGAATGACTCTGATTTATGATCGATTAATTTAATATATATTACGTGTTATATATCTTGATCTAATACAACGAACTTCAAATATAAAAAAAAATAACGTGAATATATCTACCTCAAAATTAATAAGCTCAATATTCGAGCTAATAAAAAAGTAAATATTGAAATTGTCAACATATATATAGGCGTACATGCAATAATGGAATAATTAAAACTTTTACTCCAAAACTTTTACTCCAAAACTTTTACTCCAAGCTCTTTCTATCACATTTTTCTGAATTAGTATAGATTTACTGTGAATAAAATGGCGACAGTGCGCAGAACCAGTTTCTGCTTGCACTGTCCTGTTTGAATGGCTTGAAAGATTTATATTTTGAATATAAGTACCAGTGTTCTATGGCTAGAAATAAAGAGGACTTGAAGCTCTTTCTGAGCATGTAAAATTTGTTGCATGACTCGGATTAATTTGTGGGTTTTCAAGTATGAAAAGGAAGATCTTGTCAGATCCAGTTTATTGAGCAAATCGATTGTTCTAATAAACTGTACCAACTGAGAACTCCTTTAAAAATTCTGTTTAAATGGAGTTGTTCTATTTTGAGTTAGGATTCCAGGAAAATTAATTTCATAATTTTTCGTGGATTTTTGGACCTTCAACTAGGTTAAAACCTTTCGATTGACAGTCTGTTCCAGTACAGAATTTGTTGATTGTTTAGGCTGTAACTTAATATTATTGAACTGAACTTGGTTGTTTTCTTTTCATGAATGGATAGCCTGTAGTCTAAACAAGTTTTTCTATGTATATTGTATATATAAAAACTGGATAGAAGGTGGTCTAACAGACCAAATGGTTGAGAGGATAAGCTGAAAATCTCATAACGGTGTTTCGTGCACTTGTAAGAGATTTGTCTTTTTTGATTCTCCCAGATGGTTTACGATCTCTTCTTGAAATTTTTACTGGTAGTCACAACTTTGATAAGGAGCTTAAGTAATTTATTTGAGAATTTTTGGAGACCGAAAACTGTTGTTTTTGTTGGATTCTATTAGTTACGTTTTTTGGTAAATTACTGTTTTTCTAAGTATTCAAACTAGTTGAAATTAATTAGAAAACTCCTTGTTTGATCTCCTTTCTGTTATGGGATGTTGAAAGAACTTTCTAAATGAATTTAAACAAGTTTGGTTGTTTAAAATTGAGGATTTGTACACGGAATTTACTTATAGCAAACGATACGCAAAGATGCTTGAAAATCGTTAATTGGAAACAAAGTTCTTGTATGTGCTAACTTTGTTTTGTAGGTGGATAGTGGGTTTAGTATGGCTCAAGACTCAATGCCTTGTGGTTGTAAATGAATGCATGTGTGAATGTTTGTAATGCGGCCTTTGGTGCCATTAATTAATTTTTGATTAATTTTTTATGTAACTTGTGAGGCTTGCATGCCCCTAAGGATAGGAAGGGAATAGGATGTTTTCACATGTATTTTGCACCTTTATTTTATATAGGATTTAGATCCTTATAGAATTTAGTGGGAGGGCATGGATTAGATTAGTTTTGCTCCATGGACGATGTGGCGAAACTAATGCAAGCGGGAGCCATACAAACCCACAACTATGAGATGCTTGTATGATTGCTTGTGATAGGTTAGGTATGGGTGTATGTTTACACGACCACCAAACAAGCGTCATGATTGTTATTCGTCCCAAATAAAAAGAATTAAGTCAAATCAAAATTCACTCTCCTTCTTTCTATCCCCTTTTTACGTGGTATGATCGGTCATTGATGTATTCTCGCCGACGCGGGACATCGTGATCCATCATCCGTGTCGGGGTGTAAATCGGATTTACTAGGAGCAAATAGAAAGAAGTGACTTAACAATGATTCAAATCGGATTGGTCATTGGAGTAAAGTTCGTTAATCGAACCAAGAGTCATAGGAACGTATGATTGGTTGGAGAACCTATTTCACATTTGTTGGTGCAATGTTCTGCCGACGCCGTCGTTGCATTAACAAGTTGTGGGAATCTTGGAAATTCACTACATTTAGGGACATGATATAATGTAGTGGAAGTTTTACTTAGTTAAAACAAATTTTAAAGCATAAACTAATTGACCTTAAAACTTATGTATTGTTGTAGATGTCTTCCTCATCTTTTACGCTACGTTCTCTTGTTGAGAGAGAGAAACTCACTTTTAACGGTGCCAATTTCTTGGATTGGCATCGCAACCTAAGGCTTGCCTTTAGGTATGAGAAAAGAGAGTATCTCCTCACCACTCCCATGCCATCGGCTCCAAAGGCAACCGCTTCCCAAGAGGAAAAGGATGCCTTTGCGAAGCATGAAAACGAGGACATGGAGATGTCCGTCGTGATGGTAGCAACCATGGAAGCGGAACTCCAAAAGGAGTTCATGGATAGTGGCTATGGAGTGTTCGCCATGATCACTCGCCTATCCAACATGTTCCAAACAAAGGCCCGCACCGAAAGGGCCCGTCTCATCAAGGCCGTCGCCAACACTCGCTTGGCCGAAGGTCATGATGTCGGGCCACACGTCATGAAGATGGCGGGGTTGTTTCGGCAGCTTGAGAAGCTTGATATGCCCTTCCCTTCGGGGGCGATTCAAGACTTCATTCTCAATTCTCTCCCTCCAAGCTTCACCGGTTTCATTGTGAACTACCGGATGAACGGCATGGACAAGAGCATGGATGACATCCAAAACATGCTCATTGAGACGGAGGAGAGTCTTAAGAAAGAGAAGGGCCCCAAGGATGTTCTTGCGGTGAGTGGGAAAAGCAAGAAGATAAGAAAGCGTGGCCGCAAAGGCAAAGGCAAAGGCCCGGTGACGCCCCAAGGTCCGGCCAAGGGTGCTCCCGTGGGTTCTAAGAAGAAGAAGAACCCGGCCACTTCCGAGACCGTGTGCTACTACTGTAGCAACAAGGGCCATTGGAAGAGAAACTGCCCAAGGTACCTAGCTGACAAGAAGGCGGGAACTGTCCAACCTTCTACCTCAGGTATATTTGTCATCGAAACCCTTCTCGCTACTTCTCACACAGATTGGGTATTTGATACTGGTTCGTGTGCTCACATTTGTCGAAATGTGCAGGTACTAAAGAATAGAAGGTGGCTCGAGAAAGGCGAAGTTCAACTCCGCGTCGGTAACGGCACGTGCGTCTCCGCTATGGCCGTTGGGAGCGTGGAACTAACTTTGCCTAATGGTTTTGTGTTGGAACTCAAGGATGTTTTTGTAGTTCCATGTATCACTCGAAACATTGTATCCGTTTCTTGTTTGGATTTGGATGGTTATGATGTTGTAATAAAGAACAAGTGCTTGACTTTGTTTCGTAATGAAGTTCGTTTTTGTGATGCACATTTATTGAATGGTCTTTATGTGCTCGATTCGAATGGATTTATTTTGAGTGTTGAAAATGACAAAAGGAAACGTAAGGTTTCACATGAGAATGCGACTTTAATGTGGCATTGCCGCTTAGGTCATATCAACGAGAAACGCATCAAGAGACTACAATCCGTTGGTCTCTTGGATCAATTCGCTTTCGAGCCAATTGACACTTGCGAATCTTGTTTGATGGGAAAAATGACCAAAGCGCCTTTCCCCAATAAAGGAATAAGGGCAAATGGATTGTTAGATCTCATACATACCGATGTATGTGGACCTATGAGCATTTGTGCACGTGGAGGTTTCTCATACTTCGTCACGTTCACTGACGATTATAGTAGATACGGGTATATCTACTTGATGCGTCATAAATCTGAAACCTTTGACAAGTTCAAAGAGTTTAAGAGTGAAGTTGAGAACCAACTTGATCGAAAGATCAAGGCCTTACGATCCGATAGAGGTGGTGAGTACTTGAGCCATGAATTTGGCAATTATCTAAAGGAGTGTGGAATCGTTCCACAACTCACTCCACCAGGAACACCACAATGGAATGGTGTGTCCGAAAGGAGGAATCGAACTTTGCTTGACATGGTTCGATCGATGATGAGCCAAGCTGATTTGCCTATGTCCTTTTGGGGTTATGCAATTGAAACCGCAGCTTTTACTTTGAACCGTGTTCCATCAAAGTCCGTTGAGAAAACACCCTATGAGCTATGGTTTGGTTCGAAACCTAGCATGATGTTTCTCAAGATTTGGGGTTGTGAAGCTTATGTGAAAAGGCTAGTGAGCGATAAGCTTGGACCCAAATCGGACAAATGTCATTTCGTAGGATACCCTAAGGAAACGAAGGGTTACTACTTCTATAACCGTGTCGAGAACAAAATAGTTGTTGCACGACATGCGGAATTCTTGGAAAAGGAGTTTATCTCAAGAAGAAGTGGTGGGAGCAACGTGGTTATTGAAGAAATTCAAGAACCACAACAACAAAACATACCTCACGTAGGTAATGTAGTTGTTCCAAATATAGTGCCAAATGAGGTTGCACCAAACGAGATTGTAGTCGAACCCATTCCTCAAGTTGTTGTGGAAGAAGAGGTTCAAGAACAAGCTCCCTCAAATGAATACTCAAACATATCGCGTGTCGATAGTGTTGAGGACGCACCTATACTTGAAGTTCAAGAACAAAGCCCACAAACCGTTGTGGAGCAAGTTCAAGAACCTCAAGCATCTACCCTACGAAGATCGGCAAGGCCAAGTCGTCCACCTATAAGATATTTAGGTTTGCACGACGTTCTCGTCATGGAAAACGATGAGCCTTTGACCATTGATGACATGAAAAGAAAACCAGACTCCAAGGAATGGCTTAAGTCCATGGAATCCGAAATGCAATCCATGTATGACAACAAGGTATGGACCTTGGTTGATCTTCCCAACGGAGTAAAACCCGTTGAGAACAAATGGATCTTTAAAAGAAAGGTCGACATGGATGGCAACTTGACCATTTACAAAGCACGACTCGTAGCGAAAGGTTACAAACAAGTTCATGGTATTGACTATGAAGAAACCTTCTCGCCCGTCGTTATGTTCAAGTCAATTCGGATCATGTTAGCAATTGCCGCATTTTATGATTATGAAATATGGCAAATGGATGTCAAAACCGCCTTCCTAAATGGAAATTTGGAAGAGGATGTGTATATGACACAACCCGAGTGTTTTGTGGATCCAAAGAATGCTAACAAGGTATGCAAACTTCAAAGGTCCATTTATGGATTGAAGCAAGCATCGAGGAGTTGGAACAAACGCTTTGATGAAGAAGTCAAGAAATTGAACTTCGTTCAAAGCGAAAAGGAACCTTGTGTTTACAAGAGGATCAGTGGGAGCGTGGTTGTGTTTCTTGTTCTATATGTTGATGATATCCTCTTGATCGGGAATGATATCCCCGAGTTGAATGCAGTTAAGGATTCATTGAAGAAGGTGTTCTCAATGAAAGATTTGGGCGAAGCCGCCTATATCCTAGGAATCAAGATCTATAGAGATAGATCGATGATATCTCTTATTTATATTGCTATTTTGACCGGACTTTACATCGAAATCGTGACTAAAGCTTTGATTTATTGCTGTTTTTGCCTTTCTTTGCCAGTTTTGGCACTGCCTTTTGCACTTTGATCTTATTTGTAGGAATCCAAGGAAACCAGCAAGGAAAGCAGCAATTCAGGTGCTAGATGACTCATGCCTAGCCTAGACCAAGCCCCGACTCAGCCCAATGAAGTAGCCCCGCTCGAATCGAGGCATTTCGCGAACCAGACCCTGCAATTCGGACCGAATTCCCCTGAATTCGGACCGAATTCCTGTGCAGACTGATCCTCTGAAATCCAGCGACATCAATTCGGTCCGAATTCCTCCAAATTCGGACCGAATTGCTATAGATGGAAAGCGTTCTGGCAGCATTCTGGAGGCGTTTTCTCCATTTGGAAGCCCCGATTTCCGCCCAAATTGAAGGGAATTGAATGTGACAGCTGCTGGGGGATGTTATAGGCGCCTTCCTTGTATAGAGGGGGCCATTCTTGATTGCATTCTCTCTCTCCTTCCTCCCCAGCAGATCTGGATCTGGTTTTTGGGCTCCTTTCCTTGGCTTGTGCGACTGAGACAGGGGGCATAGACGAAGTAAGAGCTGTTGCTTGCTGCTCCGACGGATTCCCTACCTTCTCTTGTGCATTTGGCAGTGGTTTTATTTCAGAAACTGGTTTATTTGTGCATTTCTAGTACTGATTCCTCTATTTTCTGGTTTTATGGATTGTTTAGTTCTATATTCTGTTATTTGCACTGATACTCTTAGTATGTTAGGCTAAAAACTCATTGCTTTAGGGAACGATGTAGCTTAGATCTAGGTTTTGCTTGGTTTACTTGTTTTGTTGATGGATGAAGTCAATTACCCTTGGGATTTTGATTGAAACTGCTTGTGTTTGGACTGTTTATTACTTGTATTGCTCGACTTTTGTACGCGCGCATTTGTTGGGAACTTCTTTACATTATATTAATCGAGTCCTGTGCAAGTACTTCGAGGTAGGTCAATGGCGAAAGTCGACCAATTATTAACCAAAAGTAAACGTTTCTAGTTAGGCGAAAATCTAACTAGATACCTCGTAGAAAACCATTGGTAAACTCGAGTAAGTCCACCGAACAACGAAAGTTGGGGGTGCAATACACTCGATGAGGGTTATTCAACACTAGTTCCCATTCCAAATACCGTACCCGATAGGCGAAAGCGGAGGGTTAGGGAGTTAGGTTTGGCTAGATGGATCCTTGGCTTGAATAAATCAACGAAACGGTAGACCATAGCATTCATACAGTGGATTAGCAAGGCCGAATACGAAAGTGCTAGGTCTTGCGACCCTGTGGCCAGTTCTAAGTGAAATCGAACCCTAAGGCGTTTTTATTATCATATCTCTCTCCGTTAGAAAACCCCAAAAATATTTACTTCAATTGTTTTGCATACTCTAGTTACTTGCATTTGCATAATTTTATCTTCCTTTGATTTGTTCAATTTGAGTTACAATTCTCCTCTCAATTTTTACTGTCTAGATTTAATGAAATCATAAGAATAATATTCATATCCATCTCTGTGGGTTCGACACCTTTACTCTACTACGAGCGACTAGTCGAGTACAAGGATTTATTTGTTTGACCTTGGTTCACACCCTCGATCAAAATGGCGCCGTTGCCGGGGATGGCGTTATGATATTATTTCTTATTAAAGTAATTAGAGACTAGACTCATTCTTTTATTCTTTTTACTCATTCGGTACATTTGTTGTTGTATCTCTTGTGTGTAGGTTAACACTGGCTAGAGGATCAAGAAACACCCAACCCCAAATTCCACACGAATACAACCTAAGGGGTAAGGGAGACAACCCTCACGAAGCTTCTAGCTCGAGCACAACGCAAGCCGCTGCTCGCAAGGGGAAGAAGCAACAACAACCAGCACCGAATTCGGACCGAATTCCGCCCAATCCGGTCCGAATCGAGACTCAGCAAATTCCAGAGAGTCCAATTCGGTCCGAATTCCATCCTATTCGGACCGAATTCCTGCAGAATCTGCAGACGGGCGAAGGAACAAGCGTTCCAATGGCCGATCGAACTGATGAAGCTAGGCAACTTGAGGCTCTACGCCTTGAGTTAGAGGCCACACAGCAAAGGATTCTCCAAGAACGACTCGCCCTCGAGCAAGAGCGACTCGTTTTCGAGGAAGAGCGCAATGGAAATTTCAATGACGGCGGTAGCATCCATGGAGCACCGGTTAATCCCGACGAAGCTCAGGGGCCACACAAAACTCTTCGCGAGCACTCTGCCCCTCGAGTCCAAGACGTGGATGGACCGATTGTTATTAGAGGAATCGCCGCAAATAACATGCAGATCAACCCTGCGCATGTCGCGCTCGTGCAACAAAACCAATTTTATGGGGCTGACCAAGAGGACCCGCATGCACACTTACAAGCTTTTCTTGATTGCACCAAATTGTTGAAATTTAACGGGGTTTCCCCGGATTCTATTAGACTTCTCCTGTTTCATTTCTCTCTTAGGGATAAGGCAAAAAAATGGTACAACACACTGAAAAGAGGGTCAATAGATAGTTGGGAAGCCATGGCTAGTATTTTCCTTGAACGGTATTTTCCAGCAAAAAGAGCTTTTGAAATTAGGAGGGAAATCACAAATTTCAAACAAAGGGGTGATGAATCGTATAGGGAAGCTTGGGAAAGGTTTAGAGACCTAGAGAACTCTTGTCCTAACCATGGAATTCAGGATTGGTTGACCATCCATTCATTCTATAACGGTCTTTATGATGGTATTAAAGTGAATGTTGATGCTCTTTCAGGTGGAAGTTTCACGCAGCTCGATGCGGAGCAAGCACGTGCAGCCATTGAGAGATGTGCGCTGCACTACAATTGGCCGGCACCTAACCCGTCGAGAGGCAACCCAATCCGACACGAGGTTAAGGAAGTACAAGACACTCGCGACAGAATCGCTTATCTCGAGGCCGAGCTTGCTAAGATGCAATCAATTAGTGGCACTCACTTGCTCTCGAAAGAGTGCGGAGTGTGTGGGGAGGAAGGGCACAAATCTCCAGATTGCCCTCTCCAATACGGAGATCCCGCACCAGAGGAAGTCAATTCCTTTGAGGATGTCCGTAACTGGTACCAAGGAGTTAATGGGAATAATGAGACCGGTGGTAACCAAGGCAATTTTCAAAACCGCGGGTTTGTCCCGAGGAGAATATACAACAACCGTCCTGGAAACCCACCTCAACCGAATCAAAATCGAGGTCCCCTGCCCAACAACGATCGAGGGCAGAATTTTCAAAGAAAACCCTACGTTACACCTGAGCTCGAACACTTTGTTGAGACTCAAAATGCCTTAAATGAGAAGCTCCTTGATGGAATGGCCAAACTCCAAAAAGAGGCCGGAGCCGCCTCGCGAGTGGAAAAGATGATCGAGGGATTCTTTGCATCTCAAAACACTCGCGAACAAGGGAAGCTCCCAAGTCAACCCGAGCCAAACCCTCGCGCGGAGATCAACGCAGTGCACACGCTCAGTAGTGGCACCCAATACAAGGACCCACCTATGCCCAAAGAAGTCCAGCCGAAGGTCGCATCTGCAGCTGGACCTGAAGCGAATTCGGACCGAATCCCATCTAATTCGGTCCGAATTGGAGCGCAGCAAATTCCAGAACCTCTAATTCGGACCGAATCGGAGCCAATTCGGACCGAATTCGAAGGGGCCAAACGTACATCTGCCCCGAATCCACTGCTGAAGGCTCCCGATCAACGCATAAAGGCCCCATTTCCTCAAAGATTGGCCAAAGCAAAGGTAAACGAGCAGTTTAAAAGGTTCTTAGAGGTAATTAGGGGTTTGAGAATCACCATTCCTTTCACTGATGCAATTACTCAGATTCCCTCTTATGCCAAATTCTTAAAAGATCTGATTACTCACAAATTTCTTTTAGAAGAGTTCAAAAGTGCAGGGATTACAGAGCATTGCAACATGGTGATTCAAAAGAAGATGCCCGTCAAGATGGACGATCCGGGTAGATTCACCATACCGTGCACTATTGGTGGAGCTCAGATCAAAAGGGCCCTGTGTGACAATGGAGCAAGCGTGAGCTTGATGCCCAAATCTGTGTTCGACCGGATCGGCATCGGGAGATTGAAACCTTCAAACACCACTCTCAAACTCGCAGATTCGTCAATCCGACTGCCCATTGGTGAGATCGAGGACATCCCAGTCAAGCTCGGTAAATTCTTTGTACCTGGTGATTTTGTGATAATGGACATGGAGGAAGACGAGGATGTTCCCATCATTTTGGGACGCCACTTCCTTAGAACTGCAGGTATCTTGATGGACATAAGAGACGGGACCATTCTGGTGAGAGTCGGTGGTGAGCAATGGGAATACTCCATCGACCAAGCTATGAAATGCTCAAACCAGCTCGAGTCTTGCTACCAAATCGATGTGGAGGAGATTCCGGTCGAAAAGCGACTCGAAGACCGATACCTTGATGCTCTCGCGACTTACCACGAGTTCCTCAGCGAAATACAAGAAGTAATAGCGGTGGAGGAATCGATTGGAGAGGCGACAGAAGAGCCAGAACCACAAAACACCATCAATTCGGACCGAATTCCACCCAATTCGGACCGAATTGATGGCTCTGGAATTCCTGAAATTTTCTCCTGTGAGAATTCGGACCGAATTCCTCATGATTCGGACCGAATTCCAGCCCCTGTTCAGCCACCTCAAGTCGAATTAAAACCCCTGCCCGACACTTTAAGGTATGAGTTTCTCGGACCAAATCAAACCTACCCTGTTATTATTAACGCTGCTTTGGATGATGAGCAAACAGGGAAGCTTTTGGAGGAACTAAAAGCACATCGAAAGGCGATCGGATATTCGATTGGGGACTTGAAAGGCATCCATCCATCCTTCTGCACACATCGCATCTTGATGGAAGACGACCACAAACCAACCATCGAGGCTCAAAGGAGGCTTAACCCCAACCTGAAAGAGGTTGTTAAAAAGGAGATTCTCAAGCTCCTCGATGCTGGAGTTATCTACCCGATCTCGGACAGCAAGTGGGTCAGCCCGGTCCATGTCGTTCCAAAGAAGGGTGGGACGACCGTGGTGAAAAATGAGAAAAACGAGCTGATCCAAACCCGAGTGGTGACGGGATGGCGCATGTGCATCGACTACCGTAAACTCAATGCTGCCACTCGCAAGGATCATTTTCCCTTGCCATTCATCGACCAACTTCTCGAAAGACTTGCTTCTCACTCTTATTTTTGCTACCAAGATGGTTACTCTGGTTTCTTCCAAATACCCATCCACCCTGATGACCAAGAAAAGACCACATTCACTTGTCCATACGGTACATTTGCTTATAGGAGAATGCCTTTTGGGCTGTGCAATGCACCAGCAACTTTCCAACGTGCCATGATGGCCATATTTTCTGATTTGATTGAAAATGTTATGGAGGTATTTATGGACGATTTTTCCGTCTATGGTACTTCGTTTGACGTTTGTTTGACTAACCTCTCTAAAGTTTTGCAGCGTTGTGAAGAAGTCAATCTTGTCTTGAATTGGGAAAAATGCCATTTCATGGTACAGACGGGAGTCGTGCTGGGACACGTGGTCACGGCAAACGGAATCGAGGTCGACAAAGCGAAAGTTCAAGTGATCGAGAAGCTCGGAATGCCATCCAACGTAAAGGACGTGCGAAGTTTCTTGGGACATGCCGGCTTCTACCGTCGCTTTATCAAAGATTTCTCAAAAATTGCTAAACCTCTCACTAATCTATTGATAAAAGATATCGATTTTGTTGTCAATGATGATTGTCTCCATGCTTTTCAGGAACTGAAGAAAGCTCTTATCACCGCACCAATTTTGCAACCTCCGGACTGGTCCATGCCTTTTGAGCTCATGTGTGACGCCAGTGATTATGCGGTGGGAGCCGTTCTCGGTCAGAGGCGAGACAAGAAACCCGTGGCGATTTACTACGCGAGCAAGGTGCTCGACCCAGCTCAACTGAACTATACCACCACGGAGAAGGAGTTGCTTGCCATCGTTTTTGCCCTCGACAAATTCAGATCCTACCTTGTGGGATCAAAAGTGATAGTGTTCACAGACCATGCTGCAATCCGTTATCTTTTGGGCAAAAAGGATGCGAAACCGAGGCTAATAAGGTGGATTCTACTCCTTCAAGAATTTGACCTCGAAATAAGGGACAAAAAGGGCTCAGAAAACTCGGTGGCCGACCATTTGTCGCGATTACATGTTGAAAATAGCGAAGGGAAAGAGCTACCGATCAACGAATCGTTCCCAGACGAACATCTGATGATGATTCATTGTAATTCGGACCGAATTCCCCCTAATTCGGACCGAATTGAAGACTCTGGATTTTCAGAAATATTCTCATGCCAGAATTCGGACCGAATTCCACCTAATTCGGACCGAATTCCTTCCTCTGGAGCTGCCGACAGGATTTCTCAGCCTGGAATTCGGACCGAATTCCAGCCAATTCGGTCCGAATTCAGGGCACCCTGGTACGCAGATTTGGCCAATTACTTGGCTAGCGGTGCGCTGCCTCCCGAAATGACTTACCAACAAAGAAAGAAGCTCAAATCGGACTCCAAGTACTATTTTTGGGAGGAGCCCTACCTGTTCAAGTTGGGCATCGATGATGTTTACCGCAGATGCATTCCTTACGAGGAAGTCCGACCCGTTCTCGCTCACTGCCATTCCTCAGCTTATGGCGGACACGCCTCTTTCTCCAAGACGGCCGCTAAGGTATTGCAATCTGGTCTCTACTGGCCCACTTTGTTTAAAGATGCTCGTTCCTTTGTTTTGTCTTGTGATCAGTGTCAAAGGACGGGAAACATATCCAAGCGGAGCGAGATGCCTCTCAACCCGATTCAAGAGGTGGAAGTCTTTGACGTTTGGGGCGTCGACTTTATGGGACCCTTCCCTTCCTCCTACGGAAATGAGTACATCCTGGTGGCGGTGGACTACGTATCCAAATGGGTCGAGGCGATCGCATGCAAGGCAGCCGACTCAAAAGCGGTAATCAAACTCTTTTCAAGGATAATTTTTCCTCGTTTTGGTGTCCCCAGGGCCGTGATAAGCGATGGAGGCAAGCACTTCATCAACCGTCAATTCGACAACCTCTTAAAGAGACACGGGGTTACACACAAGGTGGCAACTCCCTACCACCCGCAAACGAGTGGTCAAGTCGAAATTTCAAACCGTGAGATCAAGAGCATTCTCGAAAAGACGGTGACGCGAACACGAAAGGATTGGGCCATGAAGCTCGACGATGCACTTTAGGCATACAGAACCGCTTTCAAAACCCCGATCGGCATGAGCCCTTTCAAATTGGTGTATGGCAAGCCCTGCCACTTACCGGTTGAGATCGAGCACAAAGCGCTTTGGGCGATCCGTACCCTCAATATGGACTTGCATGCAGCAGGCCAAAAGAGAATCCTGGACTTACATGAGCTAGATGAGGTACGCTTCCATTCCTATGAAAATGCAAAGTTGTATAAAGAAAAAACGAAGTTGTTGCATGATAGGAATATCTCAAGGCGGGAATTCAAAGAAGGCGATCTAGTGTTGCTATTCAATTCGAGACTCAAGCTCTTCCCTGGAAAGCTCAAATCAAGATGGTCCGGACCATTCCGAGTCGCGAAAGTTTATCCTTTTGGAGCGGTGGACATATGCGACAAGAATTGCGAACCTTTCAAGGTCAACGGACAGCGCCTGAAGCACTACATCGCCAATCACGAAATAGGAGAAGCAAGAGTCGTTTCGCTTCTCGATCCACCCGAATTTTGAGTCGACTAAGGGTCAAGCTAATAACCTTAAAGAAGCGCTACTTGGGAGGCAACCCAAGATTTTCTCTCACTTTCTCTCTCTTTGTTTTAATTTCATTATTTCAAATTTCTTCGCATCTTAAATTATTTATTAGATTTCTCTAACGCTAACGTTTATATCTTATTTATCTTTTTGCTCTAACGCTTAATATAGTACACTTATTTAGTTTGGGTTTCCTGCCAAGACATCCGAAACTAATGCCAATCTTATTTTCCGATTTTCAGAGAAGGGGGTGAATTCGGCCCGAATCCCATGGAATCCAGTCCGAATCGAAGTTTGGAAAATTCATTGAGGACAGCCCTAGAATACCATTGAGGACAATGGAAAATTCAAGTTTGGGGGGGGGCCCAACAACAAACAAAGGCAAGCCCAGGCCCCAAAAAAAAAAAAAAAAAAAAAAAAAAAAAAAAATTTCGGATCCGAACCAGACCCGACCCGTTCCCCCCCCCCCCCTCTTTTCTCCCTTCGTCCCCTCCTTCTCTCCCATTCGACCGAACCCAACACAAACCAAAAACCCACTCCTCCTAAAACCCCTCTCTCGGCCGCCGCTCCTCCTAGCCGCGCCACCCCTACACCCACCCGCTCCGCTAGATCGGACCACCTTTCTCCTCTCCTCTTCACTCTCTCTCTCGTGGTACCCTTCACTCCCCCTATCTCTCTCTCTTTCAACCCTAACAAAGCCGACCCGCTTGACCCGTTTGCACCTCCCAACCTCAATACAACATGTCGGGCCGAGTCACCCGCGGTTCATCCGGCTCCGGGAAGGACAAAGGCAAGAGGAAACAAGCCCAAGGCGAGTCCTCCCGCCGCACCCCATCCAAGCAACCCAAGCCGCGCCCCTCTCTCCAAGTCGATTACGACTCCGACCCGGAGGACGAGAATAGCCACTATGACCCAGAGGCACGGCCTCTAGAGCGGCAACTCGGTTTCTCCATCCCCACCCGCCGCATGCTCCATTACCTCCAAGCTCTCCTTGACCGGGCCATTGAAAACACCCGTCTCGTCTGTCTCAACACCTTAGAGACATTGGGTGTGGCCGAAGACTTGGTGCAACTCACTGGCTCTATTGGCTTTAGCACAAAATTTTGGCACCACAACTTCCAAACCTATCGCCTTCCGACTCTTGAGTTCCTCTCCTCTCTAAGGCTCAAGTACGATGAGACGGAGAAATGCAATTACATCAAGTTCCGACTCTCAAATGAGACCCACCGCATTTTCTCCGATGAATTGGATGTTATCATGGGGTTCGATGCCGACTCCGTGGACGAGGCCCCTCTCTACCGAAACGAATGGCCTCACGGCAAGATGGACTTGTGGAAGGCAATCACCGGGCAGCAACTGCCGCTGCGATACAAAGCACGGTTCATCCAACACCCCTCCATCCGCATCCTACAGAGGGTTCTAGCCCAAACAATTTTTGCACGAGGTGAGTCTTCTAATCAATTGAATGATGATGAGGGTCGGTTGATCGACCACATGTTGAGGCCAAACCCTGTCAAGCCATATCTCTCCATGATAATGGCGATGCATTGGGGAAACGTAAGAGATAAGGGAAGAACGGGAGGGAGCATTACAATGGGGGCGTATGTTACTTTGATTGCTAAAGAAAAGGGGATTGAGATTAATACCACGGAGACGTGTTCTGGACCCCGTCTCATGAATTTGAAATGGTTCTCGGATGTCCATTTCATAAGAATAGTGAGGGAGGACGGGGATATACAATACAAGTTGCAAATGGAAGGTCGCCCCGACCTCGATTTACCCTATGGTGCGCCGGTTGATTACCGGCCTGAAACTTGGCTCCTCCCACCCCACCAAATACCGGCAGATCAAGCCGCAGCACAAGGGCCCATGCCCATGGAGGAAGAACCGCAAGCTGCACCACAAATGCCCCATCCACACGGCATGCCTCAGGACCAACCGGCTTGGTTCTCTCAATTCATGAACCTCTCTATCTCCACTAGAGAGGATGCACGTGAGGCAAGACGCCTAGCAGCAGAAAATGCCGAGGGAATCGCTCGTCTCAATGAGCGTGTTGATGTCATCGAGCAAAACCAAGCCGAATGGAATTTCCGCTACGAGCACGGCTATTGGCAAGACAATGCCCCGCAGCCGTACTATCCAGAGCAAGACATCGACCCCTACGACATCTTCACCAACCCTCCTCACTACTCGGATGATGAGCCCGCGCGCACCTCAGGCGGGCATGATTTCTCTTTCTTCTGATCCGGTTGGTTTCATTTTTCTCTCCTATTTTATTTTTCTCTGTGTTGCATTGGGGACAATGCCTTATTTAAGTTTGGGGGGGGGAGGAAAAACAAAACAAGCCCTTATTCTCTTGAAAAATTCGTCAAATTGCTTGTTTTCTGAAAAATTTTCGCAAAACAGAAACCTTAATTCGGACCGAATTCATCTGAATTCGGACCGAATTCCTGTGCGTGTTGAGAAATTTCTGGACAGAACCTCGAATTCGGTCCGAATTCAGATGAATTCGGTCCGAATTGCTATGCTGAATTTTAACAGAACGTCCAATTCGGTCCGAATTCATCTGAATTCGGTCCGAATTCTTCCTTGTTTTCTCTGAAGTGAGTCACGATCGTTTTTAAACTGTTTCTGAGGGTTAAGAACTTGATTTTAAGCATAGCTAAGCTCTTCTTGATACTGATTCATTGCAAAAACTTGGTTTTTGACTTCTTTTCTCAAATCTTAACTTGGATTTCAAAAACTCTCGTTGTTGAGGCGTTTTGGGTTTGTCCAAGTACCAATGGGCCGAGGGATTTCAAAACTAAGGGTATTTGGGTCCAAAACATGGTTGCTTAAGAATCATTTGAACATGAGTTAGTCAAAACTGAAAACTTTCGCCGAGTGAACGGACTTGTGAAACCGCTTGATTTTGAAGAAAGACTTTGTTATCCTTAGAAATTGCAAAGTGAACCCTGTCTCGTGAATGAAATTGCTTTAAGGCTTGAATCACCAACAAGCATCCTCAAATTGGACAATTTAAAATAGTTGTGAAAACGAGGAGCGTTGAGACTTCTTTACACCAACTTAACCACAAACTCTGGGGGCGGAGCTAGTAGCAAAAATTGTGTAAAAACCGGACCGACCTCCCTGGTGCGACATGTGCCAGTAGCTAAGCTTGGAGGGTGGGGCTAGTTGCGGGCTGTCAGGAATCGATACCTCAAAGCTCTCGAGGACGATTGGGTAGTCCCTGCTAGTCTCATAGTGGACCGTAGCAAATAAATTGCAAAAGAAACTAGACCAAACCCACTGGTGCGACATGTGCCAGTAGCTCACTCGAAGTCAATGATTCGCGCTTACTCCTCTAGGGTGCAAAGCCCCACGACTCGACTTGCAGAATCAAAATTGGTGAAAGATCGAAAATTGTTTTGAGAAGGGAGCCACTATAAGATTTCTAATTAGAACAAAAATTCTTTTGCAAAACCTTTCGGGTCATGGGAATGAACGGGTGAATAAGCTCGGGTTTGCATTGTGATTAAATGAATAGAAGCTAGGACCCTTAGCCCTCGGTGAAGGTTTCCTTAGGACCAAGAGTTGCCTGAACAGAATCAAAACAATTTGACCCTAGTTTGAGAACCCCAATTGAGCATTTCTCGAAAAGCGTGAATCGAAATCAAACTGAACTGTGCACTAAATCAATTTCCAAACTCCAAATGTCAATTTCGATCGTAAGCCTAAGTCTTGTCATTTCTTCTAAAGTTTAGAGTTTTGCTTGAGGACAAGCAAGTTTTAAGTTTGGGGGGATTTGATATCTCTTATTTATATTGCTATTTTGACCGGACTTTACATCGAAATCGTGACTAAAGCTTTGATTTATTGCTGTTTTTGCCTTTCTTTGCCAGTTTTGGCACTGCCTTTTGCACTTTGATCTTATTTGTAGGAATCCAAGGAAACCAGCAAGGAAAGCAGCAATTCAGGTGCTAGATGACTCATGCCTAGCCTAGACCAAGCCCCGACTCAGCCCAATGAAGTAGCCCCGCTCGAATCGAGGCATTTCGCGAACCAGACCCTGCAATTCGGACCGAATTCCCCTGAATTCGGACCGAATTCCTGTGCAGACTGATCCTCTGAAATCCAGCGACATCAATTCGGTCCGAATTCCTCCAAATTCGGACCGAATTGCTATAGATGGAAAGCGTTCTGGCAGCATTCTGGAGGCGTTTTCTCCATTTGGAAGCCCCGATTTCCGCCCAAATTGAAGGGAATTGAATGTGACAGCTGCTGGGGGATGTTATAGGCGCCTTCCTTGTATAGAGGGGGCCATTCTTGATTGCATTCTCTCTCTCCTTCCTCCCCAGCAGATCTGGATCTGGTTTTTGGGCTCCTTTCCTTGGCTTGTGCGACTGAGACAGGGGGCATAGACGAAGTAAGAGCTGTTGCTTGCTGCTCCGACGGATTCCCTACCTTCTCTTGTGCATTTGGCAGTGGTTTTATTTCAGAAACTGGTTTATTTGTGCATTTCTAGTACTGATTCCTCTATTTTCTGGTTTTATGGATTGTTTAGTTCTATATTCTGTTATTTGCACTGATACTCTTAGTATGTTAGGCTAAAAACTCATTGCTTTAGGGAACGATGTAGCTTAGATCTAGGTTTTGCTTGGTTTATTTGTTTTGTTGATGGATGAAGTCAATTACCCTTGGGATTTTGATTGAAACTGCTTGTGTTTGGACTGTTTATTACTTGTATTGCTCGACTTTTGTACGCGCGCATTTGTTGGGAACTTCTTTACATTATATTAATCGAGTCCTGTGCAAGTATTTCGAGGTAGGTCAATGGCGAAAGTCGACCAATTATTAACCAAAAGTAAACGTTTCTAGTTAGGCGAAAATCTAACTAGATACCTCGTAGAAAACCATTGGTAAACTCGAGTAAGTCCACCGAACAACGAAAGTTGGGGGTGCAATACACTCGATGAGGGTTATTCAACACTAGTTCCCATTCCAAATACCGTACCCGATAGGCGAAAGCGGAGGGTTAGGGAGTTAGGTTTGGCTAGATGGATCCTTGGCTTGAATAAATCAACGAAACGGTAGACCATAGCATTCACACAGTGGATTAGCAAGGCCGAATACGAAAGTGCTAGGTCTTGCGACCCTGTGGCCAGTTCTAAGTGAAATCGAACCCTAAGGCGTTTTTATTATCATATCTCTCTCCGTTAGAAAACCCCAAAAATATTTACTTCAATTGTTTTGCATACTCTAGTTACTTGCATTTGCATAATTTTATCTTCCTTTGATTTGTTCAATTTGAGTTACAATTCTCCTCTCAATTTTTACTGTCTAGATTTAATGAAATCATAAGAATAATATTCATATCCATCTCTGTGGGTTCGACACCTTTACTCTACTACGAGCGACTAGTCGAGTACAAGGATTTATTTGTTTGACCTTGGTTCACACCCTCGATCAATCGAGAAGGATGTTAGGCTTGAGCCAAGATGCATATATTGACAAAGTGTTGATCAAACACAACATGGCAAATTCCAAAAAGGGATTCTTGCCTATGTCACATGGCATTTTCTTGAGCAAGTCTCAAAGTCCGACCAATGATACAGATCGGGATTACATGAAGAAATTCCAGTATCCATCTGTGGTCGGATCGATTATGTATGCCATGCTATGCACTCGTCCTGATGTGGCACATCCGATTAGCGTGACTAGTCGATTCCAAGCCAATCCCGGCATGGCACATTGGACTGCAGTCAAGAATATCCTCAAATATCTCAAGAGAACAAAGGATAGTATTCTCGTATATGGTGGAGACCAAGAGCTCGTTGTAAGTGGTTACACCGATGCTAGTTTCCAAACCGATCGAGATGACTCAAAATCACAGTCCGGCTTCGTATTTCTGCTCAATGGTGGTGCCGTAAGTTGGAAGAGTTCCAAGCAAGATACTACGGCCGATTCCGTCACCGAAGCAGAATACTTAGCGGCTGGTGAAGCAGCGAAAGAAGGTGTATGGATCAAGGAGTTCTTGACCGAGCTAGAGGTGGTTCCAAGCATCTCAGGTCCAGTGGATATTTACTGCGACAACACGGGAGCCATAGCTCAGTCTAAGGAGCCTAGGTCTCACCAAAAGACTAGGCACATTCTACGACGATTCCATCTCATCCGTCAGTTGATCAATGATGGATGGGTCAAGGTCAAGAAGGTGGACGGTGCCGCGAACACAGCGGACCCTCTGACAAAGCCTTTATCTCGAGCCGCACATGAGTTGTATGTTGCATCCATGGGGATTAGGCGTATGCCTGAGTGGCTTTGAGTTGTATCTTTTATTACTAGGCTTTAGTATGAGACATGTATATTTTGGATATTACATTGAGTACTATGCACTTGCTAGAAGTCACCATTGATTGACTCTAGGCCAAGTGGGAGATTGTTAGAGATATGTCCTAGGAGCCAATCTTATTTAGGCCACTTCTATAGTTTATGTTATTGGTGATTTCAGATCATTTGTTCTTTGATTTAATCGTTGACAGTTCATTCAGGTTGAGGATCTGAATTATAGATCACTGTTATTCATTTAGTAGTAAATGACAACGATAAATCTAAAAGTCCATAATCTTGATAATTAACAGAGAACATTAATTATCAATAAGATTAGTATGCAGATTAAGTGATGATTAAGTTCTATAAATCATAGGTTAGGAGTAACCAACTTAATTGCATATGTATATGTTATAGAACATAGTACAGGACTGGACCCCACGAAATAAATATATGGATTGTGTTACGTGTCATTATTTATTTTGTTATGATTTTGGTTCTAAGTTTGAGATGATTATCTTTTCCACATGAGGATAGATGCTATAAATCATGTCTACCGCTGATTCCTGATAAAGGCTGCTATACGGACTTGATTTAAGTATTCTTGAATTGTGCGGGGAAAAGCTAATTATCAAGAAAACCGTATGTCCCTCATTAATTCACTTAGTGAGTGACGATATCTGTTTGGGCCCCTTGATGGAGATAGATTGTTTGCTAGCAACTGATACAATTATCTCTAGATCAAGAAACGTATAATCTGCAAGAATGACACGTTCCTATCTTGGATTATACGATGATATCGTGTGACATAAGAATCAAAATAGAGAAACTAATTATTCTCTCATGCAGGATTGAAAATATTGTAGAAGTACACTATTTATGTGAATTGGGAATCATAACGTGTTGCTAGATACCGCTTATGATTATTGGAATTAAATAGCGATTTAATTCCATGTCCAACGTAGCATAAATCCTCAAAGGGTCACACAAATAAAGCTTTAACCAAACAGTGCATTATTTATTTATTCGCAATAGTGCGTATTGCGAAAATATGATATGTTGATTAATTAATTATATACCGTTGCGGACCGTTATAATTAATTAAATCAAATAGATCATATAGAAATAAATTAATGCATTTGCTAATCCTGAAATGATTATTAATAAGTTAATAATTATTCATATTCAACATATTTTATTTGAGCTATTCGGATTTTAATTAAATGTTAATTAAAAGGGCCGAAATTGATAACTGTTGGAAAGACCATATAAATGGAATTAAGTAATGGACCTAGCCAACAAATTGTTGTAGGCCTTCTTGGCCCATGAAATGTGCGGCAACCTAGGGGCATTTTTGTCCATTGGATAGGTTGGTAGGTAGGTCAAGAGAGCTCTATATAAAGGGGTTCATTTTGGGGAAACCCTAGCCACCTTTCTATTTTCTCTCTCCTTCCTCCATAGCCGAAATTCCCAAAAGAGGAGAATAAATTTCAGAATTTATTCCTCTTCTCTTTTGCTCTTTCCATTGTTTCATTAGGGCTCATGTGTTGAGATTTAGCTACTTCATTAATATAGATTAATTGGAAGAAAAGCTAGAAACAAAGGATTAGCTATCTCTCTTTGTGTTTTTGCTAGCACAAAAATCTTAGAGGTTGGTTAATCCTTTTGGTGGATTCGAGGCCGTCGAAGGAAGAAGAAGGGAGAGCACGCCACCGACACCAAAACCATTGGAACGAGCCTCTTGGTTGCGATACCAAGAGAGGTATACTTCCAATCCTTTTTCTCGTGTGTTTGAATAGCTTGTGTACTAGATCTTGTGTGTGCTTTGTTTGCTTGGTTAATTAATTGGTAATTAGCATAAAATTAAATTTAGCACACTTTCTAACAGTTTGAATAACTATCAAGAAAGTCACTTGATTTACTGCATTTCTCTTTTTAATGATTAATTTATTATTTAAAAAAAAATTTAGTAGTTTAGAGTGGTTTTTAGGTTTGCAAACTTTCAAAGTGAATTTTAGAGGTCTAGAGAGCGTTTTTTGGCTCCGAAAATAGTCGTTACGGAGTTCCAAATGCGCAATTGGTGTACCGCTCTGGATTTACGCTTTTCTTAGCTAACTGTTACGTTTGCTTCTTAATTACTTTTGGAGAGATCAGTGTAATTTTCTTAAATTTTGTACTTTACTCTTTATAACTTCTTTTCTTTTAATAAAATTGTTGTCGGCTCCTTGCCGATCAGCCTTCGAAAAAAAAAATGACATAAAGGTAGATGAGAATGCAAAGTATTAGTCTTTAGTAGCAGCAACGCCCATCCAATGTGTGGGCGGAATTTAATATATGAAAATAATATTTTGACATAAATATATTGTATATTTTAAATAATTAAGATCAACATTCGACAGCTGAAGGTAATAGTAATTACTTATCTAAATAAATAGAATAAATAAAAGTAAACATGTGAACAACTAAAAAAAAATTCATGAAATAAATATGTAAAAATAATATTTGACATGGATATGTTGTCCATTTTCAAGACTTAAGATCAATATTGTCTTAATGAGCAAATAGAATAAAAAAAACATATTTCAATAAAAATAAATATGTTGATACGTGAAGAGTTAAAAAAAACATATTTCAATAAAAATAAATATGTTTCTCAATAAATAATAATTTCACATAAAAATATATCAACTCAAACATAAAATAAAATAATACAATATGATAAAAATTTTGATTCGCTCTTGCTCCACTGTTGTAACAAATAATACTCAACTACGCGCCATCAATCCATATAGGCTTTGGACACCATTTTCGCAAGCTTCTCGAATCCTTGTGGATTCGCATGTCTTTTTACCATGAGAGTAAAATTGGGAAAAAAATAGAAAAAAATCATTTATTTATATTATTTTTGTGAATGACTCTGATTTATGATCGATTAATTTAATATATATTACGTGTTATATATCTTGATCTAATACAACGAACTTCAAATATAAAAAAAAATAACGTGAATATATCTACCTCAAAATTAATAAGCTCAATATTCGAGCTAATAAAAAAGTAAATATTGAAATTGTCAACATATATATAGGCGTACATGCAATAATGGAATAATTAAAACTTTTACTCCAAGCTCTTTCTATTACCATTTTAGCTTCAGCAATTACATTTTAAAATTTTTTATATAAATAATAAAACAACATTATGATATTATGTGGTACTAAAATATTTTGAATTTTTTCTATTACCACTTTCTTTAATTTAATATATGGCTGAAATCACTTTGTGGCTGAAATCACTCTGCTGATATCGAATCTATTACCCCTTTTATGTTAGACTTCTGAAATCCAAACCTTCGGAATGACTCATACGAGTCATACCGGTTCATATGTTCTTCAGTGAACTGTGATAAAATTTCCAATAACAAATTAAGTTTTAAAAAACATGCAACTTCTAACACAATCAGCTTATAAATTCTTAACATAATCCATTGACTCTTATAAAACAAAAGGAAGAAGTTGGTATAAGCTTAATATAATTTTGCTTAAAATTTAAAGTCAGTAAAGTAACTTCTTGCAGCACATTAGAGCAGATTAATTTGCTTAAATAATCACATACATTCAACAATGTGTAGGCCAGCAAATAAAACCAAGTAATTCAGGCACATAACAGCTTTCTAAACATTCCCTTATACAAGGAATTTGAAGAACCAACATAAACAGAAAAGGCTTGTCAAATACCAATTGTGTTCAGCCACATACATTGCCAGCTTATATTGTCTTCAGTCACATGAACAATACAAATTGTGTTTAATGATCAAATCCAATCCAAGACCAAAAAAAAAAAAAAAACGCACCTCAAAATTAAGAAAAGGCTTGTCACAATTAGATTAGGTGAACTAAACTGCTTCCTACTGTCTCATTGGCAACCTGCTTGTTAAACAATTTGAAGAATACAAACAATCTGTAATAAAACTGTACTCAGTGCATCTTGTCAACCTTGTTGGGATCACCACCAGGAGGAAGCTTATCAATGTCGACCTTTATGTGCTCATCATCCTCCTCCCCTCTCGCCGCCGCCGCCGTCACTCCACCGCAATACTCACCAGTCACACCTTATTACATCATTAAAAAAAAACCATCCTATTCCTCACATTTGAGGTAAATCATCAATCAGTAAACAACTAAGAACCAGTGGGACCCTCCCACTTATTAATCAAGGGGAAAAACCATGTCATGCTGAAAAAAAAAGCCACCAAAAGATTCAAATGTGTGTGTATAGAAAAAGCAACCAGAGCATACAACATATAAAAAGTCACAACATGTCATCTAAATCTATGTCACAACCAAATGCCAAATGATGAAACTTTCAAAATTCAATTTCGGTAGTTAAAAAAAATTTAAAGTTTCACCAGTGAACAGAATTTTTGTACCTGCCAAGTAGTTTTTGTACAAATGACCTAGTTTTAATCTAATCCTGCAAAAGCAATCAGTGCAGCCATCAATTACAGAGAAATCGTCTCAAGAGAGAATTTACATCCATGCCCCTAAGAGACTGATGAATTGTTAAAGAAATTTTTGTTCCTTTCAATCTACATAGGCCAATGTATGGCATACAAAAAGTATCAAATCTACTTCTCAACGGTTCATTTCTACTGCCTACTTGATCTTCTACGCAAGAAGTAGAAATCTATGTATTTCGATGGTTCATTTAAAGAGACAGTACCTGTACCAGTAAATTTAAATACCAATCGATTTTACAAATTGCTAAAACTATTGAGTACTCCAGATCATTTGAAAGAAAAACACAAAGGAATACCTTGAATCAAGCTTCTTTTGAAATTCATCCATGAATTCAATAGAGCTCTGATTATTGCTATTTCTTTGACGTCTTGGCCTCTGCAAGCATTTTGGGAATGAAGCAGATGGACTTCATCCCAGTAGCATCTCCAGGACTTGGAATGTGGCCTCTCATTTTTTTTCTTTCAGAACGCTAAAAAATAAAAATCAAATAAATGATACTCTTGATTGCTAATTGCTAACCTAAGAAGATGAAACAAAATAAACGATCAAGATCCACCCCATTCGATATCGATAAAAAAAATATATATATATAAAGCAAAGCAACAAGAAAAAGAGAATGAGAAGAGACAATTAAAATGGAATTATCCAAGAAATAGAAATGAAAGAGAGCACAATAGAAAAAATTAAAATAGAGCAAAATTGTGAAGAAATTAAAGAAAACAACAGTGAAGAAGCACAATAAAAGAGAAGTAAAAACAAACCCTAATGAAAAGAGGGGCGGCGGCAGCACATAATGGATAAATCGAGGAAGCACGCGACCGTAGCAGATGGGAAAAGGAAAGAGATCGTGTAGAATCGCGAGCGGTTAAAAAAAAAGGAAAGAATCACTGGCGTTGGGTATTGGACTATTGGTACTTCCATATTGGGATGAAATTTGTTAGGAATGGTATTAATTTTAATTTTTGTGCTAATTACTCTTAATTAAGCGATTAAAACAATACACAAACGGATCTAGCACTTAAGCTCAATTGACACATAGAGAAGGGGTGGAAATTATACCTCTCTTGACATCGCAATCAAGAGGCTCGATCCTACGGTTTAGAAATCGATGGCGTGCTTCTCCAACGTCTCCAAATCGCCTCGAGTCCACCTAGAGATTAACCAAGGTCTAAATCGATTCGTGCTAGCGATTCGATTAGAACAAAGCTAATCCTAAGGATCAACCCTCTTCAAGAATCAACCTATTTGATTTTTGGTGGAGAGTCGTAGCTCAACACATGAGCAAATGGAGGAGAGGAGGAGGAGGTGGCGCATGGCCAAGAGAGAGAGAAAGAGGTGGCGGCTAGGGTTAGGGAAGAGAGAAGCTCCAAATTTGCATTTATACGTCTCTATATATAGTGCACAATCCCTGCCTACCACCAACCATCTATTTATAAGAATGCCACTCTCACCTACCACTAGGGCCGGCCACATTATGGGCCCATATGGGCCTCTCAACTCATTTAATTAGGCCTCTAATTCACATAATTAGAAGCTCCTCCAAATGCTCTTCAATTGGGCTATAAATTCAATACATACATATTGGCCCAATAAATTAATATAACTATTTATATTAAATTGTGTCGAACTAAAATAATTATTAACTAATTAATAATTATTCTAGGATTAGCTAATACATTAATTTATTTCCATATGATTCATTTGACTTAATTAATTATAACGGTATATAATTAATTAATCAACTTATCATATTTCCGCAATACGTACTATTGCGAATAAATAAATAATGCACTGTCTTGGTCAAAACTCTATTTTGTGTGACCCTTTGAGAATTTATGCTAAGTTGGACATGGAATTAAATCGTTATTTAATTCCAATAATCATAAGCGGTATCTAGCAGCACGTTATGATTCCCAATTCGCATAAATAATGTACTGCTACAATATTTAAATCCTGCATAAGAGAATAAAAGTATTTCTCTATTTTGATTCTTATGTCTCACGATATCATCATATAATCCAAGATAGAAATGTGTCATTCTTGCAGATTATACATTTTTTGATCTAGAGTTGATCGCTTAGTTGCGCGCATACGATCCAACTCCATCAAGGGGCCCAAACAGATATCGTCACTCACTAAGTGAATTAATGAAGGACATACGGTTTTCTTGATGATTAGCTTTTCCCCGCACAATTCAAGAGAACGTAAATCAAGTCCGTATAGCAGCCCTTAACGGGAATCAGCGGTAGACAAGATTTATAGAACCTATCCTCATGTGAAAAAGATAAACATCTCAAACTTAGAACTAAAATTATAACGAAATAAATAATGACACATAACACAATCCATATATTTATTTCGTTGGGTCAAGTCCTGTACTATGTTCCATAACATATACATATGCAATTATGTCGGTAACTCTTTACCTATGATTTGTAGAACTTAATCATCACTTAACTTGCATACTAATCTTACATGATAATTAATGTCCCTTGTTAATTATCAATATTATGGACCGTTTAGATTTATTATTGTTATTCTAAAGAATGATCCACAGAGATCTACAATTCAGATCCTCAACCTGAATGATCTGTCAATAATAAATCTAGGAACAAATGACAAAATATCATTCATAACATAAACTAATATTTAAGTCATTAAATTATTGACTTCTAGGACATAACTCTAACAAAATTACAGGCGGCGACTTAGGGTTGGCGAAATAAACGCGAAGCAAAAGGCAAAAGGAAAAGATTGAAAGGAACGACGAGATCCAGGGCAGATCCTGCGCATGAAAAATATGGAAAGGGCAGCGGAGGCAAAATGAAAAAAAATGGAAAGGTTATTGGTAGTAAGAGAAAATGATTGAAATACCGAATAAAATAATATGTTAGAGGCGAGAATCGAACTGGCGATACATAGCTACGGAAATTTATTTAATACCAGCGTCCTGACTTATTTGTGTGTAGGGTCGACTTCTTTTTAGAAATAGCAATCCACACCGTACATCATATTAACCAATGGTTTATAATGATGTTAACAATTGTGTTCAACCTCTTTTTGTGAAAAATGTTGACCTTGCTAAGGGTGCATTATAAATAGTAGAGATTGCTAAGGATTCACATAGTATGGCTGACAAGGAAGTAAAATAAATACTGACGGCGCATTGCATCGACGCTCCATGAATAACCACAACGAAAGAATTTAGCGGCAGGGGAAATTGACTACTGCTGCAGTTTTACCATCACTTGTTATCGCTAAACAAAAAGTGCACATATAAACTAGACAAGATGAACATATATAATGATCAAAGTGAACACATACAAGTAAATTAGTTTAATAAAAATAAATTAAATATGCATATAACAATTTGAATAAGAGATGAGAACACTTATTTGTTTGTAAATGTTAACTTTGATCGTCCATATGTTTATCTTGTCTATTTTATGTGTTCACTTTGTGTTTAGCGATAGTAAATGATGACAAAACTGTAGATGACAATTATCATTTCTGAGCTCCACGAAAGTAAGAAACAACGACGAAATAATTTAAGAGAAAAAAAAATAAAACTAAGTTTATTGTTCACATGAATTTCGAAACTAAGTTTTTTGTCCCAAACAAACTGGAGTAGGCTAGGAAAAAAATACAATAAAATTTAAAAAAATCTGAATTTTAAAACTAATGTTGTAAGATCAGATTCCTGAAATCCGATCTTAGAAATCGCTTGGATCGGATTCCTGAAATCTGATCCAAGCTTGGTCCAAGCGCTTTGTCATTTATAGTGATAAAAATATTTGCCTATTGGGCCTAGCAGATTGGGCCCCTATCCGGCCCCTACGGACCAGCCCATGAGTGCACCAACACCTTTGAAAGTTTTAAGTTTTAACTAGAGCTGCCGGTTGTTCCTGGAGTTGGATCCTCTGGTCGTTTTTTACAAACGATCACCTGGTCGTTTTCGATCTGGACCGTCTGATTTAATCTCAACGGTTAACATTTTTTCGGGCCTACCAATCGTGGTACTAGCACGGGGCATCTATAGCCATTAAGATTAAATCAGACGGTCCAGATCGAAAACGACCAGGTGGTCTGCCGACCAGAGGATCTGGTTCCGGTTGTTCCTTGATACCGGCGACTGGGAACTGGGGACTAGGAGGTCGCTAGACATGTTCCGGCGCGTACTCTCTACGCCGATTCGTTTCCGATCGATCGTGAACGATGGCAACAACGGCTTCTGCTCCGCCTCTTCAGTTCCCACTCCAGAGGCGGAGAGCAAAGCTCACTTGGGCCGCCGCGTGGCCCAGCTCCTGATGATCGGTGTCACTGGTGGCATCGCTATAAGTGGAGTCAGTGATTTTGTTATCTTCTATGGATGCACTGAGTAAGTCTCCGCAGTAATTTGGTTCTTTTTTAAAATAGAAGTGAAGTCATTTTTGCATTCAACCTAAGAAATTATATATTAACAGAGGGAGTTAACTACAATGCAACTGAACAGAAAATATAAACCAGGCCTGGAAATAGCTCCGCTTTGGCCATAAGCTGAAATTTAAACATGTGGAACTCATTATTGCACTCCATGTAAGAATTAATTTTTTTTTAACAGGGTTAGTAAATATATTGCCAATGAACAAAAAACATGAAGCCAGCCTAGAGCTATCTCTGGTTCAGCCATAAGCTGGAACTAAATTAATCGAAGAGATTACTGGTACCTGTAACTATAGTTTGTAAGGTGTCTCTTTTATCTTGATCTGATAGTAGTGTACTCTAAAAGGATGACGTGTTTTGTGGCTTTATTTATTTTTTATAGTAGAAGTTGTAAACTTGTAGTGTCCAGGATTACTAATTTTAAAAAAAAAAGGAGTCTAACAAAATAAAAATGAAATTCTTGACCTATACTGGTGGTGACTGAAGCTATTAAATCAGAGCAAAAGAATAGTTGATACAAGTACATTGTTGTATTGCAGCCAAGCACTAGAAAAGGCAAGGCAAAACAAGAAAATTGTGGAGGCAATTGGAGAGCCAATCGTGAGAGGTCCCTGGTACAATTCTACCCTTGCTGTCAACCAAAAGAGGCATTCTCTTTCTTGCACATGCCCTATTTCTGGGCCCCAAGGTTCTGGCATTTTGAAACTCAAGGCTGTTCAATCTGGAGGTATTCTAAAAATTTGATGTTTTTTCCTTTCCTCCAATATCTGTGTATGTATTTGTTGTTTGCTTTCACAATTGTATACATGGTTTTTGAAACAAGGAACTATGAGTTACCTTCATTTTTTATATAATTCCTTCATGTCCCTTTCCTTCGCATTCCTTTCCTTCCCCTTTGTTTTAGTATTATGGAGCAAAGCTTTAGTAATCAACGGTACAAGCTCTAGACAAAGCTCATACCTTTACTGAATCTTTAAGCCCCAAGTGTTTCGAATCTTGGTTCAGCCTAAAAAAAGATTAATGTTAAATAATAATGAAAATGCTGATAGATATTGAAGGCCAAACAAGATGAAACTTTGAAAAATAGAGAAATATTTAAATAAATTGGTGTTCTGTTAGACCAGTTCTTGTTCTCTATTGGTAATAGACTGACATGGTGTGCAGCCATTGTCATGTCAAAATCCTACATCGAATTATTGAGATAGCATGTTTTTCTTTCAACTTTGGCCTGCATTACCTGATACTGGTACTTTTCATTGATGCCTTCTTCAATTGTCTGGGAAACTATACTAACCACCGTATTAAGCCAATAGCATGAGTGATTTGACTAACATACTATTGAAAGAGCATGTTTTTCTATCAACTTAGGCCTGCATTTGCTGATACTGGACTTGACATGATGCCTTCTTGAATTGTCTGGGAAACAATACTAAATGCCATATGAATTGTCTAAGAAACTATACTATGTCATAATAAGCCAATAATGTAAGGGACTTTGAATAACATACTATCGGGAGAGAATGTTTTCTGTCAACTTAGGCCTGCATTAGCTGATACTGGTACTTGAATGATGCCTTCTTAAATTGTCTTGGAAGCTACAGTATATATCATATTAAGCCTATAATGTAAGGGACTTCATTAACATAATATTTAGGCCATTAAATATATCTTCCACATGATTTACAGAACCACTATATCTTTATTGATCTTATATTCAAGACATTACTTGCAGATGAAAATTGGTTATCATTTTTGGGACACCGTGACTGGGAGATTCTTATCATGGATGCCATACTGAGCATACCTTCGAAAGAGGGGAATATTCAATCCATTAGAGTAAGTATCCCCAATAACATGGCCCCTCCTCCTGCAGACTGCAAACCATGCAACTCTCAAGCGTGCACTGCACCTCAGAAATAGATTCTATTCTGTTCCAATTTTTTTCCCTTTTTATTTACACAATACAAGCTTTTGCTTAATCAGTTTGTCATTTATTAGATATGTTGCTTTAGAATGAGAAATAAAGATTTAACAGGCAAAAAGGAATTTTGCAGAACAACCTTTTGATGACAGTCCATGTCTTTTAGTTAGTTAGTTGGGGGAGAGGTAGACTGTGGAGGTTTTTTTTTTTTCCCCCTTTTTTCCATTCTTTGTTGTAATTAACTATGACTGTATACCGTGTCTGTAAACTTTAAATAAGCTCTAACTAGCTGATGAGCCCAAGGGCTTAGAACCTTTGATATTTTTCCAACACGTAAGTTGGCTGAATCTTGGATACCTATCATTGTTTGCTTATGTATGGGCTTATTTTACTGGAAAATTTTTGCTTGCCTTCTGCATTAGATGGGCTTATGTTATTTTAGTGTTTTCTTAGCAACTCATTTGTTTCATTGATTACTCAAAATTTAAACCGATTGGAATCATCAGACTTTGGATCTGAATTATTAATGCCAATTTCATTAAAGAAATCAGCAGTTGGTTATTATTCCTCCGCATATTAGTAGGACCCAATAACTATAATTTCGATGTTCTATGTTGACCTAACTTTTACTGATAATATAAAATTCAAATTTAACATAATTAAGGTAAAATAATTGATTTTATTTTACGTATAACATTTTCAATCAAAAAGCGAAATATTTTGAATTTATTTATTGGATTATCAAAAAAAATATTCAAAAAAGAAATTGATCGGTTCGTTGTGATTCATTTCCCCCCCTATTTCTGTGTTTTGAATTTGTACAAAGTAAATTAGATGGAGTACTAATTATCATGAATGTAAAACAGTAGATTATTAATTTATTATAGAAATAGATTGGACAGAGTACTAAAATTTTCATCAGTGTTAGATTTTGTGAAAAATTAGCTACAAAGTATTTTTGTTTTTTTTTTTCTGTGCTGTAGCAATAAATCATGAAAGCATTAGCTGAAAATGGTATTAAAAAAAAAGTTAACTGTCTTACCTACACAAATTTATCATATTTTTCAGGTGAAAAAGTAAATTATATTGTAAACTTTGTATTTTGCATTTAAAAGATATGCGTTGGACGAATTTTGAGCCAAACTAGTGGCCCTGTCGCGCGTTGCGCGACCTATTTTTCATGTTATTTTTAAATATTTTTTTGAGATACTGTGAATAGTTCTTGTCTATATATTTATATGTCCATAATAAAAAATGACATGACAAAATTCTCGATATATTTGTAAATAAGTACATAAATTTAAATAGATAAATTAATTTTAAAAAACTTTCCAACAATCAAAGTTGATAAATAATTGCTTCAAATTTGTTGTCGCTAAATGCCATATCTATCATGTGAGCTGGAGGCACTTCTTTGTGTTGAATTTTACTATTATAGTATATTTTATTTGTAGTTTAATTTGTTACATCCATCAATCATGGTGCAAATAGTAAAGCATATTCATTCTCGTGTGCTTATTAGGACTTGAACTTACTCTGTGTACCATTAGGACTTCAACTTCATGACATCAGCTGTTGTAAGAGGTCAGAAAAATAAGAATCGTCAATAAAAGGACTGTCAACACACACGAATATTTGACTCTTTTCAAAAGGCAACAAAATTGCACTCTTTTTGGGATTTTTGGGGGTTTCCAGGGTCGTTTTGGAAATTTCAATGGATTGCCATTTGTGCAGGGCTCTATAGCAAATCACAGGGAATACAAAGCTAGTTTAGTTTGCTTATCTGGTACATATTGACTGGTACAGTTTGGGTTTTAGCTTTAAATAAGGGGCAGTGCTCAGGTACAGTGTAATATCAGTGTCAAACTTCATTCTAAATAAAATTCTTACACAGTAAAATATGTTCATCCCAAACTTAGCAATCATGAGCACTTCACATCCTCTATTATTGCAAACTTATGCTGCAACCTGACCAATAAAATTGGGCTTTTACAACTACATGAAACGAAAGTAAATCAGAAAATTATACACAGTGAACAATACAAATATATCAACATAATATATATATATATATAAATTTACGGCTTTACCCTATTATCCTCCCACCTTAACTGTATTTAGCTTTGACTTCTTGCCATATTCTCCTCTCAACCTGCTGAAGAATATAGGTTGACAACCTCAAATGTATTAATTTTATTTTGAACTGACATGGTATATAAAGAGACCCAAAATCCAAACATTGCAACCTAGTATTTGTAAAATAATGAACTCAAAAATAAAATAATTTAACGAAATTGATGACAGGGCATTTTTCACTTTTGTAGTTTGAACCAAATAACAATGAAAATTTACTTTGTACTCTTTTCAATGAGAAATATTTCATTTCAAATGAAAAGATATAACACATTCCAGAAAACCTTGTTTGCAGAGTCATCTTGCAAGAGTGGTTCTTACATAGGTAAAGAAACAGATTGACACCATAACATCTTTCGCTCAGTGCAGTGTCAGCTTTCTTTCTCGGGCTCTCAAGCCTCTTGTTTGATTCAAGCTCCTCCTAAAGTATATGCAAAAACAAACTATTGCATGATCAGAAAAAATAAAACAAAAAGAAACAAACAAACCATTACATCCAAAATACGAATAATTGATTGCCAATTACGAATAAAAAGAATTTCTTAAAGGTAAATAATTGAAGGAGTGGCTGTTATGGAGTCCTGCTCAATTATTTTTAATCCTACCTGCACATAGAAGCAATCAGCACAAAAATTACATCCATAACATTATCTCTGAACCTACCTCCAAAATTGAGTCAGATTTTATACTGATTACATTGACAATTGATTGCAAAGTGATTGCCAACCAGTATCCATGGCATCTCTCTATCAGATTACAATCAATTGACAAAAAAGTTCACAGAATCACATCTTCTGTCTCTCGAATACATCAGTACCAGTATCTCTGAACATCTTCAATTGATGTTCAATTGTTGATTGGATATCAGGAGGATTCCTTGAAGCACATGGAGAGAATTAAAATACACATCAAGATGCTGCATAGAAGATTACCTTGTCTTGGATTCTGCAATGCCTGTATAGCAACCTTTCATGACTGATACTGCAACATATGGCACGATATGCCTCACCTGAAAATTGATGGCATAGAATAATACATTGGTAGTTAAATTTGAGAGAAAAATCGTCAGACCTAAAAATTATATGAAATTGGAAGGAACAAAAACAACCAAAAAGGATGGTACAGAAAAATACCGTGTTTAATATTCAAATTTCTTAAGTTGATGCAAATAAAAATCGAAAAGAATAGGTTAGATCGTTGGCAAGTCGGTGGTGATGAGCTTTGAGCGACTCCATCTCTTCTTCGAGTTCATCACTTCTTTTCCCACTTTGCCGAGAAACTTTATTTCCTCCCGGGAAGCAAGCTCCATAAAATACGACATAAACTGGAAAAGAAACATATCAGAAATTACCTTGTTTTTAGTTTGACCTTCAGGCGTAAATGTGTTTTGGTTCGGTCAAAACTTCTAAAAACTTATTGTACTGGCAAGCACTGCGGGTCTGGTGCATATTTAGTACTACCATAGATAATTATTTGGTCTAAATCGAAGCTTAGAGTATAAACATCAAATATGCGCGAAAGTGAGGCAGGCTTCAAGTCCAAGGAAAAATTGCTTTTGACTCATTTCCTCATTGTTATGGAGCATCAACCAGACCCAGCAAAAACCAAATAAGAAAAAATAGCCAGATAGCTAGGGGATATGGTGAAATTGGTAGACGCTACGGACTCGATTAAGTTGAGCCTTGGTATGGAGATCAGAGGGAAAAAGGGCACCGACACAACTGATTTCTTCCAAATTGACACCATTTCCGATCTCAAATCCCGACTCAATTCGAACAGATCGTTCCATAGCTATTGTTGCGGCAAGGCGTGGTAAAACCTAAAATCAGCAGAGTAGACAACAAATAGAAGGGAAAAAAAAGCAACATAGAGGAGCAAAACTCAACGGAGAGAGAGAGAGAGAGCGCACTGACAGGAGAAAAAAAAAGAAAGAAGACGTGGCGAGAGAGTCCTCGAACCTGATTCCCGGTGAAAATGGAGCACGTCCAACAGAGGAACAGACGATCTAGTTATTACCTCAGTCCAAGCTTTGAGGAGAGATCGGAGGCTGCTCCGATTTAACGACGAAATCTGTAGTATAGATGTATTTGAATGGACTGGACGGTAGTTGATGAATTCGTAGTAGAGAGGGTATGGGGATGCGGTGCTGGAGAAAGGGAGGCGGGATTTAGTGGGACGGAGAAGGGATGAGAGAGGGGGTTTCAGTCGTGTTAGAAACATACCCAGCAAGTATTGGTCCTGGCAGCGGAAGGTTGTCTCTTGCCTAGGCAGCGCGGAGAGAAAGTAAAAGAGAGAGAGAGGATGAGAGACAGAGATGTGAGGAGCATACCTCGAAAAGGAGAGAGTAGAAGTATCCAGAAGAGGAAATCGCATCCTCTGGATGGCCATCCAGTGGATGGTTCGATCTCAGCCGTCTGATTTAATCTCAATGGCTATAAATGCCCCGTGCATGATACTAAGATTGATAGGCCCGAAAAAATCTAACCGTTTAGATTAAATCAGACGGCTCGTATCCAAAGACGTCCACTGGATGGTTGTATTACAACCATCCAGAGGATACGCTCCCTCCAGAAGAGATCTGTACGCACAGTATTTATTTAATCGGACGGATTCGATCGAATGAAGCAAAACGAACGGCCAGGATCAAAATACTGTCTGAACAACTGTTTACCCACAGTAGTTTCGAATCCGGGTTGAATTGCAGGGATTAATCTCTACTATATTAAAAGCACCAATGGAAGGATGTAACATCTCAGGATACAACTTTCATCTGAACAATCTGAACTATTCATTTCTTTTAATTTTAAATCTAAACCATTGATCGTAAGATAGTAGATTTGATAAGCGAATCAGATTGTATCTCCGACCGAAGAGGTATTTAAACTTTCATTTGATCGGAACGCACAAAATAGGTTTCCCGACAAATGTTTAAATTCCGGAGTCTTTCTGAGTCCCTTCGCATCTTTACCCGGTCGCCTCTTCGCTTCTTTTTATTTTGTAATTCGAATGAAAAGAGGTGAGAGCGACGGCGATTATCGAGAGAGAGCGAGAGCGAGACGACTATTGACTGATTGTGTACTCCGACCATTTCTACACCCTCGACACTCTCCCTCCTCTTCTCCTTCGCTGACTGCACATCCCATCTCTCCTCTCTCGGCCTCGCTACTCACATCACCATCAAATCGCTCGACAAACTCAAGTCGGCGACCTTGTAGGCCCTAGGCTGAAGCCAGCGCAGAGATATTTGACTCTATTTGAACTCGAGCACAGAGGCTGGAGATCTTAATGGGCTCAAGAGTCTAGCCACTGGATTTCCAAACATATGCAACTCATTGTTCAACTTATCTAATTCAGTTATTTGGTTCTTCTTAGATTTATGCTGAATTGATTATTTTAATTTTGGATTTCGTTTCCATCCAGATTGCACAACAATAAAAAAATTTGATAGGGTTTCTCAATTTTTTTTTTCTAAATTGTCCCAAATTTAATTTTTATTTTGGCCCATAAGAATGAATATAATTTTGTAAAGAACATTTCAGGGTAAAATTTAGGAACGGATCAGAAAAGCCCTCTCTTGCATGTATCTCAGAGCACTCTCCAGTAATACCATCGTTAGGTTAAATCCTATCTCTTTTTTTTTCTTTTTCTTTTCTTTCAAGTGTTCTTGATTGTAGTTTTGAAACATGGCAATGAGTTTTACTGTTTGATTTGTATTTGTGGGTGCAAATCTTTTTTTTTTACTTAATACTAATTCAATTGCCTACAGACTAACCTTTCATCTTGCTTTTACAATGTTTCTTTTGATTTATTTATATATTAATATTATAATAAAAAATATTGGATTTGAATAATCAGCACTGGATCAAAGACATGAAGTGGAATCCTGTCCAGTAAGTTCATTTATTTGCGTCTCTTTTTATATTTATGCTGATTATTTGTCTCTCTATTCAGATGCTAGCAACTTTTATATGTTTATATAATTTTGTACCGGTTACAAGATACTGGCTTTCTTCCTTTCTTCCTGTTTGTTGTAGTATTTTTTTCTTTAATTGCAATTATTGTATATTAAACTTGTGCCATACAATCCCTATGTCGTCGATGAGTTGGTTATGAGGTATCAGATATTCCTCTGCTTAAATTTTGGAAGGTTTGAAAACCCTTAAAGTGGCTCTCCAACAGTCAGGTAAAGATGAGGTGTCAATCTACTTTATCAGACTACCAAAAAAACAGTCAGAGACGTGCTTAGATCAAATGCAATCTAATAATTATCAATATCTTTCTTTATATTTAATTTTCTATACCATCTAATTAAGTAGGAGGTTATGTCGGTGCGTCCATTTAGATCTGATATGATTGGTGACCAATTTAGGTTTAGGGTAGTGGAAGTTACAAATGGTGAGTGTGTCAAATGTGCTATATCATAAGTCCACAATTGATTTTTACTCAAAAAATGGGCAATTTATTCTATGTAACAGAAGGAGAAGGGGGACCTTTCAGCACTTGTGTTTTCTGGCAGGCGGTGCCACAACTCTGCTTTCTAGATTATGGTACACCTATTTCAGTGATATACTTTAACACTTTTTGGCAAACTTGACTTGTAGAATCAACTAAATCTCAATTGTTATTTCTGATTTTCTTTGTAATTTTTGAATTTAATCAGAGAAATCGAAAAAAAATAAAGTGCTAATTTTGGAAGGGATCGGAAATGACACCTAGAGTTTGCACCTTCTTGGATTTCATCTCTAATGGCGATCCTCTTGTATCTCTCTCTTGGCGCTCGTACTCTCTTTCTCACTGGTAAGTATCTTAGATCAGATAAACAACTCTATATTTGATTAAGACTGGCATTATCTTACCAAACTGACAAGAGGATTCCAAACTTTTAAGTAAGTGAAACTACCAATTGTACCTGAATTTATTTGGATCATGATGTAGATTCTGGAGTAAAATTGTTGTCTATTTCCTTTTCCCTGAATTGTTGAATTTGAAAATAGGTTGTTACATCATATAGTATGCATTCTATCATGATTGATCGATTAGTTACTGTGCAGAACTTAACAGGTTACTAATTGTAATATTGAAATGCAGAATGGGGACGCATATTTGCTACAGGATCGCATAATTTTGGCCAGCTAGGAATAAACTCATCACAAAACATCAGTTGTATGGGTCTTCTTGCTCAAACATCCAATCAACACATTCTTATTTGGTTTAATGATGATACCATTTTAAATTCTTTATTCCTATTCTAACAGGTAGCTGTTCAAGTTCTTGGATTTCATGAAAAAGTGGTGGAATTATCTGCAGGATATCATCATTCTTGTGCAGTTACTGGTGAGCAATGAAGCTAACACGTGAGATATCGATCTTTCTTTATTAGTTAGTTTGAGTGATATTTTTAATTTAGGGTTTTCGTAGATATACCAGTAGATGTTATGTATTACTTTAGTAAATAATTACCATGGTTATAGATCTTACTGATGATCGATGCCTGTATCAAAGAGATAATTACGTGAAGAGTTCTGCAATTTTTTTTAGCTACTCAAGGAATTTATGATACGTCTTTACAGAGGACGGCGTGCTTTTTGTTCAGGGAAACAACTTGAGTGGCTAACTTGGTCTTGGAAAGAGTGAGGCTATCACTCCATTAACTTTCAACTTCTAACCAAACATTGAACATCTGCATTGCACCTACCTATTTCTCATACAGATTATATTTGCTACTTCGTTAGAAGCCCCAAGCAACTGAATTTCAAATTACTTGCTCAACCACAACATTGTTAACAATTACAACTAAGATGGCTGGCTAGAAAATTCTGCTGTTTTTTTTTTAGTTTGTGGTTTCCTGTGTAGTTTAATTATGTAAGATGTCTTCATACAGAGGGAAAAAAGAATGTTGAGAAGCCTCAAAGGTTGATTGCTTGGTTGATGTCAAGGTAAGGATAGCCGCACTTGGTTCTGAACACTCCATTGCTATCACAGGTTAAAAAAATAAATTCAATCATTTTTAATTTAGTATAAGATAGTTTTGTATATGTCCCTTGATTGGTTCATTCAATGGAATTAATTTTTACTATTTTAATCTATTTAGTAAAAGGGATTGCTGCATACAGGAAGCAAAGTGGAGATTCTGACAAGTGGGGTCCATGTTCAGGTTTATTCACATGTATTTTCATCAGGTAGAAGAAGGGAGAATGGGTCTGACATTTACCAAGCTGTTTAGCCAACTCTTCTCCAAGAAAGAGATGAGGATCCTTATGGTTGGTCTCGATGTCGTTGGTAAAACCACAATCCTTTACAAGCTTAAGCTTGGAGAGATCGTTACCACCATCCCCACCATAGGTTAGATCTCCTCTTTCTCTTAAATTTTCTATTTACCGTTGTTTATGTTTATTAAAAAAATATCTCGGTGGATTATTATTACAAATGATGTGACTGAGTGAGATTTATGACTTCATATAGTATAAAAATATTTCATTTGGTGTTGTTTTTGGTATGCAATAAAAATTGAATTTAGTTACAGCTGGAGTATTTAGTTGTATCAGGATCAACAGTGGATAAGTATTTTCATTTCAAATGTATTTATTTCCCTCATATCAAACTCACACATGCACTCAATATATAAAATTATCTTAGAAAATTTTCATTTTATTTTTATTTATTAATTATTAATTTTTATAAAACAAGTCTTCGTCTTGAGCATGATCAATTTTCATTACAACAGCGGAGCAAGAACGATTCAAGGAACTTACTATGTTGTATTATTTTTTTATTTTGTTTGAGATAATATACTTTTACGTGAAACTTTTTTATTGAGAAATATTTTTTTCGTCGAATTATTCACATGTCTACTTTTAATTTATTGATTATAATTGTTTAAACCGGTGAGTACTACTGCTACCTTCAGCGCCGATTACGTTAACCTTAAATATAAAAAAGGACAATATATCTGTGTCAAATAAGACTTTCTTTTTTAGATATTACATATTAAAATCTGCCCACACATTGTGGTGATGCAACACAAACACACTTCACTCTCACATTTTGTATTCGTACAATTCTAATAAACCCAACCTCATCAATTGCCCAATAAAGAAAAAATTGATATCACTATGATCTTCTCTACCCACACATTGAGTGGGCATTGCTGCTAGTATATTAAATGATTGCCAACACAGTTAGGAGGGTCCAAGTAAAGAAAAGGAAATGAAAACTGCCATATAATATTAGTCCGTACGATGAATAGTGGAGTAGCTAGAATGAGAAACACGTCCTACGGGACTGATATCAAAGAAAGAAAAAAAAAAAAATCAAAATTCAATAAGAAATAAACAAAAGAAGTGCACTTTAAAAATTAAATGCGTTCATATTTATCAGCTTGCCCAAGAAGCCAGTAATAAACCAGTAATAAAAAAAAAACCAGTAATAAAAAAAAATCTGACAATTGGGGCGGTGAGCGCAAGGACACTGACGTAAGCGGTAAGCCCCTATTATTGACTAATGACTACATTATTCTTTCAATCCCAATGCCACCATGTCAGCTTAAAACACGGTCAGATATAGAATAATAAAAAAACTAAACACGGTCATTTATGAAATAAAAAATCTGGTCAAAATGGCAGATTGGTGGTCGTTAACTAGCATATGTGTAACATTAAATGCCGTTTACAATATTTTTCATAAGCAGAAAATTAATAATAAAATAGTCCGTAAATAAAAATAAACCATCTGATAGTGAATTAGACGAACTCCCCCGGGAAACACCAAATTTTAAATTTGTGACTGAAAATTACAAGTCAAATTTGATCATAGATCTTTGAGTTTGATTCGTCTGGATATATAGGATCATTTGCGAGGTTCAAACTTCAAAGTTACGCATATCTGCATGACTGCATCTGACAATGATAATACAAATAAAGAAATTGCACGCTCTTATAACCTAATCAGATAGACAGATACGAATCGAGCACGCATTTTATGATGTTTATTTATTTAGTTAATTTTTTCTTTTGGTGTTAGTGTTAGTGAGCTAACCAGAGCTGCGTTGCATTGAAGCCCGCCAAGGAATTATGTTAGGTCGACAACACACCATCAATTATTTTATTGGATGATCTTTCGGATCGATGCTTTAAAAGGAAAAAACCTAAACAAGTTCCGAAACTTGACTTTTGTCAAAAAGTGGAATTGTTTTGTTGACTTGATCGTCATATCTACGTAGGCCCGGACTCCAATACTTTTAAGGTTAAACAAAAAGGAAAGAGAACAACGAGGAAACACACTTTTTGTTCCTAGTCAAGAAGAAAGCTTCACAAACAATGTATCTTGCACTGTCGGCAAGTAGGGATCGATGCATTTGTCGCATCTTGTGACAAATGAGGTTCATCTTCTAGCATATTTGTTCCATGCATCGACTATATTTATCTTGTCATAATTTCTAAATTTCACTTGTAAAGATCAGGAAAGGTTGATTATATATATCCTATATTGCTCTGAGTTTTCTGTTATTTGTGTAAAATATTTGTACTCTTCATGATTGTTTGTGATTGGAATTACCAATTAGCACCTTAATTTTTAATATGATTTTCTCCTATATATATAGTTTCAGTGTGGTGCTTGATGACTGGATCATGAAACAACATTAATGCAGGAAATGAGCAAGAAGTTGCTAACAAAGTACCAAAATCTTAATTTACTAAAAAGAAAGGAATTATCAAAGAAAAATACAATAGCCATGACAAGATGCAGCCGTCTGAATCGTGATTAAGAGTTCCAAAAGATTCTTATATATATTGAAGGGGGTCCATTATCCATATATACAAGAACGCCAAAAGCAAGATAAGAAGCTTCTTGCAAACTTTCATTTCATTCATAATTGTTCATACAAAAAAAGTAGAAAAGTTTCGTCCTCCTGCCTCACTTTATTTGTTGCGTAATTTTTCTATTTGCTTGCATTCCCTTTCAATCGAGATGATAAGATGCGTCAATGCCAAGAAGCTTCTCTTTGCATGTGGAAGTGCAAGAACTCTTCAAAATTATGTCCTACTGGTTCTTTTGTTTGCATTTTGTTTATATGATCCGTTATGTTAATCGAATTTGATAACTTATATATTTAATTACAATAAGTTTCAATATTTATGGCTTCAAATAAGTGTCATTCGTTCACTTTTGTTGTCAGGGTGTTAAACTGTTAATGTAGAATAGATGAATGTAGGATTAAAATTAAATAGTAGACACAAGACTAGATCAGGACGCTTGTTGTAGTTTTTGGGCATACATGTGCTGTAAAAGTAAAGATGTTAGGACGTTCTCATTTCTTTACAGTCTAGTTGTTAAAACAGAATTGAAATGAGATCGAAAGGATGTATTATGAAAATTTTAAAAAAAATGAAATTATTATTTTTGCGACATTCCGGAGCTAGAATGCCACAGCCGTCGCGAACAAACGCTACCATCCGTGCACCGCAAGAAATTTTTTTTTTTAATTTATTATTTTTTAAAATCAATCTATTTTGGTTAAGTTTTTTTGTTCTTTAATGTAGAGGAAACTAAATTGCTGACTGAGAGATCAGAAAAGGACTTTATAAGAGGCGTAATCTGATTTGTGAAATTGTATGCTCTAATTTTATTCAATTGTAAGCTTGTTATTTGTGTGTGGCGTGGAAAACATCAATTCATAACATTTTGGTATATGCTTTTTATCTATCAAAGGTTGATGTTCTCAAGTCGCACCTTGGCAAACTGTTGTATGCTTCGTTTATGGGAGCATGTTTAAAATTGTAATTTGAGTTTAGACAAGAGTAACATCCATTCCTAGCAATTCCTGCATGTATTGTTTATGTGATTGCTTGTTAATTGTGTTGGTCATGAGACACATCTATTCCTGATAGCCTGTTAGCACGTGACCAATGTCACTGACAAGTAGGTCTTGGATTTGGGAAAAAAAAGGACCACCGACAGCCATAACACCACCGGATCAGCCTCCTCTGCAAGCTTTTGATTTGAACCATTCAATTCAATCTCAATGGACAAATTATTATAGATCGTACAAATCTCTCGACGGACCATCCATTATTGATTGTAACGCTCTGCAGACTTCAAAACCTTATATGAACCACCTGTATATAGGTCTGTTTAATATTTACAACGACAATGAAATTATGCACTTGCATTTCATGTTATTCGTTACGTTTGATGAACAGTTTCAATTTTTTTCATAGAACGTTGTGTTTAATGCACGAATTTGATATTTTGATTTGTTGATGTTCCTTTTTTGTAAACGTTAATTAATAACGTCTACTAAACGTTGAGAGAGATTGAGGGAGGTTAGGTGCTAGCGGGTCGGATTTTTTTGTGGAGTTTAGGCACGAGTTTTGGGAAGAAGAGAAAGAGAGAGGGGGTACGGGTCTGCCTAGGTGGCGGGGAAGAGGTGTGGCGAGTGGTGGAGATAGAGAGACGGTGGCGGCTAGATGGTCAAGGTTTAGAGGAGCTGAGGAGCGGTGTGGTTGTAGGCTTGGTGGCAAGACGCAAGGGAGAGGGGTTGAGCGGAGACGAAAGAGGCAGCCCAGGCGGAGCTTGCGCATTGGTGGTTGAGAGAGAAGTGAGGTGGATCGGATAGTTTGAAAGAAGGTTCAAATCAGCTCAAGAAAGAAGGAGTTAGGTTGGAGGCGAACAATCCAAGACCACAGCTGGATTTTAATTTTCTGAGCCAAATATTATTCTCTGTTATCATATTTATCATGTGTAGAATCTTGGACGGAACATATCTGAAATGTGGACGAAACAGACCATTTCGTTTCATATTCCGCTCTTTCGAACGGTACCTAAGTTAATTTCAGCCTCCGTTCCGTATTCAGCAATAGAATCTTTCATCGTTCCGCCACTCGTTCCGTATAGACGTAACGTGGACGGCAAACGGCCAACAGGTGTACCGTCGGCATCCCTACCTGTATAGGTGGTGCATTAACATATTATTCAGAGCAGGACTGTACAACGGGTGGATTTGTAATTTTTTTTCAATATTTCAACCCAACCCAGTTATACCGGAGTATAAAAATTTCTTAGTTGACCCACCCGTAACCCAACCCAACCCATATAATTTTTTTCTACGGATTTTTAACGATTTTCGGATTAAACGGGTTATGATTTATATAGTACATAAATAAAAGTGACAATATTAATTAAACTAAAAAAATATTTATATTCCTAAGTTACTAAAGCAAATAAATCATGATTAATACTGGTCCCGTCGTATACATTTTACCAGTATCCTGGAGATCCATAATCTACTTGAATTCTGCTTCGCCAAAAAAATTGAGTGTAAGAAGAAAGCTATCGTCCCAAAAAAAAAATGAGGAAACCATTATGCTATCTATTAAGATCTACATTTATGCCAACAATCAGTTTTCAATTTTATATGATTTTATTTTATGTGCATGGCATTAACAAGATAAAAAAAAATATATATATTTTTGGGTCACTGGTTCAACCTAATCTCTACCGTAAACAATGGTAGCAAAAAAAAAAAAAAAGAATGTTTTCAATGTCCTTATTCTTTCAATCAGATAGTATAGGTCAGATAACAGAATATTTGATTATTTTGATTATCAACATTTGATTTACACGGGTGGGTGCAGGTTATTAAGTGTAAAATTAAGTCCCGATCCGACATAACCGGATTATTAAAATTGAAATCTGACCCAACCCGATCAATATTTAAACCCGATAAAATACGAATCGCGTTGACCAAGTGAAACGGGTCGGACGAGTTTTCTATTTCCTTGTACAGCACAAGTCACACACTCATTTTCCAAAAATACCGACCTAATTTAGAGTCTTCGTTGGTCAAAAAGGAAATATTTGGGTTTCATGTGTACGTCGCTGTGTCTGGGTATTAATTGTAATTTAACAAAAAAATAATTTTACACTATTTTTGCACATCTCGGTTCTTATTCCATCTAGTATGTGTACGTATCTTATTGGACCGTTAGAACATCCATTTGATCTGTTCCACCTATGCTAGACAAAACCATATTTTTGTCGTTGACGGATACTATAGTTATATATAGATGCATTTAAATAATAAACGACGGATAATATTTCTTATCTTGTCAACTAAATTTATTATTCATATATTCATGTATATACGTAACTTTTTTTTTTAATTCCCCCTATATTTGAATTCTATCAAAGTTAATATACGTACTGTTATTTTATTTATTACATTGTTATTATTTATTTTTTTGAAGTTATCTAGAATATTCTTGAGTTTAGCACTTGCATCTAAAAGGTTACCAATGATTGTTCGCATCTTTTTTCTGTTTATTTCTATATAGCCTCCGTTTGGATGCGTTGGGAAGAAGTAGGAAGAAGAAAGAAGAGAAAAAAAAATTATAAACAATCCAAATTCTTTACAAAGTTACACACTTCTCAATATTTTTTCTCACTTCTTCTTTTTTTCTCTTCTTTCCATACCTATCCAAACGGAGTCTATATGTTCAAATTTTACAAAATTGAAGTACCTATATTTCTAAACTTTTTTTTTTTGTGAAGTTCTCTATAGAATATTCTTGAGTTTAGCACTTGCATCTAAAAGGTTACCAATGATTGTTCGCATGCATCTTTTCTTCTCTTTTATTTCTCTATATTCAAATTTTACAAAATTGAAGTACCTATATTTCTAAACCAACGAATGTGGCTGGAAATGACAAACTAAAAGTAACACCCACACCCACCACCACCAGATTACCCTTACAATGTGCGGTATGCTGTCCTAAAAACCAAAACACACGACACGTGGAAACGTCCCGGACACTTGTCAGCGTGAGTTCTTGAACTAGACACAGCGGGTCCACTACGTGGGACACTGCATTGCACGCCAACCCCACAGGTTCAGACTTGGAACTACGAAGGCTAGCATTCCACATCAGGCCCCCCACCTCGTTTATCCCCCATCAGGCAAGCGCCACCGAGATAAAAAAACAAATCCCACCTCCTTCTCCATTAACCGTTCTGTTGTAACTCCTGCTCACATAATTAATTTATTAGTCTACTACTTAATTTATCTACCCCTTAAAAACATGAAATTAAAGAGAATAAATATTTTTGACTGGTGCACGTACTACCTAGGCATTCATTCAATTTTGTAATCAATTTGTAGACCCAAAATGACAATCCTGTACTGACCGTTTTTATTGTAACTCCTGCTCACATATATATAATCAATCATGCCACTCATCTACTGCTTTTACTCCCTAAAAACATAAACACAATATATATATTTTTTGACTGGTGCACTAGGCATTAAATTTTATAAACACAATATATATTTTTTGACTGGTACACAATATGGGTGTGTTTGGATGCAACGGAATAAGCCGGGAATAGGGAATAGGAATAAGAAATTTCGGTTTGCGTGCTTATCCTTATTCTTTATTCTTATACCATGGTTTTGTTAGTATAGGAATAAGGGCCCTTATTCCTTATTCTTATGTTGTTTGAGTTGCACAAGAATAAGAATAAGCACGCAAACCGAAATTCCTTATTCCTATTCTCTATTCCCGGCTTATCCAAACACACCCATATATATATGTTTCATGTAACTCCGGCTCACATAAATTAATCAAGCCACTCATCTATAGATTGCTTTTAATTACCACCAAAACAATAAACATTTTTGACTGACCCACTAGGCAATGAATTTTTGTAATAAATTTTGTAACCCGAAAATAGCAATCTCTTGCTAGCTAAGTGCTAGAGTACGTTCTATTACAACTCCTGCTCCGCTTTTAATCACTTAAGGCTCCGTTTGGATGACTTCTTCCTGGAATAAGAAATAAGGAATAACTACTTTTTACCAATAAATTTATTTCTAACCATCCAAACTCTTCACAAAAATTACACACTTTCCAATAAATTTATCCCTTCCCAATAAATTTCTTTCCTTCTTCCTTCTTCCTACCTTATTCTCAACGCATCCAAACGAAACCTTACTTCAATAAGAATGTACACTAAATTACTAAATCTTCTAATTAATTGTAAACCAAAAATTATAATACTGAGATTCAGAAAAAAAAAAAGAATTTATAATACCGAGGCAGGTATTTATTTCGGAAATGTTACATCAATAATTTTACAAATGAGAATTTCTTGATTCCATAAAATAAGCACTAGTCCTAAATTCCTCATATAAGCTTTAATGTGTAAAACATGCCCGCAATAAAAATTTTGGACTGCTGCTCCTGCGCATTAATTTTTGTAGTTAAATTTTGTTGACCCAAAACTACAATCCCGAAGCAGGTATTTATATCGGAAACGTTATTAAAAAAAATCTTACAACAGTTAAAGTTGCTACCTACTTGCTAATAAAGCGCAAGTTTTAAATGCTTATTAATTAATTAATTAATTAATTATTAATTGGGAGTCAACAGCATACATTGGAAACCGGGCCGGACCAGTGGGCAGACCACCACCGAGGAGCTGCCCATCCGGTGCGCATGCAATTGCCTTGCTCCTTTCCACGTGGGTCTCACGTGAGCCACGCCGGGCCCCCTTGTCAATATGCCATCTGTCACTCCGTCCGTAGAAGGTAGAACTGTAGAAGTGGCAATTTTCCTCGCGAAAGAAAGGCTGAGACACCTCTTTTTTCCTCTTCAACGAGTCCCTATTCTTTTTTTGATAACCCCGGATTCGATTAATCCTGGCGGATCTAGAAAAAATATTTAGGTGTGTCTGACAACCTCTGTTTAAGTCTTCAGTCTCACTTTTGAGTGCTCCAACGGTTTAAAAAATTAACTGGGGCTAAAAGAGGACTCCAAGGGTTCGACGACGTGAGGTGGGACTCTAGCCCCACCCGTCCCGGTGGTAGATCCGCCCCTGATCCCCACCCAATAAGTCAATAACCCGTATCCTATTGTCCACTTCTCACGATGCCTCATGCGTGTTTCTACTTTCTACCTGCTTATACCATATGTGCTGACGAAACAACAGTACAATTTTCCATCTCAGATGGCAGATATTTTTGCTAGGAGACTTCTTGTCGGTTATAACTTATAAGAGTCATTACTATTTAACTCAAGAACATTATTGTGTTGTACATAATAATTTGCGGTCCGACTTGACATGTTCGACCATCAAATAGGAGAAAATGTGGATATAAAGTGTGTTTGTATATATAATTGTTCGCACTAGTTAGTTTGACTTCTCATTGAAGCACCTTACACTGGAATCTGCATGGAGTGACGTCATCATCCGATGATTGCATCCTTAGTGCATCGAAAATGTGCGCCAAGTTGCATCCACAATTACATGCTAGACATTTTCAAAAAAAAAATAAAAATTACATGCTAGATGCTAAGATGCTACGTACATGTATATAATAGTTTACAATGCTAGATGCTATACAAGCCCACAACTCACTAGTAACGTAAATGATTAAATGCTGAGGTAGGTGTTGAGTGGCTCGGTCAAACCTCCAAATCCGTTCCAACTGTAATGTGTCATTTTAAAAATGGTTTTTTTTTTAAATATCAATTCAAATTTCCCATGTCAAATATAAATCATACTACTAAATGACATGTGCAAAAAAAAATTGATTGTTCATTAAATAATTTTAAATTTATATTTTACAATAATAAATTATTTACTAAATAATTTGACTGTTCATTAAATAATTTTATATTTACATGAAGAAATTAATTTTTTATGTTGTTCATTTAATAAGTTTGACTGTTTATTAAATAATTTAAAATTTACATTAATGAATTACTTATTCAATAATTTGACTGTTCATTAAATAATTTTACATTTACATGAATCAAAATTTCATTTAATTAATAGGTTTGACTGTTCATTAAATAATTTTAGATTTACAATAAATTACTCATTAAATAATTCGATTGTGCATTAAATAATTTGAATGTTAGTTAAATAATTTTAAATTAAGAATAATATATCGTGTGTGTATCAAAATTCTTAACCATTTGAGTCTACTTTGGCTCAAGTTAATCTCTTTTAATGAGATAAACTTTTGATTGATGTCGACATCCAGCAACGCCGGTGTAACATTTTGGTTTCATGTACCAGTTTCAGGGGAAGCAACTTTTGTCTATCCATAACTCCTATATAACTAGCTCGTACAAGCTAGTCTAATTAATATCGTCAAAACCCCTAAAGCCTGTCCCTCCTCTCTTCCCCTCACTACTAGAATGCCAATTATTTGCTTCGCAAAAATGCGTCCCTATTCCGACACGAAAATCTATCTGTGTCCACCTAAAGACACTACCTAAGCGACCCCGATACTCTAGCCGCTAATAATAAACATCTGTGTCGCGAGGACGCGGATTACTTAACGCGTCTCTATATCTGTGTCGGAATAACGACGCATACTATGTTATCCGATCGCTTATTCAAACAGTAAGCGCGTCTCTATTTAGACGTTACTATGTCGGTATACCGACGCCTTTATTAAGCGACCCAGATAATATTTGTCAGAATTTATCGGGGCCCGCAAATTATATTTGTCGATACACCGACACCTTTGATCAGCGACACAGATAATATATTGTCAGAATTTAGCGGGGCCCACAATTTATAATAGTCGGTATACGAACGTCTTTGATTAGCGACACATATAATTTATTGTCAGAATTTAGCGAGACCCACATCCTATTAGAGTCGATATAGCTACGCCTTTGCTCACCGACACAGAAAATTTATTGTCAGAATTGTCATTAATTACATTTATATTTATACAGCCATTCAATTAAATTTTTTCCGATATGAATTTGGTACCACCACTATTTAATTCATACAATTTTAATTATTCACAGCTATTTGAAATTCACATTAAATCAAACGAAAATAATATCACATAAACTCACACATAATAAGATTGAATTCATTAATTGCATTGAATTGAAAATCAACATCGAGTACATTGATAAGAAATAATATTGATACAAATCAAAATTCTAAGTAAAAGAACATAAAAATTGAAATCAATCTAAACTAGAAATAAATAAAAATTACACCTAAAACCAAAGACTCACGATGCCACTGCAAATATTTGAGGCAATTAAACGTCTACCTGTTCATCATACAAAAAACATATTAAGTTAGATTTCAGGGAGTTCATTACAAAAGTATAATATCAATATGGATTTGCTTCCTCTTTGAAATTAGACTAACAACAATTTGGTAAACATTTGAAGTCCATAATCCAGGAAATAATACATGTATGCAACTAGTTTAAAACTTGATAATTGTAAATGGAACTTACAGAGTCACATCTACAAATGGAATTTATGGAAAAAAAAGCATTTGAGCCTCTTTTGTACTAAAGGATAGATGTTTTCTAATCCATCAAGTCAATTAACTAAACATGATAATTATCAATTCCTTAAATTCCAAATAAATTCTACACGGCAGAAAAAAAAATAATAAAAGATCTAAGTAAACTGACTGTTTTATTTGTTTTATAACTTCTTAAATGATTCTCCCGAGATCTTCACCAAAATCCTCTTGCACATGATGCCCGACCTACAAACATGATTTTAAACATAAATACATCATGACAGAATTACACACAAATACACCAGGACACAAATTCAAATTTGTAAATTGCACTTTCAATCTAACCTATGAATTTTGTACTATTGCCCCTTGGCTATAGATCAGAAGTGGCGTACCATAGGTATATGTACGGGAGAACTTGAATAATCTCCTCAGTACTTATTACCTCAAATCTGCAATCAACAAAATAAAAAGTGAAGTGATAGAAAGTACATTTCAAAATTTACAGTAGTCCTGTGCCAGGAAATTGTAATTATGATAGATAAAAAGAACATTTCTCTTCTAAACATATCTTCAATATCACATTGTTCAATTAGCAGAACTCATCATCAACCAAGTAATTTTTGCTTTGACCTGTCAATAGAATCCAAACACAATGCGATACAAAAAATGTGTATATATATAGAGGCATCTGAATACTTAAAAAGTTTTTTGATATCTATATATCATTAACGGATTAAAAAATAAATAAACAACATAGCAAGTAGCAACAATAAGGAAAGACATGCTTATTGTTGAGACAGGTCATGCATCTTGAATGATATCCATGCTCATGTGCGGGAACATGATGCACGTCTTAAACTATGAAGAATTAAAAAGAAAATAGCTTAAATGAAAACATTACTAATATGAGAAAACACTCTGATGTGCAGCAACAGACCAAACACTATTCTCAGAGTAAACTCGATCTCAAATCGGACAACACAATTCCCAATTTGAAATCGTCAGATTCTCTGAGACAAAAAAAGAAAGGCGAAAGAGAGATCTCGATCAAACCAGGCACGAAGATGATAGCTGATGCATGAAACCTATCTAAGGTTTGCAAGGGAGAGAGAGAGGAAAAGGTCTAATCAGTACTCATCTGAAATAGGAAGAGCCCAGGAATTCGTTTTTGTTGACTGGGTTGTGAGTAAGCTGAAGATCGTAGGAAGCAATGAGGAAAGAACAAAGGTGTTTCACCGTTTTTTCTCCCTCTATTCGGAAGCAACACTGACCTGAGCAAATTGAGAAATTATAAGAAGTCAAGTTCGATTTTGTTAAAATAAATCATATTTTGTTTCATTAATTTTCAAATTGAGCAAATAAACCTGAAATTTGGTTCTAGTAATCGATGGGTCGCGTTTAATTGACAACATGTATGAAATACTTTCACAAAATTTATAAGAGAAATAAAAGATAGCAAGCAATAATTGATAACTAGTAATTAGATTCATATCGATCAAAATCAATCCACAATCTAAAGAGGATTCAAATATTTTACCTATAATAATAACAATATGTTGTTTTATCCAAAAGTACTGAATTAGAAGTGGAATGCATAATCTATTTACCAGAAAAAAATATGAAGCTTACTCACAAAATTGCAACAAGAGTGAGAGAGTTTCGTTTGAAAATCGGCAAAATAATTGTTGGACTTTTTTACTGCTTGCTTGGAACAATTTGCATATCAATTGACAATACAAAAAGAGGGGCCAGGTTCAGTAGTATATGATTCAACATTGATCAATTGAGAATACAACTTATGCTTCATTGCTAGTAATAGATCAGAGAACGAATGAAGCTAAAGCCTAAACACAAATAAAAAAGAAGAAGGGATAAATGTGAGCGACCTAGGAGTAGAAGAGGAAGAGGAAGTGAGAATTAGCGAGGTTCATTTTCTAGAAAGCGGCAGCAAGGCCTCTTGCCGAGGGTGGCGGCGGCGGACGAGAAGTAGAGGTTGCTATGGCAGAGTAGGGAAGTGGCGGCGGCGGCCAGAAAAGTGGCCCCGACGATCTCTTGTCGGGGGTAGGGAGAGAGAGTATAATGGTGAAGAAGGGCAGAGCACCGATGAGGTAGAGAGTTGCAATTCTCGTCGGCATCGCGTCAGATCTCACAAAGAGAGGCGATTTGGGATTTTTCGTGAAGAGATAAAAATTAGGATTAGGAGACGGAAGAGGTCTAGCCGTCCTTAGGGTTTCAAGATAGGAAAAAAATATAAAAATAAGGATAAGTTTTGGAGAGGAGGCTAGGTTTTAAAAATAAATTTGATCAGCGCTCAAAATATTAGAGTTTGAACCCATAAAATCATTCGTCAGCATATTTTAGCGGGTAAAAGAGAGGGAAAAAAATTTGGCCAAAATATGTATGTAAACGTGTGTAGTATCGTGTCATATCAAATATGTATGTATTGGATCTCAGTGTTGGAGTTATGTCCTAGAAGTCAATAATTTAATGACTTAAATATTAGTTTATGTTTTGGATGATATTTTATCATCTGTTCCTAGATTTATTATTGACAGATTATTCAGGTTGAGGATCTGAATTGTAGATCTCTGTGGATCATTCTTTAGAATGACAATAATAAATCTAAACGGTCCATAATCTTGATAATTAACAAGGAACATTAATTATCATATAAGATTAGTATGCAAGTTAAGTGATGATTAAGTTCTACAAATCATAGGTAAAGAGTTACCAACTTAATTGCATATGTATATGTTATGGAACATAGTACAGGACTTGACCCAACGAAATAAACATATGGATTGTGTTATGTGTCATTGTTTATTTCGTTATGATTTTGGTTCTAAGTTTGAGATGATTATCTTTTCCACATGAGGATAGGTTCTATAAATCTCGTCTACCGCTGATTCCCGTTAAGGGCTGCTATACGGATTTGATTTACGTTCTCTTAAATTGTGCGGGGAAAAGCTAATCATCAAGAAAACCGTATGTCCCTCATTAATTCACTTAGTGAGTGACGATATCTGTTTGTGCCCCTTGATGGAGTTGGATCGTATGCGCGCAACTAAGCGATCAACTCTAGATCAAGAAACGTATAATCTGTAAGAATGACACATTCCTATCTTGGATTATACGATGATATCGTGAGACATAAGAATCAAAATAGAGAAACATATTTATTCTCTTATCCAGGATTTAAATACTGTAGCAGTACACTATTTATGCGAATTGGGAATCATAACGTGTTGCTAGATACCACTTATGATTATTGGAATTAAATAACGATTTAATTCCATGGCCAACATAGCATAAATCCTCAGAGGATCACACAAATAGAGCTTTAACCATACAGTGCATTATTTATTTATTCGCAACAGTTCGTATTGCGAAAATATGATGAGTTGATTAATTAATTATATACCGTTATAATTAATTAAGTCAAATGGATCATATGGAAATAAATTAACGCATAAGCTAATCCTAGAATAATTATTAATTAGTTAATAATTATTTTAGCTCAACAAGATTTAATATAAATAGCTATATTAAATATTTGGGCCGAAATTTGTATATTAAATTGGTAGCCCAATTGAAGAGCATTTGGAGGAGTCTCTAATTAAATGAATTAGAGATAGATTAAATAGGTTGAGAGGCCCCAAAAAGCCCATGAAGGAGGCCGGCCTTGGTGGTAGGTAGAGTGGCATTTTATGTAAATAGTGAGTTGGTGGTAGGTAGGGTTTGTGCACTATATATAGAGATGTATAGATGCAAAAACCAACCTTCTTTCTTCCTCCCACATAGCCGCCACTCCTCTCCTCTCTAGGCCGGCACCTCCCTCCCCTATTCTCACCACCATTTGCTCATGTGTTGAGCTTAGATTCTCCACTAAATAAAAGAGTTATTTAAGAAGAAAGGAGAATACCATTGGATTAGCTACGCTCTTTCGAATCGCTAGCTCGAATCAATTAGAGCATGGTTAACCTCTTGGTGGACTCGAGGCCGCTGCGATTTGGAGACGAAGGAGAAGCACGCCATCGATTTCTATGTCGTAGGATCGAGCCCCGCGAATACGATTTCGCGGGAGGTATAAATTTCCACCTATCTCTTTGTGTCGAATGGTTTAAGTACTAGATCTCGTGTTGCTTGTGTTTTAATTGGATTAATTAATAGTAATTAGTCACAAAATTAAAATTGGACAATTTCCTAACAGTGGTATCAGAGCACATGGTCGTACTTAAGCTATTTTGACACTTAATTAAGAGAAATTGGCTAATTAACGTATTAGTAGAGATGATGCGTTTGTTTGCTGTCTGGAAATGATATTTTCTGTGTTGTTTCGCGTTTTTCGCTTTGATAAGTTCTCTGGAAGTTTTTTCCATCTACATGAAAGTTGTAGATCTGTAGATTGTGATCCTTTTGGAGTTAGATTCACATTTTTCTGAATTAGTATGAATTTATTGTGAATAAAATGGCGACAGTGCGCAGAACCAGTTTCTGCTCGTACTGTCCTGTTTGAATTGCCTGAAAGATTTATATTTTGAATATAAGTACCAGTTTTCTATAGCTAGATTTAAAGAGGACTTGAAGCTCTTTCTGAGCATGTGTAAATTGTTTCATGACTCAGATTAATTTGTGGGTTTTCAAGTATGAAAAGGAAGATCTCGTCAGATCCAGTTTGTTGAGCAAATCAATTGTTCTAATAAACTGTACCAACTGAGAACTGCTTTAAAAATTCTGTTTAAATGGAGTTGTTCCTGTTTGAGCTATGATTCAAGGAAAATTAATTTCATAATTTTTCGTGGAATTTTGGACCTTCAATTAGGTTAAAACATTTCGATCGACAGTCTGTTCCAGTACAGAATTTGTTGATTGTTTAGTATGTAACTCGAAGTTTTTGAACTGAACTTGGTGGTTTTCTTTTCATGGATAGCTAGCCTATAGTCTAAACTAATTTTTCTGTGTATATTGTATATATAAAAACTGGATAGAAGGTGGTCTTACAGACCAAATGATTGAGAGGATAAGCTGAAAATCTCATAACGGTGTTTCGTGCACTTGTAAGAGATTTGTCATTTTTTATTCTCCCAGATGGTTTAAGATCTCTTCTTGAAATTTTTACTGGTATTCACAACTATGATAAGGAGCTTAAGTAATTTATTTGAGAATTTTTGGAGACCTAAAACCTTTTTTTTTATTGGATTCCATTAGTTACGTTTTTTAATAAATTACTGTTTTTCTAAGTATTCAAATTAGTTGAAAACAATTAGAAAACTCCTTGTTTGATCTCCTTTCAGTTATGGGATGTTGAAAGAACTTTCTAAATGATTTTAAACAAGTTTTGTTGTTTAAAATTGAGAATTTGTACACGGAATTTACTTATGGCAAACAAATCGCAAAGATGCTTGAAAATCGTTAATTGGAAACAAAGTGCTTGTATGTGCTAATTTTGTTTTGTAGGTGGATAGTGGGTTTAGTATGGCTCAAGACTCAATGCCTTGTGGTTGTATTTGAATGCATGTGTGAATGTTTGTAATGCGGCCTTTGGTGCCATTAATTAATTAATTTGTTGATTAATTTTTTATGTAACTTGTGAGGCTTGCATGCCCCTAAGGTTAGGATGGGAATAAGATGTTTTCACATGTATTTTGTACCTTTATTTTATATAGGATTTAGATCCTTATAGAATTTAGTGGGAGGGACAAGGATTAGATTAGTTTTGCTCCATGGACGATGTGGCGAAACTAATGCAAGCGGGAGCCATACAAACCCACAACTATGAGATGCTTATATGTGATTGCTTGTGATTGCTATGAATTGTCATAGTCTAGGTATGGGTGTATGCTTACACGACCACCAAACAAGTGTCATATGATTGATAGTCCCAACTAAAACTCGATTAAGTTAAAATCGCCCTCCTTCTCTCTATCCCCTTCACGCCGATTGTCACTCATGGCGCGGTCCGCCCAAGCGGACGTCATGGTTGCCAATTCGGTAGTCGGGGTGCAAATAGCTAAGATTTGCAAGGAGCAAATAGTGAGAGGTTACTTTTCGATGGACCCAACTAGAGTTTGGACATCGGGGCGAAGTTTGTAAATATACTTAGATATTCACAAACCAAGAATCATATAGAACGATATGATTGGTTGGAGAACCTACCTTGTCTAATTAAGTAGGGTGACGTGCCATAGCAGGCTCTACTTGATGAAAACCGGGATCTTGGAAAACCAACTACATTTGGGACATTAAATAAATGTAGTGGGAGTTTTATTTGTTATAAATAAAATAATTGCATAAACTAAATGACCTTAAATTGATTTTGTTATAGATGTTAAAATTGTTAATTTTGTTGCGATCAATCTTTGAAAATTAACAAACTCGTTTCTAAAAGTATTTACTTAAAGAAGTAATACCGATTCCTAAGACACGATCTCAGTGAAGAGAAATTTGAGTATGTCAATTCCCAAAACTTTCCTTAAACTACCCGAACGTAGCAACGCAATGATTGATTGACTTTTGGTGAAAAGTTATTCAATGAAGCGTATGGCTAATATCCTCATTTGAAATTTCTAGACCTTTAAATTAGAGAATTCATATGGACTAGATTTAACTCGTACGCTCTTATCCACTTACTCAAGAAAGTGTTCTTGGAGAAAGTAGATATTAACTCCATCATTTATGATCGAGTATAAAGAGTATGAGTTGACAAAGAGATTCTTCTTTTATACATGAACGTTTCATTGGCTTACAAATCGAAAGATTTAAGTAGCTAATTGATAACTAGAGATATTGATCTCCGATATCAAAGATTATTGATATTGTCATACGATCTCTTTGAAATTATAAACGATATAATGTTACCTTCTTCGCACACTTGTTGATGCAAAAAGGTAATTGGTTAAGTATTCAAGAAATAATTCGCCAAGGTATGAGTTGAAATTTCGAGACTCTTGATTGTGATTATGTATCACATGAGATGTTACATTTGCCGTTTATTGGAGGCATTTTGAAAGGTTGTCCGAAATACCATGATTGTAATGTTTTAATCCTAAAGTGTATTTGTCGTTCAAATTATCTCACTATCTCTAATTTACACTAGTAACTTGATACTAGTTCATATGCTCGCATTTGACGAAATGTGTTAGCAATGAAGAATAAGAGAATGTTCGAGAGATGTAAAGTAAACTCCGTATAGGCAATGACTTGTTCGTCTAAGTCATTACCATTGAATACGTAGAGTTATCTTTATTAAGAGTTTGTTTAGGAATTGAAGGTTGCATACCTTAATCCTAACTTCTCAAAACATCTCCACTTCATATTCGATGAAATAGATGATTGTGTTTGATAAAAGACAAGTTCTTTTATTCTGAATTTGTTTATATGATTTCATGCATCTTGATTGAATTTGCTTGAAATAGATAAGCAAGTTTTGAATGACAAATAGGATGCATAAGACTTGACATAAAGTATTTGACTTTCATGTTATATATAACCGCTTAGTCACATACATAAACGAGAATCGCATTACGAGAGTCTCCGTAACGTAGAGCTCGTAATTCAATTCGATTTCAAATCGATTGATATGTGAATCATGTTTATTAAATGACAAAAGCGCCTTTAACCTATGAAGGTTTAAGGACAAGTGAATTAATTAGGACTTATACATATCGATGTATAAAGACCTATAAGTACTTGTGCAATGAAAGATTGTTGATACTTTACTACTTAACCAACGATCATTGTAGATATTAACATATCTATTTGATAAGGTATAAGTATGAACCTTTTGACTAGTTCAAAGGAGTTCAAGTGTAAAGTTGAAAGACCGTTCAAGAGAAACAAAAAGTCTTATAATTAATCATGGTAAATAGTTAAGTCACATGATTTGAAATATTATCTAAAGAGTATGAAAGTGGTTTCACAACTCGCTCCATGAGGAATAATATGTCCAAGAATGGAGGTATCGAACAATATTTCGTATAGTTCGATCGGTAATAAATCAAATTGACTTATTCGACTCTTATTAGGGAATTATGTTTGAGGACAATATTGTTCACACTGAATAATGTTCCATCGAAGTCTATTGAAGAAGATATCTTAGGAGATTTTGATCTCTAAGTATAATACTTCTCGAGATTTGGTGTTGAGAAGCTTATTTCAAGTATTGTGGACTTGTAAGCTTAAACCAAATAAGACACTATATATTTGTAGGATGCTTTATATTAAAAGGCACTACTTCCATGAATATGATAAGAACAAAGTAGTTGTTGCTAATCATAATGTAGTCTTGATGAATTGAAATTCTCAAGAAGAAGTAGTGGGAGTAAAGTGAGCATTAAAATAGTTTATGCGTCACTACAATAAGTACTCTTATGGGAAACTTGTCACTCCATACATGGTACTTAGTGGAAGTTGAGCGAAACTTCATTCACAAGTTGTTTTTGAAAGAAGTTTAATAGTATGCTCCTTCTAATGAGGACTCAACCATCTCACGAGTTGATGATGTTTGAGAAACTCATGAAATATATGAGGAGTCAAGAACTCATTCAACAAATCATTGTGGAAGAAGTTCATGAACCTCAAGTACCAATCCTACAAAAGATCAACGAGAGTTGATTTCCTAAGCCGTTTTGGTGCATAGGTTGTCACAACATTCTCGTACTTAGCATATGAGAATCCGTTGATAAACAAAGAAACGATGGAATGATCTGATTCCACATATATGTTTTGAATTCATATGATCTTTAAAGAGCAATCCATGTATAATAACAAGGTATAAACCTTGGTTGATGTTCATGAAGGAGCAATCCATCAAGAACGTTTAGATCTTCAAAAGGAAAGATCGACATGGATAACAAATCGACTATGTACAAAGCGCGGCTTCTCGCTTGTAGCTATGTCTAAGTCGATGGCTAGTTGACTACGTACAAAGCACAACTTCTTGCTTGTGGCAATGTATAAGTCAATAAAGATCATTCTAGCAATAGTTGTATTTCATATATGTCGATATATGGAAAAACACATAAAACCGCCTTCTTCGTATGAATGAAGGAAAATGTTGTGCATATGACACAAATCGAGGTTTATGTATTGCTAAAAACATACGCATGCTTCAATGATCCATTAATGGATTAAAGCAAGTGTTGTGGAGATTGGAATAAAAGTTTTGACAATGAAGTCAAGGAGTTGAACTTCGTCAAAAGTATCTTGTATAAACAAGATATTCAGTGGAAGCATAATTATATTACTTGTATTGTTCAAGTTAACAATTCATTAAATTGGGAATAACATTAAGAAAATGAATATTGTCGAGATCTCTTTGGAGAATGCTTTCTCAAATGAGAACTTGGGCGAAATCACCTAATCCAAGGAAACAAAATCTATAAAGATAGATTATGATAGATGTTAGGTTTGAGCAAATATGCATATATTGACGAAGTGTTCTAGAAACACGAAAGTTACACTCCAAGAAAGGATGTCTATACGTCACAACTCACATGGCATGACTTGAGTGTTTAACTCGGTCTATTGCAACTCAATTCAAGAAAGTGCATGAAATAGTTCAAGCATTCTTTCATTATGAGTTTCATTTCGTACGCCATATTTATGCATATGCCCCAATGTGTAGTATCCAAAGGATATGACAAACAGTTGTCAAATGGATACAAGAGAGACATATTTGGACGATAGTCAAGGATATCCTCGAGTACCTTATGAGAAAGAGTGATATAATATTTCATCTCTTAAGATGAAAGAAATCTCGTGTAAGTTGTTACACTGATAAAATTTTTCAAAGGATTGATATAATCACGATTGAGCTACATATTTTGCTTAAAAGGTGGTGTTGTAAGTTTAGAAAGTGTTCTAAATAAAATATTACAACCGTTTCCGTCACCAAAGTAAAATACATAGCAACTTGTGAAGAAATAAAAGAAGTTTATTTTGGATCGAGTTCTTAGTCGAGCTATTATGGTTCTATGCATCTCGAACCACAACTTACTCCTAAAGAACCCAATGTTACATTGGAGATTCAAATATGATCTATAACAATATCACTTGATATCATATGATGATGATCAAGAACATATATATAGTAGTATATATATATAGGGTCGAATAAATTTGGATAGGTTCGCGAACACAGCGAACACTCCAGCATGACCTCTACCTTGAGCAGTATACAAGATGCAGTTATGCATCCATACGTGATGGACGTATGAGTAACTAGCTTTAAGCGTATTATTTTCTTTTGAGGTCCGAGACATGTATATATGTAGATATATGACATTGTTCTCAATTCTTCGTTGGCTAGAAGTCACTACTGATTGACTCTAGGCCAAGTGGGAGATTGTTGGAGTTATGTCCTAGAAGTCAATAATTTAATGACTTAAATATTAGTTTATGTTTTGGATGATATTTTATCATCTGTTCCTAGGTTTATTATTGACAGATTATTCAGGTTGAGGATCTGAATTGTAGATCTCTGTGGATCATTCTTTAGAATGACAATAATAAATCTAAACGGTCCATAATCTTGATAATTAACAAGGAACATTAATTATCATATAAGATTAGTATGCAAGTTAAGTGATGATTAAGTTCTACAAATCATAGGTAAAGAGTTACCAACTTAATTGCATATGTATATGTTATGGAACATAGTACAGGACTTGACCCAACGAAATAAACATATGGATTGTGTTATGTGTCATTGTTTATTTCGTTATGATTTTGGTTCTAAGTTTGAGATGATTATCTTTTCCATATGAGGATAGGTTCTATAAATCTCGTCTACCGCTGATTTCCGTTAAGGGCTGCTATACGGACTTGATTTACGTTCTCTTGAATTGTGCGGGGAAAAGCTAATCATCAAGAAAACCGTATGTCCCTCATTAATTCACTTAGTGAGTGACGATATCTGTTTGGGCCCCTTGATGGAGTTGGATCGTATGCGCGCAACTAAGCGATCAACTCTAGATCAAGAAACGTATAATCTGCAAGAATGACACATTCCTATCTTGGATTATACGATGATATCGTGAGACATAAGAATCAAAATAGAGAAACATATTTATTCTCTTATCCAGGATTTAAATACTGTAGCAGTACACTATTTATGCGAATTGGGAATCATAACGTGTTGCTAGATACCACTTATGATTATTGGAATTAAATAACGATTTAATTCCATGGCCAACATAGCATAAATCCTCAGAGGATCACACAAATAGAGCTTTAACCATACAGTGCATTATTTATTTATTCGCAACAGTTCGTATTGCGAAAATATGATGAGTTGATTAATTAATTATATACCGTTATAATTAATTAAGTCAAATGGATCATATGGAAATAAATTAATGCATAAGCTAATCCTAGAATAATTATTTTAGCTCAACAAGATTTAATATAAATAGCTATATTAAATATTTGGGCCGAAATTTGTATATTAAATTGGTAGCCCAATTGAAGAGCATTTGGAGGAGTCTCTAATTAAATGAATTAGAGATAGATTAAATAGGTTGAGAGGCCCCAAAAAGCCCATGAAGGAGGCCGGCCTTGGTGGTAGGTAGAGTGGCATTTTATGTAAATAGCGAGTTGGTGGTAGGTAGGGTTTGTGCACTATATATAGAGATGTATAGATGCAAAAACCAACCTTCTTTCTTCCTCCCACATAGCCGCCACTCCTCTCCTCTCTAGGCCGGCGCCTCCCTCCCCTATTCTCACCACCATTTGCTCATGTGTTGAGCTTAGATTCTCCACTAAATAAAAGAGTTATTTAAGAAGAAAGGAGAATACCATTGGATTAGCTACGCTCTTTCGAATCGCTAGCACGAATCAATTAGAGCATGGTTAACCTCTTGGTGGACTCGAGGCCGCTGCGATTTGGAGACGAAGGAGAAGCACGCCATCGATTTCTATGCCGTAGGATCGAGCCCCGCGAATACGATTTCGCGGGAGGTATAAATTTCCACCTATCTCTTTTGTGTCGAATGGTTTAAGTACTAGATCTCGTGTTGCTTGTGTTTTAATTGGATTAATTAATAGTAATTAGTCACAAAATTAAAATTGGACAATTTCCTAACACTCAGGTCATATCATATCGGTACGAGTTAACATTTTCAACATGTTATACCGTATCGTGTTGTGTCATATCACGTTGAGAGAAAGAATTGACTAACATAACATACATTGTGACACGACATGACACACTGTAGATTTGATATGACACGTCATAATGCAGATTTGATATAGTATTTATTATTTTCATTTAAATATAATTTTAAATGTATTTTTTGAAAAAAAAATTTAATAAACAGTTTTTTGTTGAATCACATGACACGATATATCAAATATTCACGTGCAAAATCATAATTTGAAATTTTTTTTTAAACTCAACGATCAGAACTAAGCGTACACAAATTGAGATTACTACAAATATTGATCCCAACAACAAGTCTCTTTGTGCAGTATCGAAATTAAAAACATATCTAACAGAATAGAAGCTTCCTCTAACCACCTATCATAATTGTTGGGTAGCCAAAGTCATAGTTTTCAGTACTTAAATACTTTTAAAATAGTACTTAAATAATTTTTAAAATATAAAAATGTAATAAATTGTTGAAATTTATTTTAACTTTATATATTAAAATAAAAATTAATGATTGAATAACAAAAATTATGAATAAAAATTATTAAATTTATAATATAAACTCAATATAATTTAATAAATTCAAAATAATAATACTTTTTGTCGTGTCAACTCGTGTCACGTTTCATGTCGTGTCGTGTCACGTGTCAATGTTTGAAAATCTCCAGCACGACATGACATGCTGATACGCACGTGTCGTACTAATTCCATAAACGTGTCGCGTCATACCAATACGTTTGTGTCGTGTCATTTTGAAAAACACTAAGAGATCAACAATTTAGATTCCAAATCTAAATTTCAAAATTTTGAAATATTATTGAAATAAACAAGTGGTGTCATTTGCAACATAAAAAAAATGTGGTATTTGAACTCTTCCCTTATTAACAACAAAAACATAATAATGTTACTTAATAGGGTTAAAGCAATTTTTAATTTAAACAATTTTGTTCAAGAGAAGCATATAATATAACTAATGATGGGGGTGCGATTTTTTAAGTCTAAGAAAACTGTCATGCGGATGACATGCCACAATTTGTAATGCTAATTACAGAAATTAATTTTCATAAAATTAAATGTGTTATCTTAATTATTTTTATAATCATAATATTTTATTATACTATACGTTCTGTACAAATTAAATAAAATTCTAATTATTATATTGTAATATTGTATTATATATATTTCTATTAAATATGGAAGTAATTGGGTGTCCGTAAACGGCAGAGGTAAGGGATTTTTTTTTCCTTTTCGAATAATGGAGAGTTGTTTGGAGGGAAAAATGGAAGTTTTGGGGGAATGATTTTGGCGCGCAAATTTGGCGCCATTGGCAAAATTTTTTGGTACATAAAATTTATCTACATCTGATCATTTTTGCTTGGTGATGGCAGCGCCCCTTCGGCAAACTTCTAAGAGTTTGTTTTACATTGCTATTCAAGGTTAAAAAAAAAATGTTTTCTTTTATCCGCTTAGCTCTTATACGTCATAGTCCTATTTGTGCAGGGTTCAGATCAGAGGTTGATCAGATGAAGTGGGATGCAGACCATATCCTATGTGTTCTTCTCCTCCGTTCTTATCTCCTCTCTTCTCCGATTGGCTCATGATGATAGAGAGCCATGCCTCCTATTTGATCAAGATCTTGTGTAACCACCGAAATTGGGTAATTAAACATGAAAACTGAGGTAATTTCCTCTCTTCTTCTTTTCAACTAGGTAATTAAACATGAAAACTGAGGTAATTTCTGATTCCCTTGAGATATTTGAAACCAGGCTGGATTTTCCTTGAAATGGAATTAGGGGTTTTGCTTAATATTGGTGTTCTTGAGAAATAAGGGTTCTTGAATTTGAAATATGTCAGGTTCGATAAAGTACGAAATAGGTTCAATTAGAACAATTATTGATGACAGTTGTGGAAAATTTAATCCATTTTTTTTATCTGGCTCTGTATTATTGAACGATTGAAATTCAATTTGAATGGTAAATTTGGGAGAAATATATATTTGTTGGTTCTGAGATGAATTTTGTGGGTTAAGTTCAATTCAGTGTTTTTGGGGCTGTGATTAGAGTGATGCAGCGAAGTTTAAATGAAAAAAAAAACTAGTTAGGTATTGTATTGCTTGAGTTATGTCGACTTTTGAGTATAGTCATGAAATAGTTTATTCGCTAAACTGGAAAATTGTGATCCAATAATAAATTGATAATAATGGTACTCATGTGTACCAAGGAAGTCGATGGGGTTTAATTCTCCAATAATAAATTGATAATAATGGTACTCATGTGTACCAAGGAAGTCGATGGGGTTTTTTTATGGTTTTATTTTGCTACCGGTAAGGATAATCTTAAAAGTCTAAGCATGTTGGATGTGTATTTTTTTTTACATTTTTAGTGCAAGCGATTGGTGTAGTTAACTTATAGTGAGATAAACGAGATAGGGTTAAAACTTGTTTATTAAGATGGGTATAAGCCTTGTACCTGCATTTGGTACGGTTATTTGGAGTCTGACATGAGTACCGGTATGGGTTTTTAACACCCAGGAGGCCAGGAGTGTATTTGTAAGAAATGATAAAGAATAAGATTAATTTAATAAAAAGAAAGTATTATTTTTTAACAAAAGGACTTGCTAAACGGTCAATACTCAGAAATATATGTGATACACTAAATATTTACATTCTTTGGAAATAGATTCACTTATTTGTGGAAAAAAATTAAAGATTGATATTCACTTATTTGCTTATTTCTTTTATTATTAATTATTTAATTATTTTTAAAATAGATTCTTTTCCTTAAATGGTACGGATAAAAAATATGGTGACAAATTTTGGCATAATAAATTGGCGCCATCGTAAAAAAAAGATTGAAAAATATTTGGCGCCATTTGTGGAAAAATTAGAAGTTTTTTCCCTAAGAAAACAATATGAGAAAATAAGAAAAGGATAAAATAATTGTCTAGTACATTTGGGCCCCATGCTTTGTCTTCATCGTGATATTCTACGGCAGCATGGTTTAATTATTTTTGTGACATTTAAATTGAATGAATTAGCTCCACAAGAATTTTAATAAAGTTTCTAAGTGGTGCCATTAAAAGGCTAAAAAAATATGGAAAACTGCTTTGATATGTTCCGTATTAGTACATTAAACATGAATAATTTTTGTATTAATTAGATGTACCTTCATGTTTCAAAATTAAATTTTAAACTACTAATGATGTATATGGATGGAGGATATATAAATAAAGATAAAAAAAACATTTTGAATAACACACATGCTATCCAACGATACGCTAATAAATTATATTATAAAGCCTATATTTCCATGTTTCAAGGTTCTGATCATCATCACATTTTGTAAAACATTTTGCTTTTTACAGTAGAATCACTATGCAAATATTTCTTCTATCAATTTTTTGTCTTCACATGATGTTAAATAAAAGAAAAATTCTACATCGAGAATCAATTTTAGAATCGTGTTTTGATAACAAACGTTCATGAGTGCTATTGAATTAATTTTTCTTGAAAATAAGCGGTTGACACTTTGGAAAAGATGTTGCGAATGAACTTGATGCATATTGTTTTGAATATTTACTTGATTGATGGATGTATTATTAACAATTCTCTCTAAATGAATTTGTGGTTTACTTGTTGATTCGGGTATTGGATTTATGTATGCTGTGAATTCGGATATTGGGTATATGTATGCTGTGAATTCGGGTCTTGGGTTTATATATGCTGTGAATGAATGATATTAAAATTGGTAAACTGCAGAAAATTAAACAATTTTTATCAAATATATCCTTCTACATGCGTCAGTATACCGACACATTAGATCAACAAAAATTTTAATTGAAATAATTTACTAATTTGTTTATTAGCGTTTCAATTATATGTGTCAACTAGCGACTCTAATTATATTTAGATTACGTGCGTCTGTAAAAAGAAAATAGCGTAAGGCGTTGAGCGTCTCAACTGATATGCGTCTCTCATTATACGTGTCGGAATACCGACGTCAATGTTATTCAGCATATTCGCGTCCCATACAGAACTTCATAGCGTCTCTCTTTTGAATATTTATGCGTCCTAACTTATCTGTGTCAGCCTACCGACACCCAGTTAAAGCCCTCCCGCCCGTTTTTTTCTTTCTGCGTCGCTACTTGATTTAGCGACTCTAATATGTCGGTGGTCCGACATAGATAAACGAAATTCTAGTAGTGCCTCATGGCCAGCCCTTCTCTAAAAATCTCTCATACAGCGGCATCTCCTCAGTATGGACCAACCAAGTCACGTTTGTGTTCTACGAAGTCCACATGCATGGTCCTCAAAACCCCTCCAAGAACACCAAACCCCACCATCATTAGAAAGAGAACAACCAAACCATCGCCAACTCCACAATTGCCAACCAAACCTTCACTGGCATCTCCTGCACAAAAACCTTCTCTCAACTCTATTCAAAAGCTTCTGTCTAATACCCTTGATGCAGTAGAGAGCAAGCTCATAGTACCTCTAGAGAAGAACCGTCCGCTTGCCCATAACATCGATCCGGTGGTGCAGTTATCTGGTAACTTTGCACCAGTACCGGAGTGTCCGCCGGTGACTGGTCTAGAGGTAGCCGGTAAGTTACCAGAAAATCTACTTGGTGTCTACTTGAGAAATGGTGCAAACCCTTTGTTCTCACCTAAAGGTGGTCACCACTTGTTTGATGGTGATGGCATGATACATGCAGTGAAGTTGACTGGAGAGAAGGAGGCCACCTATGCATGCCGGTTTACACGCACAAGCCGGTTGACACAAGAGGCTACACTTGGTCGGACGGTATTTCCTAAAGCTATTGGTGAATTGCATGGCTGTACAGGTCTTGCCCGGCTAGCCCTGTTCAATCTTCGTTCGGTTATTGGTCTAGTCGATGCGTCATGTGGAGTTGGTGCTGCCAATGCCGGTTTAGTGTACTTCAACGGTCAACTTCTCGCCATGTCAGAGGATGATATACCGTACCAGGTGCAGATCACTCCCAATGGTGATTTAAAAACTGTTGGTCGGGCTGACTTTTCTGGCCGGTTAAATTCATCCATGATCGCACACCCGAAGGTTGACCCGGTGACCGGTGAATTATTCTCCCTTAGCTATGATATCATAAACAAACCCTACTTGAGATATTTTCATGTGGATGGGTCCACTGGTGAGAAGTCAGCTGACGTGGGGATCAATTTGCAAAAACCAACAATGATGCATGATTTTGCAATAACAGAGAATTACACAATAATCCCAGACCAACATGTTGTTTTTGATCTTAAGAGAATGTTATTTGGTGGTTCCCCTGTGATATGTGATCCAAAGAAGACATCAAGGTTTGGTGTATTGCCGAAGTACGACACAAGTGACAGAAGGGTACAATGGGTAGATGTCCCCAATTGTTTTTGTTTTCATTTATGGAATGCATGGGAAGAAGATGATGGAAATACGGTTGTGGTTGTTGGATCCTGCATGTCACCTCCAGACGTTTTGTTCAGTGATGATGCTAATGAGTGCACAATGCAAAGCGTACTGTCTGAGATTCGGCTTGATTTATGTACCGGCCAGTCAACTCGCAGAGAGATCGTTCCTGGTATGAACCTAGAAGCCGGTCAGGTTAACAAAAACCTAGTCGGTCGAAAGACCCGCTATGTTTATTTGGCGATAGCCGAGCCATGGCCCAAGTGTAGCGGCATAGCGAAGGTTGATTTGCACACTGGTACGGTGACCAAGTTCATGTACGGTCAGAACCGGTACGGCGGAGAACCAACGTTTATACCGTTAGGGAGGAAAGGAGATGTTAATGAAGATGATGGTCATGTGGTCGGATTTGTGTATGATGAACGTACCGATTTGTCCGAGCTGGTAGTAATAAATGGAGAGACAATGGAGATGGAGGCAACGGTACGGTTACCAACCAGAGTACCGTACGGTTTCCATGGTACCTTTGTTAGTGAACAAGAGCTTCGTCAGCAGAGAGGACAAAATTAAATAGTGGTCTTTTTTACTCTAATTTGCTGAAAGATAATTAGAGTTTTAGTTGGGTTTAGTGTGTACAGAACTAGCTGTCTTTCTCTTTCTCTTTCAAGTTTCTTTTGTTTCTTTAATTTTTTTGTTTGATTTTGTTTAGAATTTAGGAGGTCAAGTATGGGCAGTGTTTGTATACTGTCGTTTGGTCGGGTGCTTAGGCTTTTGTCAGGTTAACTTGTAATCCAAGTATATAGTACTGGTCAAACTTCTATTAGGACTCTTTTTTTTTTTTTTCCTGACTCCGTTTGGATTCCATTTGTGAAATCAGGGCAGGAGACGACAGTCGTTCATCAAGTATTACCGTGCCAATACTAATTCTTTTATTTCCTTTTGTGAAAATTTCGCATTAATTAGACAACAGACCAGACTCTGGTGTCACAACGTATTATCTACAGATTTCTTAAAAGATTTGACTTATGGTGGTAGGTTGATTATCAAATATCAACAATAAGATACTATCTCGGAAGAGGAAAACAAAAGGCCGAAAATCACTCAATATTCATGTCACACTACAATCCAAGATCTCTTCAAATAAATGAATAAAAACCTTCTTCAAGCAGTATTAAAATATTAATTTCAATGTTACCCGGCATCATGCCGTAATCCATGTAATTGTAACAACAGTTTTGTTTAATCAATCAAGGGAATTATTTGACAATAAATAAATAATATATAACCAATGGATCAAGCAGATAAATATTTGGCGCCATTTCTTAAAAACAATAATATGTTATTTTGAAGGAATATATTTAAACTTACATCATAACCATTATCTACATACATATGCATTTAAAAATTTTAGATGCAAATTGTGCAGTTAAGTTATTTTCTTAAACACCATTGGTTAATTATAAAGGTTGAATTCACATAAAAAAAATTCCATTTGAAGTTCACCTACCAGGACCGATATGCGAACGTGGAATATAACATGCTTATCCAGTTATCCCCTTATCAAGAACGCTGCTAAATTCCTCCACATACAACTCTCCATTCTATCTTCAACTAATGTAATTCTATTCATCTGTAGTTTACATTGAAATCAAGAGCTTTTAACTCTCAAAACTAAATCCTGAACCGTTTGAAGATGTCGGCAGTTTTAGACAAATGATGAATAATATTTTCTTTATTCTAATGTCACAAGTACAGATACAATGAATATATATACAAGTACATTTTTGTGTACCATTGCCTAACAGCTGGATAATTTACAGAATTTATCTCAAAATATCTCTACTACTTGTAAAAGTACGTATGCAAGGGCCAAAATAATTAAGAGAATGATGTAAACAATTGTTTACTCTATGTAATCTTAACTATTGATAGTTATCAATGGTTGGATGTTATTGATGGATATAAGCAGGGGCATAGCTAGGATTTCATGTCAGTAGGATTCATAATTTTTTTTCGGCGATTCAGCACGTCTCGCTAGTACCTCCGTGTCGAAGAAGCGGGAAACCGAACAAACTCTTCGTCAGGAAGAAGGAAAAACTAATATCTGAGATGGGTTCTCTGTAGTTTTTTATTTACATATAGGTCCTATTCCAAGTAAAAAATTTTTTAGATGAGTCCCTGGACCCACCATGGATACTGTAGTTTCGCCCCTAGATATAAGTTTACACACTTTTCACTTTTAATAGAAAGAAATCTGTAGTTGGAATGGTTGTGTATTCATCAAAATAGAAAAAAAATTATCACTGTAAAATTTCATTAAAATAATAATTATTTTTATCATTTTGAAAATAGAACATCTATATAAAATTGTTTCATCTATATAATATACCCACCCATTAAGTTGGTATGATTTGCTAGTTTCCTAAATAGTTAATAACGGCTATATGATTGAATCTGATGGATTTCTTTGGTTGCCTTTCTATATTTGATCAATGATATGAATTTTCTCTTAGATCATATAAATAGTTAATATTTCTCTTTTGAATTTCTTTTTCATTTACATTTTTAATAATCAGTTAACAAAAAAATAATAGTATGAATAGCAATTAACACATTAATGATTGTGAAATAATGCTAAGAAAATTTGATTTGGAAGTGTTAATTTTATATTAACATATTCATAATATTTCCATAACATTTGCATCATTTTTTCATACTTTAGTTTTCTATTTTTTTTCTTGCATTTCATGCTAATAACACTTTTGTATGGAAGGAGTTGTACACCTTAATTTTTTTTTTTAATCCGATGAAAGATCTCTACTTGTCATTACGTGATGTATTGGTTGCGGATATATAAATTACGGGAGACGTTGATCATTTCCAATTGATTGAATATATCATTTTTGTACCACTAGCAGTACGGCCATTCTGTTTCTTGGTCCAGACCTGCTGTCAACCTTTTCAACATGATTTTGACTCGGTAATTTAGACCTGTCAGTTTCACAAAGTTTCGAACGTTTTCATTCCGTTCCGTTTGACGATAGAAAAAATCAGTTTTATTTTTGAAAACGAAACGAAAACGAAAAAAAAATAAACGGAACGTTAAAAGGAACACAAAAATGGACGGAAATAGACTGAAATCAATAGAAATTGAAGGACATAACGTTAAACGAAACAGAAATCTATTTAATTTGACGAAACGGAACGGAATTTTCGTTCCGTTATCAAAACGAAACGAAACAGTTGGTCTCCGCTTACGATTTTGACAGGCCTACTCGGTATACCCTAATGACTCCGCGAAATATTTTTTTTATTGTGTTAAAATGCCGTACATTTTATTAATTCAGTTTAGCCTACATCCGTTGTCACTTTGGGGGATCTGATGCACAGCATAAAGCTGGTTTAAAATGACAATATAAAAGGTAGAGACATGCAGAATAACTCTGAATCAAAATAAGGTTTCTTAAATTCTGAAATGTTTTATTTATTGCAAAAAGACAAGTGTCCCTTTATATATGGTAGGATTCAGTCTAGAATCAATATATGTCTAATTGTCAAAAAGATATTACCTAAATAATGTGAGGTATTAGTTATATGGTGATGCCTCAAAATTAGAATAATATAACAACAATAAAAAACAAATGCCACTTGCTTTATGAAACTAATCTGTGTATTTGTTTTTATAAAGCAGAACACAACTTGGCACGTTGAAAATAAAATAAAAGAGGTTTTATTAAACTCTGAACAATGATATTGGAGCAAAGTTCTATTTAATTATGGGTGCGTTTGGATATAGGAAGAAAGAAGAAGAAGAAGGAAGAAGAAAAAAAAAATAATTATAAACAATCCAAACTCTTTATAAAGTTACACACTTCCCAATACTTCTTCCTACTTCTTCTCTTCTTTCCTTCTTCCCACACCTATCCAAACGGAGCCTATGGGAGTGTGTTATGCTTATGCATAACAATGGGACAAGGCCATTAAATACATTAGGACCTTTGTCCAATTCAATATATAAACATTATCTCAAATCTTATGGGATATAACTTAAAAATTAATATTCGAAATGAACAAAGGGTTACAAAAATAATAATAATGAAAATAAATAAAAGAAAATAAATCTATATATTTTGTTGGATCCTTCTTGATTCTCTAGTTGCTCTAAAGAAGGCAATTAACTGACATTAGAGAGATCTTGTGAATGCATTTTTTTTTTTTAATCCGACATCACACACCTTTTTGCATCATCATTTTTGTTGTTCTATCGGACATTACACCCTTTTTTATGCAGAATTTTGTTGCATATCCTACGCTTCTTTCTTATTATTAATTTATTATTATTGTATGCATACCCAACTCTTTATGCTGTTTATCATCTTGGATGAACAGAGTTCCTAGGTGCAGATAATAATTTCGATCTTGACCCAATGTCTCTGAGAAACACCGAAGACATAGCAGCAGATGCATTAAACACAAGTAGTTTTGCTAACAGTAAATCCAACTTGAGAGTATAACATAGTTTTATTTATAAATCCAAGTAAAATTTTGAAGGTTCCTTTTAGTGCGGTCTCATATGTGCATAATATTGCTAAAATATCATTCAGTGAATTACTTTTTCATCTCTCATTTTGGTCCCTAACCATTTATTTCAATCTGTGTGATTGTAATCAGGATCATTATTCCTCCAATTCCTATATAGATAATTATATAATCACCAGTAATAACATTTGTATTGATCCGTCTCCTACATTTTAGGAATTCTAACTACTACGTGGACGAGCAGGAGACCATGAATTATAGGCACCACACACATGCACATAGGTTATAAACTTATTATTCTGATATAGCTCGCAATGTTTCACTTTCTATCTCAATTAATGAGATTTCATTTGGATTAGACAACGCAAACAGCTCATGTGAGAGATAAGCACATGGTTTGACAAGTTGCCAAATTGTCCCATAAATGGACACCAAAGGGGTCCATGGAGCCAGCAAAAAGGTTTCGGTACAGTACATCAACTTTGCCTAGTTCCCGAGTAAGACGACCAATTTGCAACCTCTTTTATTTTGTCTCTGTTTCAGTGAATTTAAGGTTGGCTGCGAGCCTGGACCACCCAAAAAATTGCCCCACCTACCTTAAACTTGGAACAACTCTGTGTCAAAAATCCAATTATGAATCGCTAAGTATGTAATTAAGTACCTTAATTAGTTAAATAAGTAAGGAATTGTCCATTCTTGTGTCGTACAAAATCAAGCAGAGACAAAGAGCAATGATGGATGTGTTTAAAGATGCTAGATGCTGCTACTTCACACTTAATAATGTGTCCCCACCAGGTCACAATGCACCCTCTATAGGTGTAGCCCTCCCCTAAGAAGCTCTCTTGTGGGCACCACCTGAGTTTAACTTTTTCCCAGTTTATCTGTTTTTGACGCAAACTTCTGCCCAATCAGCACTGCGTCTCCACTGAGGGGGTGGTACATGGGGAATTAATTGCTAACATGTGTGTGTTTTCAGGTTTCACATTGTGGAACGTCTGTCTACTTGGCATGGCGTGGCGTTTGTTAGACAAAAGCCATCAAGGTCTTCCAAGTCAGCAAGAGCAACGTTTGAACAGTGAAGCCGCTGTGGAAAGAGAAGAAAAGTTTATCCAGGATCCTGTGTTGTTGCCTTACCAGTTACAAGTACAGTTCCACGGTGTCAATTATATGGCGACTAGTTATTGGGCCTCTTCTGATCATTTACAATTTACAAAGAAAAGGATGAGATGTTTAGATATATTGGGTACCCTCACCAGTTTTAAAGAGGCCTTTTCTCAGTCAAGTTGTCATGAATGCCCATGATGTTAGTTATAGGCTTACTGCTTTGTAATGAGTAACTTCTATGAGCTAGAATTAGTTACCTATAATTTTTGTTTTTTTTTTTAAAAAAAGCTGGTACCAAAGCCTCTACACTACTGCTCTCTTAAATCCCCTTTTTAGGATGGCAAGTCTATCAAAAAAATAAACAAAGAAAGAAACGGATGACAACAGGCTGAAGAAATCGAAAAATGCTTCTATAGATATAAAGGCTTCTGACAACTGCCAAATATCTTTATCTATAATATAATTGCAGCAATGTAATCACGATTAAATAGCTCAAACAAATGATTTCAGTGATTTAGTAAGCTGGTATATTTCAGACCGTTCCATCCAATCGTTCTTTAAAAATATCCAATATTTCATGCCTTTGAAGCAATTAAATACATGCTGACATTGAAAATCAAAACAGGAAAGAGACCCTTAGAAATTGAAGCAATCAAACATCACTGAACTTATAGACTCTCAATGCATATCCCTCTTTCTAAATGGTTAGGAAAGACCAAGGCATTTCTTTATCGGGCTTAGTAGAGGTCGTGCATGGCTGGAACTATCTTGGGGTGGTGATGATGAGAGTTTTGGAGGAAGATGTTTAAGAAATGCCTTAACTGCGCCCGTTGCACCATCTTCCGACTCCATTCCTTTTGCTATCTCCTCTGCTCTTTCCTTCACCTGTCAAAATATCATAAACATATTAGTTGCTTGTCATTTAACAATTAAGTAACTTGTAAAAGCCATTAGAATGAAGATGGTACCTTTTCATCCATCATAAAATTGATTGCACTGACCAATTTCGACAAAGAGAATTGGTCTACTGGAATTGGTGCTGGGCCTAGCCCTCTGTCATGAATACGCTCTCCCCAGAATGGTTGGTCACCAAAAAATGGCACCACCGTCGTTGGACACTACACAACCAACAATTACACCTCAGCAATGGTGCAAACATAAATGTGTGTTTTAGTCTTTTAGAGAGATGGACAGACAGAGACAGCTACAATGACTAAGAAGCTGCTGCAAAGAATTCAGAGAGAGAGAGAGAGAGAGGTGCAAACCGCAGCTTTGAGGCCAGCAGCAGTTGTCCCAGCACCACCATGATGTACCTGAACAAAAAAAAAAGGCAGCACGTACATATCAGCATATTAACCTCTAGAGTGATAGTGATACAAAAGGATAGAAATGCCTCCACTCTCACTCCATTTTCACAAAACTCTAATCAAAGTAAAACCATTAGATATGAATTATAAGTTTATAACCTTTTTTACACAAGAAAATTATTAACAGCATTTTGATCTTGTTTTGATGGCCATCAGGAGCTTGTAAATTCACTAATGTAGAGAATTTCTGAATGTTAATTTCATGTGATTGATGCTTATTAAAACAAAATTTAGAGGCCACAACATTTTTCATCATTTGAGGAAATCAATAAACATCATTTAAACTTTTTGTTAATAAGAAACAAAAAAGTAGAGGCACCATGGAGGCATGAAAAATGGGGGCATTTGAACGGCTATGAGACAAAATCAAAATCAAATACTATTTAACTTTTATATACCACTGCTTTACACTTCAAGAACAGCCAGTCATGGGGAACATTATCCAATGTAAAAACAAAATCCTTCGGCTCTGACACTTCCAAAAAAGAAATTATGCATCATAATAAAGGACACTGCAATAAACATAAACACGTGAAATTAGAAAGAATGGGTGAATAAACTTACAATTTCCAAGGCCACCCCAACCTTTGTTAATGATGCCTCTTTGGCCAGTCATTTCAAGTGCCTCAACAATTATTCTTGTCATTTTCCCGGGTTCTTGTACTGGCTGACAGGAAAGAAAAGACTATTTTTTGTAGCTCAAACTGTAGCATACATGAATACAGACTCTGGTAGTAACAGAACCACCCACCCCCAATCAGGTGACAGGGAACTAACTATTTCCAAGGAAACCCAACTTTCAGTTTGGATCAATAACTAACTGAACATTTTGGTCTACTGAATAAAATAACCATGAGAAATCACTTGAACAATGTTGATTTATATCAGAACAAAGGTGCTTTATCCATTCTTCAATTTGCTGTGTTCATATATAAGTGCAACCAGACAGCAATTAAATGAATTTGAGTACCTTAGTAAGTTCTAAGAAGAAAAATGCTTTTTCTTTTCAACTCACAAAACATTGTTCTCTTAGAAAAAATGAAATATACAACTCACGAGGCTCCCAAATCCAATATATATGGGTTTATCACCAGCTTCAAGCCATCTGACAAGCGGTTCAGGAGGCACATAATTTGACGCAAGGTCTAGAAAGCAAAATCCAACTACATCAATCCGTGCTCCCCAGTCTGCATATAACTCAACAATTTCAGAAAAAGAAAAAAGCAACTATTCCTGAAAATATGTACATTCTTAACCCTAAAATGTATAGCTGATTACCTTTGGGTTTTGGGACAAGCTGGGGGCTCCATATGTATCCATGAGGTAAATCATAGTCAGCACCATGAGATCCACTAGGGTATGTCACAGGCCGAAGTTTCAGCTTCTTTTTCCTGAATTCATTTATTATGTCATGAATTCCAAGCCAAATCATGGAGTCAACAATGTGATATGACAGCTGAAATCAACAGGCAAAAGCGCCAATGACAATTAGACAATGATGATGAAGGTGATGGTGGTGATTAAGAACAGCAGACAGTACTTTGTTATTTTTTTACAATTAACCAAAAAAACACACCCTATAACCTGCAGGAAGGTTTACACGAGAAAGAGGATGTGGGAATTCACTCGTCGGCCTATATATAGCTCAAAATAAAAACAAAAAAATTTGTTATTTAAACAATCAAGGTCACATGAGGAAATGAGGAAAGGAGTTAGAAGAGAGAGAGGGAGGGAGGGGGGGGGGGAGAGAGAGAGAGAGAGAGAGAGAGAGACTCACGTCCAAGGCATGGTGAAGATAATATGAATTGGTATATTCAACGCCTCAGCCACATGAGTATGCCCTAAACAAGTTTTTCATCTATATCAGCAATCTGCACTCAAATTTTTGGTTTGCTCATAAAAACAAGCTACGCACCCAATCGGGAATAAAATTACACCTTAAATTTTGTACAGGCCAGCACATCTTGGTACAGGACCTAATACAATAAGATGCCTACATTAAGAGGCAACACTTTCAATTTATGATTTTATCAAAGTTTCCCTTTTTTTAATAACTAGCAGCAGTGCCCACCCAATGTGTGGGCCAATTTTAATATGTGATATGTGAAAAGAAGATCTTATTTGATAAAAATATGTTGTTTATTTTCAATATTTAAGGTTAACATTGTATTGATCGGTACTAAAGGTAACAGTAGTATTCACTAATTTTAAACAATGGAAATCGATAAAAGTAGGCATGTTAGCGGTCCAAAAAAATAATTCGATTGGGAAAAAATTCTCAATAAGAAGTTTCACATAAAAATTTCTCTCAAACAAAAAAAATATAATGCAACATGATAAGATTGTCGAATCACTCTTGCTCCCCTGTTGTAGTGAACATTGATCATACTCAAGACAGAGACCTGTTTTATAAAAAAATAATAAAATAATAATTAATAATAAAATAAAAATTAAATGAAAAATTTATAAAATGAAAAATATAAGATAATTTTATACTTTGAGCGCATGTGTGAGTGTGATATGAGAGAAATAAATAAATATTTTTGAATTAAAATTCCGTTACCTTAATTCCTTCGTAGCACTTCTTTATATACAACATTTTTGGTGCATGCTCCTTCTTTCGGGTCGATATTAGCACCTGGCTTGATAAGCAGCTTTGTATTTTGTCGGGACACACCTCTTGATAGCGCCACATAAAGTTGTCCATGTGAAAACACTGGCTCAGGTAAGTAAACTCCAACATTGGGGATAGTCTGTCCCTGTGCCTTGTTGATTTTCATCGCAAAGCACAATCGAACAGGGAATTGTTTCCTCTTGAACCTGAAAGGAAATAAATCATCATCCGGCGGACTTAGCGGAATCCTAGGAATAAATATTCTTTTCCCCGCATGTCCTCCGGTAGCAATCTCTGCATCAATTACATTCTTTTGAAAATTCCGGCACACCAGCCTTGTGCCGTTGCAAAGTCCATTTGCAGGATCCAGATTACGTAACAGAATTACTGGACATCCCCTTTTAAGTTTGAGTATATGTGGCGGCAATCCATTGGGTCCCAGAGAGTTTAAAAATTCAGAGGGATAGTTGCCACGTGCGTCATCCTCTGCTGTGTCAATACTATGGTATATCAATTCTTCTCCAGGATAAGACTCAATCATATGCTGATTAAGCCTGTCGACATACTCATTCTTGGTGGAGAGAATTGCCCGAGAAGCAATATAATCTGTACGATGGCCATTTTCATTCAGAGAGGGGAATACTGTCTCAATTAGTACATTTACAGATTCTTCTTCTGTAGTATACGGGATTATCATCTCGTTAGGGACGCGAATGAAGTCATTTCCAATAGAGGGCTCAGTTCCATCGCCGACATTGAGTAGAAATTGAGCGAACCATGGATCGCTCGAAGCTCTCATATTTCTAGTCAATTTTCTTTTCTTAATGTATGTCCACAAAGGGGACATGGGCAGTGTCGCGTCGATGATCTGAGCTTTGGTCCCACGTCTAACCACAGGTAGAACTTGTCTAAAATCGCCGCCAAATACGACAATTTTTCCGCCGAATGGATGGCAAGAATCTGTGATATCCTTTAATGTTCTGTCGAGCGCTTCGACAGCTTGCCTTTTAGACATGGATGCCTCGTCCCATATGATAAGCGTCGCCCTCCGAAGAAGCTCTGCAATCCCGCTCTGTTTGCTCACCGTACACATAGGAGTGCCTTCCAATTTGAGAGGAATCTTAAACCTGGAAAATAGTGAAACTGATGTTAACAATACTAAAAAAAAATATATAGTATAAACCTTTGTAACACCAATTTGAAAGGAATCGTAAACCTGGAGTGTGCTGTCCTTCCTCCTGGCATGTTGTTTGTCGCTGCACCCGAAGTGGCAGTTGCAATTGCAATGAGTTTTCGGGATCAAACTGCAGCCAATAATGCCTTGTACAGATATGTTTTACCCGTACCACCGGGACCATCAATGAAAAATGCCCCCGGCTTCTTCTCTGTCACATGATTCATGATTTCTTCAAATGCCGATAACTGTTCGGGATTAAGGGAACCGTGGGCCCGCAAGTCCTGCTCTGATACGTTTATTCTCTCTTCATCAGTAACTTCTTGAAAATTACCATGGTCATCCAATTCAACATTTTCATAGAGTTCAGGGAGATTGTAGTCCTCCATGTGTTTACCCATCGACTCGAGAAACCTGCTGATATCTATCAGGGTCCTCTGTTCAACCATCTCGTCTGATGAATAACGTCGCCGATAATCTTCAGACATATTTTCGAAATGCATGTCCCATAACTCTCGAGCTTTAGCCCCCTCACAAAAAGTCAGAATCGTGGCGAATAGTCTTCTGAGTGCAGACGGCATCTGGTATGTTGCCGCCTCGGAGAGGCATTCTGATAAAGTCTCATCATTATCTATCAGTCCCATTGCAGATGCTGCATCCTGAAAAGTCAAATGTTGAATCCCATCCACCGTTAGAAGATCTTCATATGATTCTGGTCCCCTCCTGTGATTAAGCAAAATACGGAGATAGTATCTCTCCGCATCCGATATCTTAGCATAAACCACCCTACCGATTTCACCTCGTTGTTGACGTCTCTTCCACACCTTACGGCTCGCATCCCATGTGAAATGCTCAGGAAACTCCCGATAGAGGTATTGTTTTGCCTCTGGTAACCTCTTGTTCGCCTCAAAAAACTCAGTCAGCATAGTCCTCTTTACCTTGTCCCTTTGAGAGACATCTTCCAGATTGTCATTGTCTTTATAAAAAACCATTTGTTGGTCGGGAGTATGCAACTGGAGAGATCTCACTGAAGGTTTAATTTCACTCAAAGGGAATCTAAAAATCCGCCATACCGCCTCTGGGGCCCCAACCCATCGTGCATCTTGGAACATTTTAATTTCATCAACTGTCTCTCCTTCTCTGCCGCGAGTTCCGACATACACTTCGGCACAATCGTGTCCCTTGTATATGTACTTGAACAAATACTTGACGGCCCTAATGCTCGAACAGATCTCCACGTTGATGTGGCAATTGTACCTCAACAACAGGTGAGGATTGTAAGGAGAGACCCAGCGATTGTCCAGGTCGCAACCACGTACACGAACTTTGCGCCCATTATCTCTCCTCCTGTATACTGGGTAAGAGTCTTTACCTTGAACGGTTACCTGATTGAACGCCCTTGGATATTTAAACCTGCAAACACCGTCCCTCATGCACGGGCAATTATTTCTCAGAGCCCCACAAGGTCCGTGCATCATGTGCTTACTCACAAATTTATGCAGCAAAGGATATCTTTTAGGATCCGGGATCTCTGCACAAACGATCTTGTCATACTGGTCTGGGTTCAAAATTTTATTATGGGACTTTAATATTATCAAGAAGTGAGCATGCGGCAGTCCTCTCTTCTGGAACTCAACGACATAAACATGCGCAGCTACCTCACCAAAGAATGGTTTTATTTTTTTATTTCTACTATCGCCAAATAAATACTTCTTGAGGTCCTCTAGTTTGGCTCGAAACACTCGAGCAGTTAGGTCTGGCCGGTCTTGAGCAGTTTGTCCCGGCAACAGCTCATTACGAATCTCATCCCATTCAGGATTGCACGTAATGGTCAAGAATATGTCTGGTTTGCCAAACCTCTGGACCAATGCCATCGCATCTAAGTACCTCCTCTGCATGTCTCTTGGCCCGCCAATGAAAGAACCCGGGAGCACGATCCGTTTTCCAGTTTGAGATGCTCGCACCTCACCAGAATGGATGCTATCCATAATACCTTGGTATAAATCTGCCCTTATCCTTATTTGATTCTTCCTGTGATAATCTAGACGACATGTCTCCATCTTGATGTACATGTCCACCACAAATTGCTGCAATAGTCTTCCACCTAATAGGATCAGACTCCTCTCCAACCGTATTTGCAATTTGTAGCAGTAGTACTCTCTCATTGACACGGTTCCCTTTCCTTTTTCAGCATTTTCCATTTCTATAGAAACAAAAACATATTAATTATTTTATTATTATCTTCCTATCTATCTACTTAAAAAATAAGTAATTTATATTAGTTAAAGCAATGTTTAACTTAAAATGTGGATATATAAATGTAAAAATTTATTTAAAATTGAGTCCAAAATTTCTGACGGTTTAGACAAGAATTGATATGCATTGAAAAACATGTATTTATACGTATAAACCAATTTCAATCAATCCAACTGTGATTTTCTTGCTAGATGGCACATTTTGAGGAATAGGTCACAAGAAAATTTATACATCATTATTTGTGAAGTTTTTAATAGCTTATTTTTGTTTGAGTTAGGCACTGTCTTTAAGGAAATGAGATTCTTTTCAGTTCAGGTGTATTCGTTAGTACGAATTGGTCATTTAGGATATAGGCTTAATAATTCTCATATATCCTTTTCCTTTCAGAATTAAATTATGTTGAGTAAAACCATATACTGTTTATCTTATTTAACTTTATTTTGAATCAGTTGATCTTTAAACTTATAGGTCAATTTTGATGCAATGTCAGTGTATGAAATCATTCTAATCATAAGGTTCTTCAAGACTTCAAGGCGTCTGCAACATACTGAAGAAGCTAAGGCAATAGTTTATGCAATAATTTCTTAACTCAAGTTTTCAGGTGATCTTCTTTATAGCTTTTCCTATATACATATTAGGGATTACAGTATTTTTTCACTGGAGTTAATTAATTGACTGTTATCAGTGATCTGTTCTCATTGAAGTTGGATCCTCAAAAGGACACTGCATATGAGCATATGGAGGCATGATTACGAGTAATCAGCTTATAAATATTTTATTTTTTTATTGTCGTGCTTATTTTTCTTATCTTAACTAAGTAAAAATCTGTTGAATCATTTGTTTATTTTGTTGCTTTAATTATCTGTTTATTTTTTCACATTTTCTTTTTCTAATTGTAAGGACCTATAAGAAGTGTATGTGCCTGGTAAGCAACCTATGCTAGCAGCTCAATGCTGCTAGTAACTATAAAGCACGTTTATCTCCTAGGGTATTTGGCAATAGTAGAATACTAATTAGTTTAGTTCTTAATTATTAACTAATAAATTACTTATTTTATATTATAAGTAGATAATTGATAAGTAGATAGATATATATATATATATACACAAAGAATGATCTCTATTTATGGAAAGAGAAAAACTATATTGTATGTTACCTTGGTCTCCTTCCGCATGCGTATCGTCTTCTGCTTGTGTATCGTCTTCTGCTGGAATGGAATACTCAGTTATATTTTTTCGAAGAATCTCCTTGTGCCAGCCAACTTCACCATTAGGAAAGAACAACGGGTAGGCCAGAGGATCATAACTGCCCCAGTAGCATTGGATTTGTAGGGGGGAGTCATTCTTATCATATATCTTGATGCTCCTCTTGTATGTAGCATTCTCCTCATTCCCCTCAACCCAGATTGCACCAACTTGAGATACAGTAGGTTTGTTGTATCTCCTTTGATCAAGTTCAACTGACGCATTCAAGGTAATTCCTACATTATCAAGGGACTCCATCTCCCCAAGTCTCTTGAAATGTTGTGCATACGGGTTGTTGGAAAGTACCTCCATAATTGTCTTGACAATGGCCCTAACAGTTATGCGAAATAAAGAGACTTTATTATTTACGTAACAATAACAAAATAACAAAAATTAAGTTAATGTACATGTATATATTATATATTATATAATTATAATTATAATTATAATTATAATATATATAATACATAATATATATAATATTTTTATATTTAATATATAATATATATATATATAAATAGCGTACCGGTCTAATGATTTGGTTCTTTCCAAACGTCGATTCACTTCTTCTTCTGTGTCATAGAAGTAAAGCTGGAGGTACCTTGGTTGGCCTTTAGGAACTAATTGATCTAGAAAATGATAAACCTGGCCGTGCATTCGAAATGTGTAGACGCCACGTCTCTTGTTTGCCAGGTCATGATCATATTTTGCTCCAAAAGATGCGAATGAGAAATTAGTGTTGTAAGCCCGTACTGATTCACGAAATTCAACACAATGTGGCTCTGCTGATGTAAATAGATCATACAGCTTGTCTGGGATCTCATTACCAGTCAGTTCCACCTTGCCATTCATGCAACAAAATGTGGGGAATTCATACTGAAATCTTTTTGCCTGACATTCGGTGCAATTTTTCACCTTTCTGAGCACCATTTGTCCAGTGGGCAAGTTTTGGTAAACAAAATCAAACGAATCTTCTTCAGCTGCTAGATGATCATCGGTTGGTTGTGCATTGGTGGGGGTCGGTGACGGTGTGTCTAGAAAATAATTAATAGAAATTAATTAAAGAGAATTAATCTTTTTGTATCCTTTCAAGTAAAATGTCACATTCTAGCATTTGAATATAATAATATAATATAATATGTGAAATGCAGTACCGTTGGCCCAATCTTCGTCGAAATCTAAAGGACTAATCACAAGGTCCCCAGTTTCGTCTATATCATGAACTTCTCCTGTACATATGAAGTGTTGAAATTTTTTTTAAAGCTTGATTGATTGTTCCTTAAGAAAAAAATAATGAAATTTTTATCATTTATGATTAGAAAAAAAGTATAAAGTAAATCACCATCTATGTAATTTTCTTCCTCTACTTCATTGCCATTCATGTTGGTAGCATGATAGTTTTTTTGGTAATACTCGCGCATTTCATTCCTTCGAGCCACCTTTTTTGCTTCAGTTGAAGTTGACATCATTGTTTCAAAACGTCTTGTGCGCTTTGCTATCAATGTAAACGATAGTTTAATTTATAATATCTATAATTATCCATGTGATTTAATCATATATATATATATAATATAATATAAATATATTGAAATAGATCGAAGTAGAAAACTTGTCTTGTGGTATTAATACCTTGAGGCACCTTGCTAGCGTCACTGGTCGAGGCTGTGCTATTTGATTCATCCGTTCTGCTATGATCGTTTTTTCTCTTCTTATTCTTATACTCGCTCAAGTAATTACGCATATAAATCTTCCGAGCTTCATTTTTAGCTTGAGTTGGAGTTGACTTATTTGTTTCTGTAAGTGTTGCAAAGTCTACTGTCAGTTGCAAAAATAAGTTATTGTTTATTAGTTATTAGTTAATAATGTAAATAGTTAAAATATTTGATGTATATAATAATATAATATAAGAAAAAATGCTCCTAAGTTACTAATAAATCTGTATCAATGTGTTTGTCTTGTTCAGATTCTTATTTGTATCTAAAGCAGGAATAATTTAAAAAAATATATTATTTTTGGAAATGGAAATAAAAATTAATAAAAAGCTAAACTTTTAATCAGAATTGGAAATATAGTATATACTAAAAAATATTTGATTCATACCTTGAGATGGTATGGCAACATGGGTCTCGACAGAGGTGGCCATAGATGACATCGAGCACTCTGTAGGTTTTCGTGGTAAATCACTTGCATTCAACCCATTTGATTCATTCATATTGCTCTGACCCATTTTTCTCTTCTTATACTCGTGCATGTAATTACGCAAATATTCCTTCCGAGCCCTATTTTCGGCTTCAATTGAAGTTGACATCTTTTTTTCCATAAGTTTGGAAAGCTCTAATATTAATTGAAACAATAAACTAATATTTATTAGTTGATCATGTAAATAGTGAAATGGGTGGATGTGGAAGAATGGTCTTATAAGATACTAATATAAGTTGCATACATTGAGACAGTATGGTAACGTGAGTGACAACAGAGGCTGGGTTAGATGTCAAGATTCGATTATCTGGAGATGGTTGTGGCAAATCACTTGCATTCAACTCATTTGATTCATTCATATTGCTCTGACTATTTTTACTCTTCTTACGCATATAATCACGCATATAGTTATTTCGAGCCTCTTTTTGTGCTTTAGTTGAAGTTGGAATTTTAGCTTCAGCGGGTCTTGCACGTTTTGCTTTAAAGAAAACAATAATTTTATTAAGATTTGTATACTAATTAAATACTTATACTTAATGTACAAAAACAGTAAACACTCAACGTAGAAAAATGGTCTAGTGGTATATAAAATGTATACATACCTGGAGGCACCTCACTCATGTCGCTGGCTAAGGCACTGCAACTACTTACATGTGCTCTTTTGGGGTAATCATGCCCTTGGGACTCTTTAATAGCTTTCGTAGGATCGGACAAAATACTCATTTGTGCGGGTTTCGATAATTCTGCTAGTAATCCTGTATATACCAAAGAAAATATATATGTCTAATTAAATTTGATCTATTTTTTAATTTCTATGACAACGACAATATAATGAAAGTTAATATAATATATGTCTAATTATGTATGGCTCTTTTAATGAGAAACATGTTTATGTATTAACTTTCAAAGACCCTTTTGACGGGAACTGTGGCATGCGGACTATCTGCATCGCCTCTCTTCTGTGGACCCATCTGTTGCTTTCCTTTATCTTTTTGTTTGTGCCGTTTATCACTGGCCATGTCTTTTTTCTTTGCCTTATCAGTCTAGCTGCATCAAAATAATCCAAAACCATTATAGTTAGATAACATATCACAAGGAACACGTGATGAATTAGTGACCGAGACATTAATTGTCAGACAAAAAGTTGCTTAGTTTTATTAGATATAATTTGGTATTTGTATGAGTAATCTGGTCTGATTTTAGATTTAAAATTTTAAAAGGTGGAGATGGAATGGGGATTTGATGGTTAAGGTAAGTTTGGTTGTAGCACGGAATAGATATTGGGCACTGTTTCTAATATTGATTGTTCATGGAACATTCTTTCATATCTTTTGGTAAAGGATTGCAATCAGTAGGTATCAAGTCATACTGGGTGATTGTATTGTTATTAACAATTCTTAGAGGTTGGTTGGTTGCATCCGCTGATGTTTTCAGTAGTTAGTTTGTGCCAGTACAATATTTCAAGTGATTAAATAAATTGTAGCCAGTACATTTGGGCCTCAAGTCTAAGGATTTATATGAACTGAGTCTGTGGTTTGGTTTTTTGTAGGACAAAGCTGAAGAACTTACGCAATCAGATAAAGGAAGAAGTACAGAAAATGATGACAGTAAAACTACGACCCCCTACTACTAATTTTGGTCGGCATGCTAAATCTGAAGCTCAGCATGATCGCTTGGTGCCAAATCTCATAGCTTCATGCAATACATTTGGCCCCCAGGTGCTAATTTCACTAAATTATTTGTTGGCCATGTAAAAGTGCCAGAAGTAGTTTTCGCTAACCTAGGATGGCTCAGAACAAGTCGTGAACAACTATTTTTGAAAACCAGATTTTGGTAGTGCCAGTTGGGTAGTGATTGGCATGTACTGTGTAGTACAGCACTGGAACTGAACTGACCATCTTCAGTGTTTTATTCTACCCTCTCTTTTACAAACATGAGAGAGTATTTTGCACAAATGAGGTTCAATTGAGGTCAGGCTGCTAGAGCATGATGTAATTTAGGCTCACTTGAGCATCTGAAAGCTAATGAACACGTTATAAATTGGGGTACAGAAAGCCTCAATTGGGATGCAACTGAGCTAAATTGGATATCCTAAATTTAGTGATTTCACATGTTGCAACTTTGACATGCGAAATCACTAAATTTCACATGTTGCAACTATCCAGGGTTATGGATAGTTTTCGATTTTTCATTTAGAAATGAGAAATTTTTTTATCTACATATGGATCGCACTTGGTTTCTCTATTGATCAATTCAGTATATGAAATCAAGCCAAGATGATATAAATAATTATGTTATGTGACCTTGGTATGTTTTATTTTTAATTCTTGGACCATGTAAGTGTCTCTATAATGTCAATTTACACTTTTCTTAAAGCAGTATAATTGCCTACACATAAAAGCCAAAGAAAACAACAAGGAGTCAAAATCAACAGTAATAGTATACCAGAAGCAATCCATTTAGAGATCGGAGCAGCAATCCATTAAAATTTTCATTTCTTTCAATTTAAGAGACATAGAAATAGAAATAGAAGCAGAAACAAAAGAAAAAATACCAGTATGTTGTGCGAAATAGATAATACAGAATTGGAAATCTAGAGAGGCTGGAACCAAACGACATTTAGCTAAAGAAAAAAGGAAATAAAACCTAAGAAAGAATAAATTAGATTTTCTCTATATATCTACTTGGATTTTATAAATGATACCAACCTATAATTCAATTGACAGAATTCATATGGATCTTCTCTATATATCTACATGGATTTTATTTTTTCTTTTTTTTAAATAAAAAATGAAAAGAATTCATATGGATTACTCATTTAAAAAAAAAACAAAATGACAAAGCGAGTTCAGCTAGTCTGTTCGTTCATGTTTAATAGTCGAATGCTTTAATTTCAACTTGGATTTTGTTTTTTTTTTATATTTTTTATAAATAAATAAAAAATGACAAAGCGAGTTCACTCATTTTCGCATTTGAGTCCATACTAATTGTTGAATTGCTCTTATCGATCTTACTTAATAGAAAGTCGTAATTCTAAGTTTTCAACAATGTTGAGTATATACTAATTTATTTAGCTATATCATTCAAATTGTATTATAAATATGTATTGTAAATAAGGTTAAAAAAATAACTAATAAACTTTTATTACATCTATTACAACAGATAAAGATACCAAAATGCAAACAACATAAATCAGATAGAACAAACAAACCGCAACAAAAATTAAAATTAAAATAAAGTTGTCTATAAAAAAATTTTGTTTGCTGATGACGACTAATAGTAGCTATATTCTATGTCTTGCTCCTCCATAGATCTACGAAAATTGAAAAAGAAATACATACATACAAATTAATTAATAAATATAAATATTATTTAATAAATCTGTATTTAGTAATAGTAATAATAATAATTATTTATACAAACTTAATTAGTAATATTGTATATTTAAATTTTATATTTTAATATTAAAATTAACAAATTATTACCTATATATAATTTGGAAATGGCTCGCTGGATCATTTTGAGGATCAATATAGATTCTTGATAAGTCTGACGCAATCAGACGATTAACTGCAGAAAAAAAATATATTAACATTAATTAGAGAATATAGCTCATAGCTCTTAAAAATTTTTATTTTTTTTTCTATATATGTATTATATTTTTCATTTGATTTGAAAATAATATTATAATTATTATATTATATATATTATTTAAAAAAATTAGATTGAGTTTTAATACCGGGCATATCAAAGATCAAGTAGCAGTGGGAAATATAGATGAAAGAATTGTTTTGTATTGCAGTAATGATCCTTGGATTCTGTTGCATAGCTTTGCCCTTAATTGTGAGAGCGATTCGATTGCCTCTGAAAGCAAACGAAATAGCAGGGCAATTAATAATTTATAATGTTCATTAATTAATAATTTATAATAATAAATCTAATATAATAGTTATAATTTAAATATTATATATATTCTATATTTTGATTGATTGATGGAAAACTATAAATATTTGCACTTACGCCCAGTCACTTAGGTACACACGGACGTATGGCACCTGATATCCGTATGGGTCGCAATAATGATAGTGATCAAGTTTGGTTCCATAGTATACCTTACCAAATACATCTGTAAAAATATTATTCAATTCAATACTTGTAAAATACTCTCGTAATCTATTAAGTTCAACTTTATGTAATAAAAGATATATTTAATGTAAGGTAGTTCGAAAAATGTAATTACCCACGAGCCTCTTTCTCACAGTTTCCTCGAACAGTAATTTGTAAGACGGAAATAAAGGATACTTGGGAAATACATCATCTTCTGGCAGCTTTGTAAATTGGGTATCCTTGTCAAATACAATCTTGTTTGGATACCTTGACAAAGAATAACCATAAGCACCCTCATAGCGTGGTACATAGAGTGGTACTTCAGAGCCACGGAGTGGCTTGTATTTGAAGTTGGCAATCTTATAAAGACGCCCGACCTCAAGTCGAACTTGTACATAATTTTCCATGCCTTTTCGGAAAAATGCAGCTATTTTATGCCTCTACAAAAATAAATAAAACCAAAATATTACATTTTATTTTATAGTTATTTTTATTTTTATTGTTGTCTATATATGACTATATAGGAAAATAATTTCTTCACGAATGATGCGATTTTAAATTAAATTCGTACCGAACTGTCAAGGAGAATAAACACTTGTCTTTTAGCCAGGTCGTGCTTGTTGCGCTGTAAATTCAACTCCAGTTTGACACGGACCTTCATCAGTGTCCATGATACGTAGTACGAATTTAACTCATTGAAATTGTTCACTGTCTGTTTATCCATCTTCTCTACAGTGTTTCATTCATAAGTAGTAAGTATAAGTATAGATATATATATAGATATAGATATAGATATAGATAGATATATAAATAAGCACCTCATTGTAAATATTAAATATATATATAAATATAAAAGTTGAATAGTTGAATTGGAATATTTAAAATTTCAAGAAAAAAAAACTTTCTAAAGAGAAAATATATAACATATTACGATTTCTAGTTTAGAACTAATTTCCAATTTTATTAGAAATGACATAATTAGAATAAGGAATTGGCGCTGAACTGAGTTTGAAGAGGACAAGTCATTTTACTTTTTTTATTTGCTGGCCGAATCTTTAAATTGACAATTTCGATCGCTATTTATGATGAGGTTAGATTCGTCGTACTCGTGAGGGTAAGGAGAGCATCATGGTGGTCTTTGTTGAGGTCGCGACTCCTTTGTTTGGCCAGCAAATTAAAAGATAGGTTTTAACAGTTTTAGGTTTTTATTCTATTTAATCCCTAATTTTTCTAATTTATAATTGCAGTCGAGAGGAGACACCGTAGTCCAACAGGGCTTGCTCCTTGGAGTTTTGACGCCAAGTAGAGCACAATGGTGTAGCTGGCTTGTGTTGTGTCGACCTAATTGGTATTTTATCTCCTTCTCTCTATATGACTCAATGGTGTAGATGTCAGACTCATGTTTGTGAGACTAAAAGTTGCTTAGTTTTATTAGATATAATTTGGTATTTGTATGGGTATTTGTATGGTGTAGATGTCAGACTCACTATCTGATCATGAACAAATCCAAACATAGTCAGAAAGTAACCTCTTTGCATCTGGGTTAAATTGCATAAAAATTGAAGCATTTATTTCCCCCTTTCTGTCTTATTTGTAAGCAATGAGTAGAAACAAAAAAAAAAGTGTACCAGTTAGCAATGGGACAGAAGTTCCTATTTGTCTGGAAGCAATACTTGAGCAGTTGAGATCCTTTTTCTAAAGCAGTAATTGCCTACACATAATTGTGTACGTTGAGAGAAATAGAAAGAATGTGATATATATCAATTTAATATTTCCTATCCATCACCATAGCTATTCTTTTAATTGCTTTTAGTATTTTAGTAAGTACAAATCATTTCTGAAAATCCCATTTTCTTCCGAACTTGCTACATTGTGAATTAATTTTCAAATCCAGATCATATTTATTCTGTACAAACCCTGAAACTACAAATCTAGGATTTCCAAACCCTGAAACTACTTAATCTGAAGGCAACCCAAAAAATTGAAGCAATTTTTCCCCTTTCTGTCTTATTCATAAGCAATGAGTAGAAACAAAAAAAAAGTGTACCAGTTAGCAATGGGACAGAAGATCCTATTTGTCCACAAGCAACTCGAATCGAATTGCACCTGAAAATATTACAAGCAATTCTATTCAGTTTAATATAGTTGCTTATAGGAAGTATCATAAATAAACAAATCTGGTAAGGTTACACAATTGAACTTACAAGTGGCAGCCTAAATGGACAATTGAACTTCCAATAATCTATTATGTTTCTCAATTTCAGTGAAGGAAGAAGGCAATTCCGTTGTCAAATCAAATTACAGCAATTTCAAGGGTGGGGACTCTTACTACTCGAATCAGAATATAGCCATTTTTTTTTACTAATTACTGAGAATTATTAGAACAGATACATAAATTTCTTAGATTATGTGACTCAACAAGGCATAAGAATCTTTCCAGTCCTAGACATTAATTGATGATCAGATTAAAAAAAGTAAATAAAGGTCCATATCAGCAGCCTCTATTCTGATGGCAACATAACATCAACTAATTGAATTTAATGGTTTAATTGAATAACAGATTGGTTTGGAATCTATCAGAAATATCTGTCATGTAAACAGCGTGGAATTGATAAATTGGACGGCAATCCATTATTCCCGATGGCTCAATGTAAAGCTTGTATCTATTCCCTTGCAATATTTCACTGGCTAATTTAATTTGTGGTGGACATGTACATCATTACGCTTTGCTGCACTTATCGACATGTACATCAATTTAATTTAAGAGACATAGAAATAGAAATAGAAACAGAAACAAAAGAAAAAATACCAGTATGTTGAGCGAAATATGTTGCTGTGCGTGAGTTTGCTGTGCGAATGCATGCAAAGTGCAAAGAGATAAAAATATATTTGGGATGCTAATGATTCTATACGTGGAGAGAGAAATAGAAAGTAGAAAGAATGTCATATAAGTTAAATTGGGTGCTAAATGGGCAAGATAATTTAAAGGAAATGTTATGTATAGATAATACAGAATTGGAAATCTGGAGAGGTTGGAACCAAACGACATTTAGCTAAAGAAAAAAGGAAATAAAACCTAAGAAAGATTAAATTAGATTTCCTATATATATATATATATCTATAAATGATACCAACCTATAATTCAATTGACAGAATGATATCAAACAGAATGAGTTGGAAATCACATTTGATATCCATCACCATACTAATTTCTTTTAATTGCTTTTGGTCAATTTTATTTTATAATAGTATAAGTAATAATCATTTCTGAAAATCCACTTTTCTTCTGTTAATACCTTGTGAATTAATGTTCAAATCCAGATCATATCCATTCTGTAACGTGAGAACCAATGTGCTTTTAACGTGTATAAAGATATTGTTGTGGTCTGTTGCGCAATTTGGGGATGGTTATATTCTATATCTATATACATATAATATATATTGAGATACACTGAATCAATCAACACTGAATCAATCAACCTTCCATAAAAAACGATCGTATAATCTTGACAAGTGTTTTAATTTTATTATTATACAACATTAAAGAATGATACTTAATTTTGTCAAATTGTTACATAATTGAATGCATATAATCTTGACAATATTGACAATAGTAATAGTAACTGGGTATATTATAATGAATACTGTCCTTCGTCCATTTACTCACTCATTGAGCATACACACCTTGATTTACAAAATGATTGGATTATTTTTTTTTTGTCCTTTTAAAAAAAAACAAAATGACAAAGCGAGTTCAGCTAGTCTGTTCGTTCATCGTTCATGTTTAATAGTCGAATGCTTTAATTTCAAATGGATTTTGTTTTTTTTAAATATAAAATGAAACGAATTCATATGGACTATTTATTTCTTTTTTTTTAAAAAAAATGACAAAGTAAGTTCAGCTAGTCTGTTCGTTCATGTTTAATAGTCGAACGCTTTAATTTCTACTTGGATTTTGTTTTTTCTTTTTTTTTAAAACAAAAAATGAAAAGAATTCATATGGACTGCTCATTTTTTAAAAAAAAACAAAATGACAAAGCGAGTTCAGCTAGTCTGTACGTTCACGCTTAATAGTCGAATGCTTTAATATCAAATGTATTTTGTTTTTTCTTTTATTTAAATAATAATAATGAAAAGAATTCATATGGATTATTTTTTTCTTTTTAAATTTAAAAAAAAAACAAAATGACAAAGCGAGTTCAGCGAGTCTGTTCGTTCATGCTTAATATTCGAATGCTTTTAATTTCAAATGTATTCTGTTTTTCTTTTTTTTTAAATAAAAAATGAAAAGAATTCATACGGACTATGTTTTTCTTTTTAAAAAAAACAAAATGAAAAAGCGAGTTCAGCTTGTCTGTTCGTTCACGTTTAATAGTTGACTGATTTAATTTCAACTTGGATTTTGTTTTTCCTTTTTTAAATAAAAAATGAAAAGAATTCATATGGACTGCTCATTTTTTAAATTAAAAACAAAATGACAAAGCGAGTTCAGCTAGTCTGTTCGTTCATGTTTAATAGTCGAATGCTTTAATTTCAAATGAATTTTATTTTTTCTTTTATTTAAATAAAAATAAAAAGAATTCATATGGATTATTTTTTTTCTTTTTAAATTTAAAAAAAAAACAAAATGACAAAGCGAGTTCAGCTAGTCTGTTCGTTCATGTTTAATAGTCGAATGCTTTAATTTCAAATGAATTCTGTTTTTCTTTTTTTTTTAAATAAAAAATGAAAAGAATTCATAGGGACTATTTTTTTCTTTTTAAAAAAAACAAAATGAAAAAGCGAGTTCAGCTTGTCTGTTCGTTCACGTTTAATAGTTGACTGATTTAATTTCAACTTGGATTTTGTTTTTCCTTTTTTAAATAAAAAATGAAAAGAATTCATATGGACTGCTCATTTTTTAAATTAAAAACAAAATGACAAAGCGAGTTCAGCTAGTCTGTTCGTTCATGTTTAATAGTCGAATGCTTTAATTTCAAATGAATTTTATTTTTTCTTTTATTTAAATAATAATGAAAAGAATTCATATGGATTATTTTTTTCTTTTTAAATTTAAAAAAAAAACAAAATGACAAAGCGAGTTCAGCGAGTCTGTTCGTTCATGCTTAATATTCGAATGCTTTTAATTTCAAATGTATTATGTTTTTCTTTTTTTTTTAAATAAAAAATGAAAAGAATTAATATGGACTGCTCATTTTTTTAAAAAAAAACAAAATGAAAAAGCGAGTTCAGCTAGTCTGTTCGTTCATGTTTAAAAGTCGAATGCTTTAATTTCAAATGAATTTTGTTTTTTCTTTTATTTAAATAAAAATGAAAAGAATTCATATGGATTATTTTTTTATTTTCTTTTTAAAAAAAGAACAAAATGACAAAGCGAGTTCAGCTAGTCTGTTCGTTCATGTTTAAATATCGAATGCTTTAATTTCAAATGTATTTTGATTTTTCTTTTTTTGTTTAAATAAAAAATTAAAAGAATTCATAAGGACTATTTTTTTCTTTTTAAAAAAAACAAAATGAAAAAGCGAGTTCAGCTTGTCTGTTCGTTCATGTTTAAATATCGAATGCTTTAATTTCAAATGGATTTTGTTTATTCTTTTTTTAAATAAAAAATGAAAAGAATTAATATGGACTGCTCATTTTTTAAAAAAAAAACAAAATGAAAAAGCGAGTTCAGCTAGTCTGTTCGTTCATGTTTAAAAGTCGAATGCTTTAATTTCAAATGAATTTTGTTTTTTCTTTTATTTAAACAAAAATGAAAAGAATTCATTTGGATTATTTTTTTCTTTTTAAATTTAAAAAAAAACAACATGACAAAGCGAGTTCAGCTAGTCTGTTCGTTCATGTTTAATAGTCGAATGCTTTAATTTCAAATGTATTTTGATTTTTTTTTGTTTAAATAAAAAATGAAAAGAATTCATAAGGACTATTTTTTTCCTTTTTAAAAAAAACAAAATGAAAAAGCGAGTTCAGCTTGTCTGTTCGTTCATGTTTAATAGTCGAATGCTTTAATTTCAAATGAATTTTATTTTTTCTTTTATTTAAATAAAAATGAAAAGAATTCATATGGATTATTTTTTTCCCTTTTAAAAAAAATAAAATGACAGAGCTAGTTCAGTTAGTCTGTTCGTTCATGTTTAAAAGTCGAATGCTTTAATTTCAAATGGATTTTGTTTTGTCTTTTTTTTAAATAAAATAAAAAATGAAAATAATTCATATGTACTATTAATTAATATTGAGTTTTGAAATCATTTTGGAATTTTACAAAATACAAAATTTATTTAATATCATTAATTTTAAGAAAATTGAAAATACTTCAAAAATAGAAAAATCTAATAATTTGACAGATTTATATATCAAAATATATCAGTAAATTTGGTTTATTTCGATTTTTAGAAATTTATGGTTATTTTATTTGAATTTTTATGAGTTTCCTACTATTTTTAATGAATTTTCAAAATTTCTGCATATATGTAAATTTCTGATTGGTTCTGGTCAACCTAAGAGGCTGAGATGGCGCTGACTGGGCTTGCTGTTGTGGCAAGGAGCTTGGCGCTGGTTTTTGTTTGAGAGGATGGAATTTTGCAGCCGGGTCCCTTGTTTTTTTTTTATTTTTGTCCGACTCCCCTCCCTACTCGATTCCGACGATCCAGGCGGCCATTGACGACAGGGATTCACTTGCTATACTCGTGAGGTAGAGGAGAACTCAGCGGTGGCCTCCGTTCATCTCGCGTCGCCCTCGTTTGATGGGAAGACCATGAATTTGTCGTGGCAGTGTATAGTTTTGTATTCACTTTGGTCCCTACTTTCTTTAATTTAAATTTTACGGCGAACGAAGCCACCGGATTTGATGAGATTGAGTCAGTTAGGATCGTGGGAACGGGGAGAGCACGAAGATGTGTTTATCTTGTGTTGCGTCGACCCAATTTGGTGGGTGAGCCATTGACCTGGTACGACAGAGATGGGGACTTGGTACCGGAAAAAGACTTTGAAATGTTAGGTCCTTAATACCCAACGTTGAGGAATTACATTCAATATTATGCAATGGTTTAAGTACATGCATGATAATGATACCTCATGGCTTTCCTATACCAATTTCTACTCATTTTTTTAGAATATAATTGGTGTCAAGAATATCTAATCTATCTGTTGCTTCCCAATTGAATGTTCAATTATGATCAAATTTGATCTTTGATGTTTTGACACAAGACAAGAGGTCACAGTTGTATCTGTGGACCTAAATATGAAACATAAAAACTTTGCAATTGTAATATCACATCAGATCAAAGTGAAGTTCATCTTTACCATTGTATATTCTCTCTAGTCCAAAATAAGTCAAATAATATCACATTAGAACGTAAAAATTCAAGCTTCCATATATTATAATATTCTAATAAAAATTAAAATTAAAACATAGAGAAAAACACATTTTTCATCCAAAGTTGACACTAATCTCTAATACTCTCCATTTGATTGCATGTGCTTTTCACCTGTTCTCCATTTGATTGCATGTGCTTTTCTGCTTGTTGGGCCCAGTAAGCTTCTTCTTCCTCGAGCCACTCTAGTTCTTCAAAATCTAAATTACAATAAGAAGTTATGCATTTTTTTTAACTATCAAGAATATCATATCAAATAATTAAAGTAACATATATAGAAATTAACATAGGAATAGAGAAATAACATCTAACCTCTACTGTGCAATTCCTCTCTAAGATCTTCGTGAAGGCTCCTCTCCAATTCTAGCAATTGGTCAATACTCTATGTTGCATACCCAATAGTTGACTCCATTTTATCCTGGCAAACCAGATCAGGACTGTATTGCATGTGCTTTTCTGCTTCTTGGGCCCAGTAAGCATCTTCTTCCTCGAGCCACTCTAGTTCTTCAAAATCAAAATTACAATAAGAAGTTATATATTTTTTAACTATCAAGAATATCATATCAAATAATTAAAGTAACATATACCAATTAACATAGGAATAGAGAAATAAGATCTAACCTCTCCTGCGGCTCTCCAATTCCAGATCTTCGTAAAGGCGCCTCTCCAATTCCAGATCTTCGTAAAGGCGCCTCTCCAATTCCAGATCTTTCTCTATGCTCTCTGTTGCATGCCCAATAGTTGACTCCATTTTATCCTGGAGCCTGTCCATTTTATCCTGCGCAACAGTTGCTAGTATAATATAAATATAAAAAGGATAAAGGAGGATAAACATAAAATAGTGTACCAGTAAGCAATGGGATAGAAAAGAATTGGAATCGAAAATTGCTGCTACTTGCTTGTTGAGTCCAGTAAGCAATGGAATATATAGAAATAGAAATAGAAATATAGAAATAGAAATTAGAAATAGAAAAATAGTGTACCAGTTGCTGTTACTTGTTGGCTCTTGTGCGAAAATTGAAAATTGATTGATTGTGTATAAAAAAAAAATTGGGATCGAATCAGAAATTACAGTGAAGGAAGAAGGCAATTCCGTTGTCAAATCAAATTACAACAATTTCAAGGGTGGGGACTCTTACTACTCGAATCAGAAATTTCAGCAGCCTCTATTCTGATGGCAACATAACATCAACTAATTGAATTTAATGGTTTAATTGAATAATAGATTGGTTTGGAATCTATCAGAAATATCTGTCATGTAAACAGCGTGGAATTGATAAATTGGACGGCAATCCATTATTCCCGATGGCTCAATGTAAAGCTTGTATCTATTCCCTTGCAATATTTCACTGGCTAATTTAATTTGTGGTGGACATGTACATCATTACGCTTTGCTGCACTTATCGACATGTACATCAATTTAATTTAAGAGACATAGAAATAGAAATAGAAACAGAAACAAAAGAAAAAATACCAGTATGCTGTGCGTGAGTTTGCTGTGCGAATGCATGCAAAGTGCAAAGAGATAAAAATATATTTGGGATGCTAATGATTCTATACGTGGAGAGAGAAATAGAAAGTAGAAAGAATGTCATATAAGTTAAATTGGGTGCTAAATGGGCAAGATAATTTAAAGGAAATGTTATGTATAGATAATACAGAATTGGAAATCTGGGCAAGATAACTTTTTATCAGAAAGAATTATCAATGATATAATTCCTATTCAATTTTATCCAATGATATAAGTGGGACTTAGATTATATGGAAAGAATTATTCAATAAAATAGCAGAATCATGATTTGTGCGCATATTATTGAATAAAAACTTTTCAATAACAGATCGTTTTTTGTATCCAATCGAATTATCAATGATATAAATTTGGATTTTAAATTGGATAGCCATATTTGGTTTATCAGGCCATATTTGGATAGCCATATATATTGAGATACACTGAATAGTTTTGCTAGAGATATATATCCAAATACATCTTTAGTGCATCAACTTGTGGTTCAAACAATCTGAAATTTAATAGTCAATACATATTCAACCAGTTTATCGATTTCACAATCTTATTCACACTTTTTAGTGGGACATGTCAGGACTATACCAGAAACAAATAATACCAATTCCATGCTTCCTATTTCACAATCGTATTCACACTGGTGACTTTTGATCTGTTCACAATCGTATTCATTAAAACCCTTCTGGTACAACTTTTTGTCTCCAGGGCCCTGTACCATTCTGGTACGACGTTTGTCTCCAGGAACTTTTGTGTTAAACTGCATCATTAAAACTGAAAATAGATTCTTCAAAACAGTTTAAAACCTGCATCCATCATTCAATAGTCATGTCCAGGTCATCCTCCAGTACTATACCTCTTACAGTTTGTTGTGTCAAGTCTCATTGCTTGGTTAGCAATGAAGTAGAATTGCACATCATTTTGCACATTTTACTAATAAATAAATTATAATTGAAGGACTGTTCGGTAAAAGCAAAGTTTACTTGACTGCATTTTGATCAAAATAAATAAATCGCATAATCAATGACAGAAAATGAGCACAAACACACAGCCAAATGGCAGAAATATTTATTTAACCTTATTGTTGATGATCAACCTATTCAATCGAAAAAAACTGATATATAGCATTAGCTTAGCTGTAAAACTGTCTTTCACAGCACCTAAATATAAATATTTATATTTAAATATCTAAATGAATCCCTAGTACAATCTAAGCCAACTTTAATTGGCAACCCTCGAGTCATCCCTGCGCTTCTTGTAATGTAGGTCATACATGGCTCGACGGAGACACTCAGTCTCGTTCTTTATTTTCAGGGATGGATTCATCTTGATAGCTTCAATCTCTTGTCTAATATTGCAGACAATAAACTGAAAGCCAGGATGAGCAAGTTCCACCACTTTGTCTATCAATTTTTCAAGACTACTCAATTTACGATAGGGCCACACAAGTATTCCTAACTCTCTGCACCTGAGCTTCAGTGTCGATTTGGATACTGCCAAGCTTTTTGATGCCGCAGCCATAGGCATGTGGAACTTTCCTGACAAGTGTTCGAATGTGATAGTGTGCCTCTTTGATCTATAATACATGGGAAAAAAATTATAAAAACATCAAGTAATTAAATGTCCAATAATAAACAATATATTTCTTTAGCAATTACATCATTCTTATTTTACTTCCAGTTTACTTTAGCAATTACATCATTCTTATACCCCTTATTTTGTTTATTCTTTTAAGTGGTACCAATGAATTATTTATAAGTAGAGCAGTTATGAGAGTATCTGTACAGGAATCTGGTATTGAGATGCAAGTATTTTGGTAAAACCGAGAATACCCCTTATTACATTTTTCTATTTGTTTATTCGTTTAAGTACACTCCACCTCCCCAATAAAATTCTTACCTAGACACTCTAATCGCATAGGTGCGCTTCTTGTTCATCAATACAGGAGCCATATCAATAAAAGCCTGCACATCAAATCACGTTATCATGTATTACTATTCAATTTGTGATGAAAATAAAGGGAAAAAGGGTTGAGTATCATAATAAAGAGCTTTAAAACAAACAATACCAACAATTCTACGATACAACATTGTAAATCAGGATAGCACTATCTTAAGAACTCCCAATTGTGCCCACTGTACCAGAATATCTTAGGTATATTGTTTCTCTTGACCACCCTTCTCCCTAAAATGGCCTCTGGTAATGCACGAATCTTACCATCTCTTTCATCAATTGGCAGTGTGGACAGCACCATCTGACCTTTACCAATGTGTCCCAACTCAAAAATTGATTCCCAATTTTAGCAAAAGTATGTATAAATTAGATTGCATAGACAGATTCTTTTCTAAACAACATTGGCTGCATTATGCTAGTTTCAATAGAAGACCTTATTGACTGCACAATTTCGAAAATTGTAGGCATGTAAAAGGCACGAATTAAACATTACTTATTGCTAGTTGCATTTCATAAAATGTTTATACCAAATAAAAGGATAAGTGCATGCGTGCCAGTAAATGACCTTATTTTATATACACTGCCATGATTTTATATACACTGCCATGACAATTGACCAAAAAATCAAATCAGGAATTCAAGCATTACCTTTATGATCCTCTTTCAACTTCTAGCACTTGCAAAATCTACAAATAGAAAAAAGAGTTATGAACATTAGCAATTTCAACAGACCTAAATATGCGACGGTATGATAGTAGTACCATGAATTGCTGGATAACAATGAATTGGTAGTACCATAAATAAAGATACCCGTAAGAAACTAAACAGAGAAAAGGAGATATTTGATGGTACCAAATTCATCAACAACCAACAAAAAAAAAAAAGAAATTAACAGATCTAGGGTTTTGCTCACCTGTTGGATTCAATAGAACAGTGCATCTCAAGCAACCCTTTTCGCTGGTTTAAATAGGTTAAACGAAAATCCATCTGAGCGGTAAAACGAAAATCAGTTTCCATGTTTTGGTTTGTAGAGAGCGGCAAAATGAAAATTTGAAACTGATTGCAAAAAGGAAATTTTGAATTTTGGGTGAAGAGAGTAAACCCTAGCCGTAATAGAAGGGGACGAAGGATATTGCTCGGGAAATTTTGTAATCAAAAGTGAGAATGAGGATATTGCTCGGGAAAAAAAGGGGAGATCGCTTTCCTTTTTTTTTCTTTCTGTTTTCAGAATTTATTGTTAACTTGCGATCGGAATAGAAAGGGACGGAGGCGAAAAACATTAAACAGCAAAAAAAAAAAAAAATGAACGGAGACAGAGATTCGAACTCCAGCGCTGTGGGTTATCGAGCGAGCGCGACTCCGCTCCGGGCAGATGTTAACATTTGAGTATTTGACTAAGCGAAAGGTCTAAACCTTTCATCTCATTGATAAATCTACACCACTGATCTGATCAAATCGTAAAAATGGACGGTTCATATTGCATTGGGTAAACATTTGTTTGCTCCTTTCGGTTCAAATTTTGGATAGACCTTTCAACTGGTGCTTTTATAAGTAGTAAAGATTTGCAGAAAAGAAAATCAAAGTCCATCTTTTACGGGGTCTTCTTTTTTTTTCTTGGACACTTTTACAAGGCCGTGTAAGGAAAAAGGAACAAGGGCTTTTTTTTTTTTTCCCTTTTATTGGACACTTTTAAAACCTTGTGTGGAAAGAGAACTAACCATAACATGGTGGGTTGGCAATTATTGCATCAGCCTTGAAAGAAATTCCTGAATCCATATCCGGCTCTTTACATGCAGGGAGTAAAGAAAATACTATCTCCTTGATTTGTTTTCTTTGTATTGAAATTTCAGAAGGATTCGATGGCAAAAATCCTTTATTCTTCACCATATCTGTTCGCCAAAGAAGTTAAACATCATAAGAAAAGAAAGGAATATGAAATAAATCATAGGTAAATGTAAAACAAATAAATTAATCATAATTATAAAAGGACTGCAATATATTGTATCAAATACAAGAAGCACTGCAACATAGGTACATACAAAAATTTTGAATTTCATTATATTCCTATTTTACAGGTCACCTGCCAATGGAGTTTAATAAAGAAGTAAATTTGGAAAGTTGGCATACATTCAGCTAGGATTTTGGGGTCTCCACCAAGATGATAGAACTCCAAGCCAGCAGTCAACACAAACTCCTTAAAGTTAGCATGAGTTGCAAGTCTGACACGATGTCCATAATCCTAAAACATATGTTTTGCACTGTGTGAGACCAAGCACACATCAAAACCCAAGTACCAGTCACTATATATAGTGTTATCAAGGAATCCCATACAATATTCTGGTAAAATTACAATGCAAGACTAAGAGCCATTACTTAAATCCCTACTAAAAAAGGACATATGAATGATACAGAAGTAACAGAACAGATATGAATCTGTAACAAAAATTCAACAATTCTTACCTGTAAACGCTTGCCAATAGCAACAAAGGGCTGAACGTCCCCTCTTGTACCAACAATTAGTATAACTATATTCATTGGTGGTCTGAATTGTATATCAATGCCATCGAGCTCCTCTTCCTCGGCTTTTTCTACATATATATCTGTAGGCCCAAAGTCAAGAGATGGAGATGCAGGTACAGGCTCGATGCTGGTTGGAACTTCAACAACTACAGTTCCATCATTATTCACTTTCGCTATGCGATTCAGCAATCTTCGGTTCAACAGTTTTAACTAAACAAGACAAATTGTAAGAAAATAATGGTCTGAAGAGACACGATGAGAGGAATAAAAAATATATATACACACCTTTTCTTTTACTGAAACCTTCTCATCCAGAAGCTTTATTGCAGGGTCAACCTGTGGGGCCCTCCTACATCTATAGGACTGAGATGTAGACCCCACAGACAATTCACCGGTTTTAATACCTTCGACACCTTCTTGCATGTTGCTTCCACTGTGAGGGTCTCTGTCAATAATTACTGGAAATTGCAATTCAGAATTCAACCAAAGAACAAAATGCTTTAACAACAAATGCTGTCACAGTGTCGAACTACATAGAAATTATTGGGCTCCCAGTCATTTTAACCCACATTCCTTGGATAGGTTCTATTTGGTTGATTTAGTAGAGAGAGTCATATTAGTATATCAATTAAGTTCAAGGTCTATTTTGCAAAAGGATGTATATATTTCACTATTCTATGAATAACTGCAGTGTAAATAGAGCTAATTGAGCTGCTTGATGTGTTATCCTATCTCTGTCATGGTCCAAAGGTTAGAGATGCTCGCTTCTAAGCTCAATCCAGTTCATTAGAGAGATAGTAGGTACAAATGTACCTCTGTCAGCTTCACATTGTTGTTGTCGGCTGCCCAAATTGGCTTTCGCCAGTCCATTTATTGCAGCCTCTTTGATTTGCTTCATCAATGTTTTTTTTTTTTTATTTGTTCATCTTGTATTCGTATTACATAAAAAAGATTGAAACTTGGTGTTTGATAATTTTCAAAATTAAAGACCTTGCTTGTGTTTTGAAATTAGTCCATTCATTAGAGATCCCGTGTTTTGCTTGTGTTTTGAATTTATTCTTAAATCAAAATGCTGTCAGTTTGTGCCCATTCGAGTAAATTTAGATGCTTGTCTATCTCCTACATGCAAGGTGCTTTTAATTTTTCATAAGTGAACTAATTTTTGGTTACAAGGGCATAACAATTGCAATGTGATAATGCCAAAATGAACTTTTTGGTCCACCGACATGGTGCAAATAGAATGGTATTTTTTATGTGATTGAGAGAAAAAGAGAGATATCTCATCAGAAAAAAGAATTTTGGTTTCTGTTTTCAACAATATGCGAGAATGAGTGAATTAAAAGAAGAAGAAGTGATGGTTCGTCAAAGGTTTTAACCATCACTTTGTTGTGGTGTGACCTGAGGCTTTTTCCAGGTCTCAAGGTTTATTTTCTCGGTCAGGATCACCTTGTTAAAGAAAAAAAATACTTTGTACCTTTGTCTTATTTGCATATAGATGCATTCGAAATGATGCACACAAGGTGATTGGTGAAATGTTTCAATGGCATTTGTTTGTATTTATCAGGTTCATAACAAATTTTTTTAGCGCCAATGGTTAATCCTTGTTCTATACTTGTGATTAAAGTCATGTTTCGTTGATCTGTGTATGGTAGCAATGAAAAGCAATATATGCTATGATGTAATGAAAAGAGACGCATGGTCACAATTCGATTATTTTTTATATTTTGTCTAGCTAAGAACCTTCATATGTTGCTGATCATGTGAAGATGAGAGCATGTGTCCATTGCCAAAGTGATGGTTAACTGCACATGGCATGGTTTTTACGGAAGTTGTTCAACATATGTAAACCCCAATGAACGAGCTGCATGGTCCTGCCTGAAATATGCTCTCTGATTGAGGTGAAATAAAGAGAGCAAGCATGTTAGCATTTCTCTCTGTTTTAAACCAACACTCCAGAGAGGAAGTTAAGATACGAGAACGAGAAGTAGAAGCAACAATTCATAGGATACTTACACCCTGTACTGTGGTACAACCGAGTACAGGTCATGAATCCTGCTATCTCTTCTTGGTACCGCTCGTCTTTCTTCATCCACCAGTATGGGTGGTACACTAATGATGACCTATTCATGATTGAGACTGTACAGGAAGACATGTTTGATTGTTGCAGGCAGCAGCAACGAGCAGGCAGCTTACTGTAGCAAATGGGGACGGTGGGATGACTCCTTTGTATGTGTAGTACAGATATGACAGAATTGGCCAGCCAGGGTCCTTTGTTAAACAAAATCGTATACTATGTCCCTTTCTTGTACATGTATTATGATGTATTTGATATGATGCACATAAAGTGTTTGATAAAATATTTCAATAATAATTTTTGTATGTATCAGGTTTCTACCAGAAATTATACTCAAAGAAGGAACAAAATTTTATACACTAGCAGAAGGGTAGGGTATTTCATGCGTATGCTCTACCTGGCTACCCAAAAAGTGCTAAAATATCAGAAAACTACTGAAACATAATAATATGAAATATAGCATTATAAATTTATAATGCATAGAAAAGGTAAATAGTAGAATTCTTTAATCTTAGCCTCTTACTTTCCTTTATTACTTAAAAAGGAGCGCACATTTCCCTCAATTTTTATCTCTATACAAATTTCCAAGAGAAGGGCGAGGGATACATCTATTCCATTGCTTATTTAGGATATTGAAGCTTAATTAGATAATTCTGGTAAATTTGTTAGAGATTAGTGCTATTTTTATGTTTTATAGGGTAATACGCAGAATTATTTCCTAGAATTTATCTTTCCAATTTTCCATCAAGGCCTCTAAAATTATGAATTCTGATTTCTAAGGAACATTTGGAAAGGAGATTGCATAAAAGAAAAACAAAGACAGAAAAAACCCAGAGAAAATAGAAACAAACCAGAAGGAACTGAGGTAGAACCGTCGCTGTCGCTTTCTTTCATGTGTGGCCGGTTCTCTGCCATGGTTGTTTCCTGCGAGAGAGAGATAGAGAGAGAAAGAAGCTACTTATGCAAAGGTGGTGTGGTCCTGTGGATGCCTAACCTGATACCTTCTCCACTAGGCAAGGCAACTACGAATACTCCTCTAAGAAATAAAGGAAGTCGAGAAAGGAAAAGAAAGACAACGCTTTAGTAAGTATGGTGCTCGAGACACGTGGCATCCTTGAGATGCACCAGCAAACACGTCTGTAATCTGAAAAGAGGAAAAGGAGAAGCAGAGAGAATGAAAGGAAAAGAACAAGGAAAAAGAGAGAGCAATAGGGATTGATCCTTCCGGGGGAAGAGATTGTCGGATTCGGATTCTCAGCTGTGGACTGCGGATCACTCTTTGAGCCCTTTCTCCATTGCAAAGCCCAATATTCTCTAATGGAGAATTTTGGGTCTTATCTGATGTATAGTCAGGGTGTTGGGCTTGAGACAATTTTTTGTTGACAAATTTCTCACCGAAATGATAAGTGTCATCTCTAATTTTGCCATCCCTGCCATAGCTAAATACAAAATGAACACATAAAACAGATAAGATAAACATATAAACTATCAAAATGAACACTTACAAATAAGTGTTGTCATCTCTTGTTCAGAATTTTATATGCACATTCAACTTATTTTTATTGAACTTATCTGTTTGTATGTGTTCACTTTAATCACTATATATGTTCACCTTGTTTATTTTAAGTATTCATATTATGTTTAGCGATGGTAGAAATGGCAAAACTGCAGATTGCGGTAATCAATTTCTAATTTCTCATGTTTTCGTAGGGCTGCTGACTTTTTTTTCTCATTTTTCCGAATTTTGTTTACATTTTCCACAAAAGTTTTTCTGAAATTTGTGTGCCAATGAATCTATGGAAGAATCTGTAACGGAAAATTAACATACAAACGGTCATGCAGCAATCTTTTTTACTTTTAGTTTGCTCTACAAAAGATTTTTTTTTTTTTTTTTGAAGGCTAAAGTCCAATGTATTGGACAAAAAAGGAATCCTACCAATACACTAGTTCTTAAATTGTGGAGTTTCAAATGACTAATTCAAATCATTCAATGTGGTTTTCATATTAAAAAAAATCTAGTACGAAATACACTTGTATATTTTTTATATAATTATTTACTATTTTTTTATTTTAAAAAATTGTCCATCTAAAAAACTATGAACCGTTTAAAATAAAAAATAATTATGCATTAGGATATCATATTTTCACCGACAATCGTACTCGGTTTGTCACATCCATTAGGTGTGTATATTGTAGTTAAAGTAATTATTTTATTTTTTTCAAGATAAGATGGCGTCAAACTTTTCAATTTTTTTCAAAATTAAATGTCAGAAAATACCAAGCTGGATTTCAAACTCATGACCTTCAATAAAAGTGCATTGCGTTGTTGCTCCTTGCTACATACCAAAAGCTGGTTCTCTAGTATTTTATTTTTATATGGGTTTAAATCGTCAAGGTTGGATATTATCCATTTCTAATTCTCTATTGGGTTATAAACAAATTCATTTTATTTGAGGTTGAAGTATTTTAATAAATCCAAATTAGATTTGGATTCCTTCTCAATAAAATATCTCAGTCATCAGAACTTGAGAGTCGTTTTATTCTACATTATTACAACATAATGCATCCAAAACCAAAAGGAACACCCATAGCATTTTAGGAGATTTCTGAGAATAGTATGTTGTTGAACAATTACAAAGATTTCAATGATATCTTCCAAAGTGGGATTATTTTCACTTCTGAGATCGGATCCAAGGAATATTATTAGTTCACACCGACATGAGGAATGAATGAAGGGACAAACGCAATGTTAGGTGCTTGCGAATAAGTTAGCGCCTCACAAGATGCGGTTGGATGTATCTATGATAGAAGCTAAGATTATAAGCTCAACACATTACTGAACCAGCTCATATCACATGCCCCATTCTATTTTGCTTCATTTGGGGCCGAGTGGGCCAAGAATATGGTGTCATAACATTTAATTCTACTGGCACAGAATTGAATTATATGGCAAGGGATGAGAGAGTGGTACGGTTGTACTGGTTTTTATGTTCTTTGATGATGTAAGAAGTAAGATCTCCTACCAATAATGCCTAAAAAAATAAAAGGAACACTAATACCACTACCAGTAATAGCAATAGTAATATGGTGAAGGGTCCTGGTCTTACAGGATTGTCAAGTACGAATCTGACTCCTCTCGATCTTTCTACTCAATGTCAACAAATAAACTATGACGTCAAAATCCGAAAATACTCATTCTTTTGACAAAAAAAATAATAATAAGAACTGGGGATTCAGTGACAAATGATGTAATATTTTCAGCTGACGACAATTGATAAATGTCATAGGGAAGACTGATCAGTGAACACTGAACATTATAACGAGGGAAAAAAGGCCTATTATTGGATGCTTGATTTGATCGATTAAAAGTAGTTCAATGTTGTCACTATCAATTATTTCTGAAAAAAAGAAAAGTAGTTCCTGAATACTCTGCAGAAAGCCTAGAATGTAGTAGTTCGTGACTACACTTATCAAAACATGAAAGTAAGAATTACCAAAAGAAATGTTACAAGTTCTTTTTTCTCATTGAAGATTGCTCTCCAAGTATCAATCCCATACAATACAACACATCCAACTAAGAAGGAGAAAGTACAATCATATTATTATTAGACACATAAACCTATAAAACTTTGACACGCTGAAAACACGACTGAGCACAATGGAAAATTTGCGAAAAGAAAATGAAGAAAAAATGTCACAACAAATCAGCAACGCTTCACGCCTGCTCCACGGAAGAATCACCATTTACCGTCGTAAAAGCAGGGGGAGGTTGGTACTGGTGAAATTGAACAACACAAGTGATACAGATTGACCGTGTTAAAAGAAGAAAATAAAACCTATAACACTGTCAAATGGTTTCCTTTTTTTATTTCTTTTTTATCTTTGACTAGCAGGTGGAGCCTCTGCGACACGATAATACACCTGCACTTGAAGTGATGGTACCAACCATGGATGAAGACTTGGCACCGAGGCTGGAGGCTCGAGAATAACTGGCAGAGGCGCCACGACCAGAAGGAGTGAAGTAGGCCCCATTTAGCAGGAGATCTCCCTCAGATCTCCAGTTCCAGCTCTTCCATATGCTTGATGAAGTCTCTACCCTTTTTGTCACCTTTCAAACATACAGGAAGTCATGAGTACCATGTTCCATTTTTCAATTATTTGCTGGGATTGTGTACAATAACAATTAACAATATCCTTAAATACATTGATGAAGTTAATATACCTCTTTTGCAAAGGGATTTGTAGGGGCGAGATACCTATTTCCCTGACTGTTAATGGTGGGATTGGCACTTCCTCCGATAGCATACATCTCCCAGTGGGTGTAATCATTGTTCACCACATGAAAATAACCATGCCGGCATCTGTCAAAGGTGAGGTATATTGCAATTCAGACCACTACAATTAATCCGTTTAAGGTATGATGAAAATATTCACTAGTTTGGCAATTACTTTTTTTTTTTGGTAAATTTTTTACCTCGGCATTCTTTGAATGAGGCCTTCGCCAAAGTGGTTGAAAGCAATTGTCACTTGCATTGCTTTGTCCCTTACATAAGAATCACTATGGCCAAGGAGCATCACCTTCAAAATTGAACCAGTGTAAACACCTCCACTTTTTAAAAAATTGAGTAGTAGTGCAACAATTGCACAAAATGCAAAAGTTACAACTTGCATACCTCATTGTGGTGAGTGAAATAATTGTTTGAGATTGTGATTGCCGTAGATCCCATAATAGCATCAACCAGTCCATCAGCACATTTGGAAAGTGAATTATGATCGACCCATATATGACTCGACCCAAAAATTGAAACAGCATCCCCATCAGCCATGGTCCGCCACCCATAATGGGTTGGGGAGCTCCTAACCATTGCATTACCCGTCGGCTTGCAATCATGTATATGTAATCCGTGAATTATAACATTTGTGATAAACTGAATTGTTATGCAAGCACCATTTGCAATGTGCACATTAGCACCACGTCCATCGATGGTCTTGAAGCTGTTCATGATGAGTTCTTGTTTTAAGGTTATAACCATGTCACGTTTGAAGACAATCCAAAGGGGCTCATCTTGGATGACAGCATGGCGCAGTGTACCGGGCTTCGGGTTGACTGGGTCATCATCACCAGAGTCGGTGACAACATAGAAACGACCATCTCGGCCACCAATGGCATTGCGGCCAAAGCCAATTCCACAGTCGGCAAGGCGCTTGCGGTTCTTGTGCCAGTTGCCATCGCACCGCCAGCAGTCATCTATTGGGTTGCCTGTGCCACAAGAGAGGTATCCCAGGGAGCGTCGTTTTGTGCTGTTATTTATACTCCTGTTAAAACAATGCAAATAGATGTTAGAAAAACGAAGAAATGATTTATTCAAGTTAGGTGCTTCCAGCTGAATTTAGCTAGCATTTGTTCAACCAAAATAACATAGCATCATTAGTTTGGCTAATTACTCAAATAAGTTCTTAAGTAATTACAGTATGAATTGTTTAATTATGATCTGGTAACATTACTATAAGGATCTAAACTTCCTGGCAATAAAAAAAAGAGAATCTATATCATATATATATTTGTCTGAACCAAAATTGAGAACAAGAAATAGAAAAGGAAGATTAGCATGTACAAGGTAAATCTGACAGAAATATATAATCTAAGAATCATTCCATGATTTGAGCATATAACTTTTTTATCCTAAGTATATTTTCTTGCAAAATTAAAGAGACATAAAAATTAATAAGGTTATCTGTTTGTATATGGAAAAGGTGAATTAAAGTTATTTGAAATTATTAACAGATTGTTTGGCAATTCTGTACCGAGTGAATCAGCTGGGCAACTTCCAGCTAAGTTAGATGCACTAATAAATGGGTAGGAATAAGGAAGAGGTAAAAAGAAAAAAACTCCAACCAACATTGAGTAAAGTAAATGCAGATATTGCGGTAGGTAAAAACAGCAGGTTCGATCCTGTGCTAGGCAACCAGATATAGCATAAAATAAAGTCTATGTTTCTGCTGGTGTACAGTTCTACTGTCCAACAGATGAACAGAAGCACCATGTGGGATTTAATGCGGGCACAAGCCTTAGGTGGCGATAGCTATGGTGGTATTCTTGTCTGCCATTTCAATACACCAACTAAGCACACAGCGGGGCCGTTTGGATCCCGATGGAATTTTGGGGAATTTCATCTTCCTACCATAAATTTATTATAAACAATCTAAATTTTTCACAAAATTACACACTTTCCAATAAATTTATTCCTAGGAATTTCAACTTCTCCAAATTCCTCAAATTCCTAAGCGATCCAAACGGCCCCAGCATGAAGTGCACTAAATTATAAGGGTCAAATTTTGCAAAGAGGTAAAAACCTGATATCCTATTTACACAATTTAACAATAAGAAATCAACCGAGTACATTATGTGAAATGTAACTAACATGCAAACACAAAAGCTCAACATTTAATTGATCAACTTCCATCGCCCCAATCAACCAATTATTTTCGGTCATTTTAACTTCTTTTTGCCAAATATGTTTAGTAGTCTTTTTTTAAAAAGCTGGGAGATCAAATTATATTTTTGCAAGGACAATATTGTGATGCTGCAAGGCAAACGGAAAAATTCACAGTAAATCGGAAGACAAAATCAATTATAAACGCAATGGCCCAGTGGCCCGTACAAGCATTTTTGTACAAAAATGATTAAAACCCACTTAAAGTCTGACGGCCATGAATGAAGAAACCACACAATTACTCCAAGCTCATTTAACAGATCTTACAGCCATTAATAACCCTAGTGACTGAGAGGACTATACATTATTCCATGACAGATACATGGTATCCAACGGTAGGAATTCTTTTGGGGGGGCACAAAATTTAAAGAGCGGTGACTGCATAACTGTACAAGTATTTTACTGCACATTTATTCATCATTACTTAAATGAGGGAAAAAGGTTGCAAAATACTTACATATGGACCTCGGAAACTACTGATTCGGGGTCATCAACGGCACCCACCACATCCTGAATCCCACTGTAAATAAAGTAAAAAAGTAGTCAACTTTACCACTAAAAATCAACAATTGATTTTTGTTGTACTAAAAATATTACAATAAATTCTCCTGTAATGAAACAAAAATTATGCAACCTCGGATATTTCCATTTAGAGGAAAATATTTTCACGATGTCCAAAGGTTCAGTTTATTAAAAAATGGCCAATTGACACAAAAGTAAAACATTGTATGCAGAATTGTAAACTTGCAAGGTTATATGTGAAAAATCAACACCAATATCTTCAAAAAGTTATAATTCGAAGCTACGAGATTTGGCGCCTCAACAAAAACTCTTGTATTGGGAGTAGAGATCCCACCCATTTTGCAGGATTGTTGTCCCGCTCGAGGTGGTCGGTTTCTTAAAAAATCAAAATTCCCCACCAAAATAAAATTTCCATTATCGATTTTCCAAGTACACAGAATTATTAATTTATCAAAAAGAAATGGCGCGAGGCGACTCGAGTCGGGAATTAAGGAATCTAAAAAATTTCTCCTGAGAGAGACATTCCTTTTACTCCCCTTTGACTGGTGCAATTGACCAAATTACCCTCCAACAGACTTCCGTTGAGGATTTGTTTTATTCATGCCTTTTTCGTTGATTCGAACGAAAAGACAATGCAAGATTTCATGTAGTTATCTAAAGTAGCACAATTCAGATCCCTCCAATTTAGATCCAAACTGACACAAACTAAGTAAAAATGCGAGTTAATGTAGACACTTTACCTGGTTGCATTCGCCATTGCCAGAGCTTCCTTCAAGTTTCTCCTCGAAATCAACCTGGATCCCTCTCCTCCAACAATTCTTACGAAATCGCAAAAAATATTCACAAATCAGGGAAAACAGAGCAACATTCACAAATACGATTGCACAAGCATCAAAATGTTCACACATTGCGCAAAGGAAATGCACATTACCTCGAAACAGGGAGGTTGTGAACTCCTCCAATCCAGCCGAGACCTCCAGCGAGAAGCACAAGCACAGCAAGCGTCGTCAACGCAACCAAGTGAGCAGCCTCCGACACCGCCATTGGAGCTGGTTTGTCGATCTCCTCCTTCTCGTCTCTCTCGTTGTAGCTCAGATCTAACTATTCGCACTATCTTCTTCGAATAGAGAGAGAGAGAGGGAAAAGGGAAAGAAGAGGAGGAGCGAAAAGAGAAGCAGAGGAAGTGGAGTGAGGAGATAAAAAGAGAGTGTGTCAGGGTCTCAGGGAAGAGCTTTGGGGCTTGCGCCGATTTTATACTTGTACTCCCCGCTAAATCCCTTCTCAACCATCTGGTTTGGAATTATTCGCTTATAACCCTGTTATATTTCATTTTACAGATTTTGTAGTATTTGTTGGGAAAAAATAAGATTCCTTAACTTGGAATTTATTCAAGTTGTACCAGAAAAGTGAAATATCTTATTTTATAGTGAATTGTTTGAATATTTCATGTTAAAAAATAACATTTCTTTTTATTGGTAAAAGAGTAAGGTTGATTATTAGATTTCTGAATTTATGTAACAAATCTCAAGCTGAAGGGTAAGTGGTGCTGTTAAATTTAACGTCCGTTAACAGCGAAGGATCTCCGACTCAAACGGAGGCACGTGCTGGCGGTGTCGGTTCTCACGTGAGAGCGGCTCCGTAAAGAGTAATTTACAAATATTGGACAAGAGACAAACAGGTGGGGCCGTTGTAGCGCGGGCCAGGTGGTAGGCTAGGCGACGTAGGTGAGAAAGAGTGAATTTAATCGGTGCAATTATGGAGGACTTTCTAACGAGGCATGATCATGGGCCCATGCGAGCCCAAAACGCTTCGCATCATCACGCGCTCCCATGCGTGTTCCGTACATCAGTGTTTTCCTTTTTTATCTGTTTTTTGCATTTATACTCTTCTTTTATCGTTATAAAATTTCAATTTGAATTAAAAAATAAATTTGATCGGAATTCATTCGTATTTAATTTATTTATCCACCAATAAACTAAGAGAGTCGCATTTACGCACGCACATCAAAATATGAGACCCGACAACCCTTAGGAACTCCCTTTGTTTTTACTGCTCTATTCTCAATTTTTTATGAATGATGAGGTTTTAATAAATCTTATTATATTGTGAATAAAGGATTAGGCCATAAAGGTTGTTATTGATCGAAATAGCTCTAAAAATAATTATTTGTGTAAAGTAAATTCGCTTCAAAGCCCCCAACAACATTCTCCTTTAAGTTGGCGAGGTGCTTGAAATGCTTACATAACTTGATCCTAAGGACAATAAAAGATTTTTTTAATTAAAAAATTAATCACTATGTTTGTTATTAGATTCAATTTGCCAATTTCATTATAAGTAAAGTAAACTTTATTGAAAAAATGTCGTTTGTTAAAAAAAATGCAGCCAACATAATTTGGACAAATATATATTTTTCAAGTAATAAATATAGTTTTGTTATAAAGCCCTAAAGACGTAAAATTATAATGAAACGCACAACTATTTATGCAAAAGAACAAAAATGAGTTGTATATTTTAAGGGTACTTATAATGTAATTTAGACTTACCGAACATACATATTCCTTATACTTATAAAAACATCAATCTAAGAATGTCAAAGTTTCAATCCTCGTCAATAATTTGTGTACATTGGTTAAATACCAGCAAACATACTCATCTAAATGGGTGGGTAAATTATAGATGAGAACATATTATATATGTTTTCTATTTCTAAAATAAAAAAATAATTATTTTAATGAAGTTTTCCTTATTTGTTGTTCTCGCTTTCCAAACGCAACACACAATGACTCACAATCAATCCAGCAATAAATTTCTTTTCTATTTTAATAAGTGCCCTAAACAATTGTTTACATCCTTCTCCTAATTATTTTAGCCTTTGAATAAGTGCTTTTATAAGAAAGTAGGGATAGGGATGTGGTAATAGATGTTAACTCCAAATAAAAGTTCAAAATTTCGGTTTTAAATGGTAAATTTAAAATGTGCATTCATTTTTGTTAAATAAGAAATAAAACATATGGACAATATTTATCAAATGAGAAAAAAGGGGGAAAAATCATTATAATTTTCATCGTATCCAAAATCTCTATTTAAATAGTTTCATTGGATATTCGACATTAGGCAAAAAAAACTAAATTGTAAATCAAATTAGAACATGTCTATATATAACGCCACACATTGGGATGCGTATTTCGTTTTTTTTCGTTAATATAGATTGAGCAACACAAAGATATGAGCTGTTTAAACAACACATAAAGATAAAGAAAAATAAGACATAAAAGAACATATCACATGATATGCCTAAAACTAAAAGTTTCGAAAGATTTAGCCATCTTTATGTACTACAGATTTAACTACCAATCTAAAAGATAAATTAATTATTTTATTGTATATAACGACATATTATGAACAAATCAAAAGATATAACTAGGTTAGCTTTTTTATTAATTAATTAAAAGGTGTTACAATGATCATTCCTTTTCTCACTCAACTGTCGAATGGTTGGTTCGTTTTCTATCAGTTAGCAGTTGATTGTTGTAATTAAGTACAAGGATAAAATTTCATCCAAATGCACCAGACAAACTTCCAGCTGATTCGTTGCTTAAGTTAATTGATTATCCAATTGTCTTCAGATAATAAATATGCCTACGCTGATTTTCTTTTTGAACTAAATTTTACAAGAGTATGTAACACTATAACAGAACTCTGACAACCTTAATTACATAGTTTTTTTATAATTTTATAATAGGAGAGATCAATTGACTATTGAATTCCTAAATTGGTGACTTTGGTCGGATATTTTGGAAAGTATCTTGGGGAGTTTGGATCACTTAAGAATAAAAGGAATAGTCTATTACTAGGCGGAAAATATTGGGAAGTGTATAATTTTGTGAAGAGTTTGGATGGTTAGGAATAAATTTTCGACTAAGAAGAGGTTATTTCTCTTATTCCTAAGCAATCCAAACGGCTCCTGTGAATTTTAAAAGGCGTAAAAAATGTTTTAAAAAAATTAAAAGGCGTAAAAAGTATATCGCATTAATTATTGTTTATGTCCTTAAAACTGAAAACACCAAACCAATACCTAGATTAATACCTTTTTTTTCACTTTACTTTTTTTCACTTTTTATGCAAGTAACCAGTACACTTGATGGCTTCTAAAGTTGTACCCGTCTCACAAGTCATTCATGACCCATGTCTGGTGCCAAAATTTTTGGTAATTTCTCCTAGAATTGCTAATAGCTTGAGATCATAATTTCAACTCATGCAACCATGAGTGAACCCCAAGGCATTACACCATCTTTAATTTAAAAAAAAAAAACTGGGTAAACATGGGGTTAATTGAAATATTCGTTCAATAACTGTCCAAACTCCAAATTCAACGTGCAGTTGGGTATGTACTGTACTTTTAGCTATTTTAGTCAAAAGAATTTTGTCTACTATCCAAATTACAGATCTGCGTAGTACCTTAAAGCAAATCGTTGAATTTATACGATTTATACCGACCAACAGGGTTGACGGATCTACTTCACCCGCTAAGGTTATCTTATCTGGTAGGAAGCATGTCTGCATGTGCAAGATACCAATTTTACATGCTCTCTGAACAGAGTGCATGATTTATTAATGGAATCTTTAATGAATGGGTTAAACAATCAGCAGGGGGAACTAAAATTGAGATCCGCTGCCGCGCGACACAGCGTGTCGCGCGGTATGCTGGCCGTTTGATTAAGATCCAATGGACAAGGGAGCCCCGTGCATGTAACCTAGATTGGTAGGCCCGTAAAAAATGAACCGTCCGATCAAGATCAGACGGCTCGTAGTGCGCGACACGCGGTGTAGCGCAACAGCGAATCCGGATTGGGGGAACTAGGGATCTGGTTTACGGATAGATAAATGCTGTTTTAATCATTCAAGAAAAAAAAATAAAATGTTGTTTTACGAAGTACAAATGTCTCTATCTGACCGTGCAGACAGCAACGCAATAATCTTTTGTTTTTTGCGCTTTACTTGTCCCAAGAGCATAGGAATAATTTATTAGTTTTTTCATGCTGTTACCGACCTATTAGTTTTTAATTATTATTTAAAATATGGAATTCATTATGGATAATTGACTTTATCTTTTCATGTTAAATGTATTAGATAACTCTCGTCTATATATGACTATACGAGTAAAGTTCCGCTGCTAAAATTTTAGTTGCCTTCAAATACTAATATTTTACTATTTAGTTAATTTTTAAAATTGAAAAATTCAAACGTTTAATCCAAACCATTGATCTTATTTAATTTATCGAGCGATGTGTTTTTATATAAGTTCTGAAAAATTTAGAGTTCATTTGATACTCGATCAAATGCTAAAACATGAACGTATTAGAACGAATCTATCATAGTTAACAAGGTTCGTTTGTTTTCCTATCTCTTAATCAAATATCAAATAAACTCTAAAATTTACAAAACTTATATGAAAACACATTGCTCATTAAACTAACTAAGATTAACGGTTTGGGTTTAACATTTGAATTTTTAAATTTGAAAAAATAACTTAATAGCAAAATATTGACATTTGCGGACAACCAAAATGTCGCGGGACCAGTGATAATACAAAGTAGCGATATACAAAGTTATTTGTAGAAATCGAGTGACACTTAAAATAAGTATTGAGAAGTGTGTTACTTTTTGTGAAGGTGTGGGAAGAAGGAAAGAATGGAAGAAGTGGGAAGAAGTATTGGAAGTGTGTAATTTTGTAAAGAGTTTGGATTGTTTATAATTTATTTCTTTCCTTCTTCCTTTTTCCTTCTTCCTACTTTTTTCTCAACGCATCCAAACGGTACTGTGGATATACTTATCAGAAACAGAAACAGTGATAATACAAAGTAGTGAACGTGCCACATGTTTGCTACTGTACCGACGTTAACAATTCGATCGAAGTTTTTAACACTACAAAGGTTTAATATTTTTTGAACAAATAATCGATCTAAAATATTCAATGCATTCCCAATATAAAAAAAATGTAGGAAACTAGATTTACTATCTTCAAGAACTTTTACTATTCTTGCAAAAGAAAAATGGCATGCGAACAATTTTTTTTTTCAGATTTTTACTATATTTTAAAATAATAAAATTTAATTTCCTGCTATGGAGAACACACACAACAAAGGCAAATGAAATCCAGTCCCGCGCGGAACCGTGCAGCGCACAGATAACAGTCGTATGATTTAATCTCAATAACAAAGGGAGTCCCGTGCATGTAACTAGATTGATATACCCGAACTGTCCAGATCAAATCGGACGGTTCATAGATAGCGCTGGACGGTCCCATGCGGTAGCAGATAAGGATTCCAACAAAGGGAAGATTAGTGGAGGTAGCAATTAGAGATGGCCAATTATGCAAAAACAAGTGTATAGAAACTTCTTTGTCCACCACTCATCTTGGTGCAATCAGATCACCGACGAGAGAGTTGGGCCCCACTGTGCACAGCACCCATCAAGGCGGAATCGAAGTAAGCAGAAATTACTTGTAACGAATTTCATATTGACTATATTATAGTTATAATAGGGCCCGAGATCAACAATAAATTCTACGATGGTTGATGGATCGTGTAAAATTGTGTATGGATCGCATATGATATGGAGCCATAAGCATAGGCAGTACCAAATATTTTTAAAACTGAACCGTTCATCGAACCGGTTAAACCAAACAGTTCAATGGTTTTATCCGTTCAACTGATTGAATCGATGAAAAAACCGGATGATTTTATAATAAATTTAAGCAAATTAAGGTCAAGTGTCCAAGTAGTACTAAAAGTTACGATGGTCTGGCTGATGGTCTTATGTATCATTCACAGGGGTTCCAGTGGTCGATTGACTCTCATCACAATTTTTTTTTTCCATCTTTTTCAAATGTTTCAAACAGAAAAAATCGGTGATTTTATAAAGTGATTGGACCATACTAGATTCTGGTTCGCGGTTAAATTGGTCGAACCGATGGGTCCGGTTCGGTTTTGAAAATATTAGTTGGACCGTTGTTGCAACGATCACTTAGAGATTGGAATGAACAATCGGTACGCTTGATCTCCAAGCAGGCTATCACCAAGCATGAAAATCTAGTAACAAAACCAAATTAAGAGAATTTTCATAACAACCATGATGTTTATGATCGGTGGTTTTCATGCATAGTGCTTGCAACTGATTTAGGTGTAATTGAATTATAAATAAATAACTCCAGATACACAACTATATATAAGTTAAATAGAAAATTATATTTACCATCATCGCTTTTAACTTTTAAGCATTGTCTAGGTAAGATTTTTCATGTATTGTTTATTGAGAAGATGTATAAGCTTAAAATTAGCTTTAATTGAAGTTTAAAATTAATTAAAATGAATTCAACTATTTCTCTTTTTTTTTTCTTTTGCCTCCCAATTAAATTTTGATTTTGAAGTTCACCCAACAAGTTTCAAACCAGCGACCTCTATGCAAAATATGTTGTCATTTGTCATTAGAGTTCGTTCTCGTTTCAAGTTTTTCTTTACTTCTATAAAAAATTAGAAGATCGTGTCTATTCTATATTAAAACAACTATAAACAAAATTATGTAAATTACCGTGGGCCAAATGTAGCCTAAAAATCTCTCGCACGACTAATACAAATTTTCAAACATGATTATTCAATTATCATGCAATTGAACACTATGTAGTGCGTCACTTTAGAATCTGAAAAAGGCTCATTACATATTGCTTCGCATTATTTTCCTTTATCCCTTATACCTTTTTTATAATGTACAATGCACGTTGAGTTGAAGATTCCAGATTCAAAATTTTAAACTTCAATTTTTCATAAAAAGATATGGCTAATGTTCCTTAAAATTAAAATTAATATAGTCATAGGTAATTTTGGTGCTTGACGGCCGACCACAAATATAAAATAAACAAGAGTAATGTTAAACTTTAAAGTCTAAAACGACAATTCTCAGATTTTTTTAGCCTCGCATAACTTTATCTAAATCGTTCAATACGGCTTTTATTTTGAAATATAGTAGAAAATCTAATTATATATATATATTTAATTTGTAACAGTTATTTATAAAAATTTAAAAATGACTTGATTTAAAAAACGAACGATTTTAATAAAAATAGTATAATTAAAAATATAAAATTTTGTTTTGTAATAAAATGTAAAATAAAAATTACATTGAACGTTCAAATAATTCGTGTCAAGCTCAAAATCAGAGAACATACGTGTTGAATGTATCACAACATGCAATGCGATAGATATTAGCTTTGCTTAAAGTATAAATAACGACGAAGAAGACACAAAGATTTTGTTTTGTAGCTTGTTAGGTCAATGAACATGAGAATCTAGCACATATGGTTAGTTGTTTTGTTAGTATTTCAGAGGTAACGAGTTGAATAAATTATATTTCATAGCAATGTGAACAGGGGCGAAGCTACGTGGAGGTTGGTGGGTCCATGGACCCACCTCAAAAAAAAATCTTAATATTGTATTTATTTATAATTAAAAAAAAGTCACAAGAAGTTAGGGATCCATCTCAAAAATTTGAAAGACCCAGCTGAACATGTCGTGTTTGATTTGAATTGCATATCAATGTCTAAAAAATCAATAGGGACCAGCTAGCATTTGTTCATGACTAACCACCTTCTTTCTTCCTCCCAATGAATTTCATTAAGACAAAATTTAGAATAAAATGAAATATTTGGATGAATAATTATTTGTAGCATATATATACTAGCGCGAATCTCGTGCATTGCATGATTCGTCTATATAATATTTTGTGAATTGGACATTGTAAACAAAACTACCACAGAAGATACAAAATACAATTTGGATATTATATAAAAATTGCCAATAAAAATCGTAAATACTATTCCTGTCAAAAAAAATTTCGAGCGCCACAAAAGATAAGAAATATTGTGGCTTGAATAGTGACCAAATTTCTCTGTATGCCTTCTATCTTTATATATCTATAATATAGAAAAAAAAAATGTTCAATGATATTTCTAATGAACCTATTATGTAAAATTATGAGAAAAATGAAAATTCATAGTAAATTATTGTATTTTTTATTGTCTTGATTTTTGAATTATTATTTTGTATATTAAATATATTATTTAAAATTTTTTTAAATTATAATATATATTTGATTTCTCATGATTTTTTTATGTCACAATATTTAGGATTCTTTTATTTAAAAAATATTATATACTATGTCTATATTAAAAGTTACGTCATATGTATATTTTCAAAAAAAAAAATTACGGACCCTGTTGACATGAAATCCTAGCTTCGCCGCTGAATGTGAATGGTTATGCCTTATAAATAAATAAACAGTTTTATTTCGAAAAAGAAAAAGTTTTTCTAGGTAGATTATATAGTTCTGCTCGGTCGTGGTATAAGTTGACCAATTAATTGGAACTATCCGCCACAGCAGAAACACACATGCGCCAGACACACAAGAACTTGGAGACAGTCTTGTGCTGTTTGTCTTTACCTCCACATGGTACGAGAGTACGGAGGTACCGGGCTTTGTAAGGCACTTGGTCCCCAACGGTTATTCCTCTCTATTATCTAGTCTTGGCCTTTGCTTGTATGTTGCAACAAGCCATGCGCTTTAACAAGTTGAGTGTAGAGAGACCTCAATAGCAAGGACGACATGCCTTCTAAAGTTATTGTGCCATGAATGATTCATGCTTGGTCAAAGCCATGACCCTGATTTAAGATTTGTGCTCTAATGTCTAATCTTCTTAGGAGGCTCCATGACTGGACTGCCCAACCACGGCCCATTTCTGACTTTAGTGCGTGGGTCCTTTTTTTTTCTTTTTTTTTTTCTGACGCTGTTGAAATATTGATTAGTGGATCCTCGCCTATTTTTCTGCTATTTACTGAAGTAGGATTTCGTACTCGATTTCCAGCCGGTTTAAGTCCCAAATTATATTCAAATGCATATTTTTTTTTATCTTATTTTCTGCTAATTTAGGTTATAGAAAGGTGCAGCCGTAGTCCGACAAGTTATTTTGCAGGTTCATCATTTACAAAAGTTGACATTGAACGTTTGCGATTGGTGAAGCCTATCAATTAGTGACATTTACGGTTTCCAAAGATTGATATCTCCATCTGAGGAAATTTGTTTTACATAGAAATGTTAATTTCTAAATTCGTTCAAGTTACGAAAATGTAAAACACGAAAAAGAAAACTCCAAGATTTAAAATCCGAACAAAATTTGCAACATCCTATCATGCAAAATTTTAAACATCAGTATTGATATGGATAATTATTTATAAAACATTCGGTTTTTCATTCCAATAATTATTTAAAAAAAATAGTTCCAACACTTCTAATTGACCCAATTTTTTTTTTTTATAATAAGTACTTGTATTGTAAACTTTTTCACATTGTACATAAATACAAACTTAGTTTTTGCATAATGTATATTCAGCTATGCCAGAATGCATACTTGCCCAATTATATATATATTTTCCAATCGATGTTAAAAATAAATAGTTATGAAATTTGTGCCTTCCCTAAATTAAAATGCATTTTAAATATATATTGTATGAAACAAAGAGATAAGCTACAGACAGATATTTTTGATGGATCTCAGTTTCGAAATTTACAATATAATCGTTATATTTACATCTTTTTGGAAATCAATTTTTTTATTATTTTAGAAAAGTTCTCACTTAATTATATAGTTATATATGGAGCCTCAAATAAGAACGATTTTTAAAATATGAAAAATAGTTAAAAATTTTAAAAAATATTAAATTCGGCCGTTAATAGATTTCAACGTGAAAATCATACTAAACGGATCACAGCGATCATTTGGACTTACCAAATTGAGATTCAATTAGATTCGACGAGCTATATAACCTTCAAACATATTTGACCATAGAATTTCACTTGAAACAAATGCTTCATGTTCTTAGCTTGAATTTGCTATGGAATATATGAAATGTCGTAGCAAAGCCAAAACATGAGTACGCATATTGGAGAATCAGCTCTTGATCTAGTGATAAAAAGCAATATATTTTGAGTGAAAGGTCGCACGTTCGAAATCCGAAATTTTTTTATAAATATTTAATTTTAAAACATAAATTGAATGACTTAGACCATCAATTTATCTTAAAAAAAAAAAAAGTACGCATACCGGCATGTTTGGGACTGGTGAAGTACTAAAGTCTTCCCGCATGAAGAAACAAATTAGAGGATCAAACATAGGCCTCAAGCAGTACGTACGACTGTACGAGATGCAGCTTGTTATTCTCCTGCGCTGCTTCATTATTTATTTGCCTGGTACAACAAGAATACAGACTTTTTCTTGACCTAACTTAAAAACATGATATATAGTTAACAAAAAAAAAATGATAATAGCAAATTTAGGTCCCGATCAAAATTCTATTTTTTTTAACATGAGATTTTATTTTATTTCATTTCGTTTCGTTAGAAAATTTATAATCAAAATACACAGATTTGATACCATTGATTGGAATTCTCATATAATTAGATGCGACAAAATAATGTAAAATCAATTGAATTGAAATGAAATCCCGTGTAAAAAAAAAAACATTTTGATCAGAGCCTAAGTCTTCCTTCACCCATCGTCGTACCACCATGCATGGTTAGTGCCTGAACAGGGGAATATGTTATGAAGATCCGAATAAGCCCTCGGCCGTATCGTTTGGTACCATCTATTCAACAGCAACATATTATGGATAAACAACATTTTACGGTCAGAATGGGCCACCGCTGGTCGGATCGGATCTAAGGAAGCACTAACTTTATTGAGAAAATCGATTTGGGTTTTTCTGCCTATCCTTTAAAAAAATGTATGTTTAATTATTATATCGGACAAGTGTGATCAGGGTTTCACTAAATTGAGACCATGCCAGACTATTTGGATTTAAAGAAGCTTGACCAAGACAGCCTAATAAAGGGCAAGAACTTTACATAGAGAAATACAAGGGGGAAAAGGAAACTTTAATATATAAATATATCACAATGTATAAGGTTGTAGAATTAGTTGGAACCAGAGAGGAATAAAGTGATTAAAATGTGGTAAAAAATTTTAAATGAAATCACTTCTTGTAATTAGTATGATTATAAATTTAGTGTATAATTCTTTTGTAAAAAATAGTTACAAAGATAATAAGTACATCGCAAAGAAAATCAGTACATTGCATTTTTTTTTAATAGAAAAATTGAGTGTGAGGACTTGAGGACAAGGTATGAGAGTTGGCGGAGGGAGCATTCGACTTTGCAAATAGAATTTGTATCACTTTATATTTATTTGATAATACTAAAACAAAAGTGAAGTTAAAAAAAATCTAACAATAAACCCACCTATAATTAATATATACGTTGTTCTATACTAATTTTAGTTAGACGTAGATTCGTAGAATATCATTAATTTGACATCTCACAATTTCTATTGAGTTCTCGAATAGATTAAACAAATCCATCCCAAATTAAGATGCCATTTTATATGACATTTGAAGAATTATGATGCGAATTTCAAAACTTTAGAAAGGATGACTTCACTATATTAGAACTGCGTTATGTACTGATAAAATAATTTGCGTAAGATCATCTCCTCCTCAGCGTAGTCAACAACTCATCATCCATTTTCATTTCCTCCCCTCCCCTCCCTCCCCACCTCCCAACACCTAAAGTTAGCCTCCACGCTACACAGTGTGTTAAAAAAATAATACTAGTTATCTTAGATTTAGATACTAACTGTCCTCATAAAATAAAACTAATGTCCTATAATTCGCAATTTGGTACAAGGTTGAGGTCGTACCCTTCAAAATGATATTTATGACACCTTGAGTATAATTAAAGGTTTTAAAATGTGATTTGTACGATTTGATGGTTGGGTGATGATTGAGCATTTATCGGTGATAAAACGAAAGTGCGATATGAACGAAAACTAGAATAAAACGGAGATAAAACAGAGTATTTTAAAATCTTGAGTATAATAAATATGGTAAGAAACCAGATATTATTCCATCGTAAGGAACCTTGATTTGCCTTTTTCCTTTCCATTTTTCTCTTTTTTTTTTTTTTTTTTTGGACAATGACCTACTTACTTTTATTCGCACTATACCTGAACCTATTTGCCAAATCGGATCGACCAGTCTAAAGCAAAAAAACCCAATTCATACTGCTGATGTCTTAAATAATTTCGGTTATCCACAAAGATCTAATTCCAATTGTGAAATTTAAATCAGAGAGTGCAAAAATCGCTATACTGTTGTCGATATCCATCAGATTAAATAACAGTAGAAACGAATCCATGAAAGGGCCAGATGCTTAGCGAGAATTTTTTTTTTCGTAAAATGATGAAACAAACAAGAAATGAGTAATAAAGCACATTTAATCATGTTTCAATAAAATAAAGTTAGGTCTAATGCAGTATCATCGCTGTCACATACTAATGTAAGATCAATGAGCGGTTCATCAAGAATTTTTTTTTTTAAATAGAAACAGAAATTGGATGTTGAAATGATAACCATTACAACTCCAAAATTGTCGGACCTTGTTTTTATTTTGAAACAAATAAGAATTTCTTTCTTCAAATTTAGTTGGTCAAAACTTTAATTGTTGCATCAAAATTCTATCAGCGCACACCAATTATTGGACTATTAATTTTGAACTTGTTCTAGATGGTGCTTTTACTGTATGTGCTGTGTTATAAAGGCCGTTTTAATTTTAAGACGAATCAAACATATTCATTCTAAGATACTTCAACATGGATTTTCTGATTGCAATATGTTAATTACATTAGTGCAGAATAAGTTCTGATAATACTATCCAATGAGTTGTCCTTATTTCGATATAAATAAATAAATAAATAAAGTAAAATTTTAAAGAAAGTCAAAACTGTTTGGTGTTCGTTAATAATGAAGCACCCTGTTCTATACTGGCATCTGATGTGATGTCACCACATTAACTCCACATTTGAGTTCTAACTTGGTAAGGCATTTAATTTTATCATTTGGTATACCGACCACTCATTGAGATATTTATTTTGATATGTACTGAGTGGTTAAGAAACCAATTTACCATATATGTCGGCTGTAGGTCTGAAAACATTTCCCTTTTTATTTTAAAAAAAAAACATTTCCCTTCCTTATTATATGGAGAAGTTTTACTTTTTTTTTTTCAAACTTCATTCAATAGTACATAATATTCTACATATGTTAGGAGACATTCCATGATCTATCCCCAACTTTGAATTAATGAACAAAAGAATACCATGTGCTTCGCTAGGCATCAACAATGAAAAGGAACATGTGATGCAATCCACTACAGTACATATAACCTCTTCCAATTGCACATGATGTCTCGTCCATGAAGCAGGCTTCTACCGGAAAAGTTTGTGAAATTAGAGACTTGAATTTTAACATACCCAACCCAAATTGAAATATCTATATGCATCTTAACTGACTATTGACATTGGCACTATTATTTTTACATTAACGCGATGCCTCCAAGAAATAAATAAGAAAGACTACCACAAAACTTTTTAGTGTATGGTCAACTTTGCCCTTCATTAATATCTAGTTTAATTAGGTTCATAAATTAATTGACTAATTGTATAGATCCTTATTTAGTTCACCACCAAGTCACCAATTTTTTAGAATCTTAGAACTGATTACTAGAAACGAAAATACAAAATTCCGTTCATATGATTGGACATGTATTCCTATTATTTTGTACTTTTCCTCTGAATCGTAAATTATCTTGCTATCACAAAGAAAAGAGCCCCCCTCTTGTAGTTTGACACTATCATGTACAGTCATATCATATTGGTCATTTTCAAATGTTAGGGATGTTTACTTACTGTATAATCCAAATCAATTTACAACATCATTAAAGACACTAAATAAGCAGTTGATAAGAAAATATTGTATAAAATTTTGTGTTCCTAGATAGTAGCGATCTAGTATGTCTAAATTTTTTTTTTTTTTTTTTGAAGCGTTGTGTTTATAAAGAAAAAAAAAATTTGATAGCGCTAAAACGAGCCCCAAAAAAGATTCGCGGTCTACATTCTACACGTGTCGCCTAATTTTGGTCTGTTTAGGTACTTGCCGTGATTATAGCCATGACTGGAGCAGTGCCTCTTGAATCTCAGGCTCCGTTTGGATGGTGTGGGAATAAGAAAAATAAGAGAAGAAGTATTGAAAAGTGTGTAACTTTGTGAAAAATTTGAATTGTTTATAATAAATTTATTTCCTTATTTCTTTATTCTCTTATTCTTAGACCTCATCCAAACACAACCTCAGTGATCTGCATAAAAAAATTAAAAAACACACAGAGTCCACCTCTCTTTGACCAAATAACAAATTTGTCAACCTAAAAAGGCGTTAGGGCTGTCAATACCGTTCCGTTTCGAACGTTTACGTTTCGTTCCGTCCGAAACGGAGCGGAAATGGAAGGGATTTTGCTTCCGTTTCAGCTAGTGGAACGGAAACGAAATGATTTGTGATTTCGTTGAGCTGGACGGAACGGAAACGGAACGGCCCAATTTCGTTAAATAATATAACGTTATTCCGTGGCCCAGTAAACCAGCCCAAGCCCAACCTTCTGAGAGGCGAACAAATAACCTAGCCGCTTTCACGTCTCTCTCTCTCTCGCGCGTATCGCCTCTCCCTCTCTCGTCTCCGACAGCCTCTCTCACCACACCGCACCCCTCTTCCTCTCCTCTCCTTTCCGTCACCAGACCCCACCCTCTCACTCTTCTCTCCGACTGCGTCTCACCACACCCCACCCTCTCCCTCTCCTCTCCGACAGCCTCTCACCACACCGCACCCCTCTCCCTCTCATCTCCGTCACCAGACCCACCCTCTCCCTCTCTCGTCTCCGACAGTCTCACCACACCCCACCCCTCTCCCTCTCTCGTCTCCGACAGCCTCACCACACCCCACCCCTCTCCCTCTCCTCTCCGACAGGCTCTCACCACACCGAACCACTCTCCCTCTCCTCTCCGTCACCAGATCCCCCCTTTCTTCTTCGACCTTCTTCTATGCTAACCACAAGTGATCTATCTCTCTCACCTGAGGCAACACCAGATGCAACACCAACACAGAGGCGATTGAAAGAGCAGGGTTAGATAAGAACACAATTCCTCTCAAACCAGAGCAATTCAAAACAAACCCTCTGATGGTAAAGTGGTGGTTTTTCATGGTGTTGCAGATCAAATTACTAATTTTTGTATGACTACAACTGAGATTGTTTGTCGAGATTTGTTTTTCAGTTTTTAGCAAAATTGTGGATAGGTATTTTCTTAATTGTTGCTCCTGGTGTTAATTAAGACTATTTTTTTTTTGAAGTTTCTTTCGAATTAAATCTTTTCTGTTAAGTTGTAGCTGGTTTTGTTGAATTATTTGAGAAGAAATTGCTTTTACTTTTTATTTTCAATTTGCATAATATAACACTTGCTATCTGTTTTGCTTAACTGATGTTGAGATCCACTAGCAGACATGATTTGTGGGATATGGGTAATAAGTTATTGGTAAGCCAATACTTGGTACCAGTTGTTGTTGTTGTTTGAGAACCCTTGATGAACAGGTACCTGCTTGGTACTAGTTTGGTACGTTTCTGTTTTTGCTTAATGAATTACTAGTAAATCAAAAAACAGTAACAAAATTTAACGTTTCTAACGTTATTTCCGTTTAAAACGACGGAACAGAAAACGTCAGATATTTTATTTTCGTTCTATTAACGTAACAGAAACGGAAATTAATACCATTACGTTCAACAGAACGGAACATAAACGTAAGAGTCTATTTCTGTGGCTGTTATACACGTTTGACAGCCCTGAAAGGCGTTCATAACGGAAAGCTATCCGTTCCTTTTCAATTTGGTAATCAATTTAAAATGACAAAAATGTTCTAGTTTAAAATGAATCCACTCTGTTCGCTTGAAGGACTTAATCAGATCAATTCAAAAACATGTATATAAAATAAAGTCTATATAGGAAGAAACAAAATAGCGGTTTGGTTTCGTCTTATATTTTTCAAAACAATACTTTGTCTGTGTGAAACAAGGCATGGAAAAGGGAACTGGATGGATTAATCATCTTTATTGGAGGACCCATTTAACTTCTAAAAGTATGTATTTGTGTTCTTCAAAAAGTGAGGTTACACCCCAAAAGGATAAAAGTAAACTATTGGATTATTTAGGTTAAGGTTAACACCCACCCCTCAACCCCCAAAAATAAAAAGAAAAAATAATATATATAAAAAAGGTTTCTAGATTATATATATGGACATACACGTGATTAACTTGTTCAAAACATGTGATGCCAAAAGAAAGATGTCTGGTCACTTAGATATGCTCTGATTTAATGCCTTTGTATGTTGACAGCTGGTGTGCAGTGTGCTTGCCGCTTGAATTACTCTTCAGACTAATTTGAGATCAAACAGATGGATTCCTTAATTTACCTTATCTTCATGACTGCACCGCTTTATGTTCTTTCTTTAATTAATTAACTTCATCTAAGTACATTTCCTGATACTCTTTCGGTTGGATAACCTGGCCTCTTACATTCGTCGTTAGCTAGGTTTGCTACAGATGATTCCTAGTAACCAGAGCCAGATTGGTATTTCCTGTGCTTTATTCGTCTTTTCCAATTTGCTTTCTGCAATCATAAGAAGGCAACAATTTAGTACTGATCTAAAAAGTTAGGACTCGATTATGCTGTAAATAAATAACTTGTTTGTCTCTTCATTATCAATTTCTAGTTTTATACAGAAAGGCAATACTAGAATAATAAAGTAAGTTGAATGCAAATGGGCAGCATTTTGAAGCTTTTAGCTGTACCAGTACCAGAGAAGCCACCGAGATGGTAACCTCAATAGGACTAAATTCTAATTGGGCTATGATTGGATTGCATTATCTCTCTATACGGGCCCAAGATTATTAAGACCAGCAACTAATTAATAGATCAATTAAAAGACAACTTAGAGAAGGCTTTGGGACTTTCTCGAAATCTCTTCTACTCTATCCAATCCATCTTGGACCAGCCACGTGGACCTGGACAGAAACCATCCTAAAATCCAATTTCAATGAAAACAACTGCTACATATATCCATAAGATAAGACGATGCATACCTGGTACCATTCTGTTTCATGATTTGGTGTTTCAGCCACTTTCCTTGCTTGTTTGTTGCATTTCTTTAGACATGGCATTCTTAATGTCTCTCCACAAAACTCCCCTTCTGCACAAGCATTCTGATATCATACCTCAATTGCCAATCAACAAAGGTTCATTTCTTGTACCAGCTTCGGGACCGATAAGGAAGAGACATGTGGCATTGGCCGTGGGGGACATGCGGCCGGCAATTGACGAGTATCCGGAGGGGATCATATCAGGTGAATGGACTGAGAATTTCTCGTTTCTTAGCTACAAAGATTTGTTGGCCTATCTTGAGTCTCAGATCAAAAATACTGACAAGGTACCCATTTTATCTCTTAGAGAAAGGTTCAATGGTGGATGTTGGATAAATAATTTTTATCATGGACTTACTCTTATATATTCTTTACAAATTAGATGAGCCCGACATCAGTGCTCAAGGACGTGATGTCGAGGCCTGTGCAAGTGGCCAGGGCTGAGCAAAGACTTGAAGAGATTGACCACCATTTCAAGGTTATATCCGGCCTTCCAGTTGTTGATGCAGACGGCAAATGCATTGGAGTAATTTCCAAAAAGGATAAAGCCAAAGCATCAAATGCAGTTAGTTCTTTCTCTCATATATATATATATATATATATATAGGGAAATTCTAATGTGGACACCAAAATTACTGACCGTCCATTATGAGCAGATCCGACGGCTCTAAATCAGTTCCGATGTTATACGTCTCCGTTAAATTAAACTGAAAAGTTTAGGCGAAAGAGTAAAATTGTCCATTACGTCGAACAGCTGGCGATGATTTAATCGGATCTCGTAGTATCCTCCGACTCTTTTTTTAATCCTTTTGAAGCTTCCTCCTCGAGTCCGTTTCTTCTCTCCAAAAACCCTTCTTCCTAAAAAAAAAAAGCAATTGGCGATCTCATGTCTCATCTAGCCGCTGCCAGAGAAAGAGAGAGATCGAATGTGAGAGAAAAAATAAACGAGGGTTTCAAAGCCGTGGGAGAACCAGAGGAGATCCTCCGACCATTCAAAATCGCCTTCTTCCACCCTCCGCGTATCCGGTCTTTACTGCGGCTCCGGCAGCACCGGACTCGGCCATCCAAAGCCCTTACTCAGATCCATTGCACATAGCAAAGGTGAGGCCTCTCTTCAATTCTGCCTCTTTTTCAGTATTTTGATCTAGTATCTCTTCAATTCAGTATATCAATCCATCACAATCATGCTTTCAGTATTTCACAAAGCTCTAATATTTTTGTGTTTTTCTCAATCTGGTTAATTTCTACTGAGCTAATTTGGCCTCAATCTGGTTAATCTTGAGTTAATTTCTTCTTAATTGCTAGAAGCTCTGCACAATTTTTAGTTGATTTGTGGTTAATTTCGGATTAATATTTTGTTACTATACTGCTTGGATCGTTATTTTTTTGTTAATTTTGGTCGTTTGAACCATGTAGTTAACTGTGATGTAACAATTGTACCCTTGGATTGCTGATTTTCATGTTATTTTTCGGTGTGGTTTGAACGAAAAAGATAATTTTCAGGCATAAGAATTTTAATTTATTGGATTTTTGGTCAAATTGAATAACATGATGAAACATTTACTCATGGGAAAGTAATATGTTCGGCCGGCTCAGTACAGAAAAAGTGGATGATGAGCTATAATCCCAATGAAAGTTTCATTTGCATAATAGATGGTTAAGTTGTCATTTAATGGTAATCGGACAAAAGTATGATTAAGTTAACTGATAAAGTCCCAGTAACTTGGTATAGACATGTTGTTCATGTCAGTTACGAGAATGGTTAAAGTTCTTGTTAACAGCTGATTACTATTCCATGTCAGACTCCAACTTTTTCCATTTTCTTCCTTTTCTTAGAATTAAAACGCGAGCTCTTGGGTTATCAAGCTCATGGGTCAAACCAACTTTTGATTAGATGATCGTCAACACCAACACTTTGCAAAATTTGGAGCAGCTACACTGGCTTAGTGACTCGTGATTACTGACCAATATGGCCTCGTTGAGTTGTGATGTCAGCCATGACATTTGAGGTTTGGTTATCTTTTTTCTGGAATTTCCAAGGTGCTAGTTATAAGTCCTATTCAAATTTTCTTTCTGTCTCTGATTGGTGCATATTCGCTTAAGACAACACAACAAGAGATTTGATTTAGGCACTATTTTAAAGCGGGCCACATGTAAATTGCTCCTGTGATGCTTCAATTAACTCCAATTTTGCAATTGGAAGAGGAACAGGAGATGCAAATAGTGTGGTAAATTTTGGGTTTTTAAGAGATGCAACTTCTCTCAAATCAAATCAGAAATGGAATGATTTAGAAGTGAAGTGTGTTAATTGCTAACAACTAGGTTGCTTCTTATGCTGGCTGGTAGTTGTGCTAATTTACCAAGTCACTGGCGCTTAAAGCTTTAGTTGGTACCAATAGAGATAGGCTGATTCCTTGAAACAAGTTAAATTGATATTGGTTTTGGTTTGAATTGGCATTTCACAAGTAGCAGAAAGAGTCTTTTGAACTCATTCTAATATTGATGAAATTTGTCTCTTGTGTTTTGCATTAAAGATGAAAGACCTAGCCAAGGTTGAAGACCGTGCCTGAAGGTAAAGGCAGTGGGGCGCCGAGGGGTAAACGATGCGGCCGAAGGGATGAAAGTAGTGGCCTATGAGATGAAAGTCGTACAAAGGCTAGTGGATGAGAGCTGTGGCCGACAATGAAAGTCACGTGAATCTGGATGCAAATTACTTAGAAAAGTATCATGGATAACGTGATAAAAGTAATTAGAAAAGCAACATGGATAACGTGATAATTTCAAATGCAAATGACTAATCTGAAGCAACACATCTCTTAAAAGATAACGTGATAAAAGTATCATGGATAAAAGTACTTACAAAAGCACTACGGGGATAAAAGTATCATGGATACAGCTTGTGCTCGAATAAAGTGATAAAAAAAACTACATACGGTAATTGAAGATTTATATTGTTCAAATTGTCTTCTAACTACATCGCTAGTATCAGCCATTTGTGCCACAAGTCCGTCAATACTAATCTAGGATTTGTTTGTGTAGAAGAAGAGATTGGTACTGTATGCAATTCTTTGTTGAGTGTCTTGTCTAATAGGAACCAATTGATTATTTTATCATATAGAAAGATAGATGGTAATTAATTTTGTCAATTGTTGTTGTATAAAAGGTAATTTATCATATAGATGGTAATTAATAAAAGAACTTCCATTGTTTATGTTACAATACTTTTCATATAGATGCGTTTGTAAAAGTCTGATTTTTCAGAAAAAAAATGTTACCGTTTTTTGCCATGCATGGAATTAGAGCGTATATAAAAAAGGTCTAATTTCCAATGAATGAGGCATATGGAATGAACGAACAGACTAGCGAAACTCGCTATGTCATTTTGTTTTTTTTTCATTAAAAAAAGAAATAAATAATCCATATGAATTATTATCATTTTATTTAAAAAAAGAAAAAAACAAAATCCATTTGAAATGAAAGCATTCGACTTTTAAACATGAATGAACAAACTAACTGAACTCGCTCTGTCATTTTGTTTAAAAAAAGAAATGAATAATCCATATGAATTCTTTTCGTTTTTTATTTAAAAAAAAAGAAAAAAGAAAATTCATTTGAAATTAAAGCATTCGACTTTTAAACATGGACGAACAGACTAGCGGAACTCGCTCTGTCATTTCATTTTTTTTTAAAAAAAAAGAAATGAATAATCCATATGAATTATTTTCGTTTTTTATTTAAAAAAAGAAAAAAAATTAATTTGAAATTAAAGCATTCGACTTTTAAACATGAACGAACAGACTAGCTAAACTCGTTCTGTCATTTCGTTTTTTTATTTAAAAAAAAAGAAAAAAGAAAATTCATTTGAAACGAAAGCATTCGACTTTTAAACATGAACGAACAGACTAACTGAACTCGCTCTGTCATTTCGTTAAAAAAAAGAAATGAATAATCCATATGAATTCTTTTCGTTTTTTATTTAAAAAAAAAAGAAAAAAGAAAATTCATTTGAAAGGAAAGCATTCGACTTTTAAACATGAACGAACAGACTAATTGAACTCGCTCTGTCGTTTCGTTTTTTTTAAAAAAAAGAAATGAATAATCCATATGAATTATTTTTGTTTTTTAATTAAAAAAAAAGAAAAAAGAAAATTCATTTGAAATTAAAGCATTCGACTTTTAAACATGAACGAACAGACTAGCTGAACTCGCTCTATCATTTGGTTTTTTTTTAAAAAAAGAGAAATGAATAATCCATATGAATTCTTTTCGTTTTTTATTTAAAAAAAAGATAAAAGAAAATTCATTTGAAATTAAAGCTTTCGACTTTTAAACATGGACGAACAGACTAGCTGAACTCGCTCTGTCATTTCGTTAAAAAAAAAAGAAATGAATAATCCATATGAATTCTTTTCGTTTTTTATTTAAAAAAAAAGAAAATTCATTTGAAATTAAAGCATTCGACTTTTAAACATGGACGAACAGACTAGCTGAGCTCGCTCTGTCATTTCGTTTTTTTTTTTAAAAAGAAATGAATAATCCATATGAATTCTTTTCGTTTTTTATTTAAAAAAAAAGAAAAAAGAAAAATTCATTTGAAAGGAAAGCATTCGACTTTTAAACATGAACGAACAGACTAACAAAACTCGCTCTGTCATTTCGTTAAAAAAAAAAGAAATGAATTATCCATATGAATTATATTCGTTTTTTATTTAAAAAAAATTCATTTGAAATTAAAGCATTTGACTTTTAAACATGGACGAACAGACTAGTTGAACTCGCTCTGTCATTTCGTTTTTTTTTTTAAAAAGAAATGAATAATCCATATGAATTCTTTTCGTTTTTTATTTTAAAAAAAAAGAAAAAAGAAAATTCATTTGAAATTAAAGCATTGGACTTTTAAACATGGACGAACAGACTAGCTGAACTCGCTCTGTCATTTCGTTAAAAAAAAAGAAATGAATAATCCATATGAATTCTTTTCGTGTTTTATATAAAAAAAAACAAAATTCATTTGAAATTAAAGCATTCGACTTTTAAACAGGGACGAACAGACTAACTAAACTCGCTCTGTCATTTTGTTTTTTTAAAAAAAAAGAAATGAATAATCCATATGAATTCTTTTCGTTTTTTATTTAAAAAAAAGAAAAAAGAAAATTCATTTGAAATTAAAGCATTCGACTTGTAAACATGAACGAACAGACTAATTGAACTTGCTCTGTTATTTCGTTTTATTTTAAAAAAAAAGAAATGATTAATCCATATGAATTCTTTTCGTTTTTTATTTAAAAAAAAAGAAAAAAGAAAATAGAAAATTCATTTCAAATGAAAGCATTCGACTTTTAAACATGAACGAACATACTAACAGAACTCGCTCTGTCATTTCGTTAAAAAAAAAAGAAATGAATAATCCATATGAATTCTTTTCGTTTTTTATTTAAAAAAAAAAAGAAAAAAGAAAATTCATTTGAAATTAAAGCATTCGACTTTTAAACATGGACGAACACACTAGCTGAACTCGCTCTGTCATTTCGTTTTTTTTTGTTAAAAAAAGAAATGAATAATCCATATGAATTCTTTTCGTTTTTTATTTAAAAAAAAAGAAAAAAGAAAATTCATTTGAAATTAAAGCATTCGACTTTTAAACATGAACGAACAGACTAGCTAAACTCGCTCTGTCATTTCATTTTTTTTAAAAAAAAGAAATGAATAATCAATATGAATTCTTTCCGTTTTTTATTTAAAAAAAAAGAAAAAACAAAATTCATTTGAAATTAAAGCTTTCGACTTTTAAACAAGTACGAACAGACTAGCTGAACTCGCTCTGTCATCTCGTTAAAAAAAAGAAATGAATAATTCAAATGAATTCTTTTCGTTTTTTTATTTTAAAAAAAAAAGAAAAAAGAAAATTCATTTGAAATTAAAGCATTCGATTTTTAAACATGGACGAACTAAACTCGCTCTGTCATTCGTTAAAAAAAAAGAAATGAATAATCCATATGAATTCTTTTCGTTTTTTATTTTAAAAAAAAAGAAAAAAAAATTCATTTGAAATTAAAGCATTCGACTTTTAAACATGGACGAACAGACTAGCTGAACTCGCTCTGTCATTTCGTTTTTTTTTAAAAAAAGAAATGAATAATCCATATGAATTTTTTTTTGTTTTTTATTTAAAAAAAAGAAGAAAATTCATTTGAAAGGAAAGCATTCGACTTTTAAACATGAACGAACAGACTAACTGAACTCGCTCTATCATTTCGTTAAAAAAAAAGAAATGAATAATCCATATGAATTATTTTCGTTTTTTATTTAAAAAAAAAAGAAAATTCATTTGAAATTAAAGCATTTGACTTTTAAACATGGACGAACAGACTAGTTGAACTCGCTCTGTCATTTCGTTTATTTTTTAAAAAAGAAATGAATAATCCATATGAATTCTTTTCGTTTTTTATTTAAAAAAAAGAAAAAAGAAAATTCATTTGAAATTAAAGCATTCGACTTTTAAACATGGACGAACAGACTAGCTGAACTCGCTCTGTCATTTCGTTAAAAAAAAAGAAATGAATAATCCATATGAATTCTATTCGTGTTTTATATAAAAAAAAGAAAAAAGAAAATTCATTTGAAATTAAAGCATTCGACTTTTAAACAGGGACAAACGGACTAACTAAACTCGCTCTGTCATTTTGTTTTCTAAAAAAAAAAGAAATGAATAATCCATATGAATTCTTTTCGTTTTTTATTTAAAAAAAAAGAAAAAAGAAAATTCATTTGAAATTAAAGCATTCGACTTGTAAACATGAACGAACAGACTAATTGAACTTGCTCTGTTATTTCGTTTTTTTTTTAAAAAAAGAAATGATTAATCCATATGAATTCTTTTCGTTTTTTATTTAAAAAAAAGAAAAAAGAAAATTCATTTGAAATTAAAGCATTCGACTTTTAAACATGAACGAACAGACTAGCTAAACTCGCTCTGTCATTTCATTTTTTTTAAAAAAAAGAAATGAATAATCAATATGAATTCTTTCCGTTTTTTATTTAAAAAAAAAAGAAAAAACAAAATTCATTTGAAATTAAAGCTTTCGACTTTTAAACATGGACGAACAGACTAGCTGAACTCGCTCTGTCATTTCGTTAAAAAAAAAAAAATAAATAATTCAAATGAATTCTTTTTGTTTTTTATTTAAAAAAAAGAAAAAATAAAATTCATTTGAAATTAAAGCATTCGATTTTTAAACATGGACGAACATACTAGCTAAACTCGCTCTGTCATTTCGTTAAAAAAAAAGAAATGAATAATCCATATGAATTCTTTTCGTTTTTTATTGTAAAAAAAAAGAAAAAAAAAATTCATTTGAAATTAAAGCATTCGACTTTTAAACATGGACGAACAGACTAGCTGAACTCGCTCTGTCATTTCATTTTTTTTAAAAAAAAAGAAATGAATAATCCACATGAATTTTTTTTTTAATTTAAAAAAAAGAAGAAAATTCATTTGAAAGGAAAGCATTCGACTTTTAAACATGAACGAACAGACTAACTGAACTCACTCTGTCATTTCGTTAAAAAAAATGAATAATCCATATGAATTCTTTTTGTTTTTTATTTAAAAAAAAAAGAAAAAAGAAAATTCATTTGAAATTAAAGCGTTCGACTTTTAAACATGAACGAACAGACTAGCTAAACTCGCTCTGTCATTTCATTTTTTTTAAAAAAAAAGAAATGAATAATCAATATGAATTCTTTCCGTTTTTTATTTAAAAAAAAAAAAGAAAAAACAAAATTCATTTGAAATTAAAGCTTTCGACTTTTAAACATGGACGAACAGACTAGCTGAACTCGCTGTGTCATTTCGTTAAAAAAAAAGAAATGAATAATTCAAATGAATTCTTTTCGTTTTTTATTTAAAAAAAAGAAAAAAGAAAATTCATTTGAAATTAAAGCATTTGATTTTTAAACATGGACGAACATACTAGCTAAACTCGCTCTGTCATTTCGTTAAAAAAAAAGAAATGAATAATCCATATGAATTCTTTTCGTTTTTTATTTAAAAAAAAAGAAAAAAGAAAATTTATTTGAAATTAAAGCATTCTACTTTTAAACATGGACGAACAGACTAGTTGAACTCGCTCTGTCATTTCGTTTTTTTTTTAAAAAAAGAAATGAATAATCCATATGAATTCTTTTCGTTTTTTATTTAAAAAAAAGAAAAAAGAAAATTCATTTGAAATTAAAGCATTCGATTTTTAAACATGGACGAACATACTAGCTAAACTCGCTCTGTCATTTCGTTAAAAAAAAAGAAATGAATAATCCATATGAATTCTTTTCGTTTTTTATTGTAAAAAAAAAGAAAAAAATTCATTTGAAATTAAAGCATTCGACTTTTAAACATGGACGAACAGACTAGCTGAACTCGCTCTGTTATTTCATTTTTTTAAAAAAAAAAAGAAATGAATTATCCACATGAATTTTTTTTGTTTTTTATTTAAAAAAAGAAGAAAATTCATTTGAAAGGAAAGCATTCGACTTTTAATATGAACGAACAGACTAACTGAACTCACTCTGTCATTTCGTTAAAAAAAATGAATAATCCATATGAATTCTTTTTGTTTTTTATTTTAAAAAAAAAGAAAAAAGAAAATTCATTTGAAATTAAAGCATTTGACTTTTAAACATGGACGAACAGACTAGTTGAACTCGCTCTGTCATTTCGTTTTTTTTTTTAAAAAGAAATGAATAATCCATATGAATTCTTTCCGTTTTTTATTTAAAAAAAACACAAAAAAGAAAATTCATTTGAAATTAAAGCATTCGACTTTTAAACATGGACGAACAGACTAGCTGAACTCGCTCTGTCATTTCGTTTAAAAAAATGAATAATCCATATGAATTTTTTTCGTGTTTTATTTAGAAAAAAAGAAAAAAGAAAATTCATTTGAAATTAAAGCATTCGACTTTTAAACATGGACGAACAAACTAACTGAACTTGCTGTGTCATTTCGTTTTTTTTTTAAATAAAGAAATGAATAATCCATATGAATTATTTTCGTTTTTTATTTTAAAAAAAAAAGAAAAAAGAAAATTCATTTGAAAGGAAAGCATTCGACTTTTAAACATGAACGAACAGACTAACTGAACTCGCTCTGTCATTTCGTTAAAAAAAAAGAAATGAATAATCCATATGAATTCTTTTCGTTTTTTATTTAAAAAAAAAAAAAAAAATTATTTGAAATTAAAGCATTCTACTTTTAAACATGGACGAACAGACTAGTTGAACTCGCTCTGTCATTTCGTTTTTTTTTTAAAAAAGAAATGAATAATCCATATGAATTCTTTTCGTTTTTTATTTAAAAAAAAAGAAAAAAGAAAATTTATTTGAAATTAAAGCATTCGTCTTTTAAACATGGACGAACAGACTAGCTGAACTCGCTCTGTCATTTCGTTTTTTTTTTAAAAAAAAAATGAATAATCCATATGAATTCTTTTCGTTTTTTATTTTAAAAAAAGAAAAAAGAAAATTCATTTGAAATTAAAGCATTCGACTTTTAAACATGGACGAACAGACTAGCTGAACTCGCTCTGTCATTTCGTTTTTTTTTTAAAAGAAATGAATAATCCATATGAATTCTTTTCGTTTTTTATTTTTAAAAAAAAAGAAAAAAGAAATTTCATTTGAAATTAAAGCATTCGACTTTTAAACGCGAACGAACATACTAGCTGAACTCGCTCTTTCATTTCTTTTTTTTAAAAAAGAAATGAATAATCCATATGAATTCTTTTCGTTTTTTATTAAAAAAAAAGAAAAGAGAAAATTAATTTGAAATGAACTCGCTCTGTCATTTCGTTTCTTTTTTAAAAAGAAATGAATAATGCATATGAATTCTTTTCAGATTTAAATTTGTTTTAATTTTGTTCATTGGATTATCATAATTTGGGATGATAGTCAAATTATTAATCTAGGTGACATGGAATACGCAATAAATTGGTCAAATATGAATGTGCATGCCAATTTGGAATCAAATTTGTTTCTTCTGAAAGCATATGATTCATGCGTGTACTTACACGGATATTGGAATCAAATTGATACGCAATAAAGAAGGTTTTCATGCGTGTATCATAAGAAAGATACAAAGAATCATATTAGATTTCATGCGTGTATACATCTTTCCATATGCAATTTGATTCCAAATATCACTTGCGTATGGAAAGATACAAAGAATCATATTAATCTAGGTGCATATGGAATGATACAAATTGGATATGGAAATTTGGAAAACAATCTCTTATATTTGTCATATAGAAGGTAATTAAATTTGTTAATTATTGTTGTATAAAAGGCAGATTATAATAAAGATACAAATTGGATACTACTCAAATTAAGTCGATGACTACAAATTGCTACGCCTAAACAATTTAGAACTATAAATCATCAAGTGTTTGGCTAACTAACTTATAAAAATTCTACTACAATCCATAGAAACATTAATTAGAACTCTTCTTCTTTGATATGGTTCGCTGCTGCATAATTGGCAATTGTTGATCATTCACCTTCTTCGATCTCTGCTATGTACAATAAACTACAAAATTAACAAGGGAAGGAGAAAAGTCAGACCCATGATATGCGCCAAATGATCCATAATTATCATATCTATGCAAGATAACTAAATCAAGTTGTCCATTAATTTCTGCATAAAACTTAACCGTATCTGTTCCTAGTTCTTAAACCCTCTCTTCCCTCCTGATATATGTTTTGATTCTTGTCCAGAAACAATAATAGTAACATGATATGAACTGTGTGGTATCCTTATATATCATACCAAGCAGAGTTGAATATCAGGCCTAACCATGCGTGTTCATAACTAATTATAGTAATGTTGTTGTTGCTATAGCTGTATGACCATATGTGCTCATTAATGTAGGGATCTTATAAAGGTACAAATGAAGCTAGCTGACAACATTCCCTCTGTTAGCCATTAATTGAGCACCTCATAAATATGTTACTTAAGAAAAGAAAAATCTGCAAAAAAATACTGGGCAGGAGCAAATGAAACATTATACAAATGAAACATTGGATGTCAGAAAAACTAACCAAGATTTAGGTATTCGAACCAAATATATCGTCGTTGTCCTCATGGCCCGACACATCAGCAGAGGCAGCGGCGTCATCCTGCAAAATACAAATAAAATGTTAATTCGAATTACCAATATAAGTTACATTAACTAGCAAACGACAATATTTACCTGGCGAAGTAGTTGACAGGTTTGCCGATTATGCCCTCGCTGCCCACAATGTCCACATTTGTTCTTCCGCCCGATCTCAATCGCTGACTTAATCCTCTCATACGACCTCTTGTTTTTCTTCGGTGCGCCCTTGGTTACAACAGGTTTGGGGTTTCCTATAGCTGGTTGTGAATTTACAATATCTTTAACCTCTTGTTTGACCTTAGGTTTCTCAACAGTATTCTTGTTATGTTCATAGTGTTGTTTTTGGTCTTTTAAACATTCCATTAACTTCAAATAGTCTGCATTGGATTTGGCTGCTTCATAGTGGATTGGGATGACTGCTTTATTCAGCTCATGGAACCTCTGACAGTGATCAGATATGTTAAATGTACGGCCTTCTCGATCCGAAGGAAATGCAGACTTGACATGTTTGGTCCACCTATCAGGGATGCAGCACCGAGGCATGCATGTAGCCTTCATGTGTATCAACACCGCGAAGATGTTTCTGCATGGAATTTTCTCATATTCAAGCTTTGCACAGGTACATGAAAGGCTAGGCATATCAACCTCAATACTACAGCAATGCACGACGTGCCGTGATTTAGGTTTTCCTTTTCGAGTAATGAAATACTGTGACGACATGCTACTATTGAGGGTCTCACCAACCACATATTCCACAGCCCTTTTCATTCTTTCTGAACAACATAGAAGACCTTTGTAGTGTAGTTGCTCACTGCAGATTTTTCAAGATCAAGGAAAGGGGTTTGTAGCACTGGTTCCTTCTGAAAGGCTATGCAATCAAGCTCGGCCTCCTTGATGCGCATGCGCGTGAGGCATCGCTCAAACTGCTGTATGGCCCTACATAGGGACATCTTACACTTGATGTAATTGTGAAGTCTTGCATTGAGGCTCTCGCTTCTTTGAGTACTCGACATTCCTAGGAACATCTTCTTTTTCACAAAAGCTGCAGCCCATGATTCTTTCAATCTATAGATCATTTGCAGCCACTGCCTGCTAGGTGATCTTTTACTCACCTCCTTCTTAAAATCTTTCCATTTTGTCTCAAATTCTTCAGAAGTGCACGTGTACGCCAACTTATGAAACTTATCTATTGCTGATTTACCATGGATGTATTTCTTGGCATTACGCTCCATATGCCATGAACATATTCGATGTGTTGTCCCCTTCAAAATAGAATTTAATGGCCTTACCCATGGCAAGGTCACCGTCTGTGATGACCGATTCTGGACGTACCTGGTACATTGCCTCAAGGAATGCTTCAAGCAACCATCGGTACGTCTCATCATTCTCACAAGAGACAATGCCGCATGCAAACATTATAGTGTTGCGGTGATGATTGCATCCGAGAAAAGGAACCACTATCATATTATATCTATTAAGCTGATATGTACTGTAAAAAATAACCACGTCACCAAAGTAAGAGTAATCAACAACAGACTGTCCATCTGCCCAAAAAAGCCGATTAAGACACCCATCCTTTGTTTCATATTTGAAAAAGAAATCTGGATCAGATTTCTTTCTATCTTGGAAGTACCTTATGATCGAATCTGCATCATCTTCGAGAAATCTGGACCGCTCATGCACAACACTGAAGTTGTATAGGTTCTTCTCTTGGTAACCACGATTCTGGTAACCTCCTCTGCATCGCGCATCATAATCTAGTATCTGACAATTCCGAATGCCAGAAGCTCTCTTAGAAGATATCTCTAACTTTTGAGCTTCACTAATGAAACAATGGGATCGAAGAAAAGGTGCGGTATCAACAGCCGCTAAATCATGGTTATGGCAATCATTGAAATCCTACACCCACCACATACCGGTTCGTTTGTCTAGTTTAACACAAAACTTGACCGGGCAACCGCATCGGGTGAGCAATTTGTGCTGTCTTTTTCTATTTGGCTTGTCGATATGCTTCTTCTCTCGAAAGCCATGTCTACTACAATAAAATCGGCGAAATTTGATGGCCCCATTTGTTTTATCTCTCTTAATGATACTCTTCCTCACGCTAAACCCTTTTCTCTTAGCATAAGCATTGAAAAACTCAAAAGCTTCGGTCTCACATGAGAAAGTCATGTTGATGATGCGGTCATACTCCTTCAACGATGCTATGTCCTGAAAAAAAAATGATACAGTGCCTTTATCTTTCAGGTTGCTATACAATGAATACAAATTATGATTCACCCACACCAGACCAGACAGGTTGCATTCAATGCAACCTGACCAAATCCATTCAGGATATAAAATTAAACAATCATCATCTATTAGACTATTGTTTAAATTGCTAAATCCATCAGAATAAAATTTAAGCCCTTTTACTGTTTTTGTGAACAAGAGGGATGAAATTCTAATTTCTTCAAAATAAAATTTGAATTGATGAACCATCAAGAATCATGTCTGAAAATACCTAGTATATCTTACTCCCTACTGGTATCTGTCTTCAATATTGACAGAACAGTGCGCTAGCTGTGGCAGGCATTTCTTTGCCCAGAAAATTAATGTTTGAGGCAAACAGTAACAGAAACAAGAAATGAAAAAAATACAGGGGAAAAAAATAAATAATTGGTACACAATTTATATGGACATAAGTTAAAATACAAAACCAATAACCCAATTTTATGTGGCCAGCGGCTCTGAAATCAGGTGATCAGTCACGGTGTAACTGTAATAGGGATGAATTGTGCAGAGCTTCTAGCAATTTTATATGGTCTGATCTGGTTAAATACGTTGCACCTATTTTCTCCATACGATGCAATATACAAATATTTCCCAGTGGGTGTATATCATAGGCGAATATCAGTAATGTTTGGTCTAAGTTACAAAATGCATGATCATATACAAATATATACTTCAACCATTAGCATTACCTGCCAATTCATGTGCCTTCTCGTAGAAAGCGTCTGGATCTGAAATGTGATCTAATACCGTGAAATCAACAAGAACGACCTGCTTAGCCTTCTCAGACCTGTTTGTTTAAATCGAAGTAGCAAAAAATCAAGTAGCAGAAAATTAAGGGAGAGAGGAGCAGTTGAAATTGGAAACCAGTGAAAATCAAGTGACTTTAATGGGAAACAAGTGAAAATCGCTAATAAAAAAAACTGTTTGTAATCGGAAAATTTGAATTACCTCAAGGAGGAAGAGAGGAGCAGGTGGTGAACGGAAGGGAAGGACGAGTCGAAAGAGCAGGCGGCGAGGAGGAAGAGAGAAGCAGGCGGCGAGGGAAGGGAAGGACGAGTCGAGGAGAAGGCGGCGAGGATGAAGAGAGAAGCAGGTTTTTCAGATTTTGTTCGGAAGAGAGAAAGAAAGGAGAGACGGGAGGAGAAAGATTTTGATTTCTATTTTTGGAAAGAGATTTTGTTTCGATCTTCTTCGATACATCTTTTCATTTTTTTTCAGTGTTTAACGGACAGACGGACATAGACGGAGAAACGGGATATACCGATTTTACCCTTCCAATTTTATACGGCTGTGATTTATCGTTCAAAATTTTGTAAAAATTTTGGTGTATAGAGGATTGCTAAAATGCTATGCATAGCATGGATGTCCTTCGTGCTACGGATTCGTTCTTGAATTTCATACTTCAAACAACCGATCCAAACCGTTCATTATCTTCTTCATATTAAAATCTCATTAGAAACCAAATTTTACATTTTTTTGAATTTTTTTACTATTTTTCTCAGATTTTTGAAAATACTTAATCTAATAAATTATGGACCATTCAATAACAGTGATTTTCAAAAATCTGAAAAAAATAGTAAAAAAATTCAAAAAAATATAAAATTTGGTTTCTAATGAGATTTCAATATGAAGAAGATAATGAACGGTTTGGATCGGTTATTTGAAGCATGAAATTCAAGAACGAATCCGTAGCATGAAGGCCATCCGTGCTTTGCATAGCATTTTAGCAATCCTCTCTCTCTCTCTCTCTATATATATATATATATATATATATATATATATATATATATATATGCTATTCTTTATGGGGTCGTTTGGATCGCTTAGGAATAGGAGTAATTTCCAATTCCTAAGCATAAAGTATTGGGAAGTGTGTAATTTTGTGAAGAGTTTGGATTGTTTATAATAAATTTATGTCTAAAAATTGGAAATTTCCCAAATTCCTGTACCATCCAAACAAGCCCATTTGTTTATGCAAATATATATATATTTTATAGGAACAACAAAGATCACTTTAATCAGAGCAACCAATAACATCATCATCAAAAGAAAATATTAATTTGTTATACTCTAAAAGAAATAATCAATACTTGCATCAGTTCATGTATTTGACCTACTCCCAGGCCCAGCTACCTGAACAGACTATAGCTATTTAGAAACTTATTTCTGCAGCTAAGGTATGCAGTTCCCCTGCGTTGGGGCTTCTGTCAAAAAAAAAAAAATAAATAAAATACAGAGGCTTTATTGCTGCAAGTGGCGTAACTTAGGTACAGTATATCAAGTTTTGATATTATTATGCGAAATTTTCTATGCTTGCCAGATTTAATTAAATCCATTTTGTTGCAGACTGAACTGCGATAAGTTCCAATTCTTTGTTGATAACTGATATTGTAATTTGGGTGTGTAGCAGGATTCCACTGTCGGAGATGTCATGTCATCCCCTGCCATTACACTATCACATAAGAAAACTGTGTTGGGTAACTGTCATTTTCTATAAAATGGCCTGCTAATATGTTTTTTACCTTAAAACCCCATAACATAGAATTGACATCTAATTCTTCCTTTTGTGGCCATTTCAAATGGTTTTGCTCGAACAGATGCTGCCGTTTTAATGCTTAAGAAGAAGATCCACAGGATACCAGTTGTAAATGACAAGCAGGAGGTTGTTGGTATGCAAATTTATACATCCTTTTTCGATTTTTAATCCCAAAATAATATTTATTTAAATGAACCTTAACCATGTAATCATAATGACTAACTCAAATTCCATTTTTGGCAGGAATAGTAACTCGCTCGGATGTATTCCAGGCACTTGAAGCTGTGGCACAGTAAAGATTAGTAATGATCTGCCCATTTTCGCCATTTTCCCCACCCCTTTGTAATAGTTATGTACAGAATAAATTTTTTTAAATATCATATTTATGAGTCTACAACATGTCACCGTGGACGCAAGTACATATTTCTTGTGATATGCATTGATCGCCTATATGATGCCTGATATATACAGCTAGTTAGTCTGTAACCTCGGAGGAATTATTACATATATTGATATAGGAAATTGATTAGTGTCATCGCACTCTATGCCATCGTTATTCGTCCAGCGCTTTATGTTCTCTACTCAGTCAGCGTATATGTTTTGTTCATTTTGTTATTATAAGTGTTCACTTTATTAGATACAAATGTTCATTTTGTAGTAAAGTTGTTCGCTGTTTTATAAATGTTCGCTATGTTCACTATGTTCATTTTATTTTTTATTTTTGTTAAAAAGTTCAGTTAGTTAAGTACAAATGTTCTCTTAATTGAGTGTAAATGTTTAGTTAGTTGCAACAGAAAATATAAATGTTATGAGCAAACATGTTTATTTTATTAAGTATAAATGTTTAGTTTAGTAAGTACGAATGTTCAGTTTAATAAGTATAAATGTTCAGTTAGTTGCAACAGGAAATATAATTGTTATAAAAAAATCAAGTGAAGGGGTCACGAACCGGACAAAAAACACATGAAAAAATTAGAATTGGTCATGAACCAATTGACTCCTGCCTCTTAGCGCACCTCTTGATCCACGCGCGACTCTGACGTATTTAACTGAATATTTTTTATTATTAAATTAAACATTTATAACATACAGCAACGATGGGAGGAATAATTTATTTAACTATGGCGGTTATAATAGCTTATTGATATATGACTAAATCCTCCCATTCCCGATAGAGGACTGGTCTAGGATAATTATGGGAGAAGCCCATTATGTAGACCCAGCCCAGTATGGTATTTCTTAAGAAGTTGGGTTTTTGCTGTTTTGCAATATTGGAACTTATCATCCACAGGAGTAGGGGTGAAAACGGTCACCATTTCGACCGTCCTTTCATTTCGTTTCGTTCAAAACGAAACGAAACGGTTAAGATTTTTTGTTGCGTTTTATAAACGAAACGGTTAACGAAAACTTAGAACAGTTTCGTCCATGTGTATTTTCGTGGTGTTTTCGTGATTTCGACCGTTTCGTCCAAAACGAAACGGTTAACGCAAATTGGTGATCAATTTCGTTTTAAAACGAAACGGTTAACGAAATCGACCGTATTCGTGGTCGTTTTAGACGTTATGCAGCCATACACAGGAGAGACGAGACTAGGGGTGGCAGGAAAGCCCAGTGGCCCGGAGGCCTGCTTGAACCCGCCTGGCCCAGAGTGCATCAGGCCTAATCGGGTCAGGTATAGAGACGGGCCAGGTCAGGCTTGGGCTTAAGGAGAAGCCTGACAGGCCAGGCCAGGGCTACGTTGTATTAAATTTTTTTTGTGTAGATATGGCCTGCTAACAATTTTTAGAGGAGAAGGCCCGTGTAAAAAAATTTCCAGCGCTCCTTCCAAATCCCTAATATACTTTCTGTCTCGTTGCTATCGTCGCCACTTTCTTTCTTCCTCATCTCTTTGACACCCGAAAAAATTAATACTAGCCTTACTGTTCATATTAATTTTGATAATAACAGAAAAAAAATTGAAATTTTAATACTAACGTTGCTGGATCGTCATCCCAGTTGACGAAAGCCCAATACCCTTGGATCGTCATCCCAGTTGACGATCCAAGCTTGGATCGTCATCTGAAATAACGATCCAACAAAAAAACAAATATTTTAAGTTTCTGAAATTTTTTTGTTTGGATCGTCATCCGAAATGACGATCCAAACAAAAAATTTCAGAAACTTTTTTTAATGCAAATTTTGCATTTTAGCCCTCAAAATTTTTATTATTACAAAATATATAATTTATGATTAAAAATTAAACATAATTAAAACATCTATTATAAAAATATATGTATATAATTATATTATGTATGTTAAATACATAATATTTTATATTCTTGTAATATTTATTTATACATATATATATATAATGTAACATTTATTTTATATATTAAATACATATTATTGTATATGATTAAAATATATGATGCATATTATTATGTATATATATTTCTATGAATATTTATTTATACATTAAACAAAATTATATATTAATATCTATATTTAATGTATAACAATTTTTTTTATTGAACTACTATGTTAAAATAATAATTTTAGAGTCATCGGCGAATAAATTCAACAAAAAATATATTCAATTCTTTCGCTGATGACCCTAAAATATTATGTATTTAACATGCATAATTTAATTATATACTTATATTTTTATAATAGATGTTTTAATTATGTTTAATTTTTAATCATAAATTATATATTTTGTAATAATAAAAATTTTAGGGGCTAAAATGCAAAATTTGCATTGAAATTTTTTTTTTGGATCGTCATTTCGGATGATTAAAACATCATTATTATTACAAAATATATAATTTATGATTAAAAATTAAACATAATTAAAACATCTATTATAAAAATTAAACATAATTATATACTTATATTTTTATAATAGATGTTTTAATTATGTTTAATTTTTAATCATAAATTATATATTTTGTAATAATAAAAACTTTGGGGGCAAAAATGCAAAATTTGCATTAAAAAAGTTTCTGAAATTTTTGTTTGTTCGTTATTTCGGATGACGATCCAAGCTTGGATCGTCAACTGGGATGACGATCCAAGGGTATTGGGCTTTCGTCAACTGGGATGACGATCCAGCAACGTTAGTATTAAAATTTCGATTTTTTTCTGTTATTATCAAAATTAATATGAACAGTAAGGCTAGTATTAATTTTTTCGGCTTTGACACGGTATCGATCTTACACGACTGTACAGGCAGGCCTGGGCTTGAGATATAAGCCCGTCAGGTAGGCAGGCACAAAGTTTGGATGAATCAGGCCAGACCTGGACTTAGTATTTTTTCAACGGGCTAGGCCCATTGTCATCCCTAGACGAGACACGTTGCTAACTTCTCAAAAAAAAAAAAAATGTTAGGTTTAAGACTTCCTCCATCTGGAGAAAAATCGATGCTGATTGTATAATAGTTGGTATAGCAAGTCCATATGCAGTACTAAACATGAAGATAATATGACGGTTTAGTTTGGTAATTTAAACATAGTGCACGAACTCAACCGTGTAGTCATAAATCTTAGTCATAAAATCAAGTAATCTATCTTGCATTCTTTTGTGCGTCTACTCTTATAGTCTAGGCTAAATTGGGAGTAAAATTTACTTTATTAGTTTATTTATAAGTTTAAGCTTGGTATAAATATGAATAAATGTGCATGACAGTCCCTCGAAAGAAAAATTGCATATAGTTTGTCCCCTCGTACAATTTTCTGCTAAAAGTTAGTATTTCGAACGAGATATTTTTTGTCCATACTTCCGCTTTCAGGACTAACGACTGAGCTTAATTCAAGTAACACGATGGACATTTTTTGTGCTGTTTCAAAATAGAATTTTGAGCTTAATGATGGATTATGGACTTGTCAAGAATCAGCGGCGCGTTCAAAACTCGGTCCAGTCGTCTCCATCTATATATAGCTCATGATTAATTGCTCATGCCCCCACAAATCTCTTTTGGGTTTAAAGCATTTTATCATCTTTTAAATGTGAGATTAATTTCGTCAAACCACTTAAGAGATCTGAAAATAAAATGGACAGCTGCCACTAGAATTTAATTTTAGGCTCAGTTGAGAACATTAGTTAAAGTCCCGTGGTAACAGACTTTCTATATTTTTTGTCTTTGCAATGTGTTTGTAAGGAGATGAATGTAGAGAAAATAAAAAACTATATTCATTTCAATTATACATTTTTAATTTAAAGATATTCAAAGGTTAAAAATAGATAAATTTTTTTATTTTTTTCTTCAAAAATCGCTTTCTTATATAATAAAGTTGAAAAGGGTTCCACTGCCAGAAACTTTTTTTGGCTACCAAATGCCACCAAATTCCAACCGTTAAATGATAATTGATGGATGGTTGTGATTATAATATAATATATATATTGGAAAAGATTAAAGTGACTTTTGATATTACTTACTTCTATTTAATAAATCGCAATCATGAATCAATTTCATCTAACGGTTGAAATTTGATGACATTTTTGGCAGCATAAGAAGTATGGCTGTAGAATCCGTCTCCTTCCCTCAAACTTAAGAGCAGACCTTTACTATCAATAGAGAAATAAAAGTTAGTTTCATTGGGAATTATTAAATTTAATACTATATTTGTGCCGTTCCATTTCTACTTGTGTTCATTCTCAAATGATGAAGAATCACTTGACAATTATTATTTTTGACAATATTGATATCTTTTATATTTGACAAATCATGGTTAAGTTTGAAATTATAATCACGAGATTTATTGTATATTTCAATGTTAATCAAATAAGAACTTTAGATCATAACGATCCAAAATCAACGTCTGTTGATGCATCGTCAAACAAGACTCAAATTGTTCAAAATTTGATTGTTCGTCAAACATGATCCGTTTTTTGTTTGCTCAACAAAGAGTTACGTTCACAAACAATTGTGGGACTTCTCAAACATATACCTTGTTAATTAAATTAATCCTAAAAGCCTATAATCAGTATTACTTCAGCCCTACAAAAGGCAGAGTGTTTCTTTGCCAAAAGAAGAGGGACAAAAAGTTGAGCTGCTCCTAGTATTCAGTATTGAGAATCTCTTTTTTGACTGGGTTGATCTTTCAGTCAGCAATTCAGCATATACCGTCCACTACCACATTTTTTGTTTTTAGTACCGATTAAATATAAATTGTTAGTACCGGTTGTCTACTAATAATAGGAGGTGTTAAAAATAATTAAAACTCGGTACTAAAAAGTCGATACTAAAAACGCGTTGGAATTCGTGAAAAAAAAAATCGAGGATTTTTAGTATCGATTATTAGTTAAAAACCGGTATTAAAGATCCTCGTTTTTTTTTATATTTACTATCTTTAGTATCGATTTTTAGGCTAATAACCAGTACTAAAGATCATTGTGTATATATATATATATATATATATATATATATATATATATATATATATATATATATATATATATATATATTTCAGGCGAGCGCCTTTTTTTTTTTTTGCTAGCCATCAATTAATGCCGATGTACCGGTATATCACATTTCAAAATCTATATATTATACAAATAATTTACATACACAAATTCATACACAATGAAATAAATAATAATTCATACACAACAATTTAAATAATAATTAACATAATTAATACAAATTTTGGATTTTAATCTAGTTATAAAAATTAACAAAAATTAATAAATTATACAATTTTCGATTTTAACCCAATTTCAATTATAAAACTTTTGGGTTTAAACTCAATTCCAAAATTCATTAACAAAAATTTAACTTTAATTTGTCAGATTTAACAGTTTAACACAAATATTTAAATGAAATCCATTAGTAGAGAGAGAATGGTGTACCTTACTAGTAGTAAAGGTGGCACAGTCGCGTCGAGGGGGAAAGAGAGCAATGAGAGAATGGCATAGTCGAGTCGAGTGAGAGAGAAAGAGGCGATGGAGAGGGAGGGAGAGGCAGTGGATCGAGAGGGACCGGAGAAGCAGTGTGGAGAAAGAGGAGAGGCAGTGGAGAGTAGATCTAGAGGGAGAGGTAAAGGAGAAGAAGAGAGTCGAGAGAGAGTGGGAGGCAGCAACTAAGTTTTGGACTTAGAAAAATTCTCACGCAGAGAAAGACAACTTAATTGGTTTTGGCGGCATCTTGTTTTAAAAAAAAATTAAATTGATCTTTAATACCAGTTTTTTTAGAAAAATCGATACTAAAGATCATATTTTTAGTATCGGTTTTTAATAAAAAATCGATACTAAAGATAGACATAAGTTTGATTTTTTTGACAATCTGTTAGTACTGGTTTCTAATAAAAAAATCGGTACTAAAAATAGTATCTTTAGTACCGAATTTTTAAAAAACCGGTCCTAAAGATAAATTATTTAAAAAAAAAATTTCGACAATCTTTTAGCACCGATTTTTCTAAAAAAAAAACCGGTACTAAAGATAAAACCTGACAACTATAAAATTGCCACCGACTATTTTTTTATACCGGTTTTTTTTAAAATAGATATTAATGTAGCGGTTCTAAAGCATTTTTTTGACGTAGTGGTCAACAATTGACTTATGAAAAACTAATATCAACAGCTAGCATGGCAAAGCCTGGATTATTTGATTAATAAAATTTACTTTGTTATCGTGTTAACTTATTATTAATCTTAATACACTTTTTACCTCTTGTATGCTTCTTTTTGTTTAGTCATATTATATATATACAATTTTATGACAGTTTTCCTGTGCATTTGGGATGAGTATTTTATCACCAACTTGATTGTTTTTTTTCTTTGTTACGATGCCAGTAGACAGCGTGGGGTGGTGGATTGTAATGCAAGGTAAAATGATACAAGGTTACTATGAGACCGACATTGAACAAGGCTATAATTAATCTCTAAGACTCTTGTTGGAGGGGAGATTAATATTAATCGTTTTTTACTAATACACCCTTAAGCTTTATGCACTCTTCTTTCAAGACGATTCCACTTGACTCTTGACAAAATGGAAATCATTTTGCGCATAATATATGAAATGAGTGTAGGATTGACAACGCAAACCTTTTCTATAATTTTGTAATGAAGTTTTGGCCTCATTTGCTTACACTCGAATTAATTTCAAATCAATTTTTGACTAAGATCAGCTTGTTTGCATGTGGCCTAGTAGCTCAGTGGTAGGAGTACTAGGCTGGATTCCATGAAGTCAAAGGTTCAAACCCCGCATGCATTTTTAATTTCAAAAAAAAGTTGGATGACAAAAACCTCCCTCTTTCTTCAAAAAAGATCAGCTTGTTCGAGCTCGACTCGTTGCCAAGATGGTATACTTATTCGCCATTAGCCCCGAGAACGTGAGAGACTTGATCACTTGGCCTTAAAACTAAAAAGAAGTATACGCAGCGAGTCCAGATTCCCTTTAGGCACCCCGCACCTGTAGTCCCATATAAGCCATGACTTTTAAAAAATGAAGCATCCAGATTAGGCCTGCCGACGGTATACCGTCCTCCGTGTTCCGTGCACGTTCTGTCCAAACGGAACGAGTGGCGGAACAGATTTCGGTATTCGTTTCTTAAACGGAACGGTAAACGAAACGAATTTCGGCATACGTTTGTATGAAATACAGTGTAAATTGAGTCGTTCCGCTACGTTCCGTCCATTCCGTTGCAAACGGAACGAATAACGAATCGTTTCAATGCATACCGTTTCTGAAACGGAACGGCAAACGGAATGGTCCATTCCGTTGCCGTTTCGAACGTTAACCAGGTCTAATCCAGATGTAGTTTGGACGGTGCAAACAGTTTTTGCGTAGAGTGAGAGGTTCAGCAATTTATTAACTATTAAGAAATCGTCCGCTCGTCTACATTCCACTCATACGGCCTAGTTCGTCGACGTCACAAAATTTAGGATACCTTGTGGCAAAATTAAAACACAAATGGTGCATGAAATCACTGCCATCCAACAGCTTAATTTTCTAGCGAGATGTTCGAAAATTAACGAATCAGTATCGTTGTCACTTGATCAACAAAAAAATCAAACAATTGGATACAGGACCTATCTAAATTATATAGAATTTTTGTAAAGCTTGACTTTCCCAAGTTTGTATAATTATTTTATTCATAAAAAAAATTAATTAGTTTTGGGAAGGAAGGGGGGATAAAAGAATCATAAGATAGTAAAGAAGGCATGTGGTCTAGTATCTCAGTTGGAAAGAGCACTTAGTTCTCTTCCAAGAGATTCATTTCTAGCCTATCCCAACTTGTTTGGGATAAAGGCTTAGACTAGACTTTATAAGATAGTAAACAAGGTACACCGGTGTAAAAGAAAAAAAAATCCAACAACCAAAACTCTCTTTTAATTTCGGTAAGATATTTTAGCAAATATGAACTTCTATAATTATATCATAATATTAGTTTAAAAAATAATTATATCATAATATTGAGGAGAAAATTGTTAATTTTATCTTTTACTCTTTGTGGTCAAAGGGCCTAAACCATATTTCCGTGACTAGAGACACAAGGTCAGATGCTAAACTTGGAGTGATGATAGGATTAGCTCGTAATTATGAAACTACCTTATGAGGGTCTAAAAAGATGTTTATAGCTAGAGCTACGTGCTGTTTGGGCCAGTTCTTTTTTGTGGATTTAACCCTGCTGCGTGACTCATGTGGCCGTGGGAGAGTTGTGTGATTTGTTTGAAGCCTATGATTCACCTTTGTTTGTGCCATGAATGATTTATCTTTTTTTTTGTCTTTATTAAATAAAGTTTTTATTAGGATTTATTTTTGATAATATACCTTGTGTGATCAATATAACTACAGGTGTTCTTGTGCATTTGAACTATCGATGTCATCACTTTGAACTTGATAAAATTAATAACAATATTTATATTAAGTTTAAAAAAATTATAAATTTAATTGCAGTATACAACTTCAATTTTCAACAAAAAATAAACATTAGAATTAATGACAATATATGTGATTTTATACCAATTATAATATCTTTGTGACATTTCGGTGATAATTATTAAAAAAATATATAAAGCATGGATCACCGCAAAGGTAAACACCACATAAAACTAATTAAACACTAGGGTTAAGTAGGATAAGTGGAGGAATCTACAGGCATGTGGTGTTAGCCTCGGGATGGGAGGTAAATTCACAAATTTACTGTTCAAAATTGATAGGGGTGGGTGGGGCTACTGACTTTGGAGGTGTTAGCATCATAATATGGTTTCTATCGTATTTTATTTTTTTTAATTATCATTTTCTGACGTTGCTTTGGTTAATAGGTCAATTTTAAGTGTCCCCAGCATGTGCTTTGCATGTGACCCCCACAAAGGCTCTCACAAATCACAATTGCAACAGGGTGATGACTAAAGAGTAAAAGGGAAAAGATCAGACTTCTATAGTTTCTGCTTTCTAATTAAAATTGTAGTTTTTTTCTAAGAATGTAATTTGAAGAGATAAGATCAACAGGGAGAAAACCATAAATAATTCAAAATCTCAGATCAAATTCTAATATAGTGGAAATAAATAAGTAATGAATAGCCAATAAAAATGCAAGCGTAATTAATACAAAAGAAATTCAAAAAATAATAGACATAGATAGTATACAGAAATGCTAGTGTCCAACATATAGGACGGATGGACTACGTCCAATATGATCGTTTTCACGTTTTTAAATTTCAAATAACCGATCCGAACCGTTAAATATGTTCTCCATATTGACAACTTATAAAAATCCAATTTTTACATTTTTTTTGGTATTTTAGAAAATCATTGTTATTGAACGATCTATAATGTTTATATCATGAATTTAAATAAATACCAAAAAATAGTAAAAAATTTTGAAAAAAATATAAAAATTGGTTTATTATAATTTTTCAATATTGAGAATATATTGAACGGTTCGGATCTGTTATTTGAAATTTAGAAACGTAAAAACGATCGTATTAGATGGACCCATCCGTCCTATATATAGGACACTAGCATTTCTCGATAGTATATGATTATAAGCAGGGACGGAGCCAATAGGGGGGCTGCTTGGGGCAGTTGCCCCCCTTGTGCTCCAAAAAAAAAAAATTTTATGTATATTTTCTTTATTTTTTAGAAAATTTCTATAATTTGTCCCCCTGATTAATCATAAATCACTGATTTAGGAAAGAAATATTCTTATTCATAAATAAATTTCTATTTCATTGTTCAATTTTTAAAATTTTACCCCTCCTATCATAATTTTCTGGCTCCGCTCCTGATTATAAATGATTTTCAGACAGATGTTTGTCAAAAATTGGAAGTTCTTAAGTTGTCTATCGCATAAAATAAAATAAAATAAAATAATGTGTAGTAGCATTGCCAAAAGGAAAAAAAAAGGGAAAAAAAAATAAACGCTTATTGTACAGTGGTAACCGTTGGCATGAATGCTCGAGTAACCGAAGCTCTTTATTCTTTTTTAAAGTTTTCTATGTCGGTATTGCAGACAGCAGTACATATGGCGGGTTAATTTGTATAATTTAAGTATGGGAAACTCGCAGCTAAAATGTCATCGTCATCATAGTACACAAATATAGAAAATTAGCAAGTAATCGTTTTGCTGCAAATATTTTTTTGTTTGAAATTTTGAAACATGAATCTGTAAATGTTTATAATTGTCCAATTTTATTGTAAAATTTTGGAATATGGTTTAAATATCATAAAAGTTGAAGACTATATCGTGCAGAATACGACGTTTTCGAATATCTATTGTGATTTATAACAAGTATTTTTTCCTACTACATTATTCTCTTTTATGTCCTTCATTTTTTTAACCTTGACACTTTTTAATTATACACATTTTTTTATTTCATATTTAGTGAAACAATTAGTGCTAGTTTTATTGATAACTCGAGAAAAAATTACAACAGCGAATCACTTTATTTAGACAATTGATCAAAGCTAATTGCCACATTTTTATTCATCGAGTTGAATTTAAAAAATAAAAAATATATATCGCACTCCATTATATCCTACTTAGAATTTGCTCAGTTAAAAAGAACATAGACAGGAAACGGGCACAAAATTGACGCTTGGTGACCCATTACACAAAACTTCACAGTTTTACAGGAGAAAGTAAGCGACGTGCTAATGCAAATAGAATTGTAGGTTCTGTAGACCGGGTGTATAGGTGCACACGAGCGGGGGAGCTTTAAATGGACTCAACCACGTTTGTCACTGTTGGTTTCTTGCTAGGACTCAGGTTGGTGTTATTAGGCTGGGTGGGACCATGTTTCCCTTGAAACAAGCTACTAAAAGCCAAGACACTCAATTAAAGTGACATCACATGTATTTTGTGAAGTTTAAATGCATCGCTATTTAAACCAAAAAAGCTTAGCACACTAAGTAGCACAGGCCTAATCTAAGATATAGCATTGTTCAAATTTTTTACTCAAAAAGATATTTATTTTGCAGTAAACACGGTTTAGGAACCTTTTATAGACCACGGTTTAGGGACTTTTATAATGATTTTAAAGATCTCATAAAAGTCAAAGCCTCAACTTAAATTATCTGACAATTGATTCTGAAAAATAATTAAATAACTATAAATGTGCTGACCAAATATTTGATATCTTGATGTGATATCAAGACCGTATTTTGTAAACAAAATACCAAGTTGGATGAAGTGTTGAATCTTTTTAAACGAATTAGAAAAAATATTTTATAAAAACTGGTTAGAGACGAAGTGGTGTAAAACACTTAAAAACCCTTTTGCTTTACTCTTGTAATGATAAAATTATAAAATATTTCTTATTTAGAGCATCCTTTTTAAAACGAAATTGTCTTTCAACAAATAAAAATTGAGCAAGGTTCCAATGCCAACATCTTGGTTGCCCTAAAATGCCAACATTTCATTAATTACTTACTTTTTCAAAATTGAAACTTGCAACTTCAAATCCAAACCGTTCATCTTATTTAATTTAATGACCGATGCGTTTTCATATAAGTTTTGTAAATTTTAGGGTTTATTTGATACTCCATCAAAGGCTAAAACATGAACGTATTAGAATGAATCTATCATAATTAATAAGGTTCGTTTATTTTTCTACCTCTTGATGGAGTATCAAATAAACTCTAAAATTTACAAAACTTATATGAAAACGCATCGGTTATTAAATTAAATAAGATGAACGTTTGAATTTGACGTTGCAATTTTAAATTTTGAAAAAGTAACTAATTAATGAAATGTTGGCATTTGGGACAATCAAAATGTTGGCATTGTAACCTTGCTCTAAAAAAGTTGCCATAATATAAGCTTCTAATGTGGATCATATCGATTAGTCGAGTTATATTTAAATTTTAAATTTTTTACTGAGACCATCAATAATTTTCTCCGCTTAACTTTTAAATCATATATATGGCTGTGTTTGGTAGAGGAGTAAAAAAGGATTAAAATTAAGGAGGATTAAGTAGTTAAATCTCTTTACTCTACATATTGTAAGTCATGTTTGTATGAAAAGTAGAAGATTAAGTGAGGATATAAAAATATTACATAATTGTTAATTATAAAATGACCAAACTATCCTCCATTTTCTTTTTCTTTTGTCAAATAATGATGGTACGTAGAGGAAAGATATAAGTGTGGAACCCACAATTGAAAACTTACTCCATGGATTAAGTTTACTCCACCTATCTAAGAGGAGTAATTTACTCCTCTGATTTTGATCCTTACTCCACTTTACTCCTCCTTTTTTTACTCTACGTTTGGGAGATTAAAAGTGGATTAAGAATCTTACTCCTCATTTAATCCTCAACCAAACACAGCCATATAATGATTTTGCATCCCTAGCTTGAACATAAAAAGCAGGTTCACACACATAGACTTTTCAATGTTAAAAAAAAATTAATGAATACAAAAAGTAAAAGCAGAGTTTGTGTACATTTAGGACGTAGAATTTATCAAACGCTGTAAAACTTATGACTTTTTTAAATTCAATCATTCAATATAATATAATTACATTTTGTCATCTAAATCTTCAATGTGGCTCCGTTTGGATGCGTTGAGAATAAGGTAGGACGAAGGAAGAAGGGAAGAAATTTATTGGGAAGGGGTAAATTTATTGGGAAGTGTGTAACTTTTGTGAAGAGTTTGGATGGTTAGAAATAAATTTATTGGTAAAAAGTGATTATTCCTTATTCCTTATTCCGGGAAAAAGCCATCCAAACGGAGCCTGTATAAAAATTCCCATCAATATTGTTTTATCAATTTTTACTCACAGAGTACGCTAGTTGTTTTTGGACAAATAAGGCTTGTTCAAGAGCAAAGACGAAAAGGTTATGCCAAACGATCTTTTTGAACTAGTTGTTCTGAGGCTTGTTTTAGTTCTACCAAAATTATAAAACTAGAACTAAAACATAAAAATAAAATTTGTTCCAGTTCATGTCTTTGCCAAACACACCATAACATTGGCACATAAATAACAGGTTGCACACTTGCACACACCGGTCCAGTAGTGTCAAGGGCGGAGCCAGAAAATTATGATAGGAGGGGTAAAATTTTAAAGATTGAACAATGAAATAGAAATTTATTTATGAAGAAGAATATTTCTTTCCTAAATCATTGGTTCATGATTAATTAGGGGGGCAAATTATAGAAATTTTCTAAAAAATAAAGAAAATATACATACAAAATTTATTTTTTTTGGAGCATAGGGGGGGGCAACTGCCCCAAGCATAGTATGTACAAATTTCTATCGTGTTAGCACCTAAACCTTGTGCTGTGCAAGCTACAATATTTTATAATTAATATAAGTATCCCATCACCTGTTTTATTTTCGCAGTAATGAATTAAGTGGTTGAAAACTAAAAATTAGTGAAAGTGAAAATAAAATGGCTCAAATCAAATAAAAAAAAAACAGAGCACAGCCTGTCAAACGATTTCATAATCGTTTTTTTTTTCCTTATTTTTTTACCTTTTACCCAAAGCCCAAGGCAGAGCCTACCCCAGAGCCATCTAAGCCTCAGCAAATAAAAAAAAAGGAAAAGATCAAAGAGACGCTGTAACATGTATTTTTTTTAACCTATGTCATAAACCAGATCATACCATTCTTTTTTACTTTTCGTTAATATTTACCGTTTGTTATCTCTGTAAAGAGATGCTTGGTGTCGAGGAATTGTCATCCCATTCAGCGTTATGCTGTACGCACGAATCCACATGATTATTTTACATCATTGGTAATGGTAAACATCTTATTTAATAATTTAAGTAGAGAAAATAAAAAAAGTATTACCTCAAAGTGGATTCTAGTCTCAATTTTTTGAAGCAATTTAATAGGGATGCTGGAATTGTGAATTTACTGAACAAAGGATATTATTTTACAGTTTAACTAAGGAACAAACTTTCATGATTTCGATAAAATATTTTATTGCTAAAAATCAATATCCTCTATACTTTAAGTTCTAATTTTATTTTTATTGACATAATTCGTCAGTGAAAGAGCATTTATGGGGAAGTTTGTCCATGTAACATACTAACATTGATTATAATAAATAAATGCTACAATTTATTTACAAAACAAATTCAATTGTCATTAATTTGAACTAGCAACTTCATTAAAGACTAAACAAGAAAATTGAGTGTTCATATAGTTCATTAAAATACAGTACTCAATAATAACATGAATTGGATAATATACTTTTGTTACGCCCTTTCAAATTTGTCTTCACCACATGAATGTCGATGAAAAATAGAGAAAACTAAATAATTTAAGACTATATCTAATATAACACAACCGTTACAGTATTTTGCAATCAATATAAGATGTGACTACTTTCTAATAAAAGGATATATTACACAGTTATGTTTAGAAAAATATTAATTAAGTGAAAGAGATCGACAGTTATTAATCATTCACTTAATGAAAGTACAAATTTGCAATAATAATAAGATAAATATTGATAGATCATCAAATGTGGACTTGCATTTAAACCAATCAAAAAATGAAATTCAATTATATGTGACAATTAAACCTCCATTGCTTTGGATATCTACCACACTTTTGGAAGCTTATGTTGGTGGCAGCTTTGATGATACCTCCCTACTCAAAATGTTAACTCCATCATAATGTTAGGTAGTTGAAACCACGTCACTGGTCATAGAAGATCCAAATGATCTCATTTTTAAACAAGAGAAAGAAATGGATAAGCAACTAATACTATTATATAAAGCCACAAGAAAGGGAAAAAGAAATGGCAAGGTGGTACTGCTTAGTAATAATAAGCGGGAGTAAATGCAACTCTGCTTTCTGTGTGGAACAGTTCCCGCACAAGCCGCTTGTAGAATTCCAAGACAGAAAGCTGGATGGAAAATATTTGTTTTGTGGACCGGGGCTGTATACAAATTCCCAAAAAACTTTTGCCAAATTTAGCATATGGTACTTAAACTATTACGTAATTTCACTTATGTGCCCTCAGTTCTTAAGTATACATCTAAATTTTTTTAACAAATAAAAATAAAATTCTCCAATTTTGAAAAATAAAGAAATAGTATTCGATGATGAATGCAATCTATCAGATACATGCACTCCGATTACCATCTGGCGATTGTATTTTTTTCGATAAATGCTAGCATGTTTTGGCAACCAAATTGATAAGATTTTTTTTTAATATAAAGTTGGTTTGCTTGTTAAGGCGTTAGTGTCATATCTAACTTGTTAATTTTATGATGCATAATGATTATCATTTTTTCACAATCAAATAATATCAATTAATAATAATCTTAACACAAGTTATCTCAAAGGTAGGTTTAGATATTAAATTACTATCAATTGCCATATAATTGGCCTTTAATATACGCTTTGAAATAATTGATAATTTTCAAACAATTAATTTTAAATGTACGCCGACTTCCATATAATTTACTAGCGCACCACCAAAAGTTAGTTTTAAAATACAATTATTATAAAAAAATTGAAGTTCCAAAATCCAAAGATGTAAAATTGAGGGACTTCATATGAATAATCCAATATCATACGTATCGCTTTGCAATTAACTCAATAATACAATAATACAATAATACAAAAGACATTTAAGAGATAAACTAAATATTCCGGGTTTAGCCCCACTCGCATGTCAGTGGCACTCTTCTCTTGCTTCAAGGGTTTAAGAGAGAGAAGGACATAGAAAAACAGAGTGTAGAGAAATATCAAAACAAGCAAGAGAGAGAAACAGGGGAGAGACCCAATGCAACAACACAAACGGTGAGAACCCCCAAGAAGAAGCAAGCCCTCCCTTGGTAATTGGGATTTGAAGCAAAGCTCTCGGTTGTGTTTTTGAGTTTCTTTTGATAATGCCAAGGAGGCAATTTCTCTTCTTCTCCTTCCTTCTTTCTTTCTCTTTCCTTTTCTCTCTTTGCTCCTCCACCTCCACCGACCCACAAGTCACATTTCTCTTCTCATGGCTAAGTACGACCTCCGTACCTGGCTCAAAGTCTCCTATACCGGATTGGGACCCTTCTTCTCCTTCGCCATGCAATTGGAGCCACATTTCATGCAGCTCAACCGGTACAGTCACCTCCATCACTATTCAGTCGGTACCTCTTGCTGCACCTGTTCCTTCATCCCTGTGTACCACTCTCACCTCTCTCTCTTCACTAATCCTCTCTGATGCAAACCTCACTGGCTCTATACCAGCCGACTTGTCAGCCTGTACCAGTCTCACAATCATCGACTTGAGCTCGAATGCACTCTCCGGCCCGATACCGTCCTCGCTATCTAAACTTTCCTCTCTTACCTCATTAATCCTCAATTCAAATCAACTCTCCGGCCAAATACCAGCCTCTCTTGGTTCTTTGAAATCTCTTAAGAACCTCTACCTTTTCGACAATCGGCTAACGGGTCAAATACCCGACTCAATTGGAAACCTTCTATCTCTTGAGTCAATTCGATTGGGAGGAAATCGTGACCTCGGTGGCCCGATACCTGATTCTCTGTCCCAGCTTAGCAACCTAACTATTCTCGGTTTAGCAGATACCAAAGTTACTGGACCAATACCAGCTTCACTTGGCCAGCTTCACAACCTGCAAACATTATCTGTTTACACTGCCATGCTAACGGGTTCAATACCAGCTGAGCTTGGTAATTGTTCTTCCTTGGTCAACATATATCTCTATGAAAATACACTCTCTGGCCCACTGCCCCCTTCTCTTGGCCGGCTTACAAAACTTGAAAAGTTGTTGCTATGGCAAAACTCACTTACTGGGCCAATACCTGATTCATTCGGTAACCTCATTTCATTACAATCAATAGACCTTTCTATAAATTCCATATCGGGTGCAATACCAGCCTCGATTGGTAGTCTTCCAAACCTCCAAGACCTCATGTTAAGTGATAACAACATCACTGGTTCAATTCCACCCTCTCTGGCTAACTTAACTTCTTTGACTCAACTTCAATTAGATACGAACCAAATATCCGGTCTAATACCGGCTGATCTTGGCAAATTGACATCCCTTAACGTGTTCTTTGCATGGCAAAATCAATTGGAAGGTGCGATACCAACCACTCTGTCCTCTCTCTCAAGCCTCCAGGCCATTGATCTCTCACACAACCACCTTACAGGCTCTGTGCCGCCAGGTCTGTTTCTCTTAAAAAATCTCACCAAGTTGTTGCTTCTTTCCAACGACTTGTCTGGCACAATACCAGTTGAAATTGGCCAGGCCAGCTCTCTAATCCGACTTCGACTAGGAGAAAACCGTATAACAGGTCCTATTCCTGCTCAAATAGGTGGGCTAAAGAGCTTGAATTTTCTCGACTTGTCAAGCAATCGTCTTGTGGGTCCCATTCCACCTGAGCTTGGTAATTGCATGCAGCTCCAAATGCTAAGCCTAAGTAATAATACACTCAAAGGAACAATACCAGATTCTATTGCCTCCTTACCCGGTCTTCAGGTGCTTGATGTTTCCTTCAACCAGCTATCAGGATCCATACCAGCCTCAGTTGGTAAGCTTGTCACCTTGAATAAGCTCGTTTTAAGTACCAACTCCCTCACTGGACCAATACCTGCCTCAATTGGTCAATGCCGGGAGCTTGAGTACCTTGACCTAAGCAACAACCAATTAACTGGCAACATACCAACTGAGCTGTGTAACATTGAGGGGCTGGACATTTCTCTTAACCTGAGTAGAAACTCTTTGACGGGCCCAATTCCAGAGAAAATATCTCAGCTAAGCAAGCTCTCAATACTTGATCTCTCTTACAACATGTTAAATGGAGGCCTTGCTCCTCTGGCTGGACTTGATAACTTGGTCACTTTAAATGTGTCCAACAACAACTTAACTGGATACCTCCCTGACACAAAGCTCTTTAGGCAACTCTCATCTTCTGATCTTGCCTCGAATCCTGGTTTATGCACCAGTGGGGGTGATGTCTGTTTTGTGACTATGGATTCAAATGGAAACCCTATTGTTACCGCAGCTGAGGCTGAGAACCGAAAATTGCGCAAATTAAAACTAGCTAAAGCATTGCTTATAACATTGACTGTGGCCATGGTAGTTGGGATGATTGGTATTATTCGGGCTCGACGGATGGGGGAGGGGAAAAGTGGGTCTCGTGACGATCCTGAAGGGGTTGGCAGTGATATGGCATGGCCGTGGCAGTTCACACCTTTTCAAAAGTTAAACTTTTCTGTTGAACAAGTGGTGCGAAATCTTGTAGATGCTAATGTAATTGGAAAAGGTTGCTCAGGTGTGGTATACAGGGTTAACATGGATAATGGTGAAGTGATTGCTGTGAAAAAATTGTGGCCAAACACTGCTCCGGTGAATCCTGTTGCAAATAGCAAAGGTCAAGGGCGCGACTCATTCTCAGCTGAAGTGAGAACCCTTGGTTCAATCCGACATAAAAACATCGTCCGATTTTTGGGTTGTTGTTGGAATAAGAGCACTCGACTATTAATGTATGACTACATGGCAAATGGTAGTCTAGGTGGTTTATTGCATGAAAGAAATGGGTTCTCTCTTGAGTGGAATTTGCGTTACGAAGTAATTCTTGGGGCTGCACAAGGGATTGCATATTTGCATCATGATTGTGTGCCACCAATAGTGCATAGGGATATAAAGGCAAATAACATTTTGATAGGGCTTGATTTTGAGCCTTATATTGCTGATTTTGGTCTTGCTAAGCTTGTCGAGGATGGGGATTTTGCGAGGTCATCTAATACCGTTGCAGGATCCTATGGTTACATAGCCCCTGGTATGAACTCTGTTTTCTTCTCTGTTTTCTTTGTTTTTGCCGTATAAATTTCTTTTGTGAAGGTGAAATTTAGAGTTATTTGTAAAAATTCTTCTAATGGTATGACATCTCAAATTATACTTGTTTTACAAGCTTTGTGCCGGTGACTTCTTTTGCATTGTGTTCAACTTATTATTAAATACGAATTGTCATTGGTACCGCATAGAATCTAAAAGTCTTAAGCCGAAAAATTGTCCGTATTAAAGATTTTGTTTATTGCAGAGTATGGATACATGATGAAGATCACTGAGAAAAGTGATGTATATAGCTACGGTGTGGTTGTGCTAGAGGTTCTGACTGGAAAGCAACCGATAGACCCAACAATTCCTGATGGTCTGCATGTAGTTGACTGGGTACGCAGACAAAAGGGTGGTAAAGATGTGCTTGATCCGGCATTGCGGGGCCGGCCAGAATCAGAGTTACAGGAAATGCTACAAGTTTTGGGAGTTGCATTGCTTTGTGTGAATGCTTCACCTGATGAGCGGCCAACCATGAAAGATGTGGCCGCCATGTTAAAGGAAATAAGGCATGATCAAAGGGAAGAGTATGTGAAGGTCGGGGTAGACGAATTGTTGAAAGGTTCATCCCCGGTGCCACATGCGAGTACATCTTCATGTACAACTTGTTGAAACATAGAGTAAAAACTCAAAATTTTCACTTGATAAATTATTTGTAAAATAATTTATTTATCACTTCCTTACACGAAATTAAATGTTCATTATTCTCAAATTTAATTTTCCTTTTCCGTTGAGAAATGAAGGCATAATTAAATCCATTGTTTCCACTAGTTTACCGTTGCTATTTTGATTAATTTACCTAGTAATTAAATCTGAAATTTATGTGAGGCCAATGACGTTGGTAATTTCTCCATTACTAATTCTCAATTATTCTCAATTAAGACATTAAATTTTGTGATGACTATTAGCCTTTGCTTCAGATTCTATATATGTTGATGTTTTCATTTTCATCTAGGGACGAACCGAAACAAAATATACAGAAGTTGAGATAGAAAGAAACCTGATCAAATTCCATTTTCCATTTTGATATTTCTCATAATAATTTTCAATTTGATTTGAATATTATTCCAATTGATTCTGCTGGATATTGTGGAGATATCTCATCAGTCACTTCTCCGGTCGTGCCCTAAGGAGTGACATTTACCCGTCTTATCTTGGTTGCGGTTCCTCTTGCACGTTGAGACGGAATACGCTTAAGGACAGCACCTAGCGCGATTCGGGTAAAAATGTTTTGATTACTTATTTTATTTATTTTATGCTATCCGAATTTGTTTATTTGATTTTGCACCAACAATCTTAAGCGTAAATTCCGTAATTCGGTTAGCAATTTTGTTGACAATGAAATAGTTGAGTTAAATGTAGATGCATTTAAATTTGTTCAATTCGTGAAATCTAATTTCACCCGTACATCAAATAGTAGTTAAATTTGTTTTAATTGAATCAATAGAAACGTAAAGGATTTACAAAATATTAGAATTCATAAGTGTATTTGAAGATCGAGAATTATTTGAAAACAGAATATATTCATAAGTGTATATTAGCAAATCTACAATTTTTTTTTGTTTATAAAAAAAAAAATGGTGAAAGAAACCTATACAGTGAATGTTCTGAATTTGATTGTAGATAAAAGAAAATTAGCATATTTAAAAGTTATATTTATCACGTATAATTGGCAAATGTTTTCAGTTTTTTTTTTTTTGTATAATACTTTTGACTGGTGAAAGCGTTTACAGAGAAAAACATTTATTAGAATAATTGCACTCGTTTTCAATATTGGTATAAAGGTTACTATAAGTCATTTATTTGTCTTGATAATTTAATTGATACTTGTTGCTCTTTTAAAATAATAATTACAATTAATAAAATTTATGAGCTATTTTAATCCATGCAAGTCAGGCTTATTTTTTGAAGAAAACAAAACTTGTTAGATATACTGCTTTATATCTATACCATGTATGTATCCTATGTTCATTCGTGTCTGTTTATAAAGTATTTCATACCTTTGCATTGCATGGCAATACTAATTCTTTAGAATTAACAATTGAGATCTAAGTTGTATAAATATGTCTAATCAGTTGATGAAAAAAAAAATTATATGTTGATACTCTTTTGGAAGATATTGTATTATCATATTTTAGGAGAGAGTTAAAAAAAATTATTATTTGCTATTTAGCTATAAATTTAATCAGTAAAATATTGACATATATAGTCAATGATATCTGGTAATGGTTGTCGTTACATAACTATACTGATTATATTTATTAAATAATATTGCTGCTGTAAATTATTACCAAAACAGTGTATATATGAAATAAATATTGCTGTTAATAGACATGCTAAAAGAAAAATGGTTAAGAGAGTGTTAATATTAACATTTAAGGTGAGTTACAAAAAGTGGTTATAATCATAATAAATTTTGGTCCTTAAACGTTATTGATCCTTTGCTCAATTGCAAATAAATGTAGTTATTTGAGAGATATTTTATCTCTGTAACTGTTCAATTTTATGATGATTTGGATTTGAGAATTAATAATGATTAAGAGGAATATATAGAATTAATTTTAATCATTCAGTACTCATGAAAGATTACTGTTAAACATGGTTTTATTATTGAGATTAAACTAAACTTAAATACCTGATAGTTATGATGGATTTTATAATTTGAGTTCTTTTTATATTTTTGTGATATATGATACTTGTAGTTTTCATGACTATTAATTAGCTGATTCGCTGTGATTGAATCAAATTCTGAAAAAGAAAAGAAAATGTGGGGGTATAAAATAAAACTCAACTGGTATATATGAGTTCGTATTTTTCTTATTTAACAATAGCTGATATTAATTTGGATGCATAGAAAACTATGATACTTATATATCAGAAAAATGTGGGGGTCACGTTAAAAAAAAAATGTGACATGAGATTATTATTATGATTTATTTCATTAGCATGATGCTATTATGAAATGCTTCGGAAAGGCTTATTACTAACAAATTTTGGAGAATTTGTTTTTTGGAAGTTTCTTTGCAGGAAAAAGAAATAAATTGAGCTCAAGTACTAAAGCGACTAGTCGGCATGAAAAAATGAAATAAAAAAATAAAAATAAAAATGAGATGAACTTAATGAGAAGTTCTATATATATGAACTTAATGAGAAGTTCATATTTCATCGAGGGGGATGGGTATTAGCCCTAAAGGGCCACTTGCGGGGGCAACCCAATCTCCGAAAGGCAGACCCCTGGAAAGAGATTCAATGGGTAATAACAAACCGACAAGTGGTCGAAGAGTACACACTTTTTAGGAGCATAGACTCCAACCCCATCCCTATGGTGAGTGTGCTCTATGTAGATGTAAGGTTGAGTATATTAGCTCTTAATGAGGACCAAAGCGGTAATTTCCGTGGGATGTGCATCTACACACATCCTTGGCAGGGACTCACCTATATGAGAGTGTCTGTATACGGCCGCGGTGCGGGGCATGGGTAAGCCCTTAAGACTCTCATGAAAAATCCAAGGTACATGCGTATGGCCATTAATGCGCACCCCGCGATGATTTTTCTCCGTATTACGTGTATGGTGTCGTAGAATTTGGGTCCAAGGAACGAGTTCAAGACATAAGTTCTCTCTGTCTCCTCCAAATTTGATGCACCTATACTAAGTGAAGTTCAAAGTTTGAAAACTACTTCATGATGCGAATATAAATATCCAACAATTTGTTATTCACCATTTGTTTGTTCCAAATTCCTAACTTTATCGAATTTGCTTATATATATATTTGACAATGATCATTTTGCTTCAATAAAATCCCTAATCTGATTTTACATATCTCATATTTTTTATGTTTCTAAATTTTGAGTTTTGTGGGGGATTGTTGAAACATAGAGTAAAAACTCAAAATTTTCACTTGATAAATTATTTGTAAAATAATTTATTTATCACTTCCTTACACGAAATTAAATGTTCATTATTCTCAAATTTAATTTTCCTTTTCCGTTGAGAAATGAAGGCATAATTAAATCCATTGTTTCCACTAGTTTACCGTTGCTATTTTGATTAATTTACCTAGTAATTAAATCTGAAATTTATGTGAGGCCAATGACGTTGGTAATTTCTCCATTACTAATTCTCAATTATTCTCAATTAAGACATTAAATTTTGTGATGACTATTAGCCTTTGCTTCAGATTCTATATATGTTGATGTTTTCATTTTCATCTAGGGACGAACCGAAACAAAATATACAGAAGTTGAGATAGAAAGAAACCTGATCAAATTCCATTTTCCATTTTGATATTTCTCATAATAATTTTCAATTTGATTTGAATATTATTCCAATTGATTCTGCTGGATATTGTGGAGATATCTCATCAGTCACTTCTCCGGTCGTGCCCTAAGGAGTGACATTTACCCGTCTTATCTTGGTTGCGGTTCCTCTTGCACGTTGAGACGGAATACGCTTAAGGACAGCACCTAGCGCGATTCGGGTAAAAATGTTTTGATTACTTATTTTATTTATTTTATGCTATCCGAATTTGTTTATTTGATTTTGCACCAACACAACTAGCAGCACCATGTATGCCATGTCCAAGAATAAGTTGCCCTTTGATTAAGGAGTTGCTGTCATCGTTTTAGAAATGCTGTTATGTTTTGTTGGATGTATTCTTCCTTATTTGTTTTTATTTTATTTTATCTTTTGCCTCTTTTATGGGAGTAGGGTCTTTTGCTCCATTAAGGCCGCGGCTGGCTTTGTAAAAAAAAAAAAAGGATAGTTGTGTTTTGTTTTAAGTGCAGTCAAAAAGCGCTAAGAAGACCAAAAAGGGCCTTCGTGATTGAGGGTTTTTGGATATTTGGAATAAAGTTAAAAATGCTTACTCTTTCTCACATATAATATAACTAGACCCTTGTAAGATTACAATTAATAATCTATGCCTCCTATCATTCCGTCTCGCTAATACACTACGATTTTAAGCATATCGTATGGGTTTTTTTTTTTTATTTCAGTAGGACTGGCTAAATTTCTAGAGGAAATAAATGCTATCAATCAATGGACGTTCAGTCGTTCACAATCAAATGTGGGGCCTTTCTAACATGAGTGCTATTTTAAGGGCCAGAATGTGCCTAAGTTCATTATTCACCTACTTAAATTTATGGTAGGTGTTTCATGTTCTGTTAAACGAGAATGTTCCTCCTGGTAGTTGGTACCAAATTATCAGTTCAGAATGTCCAAATATGGGACTATACAAGTTATAAGGTTATGAAACATCACTTGTGACTGTTGCTTTCAGCATCAGGTGAACTTGTCTTCAAAATCAAGTGCAGCCATCATATTTAGTGGACTTAATCTGGTCCTGAATGCTGATGTATGCAAATCAAGTTATCTGAAGTGAACATGCAGCAACAGGATGAATATTGTACTTGGAACAGTGCCTGTTTGGTATGCTTTCCATAACCACCGGTGGATTCTTTCAATGCTTATTTGTTGATTAGGGTCTGAATAATTGTTAGGTTCCTTTGCAAATCCAATGTTCAAGGAAATAATTGACCCAAAAAATAAAAGAAATGAAAAATAAATAAGAAAAAAGATCACATAACCTTCAAATTCGGCTCTATAGTTGCATTGGGGTTCATGTTTAGTTTCTCAACTTAGCTTCATTTAATTTTCTTTTTGTTTAATTGAACTCCACACATCAAACTTAACTTAAGGTGCATAACGTGGAAAACGACCACGAAAGTGGTCATTTTCGTTAACCGTTGCATTGATGCACGAAATTTTTATATTTATTGCGTTGATTGTTGCATTCGTTTAACACATGTTGCGTTGATTGTTCCGTTGATGGGAACGATCAAAACGGTTATAACCGTCTTTGACTACCTAACTGTTTTGCATTTTATTAAGATGTAAGAAAATAAACTATTCTGCATTTTGTATGAAACAGAGATAGAGAAATGACAGGTTAGGTCACGCGGGAAAGGGAGATGAGGCACTATAATCACCTCTTGCTCTCGACAGCAATTGTACTCGGTGGTGCCGAGGCGAGAGAGATAGATGTGACTGTGTTCGGCGGAGAAATAACGGAGCGACGCTGCAGAAATCTAATTTTATTCATTTCTCCCTCGATCTCTCTGCTGAGGTCCTCTGCAATCTAATAATAAAACCATAAAAAAAATTTTAGACGAAATGCGCGAAATAAACGATCACGAAACGTACCAGTTTCACTAATCGTTCCGTTCTGAGACGAAACAATATTTCTATTTGCGTTGGTTGTTCCGTTCCTTAAACGAAACTGAAATCCTTATCCGTTATCGTTCAGTTTCGGACGAAACGAAACGAAAGAACGATTGAAACGGCTACCGTTTTCAGCCCTAAACTTAACCATCTAATTTTTAAGGTCCTGGATCTTGGGCCAGTCAGGGTTCTTAGCAGGCCTAACCAAAAAACGCTCCACCGAGTTTGGTGTTTTGGGCCTGAGCAACTTACACAGAATATTACCTCATCGGCTCGTTTTGTAGTTACCACTTACCAGGCTTTGAGTTACTAGGCCTCGTAGTTACCTTGCTGAGTTACTGTTTTAGTGTTTTAACATCAATTTGATATTTCAAGTATTGTTAGCTCTGAAGGGCTGTGCTGGAGATTTTTCTTTTTCTTTTGATTCCTGATTTATTTTTAGTATCTGAAACAGGATAAATTGACTGGTATCAGCGAGTACGGTACCGAGATGAGACTATATTGATGGTACTTTTAGAGGATTTAAATTAATGATCTCTAGTGCCTTAAAACTCATTTCTTTAAATTTGAATATGCAATTCTTAACAGTAAGTTAGTATTTTGAATAAGACTATATAGGAGGTTTGCTGTGGTCCAATGTAGAAAGTTGGCAAGAGTAGACTTGTTTGCTTGATCCTACGGACTAAAAGTCAGGTCTCATAGGATAATGTAGGCGCAGACAACAAGTTGGGGAGCCATGCAAAGTCATCTTCATTTTTTTTTTATTCATTAATTTTATAGTTTACCTACCCTAGTTTTAAAATACGGAAAAAGGAGGCGACCATATTTTAATGAAATTGCTACTTTGTGCAAAGGAACTCTTATTGTTTGTGAATAATATTTTGTTCATCTAAGCTATGCCTACCTGATTTACAATAGTCTGTTGTCATATGATGTGCATAAATTGAGCTAAAAACCATATGAAAGAATACTTGGTATTGCATGTTCAGAAGTTTCTTTGAAGAAAATTCAACCTATTTTTAATGTTTTTATTTATATTTCTTTTCTAATAAGGAAGATGCAAAGCACTAATTTAGTAAGTGCTAAATATTGTCCTGTTTAGCATATTTTTCTCCGCAATTAGAGGTACCAAAATTATGCATTGGTATATTTGCTTATATGGTGATCAGTCTCTTTCAAAACTAAGGTACGTACTGCGTACAGCGGTATTTCATTTTTGCTTTACATCGGTGTTTTTTTTTCCCCACGTTTTTAGCAAAAAAGCAGAAATGTGCGGATTGCTGCTGATCGCATCTATGGCAAGTTCCAGCATTACTTTCACTGCTTGCGGTCACTGCCTATCTCAATGCCCAGCTAGTTTCAGATTTTTATTTAAATTAATTACGAATTCTTTTTTGAAACAGAACCACAAAATGTAAAGGAAAAAAAGTAATAAATTGCATAATATGGGTGAGGCGATTCTAGTTACTAATACCCTCAATACATAGACAAATAAAAAAAAATATTGATATTATTATTGTTTCATATAAAACTTTACATGTTAGACGATAAAGATATGATAAAATCAATAATTTAGTATTTTTTTTAATAAATAGCTAATTTAGTAGTAACTTAATCTTTTCTAATAAAAAGTCTGACCTTGATCTAGACCACTAATCATATCAAATTACACAAATCAATGGTCCATAATTGATATAAAAATTATTTACACCCTTTTATCCGACATGTTTACTCTTTTTATCTGAAATGATTAACCTTTTTCTAGATGCTTTTATAAGTAGTAAGGACATATTTATTTGATTATTAAATGAGAAACATTTTAAAAGATATTTTGTTTGAAGCTACAAAGCCATTTATTTATAACTAGTAAGAACATTGCGCATTGCGCGATCGTTTTTTTTTTATTACCGATTGTTTATAATTTTTGTTTTGAAAAATGCACAAATTCATGATTTTTACTAATTAAATAAAATTTTAATAAAAAAAATAGCACAACAGGATTTCTTATAACATTTTGAGCATTCATATAAAATTGCTTGCAAAAATATTAGGACAGGCCTGAAATAATTAAAAAGCTAAAACATTTATTGACTTTAAAGTCCAAATGGAAAATTTTGTAAAATATTGGATTATTATAATTTTGTAAAATATTGGACCTCCTGCCATATTCCATGGTGAAATGTTAATATTTGTATTGATTAATATATTTGTTTAAATTTCATTCTACATTTACCGATTACACGTGAGCATCACTTTTTTAAATGCTATTTGTTAAATACTTTTTCTATGTATAACTATGGAAATAACGACATTATGTTTAAAAAAAAAGACAAAAAAAAATTAGGAGGACGTTCCGATGCTCATGTTTTGGGTGATACCTAAATGTCAAAACCGGAACTTTTAATTAATATATCAAAATTTAAACTAAAATATAGAATTCGTACTACTGATGTTGTTTAATTCCTTGAGAGATGAGTTATCATTAAATTTCAAAATTTTTGGAAGTAAAAAATAAACTAATGTAGTTAACTATGATATATCAATTCCGATATGTTTATTTTTAAAGGTATCAATTGTACTCCAAAAATTATAAAATATTATGGGTGCGTTTGGATAGGTGTGGGAAGAAGGGAAGAAGGGAAGAAATGGGAAGAAGTATTGGGAAGTGTGTAACTTTGTGAAGAGTTTGAATTGTTTATAATTTTTTTTTCTTCTTCCTTCTTCTTCTTCTTTCTTCCAACGATCCAAACGCACCCTATGGTAATCAAAATAATGATTAAACAAGATCTACATGTTAGATTTGATACTTGAATTCAAAATGTAAAATAAACATTTAAAAGTGAGGTTTGAACTTTTAGAGGTACAAAATAAGAGGCATATTAAAGAGTCTCGAGGAAAAATAAAAAAAATGCTGATTGGAGTCATCGCTTTAGCATGGAAACTTACATATAATAGAGTCATTTTTTTTTTTTTGCTTTCTATTTTGAGATTATTTGAGTTAGGATTCTTGAGATCTTCAGAGAGTATTTTTCCATTCTTAATTTAGTTTATAGTTTCATACATTTTTTTTATTTGATTTTAATATTATGAAATCCTCTTCTAGATTCTATTGCTTAATTGACTTTAGTAAAAATCCATTAATTTTAGTAGTGGCCATACTTAAGAATGTTAGGCCCTATGATCCCCAAGAGCCAAGATGTGATAAATTTTATACAAATAATTCAAAAAATTAATTAGCTAGATGAAGTATGGAGAGAATATGTATCCCAGACCCAAAAATTACTCTCTCCCAAACCAAAGTACTGCTAGGAGTTAGATAACTGACATGTATTATTGTTGTTCGTTAGTTTTTTGTGATATCTAATTTTCTTTTACTACTGTTATGAGTTAAAAACAGTCGTTTATTATATTTAGCAACTGTTTTTATTTTATACAAGAACAGTTGCAAAAGAGTAAAGGGAGTCTATTTCGGCCCATTTATTGCCCATATGTGGAAACAACTTTTGCAACTATATTGTTTATAAATAACAATTATATAAGGCTTTTATGACTGTTATATGATTAACGGTCACTATCTTTTCAGTGCTTTTTTGTTTCTTAACTTCACTCTTATATTTAGCAACAGTTTTAATTTAAAATAGATATTATTATTTGAACAGTATTTTACAACAATGCCACTGATATGGTTGGTGACTGTTTTTATAAAAAAAAAAGTTGCTGATTGACAGTTGCAAATGCCCTTTTTCTATAGTAGTGTAGTTTCAGTTAGGATTCTAGTGTTTTTTATTTTTCTTTGTAATTTATAAAAAATAGTTGCTGATTGACAGTTGTAAATGTCTTTTTCTATGGTAGTGTAGTTTCAGTTAGGGTTCTAGTGCTTTTTCGCTTTCTTCGTAATTCAGTTGACAACCACTGTCAAGCTTTCTAATTTTTTTCCTCATATATTATAGTAAATTACTTAATTTTTAATTAATTTTGGCTTATTTTCGAGATTTGATTAGTATGTAAAATCATTAAAAATTTCTCTAGATCGAATTACATCACATTCTTCTTGGATTGAAACGCATAGTTATACTCGGCATAAATCATGTTCTTATAAGCAGTGTTTTAGGACAATTTTCATTATTTTTTTATCACTTATCAAAACAATTATCTGGAAATACTTTAGTACCAACATGGAATTGTATGGTATTAATTAGTAATATTCTTTTTGAACACAATGTTTTGAAATAACAAAATTTCTCTTTCCAAATTAGTGTTATTCTGAATCATATAATTCAAACACCATTTATTATATAATAAATTACGCATATCACAAATTCATCATTCTTCCAACATCAATGAATTATCTCTACTCCTTATAAATGTACGGATCCAAAAGGTATTACATCCTAGCTAGATCTAGCGTGTATCCATCTATTTGTGCCGTTTGATCTATTTGATTTATAGTTTGATATCAATCGCTAGACGAAACAACAATATATTTTGATTTTCCATCTAATAAGGAAACAAATTGAATAACACATCTACATGTATCGCTGATAGATTATGCAACAAAACTTTATTGTCTAATATTAGTTTGTTTCTTAATTTGCCCACATACGAGGGCTGAGGGCATCTTTTGATAGTAGATATATAAAGAGGTAGGGTGTGTTTGGATGCAACGGAATAAGCCGTGAATAGGGTATAATAATAAGAATTTTCGGTTTACGTGCTTATCCTTATTCCTTATTCTTATACCATGGTTTTGTTAGTATTATAGAAATAAGGGGCCAAATTCCTTATTCTTATACCGTTTGTTTTGCACAAGAATAAGAATAAGCACGCAAACCGAAATTTCTTATTCCTATTCCCTATTTCCGGCCTATCCGAACACACCCAATGTGTATGGGTGCAACTAAGAATTGTTGAAACTACTATGATTTGAACAACATTCAAGATCTTCTGTGGTGCTTGGATCTAATGTGGCAAAATTAGTGTTTGGAATTTTCTATGACAGTTTTTTTTATATAATATCCAAATAGTATTTTTGATCTTTTGCAGTAGTTTTTATACATAATGTCTTGAAATTTACAAAATATTATAATGATGAATAGTGCAATGCACAACATTCGCTCTAGTTAATATAGTTTTACAACAATTCTCACCCACTAACCCAAATAACTTTTTTCTTTGATGATCAAAAGGCACCCTTGATGATCCAAGAACATTTCTATTTTCTCATCAAAGTCTTCATTCACTTGATTTATATATTATATCTTTACTCATTAAGCAAAAGTCTATACTATTCGTAGCTTAGGCATCTACCAAAAATAAATTCTAAAATTATTTCTAATCTTTTTCCCCCTTAATGCTCCTTTATCTTCTATACACTAAGTAGAGATATTTTTTATTTCTCTTAATTACATATATAGCATTTGTCATATTATTTTTCTAACTTTATTTATCTATTCTTACAAATAAACTATCATATCTTAAATGCCATCCTTATCTCCTCTTTTTTTACATGTTTCCTACCACTTCAACCACCTCCACATACCCAACTATCTCAACAAGTTCAACCATTTCAACCACCTTAACCACCATAACAAACTCAACTAGTTTCAACAACTTTTGGACCGTATAGAAACGAGATATGATTTGACTTGAAGATGCGGGAGGTGCCTGGAGGAGAGGAGGGAAGGAAATGAGGGGTTGGGGGAGGAAGAAGGAGGGGTATTGAAGAGTTGTTTCTCTAGTTTAAGGTTAGATCTCTATAATTACTCTTAGTTGATTCACATGCAGTATGCAGATGATATCATTTTTTTTTATCACCAATTGTCATATGATAGATAAATTTTCAATTGGGCCTTAAGTCTTTTGAATAAGATTTTGAGTTTAAGATATATATTTTTTAAAATATGTTAGGATATTTGTCTTTTTATTTATAATATATTCTTTAGTATTAGAAGATATCAGTTAAAACTTAAAAGAGATTAAATTCGAGTACTAAAAAAGTTCAAAAGAACTTCATAATTGAAATGATAAAATTCTTCTATGGGATAGATTGGTTTTTATGAGTTTAGTTGTTATGACTACATTTATATTATTTCCTCTATATTTAAATGTCCTCTCTAGATTATGCACAAGGTGTGTTTGGATCCCTCATGAACAAGGAACAAGAGCTTGTTCTTGTTCCCAACAAATCCAAACATGAGACTAAAAACATGGAACTAAAAACAAGAACAAGAACAAGACTTGTTCCTAGTTCTTGTTCTAGTTCTCAACTTGCCAAACACACCTAATTTATTTGACCTAATATATATTGATCATGGAAATAAACTAACTAATACTAATCCACATATGGTATGATTTAACTCCTAATTAATTTTAGCCAAATGAATATAACTTTACTTAGTGATGATGGAAATATATACATAAAGCTTGTATAGAGACATGGAAATAATTAATTCATAAGAAATATGACAATGAACCAAGTTCAGATATATATTTTTTGCAGGGCATTAATCATTTAATATTTTTATCATTAGGTGAATTGATAATATATGAGTAACCACCAACCTTTAAATTTATACATGCATAGGTATATAATATTTAGACTGTGCTCCAGTATAATTTTCAGAGTATAAGGGAAAGAGAGATTAGAGGATGCTAAATAAAGTAAACTTCTACACCTTAAATTTGGAGTTTCACAAATTAGTCACTTGGGATAAAACTTTTAGTCTTGATTCATTCACCCCCTCTTTATTTTTAGTTATGGAGTAAGATAATATATAAGCTTTACCTACTATAACTCTCTTTCTCCTCCTATTATTATTGTTTTTAAAATTTTGGAGCATGTCCTTAAGGGTAAGATATTGTTCTTAAGTTATGCCAAGTCTAAAACTACAATTTTACTATAGTGCATGTTTAGATTGCGAAGCTACTGTACTTTAAAAGATGTGCTAACATAGCTTTAAAGGATAAAATAAGAGCTTTTCTTTTATTAATCTTATGAGCATTATATACATATTATTTCACAAGATGAGGAAAGGTAATTTCGAACAAAAAAACTACACAATCTTACATTATTAGTTTAATTAATGTACAATATTTTTAAATTATAGGGAAATTAAACTGATGGTTAGTGAGATAATTAGACCACTTAAATTTTTTCTAAATTTTCAAACTATTTATTTGATTACTATTTAATAATAAAATTTTACCATTACAAAATTAGATTAGTTCTTTTGAATGTATTTTTGTGGCTGTAATAAAAACACATATCATCTTTAAATTTGCTGTTCTTGTGAGTAGCCTTTTTTATTATAATTATAACAATACAAGATAAAATTCATGATTGATACTTTAACCATTTTGCTTCAATAAAGGAATGAAAAGAGGATGTAATGAGAAGTAGTAGATTAAAAAATATACAAAATTATTTGAAGGAAATAATGACAAAGGTTGTATGAAGAATGTAATATTCTCTGCCCTTATTTTCCTTATTTGTTTCTTTCAATTTTGTAAGTTTTGAAGCATATTACATTATTAGACAGTTTGATCACCCTTATCTCCTCTCCTACTCCTTTACAATAATCGATCATATATAGCACAAATGATCTATGGAATAAGCTTGGGCTATAACAAAAGAAAAGTTTTTACTTAAACTATTTTAGGTGCTCTTAATATGAATGTGATAATAAAATATTTAAGGAGTTCAAAGATATCGTACAATGTCTACTTACATTTCAACATTAAGTTTTCGCACTTTTTTAGGAGTCTTTGATGGTTTGAACAACAAACTAAGGATGTTGATGCCCAACAATTTCGATAGATGAAGATCGAGAAGAGAAAGTTGATGAACATCACTAGAAGAGTGTTTGTTTGATGGCAGAGTGTATGGTTTATTTTGACATCACATAGTGTATGTTTTTGTTATGTATTTGATGTTTTGATTATTTTATTGTAGGCGGATTTATATTTGCATCACAATAGTCTTTTTTATTTGTCCGCGTATGTCATTTTGTGTGTGTTGGTATTGATGTAAAAAAAAATATAATAAGTAAATATAATTTTAATTTATTTTTTATGATAAAATGTAGGATTTTTACTGGTTTTTATAACTAAAGATGTATTTATCAAATAGAGAGAAATATAAATTATATGATTCTACTAATAATAATGTATATGATTCTATGCAATAATGATGTGTTTTTCGTGTCGTATTTTACAGTATATCTGTATTATGTCTGGTTATACCGTATGTTTTGTGAGGTCCGTACATATGCTGTGTGTGTGTGTTTTTTTTTTCAAAAGTAAAAATTTGTTGGCGAAATGCCATCAAACAAAATTTTATTAAAAGAAATTAAAGGAGTTCCCAATAAATTACATACTGATGCTATATCATGTTGCATCATGCCGACATGAATTATACAACATAATTTAGAAAATACTACTATTTCGTTTAAAAATTTGCTTGTAATTGGGTCTGTACGTGGAGGATTTACATGAGATTTTATAGGTTTCCTGTTTTGACTATTTGCTTTGCCTTCGAACTTTTTTCCTTTATAAGCTTTAGCAGTTTAGCATGTGTAGCTAGTAGAAAGCAGATATTCGACCTCGAAATACTCTTATAAATATTATATACCTCTTATATGAAACGAGGCAAGCTGAAAAAATAGCGAACACCATAGACATACATAGGAAGACAAAAGTTGCATACTAACAAATTCTGCTGAAATGGACCTTAGATGCAGGCGGGAGCTTCACAAAAAAATAGAATTTTTAAAAAGAGATCAGACCATATTCCGCGGTTCTCGAGTAAGACGATGAATATTAATTAATGTCAGTTTATTGTTTTATTTGATTTGAATTCAGAGATTCTGCTGGCTGTGACTAGACTCTTGATTTAACTAAAGTTCATCTTTTTGCTTCCATGGTTTCATACGGCTACGACAACGAACCTTTACTTTTTTTAACGTCATTTCCTTTGAGGCCATGACCCTGTTTCTTGCCATTAGCTAGCTTACCATGGCTTCTAGTGTGCTCTCGTTGATTCCATGAATTTTTTGTTTGATAATTAATAGCATAAAGTATGATGTTGACAGGGAATTTATCATTAAAGGTATTGAAAGAAAAGAAAAAAGACCTAGTGTTCAACAAATAATAGGCTACTCCATGATTGCATGATATTGTTCATATATAGATATTAATAATGTCATTGTCAGTTCATCCTTTTTTTCTTTTTCAGGCCCACACACAATCAATTAGATCCAACCCACATAATTTGATATGAATTCTCGCGTAGTGTTTATCTCAGGGGTGAGATATACCATGAGTCCCACTATTCTAAATATTCTTATGTTGCATGGAATCTATTTATTATATAGTCTTTGAAATTAAATTGGAGTTTCCTTGTGAACATATCAGTTTTTATAATTTACTAATTAACTAATTGTAATTTAAAAAAAATTTAATGTACTAATTGAATCATTAATGTTTATTTAAGGGCGAATTAAGTTTGTAGTAATCAAATCATACCAACAAATGTCAAACAAATTAATTTCAAGGACAAATCACAAAATCAATATTAAAAATGGTATTAGCAAATTCATTATTAAGATGAAGCTTTGGAAACCGGAAGTGTTATCCGCAAGGTCCTTTTCTTGCGGTTTTCATTTAGGTGAGTTCTTATTTATATTTACATAGTAAATATATCCTCTTTGAATAGAGGAGTTATATTTAATTAATGCAGCTCTTTGTGCTGCATTTTACCATTAACTATAGTTAACCCACAAATTACAATCCCAAAGGAAGCCACAAAAGAACTATACCAAAGCCTTTTTTTTATTTTAAGCCAAGTAGCGCGTACTCGTAGGTGAACTACACCAAACCAAATGTAAGATATTGCTCAAAAATGGAAGTTTTTTACACCATCCGTAAGTTCCTTCCTAATTTGACATTATTCATAGGCGATGATGAAGCTGGCAGAGCCAATGAGCCGAGCCCGTCAGTGAAAGTTTTCTCAGGTAATGACTCTGCCTCCTCACGCAATTCCCTGCCAGGAGCAAACACAGGAACGTCGAAGCACCGCACCGCAGGAGGAGGGTGGCGCCACTTAGGCAATGGTCCTGCTAGCAACAGAGTCTGAAGTAGCGGTCCCGCTGCGACCACTGCCTCCACTAGCTTCCCCTTCTCTGGCAGGCCTTTTTTCACTGCCATTTCTTCTAAACTCGCTATCTCCAACTTGACATCCTGGGATGGTACTATAGGTACCTGCACGGATACTGGATTGGGACTGGTACCTGCCAATACCAATTGCACATTAATTATTAACAAGATATTCTAAATAAAAAATTAAAACATTAGTCAAAGATGAAGACTAGTCATAGGCTCATAGCTCTGCATTACTGTAATTACTAATTTACTATATTGCAAGTTTGCAACTTACCATTGCTACTCTCATCTTCTTCAGTGGAGTTGGCGGCGTCAGAAGTTGGATGGGGATGGGTGTTGGAGGAGAGGAGGAGGAGGAGGGCATGGCACTGGCGACGTAGCTCATCACGTTCCCGGGTGGCAGTGTCAAGGAGTTGGGTCAGATGGAGGGTTTGCGCTTCCATGCGGCGGAGCTCTTCCTGGGCAGCAAGACGGGTCGATTGCAGCTCAGCAGCGGTGCGGAGGAGCGCGTGATGGAGGTCGGCCTCAGAGGAAGGATGTGGGTCCCAGAGGAAGGCAATGGAAGCAAGGGGAGGAGGAGGTGGGTGTTGAATGGGGTTGGAGGACATCATGTAGTATGAAAATTGGAATGGATGGGGGTGTTAATTTGTGGAAATGAGGAGGCAGGAGGAGGTGGGAGACAGGGAGAGGAAGAGGTACAATGTGTCAGAGAAGAAGAAAGAGCAGCGCGATGAATGGATGGGGAGGCAGCGTCTGGAAAAGAGAAGACACCGTTCTGAGAGTCTCAGAAGGAATGGAGCCAAGATTGTAGTTTTGGAAAATGGAAAGTGTGAAGGATCTAAGTTGATATAAGTCCCTTAAATAGTTAAGCATCAATTAGGAAAAGTTGGTTAAATTCTCCAGGCATTAATACCCTTGGAAAAATCAGATTCTCAGTTGCATCTAATGGGGCTCCTTTTTGTGTCCATCTTACTGACTATTGGAATATGTAACCAATGTTTTAAAAACCGGACCAAACCGGTTGGTTAAATTGGTAAATTAGGAACTGGATACCTCTTTGGACATTTGTTCAACCGAATTTTGACCGGTTCTACCGTGGTTAAACCAGTGAACCGGTCCATCTGGTAGCTATTCCGGTTCGGTGGCTGGTCCAGTTTTCAAAACATTGTCCGTAACGTTATGTTTCATTTTTAATTATTGTTTTCCACAAAATAAGTTTTGGGACTTTTTATTTATCCATTTTTTTTCACATTTACATTATTTTACTTTTCTGAAACAATTTGTTGAATTGATGAATTCATGAATGAGGATTCTATTGATGTTATTATTCGTTTTTTTTTGTTGTGATAAATGAAGTAAAAGACTTTTCTTAAATTGAAGAAAAATTCAGATGAGGTGAAAGAGAGAGATTGAGTTCAATTTGAAAATCAACCCATTATTTATGCAATTTTAGTGACCAGTGCCATGGAGAAATGGAGTTTAATTATTCTGTTATTCTTAGTAGAGAATCCGGAGCCCTTGTAATAATAACCAGACAGGCAGATATTTTTTACTTATGATTTGAAAAAAAAATCAAAGTTAAGTGACCGTTGAAATAAAAATTAATTACTAAAGGATTTTTGCACTTTGAACTAAAATTTAATTGTAAGTTTCCGACATTTTCGTCTTAGAAATACTAAACGATAATACTTATATATGAAATATGAAATTAATTAAAGCCCTATGTATTCATTACGAAATTTAATTTTGAAACAAACAACAGTCGTAAAGTGTTTAACAAATTAAATATATAAAAGATAAGAAAATAAGGAATAAAAGATAACATTACAAGCTAAGCTGATTCTTTGTTTCTATCTTGACTCGTAACTTGATTTTTCATACGAATTCTGCCATCATCTTCCTTTCTGACAAGATCCAAGTATAAGAACAAGGAGAAATTTACAAAGTGTGGCATCTCTTTCTCTATGCATATGCATATGCATCCCTTTCGGACCAGCTAGTTTGTGCTATTTATTTCGGAATAGGAGATGTACAATATGGAGATTGTTTCTTGTCATTTGAATCATACCCAGCCTGTGACACCCGACATTTTTACGATTTCTAAAATTATTTTTAATATAAAAATTGGGTGCACTTGGTTGGTTTTATTTTGAATAATTTCTGTGCTGGAAATTAAATTTTTATACTTACTGGTATTCTTAAAATAAGAATATGAAAAATTTCTAAATTTTTAGTTGGCATTATAAAAAGATTAGCTATTTTTCCTTTTGTTGCATAATTGTTTTTATGCATAGAATATTGATTTTTGATTTATTTGATAATTTCTGAATTTTGTAAAAAAAAAAAAAAAAAAAAAAAAAAAAAAAAAAAAAAAATCGGAAATAAAAATCCAGCTCTCTCTCTCTCTTTCTGTGCGCAACCAACAGAGAGGCGCAAGCCTCTCTTCTCTCCCAAACCGAATCCCTCCTCCCCCCAAACCCAATCCACCATTTCTCCACCGTTTCACCGGAGCGAAGTATCCACGCGTTCGCCTCACCATTCTCTTGCACCATCTACCTTCGGATCGTCGATTGGTGGCCTCTCCTCGCCGTATTTCTCGACGGAAGTTTTTCGGGAAATGGAGCGAACTCATCGGTTTTGGCCGCCATTCGACTTGGAGCACTCTGGGGTCCTCTCCATCGATTTCCAAGTGGACTTGCAAGGTTTTGTCGGGGATAAGTGGTGAAAATCGAGAAATAGCGATTTCGGCTCGTTTTCTCGCGTCATCGGTCTTTGGCCGAAACTAAGTAAGTAATTTCTTTGATTTGTGGTATATATATAGCTATCTTTGCAATTTTCTTGTCAATTGCATGTGTATTGGATTTCTAGGGTTTATCGAGAAATTCACGAAATCTAATTAGTTTGTGTAATTTGAGTAATGGGAATTTGTTTTGGATTGAATGCTCGTGTTGTTATGTCATCGATTGATGAATGGATTGATTGCTTTGATAAATGTTGGATAATTGGGAATTTTATGCATGATAGGAATTATTAAGCATATGACATGGATTTAATTATTGCATTTATTGTTGGTATAAATAGTTGCATGTATATAAGGGTAAATATAAGGTTTTGCATGTCATGCATTTGGGATGGATGATTATTAATTGTGTTGTAATATTGATTTTCTTTTATGGATTTTAAGGGTTGATTATGAAAAAGGGATTGTATTGGGTTTGGATTAGGGTTTGGCCTCAAACCTTGATCGACACGCATATCGTGCATGCATGTATACATTAAGGAAAGAAAAATGATTTCTAAATTAACTAATGGTATCTATTTGAATTAATTGGAAAAGTAAGCATAATAGATTCTAATAAACAATGTATTAGCATTTACATGAGTATTGCATGTGAGATGAGATGTATAATTGGTACTCGAATCGTACCAATTGAGTTGCATGGCATACTAGACTTACATAAATTAATTGAATTAGGATTAGGATACTTGATCATTTGATAAATGGTAGGTAAGGATATTATATGAGTTACATGATCTATAAATGAGTTACTCGACTTATGATTATTGAGTCTAGTAAATGCATGGCATAATCATGATGCATGGTAGCATAGTTTCTAATCTAATTGATAAAGATTATAAGTAGCATAATTTGGGTGTTATAAAAATTAAAAAGGAATTTATATTTGTTTTAAAGTCAGGTTATTATGAGTCGGAATTTAGAAACAACTTGCTTATTGGAGGATTTGTTGAATAAGTGATTTCTTGCTTGCTTATGCTTTGGATTTTGCTTGCAGTATAAGGTACGGATTTCACTTGAGTTTTAATTATATGTGATATGTATTCTGATTATTGTTATTATTATTATTATTATTATTATTATTATTATTATCATTATGCATTATGAATTCATAATTGGAATTTTGTTCATGAGATCATTTTGTGAAATTGTATATTGATGCATGATTGGAAAGTGGCATATTGAATGGTATCCGATTGAAATGTTGGAAAATGGCATATTGAATGGTATCCGATTGAAATGTGATTTGATTGAGGTAAGTACAACTTGTGTGGTTGAGATAGACACTCGTAATGTTTGGAGGTGGAGTCATGACCCATCCTACCAAGCACCGTGTAATAAGCGCTTATGTACCGGGACTCAGTAGGTCTAGTCTGGAATGGACCGGAGTGTGAGTGTTCCCAGCTTGCTTGTACATTTTGATGATTTAATTGATTGAATTATGTATGAATTGAATTGGCCGTTGGCATCCATCTATAGGGTGGTTCGCGGTATCTGAAGGAAATGACTGAAATGATTGACTTGTGATAAACCAGACTTGCATATTAGATAATTGTCCAACCAAATGAGTCGGCTTTTGCTATACATTGATATTTGAATTGTTATGGAATTGATGCCGAGCTCACATTTCATATTGCATTGATTGAATTGATTTGACCTTGCTATTTCTATTGGAAACAAGTTATTAATTATTTGTTCAGGTAATTGAAATGATGATTGTCATATTTTGAATTCAAAGAAAAGAAATTGATTTCTAATAGTATTGAATTTATTTGTCTAATTGCATTGCTTGATTGAAAGTCTAGTTTTAATGTTATTTGAAATAAAAAGAAATGAAATTTGATTTGGAATTGATTTGACTCAGTCTTGTATTTAGTTCCAACACATGATAATCAAAACTCAAGTGGCTGGAACTGAATACCGTACTGAGATAAATTTTATTTATCTCATTCCGTGCTTTTTGCATTGTTTTCCACTATTGGTTGTGGGTTCCAGGTTTCAGATCAAGTGCGGGACTGCAAGACGAGTAGCATACCATTGGATATTGTGGTTAGTAATCCAAATATACCAGACCTTTATAGTATTTACTTTATATTTAAGTAAATAAATTATAAAATTCTAATTGATCGGTATATTATTTGAGTAGAATCAATATTAATTGGTAAATTAAGTATTAGTAAGCCTTGCGGGTGCAGTAGGCATCCGCGGCGGGCACTCCATCGTGTACTGTCCAGTTACAGTATTCGACGGGGTGTCACAGATGGTATCAGAGAATGGTTTAGCAACCAAACCAGACCAATAGATTGCGTGTGAATGGGTACGCCTAAAGGGTTGTTTTGTAGGTAAGTTGATTTCTTACTATTTGTGCTAGCAAAATAATGTTTGTCTAGCTAAGTTGTAAGTATTATAGGATACAGATGCTTTGTATTTGTATATATCTAATATATTAATTGTTTATAGTTGCTTGATTATTTTATATATGTGTTGTAATTTTAAAAGTTATGTTTAATAGGTTGTAACAATTTTTGTGGATGAAATTAATAGAGCTTATTTTCTAATGTTTGAAATGTAAAGTGATTTTGATAAGTGCACCAAAAAAAAAAAAGAGTTGGTATGGCAAGTTAAGGATTTTGGTTATTATAGTAAGCATGTTCTATGTTATATTAATGCTAATTGGAATATTAAGGATTTATGAATTTATTATAGTATGCACAAACTTTCAGAACTTATTTGAGTAAAGATTTTCTTATCTTTTGTTGGCACAAGGATCAAACAAGCTGACTGATCATCTGACTTGTTAATTGAATCTCAATAATATAAGAATTATTCTTACTTCCTTGACTGATCACCAAGGCAGCCAAGAATAATTTTGATATTACCGTGCTTCCTAAAAGATAAGAAAAGAACTGGATATTTCAAAATGTTACTAGTTACAAGAATTGAAAGATTTGTTTTTAAATGATAACGTAAGGAGTGGTAGTATTCTCTGCTTGTAGTGTTTGGTTATTTGAATTGTTATAATGATATGATATGGAATTGTCTGAATTGTAAATGGAATAGATTGACCGTTGGCAACCCTCTTTAGAGGTGATTCACGGTATCTGAATATCTATAATCGCTGGTTGCTCTCTGAGGAAGAGACTCGCGATATCTGACTTTGAATTGATTGACCTGTAATTGTGACTTATGATTGTCATGCTTGCATTTAATTCACCGAGATTGGGCCGACATTCTAGTATTATTAGTAGTATTTTAATTTTGAATTGAATAAAATGTCGGGCTCCCTCGCATCGCATGAACTTGAAATTTCTTGATCATTGTTGCATAATATGTTTATTATATCTGATTGTATTATTGACTGTATGATTGTTATGTATTTAGATAAATTTCGAGGTCGAAATTTTTTTTAAGGAGGGAAGAATGTGACACCCGACATTTTTACGATTTCTAAAATTATTTTTAATATAAAAATTGGGTGCACTTGGTTGGTTTTATTTTGAATAATTTCTGTGCTGGAAATTAAATTTTTATACTTACTGGTATTCTTAAAATAAGAATATGAAAAATTTCTAAATTTTTAGTTGGCATTATAAAAAGATTAGCTATTTTTCCTTTTGTTGCATAATTGTTTTTATGCATAGAATATTGATTTTTGATTTATTTGATAATTTCTGAATTTTGTAAAAAAAAAAAAAAAAAAAAAAAAAAAAAAAAAAAAAAAAAAAATCGGAAATAAAAATCCAGCTCTCTCTCTCTCTTTCTGTGCGCAACCAACAGAGAGGCGCAAGCCTCTCTTCTCTCCCAAACCGAATCCCTCCTCCCCCCAAACCCAATCCACCATTTCTCCACCGTTTCACCGGAGCGAAGTATCCACGCGTTCGCCTCACCATTCTCTTGCACCATCTACCTTCGGATCGTCGATTGGTGGCCTCTCCTCGCCGTATTTCTCGACGGAAGTTTTTCGGGAAATGGAGCGAACTCATCGGTTTTGGCCGCCATTCGACTTGGAGCACTCTGGGGTCCTCTCCATCGATTTCCAAGTGGACTTGCAAGGTTTTGTCGGGGATAAGTGGTGAAAATCGAGAAATAGCGATTTCGGCTCGTTTTCTCGCGTCATCGGTCTTTGGCCGAAACTAAGTAAGTAATTTCTTTGATTTGTGGTATATATATAGCTATCTTTGCAATTTTCTTGTCAATTGCATGTGTATTGGATTTCTAGGGTTTATCGAGAAATTCACGAAATCTAATTAGTTTGTGTAATTTGAGTAATGGGAATTTGTTTTGGATTGAATGCTCGTGTTGTTATGTCATCGATTGATGAATGGATTGATTGCTTTGATAAATGTTGGATAATTGGGAATTTTATGCATGATAGGAATTATTAAGCATATGACATGGATTTAATTATTGCATTTATTGTTGGTATAAATAGTTGCATGTATATAAGGGTAAATATAAGGTTTTGCATGTCATGCATTTGGGATGGATGATTATTAATTGTGTTGTAATATTGATTTTCTTTTATGGATTTTAAGGGTTGATTATGAAAAAGGGATTGTATTGGGTTTGGATTAGGGTTTGGCCTCAAACCTTGATCGACACGCATATCGTGCATGCATGTATACATTAAGGAAAGAAAAATGATTTCTAAATTAACTAATGGTATCTATTTGAATTAATTGGAAAAGTAAGCATAATAGATTCTAATAAACAATGTATTAGCATTTACATGAGTATTGCATGTGAGATGAGATGTATAATTGGTACTCGAATCGTACCAATTGAGTTGCATGGCATACTAGACTTACATAAATTAATTGAATTAGGATTAGGATACTTGATCATTTGATAAATGGTAGGTAAGGATATTATATGAGTTACATGATCTATAAATGAGTTACTCGACTTATGATTATTGAGTCTAGTAAATGCATGGCATAATCATGATGCATGGTAGCATAGTTTCTAATCTAATTGATAAAGATTATAAGTAGCATAATTTGGGTGTTATAAAAATTAAAAAGGAATTTATATTTGTTTTAAAGTCAGGTTATTATGAGTCGGAATTTAGAAACAACTTGCTTATTGGAGGATTTGTTGAATAAGTGATTTCTTGCTTGCTTATGCTTTGGATTTTGCTTGCAGTATAAGGTACGGATTTCACTTGAGTTTTAATTATATGTGATATGTATTCTGATTATTGTTATTATTATTATTATTATTATTATTATTATTATTATCATTATGCATTATGAATTCATAATTGGAATTTTGTTCATGAGATCATTTTGTGAAATTGTATATTGATGCATGATTGGAAAGTGGCATATTGAATGGTATCCGATTGAAATGTTGGAAAATGGCATATTGAATGGTATCCGATTGAAATGTGATTTGATTGAGGTAAGTACAACTTGTGTGGTTGAGATAGACACTCGTAATGTTTGGAGGTGGAGTCATGACCCATCCTACCAAGCACCGTGTAATAAGCGCTTATGTACCGGGACTCAGTAGGTCTAGTCTGGAATGGACCGGAGTGTGAGTGTTCCCAGCTTGCTTGTACATTTTGATGATTTAATTGATTGAATTATGTATGAATTGAATTGGCCGTTGGCATCCATCTATAGGGTGGTTCGCGGTATCTGAAGGAAATGACTGAAATGATTGACTTGTGATAAACCAGACTTGCATATTAGATAATTGTCCAACCAAATGAGTCGGCTTTTGCTATACATTGATATTTGAATTGTTATGGAATTGATGCCGAGCTCACATTTCATATTGCATTGATTGAATTGATTTGACCTTGCTATTTCTATTGGAAACAAGTTATTAATTATTTGTTCAGGTAATTGAAATGATGATTGTCATATTTTGAATTCAAAGAAAAGAAATTGATTTCTAATAGTATTGAATTTATTTGTCTAATTGCATTGCTTGATTGAAAGTCTAGTTTTAATGTTATTTGAAATAAAAAGAAATGAAATTTGATTTGGAATTGATTTGACTCAGTCTTGTATTTAGTTCCAACACATGATAATCAAAACTCAAGTGGCTGGAACTGAATACCGTACTGAGATAAATTTTATTTATCTCATTCCGTGCTTTTTGCATTGTTTTCCACTATTGGTTGTGGGTTCCAGGTTTCAGATCAAGTGCGGGACTGCAAGACGAGTAGCATACCATTGGATATTGTGGTTAGTAATCCAAATATACCAGACCTTTATAGTATTTACTTTATATTTAAGTAAATAAATTATAAAATTCTAATTGATCGGTATATTATTTGAGTAGAATCAATATTAATTGGTAAATTAAGTATTAGTAAGCCTTGCGGGTGCAGTAGGCATCCGCGGCGGGCACTCCATCGTGTACTGTCCAGTTACAGTATTCGACGGGGTGTCACAGACAACCAATTATATCAAAGAAAATGCCAAAAGCTCTCCTTGATTTAAGCAAATAACCTTTCCAATAAATATTCCTCTCTCTCCCATGGAAAATTGGTTTGTTGCCTTATATTTTGTCTCCAGCTAAGCTCAAATATTGCAAGCCACACAATCAAATATTCAAACAATTAAATGCTCGGTTTCCAAATTCTTTTCAGGTTGCATCTTAATTTTATTGGTCAACTTTGATACAACTTTTGAATCTAGACAGAAATCAAACGGATTACATAATCCATTTCATATTCTTATTGCGTAAAATAAATTATAAAAATATAATAAAAATGATATGAAGAGGTTGCATTATATACCACGTGAACTATATACTTACTATTTATTAGGAAAAAAGATCCAAAGACTTAAAATTGAACCTATGATAAAAAATTGTTAAATGACTTTTATTTTTTTTTTAATCCTTTGAGAACCACCAATTGGACTTAAGTTGAATTTTACAAATTTTAATTTGTATTTTTATATTTCAATTGAATTTAAGTGTTACATTTAATTTACAACTATAATTTTATAAATTTTACTAACACCGATTAGCTGTATAATTTTTTTAATTGAAGCACCTAAAATCTACTAAGATATGTACTATAGGATCGATTCTTTTCCAATGTACTTCCGGAAACATAAAAAAAAAAATGCTCGATTCAAAATAGAGTTCTCAGTAATGACATGACATGATTGTGATTTTTTTGGTAAAACCCGACATGATTGTGTTATAATGACAAGAAGGCATGTTGGTACGACACGTCATGATACGGAGAATATAAAAAAATAATACGACACGAAAATATTGACATGTTACATTATTAGAGACTTCTATACATTGAGATGTTTTAACTTGACATGAATTGACATGTGACATGACATGACATATGATACGAGTTGACATGACAAAAATTAATGTAATTTTTATTTAATTAAAATGAGTATACATTATAAATTTAATAAAGTCATATTTTTTATTATAATATGTCAATTAAAATAAATTTCAACCATTTACTTGATTTTTTTCTATTTTAAAAGCTTTGTTTTTAATGTTTATAAAAGAATTTTTAGCGGAAAAATTAAAATAATTTTTAACATGACTTTCAATCGTGATAGTTAGTTTGCATATTTCAAATAATATATTACAAGACAAATAAAAAGTAAATTTGTGAAAATCCATAAAAATAAATTTAATTTTTAAATGATTGTTAATGATTATTAAATTTAAACAGAGCAAAATCGTATAATATGACGACCAATTTAAAAATTACATAGAATTTTCAGAAATCATAATACAAATAGTTTGAAAATAAAAATTAATCTTAAATTGACTATTAAGTTCTAAAAAGATTAAAAATCGTATAATTAACAAATAAACTTATATTTTAAAGAGTTTTTATAAATTAAGATATAAAATAGCTTAAAATATATATATATTAGACATTAGTACTTAATTAATCTTCAAGCAAACAAATAAATGAAATTCACCAAGAATCTAATTTCAAATTCATACAAGTAGCCATTGTTTAAAATCGGATTAAAAACTGTAATCTACTGATCAAGTAATTAATTAGTTAGCTTCTTTTGTTCTGAGTCGTCCGATCTAAGTTTTAAAAATCTGAATTTTTTCTAATCGTTGGATCATTGCCGTTTTGGTATCCAATCAAGTTTCTGGATTTGGTCAGTATTCTGAAATTCAATCTATTCTTTTCGCGTCCACCGCCAATTCTCCTCTTCCTTCTTAAACCTTTCCTCGAGGTCTCCGTCTCTCTCACACTCACTCCCGTAACCCCTCCTTCTCCTTCACTCTCTCTCGCCACCGTAACCCTCTCTCTCATCTCCCTCTCGATCGAACCTAGCACCAGACCCCAATCCCCTTTCACCTCTCTCTCCGATCACCTAACCCTTCCTCTCTCTCTCTGTTCGCTCACCTATCCTCTGACCTAACCACAAAACCGCCCACTGCCTCTCTTCCCCATTCCGAAACCCTAGCTTCCCCTCTTGCCTCACAAAACACCCACTACTCTCCCTCTTTCTCTCGTCATCTATGTTGGCACTGGCGGCAGCGACAGTGACGGTGGTGATGGCAGTAGCTGGCGACTGATCGGAGGCGAGGCGACACAAGCAAGGCGACACTGGGGGCAACTGACGGAGTCTAGGCCGAGCACCACTTTCCCCTCCTTCCTTTTCCTTTTCTGTCACCTCGGTTTGGTAACCAACTTCCTCTCTTTCTTTCTGTGTTGTGCTGTGTTGCTCGAGAGGCATGCTTGAATTGCTCTTGAACTGCTTTGCTTGAAATCTGGATTGGATGAATTACTTTGAAATGTTGAGAATATGCATTGCCTCTCTCTCTCTTGATCTGTTTGTTAATTGTTGTTTGATTGATTCAATTTGAATGCTCGAGTGTGCATTGCCTCTTTGATCTGTGCTGTTGTTAAATAGAATTGCTTATGTGAATAATTGTGCTGAGGCATGCACTTGTGTTTAATCTGTTGATTGTCTTTGATGGCTCACTGAGCCTTACTTGATCTGTTTTGTGCTTATGCTGGCTCAGCTTAACTGAGCTTATGTTGGCTCTAAATGATAATCTGTGTAAAGGGCGATATTTGCCTCTATTTGAATCTGTTTCTAAGTTGTTGTTGCTCTCGGCTTGGTTATCAAGCTGGTACAGGCTTGGTACCAGCCATATGTCTCTCTGTTTGCATTCTGGTATGAGTCCAGGGACTCATTAGTGATAATTTTTGGTATCAGGGACTATTCTATAAAAATCTTTGAACTGGTTTTAGACTAATTTATAAATGAATCTGTTATTAAGGACTTAAATGTAATTTTAGAATAAATAAAATAAATTAAGGGACATATTTGAAAATAAGATGGCAAGCGGGTCGGATCTGACAACTATTTGGGTCGGATTCCATTTTAGTTGTGGGTTCGGATTTGATCCCCGAAATCCACTCACCCGCTGAACCCGATCCGCTAGGCACCAGGCTGGGCCCCTTATTCCCACCTGGGTCGTGGCTTTTCTCTAGCCTGCTCGGCCTTGTGCTGGGCTGACTCTGAATTTTTGTGTTGGGCTCTGTTTATGGGCCGAATTGAATTATTAAATTAAAATTAGAATTTCTGGACTTTAATTGTTGGACTGGGCCAGGTCCATAAATAATTTCAGGATTAACATTTATATATAAGTAAATTGATTAATACGGTTAACTTAAAAATGGGACTAATTACAAATTAAGTGATATCTAAATTAATCGGACTAATACATAAACTTAAAGATGGGAGAGGATTACCATCAGTATAGTCTTACAAATGCGTATGATCCCAAACACATTAAAACACTAACACGTTAAAATAACAAACTTATTACTTATATTATCATTATGACAAACTATTTAAGAATTATATTAACTTTAGTTAATAATAACTTTATTCACTATTACCACTATATTATTTCCAACCTAATCACACTTGAAATTGCATTATTAAAAAGATAAAATAATATCAATACATTTTAATTACTAAAATCTACTTAAGTGAAATTAGTTATAAAAATTAATAAAAGAATTTAATACTTGAGCAAAACACTATTAAAAATATTACCAAACTAAAATACTTAATTTAATTATTACACCACTTAAACGTGTAGAATGGACTGTAGGAACTCGTCTAAAAACGACTTCCTTCACACACTAATTTAAAGGAAACTCTGCCAAATTTTATAAAATACTTTTCTAATTAAAATAATATATTTTAAAACATAATTCCTTTCAGAAAATCTTAAATTCTACTCACTAATAAATTAAATCTAAATCCAATTGAGAAATGATTAGAGATTGTTAAATGAGCAAATTATAACTTCGAATCCACTAAATAATGTTAACACTTATAAAATGATTTTCTATTCATAAACGAATGATAATATACTTTTATACAAATGTTAGTAACATGAAAATTACTAAAATTAACTATACTTTTCTAAATGCAATAAATATAAGATTAGACATCTGTTATGAGATAAAAGTAATAACTTCACTATGAGTTTACACATTATATGCACTTTGTAATATTCTTGAAACAATTTAAATATTACAGAATTAAAACAAGTATATAGCAAATATATTTTTGCAATAATGCATGTCAAAACATTCTTACAAAATTAGTGTATTAAATGTCTAAAATATACATAGAATTAAAGCACTTATTTACTCCAAATAAATACTCTCTAAGTCACCTACACAATTAATATAATTTCTAGATACGAACTAATAATGATGTGATTTCAACATGCAGACTAAGTTATCTTCACATTATATTCTTTTTAAATAAAATTCTGTTAAAATAATTCTAAAAATAACAACGGTGATCTAACTTAATAAATATCTCTTCACACTAGTTTCAGATAAAATTCTATTGAAATCTTATAAAATATATAAGTAAATTTAATGATATATTTTGAAATATAATCCCTTTTAAAATTAACTAAGTATTGTTTAGAACACCTAACCAGAACTTGATTTTAATTATGGGATAATTGGGTAGATCGTTAGTCTAATTCGTAGCCTTTCTGATCGTCAGGTAATCAGTCAGACCACTCCGGTGTATTTGACCAATTGCTGATCCAAGTAATTTGTGCAAGGCGTTGGTGAGGACTTCGCCATTGCTTTACTATTACAGCTGTCTCTATGCCCGACTTTACAGGTGTGTGGAAACTTTAGGTTTTCTTTAAACTTTAGATTAAGAATTAGATCAATAACTTTATGTATGCATAACATGTCATTAACATTAAGTAAACAGTTAAGAGCATTCTAGTAATCAAAAGATTAGTTGCATTTACAGGTTATGCATCTATGTTACTAAAGTGCTTAATGAACTTAAAAGTGCTTAAATCAACACTTGCATTTGGTATGGATCAGGATAGTGAGACCGAGTGAACTAGGAACGCTTTGCTTGCGGTCAGGAGCTGCACCCAAGCTGAATGCCGGTCAGTTCATGACGATTCTGATCACGAGCAACACGTCTCCGACGATCACTCTGCAGACCGACTTCTAGACGGTTCTGCGGTCACTTGATGGTTGTTTGTTATTAGTATATCCTCTTGTCTTGTGTTATTAGTATATTCCTTTGGCATGACTTGGACACTGGGTGGAGTGTGCCATCTATATATATTTCAGACTACCTCTCGATCTCCAGGAGTCAGTTTGCCGGTACCGTATCTTACTGCTCACTCCTCGACGGGGGAGTGAGGTCGGAGCTTATGCGTATCGAGGTGTTGTGTAGGTAGATCTGTAGGCACTGTTCTTGTCATATATTTTGGGATTAGTGAGATTGATTCTGGATTTTATAATTTATGATTTGACCATTGAGTGTGGGTGCTTCACTCTCGTATCATTAAATATATTCCGTATCATATTATATTAATAATACAATTTGTTCTCCAGATATTTTTCTAATTTTATTTTGGGCATGTCTTTAGATGTAGATTAGTGGCATCATTAAATTAATCCACACTTAGCTCTTTAAAGATGGGATTTAAAATGTCCAACCTAAGAATGGTTTAGTTCTAACTTTAGTTTATCCAAAACCTTTAGCTTACCCTGTTATTGCACTGAGTATTCGCATACTCAGCCCACATAGTTTTTGTGGAGCAGGTTTAGATCTGACTGAAGACAATCTGAAGTTGAAGGTCGCTTACCGCTGCTGGATGATGCCACTTGATATCTGGGTTGTTTCAGATGTCGATCTTATGTGTACTTTTTATTTTTGTTATTGTTTTATGGCATATGGCATTATTTGTGATTTAATGTATCTGAGACACTGTACTTAGCCTTCCGTGTGCACAGCAGAGTGTGTACACGTGGCGGGGTTGTCCTCCCCTGACACGGATCTGGTTCGGGGTGTGACAAAATTAATATTATTTTTAAATATTACTACTATTATTACTATTATTATTATTATTATTATTATTATTATTATTATTATTATTTACTTTTATTTTATTATTTTAATTTTTTTCTTGTTGAGTTTCTTTTCTAGCCTATCCAACTTTTTTGGGACAAAAGACTTAGTTTATTGTTGTTATGTCTAATTTCTTTTCATATTTAGAGTTTATTCATAAAATTTAAATTTTTAAAGTTTAAAATTTATACAGTGGAGTCATAATCCTTATATACACTCCAATATTATTTATTATTAAAATTGGATCATGTTTCACTTCATATTATATGATTAATTTAAAAGATACTAGTATATATATTTTTTTAAAATATTAATTTTAAAATATTGCAATTCAAAGATACTAGTATATATATTTTTTAAAAAGAAATATTTTTCTTATTCATTCGATGTTGATGAACACTAGTATGAATTATTCGACTACAAATATTAGATTTCGTATATTGAGCCATAATCCAATAATAAGAAATGTAGTAACAAATTTAATTGCAACTGTAATATTTTTGATTCTTGAACATATATTAATTTACTTTTACAATTGTATCACTATTTCGCTTCATATTATATGATTAATATTTTTATTTTATGAAGTCAAATATATTAGCATATTCCAAAATATTTTAGATCATGATTTAGTGAGTCTGTTATAATAAAGGTCAAATTTTTGAAAATTGAAGTTCCATAATTAATTTATGATGTAAATGTGAATTTTAATATTTTAGACATCAAAGTTTTGATAATAAAGATCACGCTTTTCTTGTTCAATTCATTATTAAAATGTTCCTTAATTATTAGTAACAAAATAATAGAATTCTCAATTGCATCATTAATTAATACATTTTTTCATTATCAGCTCCAAAGTAATTGAAAAATATAATAGCAAACATATTTTTTTTGTACTGTACATATTTTGTAATCCAAAAATACAATCCGTGAATTTTATCATATGTAAAAGCGATATGAATAAGATGCTATTATTGAAACATACATATTGAAAGAAATATTCATGAATATTTAATTTTCATATTTATATTTTATATTTACATTTATATTAATATTTTATATTTTATATTTAAAAACATGAATTTGAAATATTCATTTTTACAGTTATATTAATAATAAATAAAAAATGTTTTATTATCGGACATAGTATATATAGTGTGAATATTATAACAATATATGGTATTATTAAAATATTTGTTCTAAATGTGGCATCCTCCCAGCGCCGTGGTGGAAAAGATTTGTTAATATGTATCTAAATAGGTCCAGAATCCAGATAAATAAGCTGCTAATTTGTTATCCTTATAAACCGCATTTTCCATAAAATTAGATAATTTTCCATTTTTCCAATTTCATGCGTTACAAATACAAATATCTTCTACTGAATATGTATCTGAATAATACGTTTAAACTAAATAAATAATAAAGTAAATAATAAGGATACAAAATCACTATAATAAGCTTTTAGTATTTATTGTATGACAACAAACATAATTTTTTAATACTATAATTGCACATGGATATTCAAAATAAATAAATATATATAATATGTTGCCCATTTGTTATCTCATGTAGACTTATATGTACTGTACGAAATTGAGGTGTTTGAGATAATTGTGTATTTTAAAACGAGTAAATTATTTAGAAATTTTTTTAATTATTGCATCACTGAATACCATGCAATATTCCTTCTTTTATTTCCTAATGTGACCTTTTAATTTGGTAGTTTTTAGCAACATACCCTGTAACAAATCCATTTAATAAATATGTTCCTAATCTTCTTAATTATTAAACATCCTAATTAAATTTCTCTCTCCCTAAAAAGTTGAAAACCGATCCCATTTGAAGGGAAAAAGTTGAATTCCTAATTAAGTTTGCTATTTCAAGTTTGACCAGACGGCAAGCACGCATAAAGTAATAAGTTTAAGAACCTTCTCATCATTATACATTTTTAAATTCGGGTTCCACTCAGTATTTAATTACATATAATAGACTAAATTTTACTTACCAAACAAAAATGCTTTTATAGATCAATAAAATCGAAGTATAATATAAACAAATATAAAAATGTGAAAATAGTTACATCAGTTTATTCCATGTAGTCAATTATCAAATTTACATCTGCGTAATCAATATAAGAGCTACACATTTCCTGCATTTATTTATAGTTGGTCTAGTTACATCAGTGAAATTCTATGCAATAGTACAAATTAGTTAAATCAGTTAATTTCATGCAATTAGTCATTATTTATATCAACATAGGCGATGCATAAGCTGTATATTTCTTGCATCTGCCGGACATATGCAATAATTAGTTTAATTACATCAGTGCCTATGAAGTAGCACAAATTAGTTAAATCGGTATTTTTCATACAATTAGTTATGTCATTTACATAGACATAGCCGATGCAGAAGCTGCAGATTTGTCGCATCTGTTGGGGATGATGCAAGAATCTGTTGATTGCATCAGTCATACGGATGCAATCGTGTGAGAATGGTTACATCAATTTATCCCGTGCAATTAGATATATTACTTTCATTGCCACAGCCGATGTAAGTGCATAAACATTAAATGCATGGGAAAAGCGAATATCTAATTAGTTACATCAGTAAATCCGATACATATAAACGAAAATAGTTACATCGGCATTTCCCATACAAGTAGTTATTATTTACATCAACAAGCTGATACAGACAAAAACAAGTCGATGCAAAATGTTGAAAAATCAAGTGTGGATGCAAATAAGTTAATTTGGCCGATGAAATAGATATTTTGATTGCAAATTCATAACTGCCGATGCAGATATTGCAGTTTCCTGTAGTGTGATCTCCGTCTTATTAAGTCCCAGTTCGATTTTTATTCTAATAAAAGAAGATGTAGATGAAATAAATATTGTAGGAAAAAAAATTAATTTATATAAATAATTTCTATATTTTAAAAGATCTTGCGTTCAATCATTTTTGGATGAAAATAAATATTTTTAAAAAGTAAGAACATGAACATAGTCGTCCGATTAGAACTATAGTTGGAGCCATATATGAAGTAACATAAATAATAAATAAAAAAAAAACTATTTCTTTATATATCCATAATTGTAACATAGTATTGGAACCGCTAGTAGCTAAAAAAGTCTGATTATTTTATAATAACATATAGTAGGCAGTGTTAGGTCAGTCGGCCACACTTCCCTTGTTGGATCTTCCTAAAAGTATTCAAGCAAATTTGATTTAGTTTTGTGATAGGACAACACATATATTGAAGTTGGACGTGTTACCTTGACTGGAGCCATTAGACTAAGGATTGGATTATTGGAATACTTAATTAGTATGGTCCAACTTAAGGCTAGTTTTTGTACTAGTGCTATTCCTTATTTTTGTTTCATTCCAAACCATTTGTTTGGATGCCATTAATCAACATTTTTAATTAGTAATTTGTAATTTTGTCTACGCTTTATCGGTAAAAGTCATAACCTTCCTATTTTGTGACAAAATTGCTCCCTCACTTTATGTTCAACACATTCTCTTTGTTTCGTTTTTTTTTTCCAGATTTCTAAGCTATTTCAAGTTTTTTTTCCTCTCAAGAGATATATTAATCATACGAATTGGATCGTCATTGAGAGGAAAAAGACTTGAAATGGCACTCACGAAATCTCGTTTGCTCCCTCACTTTATATATCGTTTTTCTTTTACCAATAATTTTGACATACCATAAACGGGTCACTATTATTTTTCTTTTGGTAAAAAATTCAGAGACATTTCATAACTATCACAAAATCCTTGTAATTTTAATTCATGCAACTATGAAGTATGAACTTCGAGGTTTTCACATTGTGCTTCTTGCGATAAAAATGAATGGAAGTAGCTCATATAAATGTCCATAAGCAGATTACACTCCTAAACCTTTCATTACTGAACGAGTGATTAGTGTTTTTATAGATGATGTCTCAGCAATCAATAATTGCTCCATCAAATTTTATGTTTTAGCTTGGGCACAATCAGATATCCTATATTAGCATAATAGCATCATTATATCCTCTTAATACAGCGGGGTTCTCTGCATATAACTGACTTAATTCATAATTTATGGTTCCTTTCAGATGGCATAAAACTCTGATTAATGCACTCCATCGAGTCTTATCAGGCCGACCTAGGATGAGTTTTTAGTCAACTGCATTCCCTGAAAAAAGTTGTTCTCAAGGCTCCGTTTGGATGCAAGAAGAAAAAGGAAGAAGAAGGAAGTGGGAAAAAAAAATTATAAATAATCCAAACTCTTCACAAAGTTACACACTTTCCAATATTTCTTCCCACTTCTTCCTTTCTTCCCTTCTTCCCACACCTATCCAAACGGAGCCCAAGTTACGTAAAGAAACAAACATCCACATATATAATTAAGGAAAATTTATTTTTATAATATTTTTTTTTGAAAATGTATCGTTCAAAAAATTATGAAAAAAATAAATATAATTTTAATTATGATGAAAAATAATATAATAAGTCACACAAAATTTATGTAGATGAACATATTGTGTTATTTAAGATCTTTGTTGCACAAGCTGGATTGTTTAGTTTAGTGGTTCAGCTCTATTTCATTAACCAAGTAGTCTACGAAAGAACATTTATTTTTAAATTTTTCATAACAAAAATCATTGGTTCCAAACCAACCTTGAAAAAAAAAAATTTTGTACCTTAAGCACGTCAAACTCATTGTTTTAAATAAATACAAAAGTTCAAAATACAAGAAGGCCTTCTGATGGTGATCGAACAGTTGGTGAAATAAACAATGTGACATGAGTAAGATTAATCGTCTTCATATGTTTTATTATTGAGATATGTTATGGTGCATGATTGATCATGATCTTTTTTGTACATGATGGTTTTTTTTATTTGATTTTTTTAAAATCAACAAATTAGTTTAACCAATTCAATGTAATTATCTCATGGCAAACTAAATTTTTTATTTAAGTTTTTTAACTATTTTATTTGAATTTTTCAAAGCTTGTCTTTTCTTTTTGAGGGCTTGTCGGCTACAAGCAGAATTTTGTAAAGTTTGTCATTTTTTGAAACAAATTAATGTGAAAATAAAAAATAATTTTTTTTGATAAATTATTAAAAATATGATTTGCTATGTAATTTTAATATATATTGATTTTGTGAAATTAGATTTGTCAATTTGCATAAATACTGATGAATAATTTTAAAGTAATATGCGTTTCGCCCCATAACCTTACTCTGTTTTAATTAAACTATCCTTACATCCTATGTGTATAACACGTAATTCTTCTTTTGATTTTAACAGAATTTATATATTATTTTTAGAAAAATAAAATAATAATTCACTGACTTTCTGTACTAGACTTCATATTCCTTCTATCCATTAAAAAAGAATTAAATTGTATAGAATTGTCCAATTTGCTCTTAAATAGTTAAATGTTACATGAAAAGAATCTTCATGCGTTGCGCATGTTTTACTTTTTTTTTGGTGACGAATTTTCTTCCCACGGTAGGACCCGTAGGGTGAAATTAGTATAGACTTGGGTCAATGCAACAGTTTCTACAAAGAGAGAACCGTGTTTCCAATTATAATTCATGAGCACATATGATTGAACAGCTCAGAACTATAATCTCTATACTTTAGGTCATCATTTTCGAATTCCAGAGATGCATGTGCGGCCAAAATGCTTGACTAAGTCATGCTCATACTCCGTGTGGAAAACAATATCATGCAATCATAGGCTAGGTTATATTATATATCTCCAAATTAGGTCTCCTTTTCCCTTTAAGCTTTAATGATTACCCAAAAGTCCAAAACACAGAGGAAATGGACTGGGGGGCTGGGGGCTGTTGTAAAAGAAGACTCGGTCACAAAGTCAAGCTCTGGGGTAAATTAGACCTAGGTATGTGGTTTTTACTAGAAGCATTTACCAAGTTCCAACTATTATGGCCATCATGAACTAATACGGCTTCAATTTTCATGAAATTAAGGTACTATCTTGCTTTATCTGCTGCAGTATAATTACTTAATTAGCCTATGTTGGTACCACTATGGTAAAGTACAATTAGCCTACGGGCTGTTTACTTTAAAAAAAAAACAATGAGCCTATAATACCATTAAGAACTCGCTTTCAAATTGGAATTAAAGACTTAACTCAAAGTCATTTTTAAACTATTACGGCCCAATAAGATGGGCCGACTTTCGTTGGGCTTATTTTTGGGTTTATTAAACTTCATCCCTGTTAAAATTGCATTCAAAAGTAGGCTCGTGTTTTCTTTTTTCATAAATGATAATGCAATGTACAATTTTGTCATTGCTTGAACAAAGTAAAAATTTAAATAATTAGAGTGAACACTATAAACAAATAAGTTCAATAATAATAAGTTGAATATACAAATAAAAATCTGAACAACAATAAAGAAAAAAATAAAATCTAATTTATAATTGAATAAAATAAACACAGATAAATAAACTGGACATACAAAAAATTAAAGTAAACAAATACAAACACGATGGTATGAAATGACGCGTGGAGAGATGGTAGATAGTAATTTCTTCTTTTATCGAGTTATAGTTTTAGATATTTTGCGCTAAAACGAACATGACAAAGGTCTTACAAAGGTTATAAGTGTCTGAGATTATGTGCACTTGAAACTTAGATCTTAAGCATGCACAATATTTTCCAAACATAGGCTTTATTGTTTTTCCCTAATTGTTTCCTCTGTTCTAGTTTATCCAATCGGTCTTGCACTTTTTCTTGTCTTTAGCTCACTTAAATTTCCATTATTTTTTTCTTTGAGGTGCACATGCTTAATTGGAGTGCAAATGAAGGAATCAAGCAAACACTCAACCTCCCATATGCGTCATCGTGTGCATTATTCTACGTTGTTTGTTTTATTCCGATCTTATTGTTCGATGATTTGCAAGACTATACGATGAAAAAATTCATTGATAGGTCAAAAGTCACAACTTATCAGAACATACGTAATACTAAAGCCTCCGTTTGGATGAGTGCAAGAATAAGATTCCGTTTGGATAGGTGTGGGAAGAAGTGAAGAAGTGGAAAGAAGTATTGGGAAGTGTGTAATTTTGTGAAAAGTTTGGATTATTTATAATTTATTTCTTCTCTTTTTTCTTCTTCTTACCTTTTTCTCAACGCATCCAAACGGTGCCTAAGAGAATAGCTTCTTCCTACTTCCGAATTTATTTCACAAAGTTACACACTTCCCAATACTTCTTCCCTTATTCCCACACCATCCAAACGGAGCCAAAATGAACCAACACATATTAAAAAAAATAAATCATTTATCAAGTTCTGCTACAGATGATAAAGGAAAGCGAAAATTTTCAAAATAGAAAAAATTCTTGTTCTTGTCTATTCTCTCTTCTTCCACAATAAAAATTTTACATTCTCAATTTATTCTACAGTTTTTCTGTCTAGTCTGCTTATTCTGTAATCAGTGAACTCAAATTTAACACAAATTTGATTTTCACAATCTGCTCTCTAGATTTATCACTAATCCAGCATAAAATGCCACTTACAGTGCTAAATGATGGGGGCAAGTAATTAATTGGCATTTACTGTCAAGAATGAAGTTCAAAGTGAACTATTATAAAGTTAAAGACTCCAAATCAGTACTCAGATGGGAGCTTGGCTCGAATCCATAGTATCTTAACAACTGGGCTCAAAGCCTCCTAAGTGAACGTGTGAATCCAGCACATATTTTAGTGGCTACGCTGTTATCCTAGAGGTAATGGGTTTAATTTCTCGTAGTACGCAGAAGAAGAATAAATTTTATTTCAAAGAGTGAGTTATGCCTCTATAAATAAATGACATTGTATATAAAAAAAAAAGAAAAAAAGCCTCCGAAGTCTTTACTGATACATAATTGCTGATCAATTGAGCCAAGTAGGTTGATAGGCTGAAAAATAGAGGCAACTTAATTATTTGACAAGCAGCACATCTTGCACATACAGTAGTTGGGGTTGTACATAAATCAATGGCAATATATACTAGAGGCATTTGTTTCCAATGATTTACAAGAGATGCTTAATTATCACTTTCAATAGCAAGAGCTACAACAAGTGCTTCTCTTAAACGCTTTCTTGCGGTTGCTTCACAGAGAACCCGTTTGCCACCCAAGCAATGTATCCGCCTCCCATGTTCTTTATGCTCTTGAAACCCTGGAAAGTTAAAAATATTTATATATCCTCAGTCATTGAAAGATCATTTTCTAGAACTAAACTTTATTTTGTTTAACTTTGTTAAAAAAATTGGTTGTGACTTACAGCATTCAGAAGTTCGGCTGAAGCCTCAAGAGATCTCACTCCACTTCGGCACCCCTTTTTTTTATATATAAAATAAAACGTTGTTAGCATGGTCAGACAATAATATAATTACATTAACTATTCAAAAAAGCACAATAAGTTAATATTGCATGGGAAAATTTATAAACAAAAACCAGAGAGCAACAATGTTTTGAAAATCGAACTGGACCGATTGGTTGAACTGATTAAACTGGAAACTAACCACAGTTAAACCGGTGAACAGGCCCACTTGATAGCCTCCCTGGTTCGCTGGCTGTTCTGGTTTTCAAAAAATTGGAGAGCAGAGCATTCCAACAAGTATTCTTTCTCTTTATTGTCTCAGTTTGATAGCAAAACGGTTGAATTTGTACAAATTCATGAAAATATTTTTGTGTTCAAGCAGTGTATAAATTAAAGATTTTACCTGATTTATATTAGTCAGAAAACAAATTATAACACTACGGATTTATTTATTATGAAAACATCAAATAAACAAATCCTTGTATCCGCACTTTTAATATGAAAACAATCTTTGTTTACCACGATAATGTTGTCTTCCATTTTGCAAGCTGATAAAACTTGTTCCAGAAATTGTGGATTTTTCTCCCTCCCTGGTCATGAAATAAGGAACGAGCAAACAGTAAACATATGAAATAAGGAAAAACCAAACTGCATGGCTATAATGAAGAAAATATATTTAAGGGTAATAAGAGATGCCTTGTGGTGTGATAAACAGGTATGGAACGACAATTGAATTCTCCAAATGCCCCTTATCGAATTCTTCATGTGTTCTAGAAATCAATAGAAATGAAAAAAAGAAAAATCATAATTGTGGAACCACTACAAGAAAAATCAGTCTATCATCAAACAAAAGATAACGTGCTCTATATCTTTAAATGATTAAATTACCATGATTCCAAATGTTGAATATTTTTATTCATTTGTGTGATCTATTGGATTATCACAATTTAAGCCAATTCACACCTGACGTCCAAGTAGAGATGACCGGAGGACACCAGGTCTTTCGCTGTGTTCACATCAACAGTAATGACTACTTCCTCAGGACTATGAAAGAAAACAAAATACACAACAAGAAAACACTGAAGAGAAACTAAAACAATGGGATTACATTTAGTGGAGAGAGTATGAAGAGGATATTCTTTACCTGACAGAGGTGGCCATGAAGATACTTCAAAGCAAGTTTTAGATTCCTTATAATGTGTTAGTTATTGTAATGAAGTTGATTCCTTGAGGCATTTTATAGTCCCTTGGAGGTTCCTTGTGAAACAGAGGAAAGATAATGAATATTTATTTATTTGTAAGTGGGCAATTGGTGGCGACGTTTTATATTAGTAATTAACACTACAGCACACTACTTGAGCACATTATTGGAGTATTCCAGCCGAGACTGAATCGCTGAAACGGCACACTTTCTTCTGTTTTCTCTTTTCTCTTGAGCTTCCAAAACGGGTTTGTACTATTAATTAAATGATTTTTTGACCTTTTTGTGAAAACTTACTTGAAGTTATTCAGGAAGAAGTGACAAAATAATACATTTGAAAATTAACAGAGGAGAAATTTGAAAGTTATTAAAAATGAAAAATAACATCATCCACGCCATGTCAACGTGTTTAGTCAGTAATACGGAATATATAACTCTTCTTTATATCAATTCAAGTCTTGATTGTGATCAAAGACACTTTGGTTCGAGTCAGAAATAATCTTGCTTTCTAAACTGTTCTTTGAGCAAATTGACACATTTAAGTATTTTGACTATAATTGTCAGCTCGGATTGAAGTGACTAAATTTTTTTATATATCATAGTTCAAAACTTGTGTGACGACACTAAGTCTAAAATATATTTAAAAATAACTTAGAGGAAATAATGACCGATCAAAATGTTATTACAATATTGATCGTCAGATGCATCATAATAAGATCTGTAAATATGATGCCCTACTTTATGATTGAAAAGAGTCCAAAAAAAAAAAGGCAAGTAGATATCTGTCATATGTGGAGGCATGGGATTGAGTCGAAGACTCCTAGTTCTAGGAGTTGTCTGTGTGAGTTGTGGGCTATCGACATAGACAAAAAATAAAAAATAAAAAATAAAAAAAGAATGAATTGTTGATCTCTTGATAAAAAAATAATGGATTTTGAATGATCGAAGGGACTTTTTTTTATGGATATTTCATTTAAAAATAAGTTGGGAGAATTTATCATAATTTTTATATATATATCTATCTATTTTTTAAAGAAAACAACATTGCACATTACAAATTAAAGAGACCCAAAATTTCGGTATCATTTCTATACTATAACGTCTAAGATTAAAACACGCGAACGAAGTCCGGATAAATTGGCTTAGTGCCACGTCGATTCCAATCATGTGATATTTGGATCTTTGTGCAATTTATTCCAAAATAAAATTTGATAATTTTATTATGATAAGTTTAGGGACTTTTTTTATAAATCAAAGATGCCACTGTCGTGTTACTCGTGCTCGTGCATGATCTGGTTCATTGGATCTAGACAGTGAAACCAAACTAATCGAAAAAGGAGATTCCACCGATCCCAAGCTAACAAATGCCTCTACTAGAAGTATATAGAACTTGAAAAGTAATAGAAAACAATCCAAATGGAGAAAGAAAAAGAAAATATATTATTAAAAATGCAACTGAGACCTTTGGGCCCATAACAACAAAATAATTGGAACGGATGCCTACGGGCTACGGACTTATTATCTTTCAAATAAAGAAGGAAGGAAAATAAAACATTGGATCTTCTGCAGTTATACTTAGCATGCTCTGTGTGTTATTCATATTGAGTCTTTTTAACACAGCACGAATCTTAAGTTTTCTAACTATGAAGTAGTGCATCGACTTGCTCTTAATTATTTGAATGTTGGAGCTCGTTCTATTTTATAGTCGAGAATTATACATTAATTCAATGCTGCTTTTTAAGGTGGCAAAGTTGTTTGAATGAAATAATCTATGATATTTTTATTTGATTAGGTTTTGATTTCATTTTTCCTTTTTTTTAAAGTGAGTTGTACTTTTTTCCTATCTAAATTATAGAGAAGCTAAAATTAGAGATGCGAAGAAGTTGTTGTCATATTTTGATATCTTAGAAATACATTAGTAAAATAAACGTTTATAATATTGTTAATCGCATAGAAGATTTTAGTATGTAGAGAAAATTTTATGTCACAAATGGGCTAGAAGGAAAAAAAAATTAAATTCTAGATTATCTGAAGATACTGTTTAAATCTCTAATTTTGAAACCGTGTTTAGATAATACAACTGTAATTACGAAAATACGGTATTGTCTATTTAATTAATTATATTAGAGTTAATAAGTTTAGTAAGGTGCCATGGAAGCGTGTACTCTTCTCGTCATAGAAGATATACACATGCTAATTGTGACGTTGGGAATTGCGTGGCACACAATAAATTAGTGCTGTCATAACATCATATTATATCATTCCATGATAATTGATCATCTATGTTACCTCTATGATATGAGGTCGTTATTCTGTACGCCACGGAGGAGTTTTTCATTTTTGTTGTTGTTTTTGTTTTTTGTTTTTTTTTCTTTGGAAGTCAGTAGGCGGAATTCGAAATTCCAACTGTTTATTTATTTATTATAGAAAGGAACTCCATGTTGAGGAGAAGGGAACAGTAGCAAAGCCTAATTAGTTACCATACTGCTTTGCTGAGTTAAAAAAAAAATCCGTGCCCTGTTTATGGCATTTTAAGCAATTTTCATATAATATAAATCTTTGATTTAATTCAACACATGATGCCAAATGAAGTTTATAAATATTTAATTAGGTGTCACTTCTTGGTAAACTTAAAGTAATAATATCTTGCAAACAGTATTACAATGTGAAAGCAAATAATTAACAAAAGGGCGACTAAAAAAAACAATTCTTTTTTACATTTGAATTCTTAATCAAAATTAACCCGGTTTTATAATTTGTCTATCAATTGTTGTCCAATCTATTTCGTTAGCATGTTAACTGGACCAATCTGTTTAGTTATATATTGTGGTACCATTTTTGTGTCAACAATTTATCTCCCGCAGTTATTAAAAAAAAAAAATTTATCTCCCGCTTCTTACAAACAAAATGAGATGGAAAGATTTATTATTTGGGCTCTATCTCTTCCAAATGAAATAGGTTGGGCTATAGGTGGCAGCCACTGCCCAGCAATCCAAAAAAGAGAAGAAATAGGTTGGGCTAACAGAATGTTGCATAAAACTTGTCTTAGTTGTTAACTTGTTATAGTATGCTAATTTTAAAACTCATAGAATTATTATGCTAATTTTGTTGCATAAGGAATTTACTTAAAAGAAAGTCTTGAACTTGAAAATTTCCACATGCAAATAAATATATCAACGCCATAAGAAACACAGTTAAAATTCAACAATTAAACATCCAATAAGGTTGGAAAAGCCAATAATGATTGTTAGCTTATTGCATGAGTGCATGATATCTAGCCATCTATATATTTTTTTCCTGTATCTATTGTAATGGTGGCAAATAATGGCCACTGATCAGCCTAAGTATAGGGTAAGGTTTGTATATAGAAGAGAAGTGCAGTTAATTTGCAATTTGTGAAGTTACCTATTAGAAAAACAAGGCCGGGATCTAGTGCTCCAGAAGGATTAATACAACCAATACAGATCTGCAACCTATGACATTATTGGATGCCCTAGCCTTCCATGCTTTCTGGAAGTTGTGCTCAATACAGATGCAATCATAGTGTACAATATTAGACTGATGCCCATAAAAGTACAAACTACAAATATGATCAACAAACAGATGTCATACCCTGTTATTCAGATGAATACGGACATTGGAAAATACAAAACAAATTGTAATAATGGCATAGAAATTTGATCTCCATACAATACAAACAAATAACATTCCTGAAATTCAAGATAACAAACACCTGAACAGAATTAAACCTGACCTTTGCATCAGCTACGCATTTTACCATGATTCCAGGGATGTGGAAAGGAAGTGGCTCAGTGACGAAGTCTCCATACAGGGAATTACCTAGCAGGGCAAAACAAAGAAAACCAAGAGAAGTCGCTGTGTCATCGATTGCAGTTATGGTTGCTCTCTCGTAATAGAATCCTTGTGAGAAAAAGCATAGAGCTATGCTGCCAATCACTTTGGATGGATTTAGCGCCTCTGAGTTTGGACATTCTTCGGAACTGGCTGCGGAAGTTGAAGTGGCATTCCTAGCAGCGACTAGCCTAAATCGGAAGGGCCTATCCCCAGGTTTTGCTCTGCAGTGAAATATTGAAAAATAGACTGTGACATAATACTGGCAATTCATCAATCAAATAAGTTGTAAAAGCAGATCTCAAGCAAGAGATCATGAACTAATGTGACTTAATTACCTCTTTCATTTTTGTTAACCGTACTAGACTATGGTACCCCTAATAAAAGTGAATACCGTTGGTACTAGAAACCCCATCAACACACAAAATATCGCTGAAAAATTTCATCAAACAATTTATGAGCGCCGAGTATAAGATAGCAACTATCCTTTTTCTTTTTCTTTTTTATTTTTGTTCAACGAGGAGAACCCAATACAGGCAAAAATTTGAGAGCAGATCTATCATCTTTGCACGACACATGCAAAAGATTGACCGCAACATCCTCCCTCACCGGTGAGGCTAAACCGTCATCACTTTGCATCACACAAATGACAAGCAAACACGCCTTCTCTACTTCTCATAGAGGCTTGTTGCACACCCACACACCGGTAGCCATCACTGTATTGGCTGATCTTAAAAGAAGTACCCAAGGAGCTAAGAAGAAAAAGAACTAAACCCATACCGTGTCGAACCGCAAACACGGCCGATCTTACTTTATAGGTATAATATCTAGCCTTGAATTTAGGTCAAAGTCGGTAAGCTACACAATAATTGGTTTGTTTGTAACGGTAACAAAGCTATCACAAACTAGAAAAAAAAGGACTTGGTTGAATCAAATAGATAAAACTGTTTCGGGGCTGATTGAGCAACGAAAAGAATCAGGGACCAAATTGAACCAATCAAATAGTGCTATAAGATGTTTTCTCTTTTCATACTATTGCAGTTGATGACTTTAGTTGTAGTGTAATCAGTCATTAATTAAATTTTAGGACTAATTAACTTGAATCCAGATTGTTTAATTAAAATCATGAAAACGAGTGATCAGATTCAAGCCCAGCCATTTTTATTATTATTTCAGATACTGTCACCTGAAGCTTAATCCGTTACTTGATAAGCCAATTCCCTTAATCTCATGCCCATTACCAAGCACCAGCTCAGGCGCATAAGCTTTACTTGTGGTTAGTTGGCCTATTGAACCACTCTCCCCATCTTATCTCTTCCTACTCCAAGACCTCTTTTTCCTCTTTCTCTGCTCATTATTTCGTCATCTCTGCTTCTTAGTAAGTGCATATATACAGTTAAATATAATAAGCGAAAAACTAATAAAGAAGGAACTTGTAAGTTCATTAGTTCAATTAGTTATGGTAAGGGAGTATCTAATGAGTATATCTCGCAGTTATAATAAATGACTATCTTGTAAAGTTTTTTTTGTTAAGTTAGCTAAAATAAGGGAGTGTTTAATAAGTGTATCTACTAGTTAGAATAAGGAAGTATCTACTATATAGTGTATATATTCGGTTAATTGTAATAAGGGATTATCATGTTTGGTGTTTTTGTTTAATTTATATGTTTGCTTGTTTATTTTATTTGTTCAACTTATTTGTTGTATCTGTTTATTTTATTTTGTTTTTTTATTTAATTTATTTGTTAGTTTTATTCAGTATGTTGTATTATTTTGTCCAAATTTGTTTGCTATATTTCTTCATTATGTTTATTATATTTGTTGAACTTATTTATTATATATGCTCAACTAATTTGTTGTAATTGTTCAACAAATAATAACAGTCAACATCTATGGACTATTGGAATGTGATTTCCAAGCAATTATTTCAGTTATTTATTGCCTCCTCTGTTTTCCTTCTCATATTAACAAACGTCATATTTTTGTTGCTCCGTCATAGTTTGAAATATCTCTACTTATACTTATAAACGCACGGACCGTAGAGACATTACACGTTAGGTCTAGCATGTAAATAAATACTTTTGCCGTTCGATCGATTGTCGGATATTAATCGCCATACGAAGTAACAATATATTTTGATTTTATATCTAATAAAGAAACAAATTAAATAACAAATCTATTTATATCGATGCTAGATTAAGCAATATATTTTTATTAACTAATATTATTTTGTTTCTTTATTTATCCACCTATAAGGCATCTTAAGCTAGTAATTTAAATTTGTTATCGAAGGCAACAGTAAAATCAACCTGTGCGCCTCAGGTGATATGCTACGTGTAACATTTACCTTTTAAAATTGTAAGGGCAACTCTGACGAGCTAATGCTTTCGAGTAAACTTAATGGAATTTTTATTAAATTAATTTTAGGTTACGTATGAAACTGGCATTAAATCGGAAAGACTAGTGTAACAAATCAACAATTGGATCAGATTACTGGGCATATTTAAAAAGAAAAAAAAAATTACAGCATGGCAACACATTGCATCGATTAACATTCCTTATTATGCATAGTGACAACTTATTGTAGAGAAAGATACTTCAAAGATGCCTGAAATTAACAATTGGCTTCAGGTTTTTGCACAATTTTTACTTGCATGGCGCAAGGGGGGGACCACAGAGGCATTTGTTATGATCAAAATGTTTTGCCCCAAATCGGCGGGTGTACCGGCCTTGCGGAATGGGACCGCATAACTGGTTGTAGCTCACGTCAAATTGCAGCCACTTTATCGCAGCCACCCCGGCCGGTATACTACCATATATCTCATTATGATCAATAACTAGTATGTCCAGCCCCTTTGGGATCTCCACATTTGTCAGATCGAACTTAAAACTGTTATTTGATAAGTGTAATGCATTGAGGTTCTTATCCCTGTAGTTGAAAAAATTACAAAGGTTAAGTTAACTGTCCCTATTTGCCAATGTGGTTTTGTTTGTGTATTGTAATTGGAACTTAGTTTGAGACAAATTGATTGAATCAAACCTGCCAAAGAGAAAGGATGCATCTCCTGTGAGCTGATTGTCCCTTAAATCTACATCAGCAAAGTTTGCCTTTGCAAAGGATGGAGGAAGCGAGCCGGTAAGGCGGTTTCCTACAAGTGAGAGGTCCAAGATGGTAAGTGTTGAGGGGATGGTACCAGTGAGCAAGTTACCGTCAAGACGAAGAAATGTCAGCTCAGGTAGAAGGCCAACGAATGGTGGTATTGGACCGTGGAGTCGATTATAAGCAAGGTTAAGTGACTGCAATGCTGTGAGTTTTGAAATGGCAGAAGGGATTGGAGCAGAGATGTTGAGAGCGAAAATGGTGAGAGACGTGACACGGCCGGTCGTAGCATTACAGTCGATTCCATTCCATGTGCAACATGAGGTCTTAGATGTCCAGGAAGACAGGTCAGGTGGATTGTTGAAGGCTGCTTTGATGGCTAGAAGAGCCGATTTGTCGGCCTTGTCGCAGCGTGCAGCCGAGGCGAATAGTGGAGCAGTGAGGAAGAGGAGAAAGAGGAAGGAGGAATATTTGGTTGAAGGCATTTTGGGAATTCTAATTGTTTTGTTGTGTTTATTATGACTTATATATGAGCTTGTGAGAGCTTCAATTTATTTTTGTTCATGATTTTTTTTCGCAAAAGTGATGGGTTTTACACATGTGATAAAACCATTACTGGAGTGTGTTTGTACCGAATTGATTCCCTTTCGATGCTATGCCCACCATCATTGATTCTGTTTAAATTTGGTTAACTTAATATGTTAATTCGTTTCCTTTGAAAAATATTGTATCAACCTTGCAATGATGTATTGGCAAATGTGTACACACAAACAAAATAATTATTGAGAAGGTAATATGATGTTATTGAACATTCAATTTTTTTAAAAAAATTCGTTCAGCTTTTTGAAATTTAATAGAATGTAAGAGAGATTATGTCTCCCTACCTTCAAAAAAATATAGAATGTAAGATTCTGAACATAGCAATGCTTGTGTTACTTCTTTATTTAACCTTATTCCGGGAAGGACAGTTGTACCTGTTTTGCTTTCAACAACACAAACACAAGAAGACGAAACTCCTTTTTTTTAAAAAATAATAATAATAATAATAATAATAATAATAATAATAATAATAATAATAATAATAATAAAAGGTATAAAACTGTATATATTTTGGGAAAGTAGAGATAATTAGAAGAGGGAGGAGGATATGGATATAGGAGACAAATAAATTATAAATTAATAAATATAAAATAATAATACATCCAAGTGGGACAGAAGCAGAGGACAAGATCCTACTAATCTTCCTTGCAGCACATCACAATTTACAACTTGACAAAATCTTATTAATACAGTGGACCCCGTTTGACACATCACATGGTTTGCATGCCATTTTCGGGTCCGATCGATCCTCTCTTTACCCCTTTCCCTTTATTGCAATAAAAATCCTTAGGAGGTCCTACTGAGTTGGGATTGTATTGTCTACACTCCACAAGACCACAACACTACTAGCAATTACCATATTCCACAGGACTACAGCCAACGCAACAAGCACCATCTCAATATGCAACCCAGCAAAGACCGTCAGATTTTCCGTGTTATTCACACTAAGCATATCTTGAGAAAAGTGGACGGATGTAGATGGATTCGCATATAATTCTGCACTTTCTACGATAAAGATGATACACCTACATCCTACAGCTCAAGCGATCGTGGCCTTACATGGTAACATGGGCTTAAGATATATTTGGTGTGTTTGGATAGGCTGGAACACAGAATAAAAATAAGAAATTTCGATTTGCGTATTTATTTTTATTTTTTACAAAACAAACAGTATAAGAATAAAAAATTTAGGCTCTTATTCCTATACTAACAAAATCATAGTATAAAAATAAAAAATAAAAATAAACACGCAAACCGAAATTCTTTATTCTTATATCCTATTCACGCCTTACGCGACTGTGAAGTGTGAAGTGTAAAGTGTAAACTATAGTGTGAACCTCCAGACTCCAGTCCTCCCGAGTCCCCACCAATTACTGCTGCTGAGTGCTGCAGTTCCTTTCCCTCTTATATGCGATCACGTGTTGCACATTTGATGCGGCAACAGTGCGGGCGAAAGGAGCTAGGCGTGTCGTTAACGCGGTAACGCCTCCATTTGATTGACACGGGTCTTCAAAAAGATTAAGGGGCCGTTTGGATCGCTTAAGAATTTGAGAAATTTAGAAAAGTTGTAATTTTTAAGAATAAATTTATTAGAAAGTGTGTAATTTTGTGAAGAGTTTGAATTGTTTATAATAAATTTATGATAGGAAGATGAAATTTTCCAAAATCTCATGGGAATCCAAACGGCCCCTAAAAAAAGTCCACAACGATCGGTTGAAGAAGCTGTCGTGCTATCGTTTTGACACGGGCTTTCAAAAATATGAAATTAGTGTTCCGATTTACCGCTTTGAGAGGCTTTGAGCTAGACCTGTGTATTAATGTTTCACAACTTTGTTCTGTTCCGTTCCGTCCAAACAAAACGAAAACAAAAGAAGAAATAGATTCTGTTTTGCAAAAACGGAACATAAACAAAAATTGACATTTGTGAACGTAAGTGAAACAAAACATGGAAATGAGCTGAAATCAAAAGAAAATGAAGGACAGAACGTTAAACAGAACATAAACGAAACAGAACGAAAACGAAACAACAATTTCATTCCGTTATCAAAACGGAACAGAAACGGAGATGACCGTTTCCGCTTCCGTATTTCACGTTTGACACGCCTACTTGGAGCACAAGCTGCACAATACGCATATTCTTGTATTTTTCTAAAATTTTTCACTTTTAATAAAAGATAGACTTGAGTTTTTTCTTTCCTTTGTTCTGGTTATTGAAAAAAAGAATCAGCTAATCAAGATACAATTGAGAAACACACAAGTAAGCATTGTGATGAACATCAAATCTCATAACATTTTTTGATTCACTGACGGCCTCGAATTAATTTTAGTGCTTCCCATTTCCAAATAAAGAACAACCCTTTTGACAAGGATTAAGACCTTCGTTTCTTAAGCCTCCTTTGGCCGGTTTGGTGAAGAATAAGCCTCCAGCCGAAGAGAATAGCAGGTGTGAGGTGTGGTAGATATTTTAAAATTCAAATAGTTCTGAGTTTATATATATATATATATATATATATATATATATATATATATATATATATATCTGTCAGATTTGCATCTGACGTCTCATATAGTCTCATTTTGTCGGCGCCAACTAACTTCGTTTGTACAAGCTAAAAAAAAACATGCCTAGTTAACGTGTGTGAAAATAAAAATTAAAAAATATTTATACTTCAAAAAATATTTAAACATACCTACTAAACGTGTGGAAACATAATTTAATAAATATATATTTTTTTATAACACAAATATTTTGAAATATTATAGGAGGTAAAATTTTTCCATATGTGTTTTCTTTATAAAATAAAAAAATATTATTGTATTCAATTCTTTTTTTTATTTTAGATATAAAATCAAATAATAATATCTTTCATCTACCGATTGATATCCAATCACAAATAAAATTGATCAAACTATATAGAAATTAGATACACGCTAGATCTATATGTAACACTCTTGATTCCCTATGTTTACATTTGGATCCGTTTGGATACCATGTGGGAAGAAGGGAAGAAAGGGAGAAGGGAAAAAATTTATTATAAATAGTATAAACTCTTCACAAAGTTACACACTTCTCAATACTTCTTCTCACTTCTTCTCTTCTTTTCTTCTTCCCACACCTCATCCAAAGGGAGCATACTTACATAAATACAGAGTACATGAAATTAATAAGCACTAGAAAAATTAGTAAATGCAGGTCAAAAAGAAAATGTCTGGATTGTACTTAATTTGTACTTGGCGAAAGACCAGACCATTGGATTCGGGGTACTAATCTGCGGTGGACTAATTCTCTTGTATGGATTTTTTCCTCAAAAGAAAAAAAAATGTATAAACAATGTATGAACAATTGTAATTGATTAAAAACAGAGCTCAAACAAGGGCAAAGAATCTGGTTTTTGAAATGAAATCTCAACTATAATATATAGTCGATCTAAGTATAGATCAAGCTAGCGTACATCATCTTCTCAAGAGAGATCTTCTTCGGTAGATAAAAGTAAAATAATAATAAAAAAAACATATACAGGAACGCCTTCATTACCACACAAAAATTACATTATTATTTCGAACAAAACCCATCTATAAATTACAATTAGAAAACAAAACGAAAATAAAAGAAACAAAAAAAATTAAAAAAATCCAAGCGAAAAGAAAGCATACAATATTACTTAACAATCCACGGACAAATAAGAAATATATGGAAAAAAAGAATAAAATATACCTTCAATCTTTCCATACTTTTAATTATGCTTTCTTACAAAATTAATCGTTTTGTTTTCCCACACAAAAAAAAAACATAAACATGCAATACTTTTTTATGACACACATTCATTTTAAATGTGCATAGCTTTGATGTATATAAAATTTTGTTGCACACAATTATTTGCAGGAAGTAATATTTATAATGAATCGACAGTGTTCTTACTTTCTCTTGTTTTTGCTTCCAACCAACAACCAGATGTAGAACAAAAACCGATAAAAGAAGCCCCACGCTATTGTTACCCAAAGGCAATTCCACTTGCTGAGATCCTCGACAGAATTCCTTTGTAGAATGTCAGGTCCAGTTGTGGTGCAGGTTGTGTTGGTTAGATTCAAATGGAGCGATTTGCTTATACTAGCAAGAACTTCCAGCTTTGTGGACTCACTAAAACGCTGGATTGGCGTGTTATTAAACATTTGTGTGCCTCTAACAAAACATATGTTTGGATCGCTAAACTCGCTCTGCATCACTGCTTGGTACGGGTACTTCGCAAGTGACATATAGTGGAACCAGAGCCAATAGTCCGGGATTCGATCACGGTTGACAAAGAACCCACTAAATAGTAAATAGAAGCATAAAATCGCCATCGCGATTGTGACTCCAGTGGTAATGTTGCTCACAATTGCGGATGAAAAAGTGACATAGCTATTAGCTGCCCAGAAAGAGGCTAGTATAATTGCTGTGTAGAAAAAAAAACCCCTCATGCCACCATCTAGGCCGATTGCGAAAAAGGTGGTGAGCGCAAAGCCGATTGAGAGAATGATTAGTGGTAGAAAGCTCACAATTGCATTGGAAAGCACGAATGATGATTTGCGGTATGAATTGTGAGCCGTCTCTCTCAGGTAGATGTAACGCTCTTGTATAAATACAGGGAGTCCATCCACAGACCCATAATAGATGCTACTGATGGCGAGTGAAAAGAATCCCACCCGTTCTTGTGCACCTCTCGGGCTGTTATCGAGCTTCCAAAAAATAGTCGCAAACATAATACCAGTGATAAGAATTGCACCGAGGCGAATCATAAACATCTCTGGCATACGACAAGTACTAGTGAAGGCACGCTTCACTAGCACCCCCATCTCTATCCAGAATGGATTTGTAAACTTGCGAACAGATGCCATTGACATACTGTTGGTGTCATTAGAGCCAGAAACCAACCTTCCACTTGCAAAGCTAGAAGCCAGCGCTTGGTCAAGAGGTATATGTGATATGTCTCCTCCATAGAGAGAGAAAAGATCTTGGTGCTGTCTTTTCCAAATTTTGTTGAACTCTACTAGTTCCGTCGCACCATCCTGTGTTTCCTCGTATTCAAGGATTTGATCAAGTGCAAACTCGACAGGGTTCTCGTTATCTGGTATCGGCTTACCAAACTCTGAGAAAAACATTGAGAGGCTACTGGGAGGGCCATAGAAAACTGTCTGACCACGAGAAAGAAACAGTAGGCGGTCAAGGAGGTTGAGAATGCGATAGCTCGGTTGGTGGATAGAAAGAATCACAATACTACCTCTTCTTGCTATCTCCTTGAGTACCTCGACCACCATAAATGCACTGGTTGAATCAAGGCCAGAGGTTGGCTCATCAAGGAACAACAAGATCGGATCGTGAACTATGTTAATGCCGATGGACACTCTCCTGCGCTCACCACCTGAGACCCCACGATGCCCCTCATCTCCAATTATAGTGTTTGCTGCAGCCTCAAGACCGAGTTGCTTGATGAGTTCTTCAACACGATTCTTCTTTTTCTCCTTTGGCACGGAACGTGGCAGCCTGAACTCCGTTGCATACATAAGGGTCTCCTTCACAGTAAGCATTGGATAGAGAAGGTCGTCTTGCATCACATATGCAGATAGAACCTTCAAAAGACGACTCTCCAAATTGTCACCATTGAGAGTAATTGACCCCTTCAAGCTCTCTCTAAGGATGCGATTCGCTAATGCGTCAATCAGTGTTGATTTACCCGACCCACTTGCACCAAGAACAGCAAATATCTCACCCTCTCTTGCCTCCCCAGAGACAGAATCGAGCAGTGTTCGAACACGGGTACGTTGGGTAGAATTTTCTTTGTTGCTTTTGGAGAAAGGAGAGAAAGATTGGTTCTTGGTCTGGTGTACTTTGTAGGTTATGTCAGCGAAGGAAAGCACAAACATAGGTGGCCGGTTGATGCCGACCCTAGGAGATTGAGTTTCATTGGCAAAAGGGGAGACAACGTCAATGGCCAAGTGAGATGAGATTGGATTCGATTGAAGTTCCATGGTGAGGTGCATGAGAATGTAGTAATGCTATGGCTTCTTATATCTCTTCTCGTGAAAGGGAGCTATTTTATTTAAACATATATTCCATTGTATATCAAAACAATGGATGGGAAATATTTTAACTTATCTTTCATGAATATTTCTACGCTTTATTTATTAATTGTTGTTTACTGAAGAATTTCTTAAAGTGGCATCCAGCATTAAGTTATTCTTAACCAACTTAGTTTTATACTACTTTAAAATGTGAGTGTTGTGCTTTTCCATCACAGTATGCTGTATCAGACGCTCTATGTAAAAAATGTACTATCATTTCAAACTTTATTAAAAAAATAATTCAGGTGGATCATGGCGATCAGCATCACGCGTACGTGAATTATAGTAAGCACAGACCATAAAAATAAGCATATTAAAAAGTTTCTTGGTGCGCTTCGAAGGATCTGTGACTGTAAGAAATTGAGAAACTTTTCAATGGAAAAAACTAGTGATACTTTCGTATGTTTGACGGATTTTTTAATTATTTAGAAGTGATTATAACTATGCAAAGCCTTTTAAATGTCAATCTAAAGAATATATTTATCTTTTTTTTTAGGGTCGGGTGGCAAAGTACCACACCGGAAGAATATATTTATCTTACTAAATGTTTTTAACCGTCTTGTTAAATTTCACAAAACTATTTATTTGCAAACAAAATTAATAGAGATTTCATATCTTAAAGTAATCAGCAATTCTTTTTAAATAGCTATGATCCAATAAAAGATTTCTTCTTTTTCTTGCTTTTACAGAACTATTTGCTTTTATTTCGGTTCGAAAATGATGCGTATGACCCAGTAGCACCTGATCACGCTCCATTGCCACAGGCCACAGCAAAACCTGACCTTGGCTGGTGCCAAAAGATAGCCGTTGGAGCTTAACAAGGCGTACGTCAGTTCATATGCCGACCCTTAAGGAATATGCTGGATTGTAGTGATATATAAGAGGACGAAGAAATTGGAGATTTTTTTTTGCAAAAGTTGGGAATGAACTTCCATGCCATGAATAGTCCAAAGAAAAACAAAATGATATGTTTAAAACTTTAGCGAAGTGGATTCAAATTGGCAACTAAAGTGAATTTGAATAATATCACTTTTCATGGGGGGCGAATAGCAACAGCCAGATATATTTTTGTTATTTATTGCTTCCTCTGTTTTCTTTCTCGGATGAACAAACTTCTTGCTTTTTTGGGCGCAAACAAATAAAAAAGTAAAAAAAAAAAAATGTAACCCACGCGTGATGTGCTTGATATTTGTTTAATGTTATTGAAGGCTTCACCTTTTCTAATTGCAAGAGTGTAGTGTGACAAGAGCTGCTGAGCTGATGCCTTTTACAGTTTTACTTGACTTTTGCAAGGATTTCATATATAAAAAATAGGTTACATCAAATGTGAAACGGGGTTAAAACCAGAAATACAATCGAAACAATTGGATCGGTTTGTTGGGCATAATAGATTAAAAAAGAAAAATTAACTGGGGAACTGCAATTGCCTGGCAACACACTCCAGCAATCAACCTTCCCTGTTATGCATATGACAACTTATAATTGTAGAGAAAGATACTCTCGAAGGAGGCAGAAACTTAAAATCGGCTTGAGGTTTTTGCACAACTTTTACTTGTATGGCGCAAGGGGGCACCACAGAGGCATTTGTTGTGATGAAAACATTTTGCTCCAAATCGGCGGTTGTACGGGCCCTGTGGAATGGGACCAGATATAGCTGGTTGTAACTCGTGTCAAACTGCAACCACACTTCATTGTCACCGGCTCTCCTTGTATACTACCATATATCTCATTATGATCAATATAGCTAATTAGCTAGTATGTCCAGAACCTTTGGGATCTCCACATTTGCCAGCTTGAACTTAAACAATTGTTTGACATTTATAGTGATGACAGGTTCCTTTCCCTGTAGTTGAGAAAGTACAAAAGGTTAACTGTCCTTGTTTGGTAATAGTTATGTGTAGTAAATAGTATTCAGGTTGAGGTTAATTTAATTGAAACAAACCTGCCAAAGAAAGGAAAAAAAAAAAAAAAAAGCTGTGAGCTGATTAATGTCATGTTAACTTTTCTTTTGCGAAGAAAGGAGGAAGTGGGCGAAGAAAGAAAATACAAAAAGATCAACTAATGAATAGATATCCTAGTAATCCCTGTTGGTCTATGCAGATCTGGAGAGCAGCTAACGCGTGAAACTCCACTTTGGGAGTATATATGGTCGCAAGACAATGAATTGACGGTTTTTATTAAAAAGAAAAACGAAGAATCGGACATTTGGAGCTAAATACAAATAACCATTACCACGGACTATGAAGTTACATCTCATAATTAATCACGAAAGAAAAAAAATATATATTTTCATTCCTTCGGACTTGTTAACATTATTTGAGATAAAAGATCTGCTGACCTTGAATTACTTTCAGCGCTTCCAAATAACGAACAACCCTTTGGATAAGGAAATTTTTTTTAAAAATATATGATGGATCAACTGATTAAGACCTCCAACTTATTTCGAAATTAAATATCACAAAAGACAGCTCTAATCGAATTTCGAATCCGCGACCTCTCCTCAAAAAAACGTTGCTCTTTGTCATTAATTCTCCCATTGGACAGGATTAAGGCCTTCATTTCTTAAAGCGCGTGGTCTGGATATATTTTATAAATCTTGATTTTATATCTCTGTCAATTTTTTTTCCTATACTCTGTAGTTTTAAATAGTAGGCCGAGATATGTCCGGAGCAGAGCAGATGTGGGCCTGATCAAAATCTCATTTTTTTACCATGGGATTTCATTTCATTTCATTTCGTTGGAAAATTCTTGATTAAAATGAACGGATTTGGTGTCATTTGATTGGAATTCATATGCAATTAGATCTAACGAAATCCTACGAAATCCTATGAAATCAATTGAATTGAATTGAAATCCCGTGAAAAAAAACATTTTGATCAGGGCCACAATTTCCATTTTGATGTCCGATTTGCATCAGACATTCAGACGGCTCATATGGTCTCATCTCGTTTAAGCCTACTAACTTCGTTTGTACAAACGCAGAGTAGGTCCAGGTATAAGTGGGCCCTTTTTCGAGTTTAGGCCTCCTACAAACTGGCCTCTTTTCCTAATGTTAATTTAAAGTTTCATAATCTAAATTTTTAAACTTTATTTGGTTAAATACTTTGGGTTTTTAAATTACTCTCCACACGTTCGGATATCATAACAATTTTATTACAAAAATTTCATAAAATTCTTCCCAAAAATATTATAAATCTAAGATTATATATATATATATATATATATATATATATATATATATATATATATATATATATATAGTTTAGCTACGGTGAGTCGCGACCAATACTCCTAGATCTAGATCAAAATGACCGATCCAAACCATCCAATATGATCTCTCTATTGAAATCTCCGTGTAAACCAAATTTTTTATTTTTTCGAAATTTTTAAGTATTTTTTTCGGATTTTTAAAAACTGATGTTTTTGAATGGTTCAGAACCAATTAGATTAACGATTTTCTAAACTTTCAAAAAAACTGATGTTTCAGAACCCGCGACCTCTCCTCACCGGAGGGTCCGTGAGTCGCGACTCACCGTAGCTAAACTCATATATATATATACTAGCAGCAGTGCCCGCTCAATGTGCGGATAATTTTTTATTTAATATATATAAAAAAAAATTACGACCTGTGGTATGTATTTTTTTTATGTAAACTACTTTCCATACAATAGTTAGACATTTCTTTGGGTCAACCCCTCTTCCATTGGTTCGTCACAAAATAATTTCAAGAGCTCTAAGCAATGAAAGATGATACGATGGGCCTTCTCGAAATTGATATGCAATTATCGAACAAAAGACAATATGTTTTCTATTTGTCACTTTGCTATTGGTACGAAAATGATTAATTAAAGGTGAAAATTTTTTCTTTTGCACCGATGAAGCAAACAAATTATATGTCAAACCGCTCGGGTGTTTAGAGAAATCTAATGGGATAATTTCAAAACTGATGAAAAACAAACGACATTGCTTCAAGAGCTAATTTCTTATAAACTTTATTGCTTCAATATTATATGTTCGAAACTAAATTATAACTGCAATGAGCCTCCTTACCATTGACAATCAACAATACACCTTTAAAGTATTTCTCTATTGCACCTTGCTCCTTAATATCGTCACAGCTGGACAAGACACAAGTAATTGTTTAGATCTAAATCAACGTAGCCCAAATAATATAAGGGTTCTTCTAATTTTAGGCAACACAACAAAAATATTTGAACAGGTCTGGCACTGCTAACTGATAACACGGTAACAACATGATATATCAGTATAGCATCTCCGGTGTTGATAAGATTGTGTTGCTATTATGATATATCAATAGGACATCTCCAACATAAACATTCTAAGTAACAGTAGGTGATATGTTCAAATAGTAAGAATGAATAAAAATTACCAACTTCCTTTTAAAATATTAGACAAAAATAATAGCATCATGCTATGCATAAAATGTACAAATGCACTCTTCAATTCGCTGATACAGGAATAATCAAAACTAACTTTAAATCATAACTCAGGGCACTTTACAAATATAAAAACTTCTCAAAATCTGATGATGAAGCAGCTCTAAATATACCATCCAAAAAATAAAATAAAAAAATATTCAAATAGTCAAAAGACCAAAACAACCTTAAAGCAAGAGTGCATGTTAAAGTAAAAAGCTTAAGATTGCTTAGAATCTGCTCCAGATGTCCTAGTAAATAAATTAAAAAAAATATATATTATAGCCAATAATAAACCATATCAACCACAACTTAGACAAAAAGATGCAGCCTAAAAACAATCATCAATATCATCCATCTACAGTTTAAGAAAAAAAAAATTTAGTGCCAATTAATTGATAAGAATTGGGCATCAAACCATAGAAGCAATTTCCATTTCTATTGGATTAGATAAATATTAATTAGATAGTATATTGTATGGCATGGCAGATAAATTTAACTATCGTAATGCAAAGATTAAAACACATATATAATTTATGGGTCTATAACATTTATAGGGTCAACATGTGTTTACGCTAGTTTCAAAAGCAAAGGGTAGTACTTTTTTTGGCATCTAAAAAAGATCCAAAAAACTGGATTTCAATACCAGATTTCTGTACAGGTACTCTCATAACTGCTCTACTTAAATAATTCATTGGTACCACTAAGAGGCACAGTAGCTAGAACAAACAAGGTGCTGCTCATGTAGTATAACTTTAAAAATATGTTATACATGCCAAAAATAGTCATAATACCATACCACCTGAATATTGTTCTAGAATAGAAAGATTGTCTCATAATGCCAGTTGAGTAGTGATAGAATTTATTTCATCTATCTATGAACAAAAGAGGATGGTAAATCCCTAATTTTGGAACCAACACAGGAGACAACGATGAAGGGCTTAGCCAAGCTATGTCTAAATTGAAAAAAAATTTTACAATAGAAAAACAGATAAAATCACACAAATCGAAATTGAGAGAGAGAAATAGATGTTCAGAGATGGCAAAAAAATCTTACATAGCGTCTTTATGTAATCCTCAAAGATACTTTTATAGAGCAACCAAAGATGCTACAACAAACTGGCAAGGAGGCGATGGTGTAGCAACCTATCAATCATTTTCTCTTCATCTAATGATCTGAGACAATTGAGGCACCATAATTAGCATCTCAAGTCAGAGATGTTGAAAAAACTACTCAAAATTAGAAGGCACAAAACAATAAAAGATAAAACATCAGCAAACATACCAAATCACCAGCATTATCCAATTTGATCTGGACAACAGCATGAGCAAAAGCAGTATAGTTCAAAGGATCTGCTATATTCCGTTTGCGGGTCTTAATCCGCTGACCTCTGAAATAAAGGAACAAAGAAGATATTCAAGTTTACTCAAAATCATTCAATCAGACAACAAAGATGAGAAAAAAAATAGCAGAAGAATATATGCGAAAAGAATCTTCAAGTAATTTCATTATAAACTTTAAACTAAAGACATTCCAAAGAAATCTATACTTTCAAGATTAGATGTACTAAAACGTTTCCTTCCAATTTCGAAAGATCAAAATTGGCTTTGGGTAGAACAAAAATTGAATTTTTACAACAAGTAAAAAAGACTTGAAATTTACCTTAGCAAGTACAAAAAATAAGTAGAATATATGGTGAAATCATAAAAAAAAGGTCTTACCCGAGTGTCGGCTTCTCCTTCGAGCTGCAAGAAAAGACAAGAAAAAAAAATGATGTAAGGTGAAATAGCATTTGCAAGTCACAATAATGAAATATTTTCTATTATAACCAACAAATTAAACAAGAATGTAAAGAATATAGCTCTGAAATCAAGAACTCAACAATAAGCAAGAGATCTGCTTGATCTGTTAAGATAAAAAAATCTAGCACCAAAATAGAAATTAACCGCTACAAGAAAAGAAATCTCAGTACAAAACCATCGAATGAACCATACACTTGAATAATGTTGGCGACATTTGGCTTGGATATGTTGGAGAGGGTCAAGCTCCTCTTGGTGGTCAATAGAGTAGAAATCCTTTTTGAAGTCGAGCGGCGCTAGGTGCGGCTAGGCGTAGTGGAGGTGCCGCCCTTGGTCGAGTACGGAGAGGCGATGAATGGTGGCGGAGATCGGACGGCTCGTGGCGGCACTAAGAGACACAAACCTTGTTCCGAGTATGTAATTCGATCGGAGAGAAGTGATGCAGCAATGCAATCTAGGTTGTCTTTCGATTAGGTTGAATTAAGATGGAGGGAGGGATCGGGAGGGAATTTATATAAAACCCTAAATTGGGTTCAGAGAGAGATATGCCAAATGCCAAGAAGGCGGCGCTAGCTCTTTCCATTTTTGCAAAATTTTGAAGGAGAGCAAAAACTTCCTTCGATAGAGGAGGGGAAGCTTCACCCTGTATTCAATCTCGATACTTCGGTGGACAGCTGGTTGAAACTCTAGAGCGGAGGGGTGGTGAAAATCGAAAAAACAAGTGCAGAAGACGGAATCGAACTCGCGTTTTTCAGCGCACGAACCAATAGGCTTTACCAACGCACCGTCCAGACAGTTCATAATAAAAGATCGATCTTTTAATCTGATATTTGAATCTGAACCGTACATCATAGTAAATTAACAAAATCAATGATCCATATTTGATATTAGAGGGGTGTAACTCCCTTTTATCTCGAAATTTATGTCTGTTTTACTAATGCTTTATAAGTAGTGGACATATATATTTTTTTATATATTAATTCCCGTGGCCGCTATCCGGACCGATATTTCTTTCGCTTCTGCACGCAATCTCACAGTTGATTAATATTCTACGCGAAATTTGATCGTTCAGATGATTCCAGCAACTTTCTTGTGTTTTTGTGTAGCAAGTCTGTAACTGTTCGTGTAACAAGTCACATTTTTCTTTCTTTATTACCGGTTATATGACCCGTTACATTGTTTTTGCTTCCCTTTCAATTTTTTAACCAGCTAGGTTTTTCCTTTTCCTGTTCCTAGCGCCTCTCTCCGTTGCCTCCTGAGCAGCTGAGCTTCGCTCCATAGAATCTATATAGAAAACACGAGACTAGGATGACCTCTTCTCACGATCCGTGGTTCGTCGCCTCTCAGTAGAAGATGAAGGCCGGGCACATGCTTCTTGCAATCCTTGGCAAGACACATAAATCTCAGGTTCATCAAGTTTTTTTCCTTTATAAACATCTTGATTTATTTGTCATAGACCAGATATTGTAAATTTGAGAAACAATAACAGTTATCCCCCTAACCTTGTTTTTTACATTAGTAGAGCTTCTAAATAAGGGAAACAAATAGAGTTCATTCGTCATGTCGAACTTAATTTGTTAGTTAGTAATTGGTTACAAATATATAATTTAGCAACCATAATTAATGATAGATTATGATTTATGAAGCTAGAATAATTTAGCAAAAGTTACAAATATATAATTTATTGTTTTGCTTAAAGAATATCCTGTCGTTAGTGTTTTGGGCTACCATCAGATGCTACAGCTGAGGCAAGCTTGGCATTTTAAAGAGGATATACCATAATATTTTGACGGTTTTATATTTTTCTTTTTAAACTTTTGTACTTGAGACCTTAAGAAAAGAGCATTTTTATTAGCGTGAAGATTATATTTGAATAATGTGAACTGATAGGCATAATTAGCACATCTATAGCAACAAGTTAATTTCTCATTTGACTTTCCTGTATTGAGTCCAATTTTACTTTCTTTCTCAGCAAATGGAGTTGGAGGTTTCTGCAAGGGTCAAACATGCTCATATGTTAATGTAATTTTGATTTGATTTGAGATGCTGCTATTTATAATTCTATTACTAAATTATAGTTCGGTTTAATAATCATAGCCTTCATGGATACTTTGTTATTATTCATGTCCTAACGTACATTTCTTTTTTATATGTCCCTCATATGTTCATTTTTTTTCAATATCGTCATGGGCTTAGCTTCTTTTGAAGTTTCTGATAAACATTTCGGATATCATTTAATTACATTTGTTTTCACATTCTAATGATATTGGGATATCATTCAGATTATTGTATTGATAATAGTTTTCCTTTCACCTTATAGGTTGAGTAGAAGAGAAACAGATTTTACTGACATTAACCTCAGTTATAGAAGTGAAGGCTTGGAAAAAAAAAGGCAGGTAAAATTTTGGTGACCTAAAACTTTGATTAATTGATTTCAATAGTGACAAAGCCCAAACAAAAAGTGAATGTTGTTTGCAACAATTAATAACAGGTACTCAGTATAAATTAAAAGAGGAGGGTCCCAATGCCAACATTTTAGTTGCCTCAAATGTCAACATTTCACTATTTGATTACTTTTTTAAAATTTAAAATAGAAACGTCAAATCTAAACCGGTCATCTTATTTAGTTCAATGACCGATGCATTTTGATATAAGTTTTGTAAATTTTAGAGTTTATTTGATACTCCATCAAAGGCTAAAACATGAATGCATTAGAATGAATCTATCACAATTAATAAGGTTCGTTTATTTTTCTACCTCTTGATGGAGTATCAAATAAACTCTAAAATTTACAAAAATTATATGAAAATGCATCGGCAACCAAAATGTTGGCATTGGAACCCTCCCCAAATTAAAAAAGCTAATTAAATAAAATATATAACTACTGCATGTAATTATATCTAGAAATCAGCAAGGGTAAAATTGGGAGTAAGCTCTCAATCCATTTGGTACTACCAGGAGATCAAACAACACAGTTGATAACTTTAGGTACATGTAAGGAAATAATAGCAAGACTAGCCCTACATTTAATGGTCATTAGGAAACATAAATATATTTCTTGGATTTGTCATTGACCTACATTTTTTTTTCTGGTTTCTTTTGCTGTTATTATATGTGTTGCCCTGTGTGCTTTTCTTGGACATTTAATTTATGCAGAACTTACAAAGGGTCTTACTTCTTTATTGTCTATTTTGAGTAAGTTTTCATGCATTCACTTCTTACTAGAAAATTAATTTCTTCACTAAAATGTCTGCATTAAACTGCAATGTCAGAACCAAAGAGAATGTTGGAGAGGACAAACTTTCTTTGATGGTATGTGGAAGAACCGAAGAAATCATATATGATTATATTATTCTATCGTGCTTAATATTCTTTGTATTGAAATTGTCAATCCTACGGTTGATTGTACGTAGCTTGAACAACTTGAATTAGAGTAGCATGGAATATCTGCATCTACCTTCTCATTTTTGCTTCTTTTACTTTTGCTAGGCTTATGAGTTCAGATCAGTTGTATGATGGCTTCATTTGGGTGAATTGGATCTCTTCGGCTCTGTTTGGATAGGTATGGGAAGAAGAGAAGAAGGGAAGAAGTGGGAAGAAGTATTGGGAAGTGTGTAACTTTGTGAAGAGTTTGGATTGTTTATAATTTTTTTTTCTTCCCTTCTTCCTTCTTTCTCCTTCTTCTTCTCTCATCCAAACATATTCTTCAATAGTTCAATTGCTTATTTATTTATTTTTTTAATTCAATGTATGATGCCTGTGCACTTAGATATATATTTATAGCTCATGTAAAAAAGTTAATTTATGGCATTTCGTCTTTTACATTTATAAGCCTATTATGCACTGGATTAATGACAAGTTGTTAGTGCTTATTAAAATTGAAATTTGACAAATTCGCCACGGTCACCACCTACCTAGTAAAAATAAAAACGAAAATTTCCTAAAAAACTAAAAATAATTTAAATATCAAAATAAGTTGGAGGACATCACCCATCTTATCTTAATAAAATAATAATAATTTAAATACTTTATATAATTGGCAATATACAACTAAGTAATTCTTAAGTAATTCAAAGGTGGAACGCTTCGATCATATGGAAAACTATACGAAAACTTACTAAATATCATCTGTACCAAAAGTTGAAATAATGAAAAGCCTACTTATACTTCAAAATAAAATATATATTTTCGAAATTTCTATAAATTCATTCGCATTCTCTTTCCTACAGAAAAGCCTACTTATACTTCCAGCTAATCGCTAGGCCTGCCAAACGTGGTAAGTTGCAACGGAATATGGCGTTCCGTTTACCGTGCCACTAACCAAACAACATAATTTCAGTGTTCCGTTAACCGTTTCGTTAAACGATATGTACAAAATACACGATTTCAATAAACGACATGTACTATTTCATTCTACCATTCATTTCGTTTATCGTTTCATTATCGAAACGTCACAATTTTCGTTGCCCCTTACCGTTTTACTTACCGATAACGTGACGGCATAACGACTTAACGGCTGCCGTTTGACAGCCCTATTCGCTATTGCTGCGTTGGAAGTTGGAACTTCGGAAGAGGAAGTTGAATTCTTGACTTCGTACTTTGACGGCCAATTGAATAATGTTTTTATGAGGAAGTAGACTAGGTAGCCCTGCCCCATGACAATAATTGGTATTAAAAAACTATAGTCAGGCACGCATACACCCACACAATGACAAAAAAAAGATCGATTTTGGTGTTGATTTATTGTTAATGAGGTTACAAGAATAGGCATATTTAGAATGCGGGGACCCACTGCCAACGCAAACGAAAATTATAGGGGTCTAGCCCAATAATAAATTTTATAAATGAAGGTAAAGTTAATTAGAATTAATGTCGACATTTCATTTTCATGTAAAGTCAAAATATCTAGCAGTGATCTTTGACGTCTTGTTCAATAAAAAAAAAATATATTTGACGTCTTTTAATCTTGGCTTCGTTTGGATGCGACGAGAATAAGGTAGGAAGAAGGAAGAAGGGAAGAAATTTATTGGAAAGGGGTAAATTTATTGGGAAGTGTATAACTTTTGTGAAGAGTTTGGATGGTTAGAAATAAATTTATTGGTAAATAGTGGTTATTCCTTATTCCTTATTCCGGGAAGAAGCCATCCAAACGGAGCCAACTTCTGATTAATTAACCTGTTTCGCAAAGACTTTGGTTACAAAGAGCACATGCAGGTTGAAATGGGATATTTCGCCTGTGCAATTGATCTTGAGTCAGGATTAGACCTGTCAACGCCAGCCGTTTGCCGTTTTGCCACCACGTTTCGACTGAAACGGAACGGTTTATGGCATAGAAATATATACCGTTTTTTAAATGGAAAGGTAAGTGGCACGGCTGATTATACCGTTTCGACTGTTTCAATCTCATTTCAAATCGTTTAATGTGTAATTTCTAAAGTGGAACGGTTGATGGCACAAAAATCTATTTCGTTTAATAAGTGGAACGGTAAGTGACAATACCGATTTCATACCGTTTATAAATGGTACGGTACCGGTACAGGGCAATTCCGTGCCATTTAAAATGTTAGACACTTTAGTCAGGATCCTATCATGTGCCAGAAGAACTAAGAACAATTTAACCGATGGATAGGGATTTTAAGCTTCCAAACAAAATTGAGGGAGAAACTAATCTTCCCTGACAAAGTCAGCCCCTTATAAACAGAAGAAGCAGAATAAGACCCATCTGAACTACAAATCCAATGTAAACAATCATCCCCTTCTGTCAACAAAAGATTTTGCACTGTCTGCATAAGCGACTGCTGGTGCCGGTAAGAGTTGGGAACATATTGGTACCGCCTGTCTAAAGATAAATGAAACGCTTTGTAGGAGCTGATTCATCAGAACCAAATAGAAACACTACAAGAGAGATGGTCTTTACATAAATTTTGTTAGATGGACTTATTTAATTGCTACATTAAACATTACAATATTCAAAAAGTCTATCAAAAACAAATTGCTAGATTTTTAATGATCTATTAATAAAAAATTAAATCTTGCTAAAAAATTATTAAATTTAATGCATCAATTAAATGTAGCAATAGAACAAGATCCAATACTAATAAAAAAATCTATCTAAAAAAATCTATGTAAACACTATCTCTCTTGTAGTGAAATAGCCTTTCCTATCCCCACTTATCATACCAAAAGAGTGTGTTCTGACCTGAAACAACTTCCATGCTAGTGTTTATCGTTAGGGCCGCCAAGAGATCGTTACTCTGGTCTATAAGTAATAAACTATACGGAGAACATGGATAAAGCTTCCAATAAATCAAAATAACAATCGTACGTACAATCAGTTCATGCTATGTATAAGGAACAAAAGTAAATATATATAAACATCTCTGTCCCTTCATTTTCAAAACTCTGAATCATAAGATTTTAAGCATACTTTTAGCACAAATTTGACGCGTGCTCTCGTTCTATCACTAAATATTTGGCATATTTTCCTAATGAACTAATTGATATTAGCCTCAATTGAAATTATAACGGTTTACATTTTTTATTTTAAATGGTTGATCATTCTTTCGATTATGGATTAATTTGAAAATCTTGACAATTATTAGAAGTAATAAGTTATTAAATATGGTATTAAAATATCTCATGTAAACCCAAAAAAAATAGAACTTGAGATAAATTTTTAATGGCATTAAAAAAAACTTGAATTTTGCAACTTCTTTTCATAAAATATCAAGAAATGCTCGATGGATATTTATTCATTCCGATTTGACCACTAATCAGTCACCTCCTCTTATAGCTTTCAATGAACAGTTTGTTTTAACCTTGCATAAAATAATTGATCTACTGAATAGTTTTTCACAGTTATTCATACTTAAAATTAAACATCCACAAAGGTTTTCTTAGTCAATTTCGAGAAAATATATGGTGCATACTAATGTACGGAAAGTTTGATGCATACTGATCCAAATTATTGGATCCATTTCAGAATGACCGATCCAAACCATCCAATATGATCTACCTATTATAATCTCCTTACTGACCAAATTTTATATTTTTTTCGAAATTTTTAAGTATTTTTTTTTTCAAATTTTAGAAAACCAGTAATCTAATTTTTTCTGAACCGTTCAAAAATAGCAGTTTTTAAAAATCCAAAAAAAAAAATTAAAATTATCGAAAAAATGTAAAATTTGGTCGGCAAGGAGATTTCAATAGGGAGATCACATTGGATGGTTTGGATTGGTCATTTTGAAACAGATCCAAGAATTCAGATTAATATGCACCGAAGCTTCCGTATATTAATATGCACCGAAACTTCTGTAAATTAGTATGCACCATAGGTTTTCTCATCAATTTTTTCCGTGACATTCACTTAAATAGCATGATTTTTTTTTCAACTCTACTACGAGTTCATTCCTTGATTTAATAAATTTATTTTTTGAAGGTTCCCTGGTAAGTACAGGGATAATTTTCATTGAAAAAAATAATTAAAAAGGGTTAAAAATAATATTATCCTTGATTTAATATTTTAAAATTAAGTCAAAAAATTATCAGATGAATCCTTATCAATGAAATTGCTTTCATTTACCATTTTGAACTTATATTTAAATGAATTAATCCTTATCAAAGAAATTCCTTTCATTTATTATTGGTACTCATATACTTCAACTCAATGCGGCCGAACATTTAACCCATTTTTCGACGTCGGCTTTTACCAATTTTTTTTTCTTTTTTTAATTTTGATTTCCTTTTAGCAACTTGCAAGATCTGTACATGAACTTTTTATTTAATGAAAGATGGGGGCTCAGACCTCCATTTTTGCTTCAAAAAAAAATTCATTAACTTAGGGACAATCAAATAGGCTTACGGCATACATGAATGAAATTTTAATTTCGGTCTAGTGATCCAGTCCTACAGAAGATACGACCACTATACGAATCTAAGTCCTGATATCGGAGTACACTTCTATTCCAATTCATATTATAATTAACACTGTATTAAAATGATATCGGAGTACACTTCTATTCCAATTCATATTATAATTAACACTGTATTAAAAAATTATACTAGTTCCCAAAACAGATAAAACAGTTGGCTCCATGTGGTCTTGGTAGGATATGAGGGAGGCTTAAGCAGGGACGCATTCAAGTTCTAAGTTGACTTAATTAATTCCCTGAAGTTGACCTCTTCATTTCCATAAAATTTGCTTTCTTCTTCCTCAAAATTTCTCCCAAATCCTAGCCATCAAAGCCGACAATTTATTACACATATATAAGATATGAACCCTAATCCCAATTCCCACCTACTTCGTCGGATGGATGACATGATGTCCTTCTCGCAGGCAGTTGAGGCGCCATCGAATACCCTAATCAACAACATCTCAGTTCTTCAAGATAAGATTCGACAATTGGAATGCCTTGCTGGGCCTATCATTTCCGGGAATGATCTAGCCGCTGTGAACATCGCAAACGCAGAATCTGTCGCTCAGGAAATAATCACTGCAGCTTCATCAGCCGTGCATGCTCTACATCAAATCAATTTAAACACTGTTGGTCCTCCAAATGATATCTTATGTAGTGATTTCTTCACCATAGATATGGATTACAGTGGAAACCCTAGCAACCACCCAAGTAACTATGTGCCAGATGATGAAACACAAGAAGCAAACGCACATACGAACAAGGATCAAAACAAGTCATCCAAATCAGCTCAATGGTTCAAATTGACCGCTGATGCTGCATCTTCATCGAATAATGAAGTTCAAAACATTGTCGAACTTGATGCAGAAGCATTGCTCGCGAAATACACACACTACTGCCAAGTATGTGGAAAGGGATTTAAGCGAGATGCCAACCTGCGAATGCACATGCGGGCTCATGGAGATGAGTATAAGACAACTGCTGCACTAACCAATCCTATTAAACCTGCTAATTGTGTGAAAGAACCTGGTTCAAGTCCAAAATACTCATGCCCACAAGAAGGGTGTAGATGGAACAAGCGTCACCCGAGGTTCACGCCTTTGAAATCTATGGTCTGTGTCAAAAACCATTACAAGAGAACCCACTGCCCAAAGATGTATGTGTGCAAGAGATGCAACCTCAAGCAGTTTTCAGTTCTTTCTGATTTGAGAACACATGAGAAGCACTGTGGCGAGTTGAGATGGAGGTGCTCATGTGGCACCTTCTTCTCCCGGAAAGACAAGCTAATGGGACATGTGGCACTCTTTACTGGACACAAGCCGCTTTAATTAGTTGAGGTGCTGTTATGCAGCTAGCTGCCATATTGAATTGAGGGAAGCAGGTCTCAACTTACCAGGTGATATATACATTATCCAGAGTGACATTTCGTTTTAATCAGAACACATGTACATGGGAATATGTGCATGCATTGATTAATAGACACGCTATTTTGTTTTCCTTAGGAAATTTATATATAAGGGCTTTTGATTTCTTTCGTTGTCGTTTCCTTTATTAGTGACGACAAATGGCATGTATTATCTCAAATATATTAGGCAGTAAAAATATTTCTTAAGGCCAACTCGTGGATTTCTTTCTTTCTTTTTCTTGAAAACAAGGTACCGCCATTCATTCATGCATATACATTGTAATTATTGTTCATGTGCATACCATTTAGCTTGTTTAGGATTGCATAATTGCACCAGTTTTTGCCTTCATGTTGAAAACTCAGTAGGCATGTCACTAAATCGGAACATAATTAACGACCATGCAGCTACTAGTCGTATAGATAACAGAAAGTCAGAAACCCACAGTACATATCGTTGAAAAAATTTAAACGTGCTTCATTTATCTTTTTGTTCTTCTTGAAACAAGTTAGTTATGTTCTTATGTATATATATGTAGTCTGACTGTGGAAGTGTTGAGTAATGCATGCATATATATCCACATTCCGCAAGGAATATTACAATATATAACACAAATAAGCTTTTGTTACCCTGATCACCAGTAGATATAATATTATGGGCCTCTCTGGTTTCATCACTTATTATTGCATGAGAATTTTAAACCTTTTTTTTCCCTTTGAGGAAGATTTTTTTTTTTTTTTGTACGAGTGAAATTAAGTGCCTTCGCATCTTCCTCCTTTTTGCAATTTATAGCTCAGTATTTGTTGCTATAATTAATGTTCATGAGAATAAACGTGCTGAAAAGAAGTGAAATTAAACAAAATATGAAATAGAAGACATCTCAAAAGACTAGGAGTGTACACAATTAATCCAAGGAATCAGAAGGATTAATGTCTCTAATTTAGATAATTCAAAATGAAACTCCTCATTAAACAATCCACGAAAAATCACATGTTGGTTTTCTTAAGTATATTTGTGGCTAGATAGCTTATTCTTTGCAATAGCAAAGCAAGAACGAAGAAATTAAGTGCATCCTATAAATTATCGGCAGTACGTGGAGGTATTGGTGCACATTAGGATATCATGCTTTTATAGGATCCCCTTAAATAGGCATTTGTCCTGATAGTGAAGAAAGTAATGTGAGGTAATCAATGCTAACAAACCGGAAATTGCAATGGAGATGATGAAAAATGTTATTTCTGCTGCATATATCTTTTGCCACCCTTCAAGTATTGTCTTGCACTGTCTGATCTCAACCTATCTGCATTCCACAACATGCATATCTACTCATATTGTTGGTAGAAAATATATATAGTAATATCCATTTCGAGTTTGCTTCTCTCACTCAGGTGGCAATTACACACCGACAAATTTTATTAATAAATTAAAAGTGTTTACAAAAGAAGAAATAAAAAACTATACAAATTAAGAGAAAAGAAAAGAATAAAAAAAACAGGAATTTTAAAACAGAATAAATGCTATTAAAATCCTAGGCGTGATTTTTCCAAGAATCGATCGACTGCAAAAATTTTATCCTTCAGATGTTGCTGTGGCGAGGTAACAATGTTTGTGAAGATGCGTTTATTGCGAGCTTTTCAAATATTCCATGCAGTTGCTGCCTATATAATATTCAATTCCTCATATCAAGTTTTCCTGCTTGAACATGAATTGAATAATTATTAATAAGAATAACATATTATGTGAAATTTATGTCATCGAATGATGCTATTTTGACATTTAAATTTTTATGTTTATTAGAAAAAAAAATACAAAATATAAACGTCCATTGGACTCCTTGAAATTATCTTGTTTAACGGTATTAAATGCTTAAGTCAATACTTGTGGCGACTTCATATCTAAATTAAATACACTCGTCTGGTCAATCATCATTGACAATATTTAATGAATGAATTAATTAATTGTTCTTTAATTATTTTTTAGCCATGCTTTGAAGCCGGCCGCCCAAACATACATCCTGTTATTCGTTGTTCAGTGCTACATTGTAATATTTTGTATTGTTACATGAATTTCATCGAAACAAAAATTATGTATAGTTGAATACGACTCTCAAAATACAGCAAATCAAGGTATATACACATAATAGTCAATGACGATCTGGCATTAATACTTGTATATAACCAATGAACTAAACAACAAAGCAATAGCCAAATCGAATAGAAAGCGAAACCAATTTTTGGTGCTTTAAGTTTGCTATTAGTTGTACAGACTACTTTATATTCAGTGGCGGATCTAGCAAAAATATTTAGGTGGGGCTGAGTGCTCTAATGAATCATTTGATCGAACGGTTTTTCTTCTTCTGTTCTTCAGCCCCACCTTTGATTGCTCCAATAACTGAAAAAATTAATTGAGGCTAAAGAGGGGCTTCAGGGCTCGACGGCGGTAGGTGGGACTCTAGCCCCACCCGCCCCACCACTAGATCCGCCCCTGTTTATATTAGTGTCATAGAAATGAAAATAACAATAAAATAAAAATAAATGTACCATTGTACACAGATCGAATCCCAATCAAACAAGCACTCTGTCTCTTAACGCCATATTTGAAATTGTTGGAAAATTCTAAAGCCCTCAAAAGTCTTTCTTTTCAACTAGTAAAACTAATTTGGGCTTCTGTTTTTTAGCCGCTGGCTAAAAGATTTATGTAATGACTTCTTTTAATTTTTAGTGGAAAGGTGGGGGCTTCGAACCCCATTTTTATTTCAAAAAAAAAAAACTAATTTGGGCAACAAGAGTTACAAGACTGAACTTAGTTCCTTAGTTTGCCTTTATGGAATATATCACTTAATTTATGCGAGTCTATCATTTTCTTTGATACAATATCGCTCGTTTATCCTTTTTTTTGTATCATATTATTTCATTGAGTTGTTCTTTTATTTGTTCATCAAAATTTATGAATTTATGATTTTGTTTTGAAGTATATTCGTGCCAGATGAAATAGCGAGTCAGTTCGTAATTGCCACAGGAGATCAGCACTCAACGCGATCCACACTGGGTAGTGGATACGGTATCTTAATTAAGGGTCCGTATCCTCTACCAACTTTTTGAGGTTGGTAGAGTGCCAACGTTGGATCCGAGCCGTTAGATCTAATATTGACGGTAAAAAAAATTTTCGGGCCTATCAATCTAGTTACATGCACGGGGCTCCCTTAACCGTTGAAATTAAATCTAACGGTTCAAATCAGAGGTCGGCACTATACCAACCTTTTAAGGTTGGTAGAGGATGTGATTCCCTTAATTATGGGCTTATGGCTAATGGGCAATGGCACTATCGTTTGAAACTTTTGATCATTTCGATCCCGTTATCCAATAAAAATCCCAACCTTGATGGGTCCCTCTGGAAAATGGGCCCCGCCTTTTGTGGAAGGGAAATAAATGGTAGTGTAAGACGACAGATTGAAATTATGTTGAGGTACGACTGTATAAGCCATGTCGGATGTCCAATTATTTATTTTTCTTGACTCGTTGAGTTAAAAGTTATCGTTGGTGCAGCGTTTTTAATACCTTACTAGATACCAAAAATTTCGGATAATATTGACTAGAATTTTTTTTTTTTTTTTGAGCGAGAGTATCCGATAAAAACAGACAAAATATCGAAAAATATTGAAAAAAATATCATATTTTGGTCAGTGGCTGGTAGTGATGCCGGTACGGCATTCAAAATATTGCTTTGATGTGGTTTAAACTGGATGACATACAAAAAGAAAAACACTATCTTTTACTTCGGGTGTCCCCTCAGTTTCTACTATTGGTTTGCATCAATAAATATTCAAGATTTTTGAATTTCGAACGAGAAAATTTAATTGCTTGTTTGGTTCTGTACCACATAAAAGGCTAAAAGAAAACTCACCTCAAGAATGATAACTAATGTCCTGTTTTCTAAAGTATGGGAAAGCGAAATTAACACAATTGCTTAATCATAGAAGAACAATTGACTTTTAATATTTTATAAACTCTCAATTTTCTAACATCCAATTGCATGTAAATTGAAAAGATCAACAACTTAAACTTACAGTTACAATTAAAATTTGACTTTGAATTATTGACGTACAAAACGAAACACTGGTATGAGGTGGTACAACAACATGGGCATTTCATTCTGGTAAATAACTGGTTCACCAAGAACTGTGAAAATTAGCGAGTTTAATCATAGAACAAAAGTATTAAAAATGCAATCTTTATGCGAAAATAACATAGTTTCAATAGCTACTATATTTCTAATACACCGTTAAAGTTTTGTACGTACCCACACAATTGAGTAAACAACAGCCAAGGTTATATTTTCTTTCAACTGATCAGTATTGGCATCAATGTCATCATGCCACCACCAGAAACTACAGTTTCTGTCCTTAGTTTCTATATTTCCTTTTTTTTGTTTGTCTGTTAGAAATTCATCACATGCCCTTACTAGAAAAGAATTGCTTCATACCTTTTAAGGAAATTTTATTATGCAGGCATCGCTAGCAAGTTGAGATATCAAATTTGTCAACCTAGAATTTCCAATTAAAATGGCTAGCAAAAACAGCCAAACAATTTCCTCTACTCGCACAAACTAAACTAGAAAATAAATCTAGATATTATTTCAATATAATCCTACCGTCATTTCAGTCATCCTTCGGTTCCATGGTCAGCAACCAGCTGCTCTTGGATCAGAGGCCTGAAAAAGAGCTCATAAGTAAGTGCAGCTACTGCTGCACCAGCAAGCGGGCCCGCCCAGTAGACCCACTGGTTTTCCCAAGACCAGCTTACAAGTGCCGGCCCGAACGACACTGCTGGGTTCATTGAGGCACCATCGAAAGGTGCTCCAGCTAAAATATTTGCCCCAACGATGAATCCTACAGCCAGTGGTGAAATTGTGCCGAGGCTACCTGCCATATGCACAGCTTAATTAATGATTTTAATCACATGTTGATTTTTTGGCAATCTATTGGTTGTTATAGTTCAAATATCAGTATTTAAAAAAACAGTACTCAACCCATTGACCAAATATCAGTAAGATATCGCCTTCATCTAGGCTTTGTCAACTGTTTTTTATCATCTGGTCACTTGATGTCTTATGCAATGACCCAGGCTAAAACATTAAATTTGCATCATCGATACTAAAAGTGCCTAATCTCAGAGTACTAACAGTTGGGTCTAGTAAGTAAATGTATTGTACCACATGTTAGACACTGGCCTGCAATGCCTTAAAAATCCTGTATACAACATAAATGTACCAGTACTAAGGCCTACAGTATTTCTTTGCCTGAGCCATTATTGCAAAGTTAAGCATTCAAACCACAGAATATATGTTACTCAGAAAACTGGTTAAAAGTGATAATTTACCCTTTTTCGGGTCAGTTGCAGTGGCAAAGACAGTCAACACCAAACCAAATGTCATGGCAACCTCAAGCACAAGTCCCTGAATGGTATCAATTCCAGAAAGCCCCAATGTACCAGTAGGAAGGCCTCCGGTACAGAAGAGAAGTACAAGGCACGCAAAAGTAGAACCAAGCAATTGCGCAATCCAGTAAATAAGGCCTCGAACAAGAGTAATCTTTCCACCAAAGAACACACCGAAAGTCACGGCAGGGTTGACGTGACCACCAGAGATGTTGGTCCCCACAGAAACTGCAACAACAAGTGAGAATGCCTGTGCCAGTGCCGAGGCTATCACACCGGCAGGTGTGGTTGCTCCACCTCCAGTCAATTTGCCTAAGAATACATCAAATATCAGCTAATGGAAGGTACAATTGAATAGCACATTTACTGAATTGTACTCTTAAAGTCACTCATTTCCTTCTATAGCTGTTAAAAAGAAAACAAAGTAACCCAGTTTGTGACCCAAAAACCAAAGAAGTCACTGAATTGAGACAAGATAATTGAGAAGTGGACACATACTGAAAGCCAAGCCGGAGCCTTGGCCGGAGAAGACGAAGATAAAGGTACAAATGAACTCGGAGAGTGCTGCTCTGAGCGCCGCCGGATGCGTCGCCTCCTCTTTGGTCCCAAATGCTATCCTAGATATCGCCATTCTCTCTCTCTCTTTCTATCTCTGAAAAATAGGAGAGTGTGAAGGGAACTCAACACAGACACAGTGGCTAATTAATTTGTCGTCCTTTGTTGGGAACTGTTCCATCTCTCATTGTCTCTGTGGCTCCGAGGGATTTCTCAGCCTCGTCTTTCTTTCATAATGCCATTCCACGTGCTTTTTTCTGCGCTGAAATTGTCCCTATCGCTGTTATCTGCTGGGATACAGGATAGGATAGGGAGCTGTCGGATCTCAATCCAACGGTTCCGATTGTGACGCCTTACACTGTTAACTGTTTGGTTGATGGGATTAGGAAGAAAACAGGAGGAGATACATGAGAGGGAAACCCGGAAAGGAAAGACACGAGGAGAACAAATAATTAATATGTATCTGTTTGAATGATTATTAATTACTAAAAAAGAAAGAAAAAAAAAATCTTTGATGGTTATTTAACTTGACATGAATGAGTGTATGTCAGTATGTGTCATTATTAGACTTTATTACCAGATTTTTTTCTCGACTCTACACTTATTCAGTTTACCGGTGTACCGGTTTAGTGTATTACTGCTCACTCTTTTTGGCCCGGGATGCAAGATTCAATGGCAGATCTAGAAAAAATATTTAGGTGGGACTGAGTGTTCCGATAAATCATTTTATCGAACGGTTCGTCTTCTTCTATTCTTCAGCCCCACCTTTGAGTGCTCCAATGATAGAAAAAATTCGCTAAGGCTAAAGAGGGGCTCCAGGGACTCGACGGCGGTAGGTGGAGCTCTAGCCCCACCCGCCCCAGTGGTGGATCCGCCTCTGGCAAGATTGGAACTTTCGTTAGGGTCCAGTTGAGATTCGGGCTAAGTTGATCTATTGACACAATTTTTATCATGTTGAAATTGTAAGACTTATTCTGAATTTTATGTGATATATGATTTGACCATTGAGTGTGGATGTTTTTTTCTCGTATGAAACTATATATTCTTTTTATCGTATTTTATGTGACTTATTATGTATCTATTTTTCCATATATTTTTTACATTTATTGAAATGTCATTACATGTAGAGTAGCTTTTCTATCATACACTTAAATACGTAGAAATTTTAAGTTAGGAATTTAAAAATAATCAACTGAAGTATGGTTTAATTCTAGTCTGAATTAATTAGTATCGTAAGATCACTCTAAAACTTTGATTCGTGGAGACAGGTTTAGGTTTGATTGACTGGTTGAACATTTAGCAGAAGACTAAGCTAAACTAGAGTAGTCGTACTTTGTATATTATTAGTATCTTGTTTGCATTATGGCCGAAAATTTTGATATGTGAATATTCTACGAGCATTTTTGTTATACGAACAATAATTCTATTTATGTGATTTTTATTTGTTCTCTGACTAGGGGTGTCAGTATTGTGTCGCTTTACACATGTTCCATTACGTTTCATCCAAATGGAACGAAAACGGAAGGATGGATGAGTTTCGTTTTTAGAAACGGAACGTAAACAGAATATCGTTTTCTACAACGAAACTCAGAAAGAAAAAATTACAATGAAAATTAAACACGGAACCAAAACTGAACGAAACAAAAGATTTTTTTTTTCATTACCAAGAACGGAACAGGAACACCTGTTCCGTGACCATTGTGGACGTTTGACATCTCTATCTGTACGCGTGTACAGTATGATGTATACACACAACCGGACTGTCTATCCCGATTTATGATTTGATTGGGAGTGTGACATATTAAGCGTAGTTTCCAGATTCGGATACAGTTAGAAACGGACCCGCTCTGTTTACATCCCAGTCGTAACTCGTAAGCCCTTCAAAGAGTCGGTCTGCGCCGTAGGTCAGGCTGAATTTGCAAATAATTCGTAGATTATCCATATCGGATAGAATTGACAAGTTCTAGACAGCTCATAGGACGTGCAATTTGGATGAAAAACTTCTTAAAAAATCCAACGAGATTCGCCTGAAATTAGGACCACTCATCAATTGTGGAACTCATAAAATAAAAATGCCATAATTATAATCAGCAATCGAATTACCAATTCAAAATTTTGAGTTAGTTAAAAAAAAAAAAAACTCATCAATTGTGTACGTTAGAGGAACATGCCTAACCCACCACTTTGTGCATAACTTCTATAAATTTGATTCGCCGCTGTGACTGGAACAACCAACAGAAATCTCGGATAACTCATAAATGTTAGAATTTTGAAAGGACCACATCATAATTGTTTGCATCAACGGGTTGAAACTAAAAAGTAGGTGATTAAATGGGTGCCACAGCCCAGAGGCAAGCAGAAGCAGAAACAGCAACATTAAAAGCTCCTCAACGACTAACCAAAATCTATAGTATAATATAATTTGTGTGAATTTTTTGCGCGGATTTTAAAGCAAAACACACGTTCAAACACTGAAAACATATCATATCCGTTGTTTTTTTTTTAAGTTTTTAATCTAATTCGGTTTCTTTCCCATGTTTAACTTTCTCATTTACTCCTCATTTACTGCATCGGCGCCTCTTCAGTTTCTTTCTTTTAATTCTCAAATTTTTTTCTTAATTCTTCATTTCCTCATTTTGTTTCTTGTGGAGACAGAAATAGCAGTGGGATAGAGTCATAGAGAGAGAACTAGCGATGGCAGAAGCAGATGGAACGGGCACGGAGGAAGGCATTCCTCCAGTAAACCCGACTAGTGTTCTAAAAAAAATGGCGTGTCCGAACACAGCACGGAGGTGGTACGACACGGTAAGACACGGACATGAACACGACACGAGAACTTCGCATGGCGTGTCCAACTTTGATGAAATAGACACGACACGACACGGCACGCAAATTGTCTGGACACGACACGGCACGAGATACGGCACGACACGAGAGACACGACACGTATTACAGACACGTCAAACACGAAAAGGAGACACACATAGTGTTATAGAAATACAATGGATTCCTCAATTATGTACATACTATTATATTTTTTTCATAAATCTTGCCAAAGATACATTTAATCATAAATCAATGATTATTAATAGAGTTATTTTCGAATAAAACACTTGTAAATCGTTAGAATTGGAAATCAAAAGATTACAATATAATTAGGATGATTCAATAATTAAATCACAAATAAAATAAAAGGGTCCAGAGCCATGCGCAAATTAAAGATAGAAATCTATATGTGATTTGTCTTAAAAAGAATCAAATATTTTTTGTCATTGAAAATAGTTTGTACCTTTTCATGAGTTTGATTTATTTTTAGTAAAATAATTACTTAAGTCCGATAAGAAGTTGTCAAAATATTAATCGATTGTTAAAAATTAATCTATATTTTAATTCAATGGTTCAACACGTCTACTTTCTTAATTTTTGACGTATTTAACAAACATAATTTTTAAATTTCATAAATAAATTACATTTATGTCAAAAAGTTAAAACGTGTCTGAACACGTCACGACACGGCACGTCTAAAGAAGACACGACACGAGGACACGAGGCGTGGCGTGTCCTTAGGCGTGTCGTGTCCATCTCTTAGGATTTAGACACGACACGACACATGAAATATTTAGACACGACACGACACGAGAGATGATCTAGACACGGCGTGTTTGACACGACACAACACGTATTTAGAACACTAGACCCGACTACGATTTCTCAGCAATTGTTTCTCCGAGCCTTTTGCTCCGGTGTCAACCTCACCGCTGCTTACCTATCTGACAACGTCAAGGATCCCCTCTCCTCTCTATTTCATCTCCACTGTCGATCAAATTTTACTCAACAACTGCTTACCCATCTCCAATTTCACGCCTCAGCCATCCACTTTCCAATCCCAACAGCGGTCACCTCTCTGTCTGCAACTTCGCCAATCACGTTTCAATCCCAAACTCTAGTACTCTCTCTCTCTCTCTCTCCTTCTCTCTCTATCGCTCTATTCTTATATTAATTTTTTGATTCGTTAACTAATTTTAGCATTAGTCATGATATTGTGCTCAGTTTAGTTATCAATACTTACAATTTAACTTGAATTAATACCGCTATATATCTGAGAACTCTTTAATCAGTTTGAATTAAAAATAATGATTTTCGTTGTTGCATGTTGAAATCCTTCTTAGCACATGCATGCCTTAGTTTACAATGGTGAATTGATGGATATTTAACAAGTGTTGTGAGCATAAGGAACCAAAGGTTTCAGAAACCGATCTAGTGATTATACCAGATTTAACAAGTAATCATGGTAGACCTTGATGACTGTCGTGATGCATTTTCTACAAAATTAAACTCCTATTTTCAAATGTTATTTATTCTTCTTATGTTCAGTGATTTTTTTTTACAAATTTACATATTTTGACTTAGAGGTGGGTGTTCAAGATCATGGGCTTCATGTTAGTGTCAGGTACAATTTTCTTGCCTCGCCATTCATGTGTTTATTCATCTAATTTGATTGTTTAATTTTATTTTCTGTTTGTTTTATTTTTTATTTGTATAATATTTTCTTTTAATCACAAATATTTTTATTGGATTTGAAATCTATTAGAAATTAGGGGCTCATAAGTAATGTTATAAATATGAACATTGAAAAAATTAGAATATGATAAAAAAAAATAAACTATGTATTTGAGCTATATATAATAGCTTTCCGATTAATAGTGCTATTGTATTACACGATGGCAACATTTGCCATCGTGTATTATGATTTTTCCACTCTTCCATGGTCTCTCTACATCTTCCTTGGAATATGTTTTATCCCATTTTTCTTTTGTCTGATGGCGCCCTCCTCTCTTCATCGCCCCTCTCCATCATCTCTCTACCTCTTCCATCGCCTTTTCCGGGTGGTTCTCCGTCTCAGTGGCTCTTTCTACCCATCGCCTCCTATGCGAGTTCTCCTCTCTCTGTCGCCTCATGTAGAAATTCAAGTCGAAACAGGTTTTGTTTCTTGCGATCCATGGCTAGATACACAAATCCCACTTGATTGATTATGACAAGGCAACATCTATTTTTATATATTTTTCACATATTTTTGTAGCTAGGTCTTTGTTTTGATTTTACACCTCAAATTTTTTGGTGGGTATTTTTGTTTCTTTTCATGAGAGATTCCCACCAAATAATAATAATAATAATAATAATAATAATAATAATAATAATAATAATAGTAATAATAATAAATAAAGTCCACTTGGCTCACACAATTCATCAGCCCCTCACACCCCTCCAACTGAATACCATATTGGACTGGAAATTTAAAAAAAAAAAATTCAAATACTTAACATGGCAACATAAATAGTTGAATTATTTTTGGGCGATCCTCTTTGTGATACTTTATTTTTATGTGTGATTCAGGGTTGTTGCATTGTGTTCCTGGTTCCTGACTCTTTACTCCCAACCAATGATATTTAGACTGTATTTGATTTTGTCATGCTATTTATAAGATGTGATTTCTCATGTGTTTTATTTTATGATAGGAAGATTTAAAGATTGAGATTTAATAATTTTCCATATTCTTGCTGTTATTATTTTGAAAAATTTGGATTTATCACCTTTCCTACAAATCTTATTATATGATTCAGTTTTGTTTAAAGAAATTGAACTCTTAGGTCTATTTAGTACTGATGCCGTTACTTTATCATTTGGTTGGCTATTTTGTACCACTTAGTATATTTATATGATATATGATATATATGGGAGCAAATTTTTGTTTCGTTGACCCTTTAATTTAATTTCAAAATTGTTAAGGCAAGACAACTCATTTTCTTACCAACCATGGATAGATGCACAAATCAAGAGAATTTTTAATGCTGCCATTATTATTTTGTATTAAATGTGCTTCAAAGCTATATTTAAATACTATTTATTTTCCTTATATAGTGCTTAGAGAAATCAAATTGGTATCAAAATGGTCATTATTGTCACACTCTCCATTAATTTTATATCTACTGCACATGTTATCCCTATCTGTGAAATTTTGTGGAAAAATGACCCTTCTTCTCTTTTCTTTTTATCTAGGTTATCGATCTTTTAATTTCAAATCTAAACTGAGTTCAGGTCCTATTGGTGCTATATTTTTTAGAGGTTTGTAATTGTTGGTTGTTTCTTGGTATTTTCTTCAATTTCAGAGCTGAACTGAGGAAAAAAGGAAGTGATATCGACTGCAGGGCATCATTTATATCTTTTATATTGTGTGCTGCTGATTTTGAAGGAAGAACCAAACAATCATCTTTTGGATGGTGGTTTCAGTATATTCATCTCTTACAATTAGATAACTTAATTTCTTTTTTCTTATTATTTTTTTGAAAAACTTTGAAGCTAACAATGAGAAACAACAATGAGATAAGCAGCCATGAATTGTTGAGGGAATGCATATAAATGATTGAATAATTTTCATGTATTTTTTTGTGCAAACTTCACTACATTAATTTCTCATGTTGGGTTGATGTATTTGTGAAACAGAAAGCTACATGTGTTATATGATAAGTCAACAAGTAATTACACATCAATTGTTGCTTTAAGCATCAATTTTCTTATTGTGACTTTTTTTTCCTAATTTGAATTAATAATAATGTGTTTTGTTTTTTTTTTATTATAAAGTTAGAAATTGTATGGCTAATTTGTTTAATTTTTTTTCAATTTTTTGTCAATTTTGATCAGATCTTTGGCATAGAAGATCTCAGTTGATGAGAGAGTGGATTCATATTGATTTTAGGTGTCTTGGTATATATTGGTAGGACCACTTGAGATCAGGTATGGTGGTACAGAAAGGTCGGAGAAATTAGGGCTGGTATGACACAAGTATATGCTTGATACTAGTTGCATTCAAGGAAAGACATTGGTACAAGGGTAGGTTTTTTAGTATCAAAACAGTGAGGAGAAGGAAGAAATAATGTTTGTTATGGTGATTGTTAATTTTGGTGAGCTGATTTCTTAGTTGGTACAATGGTTGGTACCAATGGATGCATAAGGAATTGGGTTTATACAAAAGGCAATTGTCACTACCATGACCGTTATCATGTTCGTTGACCCGTTTAGTTTAGAATTAGATGAGTTTACTTTAGTATATTAAATTCTGCCTAATGTTTCAAGTAACATATTGAATTTGATATATATCATGTCTTGATATTCAATAGTGCATGTACTTAGTTATCATCAGAGGTGTTTTCTCCTCTTTTTTAGTATATTCTAATAATTGTAAAATTATTTATCTTACATTCTATAAGGGACATTCAAATTTTTCTTAATATTTAAACATTTTATATAGTCTAGAATTTGTTTATGAGCTGACATATTCAATACGATTGGATTATACATTGTAATTATGCATATAATGTGCAGATTTGAAAGATTCTGAGTAAATTTGAACATTTCAAGCAATTTTACATTCATTTTAAGTCATTTTATCACAGTAAACTATATTTATGCTTTTTTATATAGTCTAGAATAAGTTTTCGAATTCACCGATTTAAAACAATTGGATTATACATTATAATTACGAATATAATGTGCAGATTTTAAATATTTTGAGTATATTTGAGCATTTCAAGCGATTTTGCATTCATTTTAACTCCTTTGATCACAATAATCTCTATGTATACTCTTTATATTGTCTAGAATATATTTATGAGGTCAATTATTCAAAAAGATTGGCTTGTACAATGTAATTATTCACGTAATATGCAGATGTCTCAGATTTTAGTATATTCCAGAATTTTAAGTCATTTTTCATTCATTTTAAGTTATTTGATCTTCATAATCTCTATATATGCTATATATATAATCTAAAATATGTTTAAGCGGTCAACCGATCAAAAATATTGGTTTATACATTGTAAGTATTCACATAATGTGCAGATTTTACAGATTCTGAGTATATTTGAGCATTTTAAGCAATTTTGATCTTATTTTAAGTCTTTTGATTGGAACAATCTGCATCGAAACTGTTTATATATTCTAAAATATGTTTATGAGCTAAATTATTCAAAACAATTACATTATACATTGTAATTATTCACATAATGTGCATATTTTGCAGATTCTAAGTTTATTTGAGCATTTCAATTGATGTTGCATTCATTTTAAGTTATTTGATGATAATGATCTATATTTAAGCTCTTTATATAGTCTAGAATATGTTTATGAGCTCACATATTCAAAACGATTGGATTACACATTGTAATTATTCACATAATGTGCAGATTTTACAGATTCTGAGTATATTTAAGTATTTCAAGCGATTTTGCGTTCATTTTAAGTTGTTTAATGATAATAATCTACATTTATGCTCTTTATATAGTTTATAATATATTTATGAACTCATTTATCCAAAATGATTGGATTATACATTATAATTATTCAAAACATTTGCAGATTTTACAGATTCAGAGTAGATTTGAGCATTTCAAGCGATTTTATATTCATTTTAAGTCATTTGATCACAATAATCTATATTAATGCTCTTTATATAATCTAGAATATTTTTACAAATTCATTTATTCAAAAGCATTGGATTATATATTATAATTTATCATATAATGTGCAGATTTTAAAGATTCTGTGTGTATTTGAGGATTTCAAACGATTTTGCATTCGTTTTAAGTGATTTGATCACAACAATATATATTTAAGCTCTTTATTTTGTCTAGAATATGTTTATGATATAACTTATTCAAAACGTTTGTATTATACATTGTAATTATGCACATAATATGCAGATTTGAAAGATTTTGTGTATATTTGAGCATTTCAAGCGATGTTGCATTCATTTTTAAGTCATTTGATCACAATAAGCTATATTTATGCTTTTTATATAGTTTAGAATATATTTATGAACTCACTTATTCAAAATGATTGGATTATCGTATGGCTCTGGATCTATTAACCTACCTCAAAGGTCTATTTTAAGTATAACATAGGCAAATTCTGTATTGTAATTATTCACATGATGTGCATATTTTACTGATTTTGAGTATATTTGAGCATTTGAAACGATTCTACTTTCCTTTTAAGTCATTTAAACACAATAATCTATGCTTAAGATCTTTATATGGACTAGAATATATTAATGAACTTACTTATTATACATTGTAATTATTCACATAATGTGCAGATTTTATAGATTCTGAGTATATTTGCGTATTTCAACCGATTTTGAATTCATTTTTAGTCATTTGATCACAATAATCTATATTGATGCTCTTTATATAGTCTAGAATATGTTTACGAACTCACTTATTCAAAAAAATTGTAATTTTTAAGCTTAAATATATTCTAGAATATATTTGAGCTTAAATATACATTGTAATTTTTGTCATGATATGCAGATTTTAAAGATTATGAGGTTATTTGAGCATTTCAAGCGATTTCGTATTCATTTAAGTAATTTGAATATAATAATATATATTTAAGCTCTTTGTTTTGTCTAGAATATGTTTATGATATAACTTATTCAAAACAATTGGATTATACTTTGTAATTATGCACATAATGTGCATATTTGAAAGATTCTGAGTATATTTGAGCATTTCAAGCTATTTTGTATTCATTTTAAGTCATTTGATCACATTAAAGTAAATTTATGATTTTTATATAGTCTAGAATATGTTTTTACGAAACAATTGGATTATACGTTGTAATTACGAATATAATATGCCGATTTTAAAAGATTTTGTGTTATTTGAGCATTTCAATAGATCTTGCATTCATTTTAACTCATATAGTCTAAAATATGTTTATGTGGTCATTCATTCAAAAAGATTGGTTTATAAATTGTAAATATTTACATTATGTGCAGATTTTACAGATTCTATGTATATTTGAGCATTTTAAGTGATTTTGCATTCATTTTAAGTCATTTGATCACAATAATTTATATATATTCTTTGTATAGTCTAGATTATGTTTATGTTAGAGTTATGTCCTAGAAGTCAATAATTTAATGACTTAATTATTAGTTTATGTTTTGGATGAGATTTTATCATCTGTTCCTAGGTTTATTATTGACAGATCATTCAGGTTGAGGATCTGAATTGTAGATCTCTGTTGATCATTCTTTAGAATGACAATAATAAATCTAAATGGTCCATAATCTTGATAATTAACAAGGAACATTAATTATCATATAAGATTAGTATGCAAGTTAAGTGATGATTAAGTTCTACTAATCATAGGTAAAGAGTTACCAACTTAGTTGCATATGTGTATGTTATGGAACATAGCACAGGACTTGACCCATCGAAATAAACATATGGATTGTGTTATGTGTCATTGTTTATTTCGTTGTGATTTTGGTTCTAAGTTTGAGATGTTTATCTTTTCCACATGAGGATAGGTTCAATAAATACTGTCTACCGCTGATTCCCGATAAGGGCTGCTATACGGACTTTATTTATGTTCTCTTGAATTGTGCGGGGAAAAGTTAATCATCAAGAAAACCGTATGTCCCTCATTAATTCACTTAGTGAGTGACGATATCTGTTTGGGCCCCTTGATGGAGATAGATTGTTTGCATGCAACTTTATACAATTATCTCTAGATCAAGAAACGTATAATCTGCAAGAATGACACATTCCTATCTTGGATTATACGATGATATCGTGAGACATAAGAATCAAAATAGAGAAACTGATTATTCTCTTATGCAGGATTGAAATATTGTAGCAGTACACTATTTATGTGAATTGGGAATCATAACGTGTTGCTAGATACCGCTTATGATTATTGGAATTAAATAGCGATTTAATTCCATGTCCAACATAGCATAAATCCTCAAAGGGTCACACATAATAAGGTGTTTAACCACACGTGCATTAATTATTTATTTGCAACAATTGGTTTTGCAAAATATGATAAGTTGATTAATTAATCGTATGCCGTTATGGACCGTTATGATTAATTAAGTCAAATAGATCATATAGAAATAATTTAATGCATTGACTAATTCCATATTAATTATTAAATAGTTAATAATTAATTATAATCAACACATTTAATTATTTGAGCTAATTGGGCTTTAAATTAATTGGTTAATTTAATGTCCAATGGAAGGTGCATTTAAATGGAAGAGTATTGGGCTCAACTTAACTTGAGGCCCAACCCATATATGGGGTAGGTAGGTGCGGCTAGGGCAAGGGGCAAATTTGTCCATGTATTTTTGGATGAGAGCTAGGTTGAGTGGCCTATATAAAGGGGTGTTCTTTGGGAGCAAACCCCTAGCCTCCACACGCCTCTCTCTCTCCTTCTCTCTTTGGCCGCACCTCACACCAAGGGAAGAAAAATTTCAGAATTTTTCATTCCCTTTCTCTCTTCCACACACCACCTAGCTCATGTGTTGAGCAAGCTTTTCCACTAAATTAATTGGAGAATTAACTTGAAGAGGGAAAGCTTTGGAATTAGGCACACTTCTCTCAATTACTAGCATAATTGATTAGAGAAGGTGGTTAATTCCTTAGTGGACTCGAGGCGCACGGCGTGGAGGTTCTTGGAGAGCACGCCACCGACACCAATCCATTGGAACGAGCCTCTTGGTTGCGATACCAAGAGAGGTATACTTCCAATCCTTTTTCTCGTGTGTTTCAATAGCTTGTGTACTAGATCTTGTGTGTGCTTTGTTTGCTTGGTTAATTAATTGGTAATTAGCATAAAAATGAAAATTAGCACACTTTTTAACAGTTTATGCGGTCAATTATTCAAAAAGATTGGTTTTATACATCGTAAGTATTCACATAATGTGCAGATTTTACAGATTTTGAGTATATTTTAGCATTTTATTCGATTTTGCTCTCATTTTAACTCTTTTGATCACAAAAATCTATATTTAAGCTCTTTATGTAGTCTAGAATATGTTTGTGAGCTCATAATTCAAAATTATTGGGTTATACATTGTAATTATTCACGTAATGGTGCATAATATAATGATTCTGATTATATTTGATCTTTTCAAACGATTTTTCATTCAATTTAAATCATTCAATAATAATCATCTATATTTATGTTCTTTATATAGTATAGAATTTTTTTATAAACATGCTTATTCAAAATGATTGGATTATACATTGTATACACACATAATTTGCAGATTTTACAAATTCTGTGTATATTTTGGCATTTGAAGCGATTTTTCATTTATTTTAAGTTATTTGATAACAATAATCTATATTTAAGCTCTTTATATAGACTAGAATATGTTTATGAGCTCACATATTCAAAAACGATTGGATTATACATTGTAATTATTCACTTAATATATGGATTTTACAATTTCTGAGTATATTTGAGCATTTCAAATGATTTTGTATTCATTTTAAGTCATTTGACTAGAATAATCTATATTTATGATCTTTATATAGTTTAGAATATGTTTCTGAACTAAGTTATTCAAAATGATTGGATTATACATTGTAATTGCGCACATGATGCGAAGATATTTAAGATTCTGAATATATTTTAGCATTTTAAGTCATTTCATCACAATAATCTATATTTAAGCTCTTTATATAATTAAAAATATTTTTATGAACTCAATTATTCCAAACGATTGGATTATATGATATAATAATTCACTTAATATACGAATTTTTCAATTTCTGAGTATTTTGCACATTTCAACATATTTTTTATTCATTTTAAGTCATTTGACAACAGTAATCTATATTTATGATCTTTATAGCTTAGAATATTTTTCTGAACTAAGTTATTCAAAACGATTGGATTATACATTGTAATTACGCACATAATGTGCAGATTTTAAAATTCTGAGTATATTGGAGCATTTCAAGCGATTTTGCATTTATTTTCAGTTATTTGATCACAATAATCTAAATTTAAGCTCTTTATATAGTCTAAAATATGTTTATGAGCTCAATTATTCAAAACGATTGGATTATACATTGTAATTATTCACATAATGTGCATATTATACAGATTCTAAGTTTATTTGAGCATTTCAATTGATTTTGCATTCATTTTAAGTTATGTGATGACAATATTCTATATTTATGCTCTTGATATAGTCTAGAATATGTTTATGAGCTCACATATTCAAAACGATTGGATTATACATTGTGATTATTCACATATTATGTGTAGATTTTACAGATTCTTAGTATATTTAAGCATTTCAAGAGATTTTGCATTCATTTAAAATCATTTGATCACAATCATCTATATTTAAGATCTTTATATAGTCTCTTATATGTTTATGAACTCACTTATTCAAAACAATTGCTTCATACATTGTAATGACGCACATAATGTGTAGATTTTAAAGATTCTGAGTATATTTGAGCATTTCAAGCGATTTTGCATTTATTTTAATTCATTTGACCACAATAATCTATAATTAAGCTCTTTATAAAGTCTAGAATATGTTTATGAGTTCAATTATTCAAAACGATTGGATTGTACATTGTAATTATTGACATAATATGCAGCTTTTACAGATTCTGAATATATTTGAGCATTTCCAGCGATTTTGTATTCATTTTAAGTCATTTGATCACAATAATGTATATTTAAGCTCTTTATATAGTCTAGAATATGTTATGATATCACTTATTCAAAACGGTTGGATAATAAATTGTAATTATGCAAATAATGTTAAGATTTTAAAGATTCTGAGTATATTTGAGCATTTTAAGTGATTTTGCATTAATTTTAAGTCATTTGATCACAATAATCTATATTTAAGCATTTTATATTATGTAGAATATTTTTATCTGTTCAATTA